>CAKXYN010000108.1:4422500-5648776 GCA_935064755.1 Tragelaphus eurycerus
ACACTGTCCTTTGGGTCTTGAACCGCACAGGCCCCCACCTGCCCCAGGGCTTTTCCTCATGGAGTTCCCTCTGTAACACCCCCTCCCCCAGCTCTAAGCTGGTTAATGCCTATTCACCCTACGGCTGGATCGCCACGCTTTCAGCTCCCTCGCCTGCTGCTCTTGTTTAAGATCACATAGCAGAGAAATGCAAGATGACTGCGGTCTGGGCGGAATAAAGAAGAATAAAGAGTTCAGTGTGCCAAGTACATAATGGGGTGCTGACCGGAAATAAGTCTGTATGTGAGGTATGTGACCAGTGAGGCCACCACCTGTGTGGCATCCTCAGGTTACTCGGTATTAGTCCTCCTTAGTACTTCCAGTCCTGTAATCCAGCCTGTGTGTGTGCATTGTCTGTGCTCAGCTTCGCTCATTTCTACACATGGCAATAGCGCCCCGGCCCGACCAGGGGCAGAATACCTACTGTATTCAAAACCCATCAACGCTCACTGAAGACTGGACCCAGCACTACACGTGGAATGTGACCTGTGAGCAAGAGTCCAACATAGCTTCATCCGAGGAACCTGAGATCTGCCTCACCTTTTTTTTTTTTTTTTTAAAGCCTTGCTGTGCGGCATTCGGGACCTCAGTTTCCCAGCCAGGGACTGCACCTGTACCCACTGCATTAGGAGGGCAGCGTCTTAACCAGCGGACCCCCAGGAGTCTCAAAGCTACCACTCTTTCCAACGCTGGCCTGTTGTTTTGCTTGCTCGGGCTAGACTGTGACTTGGCATGTTGTGTTTATCCATTTGTGTGAGCTACATGTATTTAGAAGTTGTTTATTCTTTGTGTCGCTCTCATTTCCCCTGGAGATGCTGCTGCTGCTGCTGCTAAGTCGCTTCAGTCATGTCTGACTCTGTGCAACCCCATAGACGGCAGCCCACCAGGCTCCCCCGTCCCTGGGATTCTCCAGGCAAGAACACTGGAGTGGGTTGCCATTTCCTTCTCCAATGCATGAAAGTGAAAAGTGAAAGTGAAGTCGCTCAGTCATGTCTGACTCTTAGCGACCCCATGGACTGCAGCCCACCAGGCTCCTCCGTCCATGGGATTTTCCAGGCAAGAGTACTGGAGTGGGGTGCCATTGCTGGAGATGCTAGGTTTCTAATTATCTATCCACATTGCTATCATCTGCTAGGTTATTATCTTCTAGGTTGCAAGCTCACAGTTAAATGCCCAAAGGAAGTCAGGCAGCAGACTTTAAAAAAAGAAAAAAAAAAGGACTTGGTCTCAAGAGAGAGGTGATGCCCCCCACTCTGGGGTTTCCTTTTCGGTTCCATGAGCCTGTCCAGTTGAGAGGCACTGGACCATATGTCTCCATGGGGATCGCCGGGTAAAGAGACACTGGACCATGCCTGCATCGTTGCCTTAGCTCTGCAGTGAGACAACACCTGTGTTATTTGCTTTCCAACTAAACTAAGCACCTCCCTTACAGTCGAGGCAGAAAACTCTTTGGACAAAGGATGACAGGGAAAACGAGTCACAAAAGTTCTCTATTCACTCATCGGAGTCAGAAGGGACTAAAAGTTTCGCCTGCAGGGAAATTAAGATGTGTCTGCAATTTATAAAAACGTCAAAGCTGAGCAGTTATTTTATAAAGGAGGCAAGGTCAAAATGCCCAATAAACATGAAAAGGTGGTGAACTGATTTGGAGATCTGGGAGATCTAAACTAAACTAAACTAAAGCTGGTTCCTCCCACCAGCTTTGGGGAGGGTGCCAGCACCAGAAATTCACATACCTCCAAAATTTAAAAATAAATACAACGGACTTCCCTGGCAGGCCAGTGATTAAGACTCTGCACTTCTATTTCAGGGGGCAAAGGTTCGAATCTTGTTGGGGAACTAAGAACCCCTGTGCTGCAGCAGCAGCCAAATATTTCTTAAAAGCAATTTTAAAAATCAATAGATAAAAAGTTCACCTACACTGCAAGTGACAGCATAAACTGGGATGACCGCTGTGAAAAGCAACCTAGTCCAGTTGAATATAGACCAGCCCACTGAGCCAGCAATCCCATGTCCGTGGTATATACTCTATGTCTGCTCTTGTCCAAGAATATTCACGGCAGAACTGTTCATAACGGCCTAAAATAGAAATCGCCCGTGGGCAGTGGGATGGATAAAGACGTGGCGGCACAGTTATGCCAAGGAGCAGTAAACCAGAGGATGAAAGCGAAGCTTTCTCATGCAGCAAAGCGACTCTTCCAATCACCTTCAGAAGGGGCAGCCAGACACCGCAGGGCACGCACTGCAAGCTCCCACTGACACCAAGACCCCACTGTCCAGGGACGCACACTCAGGGGACAAAGAGAGAAACGCAGGACACAATGACCGCGCAGTTTTAAGTGAGGGCGCTGACGTGTTACCCTGAATGGGTGACCCTGGGATTCGCTTTACAATCCCTTAGAACTCGCCACTGATGTATTCCTCACTTTTCTATGGGTAGAATTTGCTAAAAAAAAAGTCTAAGCAGTCTTAAGCGGAGGAAAAAAAAAAAAAAAGATGGGATAGATGTTCCAATGGGTAAAAGTTATAGTCACTCGGAGGCCGGCGGGCGCGTGAGGCTGGGGTGGGGAATAGGCGACCGGGTCTAGTCGCCACGGATTTGTTCGACGCAGTTCAAGTCGCACGGTCCCGACCTGGGGCGACCTGCAGACCCCAGACCCCGAACTCCGCCGATCTGCGTGGTAGCGCCTGCGCACTGAACAAGAGGGCGGCGGCTCGGCGCCGCCGTGGAACCAGGGCGCCTGCGCACTGGACAGGCAAGGCGGTGGGACTGGACCTTGGCGCCTGCGCACTGATATGGGGGGGGCGGGGCAAGGGCCGCGCGTTCCTACCTGCACGTGGTCGGCGGACGGCGCCGGGCTGCCGGTCCTGCCATGCACGTTGGGGAGCTGGTACATACAGGTGGGAAGCTCTACGCGGAGAGATCCGCTGCCCTCGTGATAGGGCTTTACCTGATACATCGGCATCCTGAAGAGCAAAGGAGGGAAGGTGGCAGGTGAGAGACACGAACGCTCACAAACCGTCCAAGTCTACGACAGTCTGCTGCCACCTCTTTCCGACCGGGCTGCGGGCTTTCGGGAAAGCGCAGTTCCTGTGCTCTAATTGGCCTCTGCTCTCTTGACGTCACGGACTCGACCTTTGACACCACCAATCAGCGAGAAGAAGCTGTGGGAAGCGTTCGCGGCCTTATCCGGAAGTGGGCAGGGCACTGTGTGGGAAGCAGCCAATGGGCGGCCGGGCGCCCGCGGGAGTCGGGGCGCGAACAGCTAGGAGTCCCGCCTCAGGCTCTGCATCCATGGAGCGAGCTGACGGGCCGAGGTGAGCCGAGCTTGCAGCGTTCTCTCGCGGTCGCTCTGGCTAAGACCCACGGCGTTCCAGGCCTCTGGAACGGAGGGGAAAGTGACCGTGGCGCAGACCAAGCCGGCAAGCAGACCCCGGAGCGGGCTCCTCAGTGCGCCCCACACCCGCCGCCCTGTGGGTTCACTTTGAGGTCGGGGTCCGTGGGGAGTTCGGCCCCCCTTGTCCGGACGCTGCCACTCATCCGCGGACCTGAACCGGGAGCTTGAAATCCCCGTAGACGGAATTCTTTTCCTTGTTACCTGGTTGCGCGCGCTCTCTCTTTTTAAATTGAGGGTTGTTTTAAGGGTGGCTTCAAGATTCATGCGAATTTGCATAGCTGCACAGTTTTAAAGGACGCAGTGGTTCTGTATCTCCTTGAGTACACGGTTAGCGGCAAAGACCGAATTCGGGGTTAGCAGATCTTCGGGTAGCATTGCTGCACAGCTGTCAGATTCGTGATCCCAGATTCTCTGTGTTTGTTTAAATGTTTTATCTCCACCAAATGTCAAAGCTGGGCCAGGATGTCCTGCCAGATCAACTTATTTTTAGAGGTACTTTTTTCCATTTTATGTGGTCTCGTCTGCAGTTTTTACATTTACGACAAACGAGTAGAATTTTTTGCAAGGTAAAATGAAGAGGAATGATTTTTTCTTTTTTTTCCACAAGGGTTTACCGAGGATATGGGCTTCCCTGATGGCTCAGTTGCTAAAGAAGCTGCCAGCAGTGCAGGAGACTCGGGTTTGATTCCTGGGTCCGGGAGATCCCCACTGGAGAAGGGATAGACTACCCACTCCAGTTATTCTTGAGCTTCCTTGGTGGCTCAGCGGTTAAAGAATCCGCCTGCAATGCGGGAGATGGGTTCGATTCCTGTGTCAGGAAGATCCCCTGGAGAAGGGAAAGGCGTACCTCCAGTATTCTGGCTTGGAGAATTCCATGGACTGTGTAGTCCATGGGGTTGCAAAGAGTCGGACACGACTGAGTAACTTTCACTCTCACCGAGGATATACTGTGTCCAAGTGACAAGTAGTGGTAAAAAAAAAAATTTGCCTGCCAGTGTAGGAGGCCTAAGAGATGTGGGTTTGATCCCTGGGTGAGGAGGATCCCCTGTGGGAGGAAATAGCAACCCAATATTGTGCCTGGATAATTCCTGGAGAGAGGAGCCTGGAGGGCTTCAGCCCATGCGGTCTCAAAGAGTGAGACATGGCAGTACACACCAGACAGTGCGGTGCTAATGAGTTCTTGAAAAAGTAAAATTATTTGACCAGTTTTGTGGTAACTCTGGTGGTATCATGGGAGATTAATTGAAGTAGAAAGAAAACAGAGACAAATCCTTTGGAAAATTGTGAAAGGAGGTGCAGTCAGGACTTTGAGGGCCTTTGCCGAGACAGGAGCTGGCAGCCTGGATTCAGAGTCGGGATTTTTTTGGGGGCGGGTCTCCCTTTGGTCTTCATTGTGGGAGGCAGGATCTTTTGTTGAGCATACAGACTCTCTAGTTATAGCTCTCAGGCTTAGTTGCTCTTTGGAATGTGGGATCAATTCCTGGTTGGAATTCCCCAACCAGGAATTGAACCTATGTCCCCTATTGCAAGGTGGATACTTAACCGCTGGAGCACCAGGGAAGCCCCTGGAGTGGTATTTGAAGGCAATGATAGGAATAGTTACCCAGCTGGTACCTGATTTCTGAGATGGTTTTGATTTTGACATGAACACTGGATTTCCCAGCAAACTTTTGGTTTTTCAAATTGTGGGGAAATGTTACTTTCACTTTTCAAGAAAGAAAGTCCCGTTTTAAGTGTTTATTGACCCATAGCTTGAGTGGGACGTGTGTTTCCCCCATGTAGATCCCAGTATAATTAGATTTTAAATATCTATTTTACTTGACGTAGCCATTCAGAAGATTTTTGACGTGTTTAAGGATTGTAGACCAACATTCATATTTATGAATATAATTATTGGATATATTAATGTAATGGATGGATTAGACCAGTTAACTGTTAACAGAGATGAATTGTTTCCCACAGTTCAAACCAGGATGAAAATACATAATTGCCTACTTGCTTTGTCTCTTGTAACTGGTTTCTTTAGTTCAGAACTTGCTAAGGCCATCAAACCTATCGATCGGAAGTCAGTCCATCAGATTTGTTCTGGGCAAGTGGTACTTGGTCTAAGCACTGCTGTGAAGGAGTTGGTAGAAAATAGTGTGGATGCCGGTGCCACTAGTATTGGTAAGTTTGGGAGAGTTTTAAACCGCAAGAAACAATCAGGTTATGCTGTTTTATTCAAGAAACAGTAAGATGATCATTGATATGCTGTGAAGTTATTATTTAAGCTTAAAAAATAAGACTGTAGCAAGACAATCTTTGATATGCTGAGAAATTGTTATTTTTTTAAACATAAATTTAGCTGTTATGTGCCTAGTACTTGGCTAGGTAGTAATCATAATAATAGCAGTTAACTTTTGTTGTGTTCTTACTATGTGCCAGGCAGGCATTGGGCCAAGAACTGTGTGGATAACATTTAGTCGGCAGAGTAATCTTAAGAGATTGGGAGTTACTATTGCAATAATTATCTCCATTTTACAAAAGAGAAAATTAAGGCACCAGGAATTTGCCTTTTTTGAGCTTTAGCTAGTAAATCTGACCCCTGGGAGTCTGATTCCAGAACCTGTTCTCTTGAACGCTGTGTTAAAATTATCATCTTGAAGCAAAGAGGAAAGGAAAAAAAAAAAAAAAAAACACGAAACTACTTTATCTGGGCTAGTAAATAAGCAAGAGGGACTTTAAAGAATAAAATACACAAGATGACAGTAATGTATTTAAATAAATATAATTAGGACTCAAAGTTGCATTTTATACGTTCTAACTATTGTCTTTCACTCTAAAGTCTTTTCATGTTGATCAATTTAAGAAGTCAGTACTTTAACCTTCTTAGATCTCAGGCTCAAAGACCATGGAGTGGAGCTCATTGAAGTTTCAGACAACGGATGTGGGGTAGAAGAAGAAAATTTTGAAGGCCTAAGTAAGTGGTATTTTGCTAACCCTATTTTAAAAATTTGGGCCCAATATTTGAGAACTTGGGGTAACACTGTCTTAGGAAACACAAAAACAGCTTTTAAAACCAGGCACTTGGGTGGGTACTCTGTGTGTTCATTGCTCTATCGTTTGGGATATCTTGGACTTAGACTCTTCACCTCTCTCTCAGCTCTGAAACATCACACTTCGAAGATTCAGGAGTTTGCTGACCTCACTCAGGTTGAAACTTTTGGCTTTCGAGGGGAAGCTCTGAGCTCACTCTGTGCACTGAGGTGATGCAATGTTTTTTTTCCTCTAACTTTACCCCTTCTAAAAATCTCTCTGAAAATTGAGAAGTCTGATTAGAATCATTTTTTTTTACACTTTTCCGTATGAATATTCTCAACTTCTAGCTTCTCTGTTCTGTTCTATTGTACTGTCAACTTCAATGGTAATATTTCTGAAATGTAAGCAATGAATGAATGAATGAAATGAAGCAAATAGTATATAATATTATAAAGCAATTGTTATCCTTAGTAAAGCAGAAACTTCTCAATTTAAAAGTAACATAGCTAGGCTTCCCTGATAGCTCAGTTGGTAAAGAATCCCGCCTGCAATGCAGGAGACCCTGGTTCAATTCCTGGGTGGGGAAGATCCACTGGAGCAAGGGATAGGCTACCCACTCCAGTACTCTTGGGCTTCCCTTTTGGCTCAGCTGGTAAAGAATCCTCCTGCAGTGCGGGAGACCAGGGATCGATCCCTGGGTTGGGAAGATCCCTTGGAGAAGAGATAGGCTACCCATCTCTTGGAGATAGTGGCCTGGAGAATTCCACGGACTGTATAGTCCATGGGGTCGCGAGGAGTTGGACACTACTGAGCGACTGTCACGTAGGGACTTCCTTGGTGGTCCAGTGGTTGGGACTGGGTTCCATTCCTGGTCAGGGAACTAGATCTCACATCACTCAACTAAACATCCCACCTGCTGCAATGAAAGATCAGAGATCCCGAATGCTGCAACTATTACCTGGTGATGCCAAATAAATAAAGTAATTAATTTAAAAAAGTAACATATAGATAAATATAGATGCCACGTACTGTTGATTTTAATTTATTTTGATGTTGAGGAAAAAATGTGCTAAACACTTATTTAACTGCACAACATCTTCTAAGATTTTGTTAGAGTAGTAGTATGATAGCTAAACAGAGAAATAAATCTCTATTGGTGAATTCAGAAGTTTTACGGTCTTTTATTTTGCATTTTAACCAAAGCAAGTATCAAGGCTTTTATCAAAACGAAATAGTTACAGAACTCTCTATCTACTGAGGCCCAAGCTTTAGATTTTATGATGATTCCTCACCCCTTTAATCTCTCTTGATGATCTCAGAAGGATCAGCATCTTTTTAGGAGAATTTTGAGAGAACGGAAGTGAGAAAACAAGCACGTGACGTCCAGCACCTGGGCGTCTTTAGCTGACCGTGCTGTGCTGGCTTTTGTTTCTTACAGCGATGTGACTATTTCTACCTGCCACACATCTGTGAAGGTTGGGACTCGATTGGTGTTTGATCACAATGGAAAAATCCTCCAGAAAACCCCCTACCCACGACCCAGGGGGACGACAGTCAGCGTGCAGCAGCTATTTTATACGCTTCCTGTGCGCCATAAGGAGTTTCAAAGGAATATTAAGAAGGTACGGTAAGGGACTTCCCT
This sequence comes from Tragelaphus eurycerus, assembly GCA_935064755.1. Classification (NCBI taxonomy): domain Eukaryota; kingdom Metazoa; phylum Chordata; class Mammalia; order Artiodactyla; family Bovidae; genus Tragelaphus; species Tragelaphus eurycerus. Next base: position 4,430,598 of record CAKXYN010000108.1, read on the forward strand.
GGTGCTCCAGGGGCTGGGACACCATACCTCCAGTGCCTGGGGAGTGGGGGCGCCCAGGCTTGATCCTGGTCAGGGAACTAGATCCCACATGCTGCAGCTAAGAGATCACACACTGCAGCTAAAAGAGCCTGCATGCCACGTTGACGATCCCGCATGCTGTAACTAAGACCCAGAGCAGCCAAAAAAAAAAAAAAGTACAATAAATCTAGAATCCTGACTTGAGAGAGTCTGGAGAGTGTGGTGACCAGACGTAGTTCAAAATCAATCAGGTTGGTTTGCACGATTGTTCATTCTCTTCCTTTAATTTTTTAATATTTGGAGAGGTGCTTAGCTCATCTCTTTGCCTAAAAGACCCAACTTTCGGATGATTTATCCTTTTTTTTTCTTGGGAAGAATCATCAAATTGTGTTTAGAAGGTTTTATAGTATGGGAAATGAGTCTTTTAAGACTATTTTTTGATCCTCTCTGTATTTTTCAAGAAGATAATTTTTCTTGGTTCCCTGAAAAGTGAATCAGTATAACTTTTATGAATTGGAATGAAAATGAAATAGCTGCATATTATAAAACTGTTGTGTTTAAAAAGCAGTTAGAAATTGTCTATATATGTATATATGTGTGTGTGTAAATATGTATATATGTAATCACATGTATGTAAGTTGTTGTTTAGTTGCTAAGTTGTATCTGACTCTTTTGTGACCCCATGGACTGTAGCCTACCAGGCTTCTCTGTCCATGGAATTTTCCAGGCAATAATACTGGAGTGGGTTGCCATTTCCTTTGTATGTATGTATGTACGTATATATATATATATATATATATATATATATATGGATGGAGGAGCCGGTGGGCTGCAGTCCATGAGGTCGCTGAGTCGGACACGACTGGATATAGTTTAACTTTTCACTTTCATGCATTGGAGAAGGAAATGGCAACCCACTCCAGTGTTCTTGCCTGAAGAATCCCAGGGACGGCGGAGCCTGATGGGCTGCCGTCTATGGGGTTGCACAGAGTCAGACATGACTGAAGCGACTTAGCAGCAGCAGCAGCAGTCATATGTATATATGATTACAGTTTTGTGAAAACAAAGCAATTGGCCTAAACCAGCATAGAAAAAAGGACTGGGAGAGTAGATGCATGAATGCTACCAGTGGTTTTTTCTTGGATCTACTATCACTTTTGCTGTCTTCCTGAGCCTTTCTCTTTTGTATCTATGTTTTTTATAATCCAAAAAATTACTTAAACATATGCTGCTTAAAACTTTCTTAAAACTTTCTAAAGCAATTTGTGCTAGTAAAAAACTTCATAAAGTTTTGCAAAGTATAGAAAAACTTTAAAAATGTTTTCTTTTTTTAATTAAAAAATTAAACATTTTTTGTACAGAGAAGACTTTTATTATTATTTTGTATTGTATGGTAAACACATCTGTGCCTCAAAAACATAGGCATAAGAGAACTTGTACTTGCCAGAGACGACCATGGTTAATAGTTTGGTTTGTCTTTCTAGTCTCCTTCTAGTTTCATGTATTCATAAATCTTAGAAAAGTTTTCAAGATAAATATTAATATTAGGAAATCAATTAATACAGCGTATGAAACATTTAAATCACATGGAATTGTGTGTGGCAGAAAGTTGGTGCTGTTTCTGCTTGCCTCCCAGACTTTGGTTTGTATTCCTTAGACTTTAAATGCATACGTGTATATACAATCTTTCTACATATGTTTCTTTTATTTTTAACAATTAGGATCATATTAAATACACTGTTCAATACCTCGACTTTTTATATAGTATACCGTAGATATCTTTTTTGGTCAACTGGTACTATATTATTCTATATCATGGTACCATTGTATGGATATACTGTAATTAATTAGCCCCTGCTTAGGTTGTTTTTAATTTCTTACAACTACAGATTGTCTCAGTAAGCATTTTCATAATACATTTTTGATTGTTTATGCCACTGTTTTTTTTTTTTTTTTTTTTGCAAGGATAAATTTCCAGAGGGGGGATTCCAATGTCAAAGGGAACATACATCTAAATTTTTATAGCAGAAAACTTGGACATTTTGGAAAGGAGCTAAGTGTCATTAAGGACCTTATCCTCTGGAGAAGGAAATGGCAACCCAATCTAGTATTCTTGCCTGGGAAATCCCATGGACAGAAGAGCCTGGCGGGCTTTAGCCCACAGGGTCACAAAAAGTCGGATACGACTTAGTGACTTAACAACAACAAGAAAACCCATAAGAGTATTACTTCATTGGCTGGCACTGCACACACACACACGATAAAGAACCTTATCCTCTGATTTCTCTTGGATACTATGTTTGGAGATTCAACTCAAATTGTTTTGTCTTATTGGAAGATGATATGAGAACCTTGAGTTGTCTGTGTAACTTGAATCATGTGATTCTTGTAAAACTGAAGTAACCTTGAGTCCTTGGGTTTGTGTATTTTCAACAGGAGTTCGCCAAGATGGTTCAGGTGTTACAGGCATATTGCATCATTTCAGCGGGCGTCCGTATAAGTTGCACCAATCAGGTTGGGCAGGGCAAGCGGCAACCTGTGGTGTGCACCAGCGGAAGCTCCAGCATGAAGGAAAACATCGGATTGGTGTTTGGGCAGAAGCAGGTAGTGGTGGCTGCTTGTATAAAACCATTTTCTCACTCTTGTGATTATGGCAAGTTTCTTTTGTTCCTTTTCAGTAGAATAGAGCATTGGAAAAGACCCTGATGCTGGCAACGTTTGAAGGCAAGAGGAGAAGGGGGTGGCAGAGGATGAGATGGTTAGATAGCATCACTGACTCAAGGGACACGAATTTGAGCAAACTCCGGGAGATAGTGTAGGACAGGAAAACCTGGTGTGCTGCTGTCCGTGGGGTTGGCATATAATTTTTTAAATATTTATTTGACTGTGTCAGGTCTCTGCAGCATGTGGGGTCTCCTGAATGTCACCCACAGACTCTCCCGTTGTAACGTTTTGGCTCAGTAGTTGTGGCTCAAGTGCTTAGTTGCTCTGAGGCTTGTGGGATACCAGTTCCCCGACCAGGGCTCGATCCCACATCCCCTGCATCGCAGGGCAGATTCTTAACCACACCACCACCAGGGAAGTCCTTGTGGGCGATGTATTGATAGTGGATAAGTAGGAGCCCCAAGTGTTTCACTTCACTAATAAACCAAAATTACTCCAAAACTGCAGAAAGCCCCTGTTGATATTCTTCGTTCATTTAATATGGATAGCTTGACTATGAAGGAAAACACAGAACTCTCATTATAGCCTTTCTGAAGTTTGGAAGTTGAAGTTCTCACTTTTTCACCGTGAACCTTGACTTCTTTCAGTTGCAAAGCCTCATCCCCTTTGTGCAGCTGCCCCCTAGTGACTCCATCTGTGAAGAATATGGGCTGAGCTGTTCCCAGGCTCTGCATAATCTGTTTTGGTAAGTAGATTGCTGCCCAGAAAATTACCATCAGGTTTTTTTTTTTTTTTTGAGATTTTTTTTTTTTCTTGGTTTTGTTTTTAAAGATCATGCTTTTAAAGTTTATGGTTTCTTATGTCCATCATAAAACTGTAGGCAGTATGATTGCTGAGGAAGTAGGTTTATATGAAGGAGTCAGGTACTAAATGCAAACCGTGTTCTGGGTAACTGGTACGTTTTAGGGGGTTTCCTATTGAGTTAGCCCTTGTAGAAGAGGCTCTGTCTGGTGAACAAGTAGAATAACTCTTAAATTATGTATAATGTTTCATTTTATTGGGATCTGGCAGAGAGGGGTAGAGGCTAAGTTTATTTTCACTGATGCCTTACTCAGAGTCCAATCCAGCATCATCGTCATCATTTTTTAAATAATGATTTACCCACTTGGCTGTACTGGGGTCTTAGTTGCGGCGTGCAGGATCTTCAACTGTGGCATGCAGGCTCCTTCATTTATTTATTCTTAGTTGCAGCATGCGAACTCTTAGTTGTGGCATGTGGGATCTAATTTCCCAACCAGCCTCTTGCAGTGGTCCAGTGGCTGAGACCCTGCAATCTAGATCTTAGGGAAGTCCCCCAGCACCATTACGTTTAGTGTAAGAAAAATATAGACACTTTTCCATAAACAGGGTTGGTCTTGTGACAGCCCATATTGTTTACCATCCGTCCACTTGCCTTTGGCTTATGCCTGAAATTAAAGATGAATATTCACCTTTTTATGTTACAGTATCAGTCTTACAGAAAGTCAGATATCCCAGGAATAGATCTCAGGTGAAATAAGCCCATCGTAACCAGTGCGTTAGTTGATAGAAGTTTGCTGACTGAGAACAGATTTTAAAAGGAAGGAGAATGTGGGCAAAGAGCCTGGATTCAGGTCCCTGGGCTCCATGGGCAGCTTGTTGGGGACTGCATGAAGGTTCTAGAATGTGAATGTGGGGTGAGACCCGCTCCTTATGTGGAGGCCGAGGACTTAACAGGGAAAGTGAGAGCCGAAATGAATCAGTTTTGAAACCGCTGAGTTACCCGTGGTGGATTTGTCAATAATGGGATCTTGGGACATTCGGAGGGTCTGTGTTCCTTTCATGATTCAGCAGAATGGAGCACAAACACACATTACCTGAAATGTTAATACCTGTCAGTTTGTCACCGGGGATTATGTTTTTATTCTTCACTTTGAGAATGTGCTGGGTGATATGTGTCTGATCCTTTCTACTCTGGAATCCTGCCCTAATGGCATTAACATTGAACAGTATCTCAGGTTTTATTTCGCACTGTGCTCATGGCGTGGGAAGAAGTTCAACGGACAGACAGTTTTTCTTTATCAATCGGCGGCCTTGTGACCCATCAAAGGTATTTCAAAATTTGGGGTGATTAGTTTTTTTCTTTTAGCCTTCACTTTTAATTTTATTTTTTATTAAATAACATTTTCTGACACAGGCAGTTTATATGGAACTTGAGATCTGACTCAAAAACATGAGTAAATTATCTTTTTTTATTCTTCTAATCAATTTTATTCTAAAAACATGTTTTTATGCATATATATTATTTAAACCGACAAAGCTATATTATTGTCATTTAAAAAATATTTTTAGAATGTCTCGCTATTAATTTCTTTCTTTTAAAAAAGATTTTTATTTTACATTGGAGTGTAGTTGATTTGTAGTGTTGTGTTTTAGGTGTACAGCAGAGTGGCTCAGTCATACACATAGCATATATCTATTCTTTTTCAAAATCCTTTCCCACTTAGATTATTACAGAATACTGAGCAGAGTTCCCTGTGCTATCGGAGAAGGCAGTGGCACCCCACTCCAGTCCTCTTGCCTGGAAAATCCCACGGACGGAGGAGCCTGGTGGGCTGCAGTCCATGGGGTCACTAAGAGTCGGACACGACTGAGCGACTTCACTTTCACTTCTCACTTTCATGCATTGGAGAAGGAAATGGCAACCCACTCCAGTGTTCTTGCCTGGAGAACCCCAGGGACAGGGGAGCCTGGTGGGCTGCGGTCTATGGGGTCGCGGCTGCGGTCTATGGGGTCGCACAGAGTCGGACACGACTGAAGCGACTCAGCAGCAGCAGCAGCCCCGTGCTATATAGTAGGTCCTTGTTGATTATGTGTAAATTACCTTATTTTATAGCTTTGAAAATGAGTACCACACAGTGGTTTCAATTATACATCTGTGTGTGTGCATACATATGGACATATGTTAATAACCAACATATTTATTATCATAAAAATTATCACTATTAGAAGCCAGTAAGCATTTTAAAATATTCACTATTACCTAGACTCTTTGGTGTAGAATGATACACGTGCACCTGCCTCTGTATTTTCTCTTTGTTTTATCCATTTTCCAGGAAAATAAGGCCCAGATTGCTTCTGCTGCAAACTAAAACTTATCATCTTGATATGATTATAGCATTTGTTAATAGTCAGTTGTGATTTTGCATCTTCAGCAACATTATCCCTCAGTAATAGTTTCCGTTTTCCAGTGATTGTTCAAAATTACTTCTTGGTTTGTTTTTTGCTGTGCCCCATGGCTGGTGGGTCTTAGTTCCTCCACCAGGGACTGAACCTACACCCTCAGCAATGAAAGTGTGGTCTTAACCACTAGGCAGAGAATTCCTCCAAATTACTTCTATCAACCAGATATGATTCAGCTTCTACATTTTTAAACTGTATTATAATGGGTGTGATTTTATGGCTTATCTGTCATGCCATTTGATAGTCTCATTATAAAGTCCTGTAAATACACTTTTATGTACATGCGAATGTATTTTATGAGCATTTAAACTATATCACATTTTGCTGACATCTCTTCAAAAACATCTTCATATTGGAAAAAGATTCAGTTTTATGAATCTGTGCTTAAAAATACCCCTTGGAGGGTCAAGAGGAAACCTTTTTGAGGTGATTGGTATCTTCATTAGCTTGATTGTGGGGATAGGTTCACAGGTGTATGTATATGTCAGAACTTATCAAGTTGTACACTTTAAGCTCAATTTGTTTTAGGCCAGCTCTACCTCAACAAAGCTGTTAAAAATGTATCCTTTTATAGAGTGTTGTTAAAACACTGGGGAAAGAAACGTTTTATTCTTTTCTAATCTTTGATTCTTTGTGTAGGTTTCCAGACTTGTGAATGAGGTCTATCACATGTATAATCGGCATCAGTACCCATTTGTTGTTCTTAATGTTTCTGTTGATTCAGGTAAGTTCTGCTGAGGTTTCAGTAAAATTGGTGACTTACTCCTGAAAGAATAAAATGAAATTATAAAGCTCAGATATGACAAAATTTTTATAGAACAGTTGATGGCTATATACATTTTTATAAACTAAAAAATTTTTTAAATTAAAAAAGTATTTTATTTTAGACTTTTTTTTTTTATACAGGCTTTTCTGCTTTCTACTTGGAACTTTGTTGATTGTGTTATTAGGAAAATGTGACTTTTTCATGTCAGCCAAGGGAGAAAGTCAACTAAATGTTTTCCCTGATTTTGAAAATAATTCATTTCATCTAGGTATTTTTCTTCTGATAGATGTTATTATGATTTATTGTTATCCAGTGTTTTTTCTAGATGCTTAGAAATATATATGTGCACACCTTAAAAATATATATACCTCAATATGCCAGCAAATTTGGAAAACTCAGCAGTGGCCACAGGACTTGAAAAGGTCAGTTTTCATTCCAATCCCAAAGAAAGGCAGTGCCAAAGAATGCTCAAACTACTGCACAATTGCACTCATTTCACACAACTGTGGTGTTGGAGAAGACTCTTGAAAGTCCCCTGGACTGCAAGGAGATCCAACCAGTCCATTCTGAAGATCAGCCTTGGGATTTCTTTGGAGGGGATGATGCTGAAGCTGAAGGAGATCCAGCCAGTCCATTCTGAAGATCAGCCCTGGGATTTCTTTGGAGGGGATGATGCTGAAGCTGAAACTCCAGTACTTTGGCCACCTCATGCGAAGAGTTGAAAATCAGGGTCATTGGAAAAGACCCTGATGCTGGGAGGGATTGGGGGCAGGAGGAGAAGGGGACGACAGAGAATGAGATGGCTGGATGGCATCACTGACTTGATGGACGTGAGTCTGAGTGAATTCCAGGAGTTGGTGATGGATAGGGAGGCCTGGCGTGCTGCGATTCATGGGGTTGCAAGGTCAGACACGACTGAGCAACTGAACTGAACTGAATGGTATAATATATATCTATCCATATTTTCTGGAATGGGAAAATAATTTTGGATAATTTTGTATTGTGCTCTTTAACCTTAGATGTAAACATTTCTTTTCAGAAACATGATTCTAATATTAATAGCTGTATTGTATTTCGGTGTGTGGATATATCTTGATTTGTGAGCTTTTTATGTTTGTGCTTATTGTAGTTGTTTTCAGCTTTTGGAAATTTAAATTCTTTTCTTATAGATAAATCATTATCTATATCTTTGCTTGTTTCTTTAAGATAATCTCCTAAAAGTAGAATCATTGGGTCAGTGAATGTGATCCTGTTATACCAGTTTATACATCTATCAACAATGTACTAGGGATTGTAAGTTTTAAGCAGATTCAGTAGGTGATAAAAATGACATTTTAGTTAGCAGTTTTAACCTATCTTTTCATGGGTTTATTTGCTTTTTTTCTTTTGCAATTTTCCTACTCAAGTGCTTGCGTAGTTCATCTGTTTGCTCAAGGTGGACTTAATCAGCATCTTTTCTATTTTGCTTTAGCATGTGTCGACATCAACGTTACTCCAGATAAAAGGCAAATTTTACTGCAAGAGGAGAAGCTTTTGTTGGCAGTTTTAAAGACGTCTTTGATAGGAATGTTTGAGAGTGATGTTAACAAACTCCAGGTCAGCCAGCAGCCGCTGCTGGATGTGGAAGGTAAGAAAAACACCAGCGTGTAAATGGCTTCTGCAGCCTGCAGTTGTCCTGGTACTGTCCTCAGTTTTTTTGGAGGTAAAGTGTTTTTTTGGCATGAAAGAAAATCTCCCTTTTTAGACAGAGAAGATGTGTCACCCTAGAAAGCATGTTGCTGCAGATTTTACGGTAATCTGGGTAAAAAGAGACACAAGCTGCCTCTGTTATCACGCAGGGGTCCATTCTTACCAAGACTCACCCCTTCTCTTTCAGTAAACATGCCCTGATTTTGGCAAGTCTTTTGTCCATTTCCAGAGTTCTGAACAAGTTGATTCTGATAATTCTTGCCACTTTTTCCTATTTCTTACGGAGGAGGGGATTTGGGGGAGGTTCTTACTTTGCCGTTTGCCTTCACATCCCCCGTGTGTTTATCGCTGAGTGGCACGTTGAGATGAGACTTGTCCTAGAGAGTTTTACAAAGCGGTTGTACCAATGTCCCCACCACTAGCAGTATTTAAGCATCCCATTGGATCCTCAACCTTGTAAGCATTTTTTTTTTAATTTATCTGTTTTGAAGAGTATATAGCCGTATCACATTGTGGTTTTAATTCGTGTCTCCTTCCTGGTTCATGTAGCACTGTGTTCATACCTTGGATCAGCCATACAGAGCTCCTCTTGTGCAAAGTTCATGTTCATGTAAAAATATCCCCTTATTCCATTTCTGCATGGGCTTCCCTGGTGGCTCAGCATTAAAGAACCTGCCTGCCCACGCAGGAGACAGTTGAGTGCCTAGGTTGGGAAGATTCCCTGGAGGAGGGCATGGCAACCCACTCAGTATTCTTACCTGGAGAAGAGCTATGAGATTCAGTCCATGGGGTTGAAAAAGAGTCGGACACAACTTAGTGACTAAGAAGCAGTAATTCCATTTCTGCACAGCCTCTGATGCCCTTCTCTGTTCGCATCTGCTTAGGTCACTTAGTAAAGAGGCCTTCGGCAGAGATGGAGAAACCCGAGCCAGAAAAGAAGGATGATCCTGCCCCGTTAAGGACTCATGGAGAAGAGAAAAGGGTAGTGACCATTTCCAGACTGAGAGAAACATTTTCCCTTTGTCACTCGACTGAGAATAAGTCCCGGGGTCCGAAGGCCACTGATCCGAGGCGGGTTTCTCCGAGGCAGAAAAGCAGTGCCCAGTTTCCTAGAGCTTTGGGGCCCCCCTGCTCCCGGAAGCACATCTCTGAACCTGGGGAGGAAGGGAGGACTTCTACTCAGGGGCCCCACAACTTGATGGGCAGAGTGGAGATGGAGGAGGACTCGGGGCATGGCAGCGCATCTGCCGGCTCCGAGGAGGCATCCAGCACCCCCGAGACAAGCGGCCACCCCAGCACTGACCGGGTGGCAAGCTCCCCCGAAGACAGATTTCCCCAAGAAAATGTGGAGTCTCGGGAAAAGTTACCTGAAACTGACCATCGTCTTTCAGGCACAAAGTGCCATTTAAACCAAAAAGAAAGCGGCTCCACATCTAGAGTCTTGCCGCAGCCCACGAAGCTCTCATCCCCAAACGCAAAGCGTTTTAAAAAAGAAGGGATTCCTTTAAATCCCGATGTGCTTCCAGAGTCGGTGAAAGCCCAGAGTGCGCCAGCTACAGTGGATGTAGCTGTGAAAATTAACAAGAAAATAGTGACCCTCGATTTTTCCATGAGTTCTTTAGCCAAACGAATAAAGCAGTTGTGTCAGCAAGAACAGCAACGCGAAAGTCAACAGAATTATAGGAAGTTTCGGGCAAAGATTTGCCCTGGAGAAAATCAAGCAGCAGAAGACGAACTAAGAAAAGAGATCAGGTAACAATTTTCTTTAAAGAAGCCTTACCATGCAGTTGCACCCTGAAACCTTGCAAGAATTTTTTCCCTTATATTTCATACAGATTTGGTCCAAATCAAAGCCTTCTTGACCCCAATTTCATTCCTCTTCCTGGAGGTTTTCAGCCCATGGTGACTTCTCCCTGCATTGAATTCAGGGCACCTTTGGGGAACATTATTGCTATTTTCCATTGTTCCATTTAATGTATATGAGGGAGAATTACCAAAGCTATGATTTCAAGAAGATGGTATCAGATAAGGTTAAGTAAAAAAGGCAGTTTAAAGTAAAATATCCGTAATACAGGTAATAAAAAACACTAGTCCATGGGGTCGCTGAGGGTCAGACACGACTGAGCGACTTCACTTTCACGCATTGGAGAAGGAAATGGCACCCCACTCCCGTGTTCTTGCCTGGAGAGTCCCAGGGACGGGGGAGCCTGGTGGGCTGTTGTCTGTGGGGTCACACAGAGTTGGACACGACTGAAGTGACTTAGCAGTAGCAGTAGTCACTGCTACTTTCTTGACAATAATCATGTCTAACATTGTGATTCTTAAAAAATGAGGAAGACATTTATTTATTTTTGGCTGTGCTGGATCTCCGTTGCGCTGTAGACTTTCTCTCGTGGCAAGCAGGGGCTTCTTTCTGCAGTGGCCTCTCGTCGCAGAGCACGGGCTCTGGGGCGGGCAGGGTTCAGTAGCTGCAGCTCCTGGGCCCTGGAGCACAGACTCAGTGGCACCAAGGTATGAGCGATCTTCCCGGATCAGGGATCAAACCTGTGTCTCCTATATTGCCAGGAGGATTCTTCACCACTGAGCCACCAGAGAAGGCCAAAATATTTAACTTGTACTTTTCTTATCATTTGTTTTAAAAATATTTGGACAGAAAATTCTAGGGACAGAGGAGCCTGGCCAGCTACAGTTCGTAAAGGTGCAAGAATTCGGACACGACTGAGCACACACCAAGCTGTAAAGCTTTGTTTCTTGAACCCGGATGCTAGGTTCCAGTTCTGGTTTATGCCAGGAGATACACCTGCCAAAACATGAAAAGACCAGGGTCTTCAGGCTGGCACAGGCTTCTCCTGTGGGGAATCTGTCTGGGGAGCCAGAGCAGACTCAGACGGTTCCTGGAAGAGAAGTTAGATCCAAGGAGTTGGTATTTGTGCAAATTATATCAGTTTGTTGCCTCTGGGCTCAAAATCCCCCGCTTAGCGCTGCTTTTGCAGTCCTGATTAGTGTTCAGTCGCAGTCCTGGAGGCTGGACCATAAAAGCCCTTCTCTTGGTGCACTGTTATAAGTGATCAGCAGGGGGCGCTGGAGGGACTCTGCAAGACCAAGCAGGCTTCCCCACTTGCTTTCTGTCATGTCCTGCCTTCCTACAATGTCTGAGATGCACTGTTAAGTGCTTGGAGTATGAAGAATTGATTCCATTTATTTTAAACAATGTACAGACAAAGGCCTGGAAGCATATGCACCAAATCATCATAATTTAGTGACTAAGTCACAGGCAGTTAGAGGAATGCCTGAATAAGTAGTGTTATCTTTAGAAAGTGTCATTATGAGGGACTGTGTGTTTTTGTATTTTTTTTTTTAATCATAGAAAGAATCTTTTAAAATGTCTTCTAAAATGGGAATTCCCTAGCAGTCCAGGGGTTAGGACTCAGCCCTGGTTTAATCATTGGTGGGAGAACTAAGATCCCACAAGCCGTGCAGTGTGGCGCCCCCTCCCCCCCACAAAAAAACTTTTCTAATTGATATTTTCTACACACAGCAAAACGATGTTTGCAGAAATGGAAATCATTGGTCAGTTTAACTTGGGGTTTATCATCACCAAACTGAATGCAGATATCTTCATAGTGGACCAGCATGCCACGGACGAGAAATACAACTTCGAGATGCTTCAGCAGCACACTGTTCTCCAGGGTCAAAGGCTTATAGCGTAAGTGCATCTCAGTGCTCAGAATTCAGTGTCATTTCACATCCCAGACTTAGCTTATAGTGTCTCTGTGTCTTCTGTAGTGTCTTCTGTCTTTATCTCTGGCTTCCCTGGTGGCTCGGTGGTAAAGAATCTGCCTGCCAAGGCAGGAGACTCTGGTTTGATCCCTGGTCTGAGACTATCCCCTGGAGGAGGAAATGGCAGCCCACTCCAGTGTTCGTGCCTGGAGAACCCCATGGACAGAGGAGCCTGGTGGGCTGCAGTCTGTGGGGGGAGGTCATAGAGAGTCAGATACAGCTTGGCAAACAACAAATCTTTATCTATTTATCTGTATTTTTTGGTCCTAAATATCCTTAAAGCAGATTTCACACTTTTCGCATGTTAATAGTCATACCTGCCCTTTGTGAAGTGCTTATTTTGTGCCAGGCACTGTTGAAACTTTTGCATTTAATCCTCACAACCCTTTGAAATAGTTACTGTGTAGTACCACCGTCTCACGGGTGATAACGCTGAAGACGCACACAGAGGTCAGTCACTTGCCCAGGGTCACATAGCTGATGGGTTCTTTAAGGATCACAGCTTTTTAGCTATTCAAAAATGCCCATCACTGGTTGGCCAGGAAATCCTTTTGATGAAGGACAGTTTATAGTATGTCTTTTTAAGAGTATGTGGGTCCCCTGGAGAAGGAAATGGCTACCCACTCCAATATTCTTGCCTGGAAAATCCCACGGACAGAGGGGCCTGGTGGGCTGCAGTCCATGGGGTCACAAAGCGTCGGGCGCGACTGAGTGACTAACACTTCACTTCACTTCACGTGTTCAGAAGGTCAATGGCACCTGTGTGTCTGTCCTCAGCTACGGTAGAGCAATTCCAATAATTAGTCACTGCAGAATTTGGTATTTCTCTCTCTCTAGCCAAATTGAATGTGTTACACTGACCACTTTACAAGGCGGTGTGGTTGTGTAGCATGTAAACCAGAAATCTTTAGTAGAGTCGTAAGGAGAGGTCATGGGTTTTCATTTGGGAAATTAAACTATGTAATTAGCTCAGATCCCAGCAGCAGCAGATCCCGTCATGAGGAAGTTACCGCTGAAACCGTCTCTCAGCTGGAACCCTTACCTAGTTTATCTGCTGAGTACTCTGTTTCCCCTGTCTCCTGCAGAATGGTCTAATTACCGTTATTTTTAGTAGGAGTAGTAAAGACAGTGAATGAGCCACTTTAGAATACTGAGTTACTCCTGTCCCTCTCACAGAGGCCATTTACTTTTAGCCATTTTGCATAATTACAGTTTTGTTTGTGGCATTTCAAGTTGACCTGGATAATCCCAGGCCATGGTGGGTTCCCGGTGGACCACACTTCGGGCTGAAAGGGTAAAGACCACAGCTGCCTTCTTTCCCACCAGGTCCTGCTTCGCTCGGCCCTGACGGCCTCTCAGCTGTCCTGAGCCCGCCTGTCCTCTCCTCCACGCTTGAACCACCCTGGCCATCCTTTGTGTCCCCTTAACAGTCCTGATGAATTCCTCCCCGGTCATCAAGCGTAAGGAAGCAGATCTGTGTGTGTGGCTCTGGGAACATCCGTGGTCCATCCTAGGGCCTTTGCACAGACTGTTACCCCCATCACCTGATAACTGCTTCTCACCCCCAGATCTCAGCCCAAAGGTCACTTCCTCAGAGAAGCCCTCCGTGACCAGGCCAAGTCTCACGTGCTCTGTGCTCCTGAGTCTCTGAGTGTCTCGTCTTCCTGATTCTCTGTGTAGTTTGTAGTTATAGTTTGCGTGACTGTTCCATCAGTGTCTCTTTTCCCCACTAGACTTCGTTCCATGAGAGCAGAGAACAGGCCTGTGTTTGCTCACCTTTACAGCTCCTGTCTTTTAGCGGTTTCTGTAAATCAGGTGGAGAGATGGGTGGATCGCTGGAAGGAGAGATGGCTAGATGAAGGATGCAGGCAGGAGAAGGAGCAGGATAGGGAAACAGATGTCATTTCCTCTGTTTTCAAATGTCTGTAATGACCAAAGCCAAGTTTTCAAACTCTCTTTATTGTGAGGAGGAAAAATAGCTTTTTTAGGTTATACTGTTATCATTAAAAAAAAAAGAGTCATTGAGGGCATGGCAGATTGAGGAAACACAAACTACTTTTGGAGTTAATTCTGACTTCTAAGAAGATCTAAAAAAAAAAAAAAGAAAAGTGGAGATTAAAAGGAAATGCTTAGGACTTCCCCAGCGGTCCAGTGGTTAGAACTCTGCACTTCCACTGCAGGGGCACGGGGTTCAATCCTTTATTGGGGAACTAAGATCCCACATGCCTTGAAGCGCAGCCAAAAACAAATTATTTTTTTAAAGAAGGAACTGGAGTTTTGTGACAGGTGAGGTTCACAGCTGAAAGCATGTTTTTCATGTTTGAATAAATCACAAAATTGTTTTAATTTCATTTCTGTCTTAGAGCCTTCAAGATCTAGTTTGGGTCTCTGTTTTTCAGACCTCAGACTCTCAGCCTAACGGCTGTCAATGAAGCAATTCTAATAGAAAATCTGGAAATATTCAGGAAGAATGGCTTTGACTTTGTTATTGATGAACATGGTAAGTTATTACTTCGAAGGTAGGATTGCGTCCTTGTAGAGCCGAGAACGCTCTCTGAGGTCCTGCACAGTGTGTTTTTTTAGAGATGGACAGGCTTCCCCCCAGAGCGCTTTGCATCCACCCTGTTTTTCAGATGTTCCTGATAAGTAGCACCCAAATGAAATGCATTTTTCAAATGATGGCTTTTTCCCCGAATTGTCTTCTTTCAGCGCCAGTCACTGAAAGAGCCAAGTTGATTTCCTTGCCAACCAGTAAGAACTGGACCTTTGGACCCCAGGACATAGACGAGCTGCTCTTCATGCTGAGTGACAGCCCCGGGGTCATGTGCCGGCCCTCCCGCGTCCGGCAGATGTTCGCCTCCAGAGCCTGTCGCAAGTCTGTAAGTAAGGAACGCTCGCCCACAGGGCCCCCAGGGGTCTGCTCCAGCTCACGCGTCCTCGGTTCAGCCCCGGACAGCCCCGTGAAGTGTGGGTGATCATCACCCTGGGCTGTGTGCCTAGAGAGTCCCGTCGTCCTCAGCCAGCGTAGCCCTGAGCCCTGCATGGCTGCCCTGACCCCCAGTTACTGCCTCCCAGAGGCAGCACCTTCCCAGCACCTCCAACAATCCTGCGCAGTCAGCTGTTTGTCCCTGTTGTTCATCTGTGGACCTGAGGGGTATTAATGATCCTGGTGGAGAAGGAGTAGGTGCTGCCAGTTCTTGACCCTGTGGGAGGTTGTCCCGAGGCCCTGCAGTCGGCATGCACTTTGCAGGGACCCCCAGGGCGGGCAGTGCGTGCTCGCCAGCTGCTGCCCCCTGACGCTGTCAGGGCCCCAGTGCTGGCCCCACGCGGCACGCAGACTGGCGGCCGTCTCCTCTGCACCCAGCGGCCCGTGTCCTGCCCTTGGCTCTAGGCATGCCGGCTTCTATCCGCTCCCTGCCGCAAGCCCTCTGTCCGTATGCCCTGCTCCACATGCCTTCATCGCCTGCCTGGTGCCTTCCCGCCGTCCCTGAGCACCCAATTGAAGTCGCCTCCCCACGGCGCTGCAGAGGACAGATGGGCAAGCTTTTCCACTGAGGGCAGGCAGGGACGTTTGAGCAGCAGCCTGAGGGAGAGGGGCCCTGAGACACGCAAACGCCTGTGGGAAGCGTGTGCCGGGTAGAGGGTGCGGCCAGTGCCAAAGGCCTGAGGCAGGTACTTGCCTCACAGGCTTGTGTAAGAGACCAGGGGTGTGTGTGGGGCTGGAGTCAGGGAGGAAGGGCTACTTGCTTGCAGATGTGGGTGCAAAGGCCAGTGAGGGCCACGTCACGTGGTGCACTCGGTCTTTTATACAGGCTGGGGGGTGGTGCGGGGTTTTTGGTTTTTGGTTGAGCTGGGTCTTCATTGCTGTGTGCGAGCTTTCTCTGGTTGCGGAGAGCGGGGGCTCCTCACTGCAGTGGCTTGCCCTGTCGGGGAGCACAGGCTGCTGATGCTTGGGCTTCAGCACTTGCAGCACGCCGGCTCCGTAGTTTCGGCTTGCTGGCTCTGGGCGCACAGGCTTCAGTAGTTGTGGTTCCCAGGCGCTAGAGCACAGGCCCAGTCGTGGTGCAGGGACTTGGTGGCCCTGTGGCATGTGGGATCTTCCTGGTCCAGGGATCGCACCCATGGCCCCTGCTTTGGCAGACAGACTCCTATCTACTGCGACACAGGGGACGCTCCTGACAGACTTTTAAGAGGAATCGCTGGCCCTGAGTGGAGGATGGGTTGAAGGGACAACATGGTTGGTGGAGCAGGGAGACCTGTTAGACCGCTGCGGTCGCCAGGGTGGGAGGTCATGGCGGCGGGGTTGTGGGTGCTGGTGGAACTGGTGTGACTGGTTGGTCCTGGACAGGAGTGGGCCACAGCTCTCTCAAGGATGTGCCACCATGAGGGAGCCACAGAGGGGCCAGATTTCACAAAGGGACCCGACGGCTGGGGCCCTAGAGGCCAAGGTTCTTCCAGGCAGGACTTTGCAGGGATCACAAGACAACGTCTCGTCCAGCCTTTCTGTAGAGAACACTGCTTCCGGAGAACGGCTGTGCTGCGCTTAGTCGCTCAGTTCTGTCCAGCTCTTTGTGACCCCATGGACTGTATGTAGCCCACCAGGCTCCCTCTGCCCACGGGGGATTCTCCAGCAAGAACACTGGAGTGGGTTGCCATGCCCTCCTCCAGGGGATCTTCCCCACCCAGGGATTGAACCCAGGTCTCCCACCTGGCAGGCGGATTCTCTGCTAGGGAAGTCTGAAGTGTGGGTGTTCTAACCCAGACCTACTACTACTACTACTACTAAGTTGCTTCAGTCGTGTCCTACTCTGTGCGACCCCATAGACGGAAGCTCACCAGGCTCCCCCGTCCCTGGGATTCTCCAGGCAAGAACACTGGAGTGGGTTGCCATTTCCTTCTCCAGTGCATGGAAGTGAAAAGTGAAAGTGAAGTCGCTCAGTCGTGTCCGACTCTTAGCGACCCCATGGACTGGAGCCTACCAGGATCCTCCGTCCATGGGATTTTCCAGGCAAAAGTACTGGGGTGGGGTGCCATTGCCTTCCCTGAACCCAGACCAGTAAAGCTTTAATTGAAGTCATAATGTTTCACACGCAGGTGATGATTGGAACCCCTCTTAACACAAGCGAGATGAAGAAACTCATCACACATATGGGGGAGATGGACCATCCCTGGAACTGTCCCCACGGAAGGCCCACCATGAGACACATTGCCAACCTGGATGTCATTTCTCAGAGCTGACGGCGCTTCTCGTTTTATAGAGCTGTTGATCATATTGCAGGTTTTTCTGTTTTGCAAGGCAGGGTTTTAACGAACCGTTTGGGGGGTTTGTTTCTAAATGCAACTGCTACTTCCAAAGGCATCAGATCCATTTAGAAATGATCTTGAGGACTTTTTTGATCCACATGGAGCATTGCTTGCAATACTTTTTTTATTTTGCATTTAAACGCGAGCCTGTGTATGTATAGAGGCAAGAGTATATTTTACAGAAATAGAGCACTTTTAGAAGCCACTGGGACCTATGCTGTGACGTATTTTGGTCTGTAACTTTCAGCCCTTAATGATGATTAAGTTTCTAATGGTTTCACTTCATAAAGCTAACGTTACGGTTCTTTGGAGCTAGTCATCCTGAACCCTGCTGCACATTAAATTTAGAAAAGAATCCTAGAAAACCCAAGGGGGATTCTCTGTCCATCTGGAAGAAGTCGAGCAGGTGGATCGGGGTCTCTCTATCTGTTTGTTTGTTGTTGTAATTTTTGTTTTGTTTTTGGCAGTGTTGTGAGGTTTTCGGGGATTAAACCTGGACCACCGCGGTGAAAGCCCAGGATCCTAACCACTGAACCGACAGGGAGCTCCTGGATCTCTCTTTTTAAATGTTCCCCGCTGCAGCCAGAATGGCAAAGACTGTTGTGCTTGCCCAGTTGCTCAGTCATGTCCAGCTCTTTGAGACCCCATGGACTGTGGCCTGCCAGGCTGCTCTGTTCAAGAGTACTGGAGTGGGTTGCCATATCCTTCTCTAGGGGATCTTCCCGACCCAGGGATCAAACCCATGTCTTCTGCATCTCCTGCTTGGCAGGTGGATTCTTTACCACTGAGCCACCTGGGAAGCCCAAAGACTGTTGTAGGCAAGGGGAAATAAAAGATTCTGATTTTTCTGTAACGTTGATGCTGTGATTTGAGTTCCTTGGAGTGTGGACTGCAAGACGCTCCGGTTACTGACTACTGGAGGGAGGGTCCCTGGCGTGTGGTCAGTTTCCCATAGAATCTCGTCCTGTTTGAACTCTGCCCGAAATGGAAGTAAGCATGCCCTCTGCAGGGGCCAAATGACGGTTGGTGAACGATCGCCAGTGTGGACCTTCCACCCTAACCCTGCTCTCCACCTTTCTGCCCAGACAGTGGGCTTCCTTCCATTTACAGACTTAGAAGTCCTTAGGTGTGAGGAGACAGTCAAGTAATAATTACTGTCACTCAGGTAAGCGCTGTGCTGCTGCACCTGAAAGATCTCATTGAGTATTTGCAAGAACTCTGCAAATTCGGGTCCGAGAGGGAGGGAGGCCTTCCCAGAGGCCCCCTGTATTAATCCCAGAACCCCTGAATACTTGCTCTAGGTGGCCAAAGGGGCTCTGCAGGTGTAGGGGGGTGGGATGGGGGCGGCGTGCCCTGGGTTGGTTCTGTGGCCCAGTCTAGCCCATGTCTTCTAAAAATGGAGAACTTTCCCCAGCTGTGCCAGAGAGATAAATGATGCTGATTTCCAAGATAGAGGAAGGTGACCCTAGAAACCTGAAGATTCTCCCTGGAGCTGCCAAAGGAACCCGTTCCGTTTGGACTTCTCCCTAAACTGTGAGATGATAAATCTGTGTTCCTTTAAGCCAGTAAGTTTGGGGTAACTTGTTTATAGCAGTAATGAAAAAGTAACACCTGAGTTCCTTAGTTAGTCTTGTGTTAAGGCGAAAATACTTTAACTTTTCAGTTTCATGCATTGGAGAAGGAAATGGCAACCCACTCCAGTGTTCTTGCCTGGAGAATCCCAGGGACGGGGGAGCGTGGTGGGCTGCTGTCTGTGGGGTCGCACAGATTCGGACACGACTGAAGTGAGTTAGCAGTAGCAAGGCGAAGATACAGGCTGAGAGAGGCCGCAGGGCAATTAGCAGAGGAGGGAAAACCCAGGTCAGTTGGGTTCCATATTGCTACCTGCTCTGAAGGGCAAAGCACATGCCGCGGCCCCTTTAAGATCGGGGCGGGGCGGGGCCCATGGTTGCCTGGAGACCGTCCGGGTCTGGACGCCTTGCTGCCCCAGTCCCGGCCGGATCCTCTCTGGGTCTCCACCTAGGTGAGTGCCTCCGGGGGTCCCGGGGTCCCAGTTGTGCGGCCCTCTCTGCGCCAGGGCTGGCGTGACGGCCTGGTTCGATTCTTCCTCGGCTTCCGAGGACCCGAGCCGGTGAGCCGTGGGCGGGGAGGGCGGAGGAAGGGACAGGACCGAGCTGGGAGCCTGGCCCCAGAGAATGCGAGCCCCTCTCGTGCTAAGGAAAGTAAACGGTCCCTAATACAGCCTCAACTCAGGGAGAGCAGAAGATACACAAAAGTTGGTAAGAAACAGGCCACGAGAAAGGAAGTTTGCTTTATTAGTAGTTCAGACTTCGGTGATGGGGGAACGGAAAGCCTGTAGTAAAGACGAGTTTAGAAGCCTCAGCTGACAGTCCTGAGGTGGGGGTGCAGGGCTGGAAAGGGTGATGGGGTTTTGAAGGAAGAGGGGAGCAGGACCATGTTGGTGAGAGCAGAGCCTGGGGGGTTGGGGGGAGTGAGCGGAAATCAGGTGGCCAGAAGGTGCCAGGCAGGCAGAGGGCTCGTGGCAGCCACGGCTCCCCTCAGGCACAGGAAGAGGGGTCTTGCCTTGCCTTTCGGGACTCACCTCTGCCTCCTGCTTGATGTACTGGGATGTCTTCAGTGGGGACAGTTTTGGGGGGCCATGAATACTATGGCTTTGGAGCCCCGCCCCTCAGCTCTGGGACCTTGGGCAAATGTTTAACACGAGGTTTATTGTCTGACACAGGAGGCCTCAGTCTCTTGTCCTGCTGTCCTAGGGAGTAGGTAGCCGATGGCTGCAAGTTTGAAAATAGCAAAGTGACAGAATAATTGATTTTGTGAATCGTCTTATTTAATCCTTATAAACAGACAAGTTACTATTATTCCTGTTTGACATCTGAAGCAGAAGGACAGTTGGGAAGGGGACAGTGCAGGAGCCTGGGTTCAGCTCCTGAGCGCTTTGCCAGGGGGGTGTATACAGAGATGGGCTTTTACAGTATGAACTGGTGTTAGGTAAGATTTTAGAGGTTAGGTTGATATTCTTTCCCACAAAGGGTTGCCCTTCTTACTGGAACACTATTTGAAAAGAGATGATAGATGGTGTTTCCAATTTTAAAAATCTTAGGACAATGTAATATTGAAATTGCATTTTATAATTGTAATTACTTGACCCTTGTAATTAATTTTTCAGGATGTAGGAAGAGAATGATAATGACGTTGGGGTTGTAAAACTAAGGTTGTAGGGACTTTCTTGGTGGTCCGGTGACGAGCACGCTGTGCTCCCAATGCCAGGGGCTCAGGGAACTGGATCCCATATGCCACAACTAAGACCCAGCTCAGCCAAATCCATAAATATAAATAACTTTTTAAGAAGACTAAAATTGTAACTATGAGTGAAACCCTCAAGTATTCAGAGACATAATTTTTATTTTTTAGATAAAACTCCCCAAATCCTTGAAACGCACAGCTTTCAACTGAAGGAGTCATTGGATACTTATCTAAATAAAGTGAACCTTAGGTCTTCCAAAGGCCATGGTGAAAGAAAAGAAAAAGCAGATAAAAAGGGGGACAAGTCAGTCCGTTCTCCCTCGTCTCCCTCCGATTATCCAGAGTTTGCCAAACAAGACGGCAACGCAGCTAGGCAAGACGCGTCGCCGAGTGCCGCGCCGCTGGACGTGCAGCCCAAGGACCCAGGGGTCAGGAGAGAGGTCAAAAGCGACAGTCAGCCGAATGAAGATACCACCCAGTATGAAGAGCCGGTCCTGACCAAACTCATAGTAGAAAGGTGATTTTTTCTTTCTTTTAAATGTTTCTTTATGTACTTATTGGGCTGTGTGGGGTCTTTGTTGCAGCATGTGGGATCTTAGTTGCAGCAAGTGGGGTCTAGTTCCCTGACCAGGGACTAAAGCCAGGCCCCCTGCACTGGGAGCCCATACGCAGTCTTAGCCACTAGACCACCAGGGGAGTCTTGACTTTTCTTTTTTCTTGAAAGGTGATTTAGTGAGCTGCCTCTTCCACATTCCCTTGATTCCGACTTCCATGCTGTCTGTTCCCTGTCTGTGGATGATCTCTTATTATAGCTTTACTTTGCATCCTACTCCAGTCCTCTTGCCTGGAAAATCCCATGGATGGAGGAGCCTGGTGGGCCGCAGTCCATGGGGTCGCTGAGAGTCGGACACGATTGAGCGACTTCCTTACCTTCCTTCCTTCCATCTCCCTAGATGACTGTAAACATCTTTGCCTTTAGCATTGTCCCGTCTCCGTGAGTTTTTGGTTCAAGTTTTTAATGCCCTACCGGACATCGTCCACTGATCTTGCGTCCCAAAGCAAAGACTGCAGGACTTGAAATACCAGAGTCAGGATTTGAGTCTTAGCTCTAGGATGCCAGCCCCATCGCGGAACTTTTCTGAGTCTCAGGTTCTTAATGGGGGGAAATAAATGAGAATTTGCACCTTAGAAGGTTTCTCTGGATGCTGCTGTTTCTGTCCCAGCTGTGAGTTCATCCCTTGGTCCCTGTTTCTCTTAGGGCATCACCATTTCCCTACATCCAGGCCTGAAGTCGTAGAACTAATCTCCTCATCATAGGTTTTCTAATATTTATTCTTCTCTGGATTCTTGGAATACGCCCACTGTGGTCACGGCTGTCACAGGTCCATTTGTTTTCCACCTCACTCGCCTCGGAGCCTGGAGGTGAGCGAGGTGATAAAGTCACATGTTATCAGTTCGGAACTAAAAATCTGGGCACTGTTCTTGACACCTTCCTTGTCCAAAGCCAGCACATCAGCAAGCCCTATTGGTTCTACATCCAGAATATATCTTAAAAAAAAAGTTTTAAAATTACCATAGTGAAATACACACATTTTAAATCCTTTTACGTGTTAATCAGAGGCATTAAGTATACTCTCCACGTTATGCAGCCATCCCCACTGTCCATTTCCAGAATGTTTTCATACCCCAGATGGAAAACTGTCCCGAATATTCCTACGCTTTCATCTCTCTCGCGGCCCACTGCTCCCTCCCCACAGCTTACTCTCCCCCGCCCCCAGTCTGTTCTCTGAGGCAGCCAGAGTGATCTTCTTAAGATGTAAATCTGGTCCTGTCCAACCCAGTTCTGAAAACCCTCTCATGATTCCTTCTAGAGCTTTGTACTTGATGGCAAGTCTTTATCTCAGCCCACCTGCCTGCCCACCCAGCTTCTGCCTCCCCTGGTCTCCCTCCCATCACTCCCCTCCTCCGTGTAGTCCAGCCATGCAGCTGAACTTGAGACTGCGGGCTCTTTCCTGCCTCATAGCCTTGGCACCTGCAGTTCCCTCCTCCCAGGGATCCTCTTCTCAAGGTTCTTTGTTACCAGGTAACCTCCTCCTCATTCAGGGTCACATTCCCCGATCATTTCTTTCACAAAAATTAAATGTGATCTGGAATTATCTTGTTCATTTGTTTCCTTTTGATTGTCTGTCTCTCCTCTTTGGACCATAAACTTCTGAGGGCAGGAACTTGTTCACAGCCCAAGCCCCAATACTTAGAAAGGGCAGGCACACAGTGGTCCTGGGGGCGTGGGGGTGATGCTTGTTGGGGGAACGTGAGATATCGTTTGCACGTCTTCACTGATATCCCTTTTGTATTTTAACCTCCAGTCACTGGGGTTTCCTCACATGATTCACTGCCTTGAGCTTTATTTCATTGCAGCTATGAAGGGGAAAAAGTCCGTGGACTGTATGAGGGAGAAGGGTTTGCCATCTTCCAAGGAGGCTGTACTTACCAGGTGAGTTACACGTTTAGGGACTGGGCAAGGTAGACAGTGTGGGGTGACCATCTTAGATTTGCGTCTTCAGAAACGTCCTCTGATTCCAATTCCGGAAGGAATTGGAAATACTTAATGCCAATTTTATTGTGAACTCCGAGTACATCAGATCAGATCAGATCAGATCAGTCGCTCAGTCGTGTCCGACTCTCTGCGACCCCATGAACCGCAGCACGCCAGGCCTCCCTGTCCATCACCAGCTCCCGGAGGTCACTCAGACTCGCATTCATCGAGTCAGTGATGCCATCCAGCCATCTCATCCTCTGTCGTCCCCTTCTCCTCCTGCCCTCAATCCCTCCCAGCATCAGAGTCTTCTCCAATGAGTCAACTCTTCGCATGAGTACAGTACATATTTTAAGGCAAAACATGACTCAGCACAATTGAAATAATCATTTTAGATTTTTTTTTCCTTTTCCCAGTTTTAGATTTTTTTTCCTTTTCCTGATTTTTATTTATTGTACAAACAACATTAAGGACATTAAAGTAAATAACAAAGAGTAAAATTAAAATCCCAGCATCCTTTTGCCATAAATTTTTTGTTTTCTATGTCCCTTTTATTTCCTGAATGGATGAATCAGTATTTTTACATGGGCATATTGATTTTGTAGATAACATCTTGAGTCTTTTTTTTACTTAGGACTACATTGCTGTATTGATGTATGCTTTTCATAAGTTAAAAGTTTGTGGTACAATGTACATTAAATTTACCATTTAGGAAAAAAGATTTACTATTTTTTAGTGTAAATTTCAATAATGTTGGACTTCCCAGATAGCCCAGTTGGTAAAGAATCTGCTTGCAATGCAGGAGACCCTGGTTCCATTCCTGGGTCAGGAAGATCCACTGGAGAAGGGATAGGCTATCCACTCCAGTATTCTTCTCTGGTGGCTCAGCTGGTAAAGAATCCGCTTGCAATGCAGGAGACCTGGGTTCGATCCCTGGGTTGGGAAGATACCCTGGAGAAGGGAACGGTGACCCACTCCAGTATTCTTGCCTGGAAAATTCCAAGGGCAGAGGAGCCTGGCAGGCTACAGTCCATGGGGTTGCAAAGCGTTGGACACGACTGAGCGACTGAGGACATTTGGTCTAAATAATTAAAAAAAAAAACCTTTAAAGTTTGAAATGCAAAACCCAAAGCATATGAGTTCCAGTGGTAATTTTCCAACAGCTTAGTTAGGAGAGGAAGGCTGAATTCAGAGCTCAGTTTAACAACTGCTTAGGACACTGCCTGGTGTCAGTTTTAGGGACCTGAGTTTTTCTGGACTCCTCAGATCCTTTTTAGAATCAGATGGACGCCAGTGCGGTACCAGCTCCCAGCCGGACCAGCATTTTGTGGAACACGGTTCCCTTTTAAGAGCTGAATCCCTGGGTGGCAGTTGTATGAAGTCAAGATTGGGCCTAAGGCTTTGTTGTTCTGTTTTGAAGGGCATGTTCTCCGAAGGACTCATGCACGGACAGGGGACTTACATCTGGGCTGATGGATTGAAATACGAGGTAAAGCGTATAATATGTTGCAGTTCTAAACTAACTATGTAATTTAATGGTAGGTTCCCACAGGCTCCTAGCTAGAATCAGGGTCTTCCCTGGGCGGTCCAGTGGTTAGGACTCTGCACTTCCACTGCAAGGGACCTGGGTTTGATCCCTTGTTGGGGAACTAAGATCTGGCCTGCTGCATGATGCAGCCAAAAGAAAAAAAAAAAAAAGCTAGTTTCATAAAAATTGCTCAGCACATGGTTTAAAAAAATCCACAGACCCAAAGAACGGAGGTGACAAGTAAGTCGTCACTCTAGGGCCCCCTCTGTCAACTGCCACCGGTTTCCAGTTTTGTCTGTATATTTGTTGGGAGATATTCTTCAGCCCCTCCCACCTTTTATAAACAGAGGTACTTTATTTAATTACTTTTTATTTATTTATTTGGCTGTGCTGGGTTTTAGTTGCGGCCTTTGGGATCTAGTTCCCTGACCAGGGATCAAACCTCAGCCCCCTGCATTCGAAACTCAGAGTCTTAGCCATTAGGCCACCAGGGAAGTCCCAGAGATAGTTCATTATACCCTCTCTTCTGCCCCTATATTTTTCTAGAGATAAATCACATCCATTGACTGAGATCCATCGATTTTTACTGACTACCTGTGTTCCGTGATAAGGGTTTCATGTATCCCATCTTGCTGGGCTGAGGGGAATATGTATTTTTAGATCGGTGTCTGCACAGTGTGGGTGGGCCTGAAACACTGCTCTGAAAATCACAGTTGCAAAGCTGCTAACGCCATGGTGTTTATAAGTCATGCTATGCTATGCTAAGTCACTTCAGTCGTGTCCGACTCTGTGTGACCCCATAGACGGCAGCCCACCAGGCTTCCCCGTCCCTGGGATTCTCCAGGCAAGAACACTGGAGTGGGTCATAATGAAAGTATTTAAAATGGAGGGCATGATGCACATATTCAAACAGGCACGTCTGGGCCAGGTGGCAGCTGAGTGGACTGGGCAGCGGGAGACGGGGCTGGGCAGAGCGAGGGGAGGGTGTCCCCCATCACCGTCATGGAGGGAAGAGAGCACCCAAGGTCTAGGGCGGCCAGAGGATTGGGTGCCAACTGCCTTTTCAGGCCAGGCTTTCCCAGTAAACGCATCTCTTCCCCCAAACCCTGCCGCCTGGCCTGGCGTCTGGTTCATTCATCATCTCTGGAAGGTCAGGTGGGGCTGATTTCTGTAGACATTGCCCCCTCCAACACACACACCAGCCCAGTCAGGAGGGTTTACGGGCAGGGTTCCTGCTCTCCCAGACGCATCCTCAGGAAGGTCCCTGGCCTCCTGGGACGTCTGGTGGGATCTCACCTCCAGAGGCTCACGTTCCTGGAGAGGAACCCAAAGCCTCCGGGCTGAGGTGTGCAGGACCCTGTGCTGTGCACCCCTCCGGGGCCCCGACCACAGGGGATTATCTGGAAGGCAGCCCCAGGGCCGGCGGTCAGCTGACGTGTCTGCAGAGTGTTAGAGTTTCCACCGGCCATCGCTGAGCCTGGCTAATGGTCAGCAACTCCTGGGAAGCAGTGAATTAGCCTCCCTTGAGGCGGTTGCAGAGTCCAGAGTTGCCAAGGCCAGGCTTGGGAGGCGCCCCTGCACCGTGTCCCCTGCTGGCTTCTTGGAGCTCTGTCGGCTCACAGCCTTCCTGGTCGTTCATTCCGCCTGGGTTTCTGCTCGGTGCCAGGACCCGGTGAGGGAGGCTGGGCTGTGTGGGGACAGGAGGAAGGGGCTGGGGGCTCAGGGGGTACTCAGCCGTTGCCTTGCGGGGAGAAGCCGGTGTGGTCTCTGCGTCTCCAGGTGAGGGCTCTCCCCACTTGCTTCTTTCTGATGGCCGTGTTGCCACAGGGTGACTTTGTGAAGAATATCCCCATGAACCACGGCATCTTCACGTGGCCAGACGGCAGCACCTATGAAGGAGAAGTGGTCGGCGGCATGAGGCACGGATTCGGCATGTTCAGGTGCAGCACGCAGCCCGTGTCCTACGTCGGCCACTGGTGCCACGGCAAGAGACACGGAAAGGTGGGCAAGGCAGCCACACGTGCGACCATGTCCTCAGTCACAAACCAGAAGCACGAGCCTGACTTTATGTCTTATCAAAGATGTCGTAAGGATGACGTCTTCCACGTCCTTCAGATGCCATAAAATCATTCGTTTCTATCTTTACCTTTTTAAAAAACCAGTTTTATGAGGTTTGATTTTTTTTTTTTTTTAATGGTATTCCTTGTTCTAGGGCTCCATTTATTATAATCAAGAGGGCACCTCTTGGTATGAAGGAGATTGGATACAAAACATCAGGAAGGGCTGGGGGATAAGATGGTGAGTGTCTGCGATCTCCTCCCCTCCCCTGCCATGTTTCGGGTGCTAGCGTAAAGCATTTGTGGCCCCAGATAGCTTTTCCCTGAGGCTATTTAAAGATAAGGTGCAGAACTTACAGAGAATACATTTGCTGTATAAGCAGGGTGGAATATTTAGACTCAGCTGATGGAACCAAATATTTTGGGCAAAGAAATAAAATATCTGGGGCAAAATGTTAACCAATATTTTGATTTTGATTTTTTAATTTTAATACCAACCATAATACTATAGGGAATGTTTTTAAAAGATTTTAAAAAAAAAGCTCTATTCTTATCCACTTTGTCAGATAATTAAATGATCAAAAGGTTTTATACAGTGATCTATTCTCCCCCCACCCACCCTTCACAACCCCCACCTCTGGGAGAACTGCTTTTGCAAACCTCATGCCTATCGACTGAATTTAAATACAGTGAAGATTGTATGGGCACAAGGGCTGGATTTCTTCAAAGGCGTTTAGGGAGAAAGTTTAAGATAAAGTCCTTAAAGGTAAATGAACATGAGATAACTGGTTTTAATTGTTTGGTTTGTGGTCCTAGTTACAAGTCCGGGAACATATACGAGGGTCAATGGGAGAACAACATGCGCCACGGGGAAGGTAGGATGAGGTGGCTGACGACTAACGAGGAGTACACTGGTCAGTGGAAGCACGGGGTCCAGGTACCAGTGGGTCTCAGCGGAACACACCCAGAGGCGGGGTTTCCCTGGTGGCTCAGCGGTGAGGAATCCGTCTGCAATGCAGAAGACATGAGTTCGATCCCTAGGCCAGGAAGATAACCTGGAGAAGGAAACGACAACCGACTCCAGTATTCTTGCCTGGGAATTCCCACGGACAGAGGAGCCTGGTGGGCTACAGTCCATGAGGTCGCAAAGGATCAAACACAACTGAGCGACCATGTAACAACAGTAGCAGCAACCCATCGGCAGACGCTCTGCTGACTCTCAGCCCGGGAATTGTTTGTTGGGTATCGTGTGGCAATCTGAAATTCAGGCAGTGTTAAATTTAGAAACTCCCATGATGATTACTCGACTACATCAGCCTTTTAAAATTTTTCAATTTTCCTTTTTCTATTGTTTGGCCGTTCCACATGGCATATGGGATCTTAGTTCACTGAGCAGGGATTGAACCCATACTCTCTGCAGTGGAACTGCAGAGTCTCAACCACTGGACTGACAGGGAAGTCCCTAAATCAGCCCTTTTTTAAAAAATGAATGAAGTATAGTTGATTGACAGTTTTGTGTTAATTTCTTCTGGATAGCATGGTGATTCAGTTATCTATGTATATATATTCTTTTTCACATTGTTTTCCATTATGATTTATCACTGATTACCGAATATAGTTCCCTGTGCGCTACAGTGGAAGGTTATCGTCTGTTCATTCTGTATGTAATGGTTTGCATCCGTGAATCCCAAACTCCCAGTCTTTCCCTCCCCTACCCGCTCTCCCCCTTGGCAACCACAGGTCTGTTCTGTGAGTCTGTTTTGTAGATACAGTCATTCGTGTTGTATTGTAGATTGCACGTACGATCTGTATCACACAGTATTTGTCTTTTTCTTTCTGACTTCAGTCCAGGTCCTGTCATCTCTAGGTCCATCCATGTTGCCGATGGCATTATTATTCCATTCTCTCTGTGGTTAGATCAACCTTTTAAAAAGTGCTGTTCTGTTAGCATCTAGTTTTCTCTAAAGGTCTCGCACACAAGTGAGGTTCTTTGGTAAATTCATCAGCCCCCTGAGTCCTCTGAGAACTGAGTCTGTGCGACTCCAATGCCCATGCTTTTCGCCCCTTCAAATGAGTCCCTGTATTTGATTCATACCTTATTTAAATAGATTCAGGTAAAAAGAGGAAATGTTTTGAGTGTTTCTCATGGAAATTTGCCTTCTTTTCAGAACGGCCTTGGCACACACACATGGTTTCTAAAGAGAATCCCCTACTCCCAGTATCCTTTGAGAAATGAATACGTAGGCGAGTTTGTGAACGGATGCCGCCATGGCCATGGGAAGTTCTACTACGCCAGTGGGGCCATGTATGAGGGAGAGTGGGTCTCCAATAAAAAACACGGCATGGTACGTACAGACCTGTGAAGGTTGCATCCTAAAGATTATGTAAAGGAGTGACTTTCTCTACCTAGGAAACTGTATTAGCCATTTTGCGTAGGCTAACTTACCGATTTGTTAAGATGATTGTGTGGTGTGTTAGTTGCTCAGTCATGTCCAGCTCTTTGTGATCCCGTGGACTGTAGGCACCAGGCTCCTCTGTCCATGGAATTCTCCAGGCAAGAATACTGGAGTGGGTAGCCATTCTTTCTCCAGGGCATCTTCCCAACCCAAGGAGTGAACCTGGGTCTTCTGCATCGCAGACGGATTCTTTACCATCTGCGCCACCAGAGTAATTTCTAACGTATCATCAATTTCCTGTATACTTAGACTTTATTTAATTAGTCTGTGGTGTATGTGTATGTTAGGGTGGTTTTGGTTGCAAGTAACAGGAAATCTAGCTTAAATCTTTCTCTTCCATCCATCCATGTCTCTCTTACCATGTCAGCTTCATTATTATGCTGCTCCTCCCTCATGACTGCAAGATGGCTGTTGTGGTTCCAGGCTTCTCGCCTATATACCCCACTAAGTAGAAAGAGAGAAGAAACTCCTTTCACAGAAATTTTCCACACATGTCTTTAGCTTTACTGAGCTGGATTGGGTCATTTGCCACCTCTGAGTCAGACCAACTATTGGCCTGGGTTCGACAAATATCAAGATTAGTCCCCATTCTGTGATAGGCACCTCTCCTGGTCATTATTTAATAAGCCACATTCTGTGGCCTAGAGGTGCTCAGGGTTATGGAGAGATGGTGGGGGATATACAGAGAGAGGAGAGGAAAAGGGGAGTGGAGAGAGGATCTACATGCTGACCTGAGACTATGAGCCTGACTGGGTGTGAACTAAGTGCAGATCTTAACAAATGAAAGCCTGTTGAAAAGATATTGATGTAAATTTACCAATGGTTTCTAAAAATCCTTCCCTAAGCTGCAAACAGCTGTCTTTCTCTCTGCAGGGCCGATTAACCTTCAAGAACGGGCGTGTGTATGATGGCCCGTTTT
Organism: Tragelaphus eurycerus; assembly: GCA_935064755.1. Lineage (NCBI taxonomy): Eukaryota > Metazoa > Chordata > Mammalia > Artiodactyla > Bovidae > Tragelaphus > Tragelaphus eurycerus. The sequence continues at coordinate 4,460,840 of CAKXYN010000108.1, forward strand.
CCAAGGATCACATAGCGGCGTTTCTGAATCTGGAAGGGGAAGTGACGAGCTACCCGGACTCGACTTCAGAGTATGCCTTCAGGTGCCAGCCCTCCGTCAGTGCCGGTAGGGAGCGTCCACCCCCGGCTGGAGGAAGGCTGACGTGTAACGTTGCATCAAACTTCAAGTGTTGGTCCCTCCCTCGTGTCCGACTCTTCACGAGCCCATGGGCTATATACAGCCTGCCAGGCTCCTCTGTCCATGGAATTCTCCAGGCCAGAACACTGGAGTAGGTTGCCATTCCCTTCTCCAGGGGACCTTCTCTACCCAGCATTCGAACCCTGGTCTCTTGGATTGCAGGCAGATTCTTTATCACTGATGTCAAAACATGTACCTAATATTTCAGAAGAAAACACGAGTTTCCTGTGAGCACTGCTGTCTTTTTTAAAAAAATATATACCTACATATATATATGTGTGTATTTTTGTTAAATTGGGACATATGGGATGAATTCCCTGACCAGAGGTCAAACCCCGGCCCCCTGCATTGGGAGTGCAGAGTCTTAGCCGCCGGACCACCAGGGAGTCCCCACAACTGCCTTCTTGTAGGTTTTTGAATACTCTTGAGTCACACTTTTGCAGAAAATCATTTTGACATAACGTTGAAACATTTCAATGTTGCTTTTCACAATTATCCCCTGTATCTGCCTTCATTTGTTAGAAATCATGAGAAAACTTGATGGCAATGAAAGTAATTCCCTGTTAGGCTCGAGCCTTGAGCTGGATCTCAGTTTATTGCTGAAAATGTACCCTGAGAGAGACCAGTCAGAAGAAAAAAAGCAGGTAACAACCTTCTTTGTTAGAAATATATATATATATATAATTTGGGCTTAAATCTTAGCAGACTCTCTGTAGTCTTGGGAAGATACTGTTTATGACTGCTGTTCTGTATCAAGTATCTTTTATATACCTGGGAGTCACTTGGCTTAAAAAATTTTCCAGGATCCCATGTGAGTGAGCCGGCTTCCTGAGAAAAAGGGAGTCCTGATGGAGAGACTCAGTGAATTACTCAGACCTTCCCTGTTGGCTCAGATGGTAAAGAGTCTGCCTGCAATGCAGGAGACCTGGGTTTGATCCCAGGGTTGGGAAGATCCCCTACAGATGGATAGTGGCAGCCTGGTCCAGTATTCTTGCCTGGAGAATCCCGTGGACAGAGGAGGGCTGGTGGGCTACAGTCCACAGAGTCACGAAGAGCTGGACACAACCGAGAGACTAACACTTTGACTTTCACTTTTTTCCAAGGGTCAGTCAACCCCCTGCCCTGCTGGCTTGGTCCGAAGGCCAAGGCTGTGCTCACCTCACTCTGGAGGACATTCGTTCTGCTGTGTGTTGTCATAGGCTGCTGGGATTCAAAAGAACTTCAGACCCTTAGAAATTATTCACAATGTCGAAATATTTAGAGAAAAAATTTTGTGGAGCTGGACCTCATTTCGTGAGCATGTGTCTAATCCCAACCAGCTGTTTACACCTGAGGATTGTGGACCGTGAAGTCCGGCCCATGCTTCAATTTTCCAGAGCTCAGTTCAGGCACCGGCCCTCCAGACTGCTTCGTCCTTAAATCCAACTGTTGTCCCTCTCTGGCTCTGTTCTGTAAGGAGACTTCCTTACTGTATATGTGTCTTGTGATCTCGACTAGATTTTAAACTTCCTGAAGAAAATTCTGTGTCCTCTGGAGCAGTGTTTTCAATAGGGCCAACCCCCCTTGTTTATCCAATTGAATTGAATTTTCAAAGGCAGGAGTTGATGCTGAGAGTGACACATGCCTGATGGAGCCCCCAGCTGGGACGTCCCTGTCTGCATAGGGACCCCAAATTCCATCCTTCACATTTTCTGATTTTTTTTTTTATTTTGGAGGCTGACATGTGGGACACAAGGTTTGGGGAAACAGGACACTGTGTAGGCTGCAGTTCTGTGGGTCTGAGGAGTCTGGGGGCAGCATAAGGCCACTGAGGGCCTGGGGAAAATGATAGAGAGTGAATGGGGACAGAGTGGGTGCGAGTGAAGCAGTGAGTGTGACTGTCGCCTGCTTCAGGCTGTCAGTGTTGCGTGGCATGTGAGTTGTATGTCTTCCTGTCTGTTGTTTGTCTGGCTAAGGAGTTCCTTTCTGTTCCTAATTTGCCAAGGCTATTTATCATGAAGGGGTATTACCAGTTTTTGCCAAATGCATTGGCGTGATTATGTGGTAGGATGAATTACACTGATTGAGTTCTCACATGATGAACCAGCCTAGCCATCGCAGGATAAGCCCCACTTGGTGCTGATGTATTCTTCTTTTTTATATATTGCCACCTTCAGTTTGCTAATTTAAAAAAGTCTTTATATTTTTGGCCACGTGACTTGCAGGATCTTGGTTCCCCAACCAGGGATTGAACCCCTGTCCTTGGCATTGAAAGTACGGAGTCCTAACCACTCGACCACTAGGGAAATCCCTGGCTTGCTGTTATTTTGTTGAGGATTTCTGTGCCTGTGTCCATGAGGGATATTGATGTGTGTGTGTGTGTGTGTGTGTGTGTGTGTGTGTGTACATGCACTCAGTTGCTCAGTTGTATCCGACTCTTTGCGACCCCATGGACTGTAGCCCGCCAGGCTCCTCTGTCCATGGGATTCTCCAGGCAGGAATACTGAAGTGGGTGGCCATTTCCTCCTCCAGGGGCATCTTCCTGACCCAGGGATCAAGCCCACGTCTCTTGCATTGGCAGGCGGATTCTTTACCACTGAGCCATTGATGGGTAGACGAGAGACTTTTGTTGCTGCCATGGAGATGGGACGAAACAGAGTGGAATAGGACAGAGCTGTAGGGAAGTAATTCCACTCTCGAGATAACAGCATGTCTTCCCATTCTTATTCAGAAATTGCCTTTTATTGACTTTGGAATGGTTAGGGAGACTATCCCTGAGCTCTTACAGTGAGTGGTAAGAGGTGAATGCTACTGCATGTATGACCTCGTTTAATTTAGAAAGCAAGTTTTCTTTTACCTTTGTTCTTATCAGGTCAGTTGAAGATTTGCATGGTTTTCTTTTTTCAGGTAGAATATGCTATCTTAAGAAACATTACGGAATTAAGAAGAATCTACAACTTTTACAGCAGCCTGGGCTGTGACCGCTCCCTGGATAACACCTTTCTGATGACAAAACTTCACTTCTGGAGGTTTCTCAAAGACTGCAAGTTCCATCACCATAACATAACCCTTGCTGATATGGACAGGGTGCTCGGTGGTGAGTATTCCAGGTCCTTCCTGTCTGGTCTAAAGGGTCGTATAACATCTCAGCACCTTGAAACAGTTAGGAAATGTTGAGGGAGCGAGGAAGGCACATGTCTGGAGAGGTGTTCCAGAAAGCAACATGTGGGCTTGTCCCCAAGATACTTAAAATGCAACTGAAGAGAGAATCTAGTGGAATAACAGCAGTAGTTGAAGACCATCCATAGCAGGGTCAGCAAAGTGGGTCCATGGGCAAAATCCAGCCTACCGGGTGTTCTTTTAAATAAAGTTTTATTGGAACATAGCCATGTTCACTTGTCGACATCTTGTCTGTGGTTGCTCTTGCCCTGCAAATCCGGACCTGAGTGGTTATGGCACAGACTCTCTAGCCCAGAAAGCCTAAAATATTTACCACCTGGCTCTTTACAGAACATGCTAGCTATACAGGTAGCGTACAGGACACACACAGTAATGCCTGTTACCACGTCAGTACCCATCAATCCCCAACCGTTTCCTTGGAAACCCACCAAGCCTCCCTCAGTGACTCATAATTAAATATCTCTGTGACAGAGTATGCTGTCCTATACATATGCATATGTCCTCTGATCTATACTTTTTATAAAAAAAAAACAAACATCAAATTGTAAGGTCAAGAAGCAGAGAAGATCGGGGAGGGCTTGGAATAGCCTAGAAAAGGCTTTGGGTAATTTTAGGTTGGGCTTGATTTCAGGTTAAAAATTTCATGCAGTAAAATTAACAGTTTTGAAGGTTTTACTCCCTACAGCTGAACTGTGGGAGGCAGGTTCGAAGGTCTCAAATTACCTACTTGATATAGCTAATATCAACCCTGGTGGCTTAGATGCTCAAGAATCTGCCTGCAATGTGGGACACCTGGGTTTGATCCCTGGGTCAGGAAGATCCCCTGGAGGAGGAAATGGCAACCCACTTGAGTATTCCTGCCTGGGAAATCCCATAGACAGAGGAGCCTGCAGGGCTATAGTCCATGGGGTCACAAAGAGTCGGACACATTTGAGCAACTAGTACATGTACATCAGGCAAATCTATGGGCGGCATTTACCAATGGCATTTGCTCACTTGGTGGTCTTTGTGTGTATCAACTGCAAATTTTAGTTTTTGAAGCATACTTCAAACCAATTAAAAATTAGCAGCGTTAATCACTGTAGCCCACCAGGCCCCTCTGTCCATGGGATTCTCCAGGCAAGAATTCTGCAGCGGGTTGACGTTTTCCTCCTGCAGGGGATCTTCCTGACTCAGGGATCGGACCCACATCTCCCGTGTCTCCTGCACAGGCAGGTGGATTCTTTACCCGTCACATCCTCTCCAATTTTCTTATTTTAGCCAATAACGACATACCAGCAGAAGAAATTCACTCTCCATTTACAACATTACTTTTGAGGACATTTTTGAATTACCTCCTGCAGCTGGCTTACCTCATTCATCACAAAGAGTACCAGTAAGTTCTGGGCCCCTGGGGTAGGATGAGGGCTGAGCGAACCGTCACGATTGTCATATCGTTCTCTTTTCTCTCATAGTCATGATTATTTTTCGTACTCTTAAAGTATTAGAAACAAAAGTTTCTTACAAACATTAGTCACCCAGACCGTGAGAAGCAAAATTAAAAACTGTGAAAACCCTTGCGATGCAGGTCCCATGTCAGTTTTGCAAATAGCCCTCAAGTTTTTTACTCAGAAATAGTCACCGCCAACTCTTCCTTAGAATTTCCTGTGTTTCTCAGAGCAAATTTGATACTGCATCTTTTATTTTTTAATAAAAACCTTTGATTTTGAAATAATTGTGGACTTTCAAGAGTGTGGCCAAGTTAACACAGACAAATGGTTTATACTCTGCATCCTGCTTCCCCAAATGATTAGGTCTTACAGAATCACGGTGCACTTCTTAAAATGAAGGAATTAACATCGCTACCATTTGACTAACTGAGTTTCTGAGGTCTTCACTTGTCTGTTCCAGGACCGAGTGCAGGGTCCCACCTTGTGTTGGTTGTCACATCTCCTTTCTTGTTGTCATTCAGTCACCAAGTCATGTCCAGCTCTTTGTGACCCCATGGACGTCAGCACGCCGGGCTTCCCTGTCTTCCAGTATCTCCCGGAGTTTGCTCAAATTCAAGTCCATTGAGTCGGTGATGCTATCCGACCGTCTCATCCTCTGCCGCCTCCTTTCCTTGTCTTTAGTCTTTCCCAGGATGAGGGTGTTTTCCTTTGACTTGGCTCTTTAGTCCCCTACAACCGTGATAGGTTTTTTTTTTTTTTTTTTTGGTCTTTTATGACCTTGACGCTTTGGAAGAATATTGATCGGTTGTTTTGTGAAATGTCCCTTGATTTTGCTTTGCTGATGTTTTTCTGTCATCACCCTGAGGTTATGGGTTTGGGGAAGAATACCGTCATATCAGGGCCATGTGACCTCAATCTGTCTCATCACTGGCGATGTTGCCTGTGAGCACGTGACTCGGTGCTTCAGCCAGGTTTCTTTAGTGCAGCCTTACTGCTTTCCCCTTCTGTGCTCGGTCTGCTTGTTAGAGAAGCCACTTACGAGGTCACCCGGCCCTCCAGGAGCGGGAGATTAAGTTCCGTCTCCTGGACGGAGGAGTGATGATGGTTTCCTTTTAACCGCAGAGACCGAAGCCCGTCGCTCTTTCTGTGCTTTAAAAAACTGATGAATGAGAACATCCGCCCCAATGCCTGCCGTGTGAAAGGTAAGTACAGAGCCCGTAGGATTATATGGACCTTGAGTGTTCCCACGTCGAGTTCTGTAATCACCGTTTGGAGTGTTGGTGTTTCCACCCCCTCCTCAGGTCATTTATTCTGTGAGGCCCAGCGGACCCTCTATTCAATGACTTACGTGGACAAGTGCTGGGAGATCTACACGGCGCACTGCAGACCAAACACGGCCCCTCCCCACGAGCTCACCATGAACATGAGGCACTTCCTCTGGATGTTGAGGGTAACCACTCACAGTGGATCGTGGCTTTCTGTTTGTAGCCATTTTTGATTTTAATTTAGGAAAGGCAAAATAGTCTAGCTGTGATGTGCAAGGAACAGGTGAGTGGTGCACCTGGGCTGTCCACCCACAGGTAGGACTGTGGCATGCTAAGGCTGATGGGAAACTCTGTGGATGAGCGGCACCAGTCCAGAATTGGGTTTCACTGTGGCGTAAGCAAGCCGGGAAACCGCCCCAGCTGCCCCTACATCTCCTCAGCCCACTGTCCATCGGCCTCTTCTCCTGGATGTTCAGGTTTCCAAGGGAGGAGTTCTCCTAACTCTTCGTGCCTGGGGACATGCACCCGGCTTTCCGGGTGCTTAGGACAGAGTCTGGAGGGAAGGGTCAGTGTGGAGGGAGGGCCCTGCCCACATGCATTTTCCCCTCATCCTCGTTTTCAGCAGGACTGTGGCATTTTTAAAAGTACATATATATATATACCTGTTTGTAGTCAGCAGCCATTATGGTTTGACTGGCTGTTTCTTTTACAGAGCTTTAAGATGATAAATAAAGAATTGACAGCAACCAAGTTTGTGGAGGTCATAGCAGAGGATAATCCTTCCATGTATGATGGAATCGACAGTAACTTTGAACTTGAGGTTTGTAAAGAGGTGTCACGAATGGCCCAGATCCAACTCAGGCTGTTTGTTCTGCCTTGGGTACCAATGACCAAAATTCTGTCTCCAGCATGGCCACCTCTCTGAGTCCAGGTCTGACCACCCAGTCACACCCACCAGACTCCTGCCTCCGAGTACATTTGTACTCGCCACACCCTTTCCCCCACTTTGTTTTTTTTTTTTTTTTGGCTTATATAAGCCATTTCTTGCCTGTAGTTCTGAAGGCTGGCATCAGAAAAGTGCTGGTGGGCCTGGTTCCTGCTGTGGGCTGTGGCGAAGGGTCAGCTCCAGGCTCCTCTCCTTGGCCCACTGTGGTCGTCTTCTCTCTGTGTGCCTGTCTCGGGGCCGCGGTCTCCCTCTTCTTATGAGGACGGCTGCCCACCCTAGCGGCCTCAGTTTAGATCGATCATCTGTAAATCTGAGGATATTGGGGCTTAGGACTCCCAACCCTTTTTCCAAGGAGGCACAGTTCAAACCACAACAATCTTGCTTTCCCAGTCTACCGCTCACAGCTCATGCGCTTCTTCCGTGCAGAATGCGGTCACGCCGTCTCCATCTTAGCCACTCCAGGGTCAGCTGTCACTGGAGTCACTTCTCTGGTTGTTCAGGAAAAGAGGAAATACTTCTCATAGTGACAGTCCTCAGTGAGTGAATATACAGGTGACAGTCCTCAATGAGTGAATATACAGTAACATGTTCCCATCAAACAGAAAAGTGACTTAGAGACCTAAGGGGAGAACATCCATCCTCATAGATGTCTTAGAGGCTGTAGTTTTTACTGCAGACCGGTGTGCTCCCGTGGCATCCGAGTGTTGAACAAGGTGGCGTTTCCTGGAGAATAGAGACAAACACCCAGAAGAGCCTCTGGCCCACCTTGAGTTGTGTGAGGTTTGACCCTCTTGTATTTTCTTACATTTCAGCTGGTTTTCCTGGAATTCTTTGAAGCTCTATTAAGCTTCGCCCTCATCTGTGTTCCTGAGCCGCCGGCTATATTCTGTTCAGATTTCCCAAACGGTGACCTGTCTGTTAACAAAGCTGGAAGCGCTTACCCAGTGACAGCTCAGGTACCATAGTGTCTTAGAATCGAGAGTAAGGAAGGGCTTTATTCTGGAATGGTTGAACCGTCATCAGAACTATCTTGGGGTTTGTAACCCTTCAGGAAAGAACTAGTGAAGTCTTAAAGTATTCATTTATTTATTTTTAATATATTTATTTATTTGGCTGTTGCAGCATGTGGGATCTAGTTCCCCAGTCAGGGATCAAACCCAGGTCTCCTATATTGGGAGCTCAGAGTCTTAGCCACTGGACCACCTGGAAAGGTCCCTTACGTTATTTATTTTGTAAGTTAGGGGAAATGTATTCCCAGGAAGCAGACTCCTAGCCACACTAGAGGAGCTCCGTCACAAGCGTCAGAGTGCCTACTGACACCCTCGGGGGCAGGGAGCACTGGCTGGAGCCCGAGGCTTACAGCATCTGGGGCGATGGGCACATTCACTGTCCCAGGTGATGGGCTCACGGGTGCGGACACGTCCGCACTTACCGTCACGGCGTGCTTTAGGTGTCGTTTGTCGTGAATCAGTTATACTGCATTAAAGGCCTGTGCATCTCCATGGAAACGAGAAGCCCTCTTGTGTGTCTGTCATTGGTCAGAACACCCAGAACAGGAGTCCAAGCGCAGTAGCAAGCCAGGAATCCGACATTCAGTTCAGCAGCACCAAGTCATCTTCGAGCAAGCTGGGAGTCCTGGTCGACATCAGCAAGATAAGGAAGTCAGAGGTGTGTATTGACAGGCAACCAGGAAGACAGCCGAGGCTGCAGTATCGGCCGTGGGCACGCACTGGCTGTGCGATGAGGGCGCCTCTGGGGCCAGGGATCTGGCAGGAGCAGGAAGCCTGTCCTCTCGTGGGCTTCACCTTCTGGGGAAGAGAGGGACGTCGTGACACGGGGACAGGAAGAGGGGACGCCTGCGGGGCGCTTAGCCGGTGCCACGCACTTGCCAGGGTCCTGCTCATCTAATGCCCAGGCGCCCTGTGGGTGCTGCCATCAGCTCCAGGGGGGAGCTGAGGCACAGAGAGGCGGGTGGCCCGCCCAGTGTCACAGAGCAGCGGCGCTGGGGCAGTTCTGCTCCGGGGTGTGCCCCTGCTACTGCAGTGCTCTGCTGCTTCACACTCGGAGGCATCGGGGATGTGACGAGAAGCGGGGCGGGCGGTGCAGGCTGAGTGACAGGGTGGGCGGAGGGAGGGTCTTGGGAGGAAGTGACCCCTGAGCACCGCTGGCGGTCAGCAGAGGGAGTCTGTCCTGAGTGGAGGCCCTGAGGCGGGAGTGTATCTGGGTGGCTGGACGGGAAGCGTGGCAGCAGGCGCAGCCATGTTGGGGCGGCCCAGGAAGATGCACCGGGGGAGGCAGCGCCCGGCCAGGGGCACCCGGCTGGAGAGAGACAGAGGCCCGCGAGCAGGGTGGTCAGTCGGCTCCCGGCTGTTGAGCTGAGGACGTACCCGTGAGGAAGCTCTTGGGATTATCTGCCAGTGTTTTTTGAGTGCTGCAGAATTTGAGAGGGAAAGAGAAGGCAGGGAGGATTCTAAGATTTCTTTTGGCCTGAAGAACTGGAAGGACAGAGCTGCTGTTTATCATGAAGGGGAGGACCAGGGTTCGATGGGGAGAGGAGTTTTGGGGGGAAAACCTAAGGAGCTGGGTTTGGACACATGCTAACTTAAGGTGCCTGAGGAGAGGCCCAAGTGGTGACAGCAATGGGCAGCTAAGACAGTTTGGGGTTCACGGGCGAGATCTACTGGAGGCAGAGATGTGCGTGTATACAGCATGTGTGAGGTAATTACAGCCACCGAGAGATGGTTAATAAACATTCTCCCAACAGACCAGGGTGGAGTGTCCAATCTTTGGTTTCTTGGGGGGAGGAGCCTTCCGGTGGATACAGTAGCTCTGTTCTTCATTTCCTTAATAGGGCAAATATACAGGTTAAAAAGTCAAATTTTATGCAGGTTAAAAACCGTCAAACTAGCATAAGGATGTCAGCTTCATGAATACTTTTCTGATTATTTACAACATACAAAATTAGTGTTAGTCTATAATGATGCAGAAGTCGTATTTTGCTTTATGATTCCTTTTTTAAATTTAATTTTTTTTTAATGTAAAGCCCAAAATCAAGAAATCTGTAAGTGACGGAAAAACTTCCAAAGTGAATTTTAAATCTGCAGGAAAAGGCCTGACCTTCCTTTTATCTCAAAGTGGTGAGTATTTTAATTCTAGAACCTTGGTACTAGCAAGCTGTTGCTTGTAAATGACATCACGGTTATAAAAAGGTACAGCCCTGTCACCACCGCGGGAGCTGGCCTCGGGGTGGCAGTAGGTGTGGGTGAGACGCCTGGAGCGCTGAAGGCGCCTGTGGGCCACCTGGTGCCAGCGGCTCGCTCCCTCCACGGATTTGCCTTTTCTGGACACCTCATATAGACGGAGTCATCCGTCTTCTTACGCCTGCTGCTTTCACTCACAGTTGCCTTGGGGTTCATTCACATGGTAGTGCGTGCTAATATACTGTTCCTCTGTGTGGCTGAGTAGTGTTCCGTTGTGCGGCTCTACCCCGTTTTTGCCTACTCGTCAGCTGATGGACACTCGGGTGGTTTCCAGTTGTGGCTGTCATAAAGAACGCCACTGTGAACACTGCCGTGCCAGTCTTTGTGGCTGTGTTTTCGTGCCCCTTTGCCCTCGTAAACTCTGGCACTGGCATCAAGCCTCTCCCCATGTCTTCCGTTCTGGGCCCTTCCCGTGGCTCCCGCGGGGGAGGCTGGTCTGGTCACAGAGCTCTGTGTTTCCACAGGACCTGCGCCCTTACTCCTCTCCCATCCCCGCCATCAAAGAGCCCAAGCAATAGACACAATCAAAAAACAAATGCCATCTTGACAGATCCCCAGTCTTACTGATATTACAGAACTATCCAAAGCATTATCCTCCTGGAATCAACTATTTTAAACACATTCCAGAGTGGGTGTCTGCTGCCTTAGTAGATGTGAAGCTATATTCCTTATCAAGTCAGTAATTTTACCTACCTTCTTACTCAATTCAGAGTTAAAATCCTTTAAAGTTTTTTTCTTAAAACTGCCTTTAAAGACAATGTAGTCAAAAGCCAAGGGGTTTTTTTTCCCTTTCTCTGAAAATATGAGAATGTTTTAACTTTTCTAAGATTTTAATTTTAGAAAACTGAAATAGTTAAGCTATTTTTATAAAAAAATATAGGTGCCAGGAGGCCTGAAGGAAGTGTTGACCATCATAGCTGGGGTCAGCTGATGCCATCCTTGTTCTGGGTGGGGGGGGCTCCCTGAAACATTTTGCATTCCCTTAACACCCACCAGCCCATGAGGAGCACAGCGTCACCCTTATGGGGGACGAGGACACTCAGCCCAGCACAGGCAGTGACAGAACCGGGAATGGGAACACACACTCCCAACGTTACTCAAGACTGTACCAATGCTCATTTCAATCAGCCTTTCTTGCAGGGAAAAAAGAAAAATCCAAGGATGAACAAAAGGAAAAATTCAACACTTGGATCAATAATATGTACGTCTTTTTTGTGAACACTCTCTTCCAAGCACATAAACGTGAAGAAGCCCTCAAGGAGAAAGTAAAGGAAAACAGGCTGCATAATGAAGCAATGGCCCTTCAGAGGAAGATGGAAAATGAGGAGCTGGAAGCACGGTAACTCTATAAAAACCTCTTAACTCCCTCCCTCCCTCCTGGGTTCTCGGTCATCTTTCTTTCCCTCCTCTGTGGCGACGCTGAGCTTTAGGACCAGACACCTGCATTAAAAGGCTACGACGTCAGGGACTTCCCGGGTGGTCCAGTGGCTAAGCCCTCTCGCTCCCCACGCAGGGGGCCTGGATTCGATCCTTGGTCAGGGAACTAGACCCCATGTGCCACAATGAAGATGTGGTTCAACCAAATAAATTAAAAAACAAAACACACACACACACAACACAAGAGTCTACAACTTCCAAAGAGCGGCGTGCCCTCGTGTGGGGCTGGGAACCCCCAGCCGTGGCTGCCTGTTCTGTCCTGGCTGAGGGAGCGACAACGTCCTTGTCCCCGGGCATCCACAGGGACACAGCGGGATGCAGACCCAGACCGCCCAGGTCAGATCCCAGCCCCACCACTTATTACACCTGGGTGACCTTGGGCACGGTCTGTCCCCGTGTGCCTGTATGTGCCCCTGTGGAGGTGGGGGTGACCCCTCATAGGACAGAGGGAGCGGGTGTTTCTGAACAGTAAGAACAGTGACTGGGGCCTGGTGAGCGTGCAGGCATGGCCGCAGTGTCCAGGCTTAGCCCCACACACAGGTCAGTCTCACCTGTGAAGGGCATCACGAGTCCGCTGGCCTGTGGAGGAGAGCGTTAGACTTAAGAACTAACAGCCACAGCAGGTTTTTAAAAGGGCTGCTTACTAGCTAAGTTGCTACGGAGACAAGTACTTCACAAGTCAGCTAAGATGTGTGCGAAGTCTGAACTGATGAGATGTCGATGGCGTGACTTTTTATTTCAGGCAAAGTGATGACAAATACCGTTGAGATCCAGGATTGGACTACTATACACCACACGACAGCATGAAACCTAGTTTCGAAATTTCAAAGAAAAAAGCAGTACTTTCTTGTGTTTGCTTCTTGTCAGGCTGAACAGCTTGAGAGAGGAAGAGGCCAAAAGACAAGACTACGAGGTGGACATCACCGTGATCAAGGGACCGGTGGACGCCCCCTCCTCGAGTTTCACACCGAGCCCCCGAAAGAGGACACAGTGGTGTCCAGCAAATCCATCACCAGCAAGAAAAAGAAAAAGTAGACGTCACTGTTTGTCAAGGAGCCACAAGAACAGGCAGGTGTGGAAGGAGGACACCTTGTCTGAGTGTTTCTTGAAGACTGGGGTTTGGGCCCACTGGGTTTAGGGTTTCTGTGTGGCTGGACCACCGAAATGCCTGTTTTGACAGCTGAGCTGAATGAAAACACACACATGGGGGTACTGAATGAGCGTGTATTCATTATGTTTCTTTTTTCTGAATTAAATATAGCACTGGTGATTAAACTTAGAATCTGATCAAACCTACTAGAAAACAGTGGGAGCACATGAAGCCCTTTACACGCTTCTGCAGCCCCACCCTCTCCGAGCCCGCATGCCTCCTTTGCCCCGGGAACTGCCCAGGGTCCACAGCCTGCCTGTCCTTCAGGTGCCACCTCTCCCGTGGCCTCTGCCCTGGTCCTTCTCTACCCGTTCCCACAGCATAGCGAGCACCACTGCGCCGACCAGAGGCCAAACAACAAGGATGAGCCACCAGCACAGCTGGAGGTTAACCCAGGACCTGACGTCTCTGTTAGGAAAGGTTACAGCTAATAGTCCTGTTAAACTTAAGAGGAACCACCCAAAGCATAAGAATACACCTAAAGCTTCCAAACTAGCAAAAAGGAAGGAAATGATCATCCAATGTAAGGTTGGGAAAAAGGGGGAAAAAAAGAATGGAAACAGAAAAAGCTGAAGGTGGTGGCCAAGTCCAGATCGACCTGTCGTCACCAAGCACACAGGCTGACTCACCGCGTCCCCCTCTTCAAAGTTCCCTGGTCTAGAAACCAGCAACCAGAGAGACTCAAGGCAAGACCAGGATTTTTACAAACTTTTTAAACAATTTATTAGTCTTGTTTTCCAGTAAAATATTCACATAATGTCAAAAGAATGGAATGACAGAGATGTAGCCGACTACCTTTAATTCCACATAAATATTTAAAATCTAAAAACCTCAGGAGTCATCAGACTGAGTAGAAATGTGACTCTTCAGAGCAAGTATTGCTTTACTATTGTTATTAATCCAGTCAGTAATACGACCAGTGACCAGCCGCCGGAAACAGCATGCCGGCCGAGCTGCTTTTCAAAAGATGTTTCGCGGAGCCCTTGTCAAGTCAATCCAGGAAGAATATGTTGTTGAACTGCGTTGCGCAAAGCTTCTTGACCTCCTCTGCAGAAAGAACAGAAAACAGTAAGGGAAGAAATTCTCACGTAAGAGGTCACAGGATATAGATCGGTACCTTATTCTGATAATTCTCTGGGAATAAAGTTGGAGATAAACAAAGGTCTTCATCGAATTTGACCTTAAATCTTAGAAGCCTTGATGTGTTTGTAAATTGAGAGAAAGATAAAAAGGCTTGACACCCAAGAGACTTTGACACTATTTAACATCTCTTCTTTAGGCCTGAGAGAGCGCAAACCCAAAGTGCCTAAGGCATCCGTGAGTTGGGGTTAGGAGAACAACTGCTAAAATCTTGAGGGATCTGACACAAGTGCTCAGAGACTCTACGGCAGCCCTGCATCGAGGACCGGGAGCTCCACAGCAGCGTCAGTCCTCGGACGTTAAACTCAATTCCCGTTTTCAATGAGGCGTGTATTGACTGCTGTCGTTCCTAATGCATCAACTACTAAGCCTAACCACTAGGCCCCCAGGGATCCCTCAAATGCACATTTTAATACAGGGTGTATAAAGCCATGGGATTTTTTTTTCTTCAGCTTTAGAGAAAATAATTTTCTTCTGGCCTGTATCAAGTTTCTCAAGAAACAGGCAAGTTTTTCACATACTTTTTCAAGGAACTAAGTTACAGAAAAAGAGACCAAGTGAGGGTTTCCTTTGAGCAACAGAGGCCTCTGCTTAAGTCATGTTTGCTCTGTTTACATGCTCCACAGCACACTGAAAAGAGAGTCTGTGAATCATCAGCAGCATTAAAATTCTGCTCAAACACCAAACCCTACTTACCATTGACTTCAATCAGGTTTGCATTTTTCTGATTCAAAATAACATACAGCTCCCTCTGGTCGGACTTCTTCCCAACAACCCAGTAATCACTCATGGCTTTCACGATGATTTCTTCATCCTCGTCCACTCTGTAAGACAGGAGTTTCAAGACACAATTGTTTATTTTACACGTATAGCTGGACTGTGACAACATTCTGAAATAAGAAACAGGAAACCTGAGCGACCTGAAAAGGTCAGGGAGTCAGTCCCCTGTGAGTGACCAGCCACTCCCGGGCTTGATGACATTCGCCCAAGAAGGTGGTCAGGCCCTCGAAGGGGCCTGGGATCACTTGGTGTTCGGAGCGGATTCTCATGAGATGGCAGACACCTGACTGGAGAGGGGGTGAGAATTACCTTGTGAAATCACTATTGATGTCACCCAGAATCTTCATTAGGTCCGGATGGACAGATGTGAGTGACACGCTGGGTGTCTTCCTCATGTGAACTGTACTTTTTTCTGCTAAATTCATATGGTTGAAGTAGATAAACTTAAACTGGGGTTCTTTTTCAGACCTGTGAACACATGTTATTCAGATGGTAACATTCTAAAAGAACAATTACACGGAAAAGAAAGTTTCTGAAATGTCAGCATTACCCTAACTATACAGCCACACTGTCGAAACCCTGCGTGTGTAATGGCTAAGGCGGTGTTTTCAACGGCTAGGCCTTCAAATCAAGAACCTCAGCTAAGACATAACATTCGGGAGTAACTTCTTGGCTATCTGTGACATATTCAATATGACTGAATTTCCCAGTGAGCTCAAGTATGCATTTTAAAAACCAAAAATATTTTAACTGTGATGATTTTCTTTCAAGTAGTGTTTTATAAATGGTAGTCACTCGGTTATTCACCGACTAAAGAAAAACCCGTACTGGCTCACGTCACAGCCAGCTTCACCAGGAACACTTCTGCACAGGAGGCCGAGTGCATTCCGAAAATGCTTTTTGCATTTGCGAAAAGCAAAGCCCTGCTGACCACCACTGCCAGCGTGGACCTCACAGCCTGGGCAGGGCACGTGGGGAGGGGTGCAAGAGACCAAGACCAGGGGCGGAGCTAGCAGGCCTGACCCCACACACTCACCCCGCCATCGGGGAGGGCAGAGGGGATGCGTTAAGACCCAGCCCAAGCCACCATCGTGGGGCAGAAAAACCCGGGAACAGCTCCCCAGGAAGCCCTTCAGACAGGGCCAAACAGCACGTGTGTCATCTGGACGCAGAAAACAGCATCCACGTTCTAAGTAAAAGCCACCCTGATGCACCCAAAGCCACTTAAATGCTTGAAAGTAACCAGGAAGCAGAGTACAAACCCAGATAGTCTCTTGTTGATGTTAAACTGCTCACAGATGTCAGATGCCAGCACTGTGAGCTGGGGCCCCACGATGCTGTCCAGTCTTCGGCAGAAGTCCAGTGTGGGCTGAATGGAGGCTATGAGTAATTCAAGAAATACTAGTGAGTGTCGGGGGCCAGGGGTGAACGAGCTTGATTTTCATTTCACTGTCTTAACAATAATATGCAAACTACTGATCTGGGAAATAATGAACTGATCAGAGCCCTCTCCCCTCCGAAACCGAAGAGACACAGGGCTCAGAATTAGTTATGTTTAAGATGAAAAAGAGGATCGCACTGTGAATGTGGACTGCAGCATGCCCTGTGGGGTGGTACGCTGACTGGCTACCCTCAGTAAAAGGAAGGTCAAGTGCTCATTTAACAAACACCACAGCAGCACTCACGGGCCCGGTACCATTGGTCCGTACAGGTATTACCTCTATTAATTCTAAAGCTCCTTTGAGATGGGCGCTCCCTGTGATCGCTTCATGGACAAGAAGGCACAGAAGCAGGCAAGCTGGGACTTTAGCAATATTAGAAACAGCAGAGGCCCTCAATGGGTGACAGGGCTTAATGCAGTCTCCGTGTTGCTGCGACAACGTATTTATCATTCAGGAATGGAAGGGAGCAAAGTGTAAAAAGACAAGGCTTAGACACATGTGTGTACCTACCATCAATCATAAAGCAAACAGCTGCGCTCATGGCCTGGGATGAAAAGAAACCAAGATTAGGACACGGTACAAAAGAAGAGGGCTGAAATAACCAAATGAAGCGGCCTCGTATGAATCTTTTTTTAAACATACCAACTTCATAAAGACTTTCTAAAGTCAACTGAAGGAATCTAGATGGGGCTGGATATTGATGATATTAAGGAAGTATTATTTATTGTGGTCAGGCATGATAATGGCGGTGCTGACGACAGACGCCCTTAGTAGAGATGCAAAATGAACTCTGAGGGGAATGACAGGATGATTTAAAATGCTCTAACAAAAAAAACCAAAATGTGTAGAGGCGAGAGATATTATCACCATATTACTGATGAAGCTCTGTAATACGTATCTGCGTATGCATTATTCTAATCTGTGTGTGTTTGAAAAAATACCCCAGCAAATTAATGTCACCTGTCTTGCTACTGCAGTTATGATGAGAGTAAGTAACGGGAACATACAGCAAGCCAGAGCGTAAATAAAACAGCCAAAAAATATTTATATTTATCAAAGTCGTGTAATAGTGTTAAAAAAAAAAAGGCCAAAACAGAACATGTAGGCTTGGGACTTCCCTAGTGGTCCTGAGGCTATGAATCTGCCTTCCAGGGCAGGGGCCGGGTTCAGTCCCTGGGCGGGGCCTAGGACTCCATGTGCCTTGGGGCGACTGAGCCCACATGCTCTAGAGTCTCTGCAAGCAGAGAAGCCTGCGTGCCACAACAAGAACTCAAGGCAGCCAAAAAAGAACATACAGGTGTGTGATGGAAACGCAAAAGACTTCCTCCTCTGAGGCCTGCTTCCCCGGCAACTACTGTGACAGTCTAGATAATATGGCTACAGCACCAGCACCGCTGGCTGTCGTGACAGACGCGGCTCCTCTTCAGCCATTGCCCCCCGCCCGGTTTAAGCCACTCTAGTTCCTCCACTGGACGGTCACCTTGCAGCCTCAGACCGCTCAGTCCTCATGCCTCCAGTCACAGCCACTCTTTCATGAGGACATTAACCTCCTCGTGTCCCTGCACTTCTCCGCACCTCCCCTTCTCAGACTCGTTCAGCTCTCACTTCATGTCTGTGTGGTCAAAGCTAATGACATTTATGCTGCTGCTGCTAAGTCACTTCAGTCGTGTCCGACTCTGCGACCCCATAGACGGCAGCCCACCAGGCTCCCCCGTCCCTGGGATTCTCCAGGCAAGAACACTGGAGTGGGTTGCCATTTCCTTCTCCAATGCATGAAAGTGAAAAGTGAAAGTGAAGTCGCTCAGTCGTGTCTGACTCTTAGTGACCCCATGGACTGCAGCCTACCAGGCCCCTCCATCCATGGCATTTTCCAGGCAAGAGTGCTGGAGTGGGGTGCCATTGCCTTCTCCGGACATTTATGCTACTCCGTAACTGAATGGTAATGACTATTTGCCCATAAAGAGGCTGCAGACTGGGTGGCTTACAGGCCGGTTCCACCCAATACAGGTCTGTCTTTTTGGTCCAAGTCATTCTGACTTAGATGCCAACTAGTTTGCTACCAAAATCCCTGTTTCCAGCCTCTCCTCAGGCATCTAGAGACCTGGGACCGCGGCTCTCCCCTCCGGCGACCACCTGGTCTCCTCGGGACAGGGGCCACTCTGTGTGCCGCAGGGTCCCAAACCCTGACCCGGCTCGCCTCCTCTGTGTCTGCCATCGGACATGTGTGTGCCCGACCACTTAGAGGTTTATTTAAAGAAAAGAAAACAAAAAAATGGGCCTTTTAAAGTCTACTAAAAAAGTTGAAGAATTTCAAATACATTAAAAACGTACATGGAAAAGGTACACACGAACCCCAAGCACTATCACTTTCTCAACAACCGTCAACTCACAGATAATCCTACCCGATTCACCGCCTCCATCTGAGTGTTAATGATCTCTCTCCCCAGGGAAACATCGTAATTGGAGGAAAATATAAAAAAGTCAAATTTCCAGAGGGAAATTTTCCTCAGGGAAGACAAGCAGATGAAGAAACGCCTATAAAAGGCAATCTACTGCAACTTAGTATTTTAGTCCTTTATTACAGCTGTGAACACATATATAAAAAACAAGCAAGACCTCAAATCAGTAACACGACCTTCCATCTTAAGACCTTGGAAAAAAGAAGCGCAAACCACAAAGCAAGCAGAAGGAAGGATATGACGACTGGAGTGGAGAAACCTGAAACAGAACAGAGAAGCAAGAGGAAAAAATGGAACCAAAGGATGATCCTCTGAACAGATCAACAGAACTGAAGCCCTTTAGATGGCCCATCCAGACCACGGAGAGAAAAGACGCACGGTTCCGAAAGGGATGGGCGGGGAGGCCGCACTACCGACCTCAGTACCAGCCTGTATGACGTTCTGGCAACACTGGTCACCAGCAGCTGGAACAAATACAACTGCTAAAACTGACTCGGAGGAAAAGAAAATCAGAAAAGACCTAGAATAAGTAAAGAGACTAATTAATAATTTAAACACGTCCCCAAAGACAAGTCCAGATGTAGGTGGCTTTACTGTGACCAAACATTTGAAGAATTCACACCTGTCCTTCAGAAAGCCTTCAAAAACAGGATATCAACCTTATACCAAAACCAGACGAAGAGAAGACTTCAAAACTGAAGAGAACAGACCAGCAACCCCTCATGGCCCTGAGCTCAGTCAGGTCACTGGGCCTCCGGGAGGTCTCTGGGAGGCCAGCTACAGATAGTTGGCCACAAGGGTGGTCAGCGGGGCCTGCATCCAGTCTCTGGACATCAAGGCTTGCGTGAGCCTCCCCGGAAGGCAACACGCCCTACGCTCTGTCACCTGTCACTGCTGGGAGAAACAGGCGCTGTGCCGTCTGCACGACTGTCCAGAGGCCAGCTGGAAGCCTGCGCCTGGTCATGAAGATCAAAGACCTCTGTGCCGCAACTGAGACCCGATGCAGCCAAATAAAAACCACCCAACCTGACATAAACAGGGGGCTTCCTTGGTGGCTCAGTGGTGAGAACCCGCCTGCAATGCAGGAGACACGGGTTCAACCCCGGGGTCAGGAAGATCCCCTGGAGAAGGAAAGGGCAACCCGCTCCAGTATTCTTACCTGGGCAATCTGTGGACAGAGGAGCCTTGCGGGCTACAGTCCAAGGGGTCACAGAGAGTCTGAAACAACGTAGTGACCACACAACATAACCTTACATCCTGACAAGACAGTATTCTGACGGAAACTCAGACTATCCGCGTGAATTAGCGAGCCCACAGCTTTAACATAAACTTACATCCTGACAAGACAGTATTCTGACGGAAACTCAGACTATCCTCATGAATTAGTGAGCCCACAGCTTTAAAAGCAGAGCAGAGGCAGAACCCACTGAAGGGTGGGCAGGCATCAAACGACAGTGGCCTTGATGGCCTGACCTGTCCATGTGCAGGACTTGTGAGTCATGGCCGCAGACAGTGACTCTCTCACAAATCACGGAGCTGTTCCACGGGGACTGAAAATAAACCTCTTACTCCAGAAAGCACCCGTTTCGAGTTTTACAATAATCAGAACTTGCAAGGACACTGTTCCAAGGACCATGTGAGAGGCCTGCACCCTAACTGGTGTACCCAGTAGAAGCTGTGCCAGCAAGATCTACTTTAGCATCGACCTGTAACCCTGGAGCGAGGGACGCTGTTACCTTATAAACAATCAAGTGCAGAGCTTCATAAGTGTCGTCTGTATTTACAAAAATTTTGGGGAATCTGCATTTTGCTTCTGGATCATTAAGATTCAAGGGGCCAGTGAGAAATCTGAAAAGCAAGCACAGAGATGCGTTGATTCAATCAGGCAGATATAAGCAGGAACGTATAAACAGTGCATTCCTATAAAGGGTGGTAATACACACCCCCTTCTTTTACGGAAGCTAGACACTACTTAGAAAACACCACATCAGAAAATAAAAAAAGAATAGTTTTAATTCATTGCAACCAAAAGGATTTCCTTTGCCGATTGTTGTCAGCAAAGCAGCACAAGGGCAATTCGTGTTTGTGATTTTATCTTTACCAGAGAAGATAATAAAATCCAGTACATCTATCAGAGGGCAGAAGTCCTACCTTCCATAGTGTTGGAGGTTTCCTGGCATTTCTGCCCTTATTGGAGAATCCCTTCCCGCCAACTGTAAACAGATTTAATATCGACAAGTGACTTCTTAGATTTTCTATATTCAATGCTTGGAAAAACAGCATTCCCATCTACTGGTTGACTCCATGCCCTGTATCTGCAGCAGTTTCCCATATTCACCCCCAAGGATTACCGAGGGACAAAAGGACTCACTGGTTTCCACCAGAACTTCACTGTACCCCAAGTTCCACATATGGGCTCGACAGCAATAACTGAAGGCTGATGCGTGCTAGGCGATGACGTCAATTACTTAATTTCATCTTGTTTCACCCCTGTGGGGAATGCCCTCTCCCAATTTTCCAGAAGCGGAAACTAAAGTTTGAAGAAGTTCACCAATGCGCCCAGCTCCTGAGTGGAGGGGCCAGGTACCAAACCCAAGCCTGTCTGACTTCAAAGTCCCTGCCTTTGGTCATGATTCTGTGCCTCCTTGTAGGTTTTTATTTGTATCACATTCCTGGTTTCTTCTGCTGAAGATACACTATTTCAATATGTGTAGGAAATGACAAAAAAAAAAAAATCCAAATCTAACTGTCATGTTAGCTAAAGTTTATTCTTCTAAAACTTTTGGATGTTCTTCCAGCCTATGTAAGGTTTTAGCATACAGCTCGAAAGACTGAAAAGCACTGTCAAATTTGACAGTAAGAACACGCAGCGAACTCTCAAAGATGCAGCCTGCACTGAGACAAGTCCTCCCATGTCCGTGTTCCGCTGCCCCGTTGTATGCTTGTTTTAGAAGTCTGGCTCTTTAGACGTTTAATAAAGCAGCAAGAGTTTTCAGCTGCTGTAACAGCACTGCCCTGCCATGGGAAAGTCTCCCGTGGGTCCTTCTGAGGGTGTGGTTGAAAGCAGGTGCTTTAGCATCAAGAGGACCCAGAGATCAAGTCCTGGCTCTGTCGCTTCCTAGCTGCGGGGCACGGGTGAGTCATGGGGGTCTCCTTTCTGTAAGATGGAGATGAGGGCCCCAGCTCTCAGGATGTCATGAGATGCTGCAAGTTTTCTGGGCACGTGTACTGTGTCTGGTGTACGGCATATAGTCCAGCAACGTGAGCCACTGTATTCAAACTACCTAGAGGGCAAGTCAGGGCAGGACTGCATCCTTCGCAAAACCTTGAGATTTCTTATCTAAAAGATATTTTCCTGTTGTTTCAAGTCATGGCCTTAAAAAACAGAGCAAGGGAGTGTGTGTTTGTGCACGTGTGCACGCATTCACCCCTGGGTCAAAATGATAATTTTGTGGCTTATGAATACTTTACCTAATTAAAGCTAAAAATGGATGCTTTGGGGAAAGCACTGTGATATTATTTACAGTTTTCTGCAGAAAAGTGGGAGAGTCAGGGCCAGAGTGGAAAAGCCAGGCAGGCAGTATAAAATCAACTCAGGACTGGATCTCCTGTTTGTGGGTGCAAAGACCACTGTTTTGCCCAAGATCGCGGGCATTCTGAGAGCTCCCAGAACCCAGCCTAAAGATCCAGTTTTCCCTTACACCTCTGCAACTGCATTTGAACAAAATGCAGAAAAGCTGGCAGACGTAGCTCTCCATGCTAAGTGACACAAGAGGTTTCTACACCTGCGGATTCCACGTTACGCGGTTCAACCAACTGCAGGTTGAAAACAGTGAAGATAAGCTTCAAGGTTTCCAAAAGCAAAATTTGAATTTGCCACATGCTGGCACCTATTTATGTAACGTTTACATTGTATCAGAGTTTTTCTTCTTTTTTTGTATTGAGTATTATAAAAACCTAGAGACCATTCAGAGTATAGGGGAGGATATGTGCGTGTGCAGCTTACATGCAAATACTAAGACATTTTATACAATGGACTGCAGCACACGTGGGCCTGGGTACCTGCAGGAGTCCTGGATGCACTTCCCCATGGATACCGACAGACAGCTCCATCACTGAACATCACGCTAATGGTGTAAACTACCGATTAGGACTGCCCCCCCCCCCCACCATGTCCCTCCACTCCCCTAAGTACCTATTTATCCATCTGTCTCTCTAGAGATTAGTACCCCATCATACCTCAGGTTCGATATGCCTTGGAAACAGAGATGTGGTGAGGTATTTGTATAAAATTCTCATGTCGTCTTGTTCTAATCCACTCCTGCAGCATCAGAAAAGTACCATGTTAAAAGCCTGGATCTGGTCTTCCGTCTTCCCATTGTTTTGTGATTAAACATCATCTCTGAGATTATCCAGGGAGCATCAGCAGCTGATGACCACTCTGCTCCAGGTGCCAGATTTCTGGGCTACTGGTCACGCTTTCTCTCACCCACCACCCTGAATACTCTGTGTGCTGTGGACAAGAAACTTGGTCCTGTTATGTCTCAGACACGTCTGTGGGTTTTAATTCTCTCAATTTCAGAATAGGCAAAAAGCACGCAGAGAAAGAAACAAACTTTTGGGGAAACCATCCACTCTGAAATGAGACAAAAGTAAGTGGCACGTGGAAAAGTGCAGAGAATCCGGCAGGCGTTATTGGACTTGATCCAAAATCAGTTTTTCAGGTAAGGATATAAACAATGAGTCTGTATCTGGGTTGTTTTTTTTTCTATTAAATTGAAATCTCCCTTGATAGAAACCAAGCCTCTGTGTGACACCCCCGAGTCCCTCGAAGTGCTCTCTTCTTTCCCAGGTAAGTCGCAGGTTATGTTAGAACCCTGGCCTGTCAGCACAGGAACACTCCCTGCCATCAACATTCACGGAGCACAAACAGGAGCCCAAACAGGAGCCCGAAACACAAACCCCAAAGCGGAATGGCTCTGAGCGGAAGGGCCTTCAGCTGGCCCCGCCCCCAGGAAGCTCAGCCGGCTCATCCAGGGCAGACCCCTCCCAGCTGCAAACAGCTCTGCCCCCCAGGCAGCTGGGGCTCCTGAGGGCTCCTGCACATTCACACAGCTCTGCCGGGGTTTGGGGTTTAGTCTTCGGTCATTGAGAACATTTAGTAACAGTTTATCTTTGCTTCTTGAGTAGCAACACTTTTATCAATTTTGTCCCTAGGAACACTTTGATCAAAGAAATTATGTCTTTGTTCCTAGGAGACAAGACCCAAATATAGCTTGATGACATCGGGTTAATTTCTTGATGTTATAGTACCTTTAACTTCTTGGATGTTTTAAAATACCAGCTTCTTTAAAAGAAACTATGAAAATCACATTTACTATGCTGGTTCTTTTAAGATGTTTTTGGAAAAATACCAAAATCAAAATAGGAGTCTTAAACCTAACATTTTCTCCATCATTCATGGAACCAGTTTTAAACTCCCCTGCTCGGTAATTTTAAACAAAATTAGCC
Source organism: Tragelaphus eurycerus (assembly GCA_935064755.1). Lineage (NCBI taxonomy): Eukaryota > Metazoa > Chordata > Mammalia > Artiodactyla > Bovidae > Tragelaphus > Tragelaphus eurycerus. The sequence continues at coordinate 4,484,996 of CAKXYN010000108.1, forward strand.
TAATTTTGGTTTAAACAATCACTGCCTTATTTTGACAATATCTAGAAAGGCACTTCCCACTGCACCCCACTCTCACCCCCACCCCCGGCTGTTATTTCCAGTTTGACAACCTGCTATCAATCCAGTCACTGCTGTTTTTATGATCCTAAAAGACGGGAATACCTACCAGATGAGCTGATCGTTATAGAGAAAGGCAGTGTACTTGACTATACTCAGGCTTTCTTCCATTCTGTTAATAAAGGACTGGATTTTCAAATAAGTCATTTTATCCAATGGGAAGAAGCTGATCCCACCAAATATGTCGAGTAGATCACAGGACTGCACATGCAGCGTCTGCAGATACTGCAGGGAGAAAACAGGGCTGAAAACTCACTGACAGCACACAGAAGCCAACGTTTGCAAATTCTGCAGGGAGAAAATAGGGCCTAAAGCTTATAACAGCACATGGAAGCTAGTACCCTGGCTGCTGAAAATAACAGGTCTCAATTTGTGGTACAATTACACGCTAGCAAACAGCACATTTACAAGATCAGCATGGAGGTGAACCACAGGGAACTGGATATGGATTTACCAATTGCAAAAAATTAAGTTCAATGTAATTAGTGTCCTTTTGGCTTTGTGTTTTCTCTCTGTGAGGTGTTTAATTCCTTATTAGTGCTATTCAGATTAGACTGACCTCTGCACATGGTATTATGGACCATTTTATACTAAAATCACACTGGAAGGGCATGCAGTCAGTGATGATGCACAGGAGAGGAATAAAGACGAGAACAGGAACCAGGGGACAGTCAGAGTTGATAATTACGATCATTAAAGTGAAGAAACAAAAATAATTCATAAAAACAAAATAACTGAAAAACAGACATTAAAGTAGTATAGGGAGAAAGATCAATTGAGACTCATTCCTCTAAGACAAACTGAATTTCACCAGGGATACTTCCCTGGTGGCTCAGACGGTAAAGAATCTGCCTGCAGTGCAGGAGACTGGGGTTCAATACCTGGGTTGGGAAGATCCCCTGGAGAAGGGAATGGCTACCCACTCCAGTATTCCTGCCTGGAGAATTCCATGGACAAAGGAACCTGGTAGGCTACAGTCCATGGGGTTGCAAAGAGTTGGACATGACAGAGTGACTCACTTTCACTTTTTTCAGGGTAAAATATGAAAAATGGACACTGAAGGAGAAGGAGAACAATGTAGGGGAAAAGGTCACACTCATGACCACTAAGGGGAAAAAATCTGGGTTACAGCCGCAAACTTCACCTTGAGTCAGTACAGATGACACCTGTTTACCAAACATAATCGATCCATGAGAATGTGCGATTTTGCTAATTAACCAATCCGCCCCAAAGAAGTTTGCTTTGCTTTGGAGTAAGCCCACACTGATAGACACAGGTGGGTCACAGATGAAGCCAGAAGACGTCTCCAAGGTGCTCGAAGGAGCTGCGCACAACTGGCAGGAAGCTGACTCATGAGCACAAACCGAGGGGCTTCCCTGGCAATCCGGTGTTTGACTCTGGGTCTCCAATGCAGGGGGCGTGGGTCTGATCCCTGCTCGGGGATCTAAAGTCCCGTTTGCCATGTGGCAAAATAAATAAATAAATAAATAATAAACTAAAGGTTAAAGCTGGAAAAAAAAAAAAAAATACAAATCTAACCTGTTTCCTCCCGGGTCTGATTCTGTCCCACTATGCCTAAGTCCCACTATGCCTAAGCGAAGAATTGATGCTTTTGAACTGTGGTGTTGGAGAAGACTCTTGAGAGTCCCTTGGACTGCAGGGAGATCCAGCCAGTCAGTCCTAAAGGAAATCAGTCTCGAATATTCATTAGAAGGACTGATGCTGAAGCTGAAACTCCAATACTTTGGCCAGCTGATGCGAAGAGCTGACTCATTGGAAAAGACACTGATGCTGGGAAAGATTGAGGGCAGGAGGAGAAGGGGACGACAGAGGATGAGATGGCTGGATGGCATCACTGACTCGATGAATTTGAGTCTGAGTGACCTCCGAGAGCTGGTGATGGATAGGGAGGCCTGGCGTGCTGCAGTTCATGGGGTCGCAAAGAGTCGGACAAGACTGAGCAACTGATCTGATCTCATCTGATGCCTAAGTCTCCAATTTCTAGGTTTGCTTGTATGTGAGAAGCAAACTTGTCTGTATTTCTCTAATATTTTGATAATTACCAAGATTACAAATAAAATTCCGAATACTTACTCGATGGAAGAATTTCTCTAATCTTTCTTTTAGGAGCTTGACACCTCCATCTTCCATGGCTCTCAGAAAAGTACCATTAAAAAGCTAATGGTGTAAAAGATTAAGAAAAAAAAATTTTTGTCCTTCAATTTCCCAATATAACAAGTTCTTCTTTTTCTTTTACATTAATTCTGCTTATTTCATCCCACAATTCTTTTTGAACATAGAAAATATTTACATTAGAAAGTCTGAGTTATAGGTCACAAAATATCAAACCACTGTTAAGGGATACTGTAATTTTTGTAAAATCACCCAATTGTTCTGGGCAGTTTTAAAAATCTGAACTCACATCTAAGCTTCTCTTTATATAAATAATATTGCTAGACTTCTTATATCATACAAATGTCTGCACTCTCTACTTTCCTTAAAAACATGGTATCATTCACTGATGCAGATACACTCTTAGGATAAGTCGGGGAAGAAAAAAGGGCTCTGTATTGCATGAATCGGTACAGGTATAAACCTCAATACTGCTTCACAGGCCCCATTATTTCCTCCCCATAACAGACACGTAGTCACCTTACAGTCATGATAAAGAATCAAGAATTATTTTAAATGACCCACATGAATTGGGGTAATTGGCTAGACTCTCAACCTAGAAAACATGTCGTGCTTACCTTGTACATGCTGTAGCACTGCTGGAGCACCGAGCTATAAACCTTGTCCTACAAACAGCATAGAAACAGCACAGATCTCATTTGAGGGAAAACAAAAAAATAATCAATTGCATAGTAAAGGTATAGTGACTCTTGGTAAAGCAATATAATGTTCATACATATGGTCCTATAATAGTTGTGTGCTGAAACTAAGAGGTATTTAAATTCAATTATGAACCAGTAAGCCTAAGAAAAGCTATGACCAACATAAACAGCACACTAAAATGCAGAGACATTACTTTGCCAACAAAGGTCTGTCTAGTCAAAGCTACGGTTTTTCCAGTAGTCATGTGAAGATGTGAGAGCTGAACCACAAAGGAAGCTGAGTGCCGAAGAATTGGTACTTTTGAACTGCAGTGTTGGAGAAGACTCTTGAGAGTCCCTTGGACTGCAAGGAGATCCAACCAGTCCATCCTAAAGGAAATCAGTCCTGAATATTCATTGGAAGGATTGATGCTGAAGCTGAAACTCCAATACTTTGGGCATCTAATGGGAAGAACTTACTTACTGGAAAAGACCCTGATGCTGGGAAAGAATGAAGGCAGGAGAAGGGGATGACAGAGGATGAGATGGTTGGATAGCCATCACTGACTTGATGGACATGAGTTTGAGCAAGCTCTGGGAGTTGGTGATCGACACAAAAGCCTGGCGTGCTGCAGTCCATGCATGGGGTCACAAAGAGTCGGACCCGACTGAGCGAGTGAACTGAACTGAAGCCTAGTTCGGCAATTCTCTCCAGTAATTCTTGGCTGGAAAATCCCATGGACAGAGAAGCCTGGCAGGCTACAGTCCATGGAGTTGCAAAGAGCTAGACAAGACTGAGTAAACAAATCTACTTTTTAGGAGGGCTTCAAACACAGATGAACAGAGGAAGGCAGTGGTAAGAGACGGCACATATATGTTTTTATAAGACCGTGCTCATGGAAACAAGCACAACATTCCCCTGTGCCGACCTTGAGAAACTTCTGTCAAAGTGACATAAGTTAAATCTGAACAAGTCAGTCACTCAAGATGTAACAATTTTTTTTTCCTAAAAATATGAAATAAACAAATGACACAGTACCAGCAACTCCTCTTCTTGGTATTCAACAACTGGTTTTCCATCTTTACTTTGCTTTTCAATGATAGGATTCCGAACAACCTACAAATTTTGATTTAAGGAATCAATTATATGCGTTTTTAAATTTTCCCCTAACTTAAATAAACTTGAACACGTCCCAACACCAAAGTTTCTTAAAGGAGCCCCCAAAAACAAATACACCAAACAGGAGTGTGATTTTTAAATTGCTACTGACTGTACTGTCGCTCTCCTCTGAGGCAATGACCAGAGGACTTCCCTGGATTCCTAACGGTAAAGATCACCCACAGCAATGTAACAGAAATTCAGAAAAGTGTACTGTATGTGTAAGTACCATGACCATCCAGAAATTTTCTTCCGGTTCGTTGAAGAACTGTCTGTTCTTCTGCGTATGTAAAGATTTTGCAGGTTTTGATGGACTAAAGGTCCTAAAAAGGGTAAAAGAATATGTTAGCGACAACCCCCCAGTGGAAGTTTTAAGAATTCACTGAGCTCTGCAAAAGCACTTTGAAAGGTATTACCTTGTAAACTGTACAATAGCTTCACATAATCCAACGTTTCTAATTTTTTCATTCTTTTCTACTTCATTTGGATAATAAAACAAAATTTTATTTTCCTCCTAAAGTATGAAGAGAGAGAATCACAACACTGACATAAGCATTTTTTCTGTCTTAGATGTCGACAATACTTGGTGTCAACCTCTCATGTCATATGCACTAGCTGGCAAGACAAAACAAAGGCCCCTTTTAGAAAAACAAAGATTACCTTCTCTTCACGGTGTAACAAACGCCCACCTGCATGAAAGGCAACTGTGATATTCGGTAACTCGTATGCCATCTGACGGAGAAGGCAATGGCACCCCACTCCAGTACTCTTGCCTGGAAAATCCCACGGACGGAGGAGCCTGGTAGGCTGCAATCCATGGGGTCACTAAGAGTTGGACACGACTGAGCGACTTCACTTTCACTTTTCCCTTTCATGCATTGGAGAACGAAATGGCAACCCACTCCAGTGTTCTTGCCTGGAGAATCCCAGGGACGGGGGAGCCTGTGGGCTGCCGTCTATGGGGTAGCACAGAGTCGGACACGACTGAAGTGACTTAGCATAGCATGCCATCTGAACTAAATTAGACAACGATGCTGAAAACTCGACCTTTGGATTTCTTTCTCCATGCTAATTTGTAATACCTCAACGCTTGTAAGAAACAAGTGTGTGCACGTGCACAGACATACACCGCTCCACAAATTAAACCCTGCAAGTTCACAAGCATTTGGACTGGCAGCTTTTAAAAGGACCGTGATTTCCTGCCAACAAAACTTGGCGCCGGACATCCTTTGAGGAAGTTACCGTCCCCACCTTAAAAAAGTAATGATAAAAAACCAAAACAAAACCATACGCTCCCATTCTACTTATTAATTTGGAAAAAAAAAAAAAAAACAACTTTCCGAAGATCCGCCAAGCCTGCATTACAGGACTACGGTCTCCCACTCTTGTTCTAGTTTCTAGGTGGGCGACTTCCAGCAACAAAGACAAAAGCTCAACTTTAATCATCCAGGGTTGACGTTAAGAGAAGAGAGACTCCACCTGTGTGATTAACCCGACGAACCTTCACTCAATACACAAGCACTGATCTGGGACCTGCAACCAGACCCTGCCCGCGTTGTCTGAGCCCTGCAGCACACCCAGCACGTAACAGTCCAGTCGGTAAGGGGAGACTGACAAGCGACGACCCCAGGCGCACGCCGCGGCTGCCCGGCCGGACCCCATCCGGCCGCCCCGCTACCCGGGGCCCTCTGTCTCCCACGGACGCCCGCGCGCGGCCCCGCTCCACTTACCTCTCCCTCGCGCGGCCCGAAGCGCGGGTTGTAGATGAAGAAGCTCAGCAGTGCCGGCGGGAACTGCTTCTCTTGGGCCGCTCCTGCTCCGGCCCCGGACGCCGCTGCCGCCATCCCGGCCCGGCCCCCCAGCCTCGGGAGCCTCCCTCGGCCCGCCCAGAGACAGCTGCCGCCGGAAGACCGCACTTCCGCCTCGCTCGCCGTCCCCCCGGAAGTGGTTGCCGCCGGCCCGGAAGAAGAATCCGCAGCCCAGCGTTCCCTTTTGGCGCACCCGTGTGGGTTTATCCCAGTTTGTGTTCTGGGTAGGTGTTTCTTCGGACGATACTGTAAGAGTTAAGTTGAAGTGAAACCGTTTTTGTCTTTTTTTTTTTTTTTCCTCTCAGATTTCTGCCCTGGCTGAAGGCGAGGGTTGCGTTTTTGAAGAAAAATGAAACGGGTCTTGTTTTGTGTGAAAGGGACTGTGAAGGTGCAATGGAAGGCCCAGCGTTTGGGGTGGTAGTGTATCCAGTCAGGTAGCTTGCCCGTTTTCATTGTCCACAGGGTCCCACCACATATTTGTTGGTCTTTTTAGATCCCCGTTTGAGAGACGTCAAGTGACTTTGTGCCTCTCGCGACTTCTTTGCCTTCAGGGAGAAAGATGGCTGCAGGTGGCGAGCATGGTGTGTGGTGAAGCGGGACCAGAGCATAGTGTGTGGCCTTCTCCCCACAGTGCCCGGTCCCAGGCCCTGGAACTCAGAGCATCGCCCTTGCCAGCCCTTGGGATTCACTAGGTTTGGAGGCCTGTGGGTTGTGGGAGCTGGAACCGCTCGTGACTTCTGATACTTGGAGTTCAAGCCCTTGCAGCAGACGGCACGACCAAACTGAAGACTTTAGGTTGCCTTGTCTCTCACAGATTAGGTGTGAAAATAGGACCTCTTATCCAACTTAATAGAATAGACCTTCATGTTTAGGGAGGCGGTGTTGAAATCTGGGCCTGAGACTGAACTGGGTACTTACTCTAGCTCTGTCACTCCCTGGGCGGAAGTTCTTGGACCCCTTATGTAAGGTGTCTCCAGTCTCTGTGTCTAATATGTAAAATAACTAATAATAAATGCTTTTCTAGTAGAAATTTCACTTTAAGAATAAAGTGAGTGGGAATTCCCTGGTGGTGCAGTGGTTAGGACTTGGTGTTTTCACTGCCTGGCCCCAGGTTCAATCCCTGTTCAGTGAATTAAGATCCAAAAGAGTTAAATGGGACTGCGATTGTATATATAGTAGTCCCAGCCCTTAATTGTTATTCAATAAGATTACTGTCATTACTTGCTCTTGAAAGACTCCCTCAACTATCTTGCTTTAGTGTATGACAGTCTTTTGTTAGGAAGACATGTTTTGGCATTACAGTAATTTCAAAGAATTTTAAGGTAGCAAAATCTCCTTTCCCCCTTTTATTGCCCCAAAGTCCATGGAAACTTCTACACAATAGACACAGAGCCACCCTGGTTGAATGTGAGGCTGAGTGATAGACATGAGACCTAAGAAAACCTTCTGCTGGCCTTTTCCAAGAGCTGCCCCTCTTCCATCTTTGTCCTCTTGAGGGACCCTAAAGCACTTGTACAGGACCCTGCAGCTCCAGGGAGCATAATTTGAAAACTCCAGGTTAAAGAATTCCTTACTTTGTCCCAGAGCAAATGCTTTTGGAAAAGTGGTAGAAGGAGCCTGGGGCTTAGGTTGAACAGCCGAATTTTAGTTCTGATTTTGTCACTTGCCATTTATATGACCTTTGATTAATCACTTAACTTCTTTGAGCTCCAGTTTCTTCCTTTGAAAAATGAGATTAATACCTACCTCAAAGGAGAACTGCAAATATTATGTTAGATGACACAAATGAAAGTACTTTGTAATATGCAAAGTACAATTACAATAAAAATGTGGTAAAATAACATTTTATTGCATTATCCCCAGCATGCCTTTACTTCCTTGTTTACTTTGCATTCTGTGCCCCAGTCAGTCAGTTGCATTGATCACCACAGGAGAGAGATGATACAAAAACAAAATGAACCAAACAAAATGAGAAATCGAAATGCCTTTTAAGTTTCCAAAGCTAAGGAAGCAAGAAAGCTTAGATAGTGATGCATCCTCCTTTTTCACAGTCATAGGGTGTGCATGGGTGGGAGGTGGGTGGAGTAAGCATGATAGACACTTAAGTGTGTTTTGACGTCTCAGAGGAGAGAGGGTGTAGATGTATACCTTGTTCCTTGTGGAATGGGGAAAGTGGCAGGTCTTGCAGTGTGCCCCTCTCTGTCGAGTGTGATGCATCAACAGTAGAATAGCCATGGCCACATGAATGTCTAGGCATCTAGGCAGTAAGTGGTGCTTGACGCAGGAAGCAACTAAATGTTTTACTTGTACACGGAAGTAATTCAGAGAAAGCCAGACCTGAGAGGCCGTAAGATTAGAACAAAGAGAAACTAGCTGTGGCCTAGGTGGACCCACCGCTGAAGTCCAGAAGACTGGAGAGGAATGAGGTTGACTCTGGTCACTTGTATGGACTAAGCACCGGATACTCCTTTCCCATGTAGGACCTTGCATTACCCACCTCTTCTGTCAGCTAGGGAAATAGGGTGAAGAGGAGGCTGAATTCTTGACATTGTCCTGAATTATGATTCTGTCTCCCAGCAGGACAAGATTCAAATCTATGTCCAGTAACAGAAATAGAAAATTAGATCCAAATCATTTTTTTTAAAAAAGGGAAAATTAGATCTTTTGCACAAAGAATTTGTGAACTCAGAAGCAGGGGACCAAGATGGAGATGTAGGAGGCTTCTGATCTTCCCTCCTTCCCCAAATGTAGTGAATGTACAGCTACAGACAGAGCAATTTCATCTGAGACAAATCCAGAGACCAACTAAATGTGAGGTGAGACTCCCATATGTGAGGTGAATGAGAAAATAGCCACAGCAAAATGGATAGGAAAGTCTGAGCCTCACTGTCTGTGCAGCACCATAGAACTGGAAGGGAATCTCCACCAGGGCTTCCCTGGTGGACTCAGATGGTAAAAACCCTGTCTGCAATACAGAAGAGCCGGGTTCCATCCCTAGGTTGGGAAGAACCCCTGAAGAAGGGAATGGCAACCCTATCCAGTATTCTTGCCTGGAGAATTCCATGGGCAGAGGAACCTGACTGGCTACAGTCCCTGGGGTCGCAAAGATTTGTCCAGGACTGAATGACTAACACACATACACACCCCCAAAAATGGACCCTCCACCGTTACTTGGCTTTGATAGTCAACAGGGTTACTCACAACTTCCAATGCACAGAGTAAAAAAAAAAAATTTTAATAGGTTCGAGAGCACCCCCTAGTGGGCGTATACCTGGACTCAGTGCCAAGGGAGTAGGCTGCTCTGACTATATGAATTTCACTGTCCTGTATCCTGAAAGAATATCATTAAGGTAACATTGAACTTAAACTGCATGTTAGACGAGATGACCGGAAAAGACATACAGAGAACATTCTATTCAATAGCAACAGAATACTCATTCTTCTCAAACACACATGAAACATTTTCCAGGATAGATCATATATTATACCACCAAGTAAGTTTTAATAAATTTGATTGAAATCATCTCAAGCATGTTTTCCACTGACAAATGGTATGAAACTAGAAATCAGTTACAAGAAGAAAACTGGAAGATTTACAAATACGTGGAGATGAAACAGCATGCTTTTGAAGGACCAATAGGTCAAAGAAGAAATCAAAAGGGAAATAAAAAATCTTGAGACAAATGACGATGGGAACATACTGTACCAAAACTTAATTGGATGCAGCAAAAGCAGTTCAAGAGGGAAGTTTATAGCAATAAATGCCTACAGTCAGAACAAAGATTTCGAATAGACAATCTAACTTTAAATCTGAAGGAACTAAAATAAAGCAAACTAATCCTAAACTTAATAGAGGGAAGGAAATAACAAAGGTCATACTGAATATAAATGAGATGAATACTGAAAAGACAATAGAAAATATCACTGAAACTAAGAGCTGGTGTTTTTGAAAAGATGATTAAGATTGACAAACTGTTAGCTAAACTAAGGAAAAGAAAGAGGACTTAAAGTCAGAAATGAAAGAGAAGACATTACAACATAATACAGAGATACTAAGCATCACAAGAAACTACTATGAACTATTTAACATCAACAAGTTATATAAGCTAGAAGAAATGGACCAGATCAGATCAGATCAGATCAGTCGCTCAGTCGTGTCCGACTCCTTGCAACCCCATGAACCGCAGCACGCCAGGCCTCCCTGTCCATCACCAGCTCCCGGAGGTCACTCAGACTCGCATTCATCAAGTCAGTGATGCCATCCAGCCATCTCATCCTCTGTCGTCCCCTTCTCCTCCTGCCCTCAATCCCTCCCAGCATCAGAGTCTTCTCCAGTGAGTCAACTCTTCACATGAGGTGGCCAAAATACTGGAGTTTCAGCTTTAGCATCATTCCTTCCAAAGAAATTCCAGGAGTTGATCTCCTTCAGAATGGACTGGTTGGATCTTCTTGCAGTCCAAGGGACTCTCAAGAGTCTTCTCCAACACCACAGTTCAAAAGCATCAATTCTTTGGCGCTCAGCCTTCTTCACAGTCCAGCTCTCACATCCATACATGACCAGAGCAAAGACCATAGCCTTGACTAGGCGAACCTTTGTTGGTAAAGTATGTCTCTGCTTTTGAATATGCTATCTAGGTTGGTCATAACTTTCCTTCCAAGGAGTAAGCGTCTTTTAATTTCATGGCTGCAGTCACCATCTGCAGTGACTTTGGAGCCCAGAAAAACAAAGTCTGACACTGTTTCCACTGTTTCTCCATCTATTTCCCATGCAGTGATGGGACCAGATGCCATGATCTTCGTTTTCTGAATGTTGAGCTTTAAGCCAACCTTTTCACTCTCCACTTTCACTTTCATCAAGAGGCTTTTTAGCCCCTCTTCACTTTCTGCCATAAGGGTGGTGTCATCTGCATATCTGAGGTTATTGATATTTCTCCCAGCAATCTTGATTCCAACTTGTGTTTCTTCCAGTCCAGCATTTCTCATGATGTACTCTGCATATAAGTTAAATAAACATGGTGACAATATACAGCCTTGACGTACTCCTTTTCCTATTTGGAACCAGTCTGTTGTTCCATGACCAGTTCTAACTGTTGCTTCCTGACCTGCATACAGATTTCTCAAGAGGCAGATCAGGTGTGGCCTGATCAGAAATGGAGTGGCCATCATGGTCAACAAAAGAGTCCGAAATGCAGTACTTGGATGCAATCTCAAAAATGACAGAATGATCTCTGTTCGTTTCCAAGGCAAACCATTCAGTGTCACAGTAATCCAAATCTATGCCCCAACCAGTAACGCCGAAGAAGCTGAAGTTGAACGGTTCTATGAAGACCTACAAGACCTTTTAGAACTAACACCCCCAAAAAATGTCCTTTTCATTAAAGGGGACTGGAATGCAAAAGTAGGAAGTCAAGAAACACCTGGAGTAACAGGCAAATTTGGCCTTGGAACATGGAATGAAGCAGGGCAAAGACTAACAGAGTTTTGCCAAGAAAATGCACTGGTCATAGCAAATACCCTCTTCCAACAACACAAGAGAAGACTCTATACATGGACATCACCAGATGGTCAACACCGAAATCAGATCGATTATATTCTTTGCAGCCAAAGATGGAGAAGCTCTATACAATCAGCAAAAACAAGACCAGGAGCTGACTGTGCCTCAGACCATGAACTCCTTATTGCCAAATTCAGACTGAAATTGAAGAAAGTAGGGAAAACTACTAGACCATTCAGGTATGACCTAAATCAAATCCCTTATGATTATACAGTGGAAGTGAGAAATAGATTTAAGGGCCTAGATCTGATAGATAGAGTGCCTGATGAACTATGGAATGAGGTTCGTGACATTGTACAGGAGACAGGGATCAAGACCGTTCCCATGGAAAAGAAATGCAAAAAAGCAAAATGGCTGTCTGGGGAGGCCTTACAAATAGCTGTGAAAAGAAGAAGAAATGGATAAGTCACTGGAAATACATAGCCTACCAAGAGTGAATCATGAAGAGAGATTCTGAACAGACTAAGTACTCATTTGGAGATTGAATTAATAATCGAAACCTCCCAACCACAAAAGCCTAAAACTAGATGGCTTCACTGGTAAATTTTACCAAAATTTAAAGAATTAATACAAATCCTTTCCAACTCTTTCAAAAAATAGAAATGAGGGAAACACATAAAATTTTACAAAGCCAGCATTATCCTGACCGAAAAAGATACTACAAGAGAAGAAAATGACAGCCAATATCCCTGTTGGACATACATGAAAAAAAAGAAAAATTAGCAAACTGAATTCAACAGTACATTAAAATGATCTTATACCATGATCAATTGGAATTTATTCCAGGGATGCAAGAATGGTTCAGCATCCACAAAATCAATGTGACCTACCACATTAGCACAATGAAGGATAAAAGTCATATAATCATTGCAATAGATGGAGAAAAGGCGTTTGACAAAATTCAACATCCTTTTATGATTAAAAACTCCTAACAAATGGGATTTAGAAGGAATGTACCTCAACATAATGAAGGCCATAAATGATAAAACCCCAGCTCACATCATGTTCAACAGTGAAATGCTTAAAGCTTTTCCTTTAAGATCAGGAACAAGACAAGGATGCCCACTCAAATTGCTTTTATTCAACATAGTTGTGGAAGTTCTAGCCTGAGCAAGTAGGCTCAGTATTTCTTTTTGTAAAGAAATATAAATGTATCCAAGTCATAAAGGAAGCAATAAAATTGTTCCTGCAGACGACATCATATTATATGTAGAAAACCGTAAAGTTAAGTTGCAGGATATATAATATCAATACACAAAAAGAAGTTGTGTTTCTATACACTGACAATAAAATACCAGAAAGTGGAATTAAGAAAACAATTTACAAATATCAAAAAAATAAACTACTTAGGAATAAATTTATCCAAGGTGAAAGATCTGTGTACTTAAAGTTATAAAACTGGTGAAAGAAATTGAAGACAAAATAAATGGGAAGATATTCTGTGTCCATGGATTGGAAGAATTAATATTGCTAAAATGTCCATGCTACCAAATGATCCATAGATTTAGTGCATTACTGATCAAAATTCTAATGATATTTTTCATCGATACAGAAAAACAGGGAAATACAAATCAAAATCACAATATCACCTAACACTAGTTAGTTATATTTTTAAAAAAGAATAAGAGCAAATGCTGGCCAGGGTGTAGAGAAAAAGGAACTCTGCTGCACTATGAGTGGGAACGTAAGTTGGTGCAGACACTATGGAAAACAGTATGGAGTTTCCTCAAAAACAAACAAACAAACAAAAAAACACCTAAAAATTGAACTGCCTTGTGATTCAGCCATTCCACTGTGAGTATATATCCGAAGGGAATGAAATCATCTGAAAGAGATTTCTGTACTCCCATGTTCATTGCAGCAGCATTCACAGTATCTGAGGTGGAAATAACCTAAGTGTCCATTGATGGATGAATGAAAAAAATGTGACACGTATGTACACAATAGAATATTATTCAACCATAAGAAAGAAGGAAGTCCTACCATTTGCATCAACACAGATGAAACTGGAGGGAATTATGCTAAGTCAAATAAGCCAGACAGAGAAAGACAAATAGTGTGTGGTATCACTTTTATAGGAAACCTTAAAAAAAAAAAAATGGAACTCATAGAAACAGAAAGTTGAATAATGATTGCCAGGGACTGGAGTAGTGGTGGTGAAGGAAGTAAGGAGAGGCTGATAAAAGTTACAGACTTTATTTATAAGATGAATAAGGAACTTCACTGGTGGTCCAGTGATTAAGAATTCACCTGCCAGCGCAAGAGACATGGGTTTGATCCTTGCTCTGGGAAGAGCCCACGTGCCATATGGGCCAATAAAGCCCATGCACCACGATTACTGAAGCCCACGTGCCCTAGAGCCTGTGCTCTGCAACAAGAGAAGCCACTGCAATGAGTAGCCCCTGCTTGCTGCAACTGGAGAAAGCCCTTATGCCACAACAAAGACCCAGCACAGCCATGAATAAATAAATGAAATTATAAGATGAATAAGATCTGAGGCTGTAATCTGAACATGGCGACTATAGTTGATAACACTGTATAATTGAAATTTGCTAACAAGGTAGAATTGCAGAAGGCAATGGCACCCCACTCCAGTACTTTTGCCTGGAAAATCCCATGGATGGAGGAGCCTGGTAGGCTGCAGTCCATGGGGTCGCTGAGTCAGACACGACTGAGCAACTTCACTTTCACTTTTCCCTTTCATGCATTGGAGAAGGAAATGGCAACCCACTCCAGTGTTCTTGCCTGGAGAATCCCAGGGACGGGGAAGCCTGGTGGACTGCCGTCTATGGGGTTGCACAGAGTTGGACACGACTGAAGCGACTTAGCAGCAGCAGCAGCAACAAGGTAGAATTAAGTGTTTTCATTAAAAAAAACTAAATGTGAGGTGATGGATGTGTTTCTTACTGGTGGGAATCTTTTCATAACATGTGCATATGTAAAATCACCATGGTCTACACTTTAAATATATCACAATTTTAAATGTCAATTACACCTCAATAAAGATAAGGAAAAAGAATCTGTTGAGTTCAAAACTCCAAGGGAATATGTTAAGGCATTGTTCCAGGTTAAGAAGTCACAGTTCCAGGGTGGGAGGTTCTGGACGTGTCTTCACATACGTCTGTCTCCCTGCTAACAAAGTGAGCTTATAGATGGTCAGACCTGATTAGAGTCATTATCTTGTTCCCATTGTCCAGTGCAGTGCCTGCCTTAAAGAATACAGTATGTTGATGGATGAATTATGGAGGTAGGGAACAGGGACAATGGAGAAATGGACTTCCCTCTTTCATAGTTCTGTCTGCTGCAAGCTGTGCGGACAGAGCTCGAGTCACAGGCTGATTTGACATTCTAGTGAGTTCTCTCCTCCCTACACTCATCTTAGTACTGAGCTCCAAAAGGAAGCTGTTGAGAAGAGGTCTGGGTGTGATACACACATCCAAGGTCACCTGTACAAAGAGCCACTTCCTCCCACTCTGTTGGCAGAAATAGCAGATGCCTGAGTCAAGTAATCGACCTTCTTGTTGTTGTTGACTTAGAGCCCAGAGACCATGTCATTCCGAGGGACCTTCATCCTGAGGGTACATCTCTCTCCTGCAGTTAAAATTTCCCTTGATCTCCATCTCTTCCTCCGATCACTTGTAAAGGATCTTCCACTTGTAAAGGATTCTTTTATTAAAAAGTGAAAAATCTGAGGTAGTTTGGTAAATCAGTATTGGAAAGTGAGAATCATCTAGGAAATATATATATATATACATATATATACACACATGTATGTTATATATAATGTAATTTTCAGGTATAAATTAGGTATTATGTAATAAATACAATCATATATACAAATATGTATATTACAGGTATCATGAACCAGTGAAGCCTGGTTCAGTAGTCTCTATAAGGCTCTCACCTTCATCTGATGCTGAAGCTTGAATTCTGCAGAGCAGACAGGCAGAAAGGGAAGATGAGTGTAAAGAGAGTGAGGACAGGCTGGAGCCCCTGGGAACAGATTGGAACTTCTATCAGTCTCTCACTGCTCCCAAAGCTGGATTTCTTTGTCATAGAAGGAAATGCTTCTGGAGCTGGGACAGAACGAGATCCCCACACCACGGAGGGGAGCCAGCAGGTAAGGTACTCCCACACCAACCTCCAGAGCACCAGTATCACGGCTGCTTCACTCCCACCCTCCAGATCCGAGACAGGATGTCTCTTGCTACCCACCCTAACTGGATACCTGTAGCCTAAGCAAGATGACCAATTACAAACCTGCCAAACAGTCCCTGCCAAGGTTTGGTACAGTGAGGTGGTGGATACGCAGGTGTTTGCTGCATCTCTGTATGTTTGAAATAGCTTACAATTTGAGGTGTGAATCTATTTACATGCATTGTAGAACCCCTAAGAAAAATGATGTCAAAATCCACTCCCTTCCAAAAAAGTTGTCTTTTTGAAACCAGTTAAAACATTGTGTAAATGAATAGCCTTTCCAGTGAATAAATTAACAGGCCAGGTGGAAATGATCTTGGTGATTCCAATTTCATCTGTCTTCTTAAGTGTTTGCAAAGTAATACCATACCTTAACATTAGCAGAAGAGATACCAGATAGGTTTTTGCTTGAAATTGGATTCCTGAGTACTCATTACACAGAATTAAACTGTAGTCATTGTGCAGAATTAACTATGTAGCTTGTAAACCTGAACAATTCAACAAATATTTCACATCTTCACTGTTTTGCTACACTTTGTGTTTGAGCTGGGAAGAGCTGCAAAAACCTGTATGTTAAAATAATTGTATAAACATAACGTGCAGAAACTGAAGCAAAATGCTAACTAATATTACAAGTATTTTAATAATTTTCTTTAGTCTCAACAATTAAGCACATACACAAAGCTGCCTTTGAGATCATATTCCATTCAATTATAAACTACTAAATTATAAACTCAAATTATAGTTGTACAGAGTCAAAGCTCCTGATGCCACCCTGTTTTATAAGCAATTAGGAAAAATAATAGACACCACGTTTTTCAGCTCTGTGACCTAGTGGGCAATGTGGGCCCTCATTTCCAAGTCAAAATATCATCATTCTGCTGCTGAGAACATGCTTTCTTGAGGTGGGTTGTTTGTGTGAATCCTGTGTTTAATTTTTCATTTTCTCTAGTTGCTGTGCTCCCCCATTTAGAAGCCTCCAGGCTTGTCTCGCTGGTCTGTAACGTGCCAGCTGGAGGGAGCGGCTGTTGACATGTTGCTGTATGTTCTTTCACTTTTTTCTTTCCCATGAGGCGAATATTGAATAGGAACCATTTAAAAAGGAATTGGTTTGTATAATATTTATTTAATGACTGAACTAGATTAATTTTTGAAAACAGTTTCTTTTCAAATGATACTTACTGCTAAAATTTGGAAATGCTAATGTTTCTACAAAATTTCAACCAGATAAATAACTCCCCCCAAAAAAAGTGCTAATTCACAAATGTGTCCAAATGCCTGGAGTTGTCATTACCTGCAGAGTGGAATACCCACCCCCTCCCACAAACACCCCAGATCCGAAGAACACAGTTAAAAATTGCTATGAATAAAGACCACTAAAGATTGTTTCATTTAAGCGTACCAGCTGACACTTTTAGGTGTTAAATACAGAGAGATGGCTCCTTTTGTTTGCTAGTTATTACCATTGACAGAGACTTTGGAATTAAGTTCCTAAGGCTGGATTAGAAAAATGCAAAGGTAATGTAGTTGAAGTGGGCAAAAATAGTTTGAATTATACTTTTGAAACAGTAAGCAAAGTTTCAGTCTCTCAGTTGTGTCTGACTCCTTGCGACCCCATGGACTATAGCCTGCCAGGCTTCTCTATCCGTAGAATTCTCCAGACAAGAATACTGGAGTGGGTAGCTGTTTTCTCCTCCAGGGGATCTTCCTGACCCATGGATCAAACCCGCAACTCCTGAATTGCAGGCGAATTCTTTACTGTCTGAGCCATCAGGGAAGCCCTTTGAAATAGTAGAATGAACACAGTTCATGGATAACTGTCTATGTATGGAAAACATGGCCATTTATTCTTTTGTATCCATCCATCCTCTAAACAATTTCCCCAAGACATTTCAGAACATGGGAATGACTCAGTGGCACAGCGTCCCCTGTGAGTGTCAGTCACTCTGTCGTGTCTGACTCTTTGTGACCCCATGGACTGTAGCCCACCAGGTTCCTCTGTCCATGGAATTCTCCAGGCAAGAATACTGGAGTAGGCTGCCATTTCCTTCTCCTGGGCATCTTCCCAACCCAGGGATTGAACCTGGGTCTCCTGCATTGGCAGGCAGGTTCTTTACCATCTGAGCCACCAGGGAAGTCCCCTGGGTGCTCTGAACAACCCCTCCAGTGATTATTTCCATACAGATGCCCTCTTGACAGAAAAGAAATAAGAGAAGCCCACAGTTCTGCTACTCCAGTGGGTAATGGATTGCTTAGTCAGTTAAATTGTCTAAAAAGCAGCATCATTCATCTTGTTTCTTCAAGGCCTATGGTGTCCAGAGCCCGAGGGAAGAAGGCTACAGGATCACACTGAGTTACTTAAAAGCTCTCCCTTCAGAATTGTTGGGTTGAAAGCCCTTACCTGGGGAGAGCCAGCGGAGTGAACAGAAATGTCAGGAGGATCAGTGTCCACGTGGTGTGGTGGTGGTGGATTGTTTTAGGGATCAAGCCTCCTAGGGCGTCAGAATTGGCCTGGAAGGCCCTCTTGCTGGTACCTGGGAGAAACTGTCACATACCCAGGGAAGCTACAGGTATAGAGGAACTAGGCCAATTTCTTCCAGGAGGGATGCGGAGGAGATCATGAGGGCACAGCTGTGCAAAGGGAGGGGGAACGAGAGCCGGCCATGAAGGGACACACTTCCGCTCTGTGGCCCTCCCCAAAGAGGGCTTCATTTGGGGGCTGGATTTCCCCAGTTAGAGTCTTCTGAAAATGGCCTTTATGGGTTCTTTCCTTTCGATGTGACGTGCGTGCGTGTGTGCTCCGTCGCTTCAGTTGTGTCCGACTCTTTGTGACCCTATGGACCATAGCCCGCCAGGCTCCTCTGTCCTTGGGATTTTCACAGCAAGAATACTGGACTGGGTTGCCGTGCCCTCCTCCAGGGGGATCTTCCCAACCCAAGGATCAAACTCGCGTCTCCTGTATCTTTTGCCTTGCAGGCAGGTTCTTTACCACCAAGCCACCAGGGAAGCCCCTCTGCATGACTTAATATTCTTCACATCAGTACACTTTCTCTTTCCCTTTGGGTCGCTCTGTGTGGCACGCGGGATCCTAATTCCCCGACCAGTGACTGAACCTGTGCCCCATGCATTGGGAGTTCAGAGTCTTAACCACTAGACTGCTAAAGCATCAAGGAAGTCCCTCGATGTGCTTTCAAATGTCTAGTAGCCTTATTTTAAAGCAGCGATATTAAAATACAGTTTGTGCCACTTTTATCTTTCTGACACCTATTAAATACACGGCTATCACATTTAACAGTGTTGGCCGCTGCCCCATAAAATCACCTTGAGACCCCCTTGTAGTACATAGCCGCACTTTGAAAATCTGCTCTGCCACAAACTCCAAAAAAACAGGAATTTGAAGTAGATAAGCCACTCAGCAGGATGGCGGCAAACCCAAAAGGGGCCAGGGCACTGTGAGCTTGGGTATCGGGGTAGGAAGTGTGAGCTTGTAAACTCGCTCTGGGAATGTGCCTCCGTTCCCCCCAGGAGTCCTCACCCGCAGGGTCAGCCCGAGAGAACAGCTCAAACCTGCCACCTGGAAGTCAGCCTAATGAGAATTTCCTGGCTTGAGGTTGCCCCACCCTAGTGAAAGACCTGCAACGGAAACCTGAGTCTCGCCTCAAAGGTTCAGGCAATTCTGGGTGTAGTTGGTTCAGGTGGTATCAAATAAGAGCCAGGAAAATGGTGGCTGAGAAAGGAGAGAGGAAAAGGTAGAAGGAGGAAGCAGGTGAGGCTGGAGGGGGAGAAGGGGGTGGCCGGAGATTTGGTCAGAGCCAGCAAGTCTCCAATAGCCTGTTTTCCTAAGGGAAAAAAAACAGCTTGAAAATATGTCTGCTTGTCTCAGCCAGTACTGCAGGTTTCCTGAGCTTTAGGGCCATTGTAGCCTTGCACTTTTTTCTGTCTTGTACTATTTGCTTTTACTTAAATCTCTCTCATAACAACCTAAAGACTAGGGATCTCTTCAAGAAAATCAGAGATACCAAAGGAACATTTCATGCAAAGATGGGCACGATAAAGGACAGAGATGGTGTGGACCTAACAGAAGCAGAAGATATTAAGAAGAGGTGGCAAGAATACACAGAAGAACTGTACAAAAAAGAGCTTCAAGACCTAGATAATCATGATGATGTGATCACTGACCTAGAGCCAGACATCTTGGAATGTGAAGTCAAATGGGCCTTAGAAAGCATCACTACGGACAAAGCTAGTGGAGGTGATGGAATTCCAGTGGAGCTATTCCAAGTCCTGAATGATGATGCTGTGAAAGTGCTACACTCAATATGCCAGCAAATTTGGAAAACTCAGCAGTGGCCACAAGATTGGAAAAGGTCAGTTTTCATCCCAATCCCAAAGAAAGGCAATGCCAAGGAGTGCTCAAACTACCGCACAATTGCACTCATCTCACACGCTAGTAAAGTAATGCTCAAAATTCTCCAAGCCAGGCTTCAGCAATATGTGAACCGTGAACTTCCTGATGTTCAAGCTGGTTTTAGAAAAGGCAGAGGAACCAGAGATCAAATTGCCAACATCCGCTGGATCATGGAAAAAGCAAGAGAGTTCCAGAAAAACATCTATTTCTGCTTTATTGACTATGCCAAAGCTTTTGACTGTGTGGATCACAATAAACTATGGAAAATTCTGAAAGAGATGGGAATACCAGACCACCTGATCTGCCTCTTAAGAAATCTGTATGCAGGTCAGGAAGCAACAGTTAGAACTGGTCATGGAACAACAGACTGGTTCCAAATAGGAAAAGGAGTACGTCAAGGCTGCATATTGTCACCATGTTTATTTAACTTATATGCAGAGTACATCATGAGAAATGCTGGACTGGAAGAAACACAAGTTGGAATCAAGATTGCCGGGAGAAATATGAATAACCTCAGATATGCAGATGACACCACTCTTATGGCAGAAAGTGAGGAGGGGCTAAAAAGCCTCTTGATGAAAGTGAAAGTGGAGAGTGAAAAGGTTGGCTTAAAGCTCAACATTCAGAAAACGAAGATCATGGCATCTGGTCCCATCACTACATGGGAAATAGATGGGGAAACAGTGGAAACAGTGTCAGACTTTGTTTTTCTGGGCTCCAAAATCACTGCAGATGGTGACTGCAGCCATGAAATTAAAAGACGCTTGCTCCTTGGAAGGAAAGTTATGACCAACCTAGATAGCATATTCAAAAGCAGAGACATTACTTTACCAACAAAGGTTCGCCTAGTCAAGGCTATGGTCTTTCCTGTGGTCATGTATGGATGTGAGAGTTGGACTGTGAAGAAGGCTGAGCGCCGAAGAATTGATGCTTTTGAACTGTGGTGTTGGAGAAGACTCTTGAGAGTCCCTTGGACTGCAAGAAGATCCAACCAGTCCATTCTGAAGGAGATCAATCCTGGAATTTCTTTGGAAGGAATGATGCTGAAGCTGAAACTCCAATATTTTGGCCACCTCATGCGAAGAGTTGACTCATTGGAGAAGACTCTGATGCTGGGAGGGATTGAGGGCAGGAGGAGAAGGGGACGACAGAGGATGAGATGGCTGGATGGCATCACTGACTCGATGGATGCGAGTCTGAGTGACCTCCGGGAGCTGGTGATGGACAGGGAGGCCTGGCGTTCTGCGGTTCATGGGGTCGCAAAGAGTCGGACACGACTGAGCGACTGATCTGATCTGATCTGAAATCTCTCTCATAACAACCTAACACCAAGTAGCAGGAAACACATAAGCAAGCATGACTTTCTGCTGGCTAAAATCTCTTCATAGGCCTTTCAGACCCAGATAAATTGCTGAGAAAATCCTAGCCTGATGATGCCATTTATTTGTGACTTTTGCCCCCAAACCTCCTTTCCCTGTGCGCTTGTGCACAACACAAGTAAGGATGGCTTAGTGCTCGACTAAGACCAGAAATCTTCCTGAAATTCTTCCCTCGGTCTTCAAATCGCTTTCATCCCTCTTGGAGGAAGAAACCACACCCACACATCAGCAGATGATGAGAAAGGTGTCTTTATTGGGTGATTTTTTTAAAAGGCATTTTTGTCTGCTGAGGGCCTTACGGGACTCATTAGGGCACACCCACCACCAAAAAGTCACGGATGACTATCTTACGACCTCACTAACACAACGGGCAAACTGTAGAAGCATTTTGGGGGAACTTAATAAATTAGGGGGAGGAGGTGGGGTGTCCCAATTCCTGGGGCTTTGAAGGCCTTCCAGCTGATTCTAGCTCCACAGTCTGGGCCCTTTAAGAATGTACCATTTCCTGGAATTCTAGAACAAAAGAGGTGAGAACAGGGTCAGCCGGGAAGGGTTGGCACTTTACAGACAGGCTACTGCCAGTGAGGGTTCTGAAGAGGAAAGAGAACCAAGCACATCGTCAGAGGATGGCCATGGCCCCCTCTAAGGGCGCAGAAAGAAGAAAAGGTGTCACTGACAGCCTGCATGTTCCATCCTCCCACTGAATCTAATGTAACAAACATCTTTAATTTTGTATCAGAGCCCCTGGTGTTAGAACTTGCCAATCCAGTCATTTTGCTTTGACGAGGAATGAATTCATTGTAGCAGCCGATCACAGTACCTGTGCTCACTCGACCTTCTGTCTGGTCAATTCAGGACAGAAATAGGAGGTTTCCTCCTTCTGTTGGGTAGCTACTTATTGTATATTTAGGAAACATTTAATAGTTTGGGACTTTGTGGTAACTTTTCTCTACTGGACCCTAACCTTGCCCCCAAATTTATGTTACTAAGAGATAATAATAAGGTGTGGATGCTACAGAGTGAAGTTGAAAACTGGGATTTGCTTTATATTTATTGGTGAGCTTTGCTTGTTTGAAGTCTTTCATGAGTAAGTTTAAATAAATCAATCTTCCCTTACCTAAATTATTTTTCTGAGCTATCCATACAGGCTACATTAACTCCCTTGTAGTGAGTGACAGTGGTATCATTTTGAATAGATTTTTTACATTTTAATTAGTACCACCATAAGGAACATACATAAGTTCTCCTGAGCTGACAGGCACGGAGTAGGTAAAACCTGTGGTAACATGACAGAATCAGATGAAGATAATCCTCCAGACGTGTAGTTATGCTGAAATTTGAATACAGGGCTCTGCACGCAGAAGGCTGCGAAAATGGTGATTGATTTACGTGTTCTCTTAAGTATTACCTCCTTGGTATGCTAACGTCCATACCAAGGTCTTTAAACCCTTGCAAGCTTAGATCCTTTTCTGCTCAAAAGAATCAAATAGACACTTCAGTATGAGATGTACTTGAGAATATCAATTCTTCCCTTAGTCAGAGAGACTCAAGTCCCACTGCTGGAGATTCCTAACATTATTTTTCAGGTGCATCAGGGTGTCTTGCAAACAATGGGCCAGGCTAGTAGCTAGTACCCTGGTCAGGTGAAGGGTGTTTTCTGGTTCATAGACAGTGATCAGTGGGACTACCTTCTTTGGTATACCCCCACGCCAGAGTCTTGACATAGATCATTTGCATCCTCACTTTACTTTTATGGATGAAAAGACTGAGGCTCAGCAAGCTGAAGGTAGGGGGGTTTTAACCTATATTTGTCTGACCTCATGGCCTAACCCCCCCGCCCCGGATGCTGCCTGATCTCAAGTCTCTCCTGCCGTGTACTGGTGTGAACATACCATCAGCCCCGATCTTCCCGTCTCCATCATTGTCTGCAGCTGCCATCAAGGACTTGGTTTCTGACTCGGTCAGTTCTCTAGCACCACTCTCAAACTTCTGCAGGAAAAATCTACAGGATAGTGAAGATTGAGGGGAATGTTTTTAAAACCCACACACATTTCTGTGTTCACCCCTTTCTTTTTCCCTTGAAGTAAACCATCTGTTCCCAGCAACCACAATAATCAATCAAGATCTTAGCAAGAAAAAAGTTTCTTTCATTGTCGAGACTAGTGGAGCTTTTGTTTAAAAAAGTTTTTTTTCAGGAGTTTGCTGTTAAGTCGGTTTGCCAAGGAATACTCCTAAGACTAATGACTTTTTGTCCCCAAGTCTTTGGTGCTCATATTTAGTGTTTTGCGAGTCAGCGTGGCTGACTGCCTCGTGTTCTGCTCTTTGATGAGAATCTACTGAGCGACCAGCATCAGAGCTGGTCATTGACAGATCCTGGGGAGACTGGCCTCCACTGCACCCCAGCCCCACCTAACAGTGTTGGGGTGCTGGTCGGGCTTAGGACAAAGCTCACTTCAGCTCTTCTTCATCCAGGTACCCACTCTGGTCGTTGTCTATGAAACGAAAAACATCCTTCACCTGACTGGCCGACATCTTAGCGAGGCCCGATGTCTGGAAGAATTTTTGGGGTTCAAAGGTATCTGGATCTGAAAAACAGAGAATAGGTTATTCTGATGCTCATTGGATTGCATTCTGTCTCTGGACCAAAGTGATGTCAACTTAGGATGTTAAAACTACTTTACATAATATCATTGAGCTACAGGGATGCTCTGTTTAAAAAAAAAAACCTTTTTTTAAAGGCCAAGTAGGGCTGTGACTGGGTCTGGATTCTGAGGCAGCCAAGACCATATGCCTTCATACTCTCATCTCTGTTCCCCCTCCCCAGATTTCCCTCTCCACTTGACTCTGTCCGTCTCCCCTTCTCTGGCCTCCTCTTCTCTGTGCCTCCTGGTGCCCTTTATTCAGGCTGTGTATCCAGGATGGCAGCCCCACTGGTCTAACTGGTGAGAGAAACACAATCATAGGATTCAAACAGGCTACGGGGATCCACTGATTGCTTTTTTTTCCCGTCATGTTTAGTAAGTTTCTTTCACCGTACAGAAAGGGATTCTATGCTCAGATCTCCTATTTCTATCATGTAGTTATATCGAGTTAATAAGTTCTTCCTCTGATTCCCATGCACTTTCAGCCAGTTTGCATTTTAATTTTTGTAACTTTTGAGGAGCTACCGATATGTGCGAGAGACCCGCCGCCGCCTCGCTTCCCCTTTACCTTGGCACTCCTGCAGGGCTGCTGCAATGTCGTCAGCACTGAGGACATCTGTGATGCTCATTTTCCACCTGTTCTCACAGAATAATCGAGATGTGGGAAATGCCTAGCAGAAGCATGCACATCTTGGGGGAGCACACCCCCCAAGCCCACAGAAACTGCACATTTGTTGAGCAATTTTAAAATGTAATAAGCGTATGACCAGCTAAGACGTAATATCCAAATAAAAACCCAATACTGAAAGATTCCAGCCCCCTTCATCTCAGCGTCTCTCTTGAATATATGCCAAAGATGAAATTAAAAAATACAAACTGAAGGAAGATTTGATGCTGGTTTCTTGTAAAAATATCTATCTCTATCTATATATATGTCTATATATTCACATCATCGACCACTTACACAGACATCTACAAGCCATTCAGAAGTAGACCGTGTGACAAATTCAATGGCCTTTTAATACACCAGCCGGAGAAATGCCACATTGCAAGTTTCACTTACAGAAGGACAGAGCTTGGGCTGCTTGCAGACCCTCTACGGAAAGGATGCCCTTCTGTCCCAAAAGATGGGAATTAGAGACACCAAAAACCCATTTACCAGAGGTCAAAATCCACCCATGTGTCAACTCCACGGGAAAGGAACCTGAGCGCCGCATGCACCAGCGTAAAATGAGTCCATGGAGGAAATAAGAGTCTGGGATCTGGGTGGTCCGCCAGCTACTCACCGTTTTAGATTTTCCTCCAAGAGGAATCAGGAAAAAGAACTGAAGGAGCCAAAAAACAGATGCGCTTTTGCTACCTCACTGACGTACCTTATATAGGATTGAAAAAGCGATAGGAAGAGCCTCTTAGATTTCCTTTTCAAGGATCAGGTGGACATAGCTCAGATGTCTCGCTTTACTAATTAAACCTTTTTTTTTTCTATTTATATCTCAAAGGAATGTGGGTAGGAACAGCCAGTTTTCAAAACCAAACCTCAACAAGCCTTAACTAAGGTTTCAATTTTGCAAACCAACCCTGCTGGCCGAGCGTCAAGACACCAGAGGCCTAGTAAAGAGGACACAGTGGTTGAAGTGAGGTAAACACATCTGAGGGGCCTCTGTCAATTGAAAAGGGCTCCCCCCCCCCCGCCCCAGATGTTAGTGGCTGCCATCGGAGGCAGGTCTGTTGTTGGCCTCTGAAACTTTAGATGTGTGAGGCTGACCTCAGGCCAGGGCTGACAGACTCAGGGTCAGTGTCAGATGGGTACAAAGACTTGTCCCACCGAGGGGATAGCGCTGGTTAGATGACTTTCTAAAGAAGTCTTGACTTTGATATTTCTCACCTGTACTTTTTTTTGGTTGATGTATAGTTGATTTACAATGTTGTGTTAATTTCTGCTGTGCAGCAAAGTGATTCAGTTATACCTGTATTATACATTCTTTTCTGATATCCTTTTCCAGTATGGTTTATCATACGATATTAGATATGTGCTATGCAGTAAGACCTTGTTTTTATCTATTCTGTATATAAAAGCTTACATCTCCTAGCCCCAGCCTCCCGCTCCATCCTTCCTCCAGCTCCTTCATCCTCGGCAGCCATCAGCGTGTTCTCTGTGGGCATGATTCTGCTTCTGTTTCACACATAGGTTCCTTTGTATCATATTTTATTAAAGATATTAATTACTCTTTTAGGCTGTGCCGTGTCTTCCTTGCTGCGAATGGTTTTTCTCTGGTCGCAGTGATGAGCAGGGTCTGCTCTTGGTCGTGGCGCGTGGGCTTCTCATCCCGGCAGCTTCTCCTGCTGCAGAGCGCAGGTCTAGCGTGTGGGCGTCAGTAGTTGCGGCACACGGGCTCAGCTGCCCCACAGCGTGTGGGATCTTCCTTGACCAGGGATTGAACCCACGTCCCCTGCACTGGCAGGTGGAATCTTAACCACCGGAACACCCAGGAAGTCTTCATTCGTCTCATATTTTAGAGTCCACATATAAGCAAAATCATATGGTATTTGTCTTTCTCTTTCTGACTCCACTTAGTATGATAATGTCTAGTTGCATCCGTGTTGCTCTCAGCTGTATTTTAAATTGCACCTACTAAAAAGGCAAAAAAGGGGAAAATAACTACCCATTCCCAACCCCATAGCTAAAATTTGCAGAAAATACATGAGGCCAGGACTTGGGACCTCATAATTTGTTTTTGTTTTGTTTTTTTTTTTTTGCTTTCCACAAACCTTTTGAGTCCATTATTGTGGCCACCACTGTGCTACTTTCTAAAAAAAAATTATGGTAGAAAACATAGAACATAAAATTTACCATCTTAACCATTTTTAAGTGTACATATTGTAGCATTAACTACGTGTACGTGGTTGGACAACAGACCTCTGGAACTTTTTTTTTTTTTTTTTTTTTGCTGGGCCGCAGCACTTGGGATCTTACTTCCCAGACCAGGGATTGAACCCGAGCCCCCTGCAGTGGAAGTGAGGAGTCTTAGCCACTGGACTGCCAGGGATATCTCTCTAGAACTTTTTCATCCGACAAAACTGAACTCTGTACCCACTGATTAAGAACTCCCTATGCTCCTTCCCTTAGCCTCTGGCGACTATGCCACTTTCTGTCTCTAAGAGTTAGACCACTTTAGATGTTCCTTATAAGTGCAATTGTCCAGTATTTGTCTTTCTGTGACTAGTCTCTTTCACCTAGCAAAATTCCCTCAAGGTTCATCCATGTGGTAGTATATGACATTTCCTTCTTTTTTGAAAGCTGAATTCAAGTGTTTTAAAAGTCAAAACTGATCCCATGTTGCAATCATAATTATTCAGTGTTTTTTTAGAGAAGGATCTCAGGACTCTTACCTGGGGGTACAATCTGGACAGCCATCTTCAATTTCCTCCCAGATATATTCCCCTGCTTCTATGCCTCTACTTTTGCTAGTGTTATCAATGAAAAGTTTCTCTCAGGATCACCTACAGCATTTTTTTTTTTTTGCATCGTATAAGATTTTTTTGATTTACAATGCTGCATTAGTTTCAGGTGTACAGTAACGTGATTCATATTTATATGTGCATACATATATTGTTTTTCATGTTCTTTTTCCTTATAGGTTATTACAAAATATTGAGTAGGGTTCCCTGTGCTACAATAGGTCCTGTTGTTTGCCTGTTTTACATATAGTAATGTAAATAAATTAATCCCAAACTCCTAACTCATCCCTCCACCCTTTTGTCCTCTGGTAACCACAATTGTTTTTTCTGTCCCTACAGCATCTCTTAAATGACCAAACCTTAGGTCAGCGCCATTTCTGTCTTGCCCACATGATGTTGTCCCAAATGCCTAGCACAGTGCCTGACCTAGTTAGATGCTTGGAAAGTATATGATGAATAGATATATAAAAACAGCAAAAAGAACCTAAAAACAAGATCATCAGACAGCATCCACTTGGCCCAGTCTTAAAACACACACACACACACACAGTTTCTGAAAATAAGTCTTAAGAAATTAGGTTGCTGACATTAAGTTGCCATAGAAACTGGCTGAGTTCTTTCTTTCTGTGGCAGGGTTTACAACTGTCCATAGAGAGAAAGACATTTTAAAAAATCTGCTCATTTAAATGAAAACAGCATATGGGTTAAACCAAGACACTTTAGATATTCATGCTGTTTTTCTGGTAGAACCTAAAGATAAACAGAGACCCAGTAAATGATGTCTGAATCAAGAATGTGACCAAGATTCTGACATGAATTCCACTACGTGCAATCTGGGGATCAAAATGTTGACTCACACAGAAGGACAAAGACTCTGATTTCACTTCTCTGAGGTGCCTCAATCAGTGCTTAGTTGTATCCGACTCTTTGCGACTCTAGCCTGCCAGGCTCCTGTGTCCATGGGATTTGACAGGCAAGAGTACTGGAGTGGTTTACCATTCCCTTCTACAGGGAATCTTCCTGACCCAGCAATTGACTGAACCTGCTCTGGCAGGTAGATTCTTTACCACTAGTGCTACTTGGGAGTCGTCAGAATCGTGGAGACAGAAAATAGAAGGGTAGGTAGTGTTTAATGGGGACCGAGATTCAGTTTGGGAAGATGAAAACATTCTGGAGATGGATGGTGGTTGATGGTTGTAAAACAGTGTGGATGCACTCAAAACCATAGAACTGTACACTTCAAATAGTTAAAATGGTAAAGTTTATGTTATGTATATTTTACCACAATAAAAATTGTTGATTCAGGAGTCTTCCTTAATTTGGTCATCAGTTCCCATGAAAGAGAAGAAACAAGCATTGGAAATAGACCTTAATTAGAGCCCAGATCTGTCCTTTATTAGCCATGTGACTCTGGACCCCAGTTTCCCGTTTTGGGAAGTAGGAGTAATGCAAATACCTGCTCCATCAACTTCTCAGAGTGCTTCTGAGGATCATGGGGCCAAGAGCAGGTCTGCAAATGTCCAGAGGGGTCTCAGTGTCCCCTGGTGAATCCCACCCCGTCCTGCAATTGCGAGAGTATTTCATTTGTGTATCCATTCCACTCGATTGGTAGGGACTTCCCAGAGTGGAGGGAATGGATACTGGGATCGACTAGCACTGTCTGCCGTGGGAAGACTGGCAGCAGGAAGCAGAGTACTTCTCAAGCTGTGTGCTTGGGCTTTGCTTCTGCCACAGGCCCTGGACTGTCAGACCATGCTTCTCTCTCAGATATTTGATGCTGTCCCCAGTCACCGGTTTCTATCCAAATCCCTAGTGGGGCTCTTAATCCCACAGACTTTCCCTCCTCTGAGCCCACACACCTGCTGATTTTGTAGCTCCGTAATGTAGTCTTTCCAGCCACACCAGCCTGACCCAGGTCTCATCACCGCCTATGCGCAACCCCAGCTATCTCGCTGATGACTAACTTCTTGGAAGTGTCTGAGGCCCTCTGTTCAGTGTGTGTGTTGCTGTAGATAAAAGCACAATTGACTTCCCTCCTCTCTCCATGGATGTCTCCGCCTTCCATTTCTCAGCTTCATCTTCTCTGCATGCCCCACTGTCACCACCCTCCTCCTCGCCTCCATCATTTCTTTGGGGAACAGCCTTGGAGGACTCCTAACAGGCCAGCCCTCATCCTCTTGGGCTCCCCTTCCAGCCTTGCTCGGTGGATCTTTCCAAAACCATAGCAGTGTCAGTTCCTAGAGCTGCCATGACAGACCGCGTGGCTTTAAAATCTGTTGTCTCAAGTTCTGGAGGCCCGAAGCCCAAACCACGGTGGCAGCAGAGCCCTGCTTCCCTTGAAGGCTCTGACGGAGGATCCTTGCCTGCCTCTTCCAGCAACTGGTATTTGCGGGCAGCCCTCTGCACTCCTTGGCTTGCAGCTGCATCGCTCTGGGGTCTGCCTCCGTCATCCCTGGCCATCTTCCCCGTTTGTGTCCTTTTCTTACAGGGACACCAGTAGAAATGGATCAAATGCCCGCCCGACTGTAGTATGACCACGTCTTAACTAAGTGCACACCCGCAGTGACCTTTTTTCTAAATAAGTCACTGTGCGAGGTATGCGGGTTAGGACTTCAGCGTATCTTTTAGGGGGACGCTATTCAACCTAAAACACAAAGCATATGGCTCCCCTCTGCCCCTTCCCCCTGACCTCTTCTGTCAGACCACAAGCCCTTCTCTGGGTTCCACTTGCTCTTGGAATAAAGACAAAAGTCCTTCCCACAGCCTTGAAGACACTTCCTGATCCGTCCCCTGTAGACTTTTCCAGCCTCATCTCACTATCTCCCACATCAGATCCTGAAGTTACCCACCCTTCCACCAGCCATGGCCTTGTTTTACTGTTGTCTTTGCCTGGAACACTCTTCTCTTTCCTCTCGCTTTTTAGGTGTCTCATACACACAGCCTTTACAGTGCTCAAGTGTTACTTCTTCCAGGAAGCCCAGACTCAAAAGAGTAGGTCAGACCCGACTTCACAGGCGGTTGAAGCACCGTGCTTCTCTCTTACTGTGCTCTCAGCAGCAAAATCCCAGCTGCTGGTCCTACTTGCTGTGGTCGCTTGAATCGTGTCTCTTGCCCTCTGGGAAGTAAGACGCACGCAAGGAGGGTCAGAGTCTGTGTTTACTCAAGTCTGTTTCCCCATGTGGATGGAAACAAAATGAGCACAGGCAAGAGCTATTTGTTCAGAGCAGCCTGCAGCAAGGGAGGCACCATCTCTTGTGTTTGGCAGGGCCATAAAGGCAGGCAGAGGACCAGGAAGGTTTGACAGTGGAAAACGAGGAAGACTCAGGTATGCTCTGATAGGAGGCTGTCACCTGGGAGCAGCCGGAGCCCGGCTGATAGAAGCTGGACATCCTGTGTGAGCATGTTGGGAGCATGTTTGGCTTTCTCTGGTTGGTCCTAAGTTGGAAGCAAGGACCAAAGTGAAGTGAGCTGTCAGTCATTAATCAGTCTCCACTGTTTTGGGTCAGTTGTTACGGGCATTAGTTTGGCTTCCTGGATTGCTTGCTGGAGATAGTGGTCTCATTCGCTACAAGTCTGACTTACAGGCTGGCTTCCACTGGGTGGTTGCTGCAGTTGGTGGGTCAGAGTTCTGAGTTCTCTTTTCATATGTGCTCTGAGCATTAAACTGTGAATCTAACTAAGACCAAGCAAGGCCAAATACGTAAATAATTTTTTTAAAGGTAGAGTGCTGATGCAAAGAGGAGTCTGCATAAACAGACCTTTCTAAAAGAACCCTTATCGTCTGTTAGTACTCCATAAATTTTCCCAGTCACTTCCCTGTGATCTATTACCCCAAGAAGCCTAAACCCCCTTCCCTTTGTCTAATCACTTCTCTAGAATTCAACACTCTTTGTTAAGATGGCATGTAATCCCCAAGCTCAATTGCTTCTTTGAGTGTGCCTTGTTTCCTGTGAACTCCCATGCAGGTAAAATAAAGTTTTACCTTTTCTCCTGTTAACCTGTCATTTGTCAGTTTAATTCACAGGTCCCGTGAACTGAACCTGAGAGATTGGAGGAAAACATTTTTTTCCCTCCATGACAGCCCCATTAATCTCCTCACTCTGGTTTCTCGAGAATGCGTACCATGGTCTGAATTTATTTGGTTTACTTCTTTGGTTTTCTTGGAATCTCCTGAGAATCAGGGGCCGTATGTGTGGCTGGATCACCTTCAGCCCTCAGGGCCTGGCTCTTACTAGCACCAGGGGCTCCAGCAGTGGAGAACAGAGGGCCTGGCCTCATCTGGGTGCGTGACTAGCTGTAAGGTGGGCCAGGTGGAAATCTGAAGTCTTAAGTTAAGCAATGTCCAGAGACTTCCCTGGTGGTCCTGTGGCTAAGACTCCGTACTCCCAGTGCAGACATCCTGGGTTCAATCCCTGGTCAGGGAACTAGATCCCACATGCTGCAAATACCCGTTGAGTCACCAGGGAAGCCCACCTACCTGTTCCCCTTGATAATTGACTTAAGATCCAGGGTTAGTGTGGTCTGGACCTGTTTCCTTAGGGAGGATTTTTTTTGTAATTGAAGTATAGTTGATTTACAGTGTTATGTTAATTTCTGCTATGTAGCAAAGTGATTCAGTTATACATATATGCATTCTTTTTTAAAAATATTTTTTCCATTATGGTTTATCACAGGATATAGTATATAATTCCCTGTGCTATATACAGTAGGACCTTTTTGTTTATCCATTCTATATATAATAGCTTACATCTGCTACCCCCAAACTCCCAGTCCACCCTTCCCCCAACCCTTCCCCCTTGGCAACTGTAAGTCTGTTCTCTACGTCCATGGTTCTGCTTCTGTTTCATAGACAAGTTAATTTGTGTCATATTTTAGGTTTTACATATAAGTGATATCATATGGTATTTGTCTTTCTCTGACTTATTTTCCTTAGTATGATAATCTCTAATTGTATCCATGTTGTTGCCAATGGCATTTCTTGTTCTTTTTCACGACTGAGTAATATTCCATCGTGGCTTCCCAGGTGGCTCAGTGGTAAAGAAACCACCTGCCAATGCAGGAAATGCGGGTTCGATCCCTGGATTGGGAAGATACCTGGAGAAGAAATGGCAATCTGCTCTAACATTCTTGCCTAGGAAATCCCATGGACAGAGCAGCCTGACGGGCTACTGTTCATGGGGTTGCAAAAGAGTCAGACATGACTGAGCAACCAAACAATAACAATTATTCCACTGTATATATGTACCTGGGGGATTTCTAAGGGCAAGACAGGATACAGTACTTTAAGATATGATCACATTAGGATAGCTTGACTTAGCCTAACAAGTATCCGGACTACTCTTAGGATTGTTAGCGCTCGTGTGATACCTGGCAAGACGGTGACACTTTCAGTACATGAATGAACAAGTCACTAGTCTGGCTTGTATGTAGTGTGGGGTGTGTGTGTGTGTGTGTGAAGGTTAAATACAGATAAAGAAGAAGGGGAGGAGAAAGGAGAGAGGAAAGAGGGAAACCCAGGCCCTCCTGTTACTTGAGCCTGGGTGACGTGTAACTGAGCATCCGCTTGCCCCGCTAACACAGCTCAGGCCCCAGGGAAAAGCTTCTTCACATCTCTTGCTCTGTGTCCTCAAAACAAGACAACTCCGGAGATATGGAGTCTGTGTCACTCCTGATCTCAGAGACTGGGGAGGAGGGCAGATTTGAGTGGCAGGAATCTTAGGAAACAAACAAAAGACAAAATTAATTAAGTTGTCAAGTCCTTTTTCAGATACGTTGACTATGATGGATTCTCATATAACAAAGTATTGTTTCATATAACAAAGTAGTGCTGAATGTCTTGTTTTTTTCCTTCTCTTGGTGTTTTAAAGTGTAGTTTCAGAGGTGTTTACAAAGTAGCTTGTCATTTAAAACAACCCCACATGATGACTAAGGAAAATTTGCAGTATTAAACAGCTCATGTTATTTTTGATTTGTGTCCATATAGGTCTAGATGTCAGAGAAGGCGATGGCACCCCACTCCAGTACTCTTGCCTGGAAAATCCCATGGAGGGAGGAGCCTGGCGGCTACAGTCCATGGGGTCGCTAAGAGTCAGACACGACTGAGCGACTTCACTTTCACTTTTCACTTTCATGTATTGGAGAAGGAAATGGCAACCCATTCCAGTGTTCTTGCCTGGAGAATCCCATGGATGGGGGAGCCTGGTGGGCTGCCGTCTATGGGGTCTCACAGAGTCGGACACGACCGAAGCGACTTAGCAGCAGCAGCAGCAGCAGCAGGTCTAGATGTAACATGAGAGAAGTGTGATATTGATTTTTTACATTGACAACTATAATAAATAGTTAGACATCGAATACTAGAATTGTGAACTAGTTTCTGTTTAGAAAAATGTAGTAAGGTTTAATGAAATTCTGTGAGTATTTTAAAACATTAAACACTTTCATTTTATTTAAATCATTTTGATTAAAATTTTGGTTTTTGTTAACTATAGTTTGCATCTTACCATTTATTTGCAGCTGACTTTGAATGCTTCAGAAGAAAACAATTTTGTGAAAACATACGTAAATAATTTTGATTTTTAAATGTTTTACCTTTATTATGTGTTTTTGATGAAAATATATTCAAACATAATTGCACTTTAATTTTTTAGTCCCTGAGCTTATTGACAGTAGAATATTGTGTGAAAATATTATTATAAAATTACAAAGTGTTTGCTAAAAAGAAAGGAAGAAAAACAAACTTTGGGGGTTTAAAATATAACAATTTATGAATTGTGTATGTCATTGTTTTATTATTTATCCATTGTTGGGGCTTCCCAGGGCGCTCAGTGGTCAAGAAGCTACTTGCCAGTGCAGGAGACGCAGGTTTGACCCCTGGGTTGGGAAAATCCCGTGGAGAAGGAAATATGAACCCACTCCAGTATTCTTGCCTGGGAAATCCCATGGACAGAGGAGCCTGGTGGGCTACATTCCATGGGGTCACAGAGAGTCGGACAGGACTGAGCGACTAAACAACATTGTTAACCCAGCAATGCTGACGTGTAAGATAAGAAAAGCTAGTCATTTTTCATGTGTTGCCTATTTTGCTCTTGCAAAAAGCCATATACCACAGCCTATCCACTTAAATGTGTGTTAAAGCCTTGTGTGTCTCACAGCTCAGAATGTTCCCCAAAGTCAGGTATTCATGTTTCCTTACAGATGAGGAAACTAAGCTGAATTTCAGAGAATGTGCCAGCCCTCATCTTCCTACTGAAATCTCCCTGGCTCCCCGCTCTTTCTAAACTGACTGGACAACCTGCTGCTTTTGTCAGACACAGAGAGCAGAGTCCCAGTGAGATGATCATTATTCAGAAGGGCCTGTTCTGGCCGCAGTCAGTGGAGAGGCTGCTGTGAGAACGTATAAAGAACTCTGCAGGTACTTCCCTCGTGGTCCAGGGGTTGAGAAACTGCCTTCCAACCAAGGGGATGCGGGTTTGATCCCTGGTCAAGGACTCAGATCCCACTGGCCATGAAACAACTAAGCCCACGTGCCACAACTGGAGCGTCCACACGTGCTGCAGCTACCGAACCCTCGAGCTCTAGAGCCCAGGGCCAACCAGACCAGCCTGCACGTCACAGCCAAGACCCAGCACAGCCGAATAAATAAATACAAAAGTTTTTTTTTTTTAAAGAACTCTGCAAATGTCAGTCTCCTCTGCCAAAAATGTCAAAAACAAACAAGAAGCCACGGCTATGGTTCAGTTGCTATGAAAAGGCATTTGTCTT
Source organism: Tragelaphus eurycerus (assembly GCA_935064755.1). Lineage (NCBI taxonomy): Eukaryota > Metazoa > Chordata > Mammalia > Artiodactyla > Bovidae > Tragelaphus > Tragelaphus eurycerus. The sequence continues at coordinate 4,520,293 of CAKXYN010000108.1, forward strand.
TTTTATTTTATTTTTTTTATTTTTTAAATTTTATTTTACTTAACTTTACAGTATTGTATTGGTTTTGCCATACATCAAAATGAATCCACCAGAGGTATACATGTGTTCCCCATCCTGAACCCTCCTCCCTCCTCTCTCCCCATACCATCCCTCTGGGTTGTCCCAGTGCACCAGCCCCAGGCATCCGGTATCAGGCATCGAACCTGGACTGGCGACTCGTTTCAAACATGATATTATACATATTTAAATGCCATTCTCCCAAATCATCCCACCCTCTCCCTCTCCCAGAGTCCAAAAGACTGTTCTATACATCAGTGTCTCCTCTGCTGTCTCGTATGCAGGGTTATTGTTACCATCTTTCTAAATTCCATATATATGCGTTAGTATACTGTATTTGTGTTTTTCTTTCTGGCTTACTTCACTCTGTACAATAGGCTCCAGTTCCATCCACCTCATTAGAACTGATTCAAATGTATTCTTTTTAATGGCTGAGTAATACTCCATTGTGTATCTGTACCACAGCTTTCTTATCCATTCATCTGCTGATGGACATCTAGGTTGCTTCCAGGTCCTGGCTATTATAAACAGTGCTGCGATGAACATTGGGGTACACGTGTCTCTTTCAATTCTGGTTTCCTCAGTGTGTATGCCCAGTAGTGGGATTGCTGGATCATAAGGCAGTTCTATTCCCAGTTTTTTGAGGAATCCCCATACTGTTCTCCATAGTGGCTGTACTAGTTTGCATTCCCACCAACAGTGGAATTCCCTTTTCTCCACACCCTCTCCAACATTTATTGCTTGTAGACTTGACTGGTGTGAAATGGTACCTCATAGTGGTTTTGATTTGCATTTCTCTGATAATGAGTGATGTTGAGCATCTTTTCATGTGTTTGTTAGCCATCTGTATGTCTACTTTGGAGAAATGTCTATTTAGTTCTTTGGCCCATTTTTTGATTAGGTCATTTATTTTTCTGGAATTGAGCTGTAGGAGTTGCTTGTATATTTTTGAGATTAGTTGTTTGTCTGTTGCTTCATTTGCTATTATTTTCTCCCATTCTGAAGGCTGTCTTTTCACCTTGGAAAAGGCATTTGTCTTAACCGCTGGACTGCCAGGGGAGTCCCAGGAATTTTTTTAAGACGCCAGCTGCCAGTGGCCTTGGAAAAAGTGCAGGGTCAGGAAAGGGTTCCCACTTGTGAGAACGTTGATGTTTCCTGGGCTTTAGTTCCTCTTACCTTTGGGTTCTTCCTCCAGCTTTCTGTTAGGACTGTATCCCGTGTTTGGAATGTTAGATCCATTGCTCCAGGCTTCAGTAATGATCCTGAAGTAATGAAACCTGGCATTCTGGGTGTCCTTAGACCTCTTGTTGCCTTCGGGGCCTCCTGTACCCCTCTCCCCAGCCTTCTTACTGGCTCTCAGAGGACAGTACACAGCATTTTTCACCTGAATATTGCAGGAAAAGACAATTCCTCCTCTCTGCCTGCCCATCTCATGCCTTAAGTAATCCCAAAGAAGACAGCACTTCTCGAGTCTTGTTTTTCCTCTTTGAGATTTGCTGTGGAATTGATGGCAAACATCAACCATAGTTTATTTACACATTAACCTCTGCCGGGGTCTCCTTGGGCTTTGAAGAGCATTATAGGAAGAAAATGCTGACATTGAGGTGTGCTCACATCTTCCCCGTCCACCCTCACCTTCTGAGTTTGTGGGCTGCACTCCCATCTTGAACAGCCTGCGATTACCGCCATGGCATCTTCTCCTGTGTGTCTCCTTCACACTCACCTTCCGACCCCACTCACAGCACTTCTGACAGCAGACTGTGTGCTGGGTTTTCTCCACCGTGAGCAGTTCTCTGTGACACCAGCTGGGTGTCCTGCAATTTAACTCAATTCTGCTGACACTGTCCACCTGGAGTCTAGGTTGTCACCTGTGCCTCTGACTGACCAGCTGTAAGTCAGAGGTTCCCACGACCCCCTCTTGGGTTGGACTAATTTGCTAGGGCAGCTCAGAAGACTCAAAGACTTTTCTTACTGTTTGCTGGTTTATTATAAACGGATATGATCAAGGGCACAGATGAACATCCCGAGGGGAGAGATGCGTAGGACAAGGTAGATGGGAAGCTGCCCAGAGCTTCATGCCCCCTGCAGGCAAGCTGCTCCCCCGGCATCTTCACATGTTCACCAAGTGAGGCTCCCCAGCTCCACACTTTGGGGACTTTATGGAGGCTTCCTCACGTAGGCAGGGTCAATCATTAACTCGATTTCCAGCTCCTCTGCCCTCTCTGGAGGATGTGGGGCGGAGGTGAAGCTCCAAGTTTCTAATCCTGGCTTGGTCTTTCTGTTGACCAGCCCTTGTCCAGGAGCCCTTGTTAGAACAAAAGAGATTCCCGTCACCCGGCACATTCTAAGGCACGGATGAGCTGGTGTAGTGAACCAGAGTTAAAGACCAAATATTAGCAACAAAAGATGCTCCCAGTACTCTTATCACTTAGGAAATTACAAGTGTCCAGGAGCTCTGCGCCAGGAGCCAGGGGCAGGGACCAACACATGTATGTTTCTATGATCTTACATACACAGTGAGATCTCAGGGGCTCTTTGATGCACACACTCAGTTTATGTTTATTATTTCTACGTCAGTTAGTAAGTCAACCAGTTGATCTTTTATTACCCATGCTAGTGTAAATTTTATATCATAAAAATTTATAGCATACAGGACAGACTGTATCAATATTTCAATAACCTATATTGTGAGTCCTGTGATGCAAGGCACCTCTTTTCTGCCTTAAGACAGGTGATTTATAAGGAATCTATGTAGATTGCATTTGAATGACTTGAATATCCTTTAGTTCCACTTTGATTTGACACAAAGAAGCACTAGTGGGTCTCAAGTATTGCCTGTTTTAGGAGCCTCAAGTCCCTAAGAGGAAACCCAGTATCAAGAATTTGAAGCAAATTAAACTTGTGTGGAAGGAATCTACAGAAAACAAACAGCGGGTGGTTTGACTACAGCATTATCAGAGCAGCATGTTGAATTTTAATACAATTTTTCGATGTGCTGTTTCAATTTTCAGCAGCAAATCAATTTACGTATAGAGGGTCATACTTTAAAAATTTATGGTGTGAGCAGCCCGGCTAGCTCAGTCGGTAGAGCATGAGACTCTTAAAAAATTTATTATGTGAATGAGCAAGAAAAGTGATGTTCTAAGAGCTTGGGTGACTTCCCCGAGGTTGTCCTATGTCTTCTGCTCGTGAATCTGTTCAAGGTCATGTCTAGATAAGAACCTGAGGGAGCCCTGAGGCTCTAGAACAGTCTCCTAGATTTGGACCCGGCGCTATGTCTGTGGTCCCCAGAACCTCTGGATGACAATGCTCAATGACATGACATGACAGTTGTTATGACAATGACAATTTCCTTGAAATTTCTCTTAGTGGATGGTTTTCCTGGATCTGCTTCTTGGGGGGATGTCTGTTCCATTCAAGGAGCTGCCCCTTCCCTAACATCTGCGTGTTAGGGAAGAGCAGACAGATAAGAAGAGGGTGCCCTGGAGTAAGAGCTGTGGCCTCTCTCCTTACGCTGGGTTTCATGCGATTTCTCCTTAATTAAGTCACTTAGTCTCCATTAAATGTTACCTCCAGCCCATCAGTAAGTTGAGATGGAGATGCTCACATTTCTCGTTCATGAAAAAATCAGCCATCTAAAGCATTTTGTTTCTTTTCTCCTCTAAGATTTCATATATGCCCGAGCAGTTTGGGGATCTCCTGATATTTTTCCCCCTTGGTCAAAAAGTGATACGTTGATGAAATAAATCACAGGGTTGGTCAGATTGCAAAAACTTCAGGGGTAGGTTTTTACTGAAAAAGTGCCCAGAAACCTCTTAGCAAGAGGTCCTTGAACATGGCGGGGGCGGGCTCTGGGGATAGCCCTGCTGCCGACATGGGCTGTGTTGTAGCAGGTGATGGCGGCTGTGATGGATGTTGCTGTGTTTTGTAGGGTGGGAGGGAGGGCATGCCTTGGAAATCCCGACACTTCAGTGGAGGAAGCTGGAGTGGAAAATCTGGGTCCTAGAGAAGGAAATGGCAACCCACTCCAGTGTTCTTGCCTGGAGAATCCCAGGGACGGGGGAGCCTGGTGGGCTGCCGTCTATGGGGTCGCAGAGAGTCGGACACGACTGAAGCGACTTAGCAGCAGCAGCAGAGTACTTATAGGACACTGCCAATCTGTTTTCCAAAGAATTTTCGATCCAGGAGAGAAAGCGTGTTGAAAAAAATCCCAAGAGCCCGAGAGATCTTATCAGTGTGAACTCCAGTTCACACAAAGAAAGTGATTCCAGCAGCGAAGGGAGTTCTGGTCCCTCCATGTCCTCGCCAACACTACTACTGTTTTGTTTTTTTTTTTTTTTATTAAGACATTTTCATTGGTTTGCAGTGGCACCTTGGGGTTTTAATCTTCATTCTCCTAATGACTATGAGGCTCAGCATCTCTTCATGTCACTATGCTATGGGCGGAATGTATCTCCTCAAGTTCAGAGGTTGAAACCTAATCCCCATGTGATGATATTGGAAGGCGGGGTCTTTGGGAGGTGATTAGGTCATGGGTTCGATTAGCTCTCGGGAGTTGGATTAGTGCCCTTGACAAAGAGACCCCTGGGAGCTCCCTTGCCCACTTCTGCCAGCTGAGGACACAACCTGAAGGGGTCTGCTGTGAATCAGGAAGAGGGTTCTCACCAGACACCAAATCTGTCAGCACCTTGATCTTGGACTTCCCAGCCCGCATTGCCTTCGCTTAAGCCCCCCAGTCTGCAGTATTCTGTTCTAGCTGCCCAAATTAAGTAAGACAGTTTACTTGCCATCTGTACTGAGAATGACTGGCACACCTCATTTTATTGTGCTTGCATATATTGCACACTTTACAAATTGAATGTTTGTGGCAGTCCCAAGTCGAGCAAGTCTATAGTGCTATTTTTTTTTTTTTCAACAGCACTTGCTCACATCATGTCTCTGTGTCACATTTAGGTAATTCTTGTAATTTCCAAATTTTCTCACTGCTATTATATTTGTTATAGTGATCTGGGATCTTTGATGTCACTACTCTTACAACTTGCTGAAGGCTCAGATACTGGTTAGCCTTTTTTAGCAATAAAATGTTTTAAAATTAAGGTACGGACTTTTTTAAGGACATAATAGTATTGCCCACTTAATAGGCTATGGTATCGTGCAAACATAACTTTTATATGCATTGGGAAACTGAATAGTCATGAAAAGTGAAAGCAAAGTTGCTGAGTTGTGTCCGACTCTTTGTGACCCCATGGACTGTAGCCTACCAGGCTCCTCCCTCCATGGGATTCTCCAGGCAAGAGTACTGGAGTGGGTTGCCATTTCCTACTCCAGGGGATCTTCCCGACCCAGGGATAGAACCCGGGACTCCTGCATTCCAGGCAGATGCTTTAACCTCTGAGCCACCACGGAAGCCCATCATAAAGGTGGGCTTTATGAATAGTCATAATGACTGGCTTTATTGCAAGATGTGCTTTATCTTGGTGGTTTGGAACCAAACCCGCAATATCTCAGAGGTATCCCTGTAGTTTTAAAGACAGGATCAATAACAGCATATTTGTAGGCCGATGAGAAAGATTTCTTAGGTAATGAAAAATCCATGACTAAGGGGAGGGGAGAGTGAGTGGAGTGATGTCCTTGAGTGGGCAGGAGGGAGTGGGGTCCTTGAGTGGGCAGGAGGGGACGGGGTCCTTGAGTCTACTTGGAGGAGCTGACTTGGGTAGGACAGGGCTAGAGCATCTTATGCATAGAATAAAAAGCAGAGTGTGTGAGTTGCAGGTGCTGGTAATGAGACATGGAATTGGGGGAGGGCAAAAAGCTCTCTCTTTTTTTAAAAAATATTTATTTTGGTTGCTCTGGGTCTTAGTTTTGGCTCATGGGATCTTTGTTGAGGCATAGGGGCTTCTTAGTTTCCACGTGTGGGATTTAGTTTCCCAACCAGGGATCGAACCCAGGCCCCCTGCGCTGGAAGCATGGTGTCTGACCCTTGCACTGGAGCATCAGGGAAGTCCCCTAAAGCTCTCTTCTGATGATTTCTACTTTCTCAGTGAAGAAGCAAGTTCACCTGCTGGGGATGAAGATGTGTCGGGGTTTGAGAATTAAAAGAGTGTACTGGGGATATAGAGAAAGGACTAGAGATGTAGAGTGTGGTTTCCTGGCAGGAATTTTTACTTGATGAGACATTTCAGACTTCATTGAGCTGCAAGGCATGGCAGTGCCTGTAGTTTGACACCTCTGGATCTGACCTGGGATTCCCATTAACCAAATTTGGTGTCATCATGACCCGGCCACCTGATCTGGTCACCCCCAGCCTCCTTGTGAGCTCGTGCGGTCTTTTTTGGCCAGTGTCAGCACAGCTGAGTGGTATGATTCGCCAGTGCCTGAATTATTCATGCTTTTGACCTATTCTAACGAAAACTTCGCCCAAAAGGCTAAATTATTAAGCAGCTGGGTGCGATCTTGAAGGATGCTGTCTAGAAAACTGGGACACAATGAATTTTCTTGCTGATCTTGCTTTTTCCGGGAGTTGAGCCTTTACTAATGATGCACAGTTACTCTCCGAGTGAAAGATGGCAATGCCAAGCGGCATTAACGTCCCAGACACAGAGGAGAGAAGAGACGCCTGACTGACTGGAGGAGGAGAGATCCCAGCCTGGCCTGAAAGTCAGCGTTTTTTAGAGCATCACAAAGGCAGTGGATTAAGACCACACCATTCCCTTAGCTTGCAAGGCTGACGCGATTTTTTTTTTTTTTAAGAAACATGAATCACTTCTAGCAACAACAAAAAAAGGAATAAATTCTGGAAATAAGACATGTTCAGCAGTGCCCTAGGGGATCTGTGAGGACTGTTTAGCACTTGGGCAACACATAGCCTGTGCATTTAGAGAAAGTGAGTTTAGCTATACGTTTAAGTAAATAGATAATGCCAACACTGAAATCCTTAGTTCTTGAATCATTTTTGGAACACAGAGAACGTGCTCATCTAGGTGTGACACAAATGTGCCAATTTTTAAATAATGGTATGGTTGTCTGCAAAGAGTTGACTCACTGGAAAAGACTCTGATGCTGGGAGGGATTGGGGGCAAGAGGTGAAGGGGACGACAGAGGATGAGATGGCTGGATGGCATCACTGACTCGATGGACGTGAGTCTCAGTGAACTCCGGGAGTTGGTGATGGACAGGGAGGCCTGGCGTGCTGTGATTCATGGGGTCGCAAAGAGTCGGACACGCCTGAGCGACTGCTCTGACCTGATCTGATGGTTGCCTGGCCTTCCCAGGTGGCAGTAGTGGAAAAGAACTCACCTGCCAGCACAGGTGACTGAGGCAACGCGGGTTCAGTCCCTGGGTCGGGAAGGTTCCCCTGGAGGAGGCCACGGCAACCCACTCCAGTATGCATGTGCTGGTGATGCTCAGCTGAGGACCTAACCGGGCTCCTTTGCAAATCTCGTGAGCTGGTTTTCTGACCACCCTCTCCTCCCTGGCACTCTGCCCTGCAATCTCCTGCTGCTCTGCCCTTCCCAAACTGTCAGCTCAGAGAGAGACTCCCAGGCGCAGCCCAGGTCCCTAGCCCTCAAAGTGCAGCCTGCGAACTCCCTGCCTCATTTCACCCCCCTCCAGGGATCACTGCCTGCCATCCAGTGTCTAACAGCTGCTGTGTTCTATGTTTTATCCAGTTTTGTAGGTGCTTAAGGTAGGAAGGGTCATCCAGTCCCTAATGTTCCATCGTGGCCAGAAGTAGAAGAGATCGCCACAGTTTTTTAAAAATTGTAAGCTCCTAGGAGAATTTTTGGTTAAAGACTATATAAAGTATTAAGGTTTTTTGATAAAAAGTGTGTCTGGGGGACTTCCCTGATGGTCCACTGCTTCCAAGGCAGGGGGCATGGGTTCAATCCCTGGTCAGGGAACTAAGATCCCACATGCTGCAGGGCAGGCCAAAAAATAAATAGATAAATAAAACATCCTATTAAAAAATAAGTACACAATTTAAAGACTCGTGTGTGTACATCAGAATATTTATTTCCAGTAGAACCCCGAGTTCTCCAGTGAAGTGAAAGTCCCTCAGTCGTATCTGACTCTTTGCAACCCCACGGACTATACATTCCATGGAATTCTCCAGGCCAGAACACTCGAGTGGGAAGCCTTTCCCTTCTCCAGGGGATCTTCCCAACCCAGGGATCAAACCCAGGTCTCCTGCATTGAAGGCGGATTCTTTACCAGCTGAGCTATTAGGGAGCCCCTCCTTCGTAATGCTGTTTGTGGCATAAATTTTGTAGCTGCCTGTAGATGTTACCAGGGAAAGGCAAGTCAGAGGACAGAAGAATCCTGGAGTGGAAACCAGAGCATCAGCAGCAGAAGGCACAGAATGACTGCAAGAGGGCTGTCATTTAAATGAAGAAAATCAGTCCACAAAACCAAAATATGCTAACATGGACACAGTGAAAGCCTTCCTAAAACAAACATTATCACAAGCAGCCCAATTACACGTTGCCCAAATAAAGAGCAAATAAGGAAAGATTCGGTTGTATGTTTAGGGTTGTCGTCGTTACTGTTCAGTGAATCCGTTATGTCCTACTCTTTGCGACCCCATGGACTGCAGCATGCCAGGCTTCCCTGTCCTTCACCATCTCCTGGAGCTTGCTCAAACCCATGTCCATTGAGTCAGTGATGCCATCCAACCATCTCATCCTCTGTCGTCACCGTCTCCTCCTGCCTTCAATCTTTCCCAGCATCAGGGTCTTCAGACCAGTTTAATCAAGGTCAGATTTGATCAAATTCTTCCTTTTAAAAGCTGGGGTTTCGGCTGGAGCGCAAGCACATGTCACGGAGTTGTTTGTGTGTCTGTTCTCATGGGTGGGATATCATTCATTTAGCACAACTTTGTTGTTCAAGATGCTGAAGATAGGGACTTCCCTTTTTGTCCAGTGGTTGAGACTCTGTGCTTCCAGCACAGTGGGCATGGGTTCGATCCCTGGTTGGGGAACTAAGATCCTGCATGCCACAAGGTTAGGCCAAAAGAAAATCCCAAAAAACAAAGACTCTGAAGACAGAGTGTCGATCAAGACACAAGATCCCCACTACCATGAAGCTAACCTTCCAGGGAAGGGGGACAATAAACAAACAAGAAAATAGACACGTGCAAATAAGACGTGGAATGTCTCAGTATTACTGCCTAACAAAGCCATATTCTCACATTACCATATACCCATCGCTAGGGAAAATTTGGAGGTTTATTAACACTGCCCGAATCCCTTTGTGGCAAAGCATTTAGACATCTTTCTTGTTTCAGCAGATGAGTTGTTTTGCAATCCAAAAGCCAGCCATCTCCAGCAGAGGGAGACTTGCTGATGGCTGGGGCCCTGTTGTGGGGGGGGGCTGCGGTTCCCGCCCCTGCTCCAGCGCATTCTGGGACTGGCACATGCACGTGAAAGACATGTCAGGTGACCCTCAGAAGAGCTGGGGTCCAGTTCAAAGGCTGCACGACCTCAGGCGAGCCCTGTCATCTCTCTGAGTCTGCTTCCACAGCTGTAGTGGTCATAAATGAGAGCTGGACCATAAAGAGGGCTGAGCGCCCGGGGAATAATCGATGCTTCTGAACTGTGGTGTTGGAGAAGACTTTTGAGAGTCCCTTGGACAGCAGGGAGATCAATCCAGTCAATCCTAAAGGAAATCAAGCCTGAATATTCACTGGAAGGACTGATGTTAAAGCTGAAGCTCTAATCCTTTGGTCTCCTGATGCGAAGAACTGACTCATTGGAAAAGACCCTGATGCTGGGAAAGATTGAGGGGAAGAGAAGAAAGGGGTGACAGAGGATGAGATAGCTGGAAGGCATCACTGACTCAATAGACATGCGTTTGAGCAAACTCTGGGAGATGGTGAAGGACAGGGAAGCCTGGTGTGCTGCAGTCCATGGTTGCAGAGTCTGACACGACTGAGCGACTGAACAGGAGCAACAGATGGTCGGAGTGAGACCTGCCCTCAATGCAGCTCGGGCTCACAAGGAACCTGCGGCATGAGGTGCCGAAGCAGTTCTGTGTACTGTGCACATCTCCACACGTGTTTACCTATCGTCTTGGGCAGGCCAGCTGCCCTCTCGAAAACTCAGTTTTCTCAGCTTCTAAAGGAGGTTGTAAGAAGTCTTTCCGTAAGTTCTAATTCTGTTCAGCGTTTTGTCTATAGTAACAATACTGTGTGACTGTTCACTTGCAGATTTGTTAAAAGGGTAGATCTCATGTTAAGTGTCCTTAGCACAATAATTTTTAAAGTGTTTTCATCCAGGAAGCACAATAAAGACACCCAACCAGTGGTGTCCAACTGGACCCCAGACCCTCCTAGGTCCTCCTGATGAGAACTTTTAGGCAAAATGGGTGTTGGGCCAGAGTATTTCTAAGCAGCAAATTATTTTGTCTGCCTTGAGCTTTCCCAGGCAGGAACTTCAGGGCTCTGGGGTGGCTTGGTCATTCCAGAGACACAAGGCAACTGTTTGCTCAAATCCCCTGGTGTGGGGTGCAGCACTTTTCCAGTCCTGTGGTGAAAGTGCTGCACTCAATATGCCAGCAAATTTGGAAAATGCAGCAGTGGCCACAGGACTGGAAAAGGTCAGTTTTCATTCCAATCCCAAAGAAAGGCAATGCCAAAGAATGCTCAAACTACCGCACAATTGCACTCATCTCACACGCTAGTAATGCTCAAAATTCTCCAAGCCAGGCTTCAGCAATATGTGAACCGTGAACTTCCTGATGTTCAAGCTGGTTTTAGAAAAGGCAGAGGAACCAGAGACCAAATTGCCAACATCCGCTGGATCATGGAAAAAGCAAGACAGTTCCAGAAAAACATCTGTTTCTGTTTTATTGACTATGCCAAAGCCTTTGACTGTGTGGATCACAATAAACTGTGGAAAATTCTGAAAGAGATGGGAATACCAGACCACCTGACCTGCCTCTTGAGAAACCTGTATGCAGGTCAGGAAGCAACAGTTAGAATTGGACACGGAACAACAGACTGGTTCCAAATAGGAAAAGGAGTGCGTCCACCCTGTTTATTTAACTTATATGTAGGGTACATCATGAGAAACGCTGGACTGGAAGAAGCACAAGCTTGAATCAAGATTACCGGGAGAAATATCAATAACCTCAGATATGTAGATGACACCACCCTTATGGCAGAAAGTGAAGAGGGGCTAAAGAGCCTCTTGATGAAAGTGAAAGAGGACAGTGAAAAAGCTGGCTTAAAGCTCAACATTCAGAAAACGAAGATCATGGCATCTGGTTCCATCACTTCGTGGCAAACAGATGGGGAAACAGAGGAAACAGTGGCTGACTTTATTTTTCTGGGCTCCAAAATCACTGCAGATGGTGATTGCAGCCATGAAATTAAAAGATGCTTACTCTTTGAAAGGAAAGTTATGACCAACCTAGACAACATATTAAAAAGTAGAGACATTACTTTGTCACCAAAAGTCCATCCAGTCAAGGCTGTAGTTTTTCCAGTGGTCATGTATGGATGTGAGAGTTGGACTATAAAGAGAGCTGAGCACCAAAGAAAACTGTGGTGTTGGAGAAGACTCCTGAGAGTCCTTTGGACTGCAAGGAGATCCAACCAGTCCATCCTGAAGGAGATCAGTCCTGAGTATTCATTGGAAGGACTGATGCTGAAGGTGAAACTCCAATACTGTGGCCACCTGATTCGAAGAACTGACTCATTTGAAAAGACCCTGATGCTGGGAAAGATTGAAGGCGGGAGGAGAAGGGGATGACAGAGGATGAGATGGTTGGATGGCATCACCGACTCGATGGACATGAGTTTGAGCAAGCTCCAGGAGTTGGTGATGGACAGGGAGGCCTGGCGTACTGCATTCCGTGGGTTCGCAAAGAGTCGGACACAACTGAGCGACTGAACTGAACTGAACTTGGCATGGGAACTGGGGGACAGGGATAGAAGTGTTTGTGTCTCAAGTTCTTGGACGCCTAGTGGAGAAGAGGGCTCAGAGGAGTGTGACTGAAGTTCAGCCAAGGAGCGTCTTTGTCAGGATCCAGGGGCAGGTGTAGCCCCATCTCTGGGAGGGGCTGGAGAGCTGAGCCATCAGGTTGTGTGTGATGGAGCCCCAACAAAAGCCCTGGACACTGGAGCTCCAGTGAGCCTCGCCAACTGTGTGATGTCACCCGCGTGACTCCATTGAGGGGCCGGCAGAGTCTCTGCACGTGGAAGCCCCCTGGACCTGTCCGTGTGCCGGTTCCCTGGGCTGACTTTCTCCTGCATCCTTGATACAAACCACATTGCAGTGAGTTCTGTGAGTCCTTCCAGCAAACCACCAGAGTGGTTTGAGGGACTCTCGCAAACTGTTAACAGCAGTTGGTAGCAGCAGTGGACGCGTCCTTGGGAGGACTGTCCTCTTACTTGGTAGTTGGACTCCAGTGCTCGTGTCTCAATGGTCAGGTGCCCCATCCTGGCACGGCGTGCAGTGGGGCTAGGAGCATGGTTGTTGCGGGGAGGTCCTGAAGCTCGGCTCTGGCAACCACCTGGCCACTCTGGACACACACAGTGTGACACGGTTTGAGGCTTAGCTGCTCACCACCATCCATGACTGGTGTCTGCTGACCGTCTCTGGGCTTCTTGCAGAAGGGACTAGAGGGTCATCCACTCTGCCCATCTCTGGCTTACCCACACTGGCTTCTCCCGAGGCCACTGCTTCTGTGATGTCCACAGAGAAAATTCCAGATGATTCAGGTCTGGACCACTCTATGGGGGCAGAGACCCTTCTCTTCATATGGGGCTGCTCTGCCTCTAGGCAGTTTTTCCAGCTCAGCATCCTTGCTCCTCAACCTGAAATTCTCCATTTTACACTTCTCTCTACTTTTTATTCACGTCTCCCACCAAATCCTGTTTCCAATGCATAAGTCTGAACCGAAACCCCAATTTGGGGCTAAATATCATCGTTTTGGGAACCAGCTCATGCTAAATAGGGGTTCGTGAAAAATAGAATGTGGGATTACAAGTAGTGGATTCACATAAATTCAAAAAAATACCACAGGATCTTCCCTTCACATGATGTCTTTGATCCACAGTCTTGACAATATAGGGAAGTGGGCACAATGTCATCAATCTGTTAAAAAATAAAATGACATCATACGAATTGCCAGATTTGATGAACATCCCGCAAGTTCATTTCCCCTTTACAAAATTAGCTTCCACAAGGAGAGTAAGGTATTTGCTTTTCTGTATTCACTGTAATATACATTGAACACATATTCAGATGTCTCAGAATCATCCAGAAAAAAAAAAAGCATTGATGCAGTAGCACAAGATCCAGCAGGCACAGAGGAAGTCTGTGGTTTCGGATCCAAGGAAAGCGAGTGAGCCAGCCCTGGGGAAATGCCGTCGGCACGTGTGTGAGCGCACTGCTGGTCCCCAGTGCAGACAGTCATCAGTCTGGTTTATGCAGCCACCATCTGTGAACTGCGAACCACTCGTAAAATGCGGCATCTGGTTCCAAGTATGAATTATTAGTATTTGAGGTGAGTGGTGGTAATTAGCCACACAAGTAGTACACACACACACACACGTGCTTCTGAAAACAGGCTTCAGCAGAGTCCCCCTTGAGTCCCAAAGAAGCCTCCACCAAGCCGGATAGAGGAAACGGCTCGGAGAGAGGGAGGTGCCGTGAAGGGTTTCCTAGGGACTCGATTCAGACTAAGGTCATGAAGAACCTGCTTCATGGAACATCCTACCTGGGAATTCTGTGCAAGGAATTTGTTGTAAATCAGGCTGAGAAGGAACATGTTGAAGGCAAGAATACGAAAGACTGTAGTCCAAGCAGGCAAGACCAAAAATATCTTTTTTAGAGACTGTGCAGAGAATTCTTGGATCAAGCTGTCAACTCAGTGGCTGATTATGAGACAAACTGCGAGGAGTCTGATTCCTTTCAGCAGGGAGGCACCTGGCACCTGCTGCCCTGCGGAGCTTCCAACCACGGCTCTCCAGGCTCAGAGGAGACCTCAGCCCCAGGTCCACTCCTGGCCGCTCTCTGGAGAACCAGGATGGAGGGCAAGGTGGTAAATGTGGAGAGGTTGTTCAGTTGGGGGGTGACGCTGGCTAAGGTTGACCACCAAACCAGAGGAGAGCCCCCACCCACCCCTGCCCAGCCTGAGCTTCCGAGCCCGAGTCTGCACTGATGAAGTGCATCCCGGCTCGGCTCCCGGACAAGGCATGAGCGATGTCTGCACCCGCCAGCCTCACCTGGAACAGGACCCAGCAGCAGAATGCTTTGCTTTCACGTGCGTTGTGAGGCGCGGAAGGGCACAGGGAGCGAGAGAGGAAGGGTATCTGACCCTTGCTCCGTTAGGGGGGAGTACACAGGTCAGTGGCGTTGAGTATATGCACGTTGCAGCCCCTGCCCGATCTCCACAGTTTCCTCTTTCTAAACTGAAGGTCTGGCCCACTAAACGCTAACTCCCCACCTGCCTCCCCCAGCCCCTGCACCCAGCATTCTGTTCTCTGTCCAGGTGAATCCGGCAACCCTAGGGACCTCATCTCAGTGGAATCATACAGTATTTGTCCTTCTGCGACTATCTCTTTCTTTTGGGATCCTTTCCTCGTGGTTCATCCATCTTGTAGCAGGTGTTAGAACTTTCCTCCTTTTTAAGTCTGGATACTCTTCCATCGTATGGACGGACCACCGTTCGTCCACTGGTGGAAACTTCTTGTGTTGCTTCTGTCCTTTTGGCTCTTGCAAAACAATACTGCTATGACCTAGGGGGAGCAAAGATCTAGTCCTGCTTTCAGTTCTTTGGAGCACATCCCCAGAAGTGGAATGGCTGGATCGGCTTCTGCTTTTCTTTTTCATTAAAAAAATTATTTACTTATTTTTAATTATTTTTGGCTGCTCTGGGTCCTTGTCGAGGCACACAGGGCTCTTTGTTGCTGTGCAGGCTTTCTCTAGTTGCGGCAAGTGGAGGCGACTCACTGGTTGGAATTCGCGTGGGCTTCTCATTGTGGGGGCTTCTGGGTGGAACGTGGGCTCTAGGCGCCCGAGCTTCAGTCGCTGTGTGGCTACAGCTTAGCTGCTCTGCACCCAAGAGACCTTAGTTGGAATCTCCGAGCACCAGGAACTGAACCCCGCGTCCCCTCCTTTGTAAGGCGGACTCCCAACCATTGGACCACCAAGCAAGCCCTGCCTATGTTTTAAAGCGAGACTGCAGCCATGAAATTAAAAGACGCTTGCTCCTTGGAAGGAAAGTTATGACCAACCTAGATAGCATATTCAAAAGCAGAGACATTACTTTACCAACAAAGGTTCGCCTAGTCAAGGCTATGGTCTTTCCTGTGGTCATGTATGGATGTGAGAGCTGGACTGTGAAGAAGGCTGAGTGCCGAAGAATTGATGCTTTTAAACTGTGGTGTTGGAGAAGACTCTTGAGAGTCCCTTGGACTGCAAGAAGATCCAACCAGTCCATTCTGAAGGAGATCAATCCTGGAATTTCTTTAGAAGGAATGATGCTAAAGCTGAAACTCCAGTATTTTGGCCACCTCATGCGAAGAGTTGACTCATTGGAGAAGACTCTGATGCTGGGAGGGATTGAGGGCAGGAGGAGAAGGGGACGACAGAGGATGAGATGGCTGGATGGCATCACTGACTCGATGGATGTGAGTCTGAGTGACCTCCGGGAGCTGGTGATGGACAGGGAGGCCTGGCGTGCTGCGGTTCATGGGGTCGCAGAGAGTCGGACACGACTGAGCGACTGATCTGATCTGATCTGCACTGGGTTGGGTAGCCAGGTCACCTCTGCTCTAAATCCGCACAGCTATGTGTCAGACTTTGTTTTCTGGGCTCCAAAATCATTGCAGATGGTGACTGCAGCCATGAAATTAAAAGACGCTTACTCCTTGGAAGGAAAGTTATGAGCAACCTAGATAGCATATTCAAAAGCAGAGACATTACTTTACCAACAAAGGTTCGCCTAGTCAAGGCTATGGTCTTTCCTGTGGTCATGTATGGATGTGAGAGCTGGACTGTGAAGAAGGCTGAACGCCGAAGAATTGATGCTTTTGAACTGTGGTGTTGGAGAAGACTCTTGAGAGTCCCTTGGACTGCAAGAAGATCCAACCAGTCCATTCTGAAGGAGATCAATCCTGGAATTTCTTTGGAAGGAATGATGCTAAAGCTGAAACTCCAGTATTTTGGCCACCTCATGCGAAGAGTTGACTCATTGGAGAAGACTCTGATGCTGGGAGGGATTGAGGGCAGGAGGAGAAGGGGACGACAGAGGATGAGATGGCTGGATGGCATCACTGACTCGATGGATGCGAGTCTGAGTGACCTCCGGGAGCTGGTGATGGACAGGGAGGCCTGGCGTGCTGCGGTTCATGGGGTCGCAAAGAGTCGGACACGACTGAGCGACTGATCTGATCTGATCTGATGTGGTATGGGAAGACGTTGACTCGATTCTCAGCCGTGGAAAGGAATAGTGATAATAGCACTAATCACGGGGTTGTCGGAAGAGGTATTTAAAACCACGGGTTTTGTGCGTTGACTGGTGCGCGGTGCCCACCCAGCTGTCCGTCAGTTTCACCGTGAAGGCTCAGCGAACTTGGGGAGCCTGCTTCGTCACGTCCACCAGGGGTCGCTGTTGCCCGCGGGGCTGCGTCCTGGCCGCACCGCACGACCTCTCCCCTCCCGCCTCTATCAACTCCCTCCCTCGCCTCTCACCCAGTTCCTTTGGACCCTACAGTTAATGGGCTCGCTACGACTGAGCGACTTCACTTTCTCTTTTCACTTTCATGCATTGGAGAAGGAAATGGCAACCCACTCCAGTGTTCTTGCCTGGAGAATCCCAGGGACGGGGGAGCCTGGTGGGCTGCCGTCTATGGGGTCACACAGAGTCGGACCCGACTGAAGTGACTTAGCATAGCATAGCATAGCATATCACTGTTTTAACCCAGGAACTAGAAGTCCCCAGTGATCCAAGCCAGGTCATCTTTTCTGATTACCCCGGCCACTTCATCCCAGTGAGATTCCTTCTGCAGGAATCTCAGGCCATTGCCTAGGCAGATTTATCTGAGCTGATGATCTCCCCCTGCAAGTAATTACCATGTTTCATTTCCCTCTGGAGGGCTTTTACCAGAGTTAAGTAAGACTATTGTTCTTTCCTGGAGAATACCAGGGACGTGGGAGCCTGGTGGGCTACCATCTATGGGGTCGCAAAGAGTCGGACACGACTGAAGTGACGCAGCAGCAGCAGCATGTGTGGGAAGGTACCTCATAAACGTTTGGGAGGCTGTCCTGAGTCTCAGGTGTGGGCCCTGAGGAGTCCTTCCTGGTTGCAACCCCCTTTGGGAGCAATTGCGGTCCCTGAGCAGGAATGGAGTCTGTATGTACCCACGGGGTCTGGGCAGATGCGGCCCCTGGGAGAGAGGCCATGGGCACGGTGGCCAACTCTAAGGCCGGTAGCCACACCTGAACCCAGCCTTTTGGTCACTTACCTGAATGTGGGTTCAGTGTGGCCAGAGATTCTGATTTTTCAAGAGAATCTGAAAATACGGGGCTTTTTTTCCCTCTCCACGTGAAATCCCTGACATTTTCAACATTGGCCGTCAGGGGCAATATTTTCCCAACCCTGCATGGGTCAATCAAAGCACTCTGCAGGCTGGTCTCGGTCCGCAGGTACAGCGATGCAGGCTGTGATGGGGTCGTGTTGGAGACGTGGTCAGGGGCTGACGGTAAATCCCACTGACGACGACCTTGGGGATGACCTGGGCTTTTAGCTGCCCACAGGCTCTCTGGTGCTCACCTTCTCAGGGACAGACCAGGACTCCCGGCTTCTCCCATGGGGAGGTGGGAGGAGGTGACCTTTGGGTGTCTGCCCTGGACCCAAGCTGAGCCAGTTACCTAGGGGTTCCAAAAGCCCCGTCTCGTACCCCACTTTGCTGAGCTGTGCAGCATTGCTCCTTCTTCCTCAAGGCTTTCTGCCGAGGGAGCGAGAGGCACTTGACAAGCCACTTACAGCTCCGCTCCGGGCTCTCACAGACGGGGAGTGTCGTAGTCCCCTCTGCCGCAAGGGTGGCATTTCTGGGTGCACATACCCGGAGGGTGCTCTCAAATAACCCAAGAAACTGCTAATTGCACACTGATGGTGCAACCACCCCTTGACAGGTCAACCTCGCAGTGCCCATGGACAGTGTGGATGGTCCTCGGGATGGTGGGGCCCCATCGACGGGACTCAGAGGCAGGGGCTGGGAGGAAAGAGCGCCCTTGTGGGTGGGGTTGGAGAGTCCCGATGTTCCTCTCTTCACGCCCGCCCAGAGAGTGTGATCGCAGCTGCGGAGTCCAAAATAGATGTGCTTGGCAGAGGGCCTTGCAAGGTGCTGAAATGGGATTTCGCATGTCGGGCTGTCATTGACGTGCAGTAAGCAGCCAGACGCCCTGCCCTCCCCCTCACCACCACGTGCGTCCAGGGAACCAGACTTCCAGTGGAGGTCCCCGTTTGCCTTCACTTCGGACCCCAAGCTGGCAGCTGGATCAAGCAGTCCCAAGGAGGTGACCCCGTTTCCCTAAATTAGGAAATGCTGCCCAAAGCTCCCCCAGACACATTTATCCTTCACCTCCTCCCCCAGGCTTCACTTCCGTGGAGTGAATGAAATCAGGTTTTAATAAGGATGATACTGCCAAGGGCAAAATAATTCTGGTTCTTTCTCTGTAGCTCCAAAGAGCTGACTACACACTATACACACGCGCACACACCACCTTTTTAATCACTGCAGTTGAATTTTAGAAATAGAATTGCCCAGAACAAATGAAGGTTATCTCAGCAACGTTTTTCATGATTCAGAAATATCGTATCCAATGGATGGAGAGCCACAGCCTTTCCCAGTCCCAGGACGTGAAGGTAACCACAGATCTCCTGACCATTTCCATGGCCTCTGTCTCTAAAGAAGGGAGAGGTGTGCACGTGTGCCGCTGGGGTCTCCTTCTACTGATGCCAGGTGGGTGTTTGACCAGCATCCATCCTGGAGGGGAGCTGAAGCCGTGAGAGCTCTGTTCTCTTCTCCTCACCAGCAAAACCTCCACTATTTCTTCTCTTTTTTCTGAGTTCTTAGCGAGAGACTCTCCTCTCATTTCCCTCAGCCCTGCAGTGTTAGATTTGAGAGTTCACGGTGAATCATAATTGTGATCACAGCTGGCCTGCTTGGGTCCTAATGATAGACCAGGCACTGTCATGCTCCAGACCAGTGCTGTCCAACAGAACCTTCTACCTCTACGGACGTGTCCTGTATCTGTGCCGTCCAATGTAGGAGCCACTAGCTACATGTGGTTACTGAACCCCTGAAATGTGGCCAGTAGGACTGAAGGACTGAGGTTTAATTTAAATGTATTTACAGTGAAATTGACATTAGTGGGTAGTAGTTATCATGTTGGATAACTCAGCATTAGACTCTCGAACCCAGCTTGTACATATTGGGGTTATTCACCCATTTTACAGATAAAGAAACAAAGCCTCTGAGGGATTGAGTAACTTGCCCCAGGGTCTCAGAACTAGCTCTGCGTGGTCCCAAGCCTTGTGTTTGGAGGGAATATTGTTTGGGGAGCTTAGTTCTCAGCCCTCCTCTGCCCACCTGCATGGACCTGGCTCAGGTGTGCAAATGAAGGGGTCTGTCTGCAGGTTGCACTTGCTTATTAGTCCTTCCTTTTCCCGACTTTAAAAAATGTCTTTTTCTGGATATTAAGGAAATATAGGCACATCAGGGTGAAATTATACAATAACTGATAAAGTTTATTCCATTTACATCCCATTCGGCTACCCTAATTTCCCCAGCTGTTTCTTTTAATTGTGGTGTATAGATTCTGATGGATTTCTTCCATGTACACTCCACCAAGATCGAGACAGGGGACATTTCCGTCACCCCAGAAAGTTCCTTGGGGGCCACCTTCCAGTCTTTTAAACAATCATTTTAGCAGTTTAAGCACCAACCTTTTATTCTAATGATAACTTTGCAATCGACAGATTTTCACTGGATGAGAATTGAGATTCTGAAGTCATTACTTCTCAGACAGAGGTCTGTGGAGCCTGGATTGGGTATCCCAGTTACTCTGGATTGGGGATCCCAGGGTCTAGGTCTTCTCTCCCAATACACACAAGCCACCACCCAACTGCAGGGCTTCTCACAGGATCACACTTTATGGTCGCGGCCGTCCTGTGCACGGAGGATGTTTAACAGCAACTCTGGCCTCTATCCACCAGGTGCCCATAGCAACCCTCCCCACAAGTTGTGACAACTAGAGACATCTCCAGGTCGGGCAACATCACCCCTGGTTGAGAATCACAGCCCTGCTTACAGGCTTAGGTCTGGAGAAATTAAAGATCTTTCAATATGTTAGACTGGGGTTTATATAAAAATAATGATAATATGAATAATAAATGAGGGTCACGTTGGGGAATTCTTACCTAAGTGCTTTTCTCCAGTGAAGCCGCTCTTGTCCTGCCTCCCTGACAGCATCACGGTTCTTGCTGGATAAGCCCTCCTGGCAAAAGAAGGCTTTGTGATTAAAGCTGCCAGATTCTGAAAAAAAACTACAGAGACCCTTGAGAGTTATTTTTTCTTTCACTTGAGATGTGGCCCAACTTTAAATCAGTGCCCTCGGCCCTTACCTGCTATCCTCTTGAAAATTCCTCATAGGCAGGTAACGGGTGTGTGTATTGAGATGAAATTCACACGACATAATGTTCATCATTTAAAAGTGAACAATTCAGTGGAATCAAGCACACTCAGAATGTTGTACAGCCACCGCTCTATCTCCAGAACACTTTCATCACCTCGAAAAGGGAACCCCACACCAATAAGCCACTGCTCCTCACTCTCCCCCTTCTTTCTCCCCTGACAACCGCCAATCTCCTTTCTCTTTATAGATTGGCCTGTTCTTAATATAGCGTATGCATGGAATTTTATAGTATTTGTCCTTTTGTGTCTGGCTTACTGCACTGAGCATAATGTTTTCAGGTTTCATCTATGTTGTAGCAGTGTCAGTATTTCCTTCCTTTTCATGGTCAAGTAAGATTCCAGGATATGTCCACTCGCCCAGGGGTGGGCATTTAGTTATTTCTGCCTTCAAGTTACTGTAAATAATGCTGCTGTAACCGTACTAGTGGCTGTGAAGGGATTTGGTGTTTTTATAGAATGTATGTGGGCTTCCCAGTTGGTGCTAGTGGTAAAGAACCTGCCTGCCACTGCAGGAGACATAAAAGACTTGGGTTCGATCCCTGGGTGGGGACGATCCCCTGGAGGAGGGTGTGGCAACCCACTCCAGTATTCAAGCCTGAAAGATCCCATGGATTGAGGAGCCTGGCAGTCCATGGTTCATAGGGTCACAAAGAGTCAGACATGACTAAAGTCACTTAGCTCGCATGCATGTATTTGGCGTATAATCATTATAGAAAGTGAAAGCGTTAGTCTCTCTGTCCCATGTGATTCTGTAGTCTCTCGGTCGTGTCTGACTCTTTGCAATCCCATGGACTACAGCCCGTCAGGCTCCTCTGTCCATGGGATTCTCCAGGCAAGAATACTGGAGTGGGTAGCCATGCCCTTCTCCGGGGATCTTCCCGGGTCTCCTTAATTCAGGCAGATTCTGTACCATCTGAAGCACTCATATCCAATATCCTTTTCTAGAGGAGCCAAGATATCCACGTCTAGAAGTAGTCATCACAAATAGACTTTTATTTATAGACTATAGGTATGCTTGGTTGCTAATGGCAACTGAAGCAATATTTCAGATTTACAGACCTGGCCACAGATAGCAACAGAAGAGTCTCATTTCCTTTCCCAGAATATAAACTTTCTCTGATTCACAAAGAAGTCTCAATGAAAAATGTCGAAATTAATAGCAATAATATCCAGAAGTTACTGAGCGGTTAACCACATGTCAGATTGTGGGCTCTATTGTATGAAACAGCTTCTATTTTTATCTCTGCCTTACACACGAACTCCCTAATGCTGAATGGCAATTAAATGGGAAGTAAATGGCTGCTTGGTGTCCTGGGGTTCGTAAGTGGCCAAGCAGAGACTGAGGCTGGGCAGACTGAGCCCAGGACCTGTGCTGTCTCTGGAGGTGAATCCCTTTAAATCCCAGATGCTGCCGGAGGAGTTGTGGTCTCTGGGCCAACAGCAGAGTCTGGAAGCTCTGTGATGTCCCTGGGGAAACCAGCTCCCTCTGAGCCTCAGTTTCCTCAGTTTCTTTGCTTTCCTATCTGAAAGCAAGAGGACTGGACTGAGTGCTTAAGGCCCAGCTGCTCTGACACCCCAGGACCCCCCGTCTTGGGGAAGAGAGCAGACCTCTCACCTTTGCCTGTGGAAAACAGCCTCCATGGCCTTTGGGAAGACAGTATCTGTCATCGGCATGGCTGGGCCGAGAAATAACCAGCAAGAGGGAGTCTCCTTGCTCCAGACTGTTTTGTCCCCAGTCTCCCTCTGCTAACACTTGAAATCAAAATCAGGCCTGAGAGTTTGGAGTCTGGGGATGAGGGAGGCGTCCTCAGAAAAGAACCCTACATTTGGGGCCTGGCCCAGTGCTGACCCACCCACACATGGGCTGGGGACAGGACATGCCCTCTTGCCCACCAGCCCCGGGGCTGACTGGCACTGCCCGCCTGCCAGCGGGACCGCACAGATGCGGAATCCAGCCCAGCACCAAGCCTGGGTTCCAGATCTGCTGGTCGGCAGATGCGTTCTGTTTAATCAAGAAAAGTGGATCCCTGGACGCTGCTACCACCAGGCTGAGCTAATGCTTTGGAAAGAGGTGTAGAGTTTGCAGCCACGGAGGGAGGTAAGGGAGAGCCTTTCTGCTTTGTCATTATGACTCTTTCCCGGGGAAGCCAGAAATAGCCGTGGTGGGGCTGGGGCTCTGCCTGGGAAAGGTTCCCCCTCAGAGAGCGGGTGTCAGTGCGGCCTGTCTGAGGAACTCAAAGGCCCTTATCTAATTAATGCATGAGAAAACCTATAAATCTCTTTTATGACTGGCCAAGGCAAGTCCTCTATCGTGAACTAACCCATCCCCCTGGGAGCAGGATGACGCAGGCAGGAATCAATAAAAATAGATGCCCGGGATGCGGGTTGGGTCCTGGGTGAGTCTCAGCCCCTCTCTGGAGCTACTTCAGGCCAGCTGATATGTGACATTTCAAATTTTCACATGGAGACGGTATTATGTGTAAGCCGTGTATTTCTTAGGTAATTAAATCTTAATTTTTGAATCTTAAAATTTAAAAGACCATTCAGTTGGAAACCGCCATGGTTTTTCTCCTACAGACCTTAGGAACGTCCTGATCTGCATGTTATTATTTTGCTCTCAAACTGAGTCTGCTTTCCCTGTTTTGTTTTCCTCATAGCTGTTATGTCTTTGAAATTATTTTAGGCATTGGTTTACTTTGAGGGGAGGGGGGAGTCTGTCTCCACTTGTTAAAATGTAACAGTAATAACGTCATATAGAGCTTATTCCGGTGCCAGGCGCTGTTTAAAGTGCCTTGTATGTAAAGTAATTCATTCAAACGTTACAACAGACCCTAGAAGAGAATATTCTTTTAATATACCCATCTTATAGATGAGGACACTGAGGCTCAGTGAGGTGAAAAGGTTTGCTCAAGGTTCCTGACTCTAGCGGAGAAGGCAATGGCACCCCACTCCAGCACTCTTGCCTGGAAAATCCCATGGACAGAGGAGCCTGGTAGGCTGCAGTCCATGGGGTCACTACGACTTAGCGTCTTCACTGTAACTTTTCACTTTCATGCATTGGAGAAGGAAATGGCAACCCACTCCAGTGTTCTTGCCTGGAGAATCCCAGGGACGGGGGAGCCTGGTGGGCTGCCGTCTGTGGGATCGCATAGAGTTGGACACGACTGAAGCGACTTAGCAGCAGCAGCTGACTCTAGGGTCTGGCTCTTAACCGTCAGCCATGCCATCGCCGGGACCAGCTTGCTGGTCCTAAGGGCAGAGTTCGTGGCTGAGGGACCTTTTGGGGTGAGTTTGCTGACGGCGTCACGGCACTTGGTACCGAGGGGGAAACTGCTGGTCCAGAAATGCTGTTCCTGTCAGGTCATCCCTAGGGTCTGGCCTGAAAGAGGTTGCTGAGCCCACCGAGAAAAAGCCCCTCAGAGACGCTCAGCGCCTGATCCCCCGGCCTCAGTTCTCCAATTAGTCCCCACCCTCCAGGGACTTGACAGCAGAAATCACTTCTCCCTCATGTGTCTGGCAGCACAAACTTGGCCTCCAGGCTCCTCCTGGAGAAAGGTGGAGAGATTCTGCAGGCTTACCTTTGGGTGCCCCTGGATGGGGCGCTCTGGGTGACCAGGAAGCAGGGTGCCGCCTCCTACAGGATTTCGCACCATCACGCACCCTCAGCTGAGCGGGTGCAGAGACCCCGGGCCTGGCATCCAAAGGGGACCGGTGGCAGCAGGACTTGCCAAGTCCTCACCTCTCGCTATTTTTATCTTGAGGGAACGCACCTGATATTTGCGAACAAACCAGGAAAAGCGTCTAAATCTGGGGAAGGTTCTTGGCCAGATGGGATTTCTCATGATTTAAGCAGAAAGTTTAAACATCTCCTTAAGCCCAGAGCCAAGGACAAAGAACAACGTGCTGGGCTGCGCCCCAGGATGCAGGCTGAGCCGAGAGCCGAGCAGGCAGCAGGGGAGCAGAGAGGCTCTGAAACGTGCTAACTCGCCCCCGCTGCAAGCAGACAGACGGTGCCCAGGATGGGGCCTGCCCGCCAGCGTCGGCAGGACAGACAGGTCCTGTGCCCGGCAGCTCAGGTTTTGTTTTGGGAGCAAAGGAACAGCAACAGTGTAGACTCGGATGCTGAAAAGAGGAAACGAGAGTGGGATTCCCTGGTTTGTTCCCTCCCTGTCAGTGGAGGGGTCTTGTCTCCTGGGCTCTTGGGGACCCTCATTGATGTTGACCCCAAAGCTGCTGACTGACCCTTGGGTTGGCAGATCTCCAGATTGCCCCCCAAACTGATGAAAGGAATTCTTGTGCTTAATTTTTTTTTGATGTTCAGTAGTGTTTCTGTATTTTAATTAAAAAACTTTCTTCATTGTGTTAAAATATGCATGCCATAAAATTGACCATCCAGAGGAACCAGAGATCAAATTGTCAACATCCGCTGGATCATGGAAAAAGTAAGAGAGTTCTAGAAAAACATCTATTTTTGCTTTATTGACTATGCCAAAGCCTTTGACTGTGTGGATCACCACAAACTGTGGAAAATTCTTCAAGAGATGGGAATGCCAGACCACCTGATCTGCCTCTTGAGAAATTTGTACGCAGGTCAGGAATCAACAGTTAGAACTGGACACGGAACAACAGACTGGTTCCAAATAGGAAAAGGAGTACGTCAAGGCTGTATATTGTCACCCTGCTTATTTAACTTATATGCAGAGTACATCATGAGAAACGCTGGGCTGGAAGAAACACAAGCTGGAATCAAGATTGCCGCGAGAAATATCAATCACCTCAGATATGCGGATGACACCACCCTTATGGCAGAAAGTGAAGAGGAACTAAAAAGCCTCTTGATGAAAATGAAAGTGGACAGTGAAAATGTTGGCTTAAAGCTCAACATCCAGAAAACGAAGATCGTGGCATCTGGTCCCATCACTTCATGGGAAATAGACAAGGAAACAGTGGAAACAGTGTCAGACTTTGTTTTTCTGGGCTCCAAAATCACTGCAGATGGTGACTGCAGCCATGAAAGTAAAAGATGCTTAATTACTCCTTGGAAGGAAAGTTATGACCAAACTAGATAGCATATTCAAAAGCAGAGACATTACTTTGTCAACAAAGGTCCGTCTAGTCCAGGCTATGGTTTTTCTTGTGGTCATGTATGGATGTGAGAGTTGGACTGTGAAGAAGGCTGAGCGCCGAAGAATTGATGCTTTTGAACTGTGGTGTTGGAGAAGACTCTTGAGAGTCCCTTGGACAGCAAGGAGATCCAACCAGTCCATTCTAAAGGAGATCAGCCCTGGGATTTCTTCGGAAGGAATGATGCTGAAGCTGAAACTCCAGTACTTTGGCCACCTCATGTGAAGAGTTGACTCATTGGAGAAGACTCTGATGCTGGGAGGGATTGGGGGCAGGAGGAGAAGGGGACGACAGAGGATGAGATGGCTGGATGGCATCACTGACTCGATGGACGTGAGTCTGGGTGAACTCCGGGAGTTGGTGATGGACAGGGAGGCCTGGCATGCTGCGATCCATGGGGTCACAAAGAGTCGGACACGACTGAGCAACTGAAATGAACTGAACTGAACCATTTTCACGTGTACCATTCAGTCGCGTGAAGTTCATTCACACTGTTGTGCAGTCATCACTACCATCCATTCCCATAACACTTGTATGGATACAGCTGAGACTATCCCTGTTAAGCACTAACTCCCTTCCCTCCCCTGCCCCCAGCCCGCAGCCACCATCCCACTTCCTGTCTCTCTGAATTTGACGGCTGCAGGTGCCTCACCTAAGCGGAACCGCACAGAATCCGTCCTTTGGTGACCGGTTCCTCTCACTCTGCACAGTGTCCTCAAAAGCTCATCCATGTTGTAGCAGGTGTCAGAATTTCCCCGACCCAGGGGTCGAACCCGTGTCTCCGCATCTCCTGTGTTGGAGGCGGGTTCTTTACCAGCTGAACCGTTAGGGAAGCCCCAGCACCTCAGTTTTGGGGTGAAGATGTCCTGGAGGAGGGAATGACAACCCACTCCAGTATTCTTGCTGGAAAATCCCATGGACAGAGGAGCCTGGAGGGCTACAGTCCACAGTCGGCAAGAGTCGGACAGGACTGCACACAGATAGCTCTCATACTGATAGCTCAGAGTTAGACCCTCAAGGCAAGCTTGTAAATGTTGGTGTTGCTGCTGCTGCTGCTAAGTCGCTGCAGTCGTGCCCGACTCTGTGCGACCCCATAGACGGAAGCCCACCAGGCTCCCCCGTCCCTGGGATTCTCCAGGCAAGAATACTGGAGCGGGTTGCCATTTCCTTCTCCAATGCATGAAAATGAAAAGTGAAAGTGAAGTCGCTCAGTCGTGTCCGACTCTTAGCGACCCCATGGACTGGAGCCCACCAGGATCCTCCGTCCATGGGATTCTCCAGGCAAAAGTACTGGGGTGGGGTGCCATTGGTGTTACTTACCTGTTTTACAAATAAAGAAACAAAGTTTCTGAGGGATTAAGTCACTTGCCCCGGGGTCACTGAATTGCATTCCATTGTTACAGCATTTTGCTTATTTATTCATCTGCAGGTGAACACTTGGGTTGCTTCCCCATTTTAGCTATTGTGAATAATGCTGCTATGAACATGGGTGGGAAAATCTCTCTTCAGACCCTGCTTTCAATTCTTTTGCATGTATACCCAGAAGTGAAATTGCTGGATCATATGGTAATTCTATTTTTAGTTTTTTGAGGAAACATCCTTCTGTTTTCCACAGCAGCTTCATCATTTTACACTCCCAACACAGGGCACCAGGGTTCTAATTTTCCCACATACTTATCAGCACTTGTCATTGTCTTTTTTTTTTTTAATGTAGTAGACACCCTCTGGGTGTGAAGTGGTATCTCACGGAGGTTTTCATTTGCATTTCTCTAATGATTAGACATATTAAACATCTTTTCCTGTTAACCATTTGTGTATCTTCTTTGGAAAAAATGTTGACTTGAATCCTTTGTGCATTATTAATCATATCATTATATGAAGATCCCTGGGTCGGGAAGATCCCCTGGAGGAGGGCATGGCAACCCATTCCAGTATTCTTGCCTGGAGAATCCCCATGAACAGAGGAGCCTGGCAGGCTGCAGTCCATGGGGTTGCAAAGAGTCAGACCCGACTGAGTGACTAAGCACAGCACAACCATATTGTTTGGGGGATTGTTGAATTGTAGGAGTTCTTTATATGTGTTGGATATTAACCCCTTATCAGACATAAGCTTTGCATCTAATATTCCCCTGCTTTCCATGGGTTACTTTCTCACTCTGTTGATGGTGTCCTTAGATGCACACAGGTTTTAAATTCGGAAGTATTCCAATTTATCTATTTTTTCCTTTGCTGCCTGTGGTTTTGCTTAACATTTTAAAAGCCATTTTCTTGGAAACCCCCATGGTTTTTCTCCTACTGTTCTTAGAAATGTTCTGACACACATATCATTGTGTTTTTCTAGTAAGGTCTTCCTTCCAAGTGATTCGCATGGGTTCTGCCTTCAGTGTGTCCTGGGAGATGGTATCTGCAGCCTGGCCATCTATACCGCCCCCAGGTGCCCACACCGATCTGGAAATAATGCCCCAGTGACTCACTGGGGTTAAGGCCCCCTTGGAGAAAGGCAGGCTGATCCTGGGTTGTGGCTCTCGGACCTCTTTTAGGCAGAGAGCCCTGGGCGGTGGGCTTCCCCAGGGCTGGGCCTGGTCTCAGCCCTGAGACCAGCCCAGGAAAGAGGTTCAGAGCCCCCAGTGTCACCCTGCCTAGAGGCTCCTGTGCTTCCTCGATGTGGGCCAGGGGGAAGGCGGCACTGTCCACGTGGAAAGAAAGCTCCGGAGAGGACCCCTGGGTCCCTTCTCTGTGCTCTTGGCCCTGGACTCCCCATTCTCCACGTGCGTGTTCCCTCAGGGGGCCTGGAAATGGCTCCTTTCGGTCAGTCTTTTCCATTCTGGCACTAAGTCATCCTCTGCTGTAGACGATCTATTTTGGACCTCCTTTTTTTTGTTTTTAATCTGCTTGCTTCGTGCGTGTGGGTCTCCCGTGGGCTCCACATGAGAGATGCTTCATCCCCTGGCTGATTCTCAGAAACAGAGCCAGCCATGTGGGGTGAGCCGTTCTCAGGCACAGATGGCGCCGACGGGGCCGGAGCGGGGGAGGCAGGAGGTGGGCTCTGGTTCTCCACCTGGACCGGCTGTGGGGACAAGGCCGTCCTTCGAAATCAGAAGGAGATGACCACAAAGCTGCTTTGAAAGCCACCCTCCCAGAGCCCTGGATCTCGTGAACACACCCCACAGCTGCTTTCCATGCCCTGGGCTGAGGTCTGGCGGTTTGTAGACTGACATCTTTTAAATTCACATGTCTACACATGGACACCCTCTATCACATGTACAGTGGTACCACTTAGAGATGCCGATCAGTGGCCCGCTGATCTGGGCGGCGGGATTTCAGGGGCACAGGAAGGTGCTCTCTCTGGGTCTGGCCCTGAGAAGCTGGGGAGGGGGTGGAGGTGGGGGTGGGGCAGGAGAGCGGAAGAGTCAGCGGCCGGGGGCTCTGCTGCACCTGCTCCACGGCCATCGCCAGGGCCCACAGCGCTCCTGGGCGACTCTGCGGCCCCGTGGCTCCCCTGCACTCTGCAACTATTTCAGACTCCCCCTTCTCTCCTCCACCCTCAGACCCCTGCCCCTTACCTCCTCCCAACACCGCCTCAGCCAGTGGCCTCACCTTCCACTTCATAAAGCTCATATCTGATAAGGGGTTATTAGTCAACATACACGGGGAAGGCAATGGCACCCCACCCCAGTACTTTTGCCTGGAAAATCCCATGGACGGAGGATCCTGGTAGGCTCCAGTCCATGGGGTCGCTGAGAGTTGGGCACGACTGAACGACTTCACTTTCACTTTTCACTTTCATGCATTGGAGAAGGAAATGGCAGCCCACTCCAGTGTTCTTGCCTGGAGAATCCCAGGGACTGGGGAGCCTGGTGAGCTTCCGTCTATGGGGTCGCACGGAGTCGGACACGACTGAAGCGACTTAGCAGCAGCAGCAGCAGCCAACATACATAATGTTATACACGTTGGATATTAACCACCTCTGTGTGTGGAACCCGCCTGGACTCTGCTGCGTGAGCCTCTGCCCTTCGCTGACTGTAATACATATCCTTTTGCTGTAATAAACCATCACCGTGAGTGCAGTGGCTTTGCTGAGTTCTCTGAGTCCTTCTGGGAAATTATGGAACTTGAGGCGGGCTCTGGTCCCCCTGAACTTGCACTTATCCTTGCCAAAGTTTGGTAGCATCCTATACGGCCCATGTAGGTGCCTGTGCCACACGGTGTCTGCTCCCTTCTGGGGGTCCTCTTGGGGTCCCCTAAAGGCTCAGGTCCTTCCCCAGCCTTGGCCCTTTGAGCGGCTGCTTTAGCTCCTGAGGTTCTTGGAGACCGTCTGGGACGTGGTCAGCGTGCACCCTCTCAAATTTATTTATCTATTTATTTTTGGCTGCACTGGGTCTTCATTGCTGACCGTGGGCTTTCTCTCGTTGCGGTGAGCAGGAGCTACTCTCTATTTGCAGCGGTCGGGCTTCTCATCGCAGCGGCTTCTCTTGTTGCAGAGCGCAGGCTCTAGGACATGTGGGCTCAGTAGCTGTGGCGCATGGGCTTAGTTGCTCTGCGGCATGGGGGATCTTCCAGGATCAGGGATCGAACCCGTGTCCTCTGCGCCGTTGGCAGGTGGATTCTTAACCACTGGAAGAAGCCCAAGGGCGAAATCTTGATGCAGGAAAGTGCTCAGCTGGCCAGGCCACTCCTTAAAGCGGTGAGAGATTAAAAACAGGCCACCCGTCCAAAAGTAGGAGAAGGGCAAAATAAATGATGGTACAAAGACCAGATGGGATGTTAAAAACTCTTAAAAATAACCGCCACGGGGGCTGCAGCCATGTATGCAGAATGTCCACACCATTAAAGTAAAACAGGCGGGATCCAGAAGTGTCTCTGTGTTGACTCGAACTGTGTAAAGATATACCTGCAGGTGAGTGAAGGCCGGACACTGGTGTGGAGGATTTTTGTTTGTTTTTCCCTTTGTTTGGTGATAATGCAGCTGATACAGCTTGAGAGGGAGAGTGAGGACAGAGCCTCATGGGAGGGAGACGGGCAGTTTGCCTCCTGCCTCTGCTCTGAAGAGCTGGCGGGGAGCACGCCTCGGTCTTTTCCGAGGTGCTCTGCATGCAAGGGTGCTGGGCTCCCTCGTGGGAGGTCCAGGCTGCCATTTGCACCTGCCTTTCCTCCAGCGGGAAAAGTGTCCCAGCTAATTTCAAGGCGTGTGGATTTTCTTTGGTGGTTGTTGGTGATGGTTTTTATTAAGGTAAAATATATCTAACATAATATTTACCATCTTAGCCGTTTATTAAGAGTACAGTTCAACGGCATTAAAGGCATTCACACTGCCGTGCAGCCATCCCTGCCATCGTTTCTGGAACTTTTCCATCTTCCTAAACGGGAACTCTGCTTCCATTGAACGGCGACCCCCCATCATCCCTTCCTCCACCCCCTGGCAACCTCCCTCCTGCTTTCTGTCTCTTGAATGTGACTGTTGGAGGAACCTCATGTCCGTGGAATCATATTAATACATCATTTGCCCTTTTGTGACTGGCTTGTTTCACTGAGCCCGAGGTCCTCAAGGCTCATCCATATTCCAGCAGGTGTCAGAACTTCCTTCCTTTTGAGGCTGGGACTTCCCTAGCCATCCAGTGGTTAGGTCTCCACACTTCCCTTGCAGGAAGTGTGGGTTTGCTTCCTGCTTGGGGAACTTAGATACTGTATGCAGGTGGCCAAAAAAGAGAAAGCAACAATTATTATTTTTTTTTTTTAAAGGGAATTCCCTGGTGGTCCAGTGGTTAGGACTCCACACTTTCACTACTGAGGGCCTGGGTTTAATCTCTGGTTGGTGAACCAAGATCCTGCAAGTTGAGCAGCAAAAAAAGAAGAGGAAGAATTTTCTTCCTTTTGAGGCTGAGTAACATTCCATGGCATGGATGGACCCCATTTTGCTCACCCCTTCTCCTAGCTTTGACCCTCCCTGAACTCCCACACCCCATGGGTCCATCAGCATCAGGAATGTCATTAAGCACATGGGGTGACCAACCACCGTGGATGTGCCTGCTTCAGGCATCTCCCCTGTTCACACACCTGCTCCATTGTTCCGACTCCACCCACAAACACAAGTGCAAGGAGAAAACTATTCAGTTTCAAGAGTGAGAGCAGAGCATGAAGCTGAATGTGGGGCTCCTCTGAGCATGGGGTCCTGCCAGCTGCACGTGTCACTTGCCCAGGAAGCTGGTCCTGTTCTGCTGACTCTGCTGGCAGATTATGAACACAGTGAGGAAGGAGACAGGCTGGGAGGAAGGCGACAAGCGGAGGTGACAAGGAGTGTGGTCAGGGGCATTCATTCTGACAACACTGTGGGCACTCGGAGAAGACTGGTGGTACCCAGGGCAGCAGCCTGTCCTGCTCCCCACAGGTCTGCGCAAAAGGAGAAGCTGCAGGATGTATTTTCAAATGTCCACCTAGGGATGCAGTTCAGAGGTCAGTCACGGTTAGCAATGAGCTACCTCTCACCTCCCTGAGGAGGAGTCAGGAAGGCATCAAACTGAAAAATGGAAAGGATAACAACACTAAATCCTGATGCAGATGTGGGGAAATGGGAACTCGCAGCCTGCTGGTGGGACTAGAGACTGCATCACTCACTCACAAAAAGGCCTAGAGACTGGAGTCTGCTAATCCCTCACCACCCAGGACTTGTTTTTCTAGATATATTCCAGAGAGAATGTCTTGCGTGGGTCACTGGACACAAACTGCAAGGATGCTCACTCCAGCACTGTTTCTAATAGCCCCCAAATTGGAAGTAACAGAAATGACCATACTTAAGCAAAGCAAAAATGAATGTGTTAAAACAAAGGACTTTCAGGCAGTTAAAATGAACATCTATCAAGAATAAATCTCAACATGCTGGGTGAAAAAGCAGTGAGAAGACTGTTTAGCGTGAAAAGGTACACTTGGAAACACAAAAGACAATGCTGTCCATTGTTTATGGATACTACTGAAGTCGTTCAAGCAGAAAAGCCTGGGCAGGAAGGATACAGGCGACTTTAGGGTAGGGCTGGCCTCCAAGCAGAGGAATATGAGCTCCAGGGGGGAGGCAAAGGAGATTTCTTGAAAGTCGGAAGCGTTAACACATATTTATTCTGGGTGGAGGGTGCATGAGTGTTTATTTCACTCCATGTAGTTGTCTGTATGTTTGAATAGTTCCATAATTAGTGATAAGAAGAAAAAAGCAGCCCTAAAAATGTTTCCCTTTTGTTCTTCACTCCTCCTCAGTCCCTGCCTTTTAAAAACAGGGAATCCGAGGCCTGGGGGTGGGGCGACAGAACTGGGGGCGATGGGTGGGGATTTTAACAGGAGGGTGGCAGACAGTTGAGACCGGGCCGCTTCCTTCGCGGATCCAGCGGGGCTCCGCTCTCGCCCGGCTGTATCCATGGCAACCAGGGTCGTGCAGCGGCTGGACCAGTCGGCGAGTCGGGCTCCCGCGCGCCACCTGGCGGCCTTTCTGGTGGCGCGCCCTGTGAGGGGTCCTCAGGTGTGAGTCGGAGGGGCCGCATCGGGGGCTGTCCTTAAATACAAAGAGCACCGTTTCCCTGTCGCCCCAGGTCCCTTGCCCTTAGGGCAGTGGCAGTGCATTTCAGAAACCGCTTTCACGAAACTTCCACTACAGCTATTCACAACTAAGGGCTTTCCAGGCGTCTGCTGGCGGCCTGTGCTGCTCAGGGCATTTATGGGTGTGTCTTTTCATGGGGACCCCCAGGGCCCACGGTTACAGGTTCCTTGGAGACCCCGAAAGAGGAAAGGTCTTTAGGACATGCCTGTGTGGACTTATATATGGCACATGACTCTTTTGTATGGGTTTTATAAATTTGTTTTTCTTTACATTTGTAGAAAGTGTGGAAAGTCACCTCCCCACCTACCCATAACTAGAGGGGACTTTGAACCTTTATCCTCCCAGTTTCCCTCTGTTCCATTCGTTTTTGAGGGGCTGGTTTCTTACAAAATTGGAAGTTCACAGCTGTCAAGTGAATTTTCGCCAGGGCTCTGGAGATGGGGACACCTGGGTAACAAGGCCAGCTCCTTTGCTTAACCGCCACCTCAAGCGAAGGAATGAATTTCTCTATACCTCAGTCTTCTAACCTGTAAATTGGGAATATTAGCTGCGCCTACCTCATAGGGTCATTGGGGAAATTTCAATAACATAATGCGTATGAAACACTTAGCACAGTGCTGAATACATAGTGAGCAACGGAACCCCAGCCTTCAACAAATTTACAGCAGAGTATCGGTTCAGTTCAGTTCAGTTGCTCAGTCATGTCCGACTCTTTGTGACCCCATGAATCACAGCACGCAGGCCTCCCTGTCCATCACCATCTCCTGGAGTTCACTCAAACTCACGTCCATCGAATCGGTGATGCCGTCCAGCCATCTCATTCTCTGTCGTCCCCTTCTCCTCCTGCCCCAAATCCCTCCCAGCATCAGAGTCTTTTCCAATGAGTCAACTCTTCGCATGAAGTGGCCAAAGTACTGGAGTTTCAGCTTTAGCATCAGTCCTTCCAAAGAATACCCAGGACTGATCTCCTTCAGAATGGACTGGTTGGATCTCCTTGCAGTCCTAGGGACTCTCAAGAGTCTTCTCCAACACCACAGTTCAAAAGTATCAATTCTTCGGCGCTCAGCCTTCTTCACAGTCCAACTCTCACATCCTACATGACCACAGGAAAAACCATAGCCTTGACTAGACGGACCTTTGTTGGCAAAGTAATGTCTCTGCTTTTTAATATGCATGATATAATTATAATATTCTGCTTTCCACTTTTTTCATTTAATACAGCATGAGCATATCCCTTAGTTTTTTTCTTTCCATGTAGGCCAATATATATTTTCTATTATCTCCAATAGATACATCCAGTAACTTATCTTTTTTTTGTTTTTTGGCCTTGCCACCTGCCTCGTGGGATCTTAGTTCCCCAACCAGGGATCAAACCCATGCCCCCTGCAGTTGATGTGCAGAGTTTCAATCACTGGACCTCCAGGGAAATTCCTACCATAGCTTATTTAACCTCTTTTCAAGTAGATCCTGACTTTTCCTTTTTTACAAACAACTCCACAGAGTATATTCCTTATTAGTTGCTTCCTTTATTGATAATTCGTTCCCTTTTATGCTCAGAAAGACCTTCCCCTCCCCAGGATCAGATAAACATTTTCTACTAAATGTCTTGTTTCTTTATGGCTTTTAATTAAACTCTTTAATCCATCTGGAATGTATTTCAATACCATAAAGTAGGAGCTAAGAAATCTAATTTTATTCTCATTCACAATACCCTAACCAATTGTCCCAGCATCATTAATCAAAGCAGCCAACCCTTCCACATTAATTTGTGAGACCACCTTTAGATTCTGCTAAACTTAGTAGATTCTAAACTTATCTCCACGTTGGTTCTCTGTTGGGCTCATTGCTCTGGCTCCCACACATGTGGGCTGGATGGCACAGCTCTGTTGGTCACAAGGCACCACTTTGTTGAGTCCCATGGACTCGACCTCACAGCATTGGCCACACGTGACAAACAGGAGTAGCCAAGCCTTGAGCCCTTCTCCAGGCCGCGTTGACCACCTTCACTACCTTTTCCCCACTATGAACAATCCTATATTCCTGTTAAGCCCAGAACTCCGCTCCTCCACGCCCAGCCGCATCCCTCCATGGTCATATCCATACTTAGAAATGTCCCAGCACTTATGTATCCAGCCTCCTCACGCGCAACAGATTGTGTTTTCCGAAGATGGCCTCACCAATGTATTTATTCATCCTCCGTGCTCTTCTTACAGAACTTGACTGACTACCCCCCCGCCAGAAGTGGAGTCAGGGTGCTGTCCCTGGGAGTCTGGACCCGGCGCTGCCCCATTCAGCGGAGCAGCACGGGCAGAGGGAGGCCGTGTGACTTCTGGGACAAGGTCACAGACCGGATGGAGCGTCTCCTTCATCTTTTTCTTCCTTCTCTCCCCCCTCTCCCCTCCCTCCTCCTCTCTTTCTCCCTTTCTCTCAGCACTTGCCTTCAGAATGCACTCACTATTTTTGCAGGAAGCACAGGCCTCCTGAAGAGGCCACATGTAGGTGTTCCAGCCCACAGCCCCACTCCCCTGAGTCTAGCGGCTCCAGCCAATATCAGTGGCCTGAAATGTGAGTGGATGAGATGCTTTTGGTACCTGGTCTTCCAGAATTCCAGCTCAGGACCCAAACATTAAAAAGCAAAGACAATGCAAGGAATGGAGGATGGGGAATTACTGATTAATAGGAGCGAAGTTTCTCTCTGGGATACTGAAAAAGTTCTGGAAATACTGGTGATGGTTGTACAAACATCGTGAACATACCTAAGGCCACTGAACTGTATTACTTACGATGGTCAAAATGATAAGTTTTATTTATATTTTGTCACAGTAAAAGTAGACACCATACTTATCAACAGTGTGAAACTGGGCAAGTTACATGATCTCTCTGGATCTCAGTTTCCCGAACCATAAACATGGGCATAACAGAAGTTACTTCAAGGAGTTGTTGTGAGGATTTAACAAGATAAATGCATAATAAATCACTAGCAAAGGCTTGGCACGTCTTTAGGGTTCAAGAAATATTGACTCATTCCGTGCTCATAACAGCTCTATAAAGTAGGTATGTAGTATCAGTCTTACAATCTCCATCTCACCAATGGAAAAAGTGAACTGTGGGGAGATCAGGCAGACGTGCCCAGGAGTACACAGGTGAGGGGTTGGCCCCTGTGTCTC
Source organism: Tragelaphus eurycerus (assembly GCA_935064755.1). Lineage (NCBI taxonomy): Eukaryota > Metazoa > Chordata > Mammalia > Artiodactyla > Bovidae > Tragelaphus > Tragelaphus eurycerus. The sequence goes on from CAKXYN010000108.1 coordinate 4,556,924, forward strand.
CTTGCCAGGGCTGTCTCCTTGCCAGGGCTGCTGCTGCAGTCCACAGACCAGGCAGCTTAAACCACACAAGTTAATCTTCTCATAGTTCCGGGGGGAAGAGGTCCAAGATGAGGGTGTCGACAGGGTGGGTTTGTTCCAGGCCTCTCTCCTTGGCTTAGGGATGGCCGTCTCCTCCCCGTGTCTCCACCTGGTCTCCCCCGTGCTTCTCTGTCTTCTAATTATAAGGACATGAGTCATAAGTTTGGGACCCACCCATATGACCTCATTTAATTGAATCACCTCTTTAGAGGCCCCGTCTCCAACCACAGTCACATTCTAAAGTCCTGGGGCTTGAGACTTCAGCCCATGAATTTGCAGGAGACGCCAGCATTCTTGCCTGGGGAATCCCACGGACAGAGGAGCCTCGCAGGGCTACAGTCCACGAGGTCCCCAAAGAGTCGGACACCTCTGAATGACTAAACAGCAGCAACAGCTGAGCCCATAACAGTCCCCTTCCTGTTATCTTGGGGTTCTCATTCTGAACGAAGTGGAAGGGTAGGGACCTGGGTGCCAGCACCTCCTGTTTCTAGGGCCCCGTGTCTAGACCAGGAGGAAACACGCGGATGGGAAGGTGCACTCGGGGAGGACTGGCTGTTTCATGCGAGGTGAGGCTGACCTGCCTCCACAGCTGCTCTCATCGCCTTGGCAGGACTAGAAAGTGCTGGAAGGACTGTGCAGAACGCAGGTCTTTCAGACAGGTTCAGGCCAGCAGCGTTCAGCTCTACACAAAGACGTGGGAGAAGGGAAAGAGTATCTGCTAGCTAAGTGGAAAAGAACAGACCTTCAATTAATGACTCCCTGGGGGCTGTGGGGGTGAGGACTGGTAGGGAGGTGGCTAGACAATAAAAATTTCCATCCTCAGTGGCTGTGAAATCCGCCGGGGTGTCCTAGCAGAGGAAAGACAGACGTCAAGTAAAAATAAACAAGCAAGATGATTTCAGACAATGACAGGGGCGGCCTGTCATTTCAGACAATGACAGAGAGCGAAGCCGTGTGATGGGATCGGGGGTGACGGGAGGTACCCCGTTTCTGTAGGATGGTCTGGAGGGCCTGTGAGAACAGGTGGCCTTTGAGCAGAGGCCGGAAAAAGGAGTGAGTGGAGGAAAGGCCTGGAGCTGAGTTGCCCTGCCTGGGCACTGTGGACGTTGGGGCAGGATAACTCTTGGCCGTGGGGGCGTCCTGTGCCCTGCGGGGTGATGAGGAGCCCCCACCTCCGCCCTCCCCTCCCCACCTCTGCACCAAGTCACGGAAACCAGAAATGCCTCTGCTGCTGCTAAGTCGCTCAGTCGTGTCCGACTCTGTGCGACCCCATAGACGGAAGCTCACCAGGCTCCCCTGTCCCTGGGATTCCCAGGCAAGAACACTGGAGCGGGTTGCCATTTCCTTCTCAAGAGAAAGTGAAAAGTCAAAGTGAAGCGCTCAGTCGTGTCCGACCAGCGACCCCACGGACTGGAGCCACCAGGCTCCTCCGTCCATGGGATTTTCCAGGCAAAAGTACTGGGGTGGGGTAGAAATGCCTCTAGACATAGTCAAATATCCCCTGGGAGGCAAAATCGCTCCTGTGGAGATCCACCGACCCAGAGGAAGGGCGTTCCGGGAAGAGGGAACAATCAACATGAAGGTTCCTGAGGTGGGAACAAACTCAGCAGATTTTCTGGGAACAGAACTTTCCGGAAGTGGAAGTTTTCAAGGAAGTGACAGTTCAGGGGTGGAGTCCAGGGAGGGAGAGGTGGCTGGAGAGGCAGGCAGGGGCCTGATGCTGTGGGGCGGGGACCTCACGATCCCCCCCAGGGTGAGGACGGGGAGCAGGTTGGAGGGCAAGTGCATGAGCATCCTGGGTCTGCCGTAATAGAGCACACGAACTTGGAGGCTTAAGGCAACAGAAATACATTCTCTTATTCTGGAGTGCGTATGTGCGAGCTCAGTCTCTTCAGTCGTGTCCAGCTCTTTGCGACAGCGTGGGCTGGAGCCCGCCAGGTACCTCTGTCCATGGGATTCTCCAGGCAAGAATGCTGGAGTGGGTTGCCGTTTCTTCCTCCAGGGAGATCTTCCCGACCCAGGAATTGAACCCAGGCTTCCCTCACTGCAGGCGGATTCTTTACCATCCAAGCCACCAGGGATTGGCAGGCAGGTTCTTTACCGCCAGCGCCACCTGGGAAGCTGTATTCAGGAGGCAAGAGTCCGACATCGAGGTGTCAGTGGGGCCAGGCTCCTTCCTGCCTCTTCCCGCTTCGCGTGGCCCCAGGCCTTCCTTGGCTGCGTCACGTGACCTGCTCCTCTGGGTGTCTCTGTGTCCCGACCCGGTTAGTGGAGACTGGATCCACCCTCCACCCAGCGTGATTTCTGCGAGAGATGCTTAAGTGACGACATCCACAGAGACCCTGTGTCCAAGTCAAGGCCTAACCTGAGGCTCCACGTGGATGTGAATTTGGGGGGGTCACTACTGAACCCACCCAGCAGGCAAGGAGGAGGCAGTGGGCTGCTTCCGACCCCCCGGGCAAGAAGTGGTGGGGCCTGGGCCAGGGGGCACCGGGGAGACAGAGCGCCTCGGTCAGACTGGGCTGCACACACAGCGGACGCACTGGCCGTGCCCCCCGCGTCTGCCCCATCACAGGGTGGATCCAGGCCACCCCAGCCTAGTGCTGTTTGGGGCTCCCCTGCTCTCTCTCCTGCAGCACTCCGGGTGCTCCTGGGCTCGGAAGTTTCTGAGAAAGCACCATTTAGCCCCTGGCTCTGGCCTTCCCCTTGAAGCGCTCCGTGAACATTCTTCAGGAACTGAGGTTAGGAGCCCTGATCTCCGAGCCCAGGGCTACACAGAAGAATGTCGCTGGTTTCGGGGCCTGCCCTCAGCAGCGCCGGGCCGGGCTTGTTTTTCAGGTTTAGGTCAATGGAGGGTTTTTGTTTTCTACAGGAACGAAACCCAGGGCCCTGGGTCTCCTCCTACTGGGAGACATGGGGCATCCTGGCAGATGGGCCCAGGTGTTCTGTGCGTGTCTCGCCCCCCACACCCCCCCCCACCCGCCCCACCCTGTCCCCACCCTGTCCCCCCCCACCCGGAGCCCCTGCCCTCCTGGGGGTGGGGCAGGACCCCTCCAGGAAGGAATGTTCCACCCAGGGAAGCCCAGCTTCCACTCCAGGGCCCCCCAGCTCCCACTCCAGGGCCCCCACTGTGGAGGTGGGGCGTGGGGGCCGAGGGCAGGCGGGTCTCAGGGTGAAAGGGAGGCATTGAGAGATCAGGGGCGGGGCGCAGAGGCGAATGGGCAGGGGCGGGAGGAGGGGCGCGTCCCGGATGGTCCCTGGACTGGGGTTAGGGTTACTTGCCGCTCAGCCCACAAATGGGAGCAGCCCCCAGGACTTGCCCGAGGCAAGCGGAAAGCCCAGGGCTCCGCCCGCACGGAGCTGCCGCTCAGAGCCCTAATTCTTGGATGCAGACAATTCACCTGCTCTCCCCGCCATCTCGCCCTTCCACGGCACTCACCGCTCGTGGGGGCACAGGAGCGTTACTGCCGCGCTTTCCACCGAAACTCAGCACTCAAACCGATAACTGGCAGACCGCAGGTGACAGGAGACCTCTGACCACGACCCCTGCAGCCCCCAGCGCCAACCCGCGGGGACTCAGCCGAGAACTGCCCTTCCCTGACTGTGCGTGCCCGCTTCTAGCTTAGGACCAAGCGGAGCTGCCCCGGCATCACACGGGACGGCCGGCTGCTCACCCCCAGGCCGACAGCCTCCTGAAAGGGCAGACCGGCAGCCTCTCCCTGCTCCCGCGGGGGAGAAGCAGGCTGCGTCTCCGGCATCCCGTGGTTTGTACCTCTTCCATGAGGCCCACGGAGTTTTTTTGTGTGTGTGTGTCTTCTCTTTTTATGAAGATGAAATCCACACAACACGAAACTATTTTAAAGTGAACGATTCAGCGGGATTTATTACATTCACAATGTTGTACAAATACCACCTCAGTCTAGTTGCAGAACATTTTCAGGCCCCCAAAGGCCCACCCATGCTCTCCCCCCAGCGCCTGCCCAAGTTTGTATGATTATTTTTATTTATTTGGCTGTGCCCGGTCTGTGTCGCCACATCCAGGCTCTAGTTCCCTGACCAGGGATCGAACCCCGTCCCCCCTGCATTGGGAATATGGAGTCTCAGCCACTGGACCACCAGGGAGGTCCCCTGCTCAGATTATTTTTAACTCTCCCCTTCTCTATAAGACAAAATTGTTTTCAGTAATAATTATGGAAAGATGATTATTTTCTAGATTTGTTCCTTGATTTTCAAGCCATCAACAATTTAGGAGAGAATTCATTTCTATTTTTCAAAATGTGATCCCAAATCAGAAACTATTTCACATGTGAACTAAATGTTAACACTTAATTAAAACATCACACCTTGCAGTTGGCACTTTGTTTCACGGTTCTAAAACGAAATGCAAATCCCCACGTGGTCACGTGAGAGGACAGATCTGAAGAAACTCAAGTTCTGGGTCTGGTCTTTATAATCTCTGTCCCTGAAAGATGAAGAAACACCACAGCGGGGAAAGACACAAACGATACCAAAAGTTGGCTCTAACAGCTCTGCGCGGTTCCCAAGTGGGAACCAGCTGCCTAAGTGTGAGCTGCGTTAACCCCCATGGAGAATGCAGTGCTTATAAATAAAGATGTGGGGGACATCCCTGGTCACCCAGTGGCTAAGACTCCGAGCTCCCAACGCAGAGGACCTGGGTTTGATTCCTGGTCGGAGAAGGCAATGGCACCCCACTCCAGTACTCTTGTCTGGAAAATCCCATAGATGGAGGAGCCTGGTAGGCTCCAGTCCATGGGGTTGCTAAGAGTCGGGCACAACTGAGCGACCTCACTTTCACTTTTCACTTTCATGCATTGGAGAAGGAAATGGCAACCCACTCCAGTATTCTTGCCTGGAGAATCCCAGGGACAGAGGAGCCTGTTGGGGTGGCGTCTCTGGGGTCTCACAGAGTCGGACACGACTGAAGCGACTTAGCTGTAGCAGCAGCAGCAGCAGGAAACTAAAGCCCACATGCTGCAATGAAGAGTTCTCATGCAGAAACAAAGATTGAAGATCCTGAGTGCTGCAACTAAGACCCAGCGTAGCCAAATAAATAAACAAATCTTTTTTTAAAAAAGAAATAAAGATATGCAAATTTGAATTTACATCTGTGTTTTTAAAACCCAAAAGTAACTGCAGCAAATTGAACAAAAAGTAAACCAACCATAATCCTTTTTCTTCCCAAAGAGGAGTATTTTATCATTGACATTACTGAGAGTTGTTGGCACAAGGTGATCATAAAAATCAGATGAACATTGGATCAAGCTTATTATTATTAAATCCTCAGCAGACAATGCCCTTCCTCCTTGCCTGCAGTTGGGGTGGGTGGTCTGCTCCTCCAGCACCACCCTAGTTTCCCATTGGCTGGGGCTCCTGGGAAAGGTGGAAACAGCTTTCCAATCCCTCCCTGGATGCAGAGGGGAAGTCCACAGCCCTGGTGGTGGTTGGTCGTCTCCATGTATATCAAGGAGAGCCTACACTTTGCCAAAGAAAGGGAAGAGACAGAAGAAATCAATACTGAAGCAGGCAGGGATCGCCTCTGAATATACATACAGACCTGAATATACATACAGATGCTGAAGCTGAAGCGCCAATGCTTTGGCCACCTGATGGGAAGAGCCAACTCATTAGAAAAGCCCCTGATGCTGGCAAAGGTTGAAGGCAGGAGGAGAAGAGGACGACAGAGGATGAGAGCTGGATGGCATCACCGACTCAATGGATATGAATTTGAGAGCTCTCTGGGAGATGGTGAAGGATAGGGAAGCCTGGCGTGCTGCAGTCCGTGGGGTTACAGAGAGTCGGACACGACTGAGTGACTGCAGGACAAATACATACAGACCAACAATGGCCACACCATACAACAAGGTAGAACTCTGACCCCCAGCCTCTGCAACACCTAGCCCAGAGCTGTCAGGACTCAACTAGCTGCCAGCTTCTCGTGTTCACTCAGCGTGTTGTGGTGTTCGTTTTATGATGTATGTGCGTCGGATCATCAGGTTGAACACCTTGAACTCGGTGCGGTGTGTCAATTGTATCTCAGTAAAACTGGAAGAAAAAAGCACTTTGGGCGACTTCGTGATATCCTGGGTTGGCCCCAGGAACAGAAAAAAGGACATCTGTGGGACAGTTGGTGAAATGTGAATAACGCCTGCGTTCTAAAGTCAGGCTGATACTGCCTGGCCCCAAGGCCCTGCCATTAGCCACATTCCTAGACTGCCTGGTGTGGCCCAAGGCCTCCAGGTAAGTGAAGACACTCTTATCATCAGCACAGACATTCCACGGATTACAGGTCACTGCCTAGGATCTAAGGGCAAAAGCCAGACCTCTCTGTGGATGGGATCAGTCCTTTACTGCCTATGAACTGTTTAGCATAAAGCTGACTTTGGAGGCTTTGAAATCACCACTGCCTTTCAGCAAAGCCAAGAAGGGGCCAGGGAGGCAGGTCTGAAAAGCCCCAGTTGAGTTCCCCAGAAACACTGGGGGACCCCGTTCATGGTCCTCCCATCAGTCTTCCTTGAACTTGCCCATCAGTGGCTCCTTGGGCGTCTGGGAACCTTTCCAAACAAGAATGTTTGGAGGGAGCGGACTTCCCTGACAGTTCGGTGGTTAAGACTGTGCTGCCAGTGCAGAGGGCTTGAGCTTGATCCCTGGTCACTGAGGCAGAGCCCACATGTCAGAGTCTTGGTCACTCAGTTGTGTCCGACTCTGCGATCCCATCGACAGTAGCCCATCAGGCCCCTCTGTCTGTGGAATTTTCGAGGCAAGGATTCTGGAGTGGGTAGCCATCTCTCTCTCCAGGGGATCTTTCTACCCCACATCGTGGGGGGACTGTACCCCCCAATGGCATTCACACCTAAGCCCTTGCGTTGTCTCCACAGCTCAGCTCATGTCCCGCCCGGGGTCAGCTCTCCCCTGGAGGAACGTGCAGCCTCCCATCTGGTTCCCGCATCCCTTCTCCCTGCTCCTCTTCCCTCCTTCCCCAGTTCCGTCAATCAGACTGTGTTATCTGTTTCTCCATTCCGAACCTTCGGTGGAGGGTTGAAGACATTAAGGAATTGTTTATTTTTGGTGATGGTGGTATTGTGGATTGTTTTTAAAATCAGACACATTTACCTTGGCGATGACAGGTGAAATATTGGCAAATGAAAAAGGTAGGGTGTCTGGAATTTGCTGAGTAAATTCCACTGCAAGGGGCAGGTGGAGCTGAGACAGGGGTTGGCCTTGAGTTGAAGGTTCGCTAAAGCCGGTGACCAGTATGTGTGCTGGGGGGCAGGGATGGGGAGCCGTCCTTATAGTCCATCGTCTACGTTTCTATGTTTGACATGTCCCTGACCAGAAGTTGAGTGAAAAAACCCATTGGCGGTCCCTCGCAGTGAACTGGACAGAGTCCAGGCCCTGGACCCGTCGCCCCCTCACCCTGTGGTCTGGCCTCTGCTCTCCCCACCCCCACCCCCTCTGGGCACTTGCACACACCCTGCAACACGCCGCACACCAGCTCTGACACTCGCCCCTGGTCTTCCCCTGTACAGAGAGCCCTGAGCTCTGTCCTTAAGTCACTCCAGAAGTCTGCTCTCCCCCGTGCGGGACCCCCAGGCTGGCTTGGTGCCTTGGGGGCTCACTGTGTATTTACAGCCCCAGTCACGTCGTATTTCCCACACTGTTTCCTTATTGCTTGCATGCGTTCACTCATTCTAGCAGTCAGTCTCTAGCCAGCATTTTTAAAAAAATTTATTTATTTAAATTTAATTTTATTTAACTTTATCTAGCCAGCATTTTTAGTGAGCATTGAATCTACCCATTGGGGATACGGTGGGAACCACGCTGGTTTCACCCGGCCCAAGACCTGCCTCATTACCACCCAGGTGATGGAATAAAAGCGCTGAGATAGGGAACGATTCATCTACCTGGAACTCCGTCCCCGGCTCATAGAACCTGAACTGCAGGAAAAAGAGGCAATGTTGGGCGTCGCATGTCTGAGTAAACGAGCTCAGAGGTTCAGAGAGTCCCAGCGTCATTTCACTTGGGCCAGAGACCACACGTTGGGCCTCACGGTAACTTGAGAGAAAGTCTCCTCTTTAGGAGTCTCAACAGGGTCTGCTCTCCCCTCAGTGCAGCTCTGGCTGACAGGTAGGACCCCCAGGCAGCATTTAATCTTGTAGCAATAAAGGAGAATTCTGCGGACACCACATCAAGCCCTGGTGATACGGGACAGAAACCTTTGACTACTGCCTGTCTCAGAGGCTCTACAACCCTAGACCTGTTTTTAAGATTAAAAAATTTTTTTCTTTTTTTTGCACCAGGAACAGCATGTGGAATCTTAGTTTTCTGACCGAGGATTGAACTTGTGCACTCTGCAGTGGAAACACAGAATCTTAGTCACTGGACAGCAGGCAAGTCCCAGACTTATCTTTTTTAAATGAGGGACTCAAGTGAATTTCAAGGAAAAAAATACTGACACATCATTAAATCTTACAATCTCTCTGAATGTGCTTTTAATCTTTCTTGAGGGCCTTGGGTTTGTACACAGTTGTAATCCATAGGTACAGATATCTGGGGTTGTTTTCTCTTCTTCTTTTTCTTAGTCTGGCGTTTACTGCAGAGACTCTGTGTAGTGTGATGATTTAGCTTAAAGACCTTGTAACTAGCTGCCTGGGTATGAATCCCAACTTGCTGTGTCCCTCTGGGCAAGTTACTTAATCTCTCTGCCTCCATTTCCTTGTCTGTAAAATCAGGTTGGTGACAGTACCTCCCTCACTGGGTTGATGGCAAGATTAAATTAGTCAATATGTACGTGCATGGGGCTGGGCCATGGCTAACGCAAGTGGGCAGCTGCCCAAGCCGGAAACTCAGAGCCACTCTCACGCCTCCCCTCCTCCCATATGCAATTGATGACCATGTTCTTTTTTTTTTTTTTTTTTTGTGGCTTTGCCAGATTGTAGTTGAGGCCCACGGGATCTTTGATCTTATTTGATCTTATTTATTTCCAAGGGTGGAACCCAGGCCCCCTGCACTGGAAGCGCGGAGTCTTAGCCGGTGGACCACCAGGAAGTCCTGATGACCGTGTTCTGAGTTACATCCAGGGAGGCTTCCTCCAGTCCTCTCCTTGCTCTTCGTCTCTGCCGTCACCACCTAGCCCATCACTTCCTGCTTGAATGGTGCAAGTGTTCTCTCCTGACTGGTCTGCTCTCTTCACTCCATTCTGATAACTTTTCAAGATAGTGATTTTGTTTCCTTTAGATAAATACCCAGAGTGGGGATTGCTGGATCATATGGAAGTTCTCTTTTTAACTTTTTCAGGACCCACCATACTCCTTTCCATAGTGGCTGCAGCAATTTACATCCCTGTCGACAGAGCACAAGTTTCCCTTTCGTCAACACCTGTCTCTTGTTGTTTGATGACAGCCCTCCTAACAGGTGTGAGACAATAGCTCATTGTGGCCTTGCTTTGCATTTTCTTGGCGATCACTGATACTGAGCACCTTTTCATGTACATATTGGCCACCTGTATGTTGTCCTTGAAAAAAAAAAGTTCTGTTCCTCTGCCAATTTTTAATTGGATTATTTGTTTGTTTTTGCTGTTGAGTTGTATGAGTTCTTTATATATTTGGGGCATAAACCATTTTATCAGATATACGATTTGCAAATATTTTGTCCCATTCTGAAAGATGCCTTTTCATTTTGTTGATGGTTTTGTTTTCTGTGTAGAAGTGTTTTGGTTTGCAGCAGGTCAGCGTTCTTTAGAAATTCCCCCAATATTTGTCTACCCTCCTCTCTCCTTGCATATTTAGTCCTCCCTCCCATGTCTCTGAGATGAACCTTTCCTCAGAAATGCTGAAAAATATGTGTGGGAAATGTTTCAAGTGATGGCCCTGGTACATTTGGTGAGCTGTCAGAATTATCTGCCTTTCAGAAAGATGTGTCACTCAAAAGACGCTGCCACTAAGAGAGAACGGAATTCCGTGGAGCTGTGTCTGTGCTGTCCGGTACGTAGCCTTTAGCCACACGCGGCTGTTCACATTTAAATGTGAAATTCAGTTACTTTGTATGGTGACGTGGATTCCTTGAGGAGAGAGGCTGCACCTCACCTGTTTTATTTTTTACATCATGCTGCACCTATTATAAAATCTGGCACAGATTAGCCATTTGATGTTATTTTTAATTTTAAACACTCATATCTGTGCCAGGATTCCTGCCACAAAGTCTGAGATGGCTTATGAAAGGAAATTGTGCAACAAGATCATCACAACTCAGGAGGACGGAATCAGGGCCTATTAAATGGGGCGGGGGGGGGGGAGTGACAGCTAGGACCAAAGTCAAAAAGCAATCAAAGTCTGACATAATTGCTGTACACAATTCTCTTACTTGGCTCGGAGCTTCCTGGCAGGCAAAGTGAAAAGGGGAACACCATCAGTCATATGCTGACTGTCAGAGATGCCAGACATCTCCCCTTTATTGCATCAGATCTACTCTCAGCCCTTCCCTGGGACATTCTCTGCCCTGGGAGGTGGAGCCATGTAGACTACATCAGCAGGTTCCTGTGCCCTCCGGCTTCTAGCTGGGTTCACTCCACCAGAGCTCTGGCACAAGATCAGAGGTGAGAGGAGAGTGAGGTAAGGCTAGTCATCTCCCCCTCATCTTTCAAGGTCAATTTGCCTTGAGTTGGCTGTCATCTCAAGTGAAGGTCATCCCTCCATCCCTAGCTTTCTCCCCTCCTGGATTCTGGTAACCTCTTCTTCCCTACTCTTTCCAGCCAGGGGTGATGATAACTCAACTGTTGTCATCCACACCTTTGTAAACAGCTCCGTTGTAAATAAATTCTCCTCAAATGATTCTATTCTGAGGGTGCCATCTGGACCCTGAGGGACCTTGGCTGATAAAATATGCATTTCTCGGGGAAGCAAGCTTTTTTGGCCCTAAATTTGAAAATAAATGTCTCATGTAGAATGTGATGTAGGAGACAGGAATGAGGGTGGGTGGGTGGTGGTGAATCATGTCCCCCCCCCAGGAAAAGCAAAATCGGTAGTGAGTTTCAATGGACCGCTTCCTTCATGAGAGCCAGGAGCATCTCATTCATTCATTCAACAAATAGTTCTTGAGCACTTACAATGTGCCAGGTACTGCTCTGGATGCTGGGAATTACACTCGGGGACAAAAGGCAGCCCTGTGAAGACAGCTATGTGAGGGGCAGAGGTCCTGCGTCCTCATATGTGGCCTTGGGAGGGGCGGCTCTCAAACGTCAGCATCTATCCCCCCTCAACCCCCCGAGGCTGGTTTAGACACAGATCACGGCCCCCAACCCCAGTTTCTGTTGCTGGAGGTCCAGGCTAGGGCCTGAGAAGGTGCCTTTCCAACATGTTCCCAGGTGATGTTGATGCCTCTGGCCTGGGTACCATACTGACTTCTGATGCCCAGATCTCAAAGGTGGCACATAGAGGGGCTCTCGGGATGAGTGCATTCTTTTTCTTTTTAATATAAAATTTCTTGACTTGGCTGCACTGGGTCTTGGCTGTGGCACACAGGCTCTTCCATCTCTGTTGCAGCACACAGGAGCTTTAGTTGCAGCATGAAGGGTCTAGTTCCCTGACCGGGGATGGAACCCTGGCCACCTGCACTGGGAGTGTGGAGTCTTAGCCACTAGGCCACCAGGGAGGTCCTGGGATGAGCATATTCTTCATGCCCTCTATCAGCGAGGCATCTTCACCCTGTCTTTTGTAGGCTACTTGTTAAAATTCCCTACTCGTAGTTGACTAGCACTTAGTCATAAGAAACCGGGGGATGTGTGTTTATGAAAACAATGGCACTAATTCTCGGACTCTGGCTGGCATGGGAGTGCTGAAGGATAAGACCTAAACCTTCTAAGTGTTTGGAGACGCTCTTCTGTGTTTCTTCACTCTGGCAGAGGCTGCCAGCTGTCTACCGTATCTGCTGGTCCTTAATTCCCCACTAAATGGAAGCCTCAAGTCTTAGCTGGGCACGCAGCCACCTAGACAAAGAGCCTACATCCCCAGCTTCCTTGCAGCTAGGTACGGCCACGTCTCTAAGTTCTGACCAATGAGTTTTGTTTTTAATTGAAATGTAACTTGTGTATCATAAAATCTACACTTTTTAAAAAGGAAATTTCAGTGGTTTTCAGTGTCATTCACAAAGTTGTGCAGCCATTCAGTTCAGTTCAGTCACTCAGTCGTGTCCAACTCTTTGTGACCTCATGAACCGTGGCACACCAGGCCTCCCTGTCCATCACCAACTCCCGGAGTCTACCTAAACCCATGTCCATTGAGTCGATGATGCCATCCAGCCATCTCATCTTCTGTTGTCCTCTTCTCCTCCTGCCCTCAATCTTTCCCAGCATCAGGGTCTTTTCCAATGAGTCAGCTCTTCGTATCAGGTGGCCAAAGTATTGGAGTTTCAGCCTCAACATCAGTCCTTCCAGGACTGATCTCCTTTAGGATGGACTGGTTGGATCTCCTTGCAGTCCAAGGGACTCTCAAGAGTCTTCTCCAACACCATAGTTCAAAAGCATAAATTCTTCGGCACTCAGCTTTCTTTATAGTCCAACTCTCATATCCATACATGACCACTGGAAAAACCATAGGCTTGACTAGAGGGACCTTTGTTGGCAAAGTAATGTCTCTGCTTTTTAATATGCTATCTAGGTTGGTCATAACTTTCCTTCCAAGGAGTAAGTGTCTTTTAATTTCTTGGCTGCAATCGCCATCTGCAGTGATTTTGGAGCCCCCCCCAAAATAAAGTCTTACATTGTTTCCACTGTTTCCCCATTCATTTCCCATGAAGTGATGGGACCAGATACCATGATCTTCGCTTTCTGACTGTTGAGCTTTAAGCCAACTTTTTCACTCTCCTCTTTCACTTTCATCAAGAGGCTTTTTAGTTCCTCTTCACTTTCTGCCATAACGGTGGTGTCATCTGCATATCTGAGGTTATTGATATTTCTCCTGGCAATCTTGATTCCAGCTTGTGCTTCTTCCAGCCCAGCGTTTCTCATGATGTACTCTGCATATAAGTTAAATAAGCAGGGTGACAATATACAACCTTGATGTACTCCTTTTCCTATTTGGAACCAGTCTGTTGTTCCATGTCCAGTTCTAACTGTTGCTTCCTGATCTGCATACAGATTTCTCAAGAGGCAGGTCAGGTGGTCTGGTATGCCCATCTCTTTCAGAATTTTCCACAGTTTATTGTGATCCACACAGTCAAAGGCTTTGGCATAGTAAATAAAGCAGCTACTGCTGCTGCTGCTAAGTCACTTCAGTCATGTCCGACTCTGTGCGACCCCATAGACAGCAGCCCACCAGGCTCCCCCGTCCTTGGGATTCTCCAGGCAAGAACACTGGGGTGGGTTGCCATTTCCTTCTCCAGTGCATGAAAGTGAAAAGTGAAAGTGAAGTTGTTCGGTCATGTCTGACTCTTAGCGACTCCATGGACTGCAGCCCACCAAGCTCCTCCGTTCATAGGATTTTCCAGGCAAGAGTACTGGAGTGGGGCGCCATTGCCTTCTCCCAATAAAGCAGAAATAGATGTTTTTCTGGAACTCTCTTGCTTTTGATAGTGCAGCCATTACCCACTATCAAATTCCAGAACGGCTAATGAGGTTTAAGTTTCTAAGAACCTTCCTTGAAAGATAGCCGTCACAAACTTTTTGCCCCTTCTTTGTCCTTACTTCCAGTTTGTATGTGGATATTCCAGTCTGGAATGTGAATACGATGGCTGGAGGTCCGATTGCCACCTTGGACCATGAGGGTGGGACCAGACCCTAGGGATGGCAGAGTGGGACAAAAAGGAGCCAGGACATCTGAGGCCCTTGTGCTGCCAAGACGGTTTGATCAGACTTTTAAATGAGAAAGGAATAAACCTTTGTCTTGTTTAAGGCTCTCTTATTTGGGAGTCACCCATATTCACAGCTGAACCTAATTTCTAACTGATAACCAGTAATCTGATGAATCAGCTTGGGTTCTCAGTTGTAACCACAGAGACTAATTCTAGCTGGTTTGAGCAGAACATGGATAAAGGGTATTCACAGAATCTCCAGGAAGGCTGGAGAACCTGGCTTGGAGTTTCCACCACCAGGAACAAGCCCCCAGCACACTGCAGAGTCAGTTTAGGTTGGACACCCCTTTAGAAGCGAGCGGCAACCCCTTTGCTTCCCCCCGATCTGGCACTAGAGGCAGTTTCAGACACCCCACTTCAAAGTGCATGTGCTTGCTACCTGCTTCTCTTTCTAGGCTCTGACCTGGCAGCTGTGCATCCGATTGGTGGAACATGGTCACGCAGCAGGACCCTAGCTTCACAGGAGGCTGGGAAATGCTCGGCAGCCTCCCCATGCTGGCGCTGGGAGCCAGAAAGAATGATAAGAGCCACCCCCCACCCATCTCTGGCATTCCCCCACAGCTGTCGCCAAACCACAGCCTCAGATAGCTTCTTGCTGAACGGAGCCTCTGGTTTATGTCTGTGTGGAGGGGAATCTCTGATCTCCAGGGTTTAATCAGTTGCACCTTTTAATGTTTTACGTTGCCTGTCCCCTGGGACGTCACCGAGCCCGTGTGGGGCCTCGTGAGGTTCACCTCCATTCCAAGGAGAAGCGTGTGCATGTGTGGGGAGCTGGTCACAGGGAGCAGGGAGCCCCGATCCAGCAGAAAATCCCCCCTAAAACTCCTGCTCCGAAGTTCTGGCTTTCTCTTTATCCTCGAGAGAAGGGCTCGGGCTTCACAACCAACACAGAGGAACGGCCTCTGAACTCAATACAGGTTCTTCATCCACAGAGAGCGCTGGGCTCCACACCTCTGAACACCCTTCCGGCTCCACCCGATGTTCTGCGGTTCTCCTGCAGGTCCTAAACCTCTGGGGTCCTTCCTGGATGCAAGTGTTGTTGACTCCGAGGACTGGGAGCCAGAGGACTTCCCAATTGGCCTCGTCTCCATTTCTTATTAATATTAAATAAAATGCCTGCTGGCTCTGCAATTCCATTTCTGGGTGTATATAAACCCCCAAAGAATTGATAGCAGGGACATGAGATATTTGCACATCCATGTCCCTAAGTAGCGTTATTCACAACAGCCGAAGGGTGGAAGCCACCTGTGTGTCCATCAGCAGATGAATGGATAAACGCCGTGTGATCTCTCCCTACAATGGTTTATTATTCAGCCTTAAAAAGGAAGGAAATTTTGATGCCTGCTACAACATGGGCCAAGCTAGAAGACGTATAGTCAGCGAAATAAACCAGTCAAAAAACGAGAAATATTATGTGATTCCACTTATATGAGGCACTTAGGAGAGTCAGATTCATCAAGACAGAAGGCAGCATGGTGAGTGCCAGGTGGGGGATGGGGAGTGATTGTTTAATGGGGGCAGCGTTTCGGTTTGGAAAGATGAAAAGGTTCTGAAGGTGGACTGTGGTGATCGTTGCACAACGCCGTGAATGCACTAATGCCACCGACCTGCCCACCTAAAAATAAAGCGTCACGGTCCATGTTTTATATATTTTAGCATAATCATCATTTGAAAACGTCTGCTTGCTGAGAGCCCAGGGTCTTCAAAGACTCTCTCTGCTGGATCTATGTTAGCAGAACTAAAGCCAAGTAACCAACTGCCAAAACATCATCTCTCTCGGTCCACTGATAATTTTAATCAATACACAGAAGACTGACCAGCCAGCCCTGCCCTGTTCTCGCATAAAGAAGGCAGCTCGTGCGGGTGGCCTGGAGCCCGCACCCTGCGAGTCCTCACACTGGACTCATGGAGAGGTGCCAATCTCTGCTGAGATGTTTAAAAATCTCCACAGGATGTCTCGTCTGTCCCCACAGAAGCCAGCTAGCGGCTCCAGCTTCTCTCTGCACACAGACACAGACACCCAGATTTGAATGAAGACACGACAAGTACAATTTCGTCTCTGCGGTTCTATACCTTGCTCAGAAACAATGCAGCAGGGCCAAATCGAAAAGCTCCTGCCACCACCAGACAACAGCAACCTCGAGTCAGATGCAAAGAGAATACAGGGAGCGTGGCCAACCACCCCACCAGAAATAAAACACTCCACTGCCCTCAGCCGAGTCAATTATCTCTCTAAAAAAAAGGGCATTTTTTTTTTTTTTTTAACACCTCGCAGCAGGCAGCAGATTTGGAGAGTTGGGTGAGGATAACAGCTCATAATCAAGCGAGCAGAGCCCAAGGTGTACCGTAAAACACGGACTGGCTCGGCCAGGAGCAGTGGCACCCTTGCGCCATGAACACAAATGTTTAGAAACGGATGTTATCGTCCCCAGGTCACCTGGAAGATCTTCCACGAGAGAAAGCCAGTTTTAAAATTTCTTCACGATTCTCTACTCTGGAGGCGATGCTGGTGACCAGGTCTCTGTCCCTGACTGGATGTTGCTGAGTCGAGTCTGTGAAAATCCCCCGGCTTAAAAACAAAAATAAACACACACACAAAGCAAAGCTTCCCCTTTTCCCCTAAGAAATACTTCAGGCTCATTATAGAAAAGTGAGAAAGTACCAAAAAAAAAAAAAAGAAAGAAATGAATAATAAATAAAGGAAGGCAGAAAAAAATGAAGAAGCATCCGTAGTTCTGTACTTAGAGATAACCATGTTAGTATCCTAGTGTTTTGGTGACTTCCTCTCAGTCCTTATGAATATGGACGATTTGCATATGAATATGAATATGGGACTACTCTGCCTCCTCTGACTTAGTATGGCAACACGGCAGTTCCCCTCATTAATGTGGTCACTCCAGTCTGATCACTTCTACCTGATCTCTCTTCTTGGTTTTAAGGCCTTCTGGCCTCTGGCCTCTGGCCAGGCTCAGTCTCCTGTCTCACACTTCCCTTTCTCGTGTGGCCTCACTGCAATTGTGATTTTCTGGTTTTTATGCCTCCCCGTCTGCGTCTCTGTGCTCAGGGCCAGTGCAAGGCCGTGAGACCCTTCTGGGTGCCGAACGGCCAGCCCTATTGGACCCTGGTTTCCTGGCCAGGCGTCTCATCAGCCAGGGCAACCTCTGGGGACAGTCCCCCTCCCCGCCTCCTTCAGCTCTCTCACCAGCCTGGATATAAATGGCTCAGGAGGCCTCGAGTCTTTTCCTTGAGATGCTTTCTGTTTTATCATTCATTTGTTTCATTTGGCTGTGCTGGGTCTTCGTCGTTGCATGGGCTTTTCTCCAGTTGCGGGGCGCTGGGGCTCCTCTCTAGTTTCACCCGCTTCTCAGTGCAGTGGCTTGTCTTGTTGCGGAACTCAGGCTCTTAAGGCGAAAGGGCTTCAGGAGTTGGCACCTGAGCTGAGGGCGTGCAGTTCCCGGGCTCTAGGGCACAAGCTCAATCCTTGTGGCACACGGGCTTAGCTGCAGCAAGGCACGTGGGATCTTCCCGGGTCAGGAATCAAACCCGTGTCTTCTGCATTGGCAGGCAAATGATTCCTTACCGCTGAGCCACCAGGAAGTCCTTGAAATGCTTTATTGAAGGGTAAAGGAGTTCGCGCTTGGTTTTCTGCCCGGGAATCGTTAGTTTACGTGGCTCCCATTCTTTATCCATCTCGATAAGAAGTCCCCAGTGCTTATTCTCAAAGGAGTCTGGGGTGTGGCTGAGCGTGACCCACATAAACGCAGCACAGGCAGAGGAGGGCAAAGGCCGGTTCCAGGGGTGCCCGGAGGTGTCCACACACCCACGCCCGGCATTCCCAGGAGCCAGAAATCTCCGTCTCCTGCTGAAGGGCTGCTGGAGGCGGTTCGTTTTCTCAGGTCCTAGGACAGACCTGCTGTCAGTCCCTGACCCTGGGGCCCCCTCTGCCCTGTCCTTCCTGGGGTCCCGCCAGCCCCTCCGGACTGAGACGAGCCTTACCTGTCCACCGGTGGCAGCCTTGCTGTCCCTGAAGACAGGTGAACAGCTGGGACAAGGCCATTCTCCCCCAAGAAGAGACCAGGAGTGAGGAGGGAGACTGGCCCTGGACCCAAGTGAAGTTCATGGAGGAAGGTCAGCCTCCCTGTGAGCCCTTCCTGCTGCTGATCAAAAGCTGCTCGAGAACGTCCCTGGTGCTCCAGTGGTTAAGAACCCACCTTCCGATGCAGGGAAGACGGGTTTGATTCCCGGCTGGGAGACTAAGATCCTATGTGCTGTGGGAGGCAGCTGCTGCCCTCAACTAGAGAAGCCTGAGCGGCAACCAAGACCCAGAACAGCCACAAACAAACAGCTCCGCCCCCAAGGTCGTCCCACAGTCTCTTTATGCTCAGGGAAAACTAAAATGCCCCACTTCCCGCACCTGCAAAATGGGCACGGCTCCAGTCCCAGAGGGCCCTTCTGGGATGCAGTGGAGTAACGCACAGGACGCGTCCGTGTGTCTCCCGGGACACAGCTCATGACGGAGCATCCTCAGCGGTGTCTGGTTTGTCTGTCCCTGGAATCGGAGAGAGGGACACACACTCACCCTCACAGAAGAGCCGTGGTTCATGGTTACAACCGGGTGCGCAAGGAGCAGCAAAAAGGCTGTTTCCAATCAAGCCTGGCAATTTTAAAAATGGCCACAGCTCCCTGTGCTAGAAAGTGATAAATTCATTGAGCATCAGAGAAGGAACCACACCTGTCGGAGGACGTTGGAACCACCCTAAACAGCCTCAGGCACAAGCAGGTGGGGCACGGGGAGGTGCAGGAAGTCACCTGGCCACCCTGACTTGGGCCCCGGCAGCTGGGGTGGAGCACAGGACACCGCTGGTGATCCGAGGCTTCCTACTGGGCAAGGAGTCCCAAAGAGCCCCGCAGGATCAGGCACCAGCGGCAAACAGCGGCCTCTGGTTTACTTGGGTGACTCCAGCCCCACTTCTGGCCAGTTTGGCTCTGGGAGAGCTGATTCCTTACTTGTCGCTGTCTTTGGGGTCCCATCAAAGCTTTGTTTCCCCAGCCTTTGGGGTCAGACAAAAATAATAAAATAAAGGAAGTTCCTCTTCCATTGCCCTGGAACACCCCAGGCACCTCAGGTGGGACTGGGTGGTATTGCTGGAAACGAGGAGTCCCTCTGCCTCGAAGTTTCCACGCCTCACCTCATGAAATCCCCTTCTGGCCCAGTGCTGAAGAAGGATGATGTTCACCAGCTGATGGGTCCGGGTGAGGCCCCACCTGACCTGCCCAGCCACCCCCGGGGCTCACGTGCCAGCCCCGCCCTGGTGAAACTCCCCTGCACAGGCCGGCCTGGCGGGGCTGACGCAGGTGGTCACCCCGTATGTCAGCCTCTGTTTTATGGGCTTGGGGCAAGGGATGCTGAGCCAGGCAGGGCCTCCCGAAGCAGCCTAGCTCTCTTTGTCTTAGAACACTAACTCCTGACAGCAGAGGCCTTGTCTTCGTGTTCATTCTGGTGCCTGGAGCCCGGCCCAATGCATCACAACTACCTCCTACGTTTGTTGACATCACCAGTGAGTGATGGGTGAGAAGCAGAGCACACGCCCTGCCCGAGAGCAGCCCTCAGTCCACAGACACTGGGGGAGGAACCTGAAGAGGCATGTGGAGGGCAAATGCAAGTTGCATCAACAGCAAGAAGGAAGGGCCTTCTAGGTGGAGGGAACACCTCCGAGGTGAGAAGCTCCATGTGAGCAGAATAGAGGCAGGAAGGGCTGCCGGCCCGTCCAGTGGGAGGCCTTGGGTGGACAGGCACAGCTGATGCCTTTAGGAGGAGTAGTGACGCATCTTCCCTTCGCCTGCGAAGATGACGCTGCGGGAGGTGGATGGGGGCAGAAGGGAGGGGTGCAGAGGGATGTGGTGACCCTGCAGGCGGCGGTGGTCAGATGAGAGCGGAGTGGAGGTGACAGAGATGCAGGGTGTGTGCTCACTCAGTCGCGTCTGACTCTGCAACCCCGTGGACTGTAGCCCACCAGGCTCCTCTCTCCATGGGATTCTCCAGGCAAGAATACTGGAGCAGCTAGCGGTTTCCTACTCCAGGGGATTGTCTCGATCCAGGGATTGAACCTGCACTTCTTGTGTCTCCTGCATTGACTGGTGGATTCTTGGCCACTGTGCCACCTGAGAAGCCCAGAGAGAAGCAGAAGGCGTCACAGTAAAGCCCTGTATCTGGCCGAACGAGGCTAAGAGGGTTCAACCTGCACCAGATTTTCCGGAGAAGCTTCCGGGGTGGGGGGGGTGGGTGCCCATCCAGCCCCGCCTCTAGCTCAGCCTGCCGGCCGTGAGGTGATGCATCGACTGGACACTTGGGCGTCAGCCCACCTGGGCCCCTACACGCCACGAACCCACAGCCACTCAACAGCGGTGGCCGCAGATCCACTGGGGACGGGCGCGTTCCAGCAGTGAGGATGCAGCCGATAACAGAGAGGGGTCATCTCACCGGACTTCTGTTTCAATGGAGGCTGACAGGCAATATGCCGATGAGCTCAGAGAGTGAAAAGGGCTCTGTGGAATGATGGCATGGAGTCAGGGGTCAGACAGTGACAGGGACAGGTCACCACGAGAGGCAGCAAGCCAAGATGTCCCAGCATGTTCTCTCACTGCCCAGTGCAAGGACCAACTGTAGCTGATGCTTGACGAATTCCTGAGTCTGATCTGAGAGCAGTCCCGCGGCGCTGGCTGGACCCACACGGAGGTGCCGCCAGGGATCCTGGCAGAAGGTCGCAGAAGTAGCAGAGACTTGGTTTCAAGGATCCTCTGATGATGCTGTGAGAGGCTGCACGGGGCCGAAAAGTAGCAGGAGAGCAGTGGAAGAACTGGGCCACAGAAGAACTGGGCTCGGGCCCGGGACACAAGCAGCCACCAAGCGGGCCGGACGGGAGGGGAAGCACGAGTCTGGATGACGCAGCTGCTGACACAAGCAGCCACCAAGCGGGCCGGACGGGAGGGAAGCACGAGTCTGGATGACGCAGCTGCTGACACCACACTGGTGCGCTGTGTCCTGGCCGCTGGGGCCCAGGGCACACGCCTGCTCCCTAGACCTCATGGCGGCA
Organism: Tragelaphus eurycerus; assembly: GCA_935064755.1. Taxonomy (NCBI): domain Eukaryota; kingdom Metazoa; phylum Chordata; class Mammalia; order Artiodactyla; family Bovidae; genus Tragelaphus; species Tragelaphus eurycerus. Next base: position 4,577,959 of record CAKXYN010000108.1, read on the forward strand.
GGTGACCTCCCGACTGCCAAGGTTCCTATCAGTTGCTTTCTCAGTACGGGGTAGGAATTAGCTGCTGGGCAGGCCAAAGAGAAAAGAAACCCAAGCGTTCATCGCTGGAGGAGCTTCTATCTCTCGCAATGGACAGATTTACCTTGTTCAACAACTACTGCCTCCAGGTACCATTTATTTCCCCACCCCAGCCTCAGCCCCCACCAGAAGGCAGCCCCTAAGAGGGCCTGGAGGCGCCCGTAGGGCACTTTGGCCCACAGCCCTATCCACAAAAGGTCTTCAGTATATGCTTTTGACGTTATTCAGTTTTTCAATAAAATATATTTATTTATTTGGCTGCATTGGGTCTTTGTGATGGCATGCATGAATTTTTTTTAGTTGCAGCACGCGGGGTCTTTGATCTTCATTATGGCAGGCAGAATATTTAGCTGCGGCATGTGGGATCTAGTTCTCTGACCGGGAATCGAACCCTGAACCCCCTGCATTGGAAATGTGGAGTGTTAGCCTTGGACCACCAGGGAAGTCCCTGACTTTATTCAGTTTTCATTGTGAAACTCAGCAAGGACTCTGGAGCCAGGCTGCCTGACTTTGGATCCTATACTAGCTGTGTGACCTTCACTGAAGTACTTAACCCCTGCTTCTCAGTTTCCTCGTCTGTAAAAAGGGAATGTCAGTAGCTTACACTAGTCCCAGAAAGCCACATATTGAATGATGCCATTTATAGGAAATGCCCAGAGTAGGTAAATCCATAGAGACAAAGGGCCTCCCAGATGGCTCAGTGGTGAAGAATCTGCCTGCTAATGCAGGAGACACAGGAGATGTTTATCTCTGGGTCGGGAATATCTCCTGGAGGATGGCAACCCACCCCAGTATTCTGGCCTGGAAAATCCCATGGACAGAGCAGTCTGGAGGGCTACAGTCCACGGGGTCGCCAAGAGTCATACTAGACTGAGCAGGCATGCTCGGCACGGCGCAGTCTAATGTGGTGGCAGGTCGGGTTGGGAGCTCTGCTGCACGAAGTCATTCAGAGACTCAGGGTCGGTCTAGCTAATGTCTCCGTCATTCTCTGGCACTTTAGAGTCCTCTCATGGATCTACTCCAGCCAGCCAGATTCTGAGCAGCCAGATATACAGAGGAAAAGTAGATGCATGGTTTCTGAGGACTAGGAGGAGGGACACAATGGGGAGTGACCACAAATGCGTACAGAGTTTCTTTTAGGGATGATGAGAATATCCTAAAGTTAGATAAAGTTTAAAGAGTTATTACTTACACAATGCTTAGAGCAGCACCTGACACATAGAAAGTGATTCATAAGTCACTGGTGAGTAAAACTCACCTCCACAACCCTGTTGAGCTTGGGGGAAAATACGCTTATAACGCGATTTTAAAGTGGTATCCCCTTCCTGAACCTCACTGTCTGTTGAGTGGTTTTTATAAATCCTGCAAAACTTACCTTGCAGATAGCATTATTCATTCTCATTTTACCATATTGGTGCCCTTCCCCCCTCCATAAATGGGTGGCGAGTCTAGGCTCTGAATGGCCACCACTTCCTGTGAGCTGTCCCTGACTCAGCTGTAGACAAAGGATCTAAAAGCCAACAAAAGGTGAGAATGTCACACAAAGGCATTTAGAAGGAGAGCTGGGGATGAGGTGTACGGCCTTTGTTTCAGTGGTGGAGGACTAGGAAGACGTGACTTCCAAGCTCTGTGTCTCTTTATTTTCTCAGTGCTGAATTAAAGTAATGCAACCATAGAAAGGATTCAGGTCAGGAAGGGGCAGTCCTGGGGAGCTTATGGAGGGTGCCCTATGGCAACACCAATAACAAGTGGTTCTCTAAGGGGGAAAGAGCTCTGATTGGTACTGTTTGCCAATTTCCATGGTGTAAATACTCAAGCTACAGGCTAGACAGCACAGGAGTCAGAGTTGGCAAGAAGTGGACAGCAGAACAGTGTTACATAGCATTTCTGTTGTGTAGCTATGATAGATGTAGATAACCCCGAAGCACAGACAACAGTAAATGTAGTAACATAATTGACTTTTTAGGATTTGTAACCTTTGCTTTTAATAACAACTTTGAGATATAATTCACAAACCACAAAGTTCACTCCTTCAAAATCGATTTTAGTATATTCACGGAGTTGTGCAATGATCACCATTATTTAATTTTTAGAATATTTCAAACAGCCCCCAAAGAAACCCCATACCTATTAGCAGTCAATCCTCATTTCTTGCCTTGGCCTTACGCAGTCACACACCTAATTTCTGTCTCTATGGATCTGCTTAAGCTGAATACCTTATAAAAAGGGAATCATAAAATATATGAACTTTTGTGACTGGCTCTTTTCACTAACCGTATGTTTTCAAGGTTCCTCTATGTTGTAACATGTATCAGCACTTCACTCCTTTTTATTGCTGTATAATATTCCACTTCAAGGATATAACATTTTGTCGATTCATTCTTCAGTTGATGGACATTTGTGTAGTTTCCATCTTTTTGTTATTATAAATAACGCTGCTATGAATATCAGTGGACAAGGTCTGATGTGGACATATGTCTTCATTTATAGTAGGTATATATCTAGGAGTAGATTTGCTGGGTCATGTAGTGACTGTATGTTTAACATTTTGAGGAACTGTCAGATTATTTTCCAAATCGGCTGTGCCATTTTATATTCCCATCAGCAAAGAACAAGAGTTCAACTCCTAAACATTCTCACCAACACTTAGGATTTTCTGTCTTTTTATATATCACTGACAGGTGTATATTGTCACCCTGCTTATTTAACTTCTATGCAGAGTACATCATGAGAAACGCTGGGCTGGAAGAAGCACAAGCTGGAATCAAGATTGCCAGGAGAAATATCAATAACCTCAGATATGCAGATGACACCACCTTTATGGCAGAAAGTGAAGAGGAACTAAAAAGCCTCTTGATGAAGGTGAAAGAGGAGAGTGAAAAAGTTGATTTAAAGCTCAACATTCAAAAAACTAAGATCATGGCATCTGGTCCCATCACTTCATGGGAAACAGATGGGGAAACAGTGGAAACAGTGTCAGACTTTATTTTTGGGGGCTCCAAAATCACTGCAGATGGTGACTGCAGCCAAGAAATTAAAAGACACTTACTCCTTGGAAGAAAAGTTATGACCGACCTAGATAGCATACTCAAAAGCAGAGACATTACTTTGCCAACAAAGGTCCGTCTAGTCAAGGCTATGGTTTTTCCAGTGGTCATATGAGAGTTGGACTGTGAAGAAAGCTGAGTGCTGAAGAATTGATGCTTTTGAACTGTGGTGTTGGAGAAGACTCTTGGGAGTCCCTTGGACTGCAAGGAGATCCAACCAGTTCATTCTAAAGGAGATTAGCTCTGGGATTTCTTTGGAAGGACTGATGCTAAAGCTGAAACTCCAGTACTTTGGCCACTTCATGCGAAGAGTTGACTCATTGGAAAAGATGCTGATGCTGGGAGAGATTGAGGGCAGGAGGAAAAGGGGACGACAGAGGATGAGATGGCTGGATGGCATCACCAACTCGATGGACGTTGAGTTTGAATGAACTCCAGGAGATGGTGATGGACAGGGAGGCCTGGTGTGCTGCGATTCATGGGGTCGCAAAGAGTCGGACACGACTGAGCGACTGAACTGAAATGAACTGACAGGACCCTTATGAATACCACTGCCAGAACCCTCTGGATTCACCCGTTCAATCCAGTTCAGCCCTGCAAACATTTGGGGTACCTGCTGAATGCCAGATCCCCAGAGATGCACGCTTCTGCAGTACTAAACAAAATCTATATCCCCGTGAATCCAGCCCTCAGCCTGAGCTTCCCGGCAGGACAGACAATGGCTGTGTAGTCATTCAAGTGGTGGCTTGGCTTAAAAGAAACATTGGAAAGGACTGGGTGCAGGGGAGAACAGCCTTAGGAATACTGAAGACATAGCTCCTCATTTTAGGGATCCAATCCCAAGTTGTTCCAAAGGCTGTTTTGTGACTCCTAGAGGAAATTAAACAAAGCAAACAGGTTCTCATTTGCTTTGTAAATTCTCTAACTGGAAGTCTTCAAGACTTCAAGAGAAATACTGGGCAAAGGTGTGAGCAGTGAGGTAGTTTGTTGGGTAAAGGTTTCTATTAGATACCGTCCAAGGAATGTGTATCTTAATCCCTCTTCTGTGAAGTGGAAAGGAAACATGTTTTCTAAAAACTTTTGGGCCACTTGAATAATAACGAAATCTGCTTTGGGATTGTGATCTGATGTGTTGTGGTTGGAACGCATTTTAATTATGACTGACAACGAAGATTATGAGGCAGGGCTTTGGCCGGGCCAGCACTGCTGTGAACATATCCAGGGACTCCTCCCGGGACAACAGCGTGAGCATTTCCCGGCTCCCTGAAACTCAAAGTCCGGAGCTTCCTGATCCCAGTAGAAAGTAGAAGCACAACAGGTGACTGTGTCTCGTTTCTCGACCTTTGCCTTCCTTTCCTTTTGCACATAGAGATCAGCAGACAGCCATGGATGCTTTAACCCAGCACTTCCACATTCCAGCTATTTGTTTACTTAGGTGTTTACTGTCTTGCCTTATATGTCCAACAAATATTCCCTGGACATGGTCTCTGTGTCCTCAAGGGATCAGCACCGCAAAAAGCTGGCATTCAAGACGGACTTGAGGCGTCCGGAGAACTGGGGAGGCCCCCCTGCAGCTAGTTGGTAGCGCGCCCATCTGATAAGATTCAAGTCAGTCCCTCTCATGCACACACGGGACTATGAGTGCGTTCTCTGGAAAAGCCCAGCATTTCCCCAGCTTCCAAGCTTCTGCTCATTGTTACTTCTACCGGAAAATAATTTTTCTCTTGCCTTTTTGTGGTAGGATGGTCTCTCCTCACCTGGTGGCTGGGCCTTGTCTCTTGGTGGGGAGAGGCCCGCACCCAGGCCAGGCACTACTCCTGCAGAGAACGCCTCCTGGAGCCAGGCCTCCCGCCGATGCCAGGCACCCGCAGCTGACGCACGCACCGTTCCTGTCCTCAGGGAGCTTACAGTCACAGGAACCATGCAGCCTGGCAGCCGGGATAGCAGTGGGGCCAGGGCACGGCAGGGGACTAGGAGATGACAGTCATTTCTCCTGGGGTTGGGAGAGGCCTCCTTAGATGACTGTATTCTTCAGATGAGTCTCCACCTTGGAAAGGGAGTGTGCCAGGTGGCAAAGACAGGACAGGAAGGGCACTCTTGTCAACGGAAACATCTTGATCTCAGGAGCCGAATTAGAGGGCGCGAGGGGAGACAGTATTCTATTCTTGTCGAACTGAAATAAAAAAGCCCAAAGCTCCTCCGTGGCTGAACAGGTCAACCTAGAGTCTAAAACGCCTATTACGAGTAAAAAAGGCTGAAGACAAAAGGGGCCTATTTTTACACGTTTTTAAAATACTGAGAAAAAAATTCAGGACGGATTCTGGATGCTTTTCATTGTCTTCTTATACTTACCTTTAAAAAAAAAATTTTTTTTTTTAAATAATTGCTGGCATCCCCCGCTGCCCATGCACGCCTGTGTCTGCAGGAGGCGCACCGGCGGCCACCGTCCCTCAGCCAGGGCGGTGGGCGGGGTCCCCCGGGCTGGTGTGGAACTGACGACTGGCGGGACGGGCTGTCTATCACGGCGTCCCGCCCCCCACCCCCGCCCTACGTCACAAGACGCAGCCCATCATGGCGGTGGGAGCGCGGCCGCCGGGGCCCGCGGCTCCGCAGAGCGGCTGCCGTTGCTGCTGCTGAGAGGCGGCGGCGCGGGCAGGCGGGCGGGCGGGAAGGATGGTGTTTCCGAGGTCGGAGCGGTGGGCGCGGACCAGGAGCCGGGCTGAGGTGTGGCCGAAGCGACGCGTGCCCGAGAGCAGCCGGCGCGGGTGCCGCTGAGGCAGCGGAGAGAGGCAGGACCGACCGGGGGACAGACCGACGGACAGGAGGGAGGGCGACCCGAGATCCAGCCCCCGGGGCCGCGCGGCGGGCGAGATGCCGGGGCCGCCGCCGCCGCCGCTGCTGCTGCTGTTGCTCCTGGCCGTGGGCCGCGCCGGGGCCGCGCCACTTCCGCAAACAGGTGCAGGTGAGCGGGCCCGGGGCCGGGAGCCGGCGGCGGGGGGCGGCCGGGGAGGAGGCGGCTGGCCCGGCCCGGCCTCGGCGCCGAGGAAGCGGAGGGCCTGCCCGGGGCGGGAGGCCCGGCGGAGCCCGTGCTGAGGCGAGGTTCTGCTGCAGGGGCGTGAGGTGGGGGCGGGCTGCCTCTCCAGGGCCGAAGCGGGGGCGAGGCGCTGCGGATGGGGCTCCGGGGGAGGCTGCTAGCCGGGCGGCAGCCCCCAGCCCCTAGCCCCTCCTCGGGGTAGGCTGCGGTCCCGGCTCTGGACCTGTTGCCCGAAGGTCCTCAGCCTACATCGCTTCCAGGCAGTTCTGCTTCCTTCCCCAGATGTCACCTGCCTCCTGTCCTTTTCCCCCCCCTCACATCTTATAATAAGAACCGTTTCTTAGCCGTAATCGTACTTTTAAATGCAAATGAGTTTGGAGAGCTTCGCAGTTTCCTTCGCTCCCTGCAACTCTTTCCGAAGTTGTCAGTTGATTTCAAAACGCTGTGCTTTTTATTAGAATTGGATCTCTGGGGATGAGAAGGAAGCAGCTCTATAAATATCTTTATTTTAGGAAGCCAGCGATTAGAGTAGCAGCCTTTGAATAACTATTGACAAAATGGCCCAGAGGTGATTGAAGTTTCTATTTTAGCTTGTCAGTGTGTGATTTTCTTTTTATTTTTCTCCCATCGTTTTCGTTTGTGGTTTATTTTTCCCTATAAAACTTCAATCCAGGAAAACATCTCAAGTTGGATAATTTTCTTTTAAGGAAAAAAATAACCTAGGCTAATTTGCTGTTACCTGCTGCTGCTGATCTTTGGATTGAGAGGAGACTGAAATTTCACAGAATCATGGAATTTTAGAGATGGAAGAGGCCTTAAAGAAAATTTAGTCCAATTTTTATCGTTTTGCAGTTGAAGATAGTGAGGCCCTGGGGGTCCAATGACCTACCCAAGGTGACACAGCTAAATTGTAGGTGGAGCCACAAATAAAACCCAGGTCTTAGATTCCCCTACTTGTGTGATTTTTCTGCTTTACCATATCAAGGCTCTTAGCTGTTTAGAATACTCCTGAGGTCAAGAGTTATTTTAGAATGATGTTAATTGGGTACAGAATGTGGAAGGTACTGTCTCTAGTAAAGACATATTTTTCAAGCACATCTACAATGGAAGCTAAATATAATTGTTTCCAGAGACACACCAGGTTATGTCATTGAGTGCCCTTTAGTAGAGTGTTAACTGTTATCATTGTAACATATAGTGTATCACTAAATTTCAGCCACTGCCTTAAATCAAATATTTGTGAGGTGAATGCTGTTTTCTGATCTGATAGAGAAGAGCGAACATTATGAGGAGTGTGTAGGCAGCCCAGCTAAGAGTCCCAGAAAGCACCTGGGAAGTTATAAAGACCATGTCGATGTCAATATTGAAAGATATCCATGGTGAAATGGAAAATTAGCTGCAGAGTAGCATAGTGGGTAAAGAATACAGATGCAGAAGGGATTCAGGAAGTGTCCAGATGACTTTGCAGTTCATCAAACTTTTATATATTTTGGAAAACAGATTCTATGTAGGAACCTTTGGAAATGTGTCTGCCTATAAATCTCTTTAACATGTATTTTATTCCCTTCTTTTAAAATTTTATGGAGGTATGAGTAAAAAAGACGTTTTTGTTGGAGTGAGACAGCAATCGGGAAAATTTGTAAATATAAATATCAAATCTTGGCATTAAAAAAACATAAAGAGCTATTTGGTGACATATAACAGCTCTTGTAGATTTTCCCTTCGTGTTCGTGGCTTGAAGGGTGTTATGGTGAGACTTGCAGCATGTGGACGACAAGTACCTGCCCGGGTTAAATTATTGGGAAGGAAGCACAGTCTCACATAGATCTGGGAGTTTGTATTTCCATTCAGAAGAGGTTTTTAATACTGGTAATGGAGATGGATTCTTGACCAAGATATATTAGATCAAGAGAAATAAACCTTTGAGCTCGATGATCAAGAAAGAAGAAGCCCTCTGGAACATACATGGGAGATAAAACAGTTAAACATTGAAAACAGTAACTTTTAAAGCTTTTGATTAACTGAGGGCCTGTACTCCTTACGCAGGGAAGTCTGACCACTTTCAGATTCCGAGTAGATCCACTTCGTTGGGTCTTTGCCTCCTTGATCTTAATGCTGCTTAAAGTTCTAACTAGTTAATAGTGTCTTGGAGAAAGCATGGCTTATCAACAATAGGTTGGAAAAAATATTGCAATTTAGCCTTTGCCATGGGGAAATGAGATGGTTAACTAAAATTTGGCTTTTACATCGAAGTTCATTTATCCAAAGATTTCTTTGTCATCCAAAATCGTTTCTAGATTCTGAAGTTGAAAAAAGATCATTTACCCATAGGTCATGGTGAGCTTTGTGAATATGCAGATTGCCTTTGCCATCAGGCACGAAGGCATTTCTTGGATGAATTGCGGCGGTGGATCTCTTTATCACTTATGTGCGTCCCTTATGTCCTCTCTGGGGTGGGGGCTCCTTTTCTGAGAATCTGTATTTCTGCAAGGACTGGTCCTCACTTAGGAAGCTTGCGTAAAGAGAAGAAGTCCACTGTTATTTAAACACACACACACTCTTCAGTAGGGGGGCTCCTTTTCTGAGAATATGTATTTCTGCAAGAGCTGGTCCTCACTTAGGAAGCTTATGTAAAGAGAGGAAGTCCACTGTTTTTTACACACACTCTTCAGTTATCGAATGTTTTTTAGACACACTCACGCACTTCAGTTACCAAACTTAAGATTACAGTCAGGTCATTCCTACCTTTCTTCTCTTGGACAATACTTAGGTGCCTTTTGCAAGACTCTGAATTCACATCGTAAAGAAAGATCGGGTACACGTGAGGCATTCCTCTGAGTCCTCCGCTCGTTACTAATACCAGGATAGTGGTGAGATTGGGAAACCCACTTGCATTGTTCTGTGGCATGTTAGGTCACAGAGCACAGAGGAAGCTTTTAGCAGCTCCAGATACAGGACCTCGCGGAAGTCTGTGAACCCGGTGGGACTCAGCTACTGATTAAACAGTAGCTTGTGAAACCTGGGCTTTTATTTTAGATTAAACAAACAAGCTTGTGTCTTGAAAAAGATTTCTGAAGTAAAGGAAGTGCTCTTTAAAGTGTGAATTTTTGTTTGTTTTAACAGATTCTGAGAAAAATTATTTTCAACAGGTTTTTCGTGCAGATTCTTGTCAGTCTACATGACTGTGAGGCCTGAGATCTGATTTAGGCTGGAAATGCTGTTAATTGCTTTCAATTCGTGATACTTTGGGGTTAAATAAGTACTCTTATTTGTCTAGTAATAGGAAATAGGGCCAGCAACTTTGTAGCATCAGCATTGAAGTTATCAAATCTCTGCAGTTTTGCTAACTGTTGATGCAGTTCTCTTGAAATTTAGAGTCCTTGGGCCCTCTGTATCTCCTGTGGGCGTAGAGATAGCAGCTGTATATCTAATAATAATAATAATAATAAAAAACCACCCTGTAATGTAAATGTCACGTAGGGGATGCCCAGGGTTCTGAAATGGTTAAACAGACAAGTCCTCAAAAAGTCCTTACAGGCAGGCATATAAAAAGAATCCAACTTTTCAGCCCGGTTGGGAGTAAAATTCATGCACCAATCACAGGAGGAGCAGGTTCTGCAAGCAGAACTTGGCCTTTGGAGTTGGTCTGGGTATGAGACCTTCCTCTGCCACTTCAATAGCTTTTAAGACCTTGGCCCGTCACTTGACCTCACTGAGCTTCTTAGTACTCACTCAAGTTTTTAAAAAGGGATAGTGATGATATTGACCTAAGGGGTTGCTATCACATGGTAGCCGGGTCTGCTACAGGTCAGGCCCTTGACAGCGTAGATTTCTTTGTAGATTGGGTGGGTCATCATAGAGTTGACTAATGGGAGGTGCTGTTGTTAAAGAAGGAACTCAGCATGGGAGCTGCTTAAACATGGAGTGCCTGAAACTTACAGATGTTAAAAAAAAGTCTTTGTTTCTCAAAATAACAAGTTGTGATGGGTGAAGATGAGATCCTTTAGAGAGAAATCTGGCTTACTGAAGTGATCTATAGACCGGTGGTGTTGCTTCTTGAAATTCACAGCCTTGGGGAATTATGCTAGAAATTTTTAAGATGATCTGGATCAGTGTGCTTTTATATAATAAACCTGAATGTTTTTGAATGTCAAGATGACTAAAGCTCTTGGATGTGAACGACTGCTGGTTTTAACTTATTTAAAGGAACCACGGGTGATTTAAGTTGGTTTGATCCCAAACAAAAGTTGTACACTCTCAGAAAGCATCCGTGCAGGCAGCAGGTTCACCCGGGCTGTGCTTGGACCAGCCCAGGGCTGAGGTTTCCCCTGAGAAAACACCATTCGGAGAGATGCGTGTGACAGACTTCTTTTTCTCTCTCTCTCACTCACTCTTGAAATCATGTGTGTTTGCAGGCTTCTAGCGTTGCTTCACGCCAAAATTTTTATATATTACTCAGACATGGGGAGAGGGATATTATAGGAGAAGCTGGACAAGCGTTCCTAGTAGAAAACAGACTACTCTATCTGAGGTGGTTTTTAGATTCAAATCTCTCTTTTTCTGTGACTCCTCATATGAAGACACTGTAAGAACCCTGAGGAAATGTGGTGAAATCTGTGTCGGAGCAAAATATTGGAGTGAAGTATTTTTAAATTGTAGCGAATGACTAATTTGGAACCATGCCTTGGCATTACAGTTATTTGCCACAGAGAGAACAGGCATATCAGAAAAATAACCTCGATCTTTCACAAGAAGGTTCTGTGCAGAGGTTAGCTCAGTGCAGAGATTGCGAATTTGATTTGACTTTATTGTGATTCAAGTGGGGAAACGTGAGAACAGCTGATGCCAAACGTCTCAGGTGCCTGAACCCACAGCCTGGAGTGCGCCTTTGGTCCTGTGAAAGCCTCTGCCATTTCTTCTTGGCTGCATAAGAGCGGTTTGCTGCCCTTCTGCCTCCCTGGGGCTTCAGCCGGCTGGTGGTAAACCTTCCATTTTGTTTTTGGCAGTTTGGCACAGTTTCATTTTACTATGTTATGTTTGTTTTAAAAGGTTGGAGTTACCATCAGATCAGACCCCTTGTGCTGGGGTGGGGCTGGGGTAGCCCCCGGCCTCCAGCCTACGGCCCCCGCTTGGGCAGTGTTGGGCAGGGAGGTCATCGCAGCTGGGTTTCTGCTGCCCTGGCCTCCGCTCATCCGGCTTCATCGCTTTTTTTTTTTTTTGGCTGCACCAAGAGGCCTGTGGGATCTTAGTTCCTTGGCCAGGAGTGGAACCTGGGCGCTCTGCAGTGAAAGGGGCAGTCTTAACCTCTGGACTGCCTGGGAATTCCCTTCAAGGCACTTTCTTACTAGCTAAATTGATGTGCTCAGCGTTTGCAAAATACGCTGCTGCGATTCCCGGCTTCCAGTGCTTCACGTTCTGTTCGCAGGTGCCTGACTCTTCCCCTGTGTCTCTTAGGTGCTGTCACCTCTTTGTCTTTTCTTTTAAACCTCTCTACAACCCCAGTTTCCCTGCCAAGACCTCTTTGCCCAGGCTTAGTGATTGCTGGACTTCCCTGGTGGCTCAGATGGTAAAGAATCCACCTATAATGCAAGAGACCTGGCTTTGATTCCCTAGTCAGGAAGATCCTCTGGAGAAGGGAATGGCAACCCACTGCAGTATTCTTGCCTGGAGAAGTCCTTGGCCTGGAGTCTGGACGGCTGTAATCCATGGGGTCACACAGAGTTGAACACGACTGAGCAACTAACACTTCAGTGTTTGCCTCCCCTGATGAACCCCTAGAGTGTCCCCTTGTGGGGCAGGAGGTTCCAGGGGATGCAGGATGAAAACGTGAAAACTGTTTTTTTGACATTGGAACTTTAAAATTTATTTTCATTTCATCCTTAAACAATGTTGGCTTTCGTGAAGGTATAGAATACATTGGTACACGAATGCATTTGTATGGTTTTGTAAACATTTACAAGAAATGGAAGAAATACAGAGAAAACTTACTGGTGAGCTGTGTCATCAAAAAAAGGTTTGAGTTTGTGGTACAAGCCTACCGTGTGCATTTATCAAATACCACCTTTTTAAATAAAATTGTATATTGGAGTGTGGTTGATTTACAATGTTATGTTAGTTTCAGGTATATAGCAAAGGATTCAATTATATATATAGCTGCTGCTGCTAAGTCGCTTCAGTCATGTCCGACTCTGTGTGACCCTATAGACGGCAGCCCACCAGGCTCCCCCGTCCCTGGGATTCTCCAGGCAAGAACACTGGAGTGGGTTGCCATTTCCTTCAACGCATGAAAGTGAAAAGTGAAAGTGAAGTCGCTTAGTCGTGTCCGACTCCTAGCGACCCCGTGGACTGCAGCCCACCAGGGTCCTCCGTCCATGGGATTTGCCAGGCAAGAGTAGTGGAGTGGGGTGCCATTGCCATCTCCGATACATATAGCTATTCCTTTTCAAATTCTTTTCCCATGTAGCTTATTGCAGTGTATTGAGTAGGGTTCCCTGTGCTCTGCAGTAGGTCCTTGTTCGTTATCTATTTTAAATATGTGTGAATGTGTTAATCCCAAATTCCTAATTTATCTCTCCCCCTGCCTTTCCGTGGTGGCTCAAATGGTTAAGAAAGCCTGCAATGCAAGAGACCAGAGTTTGATCCCTGGTTCAGGAAGGTCGCCTGGAGAAGGAAATGGCAACCCACTCCAGTCTCTTTGCCGGGAGAATTCCATGGACAGAGGAGCCTGGCCAGGCTACAGACCATGAGGTCGCAAAGAGTCAGACACGACTTTTCCTAGCACCTGTTCTAAGTCCTGTCTCTTCACCTGGATTGCAAGCCTCAGTACTGCTCACGATTGCACGCTCTCCCACTGTTAGTTGAAGTTTGTGGGTGATGCTGAGGTTTGATGAAGGTGTTGCTGGAGAACTGAGTTTCCCAGACCAGTACTCAAGTGTCCATGCGTTAAGACGAGAGGGTGTCAGCTTAGAGCCTCTCCTTCTCCTGACTTTACCTTCAGCCAGCCCCGTCCCTCACCCGGAAGGAGGCCGTTTATAGTTGTTTAATTTTTAGTTGTAAATTTTTTCTTTTGGAACAATTCTAGATTTACAGGAAAGTTGCAAAGATGGTACAGAGAGTCCCTGTGTATCCCTTTTGACATTTGTAACAACCAGGAGCTGGTTCTAACGCACGATGATTAACCAGCGCCCAGACTCTATCAGGTTTCTTTCCTGTTTCCCTCACGTCCTTTTTCTCGTTTCGGGATCCCACGTGTGTCTGGTCGTCACACCTCCGTGGGCCCCTCCAGTGTGCTCCCTGTGTTTGGTGATCTTGACACCGTGCGGAGTACCGGTCGGGGGTTTTGTAGCATCATCCCCCAGCTGGTGCGTGTTGATGTTTTCCTCGGGATGAGGCTGGGCTGCTGTGTTTGTGTGGGAGGAAGCCCGCAGAGCGACACTGCCGTTCTCATCACGTCATGTCGGGTACGTGCTCTCACGACGATGGGCCCTGGCCCCTCGGCTGAGGTGCTGTTTGTCGGCTGCCGCCTCTGCCGGTCACACACGCCCTTCTCTGTGTCGCACGTGTGCCCGGCCCCCGCGAGTGAGTAACCACCTCCCTGAGGGAGAAGCATCTGCAGAAGTTGCTCAGGATTCTGTGTAGGAGATTTGACTGTTCTTCCCCGTGTGTTTCCTTGTTCAATTATTTATATCAGTATGCACATGAGGATATTGATTTTTATACTTTGGGTTATAATTCAATACTGTTATTTATTTTGCTGCTTAAATGGGCCACTGGGAGCTCTTTCAGTTGGCTCCTGTGTCCTGCAGACACACATCCATCTTTTTTTTCCAAGCACTTCCTTGTTCTCCGGCCCTGTGAGAAGCTGTGGCTCCCCTGCTCCGGTCCACGTCTCCAGGGCTTCCTTTTATTAGAAACGGGGATCTGGGCCCCGGATTTGTCCACTGCTGCTGTTTATAACAGGGTTTCGATCCTCTGCTTCCTATACCTAATGCCAGGTGCTGGGGAGAGAGAGCAAGGGAGGGATTTGGCGGAACCGAGGGCCTCTTAGGGAGGACGGACGACTGGGGCGGACCCTGTGCGTGGCGGACCCTGTCACTTGGCCACCTTTTAACTTTTTTTAACACCATCATAAATACACATCCCGTGCTTGTGGTATAATGGTACTGGCAAGAAGTTATTTTTATTTTTAGAGCAAATATTATTGTTGGAAGCTTTTATTTATTCTCTCCAAGAGCAGCCTGATCTAGAAGAAGATGAGGGAAACCTTTTAAGCTTAAGGCTACAGTTAGAATTACTTCAGGGAGTCTTATCAGCTTTGGAAATTTTTGAACGGGATTATAGGCAGCACCTTTAATTGGTAAAAGTTCAGATGAAATGTCCAGTGGCAAGTCACTTGAAGAGCACAAAGGGCTGGAGCCTTACTTTGATTTTTTTTACAGAGCTTTTGGCTTCTTTTCATTTCTTTATTATGGAAAATTTCAAATATAGCACAGAAGTAGGATAATGACTCTAACGAGCCGTCGCGGGCCTGTCACCCAGCGTGAGCAGCTTCAGTTTATAATGGTGTTCGCTTGTGCCTTGTTCACCGGCCTGGCGGCCCCCATTGGTTTGATATCAGTCCTGGCCATGGTATCAGTTCAGCTGAAAATGTTTCAGGAAAAAATAAAGCTGTTTTTATAAAACAGAATCACTTACGTCAAGATCAGCTGGGTGCTTGTAGAAATGCAGATTTGGGGGCCCCCAAATGCACCAGCTGAATTGGAATTCTGGAGGTTGGCCCAGAAACCTGCATTTGTAATTCTTCGGTGGTGATTTCTCCAACCCCACAACATGGAATGCTTGATGGAGCTGCACGCGCTTTCCATCGTGCAGGCGTGTCCGGCTCTGTGACCTCCTGAACTGTAGCCCGCCAGGCTCCTCCTCTGTGCGCGGGGCTCCTCAGGCAAGAACAGTGGAGTGGATTGCCATTCCTTGCTCTAGGGTATCTTCCCGACCCAGGGATGGAACCCACGTGTCCTGTGTGTCCTGCCCTGGCAGGCAGGCTCTTTCTCACTGAGCCACCTGGGAAGCCTGTCTTCTACTAGAGGAGCGATAATATCAGTTATTTAATAGGAACCTGTTGACTTGGGGAGCTTGTGAGACTCAAGGAAGGAAGAACAATTTAAAATTAAAAAATTAATGTCAACAGCTAAGATCTGAAGAGATCTCTGCTCCTGATCACCATACGTGAATATTGTTCTGAAGAATCTTCCTGTGAGACGTTACGTGTGCTATAACCACAAAGGAATGTAAAAACTTCAGGGCAGAACACACCACGTACCCCTCCAAAGGCCTTTTTTTTTTCTTTTCCCCTGTAATTTTAACCCTTTCTTTGGGAAGCAGTGTAAATAATAACCTCTTTACATTGTATAAATACTCTGCATAAGTAATCAGTAAAAGAGCTGTGAGCTGGTGCCCTGACAGTCAGCTGCCAGCGCTGTGAGCTGAGTGCCTCGTGGTGCAGGTGGGTCTGCCCCGGCCTGCCAGGTCTCAGCCCGCTGCAGCCCAGACCACCAGGGAAACTCGGCTCGAGCAGGTGGAGCTCAGGACGCTCCCGGCTCCCCAGGTGACAGGTGTGCACGCCGTGTGAGAGCCCCTGATTCTCGACCTACAGGACAGTGGTGCAGTGTGATAACCATGTCGTTAACACTTTACTATAAGAAAAAAAGTTTTTCTCAGCCGGATTCTTTTGGAATAGCCTCATATTTGTAGCCCATTTTATATTTTTCAACAGGTAACTTTTTTTTAAGCTTGTTGATGTATTTTAATGTATTTGCTCTCAGTGTATTGATATGTACAAAATATGATGAGCTAAAGAAAGAAAACTCTCTCAAAATGCTTCAGTGTGACGCCTGTGTAATGAGTTGGATTTGATTAAGAACGTCATAGACCCACACACTAGTACAAATAATTCTGGACTTTTTTTTTTTTTGCAACTTGTATACCTTACATAGGAGAAAAGAATTTCATTTTAAGCATCTAGGCTAGTGATTTTTGAGAGAGAAGTTGCTCTTATCCAAAAGTGAAACCACTGTGATGTCAGTTTTAAAAACTCATTGTTTTTTTTTCTCTTTGAGGTCCATGTTCAAAGTCCATTCTGAAAATGTCTTTTTTTCCCCTTTTTGCTACACTGAACAGGAGGCTTGCGTTAACGTGCTGTAATAGCAGCCTTTAATTATGGTGAGTGAATCTCTAAGCCATTCTGGACTTAGAAGCCAGAGGTGGATGAGTTTGCAGTTATTCTGCACATTTAAAATATCTCCTCTGACCAACCAGTAATTGTAAAATTCTGTAGCTTCAGCTTCTTACTGCAAAACCGAAGGTTGTGATCTACTGGTTACCTCTCAGATTAGCCTCTGAATTTAAGTTTAAAGCATCTTTCACGCTGCAGATTCTTCCTCAGAACCCTCCATAAATTCAACCTGCGCTCCTTCCAGCAGGAAAAAAAAATTCCTTTTTCCCAGGGCTGCCTGGCAGCGTGCCTCCTGGAGCGGTTCAGCGTCAGCAGCAAGTGTTACTTTCCAAGGATGCAGCCTGCCAGTTCTGGGCCCAGAACCCCCCCCCCGCCCCCGACTCTGACTTCAGACCGTTATTAAAACGCAGCGCACCCGGACACTGATTGCTGGTGAGGCACTGAAAAATAACAAACTTAACGAAAATAGTGCCCTGAGAACACTCTGCCAGAGGCCTGCTGCCGGGGTACACGCCAGAAGTCTGTAATTCAACTTGGTTTGTTTTAAAAAAAAAAAAATTAACTTCAATAAAATATCCGATAACCAGTTTTCACTCAATGTTCAAGTGAGATACTTGGTTTGGACTTATAAAATCTTTGTGTGAGAACTTAAGAGCAGAAAGGCCAGTTCTCAGGGGAGGGAGGTCAAGCCCAGGAAGGGGAGCAGTCGGTTTAACGCCGGGGGAGCCGTGGGAGCCCGACTTCATTGTGAGCTGAGGGGACCTGCCGCCCGCCCAGTTCTCAGGAGCTCCACCTCGTGCTCACAGGACACTTTGATTAGAGTGATGCACGCGCATGGCTGCTCCCAGTTGTTTTTCCTCTGGATATTTATTTCCGTTTTTTTATCTGAAAGTCCTGGGTGAAATTCAGAGGTATCTATTGTTTAGTTGACCCTTGAAATAGTAAATATAATTCCTTATGAATTAGGAGACTGACATGCTGACTTCCATAATAAGGCTCAGAGAAGCACATTCATCTTTTTTTTTTTAATTTGTGAGAACAACCACTGCTGCCTCGTTGAGTTGCAGTGTTTAATTAAAGGTGATAAAAAATATTTCTGAAATATTTCTTGAAAGAAGTCTAATCGTAAACTTGTAAATACTCACTTGTGAACACGAAAAATACTTTAGGCGCTGTGATTAAATCAGTGCTGATGAGGCCTGGACCCTGTCAGGAATCTGCTGGAGGCTGTGGATCCCAAGAAGAGTGCTGGTGAGCAGATGGCTTGTGTACACATGGTGAAGCGTCTCGGGCAGGTGTCAGGAAATGTGCCTGGCATCCTGGACACACTTTGCTCAGCTCTGTAAGACCAGCACCTTGGTGGGTGCCCTTGACCCTGTGCTTCCTCAGCTCTGCTTCCTCCCAGGGCTCAGGCAGCTGCAGCAGCTTCCGGGTTCTGTCCTGGACCCTCTCCTGGCTTACTTATAATAGATGACTATTTAACGTGTATTTTTTTTGTATCATAGCTTTATTCTACTTTTGCATAACTTTGTTAGTACAAATTTTCAGTTCAGTCGTGTCCAACTCTTTGCTAGCCCTTGGACTGCAGCACGCTAGGCCTCCCTGTCCATCACCAGCTCCCGGAGCTTGCGCAAACCCATGTCCATCGAGTCAGTGATGCCACCCAACCGTCTCATCCTCTGTCGTCCCCTTCTCCTGCCCTCAGTCTTTCCCAGCATCAGGGTCTTTTCAAATGAGTCAGCTCTTCGCATCAGGTGACCAAAGTATGGAGTTTCAGCTTCAGCATCAGTCCTTCCAAGGACTATTCAGGACTGATTTCCTTTAGGATAGACTGGTTGGATCTCTTTGCAGTCCAAGGGCCTCAGGAGTAGTTTAAAAAAAAAAAAAAGCGCAAACTGTTCTTTCAGTTCTTTTGAGACTGATCACCACGTTTCTTTCCAAGTCACGTTTTAAATGCCGCCCTCCTCTGCGTTCGGTGCAGCTTGTGCCCCGTGTCTCCATCTGTGTCCACAGCGTCGTCGTTCCTGTGTGACCCTGTTTCTTCATCCCATTCCTTAAATTTTGTCCCCCCGCCCCAGCGCCTCTGTTTTCTGTTCCGTTCCCCCATGCGCTCTGTTTGTATAAGTTAACGCACGTGGATGTTTGTAAAGTGAAAGTGTTCTGGAGCTTATGATAAAAATAGCCCAGTGAGCCCTGTCCTTCCCCATCCCTACTCTCTGCTCCCCTCATCTTGCTGAAGAACTGTTCCTTGGTTTAAGTAGATACTGAGTTTCTACCATGGAAGAAGAGAATGTATGTACCCATACGCTCTTCCCCTTCTCAGCATCATTGTTTACACTTTTTGGTTAAATCAGCACTCAGCGTTCATATTTTTATGACTACAGATTATTCACAGCTGGCCCTATCGTGTTTCTGATGATTAAATTTCTCCGATGTGTCTTGTGTTTCCTGGACGTTGTTGTCATTTCCTGAGTTTTCCGTGTGTGTGTCACTCGTTCGTCCCGCCCTCCTCAGCAAGAGTTGAGTCTCCGCTCGGCGGCTGTGCCCGGGCCAGGCCCAGGCGGGGCTCTGCTGCCGGGCCTGGGGCACCTGATTTCCTGCCTGCGTGCCCTCGGTTCCCCTCCTGGCATGGGAGCTTTGGGGACCTCCTCTCTGCGTTCCGGAAAGTGGCAAGGCGATGCCTTGGCGTGAGTCTTTGCCGTTCGCTCCACTCACCCAGACAGGTGCTCTTTGGGTCTCTAGAATGTGCAGAGAGGGTGTGGTTCCAGAAGAATCTTATCACACATTTTAAAAAATCCCTTTTCTTTCCCTTCTGGGACTTCTCCTGGTTCAGTGCTGGGCTCCTTGGAGTAAGTCTTGACGCTCCTTTTTGTTTGTGTTTCATCTCTTCCTGCTTCTCTGCGGCTGTCTTTGTTTTTTTTCTATTACATTTTATTTCCAGGAGTTTTTCCTCCCCACCCCCTTCTAAATAGCATCTTCTCATGAGTGTAGTATCTTCTTTTATTTCTGAGGGTATTAATTATAGTTTTGTATAGTTTTTTTTTGTTAAACCCTTGTACCGTCTGCCTCCTTCAAGTCCCCTTTTTCTCTCTCTGGGTCCGTCACTTGCTTTGACCGTTTTTCAGGAGGGTTTTCTCAGACGTCAGGTCATCTTTGAGAGGCTGCCTGTGTTGAAGAGTGAGGGGCGCTGATGGGAGGTCCTCCACGACCCTTCCACTCACACTCTGTGTCGCCCCTGCCCCCACGTCCTGGGCGTCCCTGCCCCACTGCCCTGGAATGAGGCGTGCCTCCCGCTCCCCACTCCTCTGGGCATCACCCTGTGGGAGCTCTGTGACCTGGGAGAAGCAGCTCTGCCTCTCCAAGGCTCAGCTTCTTCTCTTAGTGTGGGGCTTCAGATAGACCCCCCCCCACAAAGAGTTGTTGTGGGGTTGGGTGAGATTAAAAAAGTGCCTGGAACATAGTAAGCACTGCTAAGTGTTAGCTGTTTTCCTAACCACCTGGGCCCAAACCACCATCATCTCGTGTGAATTCCCTAATATGAGAATGTGTTCCCTGATTATTTGACAGTCTCTCCTGCTTTATTTTTCCACATGGCTCATCACCATCCCAGGTACCGTATGCCTTTTAATTTGCTTGTAGTCCATCTCTCGCTTCCTGATGGGTGACCTTCGCAGTTGGGTGATGAAATAGCCGTTTCCACGAGAGACACACTGGCCCCAGGACTCCTCTGATTATCTGTAGGTCTCTTGTCTTGGGCTGGATGCCCGAGTGTCTGGAAACACCCAGTTGTAATGGGTTAAGTTGTGATTAGGTTTATTTTTCTGTATAATATAAAGACAAAAATCAGGGCCTTATCAGGTAGGAAACCCTCGGTACTCTTCCCGTGATGCTCTGCAGAACCTTGTCCTGTGGTGTAAGCAGTTTCCGGCTTAGTTATGAAGGTAGCGCTTTATTATGGAGAATTTTGAACATTTGTGAAAGTAGAAGAGTACAGTGAATTTTCTGTACCCCTGCCCCAGTCCATCCGTCCCTTTGGCCAGTCATCCAGACACCATCTGCTTCCTCTCTGAAGAGAGAAGTTTTAAACACACTTTGCCTGGAAATGTGTTTTAATTATATTGGCAAGAGTTTTAAGTTAGACCTTAGGAATTCCTGTCAGAAAGTTCTAGACCATTCGCTTCATCAAGGTGTTGTAGGAATTTTAGAGAAACAGGTGGGCACACAGAGGGGTTCTCATTTTTTTTGGCCTTCTTGTGCAGAAAGTGTTAGCTAAGTGCTGTGAACACAGTACTGCCGTTGACTGGCCTGCACGATGCTACAGGCTTCAGCGGGAAGTTGCATGGAAAGACCAAACGTGCCTTTCCCTCGACATCAGTGGTGCACCGAAGGGACCGGTTGTGAGGGACGAAGCCCTGGGACACTGGCCCTGCGTTTCTGCTTCTCCGACCAGTGCTGTCTGGTGGTGAGCGGGCGTCTCGGACCGCAGGGAGGTCCTGACTCAGAGGGTTAAAAACATCCGACACCGTGGATGACTCCACACGTCAGCTATGCTGTCACCCTAGTTAAGATTCTGGTTTGTAAGTGTGGCTCCTCCCGCTGTTTTCCTGTGGTGTGGGGCCTCGGCGCCGGGCAGGCGTCATCTGAACCTGGCATTCCCTTGACCACACCATGCCGCCGTGCCGCGTCGCTCTTTGCGGTAGCCTCCGTCCTCGTCAGTGTTTTTAAAATTGGAATGAAACGAGCCTCTGCTAACAGATTTTATTGGAAACGGCTGAGAGAAACAGCAGCTTCATCTGAAATGATCTCATCCCCAGGTACGCAAAGCGCACCACGTCTCTGCAGGTGAGAGAACAGGGCTGGGCTGACCTTGGAGAGCACGTCACTGATGACCAAACAGCATGGTGTGTGCTTCTGCGCTGTCCATGTCCTGGCTTCGGGGTCTTTGTGGAACCTCTGATCCATCCACTTCATGTCAGCACGCTACTTGCTATTCTGTGCGGTGGATATATTTAGTGCTGGGCTTCACTTTCCCTGCCTCATATTAGAGTTCATCGGGGAGAGTCTAGAGTGTTGAATGTTATTATAAATAGGTGTATTGTTAGGTTGAGAGGCCAGGAAAACCTTTAGTGACTGAAGATTCCTTGTACAGGAAACCGTTAACGATAGATGGGTCTATAATCTTGAGGTGTTAAATAAAAATGTGTGATCTGCTCTGGTGGTCTCCATATTTTGCCTCAAGTAGTATGATGATAATTCATTCGACTCGTCTCCAGGGAGGAGAGCTACTTGTCAGGATGTTGGAAGAGGAAGATGGACTGGATGTCAGGACCGGTTTGGAAGACTGCTGGTCCTTCGCTTCCCCGAGTTCTGCCTGGTCAGTCTGGTGGGCACCAGCTTTAATTGTCAAGTGGACACCTGAGTGTCTCACGCATGTCTCCTGAGGGTGAGGGTGGAGAGCAGAAGGGTGATGCGTGTGTCTGACACTCACTTTACCGGCCGTTCAGTGCATTCCCATTTTCACACCGTGCCGTCCTAGGGAGCCAGCAAGGAAGGGGAAGGCAGTGGACACTCGTCTCTGGTGCCAACGAGGAGGGGTCCCCTGCCAGAGGGGACAGTGTTCCTAAATTAATCCGTTTACCGTGTTAGGGGCCCAACTGAGCCCCCTCCAACTTGGAAAGGTGACTGTATCAGAGGACCAGGCCTTTGAAGAAGTGACTGTGTAGAAACGAGGCCGTTAGCTGCTAACCCAGTATGCCTGGGGTCCTCACTCGAAGAGGAGGTTTGAGCACAAAGAGCCGTTGGACGCTCACTCGGAGGAAGCAGCAAGCACCGGGCCGCGGTCTGCAGGCCCCAGGGGAGGCCTCGGGAGGAGGTGGCCCCGCTGGCCTGGGGCTTGGGCTTCCAGCCTGCAGGGTGCGTGTGGTCGAGTCTTGTTGCGGAAGCTGCGGACCGTGGTGGCCATTACGGGGTCCGGGCAGGCTGCCACCCGGCGTTCAGACACGCGCAGAGCTGGCATCGCGTCTGTGAAGGCGGCTGTTGCGGTTCCCGTTCCCAGTGTCCGAGGAGGCCCCAAGGGCTCCTTGTATGCAGGGCCGTCCCCGCGTCCGGTGCCCGTGCGGGAGGGGGGCCTCCGAGCCTCCTGCTGCCGCCCGCGGGACCACTCTGGCGGCTTCATGGGAGAGGAGACCTGCGGAGAGCGGGGCGTGTGGGACAGATTCTCATCACAGGAGAACGTCGGTTCAGGGAAACGCAGCTTTTAAGACATGGAAGAGTTTTGCGGCCGAACAGGCGTTGCAGAACGGACAGGTGAAGCGTGTGTGGGGAGCTGTGTGTGAGCTGAGGAGCCAGAGGGAAACTGGCCGGGGTGAGGGCGCCCCAGGCCCTGGACTGAGAGTGTGGTGATGGGAGAACCCTTGCTGAGCAAGAGCACAGGTTACTCAAGGAATGCTACTTTTTGGTCTTATTTGTTTGACCCCAAAAGTCTGAATTTATCCTGTTTACTGGTAGGTCTATGATGGATTTTGGGGGAGGGGGAGAAGGTGAACTTGAAGGCTGAGGCGACAGAGGGTCCATCTGAAAGGACTGGGAGTGTCTTTGCTCTGAGTGGAGAGCCTGGCCAGGGTCTAGAGGGCTGGGGACTGTGCACGGCTTATTAAGGAGCTTGGACTTTGAGCTGATGACCTGGGAAACCCTTCTGTTGAGACAGATGAGAACACAGAGCACCCCCGGCGTCCTCCCTGGAGGTGCCCTCTGTGGCCCCTAGTGACCTCGTGTGACACTATCCCGACCTGTTCTCTTTCTTGCTGGTTTTTTTTGTTTTCATTTAAACATACGAAGCCCTAACCTCTGATAAGTCAGAGTGTGACCTGATTTGCAGACGGGGTCTTACAGAGGTGACGAGGTGAAGATGAGGTTGTGAGGAGGGCTGTGGTTCAGCATGAGCATGTCCTTGTGCACAGGGGACATTTGGACACAGAGAGACAGGCGCCGGGGGAAGGCCATGTGAAGATGCCGGGGAGCCGCAGGCCACGTCCCACAGCCCCGCGGAACCAGCCCTGCCCACCCTTCATCTGGGACTTGCAGCCTCCAGAACTGTCTGTGCCAGTTCGTGCTCCGGGACAGCGTTTGCAGCAAACTAACACACGGATTGTAAATTGTTACAGCTACTTTTTTCCCCCCTATTTAAGTTTTACTTAATAGATGTGAAGAAATTATTTAATAAATGAAAAACTTCAAACATACATAAGACCAGACAGGGGCTACAGAGAGTTCCTGTGTACGCACCTCTCACCCAGCTTGAATCCGCTGGAGGCCAGCTTGCTTCATGCTACCCCCATCACTTTCTCTACCCTCATCCTACCTTGAAGCGAATTTCAGACATAGCTAAGTGGGTCACTATCTGTAAGAGGTTAAGACTATTAAAGACAGAAGCAGTGTCGCCCTCTTCCTGGAAGAACTAAGTCATGCTTCTCTCATGCTGTCCCTTGTTAGTGCACAGATTTCCAGCGGTCTGCGTTGTCTTTTTTTTTTTTTTTCTTACGGTTTTGAATCATGTTCGGATAACACCTGTACATTGTACTTTGTTGCTATGTCTCTCTTAAACTCTCTTCTAATTCCTTCTTCATCTTTCTTTCTCTCCTTGTAATCCATCAGGTTTTTCTCCTTGAGTGTCTTTTGTGACCTGAATTTTGCTGGTTATGTTCTTATTATGGGATTCAATACATTCCACTATGCTCTTTATTTCCTGTTAATTGGTATTTAGACCTGGAGGCTTGGTCAGATACAAGTGTGATATTTTGTTACTATTGGGTTGTTTTGTTTTGGCAGTACTTCTGTAGTGGTGTGTTTCTCCATCTGGAGGCACATAATGTCAGATTGTCTTTTTGAATCATTGTTGTTCAGTTGCTAAGTTGTGTCCAGCTGTTTTCGATCCTGTGGACTGCAGCACACCAGGCTTCCCTGTCCTTCACCGTCTTCCTGTCTTCACTGACTGTTTGCTCAGAGTCACGTTCATTGAGTCAATGATGCCATCCAACCATCTCATCCTCTGTCATCCCCTTTTCCTGCCCTCAATCTTTCCAGCATCAAGTCTTTTCCAGTGAGTCAGCTCTTCACATCAGGTGGCCAAAGTATTAGAGCTTCAGCATCAGTCCTTCAAATGAATAGTTAGGGTTGATTTCCTTTAGGATTGACTGGTTTGATCATCTTTCGGTCCAGGGGACTCTCAAGAGTCTTCTCCAACACAATTCAAAAGCATTAATTTTTTCGGCACTCAGCCTTCTTTATGGTCCAACTCTCACATCCATACATAACTACTGGAAAAACCATAGCTTTGACTATATGGACCTTTGTCAGCAAAGTGATGTCTCTGCTTTTTAATATGCTGTCTAGGTTTGACATAGCTTTCTTTCCAAGGAGCAAGCGTCTTTTAACTTCATGGCTGCAGTCACCATCCACAGTGATTCTGGAGCCCAAGAAAACAAAATCTGTCGCAGCTTCCAATTTTCCCCCTTCTGTTCGCCATGAAGGGATGGGCCTGGATGCCATGATCTTAGTTTTTTGAATGTTGAGTTTCAAGCCAGCTTTTTCGCTCTCCTCTTTTTCATTCTCCACATCAAGAGGCTCTTTTGCATTATTAGCTATTGATAGTGAATGTCCCATCGTGCATAATGCTCCCTGGTGATTCAGACGGTAAAGAATCCACCTGCCAATGCAAGAGACATGGGTTCCATCCCTGGGTGGGGAAGATGCCCTGGAGGAGGAAATGGCAAGCCACTCCAGTGTTCTTGCCTAGGAAACTCCGTGGACAGAGAAGGCTGATGGGTTATGTATATAGTCCATGGGTTCGCAGCAAGAGAGTCAGACATGACTTAGTGACTAAACAACCATGAAATACTGTTCTTTTTGGTTTTTTTTTTTTTTTTTGAAACAACTATTTAAGAATATAAACACTATTTTTAGTTAGCAGGCCATACCAGAACTAACAGTGGGCAGCATTTTGAGCTATTGGTAGTGACCAGTAGTTTCCTGACCAAACTGACCATAGTTTCGTGATTCCTTTTCTAGGCTATATATACCTGTGACATAAAAGGAAATATCCATTTGGTCTTTGTCCCCTTTTCTGGCCCAAAGTTCCTAAAGCCCTGGGCATTTCCTGACTGGGAGGAATGATAGCATCTGTTATTAATGACAAGCCCCTCCCACCACACCTGAATTTATGTTAATGAAGCGAACGTTCAGTTCAGTCACTCAGTCGTGTCCAACTTTTTGCGACCCCTTAGACTGCAGCACGCCAGGCTTCCCTGTTCATCACCAATTCCTGCAGTTTGCTTAAACTCGTGCATTGAGTTGGTGATGCCATCCAACCATCTCATCCTCTGTCATCCCCTTCTCCTCCTGCCTTCAATCTTTGCCAGCATCAGGGTCTTTTCCAGTGAGTCATTTCTCTGCATCAGGTGGCCAGAGTATTGGCGTTTCAGCTTCAGCATCAGTCCTTCCGATGAATACTCAGGACTGATTTCCTTTAGGATTGACTGGTTTGATCTCCTTGCAGTCTAAGGGACTCTCAAGCGTCTTCTCCAACACCACAGTTCCAAAGCATTAATTCTTCAGTGCTCTCAGCTTTCTTTATAGTTCAACTCTCACATTCACACATGACTACGGGAAAAACCATAGCTTTGACTAGATGGACCTTTGTTGGCAAAGCAGTAATCTCTGCTTTTTAATATGCTGTCTTGGTTGGTTGTAGCTTTTCTTCTAAGGAACAAGCATCTTTTAATTTCATGACTGCAATCACCATCTGCAGTGATTTTGGAGCCCGAGAAAATAAAGTCTCTCACTGTTTCCATTGTTTCCCCATCTATTTCCCATGAAGTGATGGGACCGGATGCCATGATCTTCATTTTCTGAATGTTGAGTTTTAAACCAACTTTTTTACTCTCCTCTTTTCACTTTCATCAAGAGGCTCTTCAGTTCTTCTTCGCTTTCTGCCATAAGGGTGGTGTCATCTATGTATCTGAGGTTATTGATATTTCTCCCAGAAATCTTAATTCCAGCTTGTGAGAGTGTTGGAACGAATGTTGGCAGGTCCCTAAGTAGCTTCAGGATAGGGATTTGTGGATAGAGGAAGGAACTTATGATTAGAGAATTTGAAGCTTCAGTCTCACCCTTTATGACTTGAACCCCTGAGCAACCGAATAGTAAATAGGAGGCAGTTTCTTAAAAGCATATCAGCTGGTAACCAAAGAGTGAGTGACAGGATGAGAAGGCCAGCACGTCGCAATCCCCTGTGGGTCTTGACACTGATCATCATTTCTTTTTTATCTGTGAACCTTGAAAAATTTTAATTTAATTTGAAAATGGATTCACAGGTGACTCTTCAGTTGATTACGCATATATTCAAGTTCTGATGGGGGTTCTAGGCAGGGCTTTATAATGGTTGAATTAATGATTAGGTGGCATACCTCCCTTACTCTGAGTCATTACTGAGAAATCGTGTTCCCCAGATTACCTGTCTGTAAAACAGATAATATGCACCTACCTCTTTGAGTCTCTCAAGTTTTCTAACTTATTAAATCAAGTGCTGGATAGATATCTATTAAAATGGTTTGGGAACTAAAATGAAAACTTACACCGGCTGTACCTCTGAGATGCTGTGTGTTTTTGCAGCGGAGTCTTGGGGAGGCGTACGAAGCACCCCAAACCTCTCATTATCCTTGTTCCCAGTTTGTAATCAGCCAGGCGGCTTCGATGTGCGGAGGAGACACTCCTGTCATTATTGATGTTTTTCCTTATGCAGTGATTGGTTTGACTTATACCTTTCTGAATGCTTCAGCTTGAGAACGTCAGAGGAAAGCTGTCTTTCTTTACAGTTCCAACCTGCTTAACTGTCGCATCCAGGAACCTTCCAGGGGCCTGGTTTGTAGTCTGGCCCTGGGGGCCACGGGGGATTTCCTTGTAGTTCCTCCTGTCTAGAATTTGCTTCCTCTCTGCGGTTTGTGCAAACCCAGCTCACCTTGCAGCCACAGGAGGCTGGTTTGATTTCTTCATTTTATGCAAGTTCTTCTTTTTTGTATGGAAGTTTTCTTTGTTGATATACAGAGCTTTTTTTCTCCCTTTTTAAATCACAATACTTTGGGTCAATCAAAAGACAAATGCTGTCAACGAAATAGTTTTTAAAAGTGGTAAAACTGAAAATTTCTGCTTGAGGCTACCTAGTAAATTTCTCAGGTTATTGATTTAGAATCCTCTCAGTGGGCTGGCTGATGCTGAGGTGAAGTAGACTTGTGTACATTGAAGAAATCTGAGTCCAGCAGAGCAGAGGCCCCTGCAGTGTCTTTTTAAAAAAAATTTATTTTTAATTAGAGGATAATTGCCGTACAATCTTGTGTTGGTTTCTGCCACGCATCAGCATGAATCAGCCATAGGCGTGTGTATGACCCCTCCCTCTTGAGCCTTCCTCCCACCTCCTAGCCCATCCCACCCCCTAGGTTGTCACAGTCCAGGGAGCTCCCTCCCTGCAGTGTCATAACAGAAATACATTAGCAAGGACGGGCAAAACTCAGCATGACTAGTTATTTTTAACACGGGTATGACTTTTCATACAGCAAAAACAAGACCAGGAGCTGACTGTGGCTCAGACCATGAACTCCTTATTGCCAAATTCAGACTGAAATTGAAGAAAGTAGGGAAAACCACTAGACCATTCAGGTATGACCTAAATCAAATCCCTTATGATTATACAGTGGAAGTGAGAAATGGTTTGGGAACTAAACTGCTTAAGGGCCTCGATCTGATAGATAGAGGCCTGATGAACTATGGAATGAGGTTCGTGACATTGTACAGAAGACAGGGATCAAGACCATCCCCATGGAAAAGAAATGCAAAAAAGCAAAATGGCTGTCTGGAGAGGCCTTACAAATAGCTGTGAAAAGAAGAGAAGCGAAAAGCAAAGGAGAAAAGGAAAGATATAAACATCTGAATGCAGTTCCAGAGAATAGCAAGAAGAGATAAGAAAGCCTTCTTGAGCAATCAATGCAAAGAAATAGAGGAAAACAACAGAATGGGAAAGACTAGGGATCTCTTCAAGAAAATCAGAGATACCAAAGGAACTTTTCATGCAAAGATGGGCTCGATAAAGGACAGAAATGGTATGGACCTAACAGAAGCAGAAGATATTAAGAAGAGGTGGCAAGAATACACAGAAGAACTGTACAAAAAAGAGCTTCATGACCCAGATAATCACGATGGTGTGATCACTGACCTAGAGCCAGACATCCTGGAATGTGAAGCCAAGTGGGCCTTAGAAAGCATCACTAGGAACAAAGCTAGTGGAGGTGATGGAATTCTAGTTGAGCTATTCCAAATCCTGAAAGATGATGCTGTGAAAGTGCTGCACTCAATATGCCAGCAAATTTGGAAAACTCAGCAGTGGCCACAAGATTGGAAAAGGTCAGTTTTCATTCCAATCCCAAAGAAAGGCAATGCCAAATAATGTTCAAACTACCGCACAATTGCACTCATCTCACACGCTAGTAAAGTAATGCTCAAAATTCTCCAAGCCAGGCTTCAGCAATATGTGAACCGTGAACTTCCTGATGTTCAAGCTGGTTTTAGAAAAGGCAGAGGAACCAGAGATCAAATTGCCACCATCCGCTGGATCATGGAAAAAGCAAGAGAGTCCCAGAAAAACATCTATTTCTGCTTTATTGACTATGCCAAAGCCTTTGACTGTGTAGATCACAATAAACTGTGGAAAATTCTGAAAGAGATAGGAATACCAGACCACTTGACCTGCCTGTTGAGAAATCTGTATGCAGGTCAGGAAGCAACAGTTAGAACTGGTCATGGAACAACAGACAGGTTCCAAATAGGAAAAGGAGTACGTCAAGGCTGTATATTGTCACCATGTTTATTTAACTTATATGCAGAGTACATCATGAGAAATGCTGGACTGGAAGAAACACAAGTTGGAATCAAGATTGCTGGGAGAAATATCAATAACCTCAGATATGCAGATGACACCACCCTTATGGCAGAAAGTGAAGAGGAACTCAAAAGCTTCTTGATGAAAGTGAAAGTGGAGAGTGAAAAGGTTGGCTTAAAGCTCAACATTCAGAAAATGAAGATCATGGCATCTGGTCCCATCACTACATGGGAAATAGATGGAGAAACAGTGGAAACAGTGTCAGACTTTATTTTTCTGGGCTCCAAAGTCACTGCAGATGGTGACTGCAGCCATGAAATTAAAAGATGCTTACTCCTTGGAAGGAAAGTTATGACCAACCTAGATAGCATATTCAAAAGCAGAGACATTACTTTGCCAACAAAGGTTCGCCTAGTCAAGGCTATGGTCTTTCCTGAGGTCATGTACGGATGTGAGAGCTGGACTGTGAAGAAGGCTGAGCACCAAAGAATTGATGCTTTTGAACTGTGGTGTTGGACAAGACTCCTGAGAGTCCCTTGGACTGCAAGGAGATCCAACCAGTCCATTCTGAAGGAGATCAGCCCTAGGTGTTCTTTGGAAGGAATGATGCTAAAGCTGAAACTCCAGTATTTTGGCCACTGCATGCGAAGAGTTGACTCATTGGAGAAGACTCTGATGCTGGGAGGGATTGGGGGCAGGAGGAGAAGGGGACGACAGAGGATGAGATGGCTGGATGGCATCACTGACTCGATGGGTGTGAGTCTGAGTGACGTCCGGGAGCTGGTGATGGACAGGGAGGCCTGGCGTGCTGCAGTTCATGGGGTTGCAAAGAGTCGTGAGCGACTGATCTGGTCTGATGACTTTTCATGCCTACCTCATGACTCAGGAGGTGGTTTTATGAATCAGATCACTGAGCCGCCCCTCAGGCAGTTTTGATCGAATGTTATGATAGATGGTTATGATAAAAAGGATGAAAAGAGAGGGAAGAGTTGTTTACTGTTTACTCTGTGGAGTTTGGAGGGGAGCCCCAAAATTGTGAACTGCCCTAATTCTAGTGAGAGGCTTCCGTCTACAGCACTTAGGCTGTTTTTGAATGTTAAAAACAATGAGATGGAACAATGTGATATTGCGGGAACTGGGGCGGAGGGGAGGGCTTGTGTCCGGCACCCTGGACCCAGTCTGGCCTGACCACCTTCTCACCTCGTGTTCCTGGCACGTTGGTGTCCGTGTTTGGGACACGGAGCTGGTGTCCTGATGATCAAATGAAAATAGCACGTATCCTTTGTCAAGTCTCAGATGTGACCGGTTATAACATTCCCTTATTTTTCTGCTGTTAAGAAAGAAGAAATGCTGCCGATGAAAACCGCTTCCTTTCAAGTGTAAAATACCCCTGACATGTGGCGGTCTTAAACCGCAGTGGGCAAACCACGTCTTACAGATGCGTGTGATACGGCGTATATGCGAGTGCTCTGCCGCATAAGCCTCAGGAGTGGTCTTTGGCCCTTAGTGCGCGAGTCAGGGGAGTGAGATGGTTCTGAGAGCCAGCACCAGCGGGCAGCACGGCCCGGGCTGGGCTCGGTTCCTGGAGGCTCGGGCTTCTCGCTTAGCTCGCTTTCCCAGATGGACATCAGTGTCCCTAGTGGGTGAGTTCTGTGGTCTTCCTTGTTCACGTGTGGACTTCCCTCTGTGTTTAGTCTTGCTGATCTAGAGCTTGCAGCTTGTAGACAACCCTTGGTTAACCGTGTTGTTTTTAGGAAGGAAGGCTGCAGCGGAGTCTGAACCCCCATAACACAGCAGGTTTCACAGAGCGCTCTCTCAAATAGACCTTTTGTTGTTGGAAAGGAATTTAGTCCTGCATCGGTGTGCAGGCCTCTCTGCCCTTCTGTGAAGTCACGTTATGTCCGAGAATGCGTTTCGCTCACGTAGGCGTGTGCTCGATGTTTCTTTTCGCGTGCTGTTGTCTCATTTAAGGAAAACGGTGGCATCTTTCCTTCACTTGTCTCCAGGCTTCCTCCTTGGTGCCTTTGAACACATAATTAGCCGTAGGTGGAAAAGTTTGTTTCTGACTTTCCCGTGGCAATCGTTTCACAATATATACATATATCAAATTATCATGTTGTACACCCTAAATGTACACCGTGCTATATGTTATATAGCAAGGCAGGAGAGAAAGAGAAGTATATTTCTTTGTAAAATACCAGTAGGTGAGACTCAACAGTTTGCTCTAACAAAAAATAGAAAGGTTCAGAGTAAGCCTACTTGAATAAGATGATGTCTAGATAACTGAATCTTTGCTGAAAGTGAGCTGTCAGAGTCTTTATGCTCCTGACAGGGGTTGCAGGCTTCTTATTAGTGCCTCGCATGCAGTGTCTATTGCAGATTCTTTTCGAAACAGCCCTCTAAAGAGGTAGAAGGTATTCTGAGCCGTTCCCCCGCCCCCAAGCAGAAACTGGTCGCAGGCCGTCGTCGCAGGTGTGTTGTGTTCAGTTTCTCTGTCGTGACCACGGCTCCCTGGAGAAGTGGCTGATTCTAAAGCCAGAAGAGGGAAATACAAGGGGAGCCTGGAGCCTCCTGTAGCACCAGAGTGAGGAAGTGTTGGAGGTAAAAAAAAAAAGGGGGGGGGGGCATGTCTGAAGGACCCAGGCGTCCACTTGAAAGAGCTCCCCGCCAGGCCACAGCTGGAACAATCTGAGCTGCAGAGTCAGGAGAATAATGGATTATCACCGAAGTATAGAACAGAATAAATATCTATGAGTTCATAACTTTATCAGTGACTGAAAAGTGCAGGAAGAGGGACGGCTCTCCTTTACAGAAGAGTCCCAAGTAATATGTGTTTAAGGACCGAGGGAAATAGAAAAATCACCATTAGAGCGTCACGGTGTATATAGGCTTCCATAGACCCAGTGTGTGGGCGGGGCTTCAGAGCGCGTCCCCCCGGTTATCAGTGACTGTAGTCATTTAACCGACCCCTGCACACCCAGTAACACTGCTCCCTCCAAGAAGCACAGCTGAATTCCCCTCCCCGGGTGTGTGCCCTGGACTCCGTGACCGGCTTCTGAAGAGAGGAATGTGTGGAGGGCAGAGGAGACTGTTCGCTGTGGTGGTCTCCACCAGGGACCCCGGGACCCGGCTTCACGGAACCGGTAGTGCGTTGTGCCAACATCACGTGCTCCAGATACCATGTCACGGGAAGGACATTTTACCCGGCCCTATTCTAGATTCTTCCCACATACTTGTAACCTCAGTCCAATTCTGAGAAGACATCAGGCAACCCCAGTTGAGGGATAGTCTGCAAAGTCACTGACAGATATTCTTCAGAAGCATCACAGTTGTGAAGCACGGACAGAGACATCAGAGGTTGGATGAGACTAGGGCCACGATGAGTAAATGGAACATCAGTGGACCCAGTTGAATCCTGGCAAAGAAAAAGGGTGTTGATGGAAAAACTGGTAAAGTCCAGGTACATTTGGGGGTTCAGCTGGTGGTATAGTATGCGTGTCGTCTTAGCTCTGATAAATGCGCCACGTAGGATGCTCAGGCTAGTGGAAGCTGGGGGAAGAGTGTACGGTACGCTCCGCATTGCCTCTCTAACTCTGCTGTTAATCTAAAATTGTTTTGAAATCAGAAGTTCGGAAAAAAAAAAAGACTCAACCTCTTGTCCTAGGTTGGTCATCAGCTTTATCTTGAGCATTTGAGAATTATTAACTGGGATATTATTTATCCCATATTATTAATGGGATATTATTTATCCCATTTATATCTGGCACAAAATATATTGATTCGCTTATTAAAGTTGACTTTGGAATGCCTGTGTTAACATTGTTTATTTCTCTTTCCAGGGAGGTACCTGTTGCAGAAATTTCCACATCTTTTGTGATCCTCTCTGTGGGCAGTTTAATGATATTAATAGTGTTAATTGCAAACTGTGTATCCTGCTGTAAGGACCCAGAAATAGACTTTAAGGTGAGCACAGATGGGAGGAACTTTTATTTTATTTTAAATTAAATTTTATTTTGTTTAACTTTACAATATTGTATTGTTTTTGCCATACATCTAGATGGATCTGCCACAAGTATACATGTGTTCCCCATCCTGAACCCTCCTCCGTCCTCCCTCCCCATACCATCCCCCTGGGTCGTCCCAGTGCACGAGCCCCAGGCATCCGTTATCAGGCATCGTACCTGGACTGGCGACTCGTTTCAGATATGATATTATGCATATTTCAATGCTATTCTCCCAAATCATCCTACCCTCTCCCGTTCCCAGAGTCCAAAAGTCTGTTCTATACATCAGTGTCTCTTGCTGTCTCGTAGACAGGGTTATTGTTACCATCTTTCTAAGGCAGGAACTTTTAAAGTCATCCCCTGATATGTTTCTCAACAGAATGGCTGTATATCATGGTCCCTGGGGAACAGGGGTGGCAATTATTTTTTTTTTCCTGAAGGGGCCAGATAGTAACTGTTTAAGTGAAATAAAGAGCCGTTGTAAATAGTAAGTACGGTGGGCCGTGGAGTCTGTTAAGGCTGCTTAGCTCTCAGTTCTGTCGTTGTGGCCACGTGAGCCCCAGACCGCATGGAAGCAAGTGGTCACCGCTGTGTGTGGGTGAAGCTTCACGTACACAGTGCAGTGGGCCATCTGCGTTTGGCGCCCCGGCGGCAGGTGCCAGCCTGGCCTCGGAGCCTCGTGGACAGTAACCGTCCGCCTGTTTTAATGGAAGTTTTGCTGAGTGGGAATAAGGAATGGTGATTGAGTTCACTTGCTGTAAAGCCTGTGGGAGAAGAAGGCTGGTTTTGATTCTTTTTCTAAACTTGCAAGTGCTGGTGCATTTGTGGTTGTTGAGTCACTGAAGCCAGGGGATCCCCCAGTGCCTTCTGTTTGTCAGGAGCAGCATCTTTGAGTTTACCTCAAGCCCTGAGCTCCCTGAGGAGCAGGAAAGAGCAGTGCTGGTAATGAAGCTGGCCCGGAGTGGGAGGTGGTGGTGGGGGGTGTGTGTGTGATAATGTAGAGGTGCTGGTGTGGTAGCTTCTGGGCGGAGTCTGCTGGAAACCAGCTGGGATATCCTCTCTAGAACGTGCGGCTGGCATGCTTTAGGGCTCAGTGAAGACTTATTAAAAAGGAGTACATGAACGAAGGGGGGCAAAGAGGGATGTGTGTGCAGAGAAAATGGTCCTGCAGGTAGAGCTTTAGTGCCTGATGACAGTTGTGGGGCCGTCCCACGAGCCCTGAGGCCTGAGGTTCAAGTTGGGGGAGCCTTTTCTGTGGACACATGGACCTTATTTCTCCAGCCTCACACCTCTTTCCGCTATGTGTCCCCTTTACCTTGGGTCTGGTGGCAGCTCTGAGGATGGAAGACGTGCTGTCCCTTTGGCTGGACTCCAGTGTTACACATGTTGCGGGGGGAGGAAGGCTGAAGGGGGCTGGAGGAAAACTCCCTAGCACGGGTCATTGTCTCTAGCAGACTCCCCGCCCGGAGGACATGAACGCCGAGGCCCCGGAATCGGTGCAGACCCGTCTGGGGGGCCCTGGTGACTGCACCGCCTGGGGGCGCGCCGGCGGGCGCTCAGTCTGGCTGAGGGGCTGCTCACAGACACCTGGCCCTTTGGCGTCTGTCTTCAGACAGACGTGAAGGCCGATCAGTGTTTTTGAAACCGAAAGCTGGTCTCTCTCACGCCACGAGACCTCACTCTTGCCTTGAATCGTTCTTACCCCCTGACGCTCAGCGTGGGCCCAGGGCGTCCGTGACGACGCAGACTCAGGGAGTGTGTTTATCAGGCTTCCCCAGGTGCCTGCTGCAGCGGCTGAGGGCCCACACTGGACAGAAGACCCTCCCCAGCCTCAGACCGTGGGAGAAGGAGGGAGTCACCATCTAGCACTCGTGGTCTTCCTTTAGATTTAGAAGGGTGGTGTTCCAGAACTGATCGGCCCCGGGACGTCATTTACCGACCAGGAGGCTGCAGCCTGGTCAAGCCGGTGGCCTGCCGGAGCGCGTCCAGGCAGTGGAGGACAGAGCTCAGAGCGACCCAGTGTCCCCTCACGGCCCCATCGCTGTTGCTGTTAAGCTGTGTTACCTCTCAGTCTTTAGAATTACCTGCTGCCTAATGGTATATCATGCACTGCCCAGGTTGAAGTCTTCTCTTAAACAAGAGAACCTTGAGGAATGTCCAAAGGGGAAGCCAGGTGAAGCTCTTCTGTTTAGGGGTGACCTCACAGATTGGAGTGTCCTCCTCTTCCCTCCCCAGTAGACAGTGATAGTGTCCTAGTGCACTTGGCAACACCTGTGATGGATGTGAGAACATAAAATGTTACATCAGCGACATCCATCCTTACACCCGGCAGCTTCTCCTGTGCATGGGGTGGGGTCGAAGGAGGTGGTAGAAAAGAGTTTGGTCACGTAGGGGGCTGGAAAACAGTCTCGTTCGGCTTCTGTCATGGTGCCTGGCGGGGTAATGCTCATTAATTATCTGAATGAGTGACCTTGATAGTCATCTGTATCTATGTTAAATTAACACGGACACCAAGACAGGCCCAGCTCACTGAATGATGATAGCAGGAGTCAGGGTAGCTTTCTGCTGGACAGAGTCACTTAAAAGGGTTCCGCAGCTCGGTCAGTGCAGCCTCCATTTTAAAGTCACCTTCTTTAGAAAGCCAGGCGTTCTTAGAATGTTGATTGCACTTATGTGCCTCAGAGTTTAATACTGACCTTCATGGTTCAGGTCCTGATGGTCTTTCTACCTAGTTTAGTATGTTTATGCATTGTTACTCTGGCCAGACGAATAGGACTCACTTAAAAATGTCTTTTCTGTGTCTTTTAACTGTCTTTATTTTGATTGAAATCACAAGAAACCAGAAATACATATACAATCGGAAAATAAATATTTTTATTCAGTATGCAAAGAGATCTGTGAAAGTGAGTAATAGTAGTAAACAGAATGCCTTAAACTGACCCAGATTCAATCCCTGGGTTGGGAAGATCCCTTGGAGAAGAATACAGCAAGCCCACTCCAGTGTTCTTGCCTGGGGAATTCCACGGACAGAGGAGTCTGGCTAGCCCCAGTCCTTGGGGTCATAAAGAGTTGGACATGGCTGAGGGACTAACACTTCCATAGTAACTTAGAATTCAAATATTGAGCCTGGGAATTGTAAGTTGTAGGGGTCATTTTAGAAAATTTTGCATTTAACTTCAAGTTGATCAGTTTAAAAAGTTACATATGATATAATTGATTTTCATATCTTATTTATTCTGTTTAGAGTCACAGAACACAGTTACTTATGCTTTTTGCTTGAAGGCAATATGAATTGGGAAAAAAATTATGACAGGGTGTTCCCAATGAGTGAATAAATGTTTATGTCTTACATGTTAGCATGTATCTTTGGTATTTGCTCTCAAGCTGATTCATATTAGATACAGCATCGCTCTTCCTTTGCTTTAGGAATTTGAAGATAACTTTGATGATGAGATTGACTTTACACCACCAGCAGAAGACACGCCCTCCGTCCAGTCTCCGGCAGAAGTCTTCACACTCTCAGTACCAACGGTCTCACTACCGGCCCCCTCACAGTTCCAGCCTTCCGTAGGTAAGGCCTTCCATCCTGATGTCATGTTGCCATGAATAACTTCTGAGTCCTGAGAAAGGAAGCCTTGCTACTGATTGGACTGTGGGTTTCCCCTGCTTGCTGACTTCTCTGCCTTCTGCTCTGTGGTGAAGCTCAGTTCTGGCGGTCACGCTTAAGTTCATTGACGTTTCCATTTGTTTGTTTCTTCCTGCTCCTCAGACTGGATAATCTCATTTGACCTGCCTTCAAGTTTACTGATTATCCAAAGTCTGTTGTTGAACCCCTCTTGTGAATTTTTTTTTTTTTAGTCCTGAAGTGACTTAACAGCAGCAGCAGCAGCACTTTGAGCTCTAAAACTTTATTTGGCTCCTTTTAATAATTTCTCTCATTTTATTGGTCTTCTTTCAATTTCCTGTGGTTCTGTGCCTGTGGTTTCCTTTGGCCCTTTCAGCGTGTTTGACACACGTGATTTAAGCTTGTCCAGTAAGGCCAGTGTCTGTTTCCTCAGGGACACTTTCTTTTAAATTTCCTTTGTAGCAGTTCATGTACCATTATTTATTGTTCTTTATTTGTTTTGCAATTTTCTGTTGAAAACTGGATATTTTGAATAACATGATATGCAAAAAAAAGGGAACAAGGAACAGATGCTGTCTAGGTCCTGACAGCCTGACCCTGTGCCAGGGCAGGTGCCCAGCCTGGCCATTGACAGCTCTGCCTTAGCCTTCAGTTCCTGCCAGAGGCGAC
Source organism: Tragelaphus eurycerus (assembly GCA_935064755.1). Lineage (NCBI taxonomy): Eukaryota > Metazoa > Chordata > Mammalia > Artiodactyla > Bovidae > Tragelaphus > Tragelaphus eurycerus. The sequence goes on from CAKXYN010000108.1 coordinate 4,615,572, forward strand.
GCCTCTGTTCTTGGGTTTCTTCTGAGTGGGTGTCCTTCCCTGAGGATGCACATGGCTCTTGAGGTTGCCCCATATGTGTAATAATAGCTTTTTAAACAGAGCTCCTCCCCCACCCGTTTTCACGGAGCTTTTCCGTGGAAGCTCCAGCTGGTTTATTGTTGCCTCGGTTGTTTTCTGCCCCAGGTGGCAGTGCCTCGTCCACCTGGCTTCCATTGTTTTGAGGCACAGGAAGCCTCCCCGTCCTGATAGAGCCCAGTTCAGTGGAAGAAGGGGCGCCCCTGCAGCAGGCCTTCCGGGAAGCCCCAGTCAGGTCAAGAGAAACACGGTTCCTGGGGAAGGAGGGCACTCTGCTCCCTCTGGGACCAGCACCCACTCTGACACGTGGCTTGTTTTTAAGATGTGCTATGAGGGAGGTGGGTTGTAGGTGAACAAAAGGCCACAGAGAAATTCTCTCTTTTTCAGTGGCCTTTCTCCTGGTTCCCTTTGATTGCTCTAAACCTTCACTGTCTTCCAGAGTTCTGATGAGGTGGAGTTTGTGACAAGAGTTTCAGTGTTTCCAGAGAGGAACAGTCTAGAGATCCCTACTCCCCACCCCACCCCCAACCCCCATAAAAGTAAAGGCCAGTGAGTGGTGGTAACTGGTGGTTACAGCAGGGCTATTGATCGGAGTATTTGGTGCTGGAGCTCAGAGTCAGGACAGGATACTTTTTCACAAATACTGTCAGTTTTAAAAGTTGCTTTTTTAAAATAATTTTGTTTACTTAATGTTTGACTCTGACGGGCCTTTGTTGCCGGGCGTAGGCTTTTCTCTCATTGCCGCAAGCAGGGGCCTCTCTCTGGTTGTGGCACTGGGGCTTCTCATTGCTGCGGCATCTCTTGTTGCAGAGCACAGGCTCTGGGGTGTGTGGGCTTCAGCAGCTCTGGGAGGCTCAGTAGTTGCAGTTCCAGGCTGTGGAGCCCAGGCTCGATAGTTGTGGCGCATGGACGTAGTCGCTCTGCAGCATGCGGGGTCTTCCCAGATCGGGGACTGAACCTGTGTCTCCTGCATTGGCAGGCAGATTCTTTACCGCTGAGCCAGCAGAGAAGCCCTTAAGTATTTATTTCTATCTTTGTTATCACAAACATTAAATTTATATTAGTATTTGTACTTTATAGGTTATATACTTATTATGTCTTTTCGTTAAATACTTTACTTCTTAAATGTTCTTTTTCTTATAGAAGGTTTGAAGTCCCAAGTTGCCCGCCACAGTCTGAACTACATACAGGAAATTGGGAATGGCTGGTTTGGAAAGGTAAAGTCTGCTCACCTTCAATTTTTCCCTCCTGTTACACTGTTAGAATGCAAAGCTGCTTAAGTCTTACTATGCATGACATTGCACATCTCTCTACATACTGTGGCATCAATTGCCCTTCTCCATTGGCCCCTTAAACTGTGTGGGAGTGCGAGCGTCAGCGCTTCTGGGTGTGAGTTTCCCCAAGAAGGCCTTTTGTTTCTTTATCAGAGCCTTTTCTAATTGTTGGCATAAGAGTGATGAGAACGGAAAAGAGATGGGAATTTTAGAAGCTTTTCATCCTCCTCCAATTATTTGTTTTTCCTCCTTCCCCTACTTCCCCGTATGACACTTAAAGCACGTTTTAATGGGTAGATAGCATGGTTATAATGAAAACCGTTGTGAAGGACTGTTCCGTTTCTCATCTTTGGTTTTAGGTGCTCCTTGGAGAGATCTACACAGGCACTAGTGTAGCGAGAGTGATCGTGAAGGAGTTAAAAGCAAGCGCGAGCCCAAAGGAACAAGACACTTTTTTGAAAAATGGAGAACCGTACTAGTAAGTAAACCATAGCATATGTTTTTTTAATGTGATCTGTTGAAAATCAGGTGTTTAAAACCACTTTGAGATTTCTGGTTGTAAAATACACAATTTAAATAAGATCCAGAGTCTCATAGCACAAGACCCAATATGTCCAGATTTCAATCAAAATTATTCATCTTTCCAAGAAAACTCAGCACAAGTAAGAAAAGGCAGCAGATGGTGGGAATGTGAATTAGTGCCGTCACTATGGAAAACGGTATGGAGATCCCTCAGAAAGCTAAAAATAGAGCTACCATATGATCCAACAGTCTCACCCCTGGGCATATATCTGGACAAAACTGTAATTCAAAAAGGTACACATACCCCAATATGTTCATAGCAGCACTGTTTGCAATAGCCAAGACACAGGAACAACCTAGGTGTCCATAGACAGATGAGTGGATGAAGAAGGGGGCATGCACAGTATATACAGTGAATACTACTCAGCCATAAAAAAGACGGAAACAATGCCCTTTGCAGCAAGTCAGACAGAGAAAGACAAATACCATATGATATCACTTACATGTGGAATTGAAACTATGACACAAGTGAATGTGTCTACAAAATAGAAGGAGACTCTCAGACAGAGGATGGAAGTGTGGTTGCCACGTGGGAGGGGGACTGAGGGAAGGCTGGGCTGGGAGTTTGGGATTAGCAGATGCACAATATTGTATAGAGCACGGGTAAGCATCCAGGTCGAGCTGTTACAGCACAGGGACCTATATTCAATATCCTGAGATAGATCATAATGGAAAAGAATATGAAAAAGCATGTGTATCTGTAAAACGGAATCATTTTGATATATAGCAAAAATTAACACAACATTGAAAATCGACTATACTTCAATAAAATAAAGACACAAAGACAACAAATACCAACACCAAGATGAGAGTGATGTTTGGATTATCTGACAAAGATTTTAGAGCAGCCATTGTAAAAATGCTTCAGTGAGCAATTAAATTATAGTGGCCTTGAAACAAATGAAAACATGCAAAACCTCGGCAAAGATATAGACAACATCAAGAAGACCTGAATGGACCCTTCAGAACTGAAAAAATAGTAATCAAAATAAAAACTCGATGGATGAGTTCAACAGCAGAATGGAGAGGACAAAGGAGGAACATCAGTGAAGTTGAAGATAAATATTTATCGCCCAATTCATGCAGCAAAAAGAAAATAAGTTTAAAAAAATGAAAAATGCCTCAAGGACTTGGGGGACTTGAGAAAAGGATCACGACGTCCCAGATTGAAAGGAGATAGAAGATAGCTTAAAAAGATGTTTGAAGAAGTATTCACTGAAAATTGTTCCACATTTTGCAAAGACAAACCTACAGATTCAAGAAATGGAGCAAATCTCAAACAGGATAAACCCAAAGAAATGTGGGCCAACACACATCATAGTCAAACATCTGAACACAGAAGACACAAAGTCTCAAAAGCAGGGACAGGGAAGCACCATTTTACCTATGGGGTTGGATTACGTTAGAAAAGGGGAGTCTCAAATCGATAATCTCAGCTCATACGTCAAGGGACCAGAAAAAAAAGAGCAAAATGAACTCAATGCAAGCAGGAGTGGATATTAAAGAAAAGAGCAGAAAGCAGAAAGACAGTAGATAAAAATCAGTGAAACATAAAGCTGGCTCTTTGGAAAGACAGTAAAACTGGAAAAGCTCTAACACCACTGACAGAGAACAGAAGAGAGAGAACACACAGATTCCTAATACCAGGGATGAAACAGACCCTGCAGACATCAAGAGGCTAGAACGGGACCAGCAGCCCTAGTGTATGTATCTGACAACTTAGATGAAATGCACCAGTTACTCAAAAAGCACAAACCGCCCCAGCTCACTCAGCATGGAATAGGTTATTTGAATAGAATTATTAAAGAAAGGGAGTTTGAAACCTAAAAACTCTCCAAAGAATCTCTGGGGTTAGACAGTTTGACCAGAGAATTCTTCAAAGTAGGTGAAGATGGTACAGTCACTGCAGACACTTTGTTAAAAAACTAAACATACACTGACCAACCATGTGTATTAGTCACAGTTCTCCAGAGAAACACGAGCCGGTGGGATCTGTAGAGAGACGGACGGATGAACAGGTGGGTGGGTGGGTGGGTAGGTAGGTAGATGGATAGGTAGGTAGGTCGACAGATGAATGGATAGGTAGGCAGGTAATTTATTTTAAGGAAATGGCTCATGCGGTTATGGAGTCTGGCAAGTCCGCAGGGCGGGGCCAGCAGGCTGGAGACACGGGGCAGAGCCTCTGTTGCAGTTCAAGCATGGAGGCCCTCTGCTCATAGTATTTCTTCTGCACTGGGGGAGGCTGGTCTTTGTTCTCTTAAGATCTTCACCTGATTGGACGAGGCCCACCCACATGATGGAGCACCGTCTGCTTTTACTGAAAGCCAACTGATTTAGTGATGATCTCATCCCCAAACGCCCTCACAGAAGTGTCCAGAATAACATTTGACCAAATATCTGTGCACTGTGGCCCAGCTGAGTTGACACAAAATTAACTATCACATCCTGTAATCTAGCTGTTGGAATCCTGGGCATTTATCTCAGAGAACTTATTTCCACACAAAATCTTTTGCATGATTGTTTATAGGAGCTTTGTTTGTAATAGCCTCAAACTGGGAAAACTAAAATGCCATCCCTAGGTGACTGGTTTGGACAAACTCTGGTCCATCCAACCCATGGAATTCTGCTCAGCGGTAAATGAGAAGGGACTCCTGATGCAGGTGGCAACTTGGGTAATCCTAAAGGCATTATGCTGAGTGAAAAAATCAACCTCAGAAGGCCATACACCGTGTGATTTCATTTACATACATTCATTTACATAATCTTCTGACAATGAGACATGTGGAAAGGAGACCAGATTAGTGGTTGCCAGGGCCGAGGGATGGCTGGTGGGGGTTGTCGGGGTGTGACCATGGAGGCTGGCACAGAGAGCTTCGTGGTGGGGGGCAGTTGTGTATTTCTGCTGTGTAGTGGTTGCACACTTGGCAACAGGACCCAGGCGCACACAGAACACTGCTCCCGAGCGTCAGTGCCCTGGTTTCAGGATTGCATTGTGTTAGGTGTCACCAGGAAGGAAAACTGGGTGAAGGGAGCCTGGGCCCTCTGTGTACTGTCTTTGCAAATTACTCTTATTTCATTATTGTCTTCAAAATAAAGATTTAAAAAAAAAATTTTTGGCATATCTTTTTTTGTTTTAGCTTTTAGACAACATATTTTTCAAAAATGTTTGCATATACAGTGATTTATAGAAACAGTATATGAACTAGATAGCCTTAGAAGTAACTAAGTTACTTAACATGTAGATTGAAATGCTTATTGAATATAGTCTGCCTCCTTTTAAATCCTGCTTCAAAATGATAGCTATAAAGTTAAATTACCAGAGTTAAAAGATTCTGATGATATAAGTTGTTTTAATTTGTGAAAATGTTCACCTGCTTGCCTTTGAATTATTTAATCAATACATAACTTAGAATGCATCTGTTAAATATGATCTTCTGGTGCACTTTTCAGTTGATCATATTAAAATCGTTAAGAATGTTCAATTTGGGGTTACTGTTTGAACAGTTTTACTGGCCTGTTCCCTCACGAACACTGCTGTGACTTTTATTTTTTACCAGTATCCTTCAGCATCCAAACATCCTCCAGTGTGTCGGACAATGTGTAGAAGCAATCCCCTATCTTCTGGTGTTCGAGTTCTGTGACCTGGTAAGTTTTTAGTACACGTTCAAGGTCACGTATTTCAGAAGTTTTTACCGAAGTGTTTCTGACAGATGGAAGTGCTGGACGAGGGATGGCCTTCACTTCTGTTCCAAAGAAACACGGTTACAAACTGTATATATTCGCTTTCAGTGGATTATGTTGGAGTAAACTCTTCCCCGCCCTCTCCCCCAGCCTCAGTGCCTGAGCAAAGTGGTCCGTGTCGGCTCGGGGTCGGATGCAGCTCCCTTCCTGGCTACATTCATCTCCACTCCAGGGTCAGCGTTTTATTCTGTTGTAGCTGCTTCGGGAAATGTGTATTCTGGTCATCAGTACAGTATGTCTGTGGGTCTTTTGGGTCAAATTCATGAGGCTGTTCAGATCTCCTGTTTCCTCCTCATTTGTGGAGAGGGGGCAAGAACAAAGGGGGCCTGGGTCAGTTTTCTATTAGGTATTGAGAGGCGTGTTAAAATCTTCTGATTATGTATTTTCCTTTCTTACAGTTGTAGTTATTCTGTTTCAGACATTTTGATACCTACCGCATCAGGGATACAAATTTAGAATAGATAGAACTTCCAGTAATTTGAAACTTTTATTATTATGAAGGGACCCTCTTTAACATTAAAAGCATTACTGAGGATAGTCTTTTTAACAATATTAATTTAGCTATGCCAGCTTTCTTTTGGTTAGAATTCGTCTGGTTTAGTTCTGCCAGTCCTCTGGTTGACATCTCTTGTAAATAGCTTATTGTTAGAATTGTATTTATCTGTCAGTCTCGGTCACTTAAAGTGGAACCGGCTGTCCATTGGTGTTTATTGTACCTGCTGTGATGTTTAGAATGTTACCTGCCTGTTTTTTATTGTTTTTCCTACCTGTTTCAACTTTTATTATTTGCTCTTTTTCTAGCCTTGGTTTGGATTCTTAAATTTTTTTGTTTTAGTTTTCCCCATCTCCTATTGTAGATACTGTTTCTGATTTGGTGTATGGTTACACCAGAAGTTGCAACATGTACCTTTAGGTAACAAAGGTTAAAATTAATGGACTGCACTCTCCTCCGGAGACACCTGCTAGAGCTCTGTCTCCTTGTAAGGTAACCAGAGTTCATCTCACTGTTCTCTGGGGCCCCTGGCGGTTTCTGCCGTCCTGGAGGCTGCTTCCTGATTGAACACTTGCTGCAGAAAGGCAGCTCCCTGCTCTCACAGGACCCAAAGAGAAAACTGGTCATTGTCCTCTGGGTCTCCTGCTCAGAGGGAGCAGACATGTGACAATTGCCATTTAGCCAGGTTATTTCATAAAGGTGTGAGAACAGTGGGGAAGGAGTTCCCAGTCGTCTTTCTGACAGTTTTATTGCACAGTTGATTTTGGTTATCTCAGTATTATCAGAGGTATAATATGCATGATCCTTGGTTATCATTAAATAGAATATGAAAATAACTCCCTTTAACCTAGCTCTGGGTGACCAGTGTGACAGGTGACCCAGCCTGTGGAGAAAGCACACCAAAGATGCATTTTCACGTGATGAGACAGGTCTGCTTGTCAGAGTTCTGCTTTTGTGAGATATTTAATGGTGTCTTTTTTGGGTCCCTAGTTGGCTCCTGATACTGATTATAAACAGCAATGGGAGCAGTCTCTGTGAGCGAGCATAAGAGAAATAAGTGGGAGTCCCCATCTTCCTGAAATGCACATTTGCAGGCGAATCGAGGTGGTTTCTAAAACCAGCTCATGTGCTTTGGCATCTTCTTATTCTTCACCCAGTCTGTGCATTCCTGAAAGTCTTACTGGGCAGTGTTGTTGTTTTTCCTGGAATAGTAAGAGCTTGATGTTCTCTTCTGAGTGGGTTCAGGTGATGAGTGTAGTTTCATGTCTACGTACATATTCAAATAGTTGAGCACAGTCTCATTTCCACGCCCGTGTTCACAGCAGCATTACTCACAGTAGCCACGAAGCAAAAGCAGCCCAGGGATCCATCAGTGGGTGAACAGATAAGGAAAATTGGGTCTGTCATGAGCTGGAATATTACTCAGTCATAGAAAGGAAGGAAATTCTGACACCTGCTGCCATAGGGATAAACCTTGAGGACCTTATGCTCAGTGAAATAAGCTGGGTCACAGAAACACAAATACTGCGGGAGTCCACTTGCATAAGGTTCCCAGAGTGGTCCCTCTGGGGTGAAGGTGGTAGGGTGGGTGCCAGGGGCTGGGGGAGTTGCTCTCTAGTAGGGAGCAGAGTCTGAGTTTAGGAAGATGAAGAGAGTCCTGAGGGTGAATAGGAGTGAGGGCTGCACGGCAGTATGGATGGACTTAATGCTGTGAAAGTGGACGCTGAGAAGTGGTTGAGGGGTAGCCTTATGTTACGTGGTTTTAATCACAGAAAAGACATTAGTGATCATTTACTGTTATGTAAAGGGCTCTGCCAGTGTTGCCTACACCCAGCGGAGGCTGGGGTGCCCGTGGAGTCTGTCAGTCAGCACTCAAAATGACCAGTCTCATGTTAAAGAAAGGCCGTTAACCTAGGGAGCCCCCCACCTTGCCCCTGGTGGGGTCACATCTATCTCTGAGGGCAGTTCTCTGGTCATCAACTCTGGACCCTAGTACGTGTCAGAGAGACCAGCTCCCCAGCAGCAGGGGCTGGGCCTCCCCGGGGGCACTGTGGTCAGGGTCTCGGGCTCAGCAGGCTCAGAGGCCGGGTGACAGAAATGCTCAGTGCACGTCGGCCCCACGAGCCCTGGAGACGCCCGCCTGCCTGGACTGCAGGGATGTCCTCAGAGCACCGCGAAGCCTGGCTTCCCCTGAACCTTGCTTCCAGCCTGGTGCCCCAGGACCCTCCCAGAAAGAGGCCGGCCTGAGCAGAGGCACGCTATCCGAGGCAGAGGTGCCCTCTGGCCAGGGTCCAGAGGACAGAGGCTGCCGGCCCAGGCTCGGGAGCGAGTAGCCGCGGCCACTGTGACGGGCCACTGTCTTCACAGGTTCTCAGCAGGTCAGAAGCCGGCGAGGGCACGTTGGCCTCTTGCGTCGTCACCAGGTGGGGAGCATGCTCAGAGAGACCATCTCTTGAGGAGAAAGGAGAGAATGTTTTCGTACTTACTTAGGTCATTCCTTGTGAGATTGAATTACCGGTCTCTTTTTGAAAAACACTTTCTCTTAGAATTTTTATGAAGGCAAATAAAGAAGTCTGCAGGGTTTGGTAGCTGGCCCGCAGCCACCAACGTGTGCTGCTGAGGGTGGGTGCAGTGCTCGTGGGCAGAGGGCTCAGCACAGGGCGCCGTGTGGAACGCGTGCCCGCGGGGCTGTGGCGTGCCCCAGGTGTGTGTGTGGGCGGGCAGTGAGAGTGGGGTCAGGATCACTCACTCAGCAAAAGTGTGTGAGCACCTGTTGGGAAGCAAGGGCTGTGCCCCGCACTCTGGGGAGCACGGTGAGCCACCCCTGTCCTGCCTTTTCCACCCGGAGGGCCAGGCGGGCCTGCCTTCACACGCTCGTCCTGCCACCTGCTTGTGTGTCTCCCTGGAAAGGCCCTAACCTCATGCAGCCTCAGTGTAGGCATCTGTAAAGTGGGCGTGATGCTGCCTCTCCCAGGCCCAACCATAAGATGGTGAATATGAATCTCTACCAGGAAGTGGTAGTTACGTTTATTCATTTTTCTTATTTTCTTAAGTTGATTGTAATTTAAAGGTTTGCGTAGTTCTGTGTAGTGGTTCTAAGTAGGCTCATTGGGGTAGGCTTCACAGAGAAGGTGGTGTTTGGTTTGAATGTGGACGGGCAGGTGGATGGACTTTGCTCAGCAAGAAAGGGTCTCAAGGACACGTGAGCCAGGAAGGGGAGCTTGATGGTGTGCACGTGTGGGGTTGGGCGGGCGGCCTGGGGACCGGTGGGCAAGAGCACCACGACTGGGGAGGCAGGTTGGCGTCTGCTGGGAGGGATGAGTTGGAAGGGAGTCGAGCAGAGACCAGCCACGGGGAGGTCAGACTGCAGGCCGAGGTGGCAGGAGGAAGCGGGTTGCGCGCCGCTCCGTCTCGCCTCCATCGAGAGTCGGCAGTTCTGCCTCTGTCCCCAGACCCCGAAGCGGAGATGCAGAGATGAAAGGCTTTCCTTGGCCAGGGAGCGTTTTTGGCGTCTGGGTGACTTCCACGCATCCCTGTGGCCAGCGGGCTCCAGCAGCTCAGGAGAGGCTCCGGGGCTGACGGACGCATGGCCTTGCCCGCCCGGGCGTTGTCGGGGAGACGGGCCCCACAGCGCCGGGCCTCGTGCTGGGCACCGAGTCTTCCGAGCAGGCGCCCCAGCTTCATGTTACTGATGAGAAGACTGCTGCGAGGGAGAACAGGCCCTGCCGGCCCCGCCTAGGACCACGCTTTCTCCTCACCGTCTCCTTGTCGGATTCATGTGTGTGCCGTGGCGAAGCGGGGATTTTAACTGATGGCTTAATTTTATTCTACATACTTTTGTATCAGGTGGGGTTAATGCCTGTACATTTGTGTTCCATCAGCGGGAAGCCTCCCTGAGTTGGCCTTTTGTTCAGAAATGGCACGTCTTGTTCACAAATGAACTTGTGAAGTAAGCCTGTGCACGGGGACCGTTCCCAGACACATGGAGATGAGCGATGTGCCCTGTACCTCCGGAGTGTGAGGAGAAGAGAGAGGGCATGGGCTTACGGTGGAGCAGAGGGGACATGTGGACAGTGTCCTCAGCTCAGAGCCCGCAGAGGGGACACGTGCTGAATGACGACACGGCTTGATCAGGCTTAGTGGTGGGGCGATGTGGGCGGCTGGTTGGGGGGGTGCCGCATTCCCAGGGCCCACCCAGTGGCCCCCTCCTCCCCAGCATGTGACTGCTGCCCTGGGCCCCACGGCCCAGGCTTTCTCTGACTGTAGGTCCAGGACTTGGTGATGGGTGGTGGTGGGCGTCTCGGGACAGAGCAGACTCCAGAATGAGGACTCTGGTTTTGGCTGAATGCCCTGGGGAAATAGAGATGCCAGTTCCTGAGGCGGAGCAGATCTCGGAGCTTTGCACTGTGTGCGTTGGGTTGGAGATGCCTCTCAGGCATCCTGGGAAGGATGTCAAGTGAGCAGCTGACAGATGAGCCTGGGGCTCGGGGGTCGGAGGGGGTCTGAGCCAGAGAAGCGTGTGAGAGATGATGTTCAGTGCCCATGGGATGATATGCCCACCTGGGAACAGGTGTCGTGGCGAGGAGGGACGAGGACCATGGACAGAGCCCTGGGTGTGCCAGCACCTGCTGACCAGGGAGAGGGAGAAGGTTCTGCACAGGGGCCCGGAGAGGAGCGACCGGGGAGCTCGGAAGGAGGAGGCCCTCACCGGGTTCTGCTGGTGACCGCTGACCTTGTGTCTGGCAGAAGCCGCTGGGGATAGCTGATGGGAGCAGCTGGAGCCAAGCCTGTTGGGGGTGAGGGGTTCTGGGGGTAGGGGGCAGGCCAGCCAGCAGGCCCAAAGCCCTGTGTCCATAAGAGGGAGGTGGGATGGGCACAGGAGCCAGGTATGCAGGCAGAGGAGTGCGTGCTGATTCTTTGAGCAGAGACGGAATGGGCTCGGGGAGGGTAATTTGTGACTAGAGGAGGTGCTGTGCGGGTGTGGGCGTGGACAGGCAGGTCTTGAGTGTGGGCGAGGGCAGGAGGCACAGTCTGCATGAGGAGTGAGAACCCTGGGGCTGGCAGTTCCCAGGGCCTCCCGCCTGGTGCAGAGGTTTCATTTCCTCGTGGATGCTGGGCATGTGGCTGTCGATGCCATTCCTTCGTCCTTTCAGTCAAATTTTTGTTTAAAAACATAACCAAGTTTTCTCCCAAATCCTTCTGTTAAACGTATGAGCAATTGTAATTTCTAATCTATTTGCTTGTTGGGTCTTTACCCCGTGTTGAAGTGAATTCATGGTTCTCCATGTCCGGCGGAAGGCTGGACAGAGCACTCAGGGCAGCCGGTGTTGGGGTTTGAGAGGGTCCTCCCGAGGAAGCATCTGAAGGTCCGCGTGCCTCAGTGTAAGGGGACCAAGTTGCTGCCCTGGTGTCTGAGGTCTCAGTACCAGCGCTTTGCTGCCATCTAGCGTCGTAAGGTTTTCTTGAGCTTTTTAAGGAAGGGCATTAGGGAGGATGTGAGAAATATTTAAAACTTGGAAAAAGGGAACTTTGTTTTGATTCAGTATACATTGCCGTTCTCAGTGTTTCTCTTTTTAAGTAATAGACCAAAGTAATAATCCCAGTTGACTCACTAAGCGTCATTAAAACGTAAGCCAGATACCTAAATTTTTACAGCTCTATCTGTTTTGGATAGAATGGATCAATTTGTAGTAGTTACAGAAACATCTTTGCTATAGTTGCAGATCTTACGCTGATTTTTCATTTGCACGGTGGTGCCAGGAGAGCGCTGGGGTTCTGTCTAGAACATAGAAGTAGCCCTGGGCCCCCCCAGCCCATCGCAGGTCTCGTCCGTGAGAAGCTGATCTGCTCCTCAGGAACCGCTGATGTTGACTCCGCAGGTTAGAGACGTGTTTGCCTGGGCTATGCTCACCCTCCCCCTCTCCTCCCCACCCCAATGCAGGTGGGGAGAGACTGAGTTTTTGCCAAGCTGGAAACCTTCAGAGCTGAAGCAAAATCTCCTTCTGTTTATTATACTTTATCTCCTGGTGAAATTTGGGGAGTGGCCTATTGTGAAGAGCAGATAACTTAAGAACAGTGAGTGGTAAGGAATATACTTTAGGTTACCTTGAAAAACAGCTACCCCCACCCCGCCATTCCTGCCTTCATGGCCAAAATCACTTGGGAAGTGTTTGCTGTTGGCTAGCAGCTCCTGTTTGCTTTGAGAATTGGCCAGACGCAGAACAGCACAATCCTACTTTTGTGTGAGGGTAGTTTTTTCCTTAGATGGACATTGAAGGAAGGGGGTTAGACAGATGCCTTTTAAGTTGTCATTTCACTGGTAAGGTGAACAAACTTCAGCTCTCTGTTCTCATATTTCATTTCCGTGTGGGCTACCTTATGAAAATCCCATGAGCCTGTAGGCCCCATGCTTTCTGCTGGAGTTTTTCTGGGTTAATTTAATTGTCACCCAACACAGGGTTTATTCCCACCACTTCTGCACTGGACAGAGCCTCGCCTGGGTGAAGGTGGGTTGGGGTGGTGAGGAGAATGTATTTTTCTTAAAGGGGGAAAAAGGTGTTTCTCGTCTGGAGCAGCTTGTAGTTGTGCGGGGGTGCAGAAGGGGAAAGGCTGTGTTTGCAGAGAAGCAGGAGCGCGGCGGTGGGGGTGAGCACCCACCCTGGTCCAGGGCGGCAGCTTCTGTGGCAGAGCAGCTCACTGAGTCGGGGAGAGTCCTAGAGAGTGTGTGGTGGACTTTAGTTGACTTGATGTTTGTTCATTCTCGTAAAATAACTGATTTGATCTGCATACTAATTGGATTCACTCACCAAATAGAATTTTCTTGGCAAGTAAACCGAAGAGTGGAAGTACAGGCCCGTTGTTTGTTCGCTCTGTGACCTTGGGCAGAGTTCTCACCCTCCCTAAGCCTCTTCCACGTCCGGAAAGTGGTTCAAATTGTGAGAGTTATTTGCGGTAACAGGTGCAGAAACTCCCAGCACAGTGCTTGGCTCCTGCTTGAAAGCTCAGATGGTTAACAGTTATTGATACTGACGTTGTGGTTGTTGTTCATTCGCCACGTCGTGTCCGACTCTTTGCAACCCCATGGACTGCAGCACACCAGGCCTCCCGTCCCTCACCACCTACCAGAGTTTGCCCAAGTTCATGTCCATTAAATCGCTGATGCCATCCAACCGTCTGATCTTCTGTCACCCTCCTCTCCTTCTGCCTTCAATCTTTCCCAGCCATGAGAACCCCATGATACCAACATTATCATTCATATAAAGATCATTGAAACAGGGAATGAAAACAAATTTAGGTTCTTGGTTTGGACTTAGACGTTCCCTTAGAATACACTTGGTATTGCGTGTGGACAAATGCAGCAGAGGAATGTTGTGTTTTAAAGTTTAATTTGGGAGGTTTGGTCAGTTTGCTGTCTTTAGTAGCAGTCGTTAGGAAGGTATTCAGTTGTTTTAATTGGTCAAGAAATTTTCTTCTTCAGGCGTCTTTTTTGACTCATGTGTAAAGAAAACTGAAAGCTTTTGACTTGCTTTTTCTAAATTTTATTAATTGATTATATAAAGCTTTACCTTGGAATTACATCACATCAATAAATACTTAATCATGTGGTAAGCAGAACATGGAAGATTGCCTCAAAGGTGTATTTTCCCAAAGATATACATGGTAAATGCCCCAGGACATACCACCCTGAGAGTCAGGAGACAGAAACGGAGAAAGGTGTGTGTGTGTTGTGGAGGGCGGAGTGGGGGTTCCTTCGCGGGTACCAGGGACATTGAAACGCCTGTGTGCTGAGGTCTAAGTGTGAATTTGTTCAATTTCCTGTCCTTTGAACAGACTTTTAGAGTCACATCATGAATGTTTCTGAAGTGGCCCTAGTGTTCTTTTTCACAGGGACTGTGGGGGAGCCGGCAAAGAATTGCAGCCATTACCGGCACTCGACAATGCTTTTTCTTCCTTTCCCATCTGTTTTTCTTTCCCTCCCTCCCTCTGTGTTGTTGCTGAGAGCTTCTGTGATGTGACCTCCCTGGAACCCTTGGAGGTGGTGTGAGCGGCTCCTCTTGCTTACTCTCCATCTTGTTCTTTCAGTGACCTGGGAGTTTCTGTACCTCTGCTAAATGCAAAGTGTGCGTCAGTGTAAAATTATCTCTTTTTATTATTTTTTAGCCGTTGTTATCCATGTGTTTCTATAACAAAGGTAAACTAATGTTGAATTTAGAATGATCCTAAAAGAAGAAGGAAGGACATTTTCTCGAGCTTTCAAGTATTTGGTTGAAATTGCTTTTTTTGTAATTTTAAATGTGTTCAGTAAGATTCTTAATTAAGCTCAAACCTGAGTAATTTCCAAGAAGTCACGTCAGCATCTCTGTCAGCTGAGATGCCCATCTGTCCCCCCGGTCCTCTCTGGAAACTGACCTGGGCTGGTTCCCGCAGGGCGACCTGAAGGCTTACCTGCGTGGCGGCGAGCCGGAGCCGGCGCGGGGGGACGCACAGACCATGCTGCTGCAGAGGCTGGCGTGCGAGATCGCAGCGGGGCTGGCGGCCATGCACAAGCGGCACTTCCTGCACAGGTGGGTCCCTCCGCTCGCGCGCCTCCCCCACCTCTAACCCCAGACGTGGCACCAGCTCTGCCGGAAGCCCGAGGAGGACCGGCTGTGGGTGTGAACTTTGGATTTATGAACAAGACGTCCCCTCCTGCCCAGGGTCAGAACAAGGGTCGAGCTGGGCTCCGTCTAAACCAGCACCAGGGAACAGAGTGCCAATACAGCCTGAGACCTGGAGGTTATCTCCAGGATCTCAAGGCACGCGAAAGGGTGTGATGCTCAGAGGCGAGACGGAGCAGTCCCCGTCTGCCTTCCGGACCCCTGCCTTGGCATCCCCCTCGCATCAGCCTCAGGCTCCGCCTCCACCCCCTGGGTGTCATTGTCACAGTGTGGCCCTCTCCAGTTCTGGAGGAGGGCTCTGAGGGTCTGACGTCATCTTCTGATAGAAGGTCCCAGTGTCGGCCTCTGGTCGGCACTCTGAGAGGCTGCCCTGACTGGATCAGGGGTGCTGGGGTTGGTGTGAGCAGCACTGGGGTCGGGGTAACGCATCTCTCCAGACCTAGAAAGGTTAGGGTCCCACTTGAACAGCCACAGCTCTCAGAGTGCGTCGTATTTTGTTCAGATCATCCACATAATTGTTTTAATTAGGATGGCAAAAGGCTGAGTCCTGAGATGATGGTTCTTTAAACTCAGAGGGAGACTCCTGCTTGTTCTCCTCCAGCCTTTTCAGCTCTGATTTGTGTTTGAAATGTTTTCTCAGGTCTGTGGACAAATTGGGCAGAGTGTGTGTGTGTGTCTCTTGTGTGTGTGTGTGTGTGTGTGTGCGCGCGCGTGCATGTATACTCAGTCATATCCGAGCACCTCCCCCCCCCCCCCCGCGCCCAAGGCTCCTCCATCTGAATACTGAAGTGGGTTGCCATTTCCTCGTCCAGGGGATTTTTCTGATCCAGGAATTGAACCCACGTCTCCTGAGTCTCCTGCATTGTCAGGTGGATTCTTTACCACTCAGCTGTCTCTTTAGCTGACTTTAATTAAATCGTTTTACTCTTAACAATCGAAAGACCTGAAAAGGAATACCTGTGTGTACTGACATGGAGACATGGGTTGCACAGGTTGTATATTTTATATACACACATATATAAAATGTTTTTAAAATACGACACCATTAAAAAAAGAAAATGCTTATATCTGTGGGGGTTTATGTGAGTCTCTGTGTGTATGTGCGTGAACAGATATGGAAAAATACCTATCAAATTCTCAACATTACTTCAGGGTAGGAAGAAGGAAAATTAACAGTCTTCTTACATATCTATCTTGTTTGACTTGCATAGGGAGCAGATCATTCTGATAAGGTGCTTTTTAAGAGACCCAAAAAAACTGTGAATTTCTTCAGGCCCAAGGCAGAAACCCTTACACAAAACTTCAAAATATAAAGATCTAGTTGTTTTATAATGGAAAAGTCTTATATTTTTTTTCCCTCTTAACAGATTAATACTCAGTATATTTGTATTGTTATTTTTTTAAAAAACACAAGTGATTATTACCTAAATACTTGGTGTGGGAATTTTTAGATTTTGGAGAATGGAGCATTTTCAGAGAAGCAACATCAGAATCAGCAACATAAATTTATCAAAGACAACTGGAAATTGTATAAAGCCCAAATTGGTTTCTATGATTATATTTTAAAAATTGGCAAAGTAAATGTTACCTTCCTGTGAGTATTTTTAGGTTAAAGTTTTACTTACTTTAGAATCTTGTTTCAAACAAATAAAGATGATAAATTAACTCACATGATTTGGATGTAATTCAGGTACATAAATTCAAGGTAAAGAAAATTCCTGAAACCATTGACAGCTGTTTCATTTTATTTTAAAAAGTAGCCATATTTTATGTAATTTTGTGTGCTTTATTTTTTGTTGGTAGCACACCGTAATAGCATGCATAAAATTGAAGTAGAGTTGGTCTGCAGTGTTGTGTCCTAGGTGTACAGCAGAGCGGCTCAGTTGTGTACGTTTCTCAGATTGTCTGTCAGTCTAGGTTGTTGTAAGACACTGAGTACGTACTAGCATAGTTTTAAGTTGGACTTTGGAATATTTATTTGTTGACTCAAAGTCGAAGTTTCTGTGTTGGTTGGAAATAGAACTTCCTACGCATCGAACTGGAAGCTGATCTAGTAAGGCCCTCCCAGTTAATTTTTACTTTTACTTATTGTCTGAGAGGAGACTTAAGCCTGGGTCTTGGGCAGGCTGCGTTTCTGTAGTCAGAGACATGGCGGCCGCGAAGGCCACGTAAACAGCAGGGGCTGCCAGTGTGCCATGCTCCGCACCTTCCTGACCTGCTGGCTGAACGCCTGGGACTTCCTGTGCCCGGCCTGTCAGTCTTCCTGAAGGGGCAGGAAGAAGCCACCAGGCCACTGTGATGAGTAAGGGCACAGGGCGTCCAGCGGGTGGCGTGGGCGTGTCTGTTGTAGCTGGAGACCCATGTGACCGTGGCCGTAGGTGTACCCAGGCAACACTGCGTGAAGGGACCTCCTGAGGGACGTCCCTGGGGGTCCAGTGGTTAGGACTCAGCGCTTCCTCTGCAGGGGTGCAGGTGCGATTCCTGGTCAGGAGACTAGGATCCCACATGCCATGTGGCGTGGCCAAAACAACACATGAGCCCTCTTTAGGATTTTCCCAGTTTAAAGTTAAAGTTACTTTCTGCTGAGAAACACCAAGGTTAGTAAGTTCTCCAGCCCTCAGTGTGGGTGCCCAGTGTTACAGGAGCCCAGCATCTGCAGAACCCGGTTTATGGGGAAGGTGTGTGTGAGAGGGTTAGGGAGGAGAGGGTTAGGGAGGGCCGGCCCTAGGCCTGGGTTTGACCTTGTCTGTGCTGTGGCGTCAGGGAAGAGAAACGGGATGCAGGCCCACCTGATGAGCAGGGGTGAAGGCTCTCCAGACGCTGAATGAGCCCCGTTGCCTCTTTGTGCCGCGTCTGACTCCCCTGGCCTTGCTCCTCTGCCGCTGCCTCCGCGAGCTGCAGCCACCTTCCAGTGGGAAGCGGCAGAGTCTCTTCACAGCCCACATGGGGATTCATTTTTACGCCACGGTGGCTGCTGGCGGTGGGTTGGTACAGTGAGCTGAAGCTATTAAGTGGCCTCTCCTTCCTTAATCCTCTGAGCCTGTTTCTTCCCTGAAACAGGGTAATCTTGTCCTGAAGTGCTTTTGTCAGGATTACATAAGATAATGTGGGCCGCACCCTGGAAGAGTATTCAGTAATGTTGGGTTGCTTGCTCTTTTGATTAGGAATTCAGGTTCCTGGGAGAGCCTTGGTGGGTAATATGTTAATTGAATAGAGGACAGAGTGGTTTTGAAAACGGCTGCAGCCCCTCTGAGCTGTTTCCACAAGACCGATCTCCTGGAGGTGGACAAGCTCTCAGGCCAGTGGGTGCTGAGAACAAGCCATGATGTTTCCTTGTGAATCCGGGCGGAAAACTGTTTAGAACACTTGTGTGTACCTACTGCTCCGCTCACCTGGCGGGGTCCCTGCGGTCACCACTGAGGCCACGGTGCGTGTTACCGCCGACGGGGACGGAGCCCAAGCTCTGAGGGCCAGGTCAGTTGGCAGCTTTGCTACTAGACCTGTTTTTCAACTTGAAGGAAGAATATACTGGGTATGTTTGTATTTCCTGACCCAAACCAGCCATTGACGTCAAGAGTTACCTCTGCTGTTAAAAAGTTACACCTTTACGTTTTCCTATTCTTTAGCTTGGTACATTATTGGACCTTGGAGAATATGTATGTTTTACTACTTTTGAGTTGAATTATATCATTTTGAATTTGGACAACACTTTGATGTTTTGAATATTTTGATGTTTAAAATCTGTATTCTTATAAAAACCTTATGAGTTAACCCTTACAGGTTAGCGCACACCCCCTCATTTTTTTTTCTTTTTTTTTGCCAGGGAGAACTGAGGCTCTGGTGTGCTAATTGACTTGGCAGAGTCACACAGTTATGAGTGGTGGAGCCAAGAGTAGGTCACCGGTCTCTGACTTTGTCCAGTGTTTTTGCACTGTCCTGCAGTGACCAGGATGTTCGGGGTGGGGTAGAGGGCGAGTTTAGAGGAAATTGCCTCGGTCACACCATCGTTTTCCTCCTCAGTACCCCCAGTGTTCAGGTAACAAGAGGTGTTTCCTCCTCTCTCTCTCTCTGAGACCATAAGTCGAATTGTGGGAGTTTCACAGTGTCGTGTACAGAGAGCCCCAGGCCCTTCGCACATATATCTTTTCATCTTTTACCTGCTTCTCGTTCCCCACGTCAGTAGACATGCAGGGACTGTGTGTGAGGAGAAAGGTGTGGAGGGAGGCAGCCGGCGGCCCCGGAGTGGCTCGAGTGGAAGGTGCCAGGGGCCACCCTGCAGGTGCCCCCCACCATGGCCTCAGGCTGCCGCCCTGCTTCAGGTGCCTGCACACTCCTGGGCAGGAGCCCTGGCACCCAGATCTCCGTTCTGCTCCCAGGACAGAGGTGTTGGGAAGGTTGAGGAGGGTCTGTCTGCAGGGGCCTTGGCAGTGCTAGTCGGCGGTGCCCGGAGCCTCTGGGGCAGGACCCGCAGTGCCATGCATGTGCCGCTTGCAGTCCAGGCGGCCGAGAGCCCCGCATTCTGCTGCCCGCACATGGCCACCCGTCCTTCCTTCCTCATCTCTAAAACCCAGGGGCCACCTGTCTCCTTGAGACGGGAGGTCTCTACGGCACACGTCGTTCTCCCACGCTTCGCAGATACCTCGGGCTTGCTGGACGCACCCGCTCCCCCCCACACACACAGGTCAGAAGTCTGCAGCAGCCCTCGTCGCGCAGGTCTGGCGGTGCAGCTCTGTACAGCGCGTGCTCGCTTCCTGTCTGTGTCACATCGGGCGGCTCAGTGTTTCACAACTTGTCATGGTTGTTTGTTACAATGATGTGTGATCAGTGATCTTCAGTGTTACTATTGTAATTATTTTGACATTTTTTAAGCGATAAAGTATTTTTAATTAAGGTTTATACATAGCATTTTTTTTGTTTGTGTGTTTGCTTTTGGACATGTAATAGACTACAGTGTAGTATAAACATGACTCTTCTATGCACTTGGAAACCTAAAAGTTCATAGAATTGCTTTATCATGAGAGTCTCTTTACTGTGGTGGGCTGGGGCACTGATCCCCCCGTGTGCGTGCATTTCGTCTGTAACATTAGAGGTGTCCCGAGGTTTCCCCAAACACTCCACAGGCCTGGTGGAGTGCCGTGAAAACACTGCTTGTAAAGATGGTGTACGGAGGGATTGAATACATCTGACTGGTTTTAGTACATCTAACTGATTGAATACATCTAACTGCTTCCTTATCTTGGAATTAAAACTTTTATCACTTAAAAAATGCCAAAAAAATTACGTTAGTAACACTGAAGGTCACTGATCACAGATCATCATCACAAACATGATAACAGTGACAAGGTGTGAAACACTGTGAGAGCCGCCACGGTGTGACACAGACAGGGGTGTCCAGGAGATCAGCACAGGTCAGCGTGTTCATTGAGGACCAGCCGCACGGACCGCAGTGCGCTCTGACTGGTCATGGGTTGTTGCTGACGGTTACTGATGGTGAGAGACAGAAATAATACTGACCCTGGCACAGTTGCTTCAGTTCCTTACGCCTCAGTTTCCTTTTCTGTAAATGGGGAACATACTGGGAGGCCTCTTGTGAAGATGAAATGAGTTAATACATATCAGGTGCTTGGAGAAACACCTGTGTGTAAAGTGCTTTCTGAACATGAGCCGGGATAGTGCGGTGGGATCAGCGGTGGTGTGCACCGGCCACTGGATCCCACCGCACTAGCTCTCGTGTCCTCATCCACGCTGTTTGTTCTGTTTCAGACACATGAGCTTTGGAAACTAAAATCACTGAAAATAAGAATTTGATAACGTTTTTGATTTTTGGCCATATAAAGACAAACGTTTTAAATTTTGGACTATGGAAATTCAGTTTCTGAGAACTTTTATTTAAGATTTAAAACTGTAAGTTAGGTATTCAATTCTACTTTAGTTCAGTGGCTTTTTCATTCATATGCCAATTGATAATTTAAAAAATTCCAAGGGTTAAAGCTAAAATCCAAAAAATGTAATTTGCTGTCTCTATGGGAGGTTTTTTTTTAGAAAAAGTAGGTTTTTACTTTTCAAGTTAGGTACTTTTTAAAACTAATTTGTTCTTAAATAAACTGAGTAAGTCGTTTTAAGTCAGTCTTGAAAATATGCTCTTTGCCTCCCTCTTGGAGAGGTAGAGTTTGGAAGAGAAGAGAGTGAATTGGAGGGGGCTAAATCACTTATTTAAATCACTTATTCAGGGAAGGCAATGGCAACCCACTCCAGTACTCTTGCTTGGAAAATCCCATGGATGGAGAAGCCTGGTAGGCTGTAGTCCATGGGGTCTCGGAGAGTCGGACACGACTGAGAGACTTCACTTTCACTTTTCACTTTCATGCATTGAAGAAGGAAATGGCAACCCACTCCAGTGTTCTTGCCTGGAGAACCCCAGGGACGGAGGAGCCTGGTGGGCTGCCGTCTATGGGGTCGCACAGAGTCGGACACAACTGAAGTGACTTAGCAGCAGCAGCAGCAGCAGCAGCAAATCACTTATAATGCTTGCATATCTTTGAAAAAGGAGTTAAAACAAACATTTTTAATAATGTAGATTATTTTAGTGTGCTTGAAGTTGTAACTTTATTCTTTACTTGCAGTTAAGAGACTACTACTAGACTATTACTCAGGTAATGTAAGGTATTTAAAATAAGTTCAGACAAATTAGCCAGATTAGAATTCTTCCGTGGTAACTCTAAAAATACCAGGAAATGAGCCATAAGTCTGGTATCAATGCAGAACAAGGTACAAATATATTTAGAATTTAACCTGTTAGCAGTCAGAGTGATTTACCAAAAAAAACCCCAAAAAACTGATCATCTCCATTCTTTAAGTAATTAGGAATATGGTGTTGCCTTTTTCTATGAAAAAGGATTTTAAAACATGAATTATTTATAGGGAACTCAATGCACTTACCACTCTGATTTCCAAGAAAGCCTTTTTCCACAGCAGTTCCATGTCATGTCATCCTGGGTGTTGATTCGCCTTGTTCTCATGTTCACTTCACTCTTTCTGTTTTCAGTGACTTAGCCCTGCGAAACTGCTTTCTTACCTCAGACTTAAATGTGAAAGTGGGTGATTATGGAATAGGATTCAGCAGGTACAAGGTAAGCCAGAGGTTTAAGGGTTCTCTCCCTGATCTAATTTAATGCTCATGAAGTGGTCATATCACAAAATGCCATGCCTGTTTGGAAAGGGAGGGTAAATAATTATTGCTGCTATAATAAAATATTTCTGTTACATGTTTAGTAAAATTTCAGTTCAAATCAGTAAGCTTTGATTTGATTTGAGTTTTTCAGCTCTCATAAATATATCCCCCAAAGAAAAGAAATAAAGTACCTGTGAAATTTTTATTTGTGTTTATTTAAGTGTGGATTAAGTGTTAGAAATGTTTATTTGTGTTTGCTTAGCCCAGCTGAGTAAGGCGGCTTACTATGGGGCAAAAAAAAAAAAAAATGGATGCAAATATAAGTCTCTTCTTAGACTCCATAGTAGCTCTAGTATCTTGAGCTCCTGCTGTGTGCCACCCAAGCACTATGAAGGACTTGCCCACATGATCTCGTGTAATCCTCACCTAAAGGGAAGGCTGGTGCGTCTTCCTGATCTTACGGGTCAGGAGTAAGGCTCAGCGTGTTTGCTGCTTGCTCGAGTCACAGAGCTGGTAGATGGTTGAACCTTGACTCAACAGTCTGTCAAATTCGAAAGCCTGTGCTCTTACTCATTAACCACCCTGTTCTTCTGCTCAGGGATACAGCCCAGCATAGTTTACAAGATATTTTGCTCAGAGTCTGTGTTCTGTACATCAGACACAGCGTACTTTCCTTTTCCAGGAAGGGAGACTGATTAGGTGTTCATGGTTCAGAGACCAGCTCATGAGGCCCAGGAGGCTGATTCAGAGAAATCCTCCACCCACCCTCTGCCCGGAAACTCTGTCTCCATGTCCATTTCTTTTTCTGACTTGTGTTTTTGGGTAGAGTATGTGTTTTCTGAGAATGACCTGGGATTAAGTTACTGAGCTCACTAAAAGTGTTAGAGAATTCAAAATTCTATGTGCTTTCTTACAAAACAGGAGGATTATATTGAGACAGATGATAAAAAATTTTTCCCTCTTCGGTGGACTGCTCCAGAATTAGTAACCAGCTTTCAAGACAGACTGCTAACTGCAGATCAAACTAAATATAGTAATATCTGGTATGTATCGATTTACCATTTGATTAGGCTTTTGTTATTAACAAAGTCCTAACTTCTTTCTTCTGAAGTACTTTCTTAAGGGAAAGTATAATAATTGAATGAGGTGTAGGAATACCAGTGACTGATGATGTGAAAGACAATTTATTGACATCATAGCAATGATCCCAGTTTTTGCAATGATGCAATAACTTTTACCCATTCAACAGTAATAATCTCCATAAAAGCAGGAACCAAGGCTATTTTCTTTGCCTACTATAGGGCCTTGTTTATAGTAGATGTTTAATAAATATTAATTGAGTGAATGAAAAAGCTGAAAGAGATCTGGACCATTCCATAGTACTGAGACATAGCACAGTTTAATGAAAGTTGAAAAAAGATGTATGTAAGACTAACAGTTTCTGTTACAGCTTTCTAAATTTATATCTACTTTTTTTTTTGGTGCTGTTGTCCTGCTTTTTCTATTTTTTTTTTGTTTCTTACTTTCTTATGGATTTTTTTTTCTTTTCCTCGTAGTTTGGGAGCTGTGTACTCTATTGCTATGATTGTATTGGCTACCCTAGAAATAACATGTATACTTAACTTAGTCTAACAGTAGTTCTTACGTTGGCCCCTTTCTGAGCAATACAAGGACCCCAGGGTATTTTAACATGCTTTACATTTACACCATACACACACACACACACACATGCAATTATGTTCATCATTGTGAGCTATCTTATTTTTTTCTTTTTAACCCCACAAGATGTTATTTTTCTTAACATCAGTGTTTGTTTAGGTTTATCCACGTAATTAAATCACTTTGCTTTTTTTTTTTTTTTTTTTTAATTTCCCCCAAATCTCAGACCTTCTGCTGGGGCTCACTCTCCTTCTGTCTGAAGTATGTCCTTCAGAATCCCCTGTGGTGCAGTCTCCTTGGTAACAGACTCTCAGGTCTTTTTCTGTGGGTCTGAGCATGCCTCTGTTTTGTCCTCATTCTTGAAGTGCATTTTTTCACTTGATGACAGTTGTTTTCTCTCCGTGTATCGAAGATCTCACTCCACTGTCTTCTGGCTTCCATTGTTGCTCTTGAGAAGTCAGCCGTAAGTCTCCCTAAGCTCTTTGAAGGTAACGTGACTTTTTCTCTCTGGCTGCTTTTAAACTCTTCTCTTTGTCTTTTGGTTTTTTGCAGTTTCACTGTAATACGTATGGGTGTGGACTTTGTTTTTCTGCTTGGCATTTCATATCTTAGGTGGGTGTTCTCAGCCCTTATCCTCCCAATAACTGCCTCAACCCCATTTGTCCTTCTTTGGAAGTCTGATTAGACACGCGTCACGGCCTCTTGCTTTGCCTTTTGTCCCTTATTCTCCCCTTCAGCTCCCTGTGCCACACTCTAGATCATTTTTCAGACCTGTGCTCTAGCTGCTAATTCTTGGTCTTTTTAAAATTCCTTCTTCAGCTGTGTCTATTCCTCTATTAAATCTCTCTACTGAATTTTATAGTTCAGGTAATTGGCTTTTCTGTTTTAGGAGGTCTATTTGATTTTTTAAAAAACTGTCCCAGAGTTTTTTTAAAGTTCAGTTACGATCTGCGTCCGATAATTCCCGTATCTGAAGTCTTCGTGGGTTTGATCTTCCTGGTTCTTGATGGTGCTTGTGTCCTCGGGGCCTTCTCACGGTGAGGACCCTGGAAGCCTGGCCTGAGGACATCCCCTCAGAGAGGGCGCGCCCGTGCTTGTGTCTGCTCTCCGGGTCCCGGCTCAGCAGGGGCGCCAGCAGCCCGGGCCTTCTGTGCTCAGCCTGAGGTCTTTGGGGCACCCGGATGGTGTGAGCTTGGGCTGCGAATCCCAGTGAGGCCAGCTCTGTGGTCACAGCTTCTTTGGGACTATCCATCCCTCCACCCCCGCCGCAGGCACACACACACACGTGTACTCAACACACATGTACACACACACAGTCACACATGTGCACTCACTCACAGGGCCTCGGTGCCAAGCCAGCTTGCCCCCCAGGCTGTTGGGGGGCGGGTTTGTCCCCACCATGGTGAGGAGGTCTCTGAGGCCCCCTGTTGGGCAGGGCCAGGGCTTGGGCCTGTGCACCGTTGAGCCTTGCTCGCCACAGACAGGCGTGTAGGTCCCGTGCTCCGGCAGGCACCACGGTCAGACACAGCGTGGCGTTCTCCTTTGTTCTCTGAGCTCCAGGTTCTGTCCAGTGAGTTCCCTGCCAGCTTCTCTGTTGTTGATATGTTTTATATGAAGTTGCTTTTCACGCATCTTCCGTATTGTTACTGTTCTCAGAGGGGTGATTGACCTGAAGATTTAGCCTGCGTTCCGAGACGGAGCCTGCCCGTTGTTTCTGATGGGGCGAGAAGCCCTGGCGGCAGGGCTGCCGGTGGTGTCAGCTTCTGCCCGAGGCAGGGACCACACTGCCCTGTGCTGGGGGTGAACCTGAGGGTCTTGGTTCCATGAGTTTGGTGGGAGAGGGGAGAAGAACTACAGGACGTTTTTCCTCCCAGAAGAAAGCAGGCCGCTGGTCCTTAGGGAGACAGGGAATGGTGGGCAGTGGCTGATACCGCTTTCCCTGAGGAGACTGGGCAGAAAGACAAGGGAATAGGGAGCCACAGGATGGGCCTTGAAGAGGGGGACACGTCTCATCTTCCTTGGTGGCCTGAGTGAGAAGATGCACGAGGGATGCTGGAGAGAGGTGTTAGGAGTGGGGAGCTGAGAAAGCCCAGGCCTCATGTTCTCTGAAGAGCAGCAGAGGGGCTGAGGAGAGGGCTGGTTCAGGAACAGGCCTTATGGGGGGAGAGAAAGGGCGTCAGGGGTCTGGAGGAGCTGAGGTGGGCAGAGGTGCACACCCAGGATCAGATCAGGTGCTGAAAACACTCACTGTGCCCCAGTCAGAGGCTGCCTTTGTGGTCTTTAGCATTTCATGCAAACTTTTTCTTTTCCTTAATTGAATAAGTTGGTAATTCCCTAAAGTCATTGACAGTGTCTTAAACTTCTTTTTCATCCAAGATAGCTCTCTGCTCCTAGCAGTTCTGTGCCAAGGGCACATCTCCCTTCTTGAACTGGACTAGAGATTCAGCTTCTTTTATTTCCTTGATAGAAATGCCCTCTCCACCTAGATACTGAATGTGTTGATGTACTCACTGATTTGTGAGATAAGCGTAAAGAGAATTTAACTCATAAGTTATATTGTACTCTGCAGTGTCAAATAATAGATTGATGTATTCAAATACAGCTTATTTTTCTGGTGCATGTCGGTCATCGTCATGTGAATCATCAGTAGCTACGTCTGACAGGAGTCACAGTCACATGAGAGCTTTCTAAGCATGCAGCCATCCCTGCATCTGCCAGCCAAGAGTCCTCGGGGGGTGGCGGGGAGGCGGTGCTCAGTACCAGCGTCCGGGTGACACACATGAGCAGCCAGGTCCAGGAGCCACTGCAGAAACTGGATTGTGACACACGAGGGGAGGGGGAGTGGTGGGAAGAAACACGGGACCATGCAGAGGAGGCATCCCCCCCACCGACCCACCAGCAAAGGCCATTTCCGAGGGGACAGCGCTGGGCACACGGGCGGGCGGGGCAGGTACAGAGAAGGTGGTTCCTTGCCTGTGGTGATGGTACCCGCAGGCAGTGAGTGACCCAGGCAAGTGGCCTGTTCCGCCAAGCAGTGAAGAGTCGTCCTTCCTGATAGCAGAAAGCCCTGAATACTGAGAATAACTACAGTAGGAAACACACAGGTCAACAGGGAAGACCTGTTCACGTTGGAAGTTCCACTGCTTACAAGTGTTGTGAATGGGATTCCGCCCCCCCCCAAACCCTCAGAATTCCGTGTGTTACCCTGTATCCAGCCATGCTGCTGAATCCTTTCAAGGCCATTGTGATGATCTTTTATGATTCCTTGAGTTTTAAAGTTGACAGTCATTTGAAGGCTTCCCTGTGATTTTTCCCTCTAGCTCCACCTAATTTTTTTTTTTTTTTTAACTTGGCTGGAACTCCTAAAGTAGCATTCTGATAGTCAATCTGAGGAGGCGTTCTTGTTGTGGTCCACATCTTAATAGAAGTGCTTGCTTTTTAAGTCATGTTAAAGAGCTATCTTGAATAACCTCTTCCATAGACCCTTTTGCTTGAAATGACTGATGACTGTACATGTAAAACTGTGGGTGTTAGAAATTCAGTCTCTGAAGAGAGAAAGATGTGCTTTTTCATTCCCCCATAGGTCCCTGGGTGTGACGCTTTGGGAGCTCTTTGAGAATGCTGCTCAGCCTTATTCCAACCTCTCCAACTTAGATGTTCTCAACCAGGTCATTCGAGAGAGAGACACGAAACTCCCAAAGCCCCAGCTGGAGCAGCCCTACTCCGACAGATGGTGGGTAACTTCATGTCGCCTTCTCTCAGAAGGTGAAGAAAGTGTGTCTCCACAAGTCTTAGTTATATAGTCCCTGATTTTCAACAGTAAATGTTATGAAAAGCAATCATTTATATATTATTCATGACTGATTTTAGAATTAACATCCAGTTTTTAAAATGTAATACTGTTTAAAAAAAAAGCGTAGAACCAGCAGGAATTTCTGTCTTATACATGCGATAAGAAACTTGTTAAGTCTGAGTTAATTCTAAGAATCAGTTTAAGGGCATTTGCTATTGTGGAATTGTTTCTGAATGAGGCTGTATGTGTGACACCCAGCGTGTGACGAGACAGGTAGACAGACATGATCGAGTTTGAATTGGCACCTGAGGCAGTTTGCATAATGTATGTTCACATTTGCAAAAACAAATTTACTTCTTAAGAGTCTTCTGCTGCTGCTAAGTCACTTCAGTCGTGTCCGATTCTGTGCGACCCCAGAGACGGCAGCCCACCAGGCTCCCACGTCCTTGGGATTCTCCAGGCAAGAACACTGGAGTGGGTTGCCATTTCCTTCTCCAATGCATGAAAGTGAAAAGTGAAAGTGAAGTCTCTCAGTTGTGTCTGACTCTTAGCGACTCCATGGACTGCAGCCCACCAGGCTCCTCCACCCGTGGGATTCTCCAGGCAGGAACACTGGAGTGGGGTGCCAGTGCCTTCTCCTGAGTCTTCAGACCCGTTCTTACCTCGGTTTCCAGTTAGAGTCGGGCTCCCCTGTGTCGAGGCCCCTATCCGTGTCACCCTGTACTCAGCAGGTGTTGCCCCTGCACCTGGTTGCCCTTCTGTGTGGGCACTGCTCAGCCCCTCACCCAACTTGCTAGAACTAACTCACCCAGAATAACTGGATGTTTATGCCGTAAATTTAATACCGTGACATCGTTGTCCTGTCTTCCACTCACGGCTGCAATTTAAGGTGTTGCCCATATTCAGCCAACCCTTTGAAGACCAGCTCCTGGCTGCCACCTGCTCTGGGCCTCTGTTTCTGCTCTTGCCCTCCACCCTCAGCTCCTTTGGTGGCCTGAGGGACGCATGTGCTGCAGAAGGTTGTGGTGTTCCTTTCTGTCGGGGAAACTGTTAGAGAGTAGTCACCACGGCCTGTGTCTGTGTGAGTCCTCGCAAAATAGAGTAAGTCTCATACGTTAGACAGGTGCATCCTTGACTAAGCAGGAGACTGACGGCAGTTGTGTTCAGCGGAGAGCATTTTAGGGCTGTGTGTAAATTCAGTGGCTGAGCGCCTGGAAAACACCAGAAGAACAAACGACAAGGCCAGAAGAATTGCAGTGATGCTGCACAGGGTCCTAAGGACACAGAAAATCAGTGGCCAGATTTTCTCTCTCCATTTCCACTTTCCCCCAGAGCTCACCATGAACCAGACTCCTGCCGGTGGCCAGCAAAGTGATTCAAGTGTTGGGACTTCTGGGGTGTTGAGCTGGCCTAGGGGGTCCTTGTGAGGTCTTTTCTTGTTTTAAAACAATTTGTCATCTGTCCACTAATCTGTCTGTCTCGCTTAGGTATGAAGTCTTGCAGTTCTGCTGGCTGTCACCAGATAAGCGGCCGGCAGCGGAGGACGTGCACAGGCTGCTCACCTACCTGCGGATGCAAAGCCAGAGGGACCCGGAAGTGGACTTTGAGCAGCAGTGGAACGCACTCAAGCCCACTGCAAACAGCAGAGACGCTACAAGTAATGCCGCCTTCCCCATCCTCGACCACTTCACCAGGGACCGGCTCGGCAGGGAGATGGAGGAGGTCCTCACAGTGACCGAGACCAGCCACGGCCTGAGCTTCGAGTATGTCTGGGAGGCGGCCAAGCATGACCATTTTGACGAGCGTAGCCGGGCCCCCCGGATGAAGCCTTGTCCTACACCAGCATTTTCTTCCCCACAGAAGCGTTCGAGAGCTCGCTCTCAGACCCCGGTCCTGGCAAGCAGGATGATAGTGGCCAGGATGTCCCCCTGCGGGCCCCCGGGGTGGTGCCCGTTTTCGACGCCCACAACCTTTCTGTCGGAAGTGACTACTACATCCAGTTAGAAGAAAAAAGCCGTAGCAATTTGGAGCTAGATTACCCGCCCGCTCTGCTCACAACAGAGATGGATAATCCTGAGAGGCTTGGGGATGGCGCATCCCAGTGTCTGACGCTCAGGAGCCTGGAGCTTGAGGAGTCCAGTACAGAGGAGGATTTCTTCCAGAACAGTGCAGACCCCAAAGACGCCAGCAGACCCGAGGAGGCGCACAGCACCAAGGGCCCCGAGAGCCCTTTCAACAGTTTATTTAACGACCTTGACAAGTCAGAGGCTTTGCCCAGTCACCAAAAAATATTTGACTTGATGGAAATAAATGGAGTCCAAGCTGACTTTAAGGCTCCCACCCTGAGTTCAAGTTTGGATGACCCCAAAGAGTCCATAATTGCACGCCACTTGGAGAAGGAAAAGCCCCGTAAGCTTTTTGACAGTGAGCCTCTTTACTCCACAGACAAACTCGTACACCAAGATGGTTTTGATCAGCTGGACAGTGAAGAGTTGTCAGAAAACTTTCTATTTCTTCAAGAGAAGAACTTACTGAAAGACTCTTTGTCCAGCAAAGAGCATGTAAATGATCTGCAGACAGAACTCAGAAATGCTGGCTTTCCTGAATCCATGTTAGAAACTCCCAGTAGAAAGTCTGTAGAGGCTGAGCCTAAGTTTGCTGAAAATAAACCGGACTCTTCGCTGCAGGAGAGCGTCAGCGTGCATGGCAAGGAGTCGGGTGCAGCGCCCAAGGGCGGCACTGGGGCAGCGGCCTCACCTTGCTCCCCACAGCCACAGGTACCTCCTACCTCGCTCGAAACCCAGGGGCCACCTCACGATGTCCCCCTGGGGGCGGCCCTGAAGCAGGGCGGAGCCAGGCCCATGCATCCAGAGGGCGGTGTCTGTGAAGACAGCACCTGCCGAGAGGCAAACCTGGACTCCACACCCGCCCCACTGGACACCCCCGCCCCCACCGGCAACGGGTCCCCGGCCCTGACTCAGCACGGGGAGGGGGCCGTGAGCCTGACCCAGAGCGACCCCAGCCTGATCCAGGACACCCCTGCCAGCAAGGTGAGTATAGGGTATGGCCTTCCAGAATCGAGGCAGAACTTAAAAAACCAGCTGCCTTTGGAAGACCACGGCCCTCGAGGCCCGCAGGAGAGAGCCCGGGAGGCCACCGAGGCGCTGGGGCAGCTGGGTCATAGAGATGCTGCTGCAGAGGAGGGCGGCTTGGTGTCCGCCCTCTCCTCAGACTCGGCCAGTCAGGACAGCCTCCTGGAGGACAGCTTGTCGGCGCCCGGCCCTGCCTCTGAGCCCTCTGCGGAGACCCCGGACTCCCTGGATTCGATGGACGTCCATGAGGGTTTCCTGGGCTCCTTGGGGCCTCATGCGCCACAGAAACTCCTGACCCCCGACAAGCCAGCGGACAGTGGCTACGAGACGGAGAACCTGGAGTCCCCCGAGTGGACGCTGCACCCGGCCCCTGAGGGCGCTGCGGCGCCCGACGCGGCCTCGGCGGGTGAGGGCACACCCACTGGGCTGCCTCCCAAGCCCGTCATCGTCATCTCAGACGCCGCCGACGGCCACAGAGGCGCGGAGGCGACCTCGCAGACCACCGCGCCTGCGTCCCAGGGCTCGCACCGAGACTCTGCGTACTTCTCGGACAACGACTCTGAGCCCGACAGGAGGTCGGAGGGGGCCCTGGGCACCTCGGTGTCGGCCCTGGGAGCAGACCAGCCCCTGCCTGAGCCTGGTGTCCCGCTGCAGAGTCCTGGCCCCCTGGACAGCTGCCTGGACGCCAGCAGCAGCCCGCCTGACCCTAACTGTCCTCCTGCTCCGCAGAACTCCCGTCACCTGGAATCCAGAGAACCTGCAGAACCAGCTCCCCCTGACCCTCCCACACACACACTTCCCCCCGACGATGAGGCTGGCAGCCCCTCGAGCCTGCAGAACTCGGAGCTGAGCAGCGGGGACGACCTCGAGGCCCCCGAGGAGCCCCCTGCACGCTGGCTTCCACCGGCACCAACACCGACGAACTCCTGGCGCTGACCCACGCCCCGCTCCGCTGTGGCGGCCCCGCGGTGCCAGCGCCAGAGAAGGCCTTGTGCGGCCACTCCGAGGGCCCCAAGCTGAAGGAGCCGGACGTGGAGGGAAAGTACCTGGGGAAGCTCAGCGTGTCGGGCATGCTGGACCTCACTGAGGATGGGATGGACGCCGACGAGGAGGACGAGAACAGCGAAGACTCGGACGAGGACCTGCGGGCCTTCACCCTGCACAGCCTGAGCTCCGAGTCCGAGGATGAGGCCGAGCACCCGGTGCCCGTGGTCCTCAGCCGCGAGGACGGCCGCCACCTGCGGAGCCTGCTGAAGCCCGCGGACCCGCCGCCCGGCTGCCGGAGGGAGAGGAAGGCGGTGACGTTCTTTGACGACGTCACAGTCTATCTCTTTGACCAGGTATCTGTTCCCTGTCCCCTCCCGGTTGTCATGTTGGAGATTCCAGCATTGTCGGGGCAACGAGCGTGCTCGGGTTTTCTGACCGCCGTTCTGAGGACACTGATTGTGATTTCTCAGAAAAAGGGATTTGGGGGTGGTTACAGCATCAGTTTCAAGAACACGCAGAAGTGAGATCTGCACTGGGAACTCCTGACACGTGAAGGGGAAGGGTCCGTGTGCTCCTCCCGGGTGTCCTGGCAGAGCCGCCCAGTCACTTGTCCTTCCAGAGCAGACGAGTGTCCACAGGCGGTCGGCAGCAACGCCCAGCCCCCAGGGGTTGCTGGAACCGTCCAAGTCTCACAGGTAGCCCTGGAGACACCAACCAGTGGTGGTGCCTGTGGAGCAGGGGCGGGGGTGGCAAGACAGCGGGGCGGGACGAGAAGGGAGCACCTGGCCTCAGCGTTTGTGTTTTGTCAAAAGCTGTTGAAATTCACGGGTCCCTTTCTTTACCTTCTCGGTGCACTTGAATTGTTCCCTTCACAGAGCGGATGACCTGTAGGTGGAATAACAAAGAGTTATGCATTGTGTGTTGTAAGCAGTGTGGGCAGGCGCTGGGGAAGGTGTCTGGGGGTCTCGTTGGAGCAGTGAGGTGGACTCAGCCCCCGTGGAAGCCGCCGCCTGGTCTGTGGAAGGGCTGCACTTGTGTGGTGACTTGGTGGGGAGGAGGTGATGTTTTGATGGGTTCTGGAGACAGGGCAGGATCGCATAAGAGCCAGACTCAAGGCACGAGGACAAAGGTACGGAATTCAGGTGTGAGACACGCTCAGTAGGTGTGAGATTTGTCATAGAGTGGACAAGTGGGTCAGGTACCAGGGAAAGTCCTGAAAATCTTCTGTAATGGCCAGTTGGTCCCATGCAGCTTCCATGGAGTCGTACCCGTGGGTTCAGACTGATGGCTGGTAGGTTCCTTCCTGCTCTTGCTGTACAGCTTCATGAGCCTATTTTGAAGTGGTTTGGTTTTTAAGTGGTTTGAGTTCCTTAGCTCCAGAGTTTTCACTGAGCATCATGGGTTTTGGCAGCTCTGCCTCGGTTATTTCCCCGTTGGCTCAGCGGGTGCTTGGTAAATGCTGACTCAACTTTCTGTGACATCACAGCCCAGCAAGTGAATGTCTGGGTGCTGCCCTTCCCACACAGGGTCTCCTTAGCTTCGCTGTGCAGCGGGGGTCTCCCAGCATTCCTCACAGGCCCTTGCATGAGCCTGGTGGAGGTGTTTGACCCTCCGCTCTTGCACTGCCCGCTCTGGACCCACAGTATTCTCAAGGCCATCACAGTGGATGGTGATGCTTACTTGCAGGTAAGGTGACACATAGTCACACCATTCAGCCTGTCACAGGACAGGTGAGCTCTGAGCTCAGTCCCGTGCATCCCAGCGCTGGTCAGTATGACGACAGGGCCTGGCCCGGCAGTGGGGGAGGTAGTGTCACAGCCCAGAGCCCCCAGACTCTGTGAGGTCCTGGGGCAGATGGGGGAGCCGGGGGTCTGTGTGTTGCGTTTCTTTAGTTCATTTGGTTTACAAGGACATGTTCCTTCAAAAAGAAAAAAAAAATGTAGTGAGCATAAGGAAAAATACTTCCTCAGCAAAGATTTTTTTTCAATTTAAAGAACAGAAAAACACTCAAGAAAACCAAACTTCTCAGTAATTGCTACCGCTTCACTCACATATGCACACCAGAAACTAACTTTAAGTGCTGAAAAGCATCCAAGACACACACACACACACACACACACACACACACACACGTAAGTGCTCTCCATAACTGCCCCCTCCAGTAATACAACTCTTCCATCCCCACAGAGTACCTGGTTCCCGCCACATCCCTCCCCTGGCAACCACTGACCTGGAGTTCTGTCTTTGCTAGAATCGTGTAAGTGGCAGGAGTGTTGTGATCATTTAGTCATTAAGTCATGTCCGACTCTCTTACAGAGTGTAAGAGAGGCTCCTCTGTCCCCGGGATTTCCCAGGCAAGAAGACTGGAGTGGGTTCCCATTTCCTTCTCCAGGGGATCTTTCCGACCCAGAGATGGAACCCATGTCTCGTTGGCTGGGCGGCGGGTCCCGGGAAGGCCAAGCGGCGGGATTAGACTGTGTGTGACCTTGAGTGTCCAGAGCCTCACTCAGTCCAAAGCGTCAGGGAGTCCCCACCGCCACGTGTGCATCACTGAGGAGTGTTCCTTTGTGTGGGTGTTACATGTTGTTCGTTAACCTGCTGGCCAGTATTTACACCAACTGCTTCTATTGTTATTTTTAATTTTTTTAAAAGCTCAACAGTAAAATTGACCCTTCTTTTTGTACAATGCTGTAAAACTTGAGCACTCATGTCACCCTCCCCAGAACCATGAGAGACGCAGCTCCCTCACCCAGAAAATGCCCTGTGCTCACTGCTGCACCTCGATCACCCCGCATCACTTTACATTCCCACCAGCAGCGCATGTGACACGGTACGTCACCTTCGGAGGCTGGCTGCTTTCACTCTGAGCCGTAGAAGGTGTTGCTTGCCGCAGTAGTCCCTTCCTTTTAGACGTGTTCCGTCCTGTGGACATCTGATCATTTTAACCATGTACCTGCGGAAGCACATTTGGTTTTCCGCTTTGGGGCTATCACAAATAAAGCTGCTTTGAATAACTGTAGGTAAAGGCCCAGGAGTGTGATTGTTGGGTTATATGATATGTGTGTGTGTGTTTAGGCTTTTTTTTTTTTTATTGAAGTATAATGAGGGACAGGGAAGCCTGGTATGCTGCAGTCCATGGGGTTGCAAAGAGTTGACCAACAATGACTTAGTGACTGAACAGTAACAATAGTTGGTTTATAGTGTACGTTTAGTATTTAAAGAAAATGACAAACTGTTTTCCAGAGCGGCTGTATCATTTTACATTCCGGACAGCGTGTGTGACATCTAGTTTCTCGTGGTTGGTTTGTTTTGCTTTGACCGCACCACGCGGCTTGTGGGGTCTTAGTTCCCCAAGCAGGGAATGAACATGGGCCTGTGGTGGTGAAAACACCGCGTCTTAACAACTGTGCTGCCAGGGAATTCCCATTATTTTTTATTTTGGCTTTTCTAACAGACATGAAGTGATACTTCATCGTGGTCTTAAACTGGACCTCCCTTTTGGACCATGATGTTGCTCTCTTTTCGTGGGCTGCTTTGCTATCCACGTGTTCAGTGAGGTGCCCCTTTTGCCCATTTTCTAGGTGAATTCTCTGTGTTCTTTTGAGTTTTGGAAGTTCTTTATAAGTTCTAGATAAGAGTCCTTTGTCAGATATATGGCTTGGAAATACTTCTCCCAATCTATAGCTTATCTTTCACAGAGCAAGGAGTTTTTAAATTTTAATGAATTCCAGTTTATAATTTTTTTTTTTCTGTTTATGGATCATGCTTTAGGTATCATGTCTAAGTTCTTCACCAAACCCTAACTCCTGAATATTTTCTCTAAAAGTTTTATATAGTTCTGCATTTCTCATTTAGATCTGCTACACATTTCGAGATAGTCTTTGTATAATGTCTAGGTTGGGGTTCATTGTTTTGCGTCTGGATGGATGTCCAGTTGTCCCAGCACCATCTGTTGAAAATACTGTTCTTTGTCCATTGAATTGCTTTTGCACCTTCATCAAAAGTTAAATGGCCACATTTTTTTTTAATGGAGCTGTCTCTGGACTTTCTGCTCTCTTCCATTGATCTGTATGTTTTCCCCTTTACCAAAGTCTTGGCTTCCATTTGCTCCTTGCCAGTACACAGAAGTGTGGTTGATGTTTGTATGTTGACTCTCTATCCTGCTGTACTGATTTATCAGTTCTCGGAATTTTGTTTTCAGATTCCTTGTGGTTTTCTAGACAAGCATGTTGCCTGAAGGTTTGTTTATTCTTTTCCAAACTATATCTCTTTCATTTCTTTTTCTTACCTTATATACACTAGCTAGGACTTCCAGGACAGTGTTCAATAGAGGGTTTACCTAACATTGATTGATTTTTCAATATTTAATGAGCCTTGCATTCCTGGGAAGTAATGCCCACTTGGTTCAAGGTATTCTTGTTACATGTTGCTGGATTTGATTTGCTGATTATCTTGTGGAGGATTTCATGTTGTGGAGGTCTGCATATAGGTCTGTAATTTTGGGGGGTGTTTGACTACTTGGCTGACTTTACTCTGGTGCTGTCTTTGGTTTGGTGTCAAGGTAATGCTGGTCTCATAAAACAAGTTGGAAAGTCACAGTCGATTGAATAACACAGGTTTGAACGGTGTGGGTCCACTTACACGTGGGTTTTTTCACTAAACACCTACCAAATACTACACAATCCAAGATTGGTTGAATCTGTGAATGTAGCACCTTGGATATCAAGGGGGCGACGGTACAGTTACAGGTGGATCCTCAGCTGTGCAGGAATCAGTGCCCTCGCCCCACGGGCATCAGTCGGGTCAGCTGTATTCCCTCCCCTTCTGGGAAGAGATTGTGTGGACTTATTGATCTCTCTCTGAAGAACTGCTTTTGGTTTCATGGAATGTTTTCCTTTGTTTTCTTTTTAATTTTATCAATTTCTATTTTATCTTTTATGTCTTCTGCTTGCTTTGGATTTATTTTGCTCTTTTTCTGGACTCTTACAGTAGAAATGAGGGATTTGAGACCTTTTTTTTGTTTTACTATTAACATTTAATGCAATAAGTTGTGTTTTTCATTCAAAATATTTTCTGATTTTCCTTGAGACTTTCCCTTTGACCCAGGGATTACTTATTAAAAAAAAAAATACTACTTAATTTCCAAGGGTTGGAGGGTTTTTTTTTTTAACCTTCCTGTTACTGATTTCCCGTGTAATCTGTTTTGGTCAGAGAACATGTTTTGTAGGGTTTCAGTTCCTCCATATGTGTTGTTTTGTTTGCAGAGCCAGAATGCGGTCTGTCTTGGTCAGTGGTCCCTGTGCACCTGACGATGTGTGTTTCGCTTCTGGTGGGTGGACTGTTGTGTGAGCGTCACGTGCGTTGGCTCGTTTCCTCTGCGCTGTCGCTGACTCTTCTGCTTGTTCTACTCGTGAGTGAGAAGTGTTCATTGACGTCTTCGGCTGTGATTACGGATTTGTCTGTAATTACAGATTTGTCTCTTTCTTCATTTCTGTCCATTTTTGCTTTGTCTGTTTCATGGTTCTCTTGTTAGCCGCGTGCACATGTAGAATTAGTGTATCTTCGTGGTGAATGGACCTTTTGTGTCATGCTGTGATGGCATTCTTCATTCCTTTGTCTGATACTCATAAAGCTCCTCCAGCTTTCTCTTGCTCAGCAGTTGCATGCTGCCGCTTTTTCCATCTTTATACACACCTGCATCCCTGTAGTTAACAGCAGTTTCTTCTGGAAAGCACGGTTAGGTGGCTTTAAAACCTGTTCTGAAATTTGTTGTCTTTTTGTTCATTGTTTGGTCGTTAAGTCACGTCCAGCTCTTCTGTGACCCCGTGGACTGTAGCCCGACACGCTTCTTCATGCGGATCTCCCAGGCAAGAGTACTGGAGTAGGCTGCCATTTCCTCCTCCCTTTTGTCTTTTAACTGGTATTTTTGGGCCACTTACGTTTAATAGAATTATTCACGGTTGGATGTAGGTGCACCACTTCATTCAGTGTTTGTGTTTGTTCCACTAGTTCTTAATGATTTCCTTCCTCTTCCTGCTTTCCTTTTGGTAATCTGAACAGTTTTCAGTCTTATCTTTTATTTATTGTATTTTTTACTATATATCTTCTTTTCGTATAGTTTCTGGAATATTCTTGGGGTTACAATGTACATAGGTTTCACAGCCTCCTCAGAATCAGTGTTTGACCATTTCAAGTGGAGTGTAGCAACCACTGTGCTCTGCAGGCCCTTCATCCTCTGCTAGACCTTTTCTCAGGGTGTCCAGTGTGTCGTACGTTTATTCATCGAACACCCCCTCACACAGTGCTCTCGGCTTTACTTCCAGTCATCGAACGTGCTTTCAGAAGCTGCAGAGGAGTAGGACTGTACTCACTCAGGCGGTTACCTCTGTTCTTCCTCCGTTTCTCATGGTCCAGGTTTCTTCCTGTTGGCATTTCCCTTCTGTTTGTTTGGCTTTTTTTTTTTTTTTTTAAACACACTCCCCTGGTTTTTGTTGACCTGAGAGTCTCTGTATTTCACACTCGTTTCTTAAGGATATTTTTCCTGAGCATGGACTCCTCAGGTCAGTGTTTGCTTTCAGCATCGTCTCTGACTGCCCTCGGGAGTCTGTCGTTCAGGCGTGTGATTATGGGTTTCTGGATTACAGACATAGATTTCTTTGTTTCATTTTAAGTTTATAGAGCTTCCTGAGTGCGTAGTTTTGTGTCTTTCAGAAGGTTTCAGAAGTTCCTAGGCGTTATTTTTTACATACACATATATATTTTATGTATATATATATTTTATACCACACTCCGTCTCTCGGACTCCAGTGTTATACCCCTTGGTCTCTATTATATAGGGGCTTCCCTGATGGCTCAGTGGTAAAGAACCCGCCTGCCAACGCAGGAAATGTGGGTTCGATTCCTGGTTTAGGAAGATCCCCTGGAGGAGGAAGTTGTAACCCACTCCAGTATTCTCGCCTGGGAAACCCCATGGACAGAGGAGCCTGGCGGGCTACAGGCCATGGGGTCGCAGAAGAGCTGGACACGACTTAGTGACCAAACAACTAGTCTGCAGGCCCTGAGGCGCCATCCCCTCTCCCCTCCAGCCTCCGCTCTCGCTGCTGTTCAGGTTGGATCGTTTCTGAGGATCACATGCACACATCATGTCCTCTCTCACCTCCATCCTGCTGTGGAGTCCAGCTAGTGACCCCAGGGACAGGGGAACCTGGCAGGCTGACATCTATGGGGTCGCACAGAGTCGGACACGACTGAAGTGACTTACCAGCAGCAGCAGTGAAGTTTTAAATTTTGATGATTGTATTTTTCTATTCCAAAATGTGCATTCCGTTATTTTTACACTCTTCTTTATGCTGAGATGTTCCCGTTCACTTCTAGAGTCTTTTCCCTTAGTGTATGGGGCTCATTGGTAACAATCTTCTCCAGGTAATCCTAGCATCTGAGGATGGCTTGGCGCTGGCGTCTGGTAGTTGTCCTTCTCCTGTAAATCCAGGTTTTCCCTGTTCTGTTTGCTGAGTGACTCTAGATTGTCCCTTGTATTTTTTCATTATCCGATTCTTTGTCTTGTTTATAGACTCTGTGCAGCATGGAGATGTTTTCGTCTTAGAAGGCATTGACCCAGTCGGGTTCAAGTTGCAAGTTCCACACCGCCTCCCTGGGTCTGGGGTCCCCTTTCAGAGCCCTTGCTGTGCTGTGTGAGCCCGTCCTAGGCGTGTGCCGCCCCTTGGCCAGACTGGGCCTCGGCAGTGGGCCCTCTGCAGTTCCACCGCCAAAGCCTGATGAGCTGCTTGGGGTCAGGCCTGCCCTGCGCAGCCGGGCTGAGCTCCCTGCTCCCCGTGGAGCCCCTGGGCCGTCCCGCATCTTGGGCCTCCTCTTTTTGGTCCTCCTGCCAGAGGGCTGCGGTGTGGGTTACTACACTGCCCTGTGTGGCTGCAAGACCGGAGGCCAGGGGGAAAAGGCAGCGGGGGTGGGGGTCCTCCTGCCCTCTGCCCCACGCCCACTCCTCCAGCGTTAGATGAAGCTCACCGCCCTCTGGATCACAGGCCCCGGGGCAGCTGGTGGTGGGAGCAAGAGAACGGGGAGAGAGAAAAATCTGGGATTTCCTCTCCCCTTTTGTAAGCATCAGAAGACCCCCTTCTGCATCTGGAGCCAGAACCCAAGTGTCGGGGTGGGGTGGGTGGGCAGGCGGTGTGCACAGCTGGCTTGGTGTCCTCACTCCAGCGTCCTCCCCGTCCTGCCCACTGTCCTCCCCTCCTCGGCCTCTTGGAGCCACTTGACGTGTCTGCGGGGGTTCCGGGCCCATCCAGCAGGAGGGAAGGGGTGTGGGCTCGCCCCCATCTGCCCCAAGGTGGGAGGCATGGGTCACAGCTGCTCAGCCCGCCCCCAAGAGCAGGCGTGGGCCGTGGGCCAACGGGACTTGTGTCTGGCTTTTCAGGAAACCCCGACCAAAGAGCTGGGCCACGGCGGGGGAGCTGCACGCAGCCCCGAGCGGAGCAGCCCCACACCAGCGGCGGGCTCCCCGCACCTGAGCCGGGGCCTGAACTCCGAGAGCTCCACCGACGAAGAAGGTACTGCACTCGGGGGGCAGGCTCAGAATGCAGCGAAAGATCCGGGGGTGTGAACTGTTCTTGAGGATGACCCCACATACGCTTTCAGGGACCCCCCGACCCGGGCGGGGGCAGGCCTGCGCGTGTGCCCAGGGTGGTCTGTGGGCCCCGCCCTGTGCTCTGCTCCTCGGCGAGGAGAGGAGGGTGAGTCCTGGCTTACTTCCAGGCGGAGGCTTCGAGTGGGACGACGACTTCTCCCCAGACCCTTTCCTGTCGAGGACGACAAGTCACCTCCTCAGCTCCAAGCCGGCCCTTCAGACCTCCAAGTACTTTTCCCCGCCGCCGCCTCGCAGCGCAGAGCCCAGCTGGCCACACGCAGCCCCCTACTCCAGGTTCTCCATCACCCCCGCCAGCATTGCCAGCTTCTCGCTCACGCACCTCACGGACTCGGACATGGAGCAGGGAGGTGAGGAGGCCGAGGTGCTGGGGCGGGGGCGCGGCTGAGGGGCTGTCCCGGAGTCCCCAAGATCCTCGTGCAGATCCCTCTGAAGGGCTGACAGCCCGGTGCTCTGGGGCCTGTTCTCCGCTTCCTACTGTCTCTGCCCCGCTGGGCCGGGGGACCAGGGCTGCTCCCCGCTTTCTTCTCCCTTTTTCCCTTCTTGCTGTCAGCTCCCGTCTCCCCTCCCCGGCACTCCCCCCAGGGGAAGGGCTCTGAAGAACACTTGGCCATGATGTTGGCCTTGAGCCCAAACGCACTGGGGCCCTGCCCCGGGAATGTTGATTTTACCTGGTCTTCCAGTGACACCAGGAGGCCTGGGGGCGGGGCCCGTGGGGTGGTCGCTGGGCATATGGAGCCTTTTTTACCCCACGGCTAGATCGGAAGATACCGGTTAGTAGATATACTTTCTGATGTGGCGTCTGCAGATCAAACAATAACTCTGAAACATAAAGACCGCTTGTTTGTCCCCAGCCTTGCTGTGCTGATTAGATAGCGGCCGTCACCCCCGCTCTGCCGGGACAGATGTGCGGTGCCCTGAGCTCTGACACGGAGCCGTGTGTGAGTGCGCACACGTGTCAGCCGGAGCGCCCACAGGTGCCGCAGGCGGCCGGGCAGGTGGCCGAGGGCCGCCCTTCTGGCTTCAGTTCCTCTTTCTACAGCGAAGATGAGACGCCGTCCATGCTATTTTTACCTTTGATGATCCGTTTAAAAACCCAGCTTTGCTTGCTCTCTCCTTCTAGGAAGCAGCGAAGATGGAGAGAAAGACTAGGCGATGCCTAGGCCCCGCGGACCCAGGCTGTTTCGGCAGCGGTGTCCCGGGCCGGGACGAGACTGTGGGCGCCTGGCCAGTTTTCTTGCACCAGCTGCCGCCCAGGCCTCCCCTGCCCACTGAAAGGGCCGGCGTGGGGGCTTTGGGCTCCAGGTGGCTTCCGGTTCCCACGTGGAGCATCCTCCTCATCCACACCTGTGTGTCCCGTCCGTGTGCAGGGCCCTGCGGACCACAAGGGGAATTGGCACCAGTGAGCCATATTTATTGTTTTTAAAGAAATCACTAATTGCTTTCTGTAATTGCACTGTGGATAAATGTCCTAAGAGTCCCTGATACTGTACAGAATCTTAAATTATTCAAGGAAAATAAGGCAGGTCAAGCTGGTGCTACCCACTAGTTTGATTTTTTTTCTTCTGTTTCATAGTTTGTTTGCTCTGCATGGTACTCGTAAAGCTTAAGTATTTTGAGTGTTATGTTGTCTTTAGAAATTGTTGGAACTGTACATGTGGTACTCTTCGTGAATGGTAAGTGATTCTGAATGTTAATATTTTATGTTCTTATAGGAAATATTTTCGATGAGTCGGAAAGACTGCTCTGTTTCGTTGACTGAATGAAACACATCCCTGTCTGTTCTCTATAAGGTGGTCCGTCCCTTAGATGCGGCTTCTCCGAGGAGCTGACGGGTCTTGCAGACCCTCTGTGTGATTCTCCCACTCGCCCCTCCCCTGACTTTCAGAAAACCCTCTTGGTACAAATCAGCGGGTGGTTCCCAGAGCTGGCTGCAGTTGGCACATCCAGCCCCCTCCCAGCTGGGGCCCGAGTCCCCTGTCTCCCAGCTGGGGCCCGAGTCCCCTGTGCTGGGTTTAATCAGCGCAGGTGGTGGTGGCCTGGGGCCCCTGTGATCATGCCTGCCTTCAGGCGCAAAGAAGCTGCTCTGCGAAGGGCTCTGGGAGCCACGGCCTGTCTGGGCTTCTCCTGTCTGTGCACTCAAGGTGTTGAGCTGCTCACAGCCCCCAGAGCCAGGCCGGATCACATCTCGCCCGGGTGAGGCTGGTATCTGGAACCATGGGTACTCACTACACCTCTCGACTGTGAGGGGGGACACGGGACACCGGGGAGTCACCACAGGCAGCCCGTCCTCCCTGATGGGGCCTGGGGCGGCCCGAGTGGCCGTCACTCTGGGCTCACCTTTACTGACCCCTCCCTTCTGTGTTAAGCGCCCCGTTCTCCCCTTGCTATGAAAGAACCGAGCCCATCTAGTTAGGTCAGTGTCGTGGTGTTGGCTGGAGCCCGGCGTTCGTGATGAAAAGTGGACCTCACCCTGCGGTCCTTGAGTTCTGCTTTGCCCACAGCGTTGCAGCCAGTGCAGAGGGAGGCTGGCATGTGGATGGGGGAGCCCCGGAGCATGGGCCCCTCACGCTGGCCGCTCCCTTGGGGGTCTCCATGCTGACGTGCTTCTTTGGTGTTATCAGGACGCTGGGCTGATCCTCCAGGCCTCAGGCTGGGGGCGGGACTTCGGGCCCCAACGCAGGTGTGTTCTCTGGCGAGTTTCCGTAGTACATCGTGACCTTTGTTATCAAGTCGGGCTTGCTCCCTTTTTATACTAGCAATAACTTTCCAGAGCAGGCCAACTCCAGGTGGCGGGAGCGCCCCTCCCCTCCCCCGTGTGAGCCCGGCACACTGCCAAGCTGGACCCGGGGACGCGCATGTCGAAAAGACAGCTAACAGGGCATTAGGAGGTGATTTTGCCAAAACTGTTTAACTCTCAATTTCTTGCTGTGGAGACGTCCTTTGTGTTCTGAATTTTCACACCTACCAATCTTGGTTGAAAGAAAAATGAGATGCAGTTACACTAGTTCTGTGTTTTTTTTTTTTTTTAAATTATAGGTTTAAGGAGTTCAGCTCTAATGACTAAAATCAAGCAGATCCATAGTATATATAGTCTTATACAGTCAGCCCAGGGTAAATTTATTGATTCTTTGGGGCTGTACATTTTTCACTATGATTAAGGGGATTTTAACAACATAATTCCCATTTTAATTTAAGGTCTATATCACTCATAAATTGCCAAAAACATTTTATACAAGGGGTGGGGGTGGGGGTTGGAATAGTAGGTCTTAGTGTGGTATTGCATGGTTGGGAAGATTTTATATTTATAATAAACATGTGAATTAACATGTTCTTTTGAAAAATCTCAAGCAATACACAGGAAATGATGTACAGGAAATTATGTAGATTAAAATTTTCAGCCCATTTTTGAGATGTCAGCCCATGCTTTGTTGTTTGATTCAGTTCCGTTTTTCTCAGTTGGTTACCAGCAGTGGGTTTCTAAACCACTCCTGGTGTCAGTTACGCAGTGAAATAACATCGGTGGAATTCTCTAGATGATGTCGGTGAGGTTCATCATACCTGGTTCACCACGGTATCTCCTGGCCTCCTTTGGGACCTGTCTTGCTTCAGGGGAGCTCACGGATCTCAAACCCCACGGTGATCTGTCCCTCACCTCCTTCCTGCTAGGTGTTAACTTGTGTTACCCAGTGACTCAGTCACAAGCCAGAGAGGGAAGGGAAGGAAAAGTGCTCCCCCAGATCCTCCTGAAACTGGGGCTGTGCGTCTGGGTGAGAAGCCATTCATCTTACGGCTGCAGAAGCTCCAGGAAGCTGAATGGGGAACGGAGCCCATCTGTTCTATTTTTAAATGTGCAGGCGATTGTTTCTATGGAAATGGATTTATCTCAGAAAAGTCTTTTTCTCTGTCTTGCTGCCATAAAACGCCTTTCAAAACCTCTTCCTTTATCACCTGCTCCCATGGGGTGTCCCTGGGGTCAGTGACTGACTGCGTGTTTGTCCTGAGGGCCCCGGGGCAAGGGTGGCAGCTCCTGTTTTTCTGAAAGTTCCACAAGTGCACTGAGTGTAAGGCTGCATATGGGGGCTTCGTCACCAGGGGCTTCAGAGGATTAGCCTTCTGAGAGGTAGCCTTAAAACAAGAGTGGGTGTACACGGTTACTTCTGATTTAAAACCTCAGAAACAATGTTCCTAAGTGGTAAGGGTGTGGGGGCAGGTTTGGCTCAAGTTTTGGCTCTCAAAAGGAAAGCTCTCTTTAGTTACATAAGTGAGTTCTCAAAAGATGTGTTGACAGTATTGAATCACCAACAACCTGTTACGTGAATGGCTGGAACATGGTGAAGT
This sequence comes from Tragelaphus eurycerus, assembly GCA_935064755.1. Classification (NCBI taxonomy): domain Eukaryota; kingdom Metazoa; phylum Chordata; class Mammalia; order Artiodactyla; family Bovidae; genus Tragelaphus; species Tragelaphus eurycerus. The sequence goes on from CAKXYN010000108.1 coordinate 4,660,096, forward strand.
TCAGGTTGGCACGGGCACAGACGGATGGCACTCACAGACCGCTGTGAGTGGCCACTGCTCCATCCCAGCTGCCAGCGCCCCACAGGGCTGTCCCACTCCGAGATTTCACTGTTGGGCTTAGACTCGGTTGTAGGAGGTTCACGGCAATATAACAAGTTAATGAACTTTGAGTTCAAATTGTGTACATTTTTAAATTGTAAGATTTTTACTGTATATTGATGCATAGTGTGATTCAAATAAATTGCTTGTAATTTAAAAACTATTTAATATTCAAAATAAATATAGTTATATATTTATAAACTCTGTCGCTGCACCGATTCTGTGTGTTCCACTGTGTGAGGCCCGAGGAGGGTGGCCTGGCCCTGCCCAGGAGGATGCTGGGGGGCTTCCCTTGCTGCCCTAGTCCCTAGAGACGGGATGCCCTCTGCTGTGCCAGACCTAAACCCAGACCCTTCCACCCTCCCGAGAGCGAGGATTTGTATAGTCACCGGGGGACTGGTGGGTAGTGTCTGCATTGCTGTAAAGTGTATCTGTAATTCAAGGTGTTTGCACTTAACGGATGAACTTCAGAAGCATTTTAATTTCAGAGGTCCAGCCTCTCTGGAGCTCTAATAAGCCCAGCGGCTAATCAGCTCAAAACCAGCCTTTCTGTGCCCTGAGTGGCCCCTCCTTAATGTCCTGGCCCCAGCTGCCACCAGCCGGGAAGTCAGCCTCCTTGTACCAAAACAGAAGTCTGGCCCCCGGTTGGTTCAGGTTACACCAACTGCGGAGTGGCCCTGGGAAGGTGGATGGAAGAGACCTGTGAACCTCTATTCGGAGAGCCCAAGAGGGGCAGCGAGGGACCCTGTCCCCGAGGTGTGGGGACAGCGCCAACCCTGGGCCTGCAGGGCCCGAGTCCGGGAGGGGGTGGTAGCCCACGGTGTGTGCCACCGTGGGTACCACCTGCCCTCCGGCTGCCTCTCTTCAGCCCCCAGGAACCCCTGAGCAGTTGCTGCCGATAACACCGTTTAGTGCTGCCAAAGGTGAGAAAGCTGAGGCCAAGGGCCATTAAGCAGAGCAGGTAGGTGGCAGCCAGTTCTGAGCTCAAGCGGCCGCGCCCCGGAGACCTCCGAAGGAAAACCGCTGACCAGTTGTTGCCCGGTGATCTGCCCACCAGCGGCGGAGCAGGTGCCCCGGGGGCAGCCTCCGCCCCCTCGCACCTGGGCCGGGCGCCGCGGGCTGGGCGGGGGGCGGGTCCGCAGCACGGGGTGCCGCGGGGGTCCTTCCGAAACGCGGGGTGAGGGCGCGGGAGCGTCCAGGCTGCTGTTGTATCAGGGCGGGGGCCGCGGCCAGTTGGGGACCCTAGCATTACTGCCAAACGGCTGCTCCACGAGTTTGGCTCACAGCCCCACGGCCGGGTGCTCCCCCCTCCGGGTCGGCGGGCTCGCGGCGGGGCCTCGGGCTCCCATCCGACCCGCGGGCCGGGGCTGCGGGGGCCAAAGCTCCTCCGGGCCGGGCCGGACCACCGGTTCCCCGCCCACAGGTGCTCCCCCGCCCCCGCAGCCAGCCGGGCAGGACGGTCGGACTCCAGCTCCGCCCCGCGCCCGCCCCGCGGGCTCATTTACATGCGGCCGGAGCCCCGCCCGGGTCGCCTAAAGCGACGTGTCCTTGTCCCCCGTGGGCAGCCCCAGCCCCAGCGCGTGCGGCCTCGGATCCCCAGGTAACGGGGGGTGGGGGTGCGGGTGGGGCGGCGGGGAGAGGACCCTGGGGCAGGACCCGGGGTGGCAACTGGAAGGGAAAACTGGAAGGGAAAACCTGGGTCGGGGGTCCAGGTCTGCAGCCCCCCCACACCCCGGGGCCGCGGCCATCCATCCCGTGGTGCGCTTGAGGACTGCTGCGGGCTCTGGCCACTGTCCACCTCTGACCTCCCGACAGCCGCCTCAGGTCCACAGCCCTTCTGGCACCAGTGTCCCTGCGTGTGTGACGTCTTGGGGGCAGGACGGCGAGCGTGGTGGGGCCGAGCTGCTGCCTGGCCATCCGGGCAAGCAGGAGGCAGCGTAGCCTCTGGCGGAGGGGCCGCACCTCTGGGTGGTCTCAGCAGAGTGTCAACCGGCCACCTAAGCTCAGGAGGCCCTCAGGCGGCAATGAGGGGCACGGGGCCAGAGAAAGGCCCAGGGGCAAAGTGTGTCACCCACCAAATCAGGAAAATGCCTGAGGGGTCAATGTGAGGTCCAGCGGGGCCCTGGGGGCGGGGGTGGGGTCATCTCAGCGCCGCTACGTGAATGGGAAGGACTCAGGGGTCACTGTGCAATGAGTGGTCGGTCAGCTGCCATTGGGGACAGCTGCCCTGAATGTCTCCTGGCCTGCTGAGTGACTGCGGGGTGGCCTGTGTTCTGGATTTCAGCTCCAAAGGCCTGCTCCCTCTGAGAGCCACCACCTGCAGGACAACCAGTCTGGAGCCATGAAGACCAAAAGCCGGCCACCCCGGCGCCGGGCACCTCCGCAAGACCCAGAGGCCACCCCCGGGGAGCGGACGCCCGACAGGCCACTGCCAGGCTCGGGCGGGCCGGACGCGACCAAGGCTCTGCGGAGCCGGACGGCGCGGGCGCAGGGGGTGCGGGCGGAGGGCGGGCGCCGGCGGCCGGGGCCGGGGGGCCGGCGGGAAAGCAGCGTCCAGCGGCGGCTGGAGAGCAACGAGCGGGAGCGACAGCGCATGCACAAGCTGAACAACGCCTTCCAGGCACTGCGCGAGGTCATCCCACACGTGCGTGCGGACAAGAAGCTCTCCAAGATCGAGACCCTCACACTGGCCAAGAACTACATCAAGTCACTGACCGCCACCATCCTGACCATGTCCAGCGGCCGCCTCCCAGGCCTGGATGGGCCGGGCCCCAAGCTCTACCAGCACTATCAGCAGCAGCAGCAGGCTGTCGGGGGCACGCTTGTGGCTGCCGAGGCCCCGCCTGAGGGCCACCTACAGAAATACTCCACCCAGATCCACAGCTTCCGCGAGGGCTCCTAGCGCACTGCCCAGGCCTGGGCCCTCCGTGCCCGAGGCTCGGGGTCCTGGATGCTTAGCGCCTTCCCGGACCCGCGCTGGCCCCCCCAGGACAAGGCCGGGTGAATCGTGGCCTGCTCCAGGCCACCGCTCTGGACAGCTCGAGACCCAAAGCTCCTCCAGGTCCCGGGACCTGCTTTTTTGCGTAGGCAGGAGCGGGCCGGCCTTGGTCACTGAAATCTCATCACTCCTGCTCTCTCCCCAGGCGAGGGGAGATTCCATGTACAGGGTGGCTTGGGTAAGTTCCCCAGTTACTGCTGAGACCTGGGGCCCAGGGATGGGGTTTCCCCCAACCCACACCGCAGCCTCCGCATTCTGGGTAAACTGAGGTGCGGAGCAAAAAAAGCGCAAGACCTAGAGGGGAGTAGGGCTGAGCGGAGGTGCTCAGAGCCTCTAGTTCAGCATCTGTCAGGTGGAAGCTCTTCAGGTTTCTTCCCGCTGATTCTAAAGGAAGCTTGTCCAGCTAGAGGGCCGGGGTTCTCTACTCCCTCCTCCTGGTTGGGGACTCCTGACTGTGGAAGGTCTGCGGCCAGTGGGCTGCTGAGGGCTCTGGAGACAGGGCCGGGTGGGAAAGCAGAAATAGAGGCTGCTCAGGCCTGGTTTTACGGGGAGCGGTTGGGGGTCTCTCCCTGCAGGCAGAGGGTCTGTCCCCCTGCCTCCCTCAGGGTCCCCCCAGGTCTGCTGCTCGTTGTTGAATCTGTGGTCCTGTCCGTGGCAGACAGGGTTCTGGGCAGACAGTGATCTGACAGACTTCAGGATGTTCCTGGGTCCTGGCTGTGCTCGGGGGCCTGTGTGGGGCCGCGGGGGCTCCCCTCCCCCACCGGGTGCTCCTCAAAGGCGGACCTGGGTGGCCTGGCAGGTCTCTGCCGCCTCGGGCCACGCTTCCTCCTGTGGCATTCCCGCCCCGCCAGCTGTGGCGGGCTGGGTGATTCTGCTCTCAGCCCTGGCAGCTCGTCTCCCCTGTCCAGTTGCCCAGGGCCAGCCTGGGGAGGGGACGGGGCAGCCCTCAGGCGGGCTCCCCAGCCACAGGGGGTCACCCCTGGGGGCCTGGCCCCTTGTGGGCACTGTGGGTAGGGGCTGAGCCCAGCTGGGGGCGGGACGGCCACAGCCCAGGACCCCTCCCCGATGGATGGGATCAGCCTCCCAGCCCTGACTATCCGAGCCCCAGCCGCTTCACGTCCTGCCTGTCTTGGCATCAGTCCTGGCTGCATCAAGGGCAGCAGGTGGTGCCCCTGGAAACAGCCATTAGGGGCTTCAGTCCCAACTTTCCAGATCATCCACCAGCCGGCCACCGCCTGGCCCCAGGGCCAGGCCCTCTGGAAGGCCTGCCCTGGGAGGCCTGGTCCGATCCCAGCCCCTCACCCCAGCCTACCTTCAGCACAGGTGAGGACGGACTCCAAGTGCACCTGGCTTGTCCCCCAGGGGAGGCTACTCAGGAAGGTCAGTGGTCAGGGGGTCCACCAGTGGGCGCTGACGTCGAGGGCGACTCCGAGCTGGGGACAGATGGGGCCCCTGTGCCCCTGCTGTGGGCGGCGGGGCCGCCTGGAACACAGGACGGGAAGACACACAAGCCTGGAGGCTCTTTTCTGGCTGAGGAGGCCAAGTCAGGCTCAGCTGGTCCCTGAACTTGCTGAACAAGCCAAAGACTGAGCCAAAAGCACGGGGTGGGGGTGGCCCAACAGAGGCTCCTCCAGGAGGTCACGCCTGGTGACCGGGGGTGTGTGGGTCACCACCTTTCAGGACGAGAGCCTTTGTGACTCTGTCTGTCTGTCCCAAACTGGCATCTGCTTCCCAGAGGGTCTCAAGGGCCCTGTCGTCTCCTCTGAGGTCGGAGCGCACCTGCCTGCCCAGTGCCCATGTCACGAAGGGGCCCGGAAGGTCCCGGTCCAGATTCAGACTGTTGAATATGGGGAGGGGTCTGCTCCGTCGACCCATGATTTGGACTCCAAGCCCAGGCTGAACCTGGAGGACGCCCGGCCTGGCCCTCCCAGGCTGTGTGTTTCCTAAAGTCGGAGACTCGTGCGTCCTGAGCCCGGGGCCGGCACCCAGGGGCACAGACCCGCAGGCAGACCAGACCTGTGTGAGCTCGGGGGTGCAGGGGACCTGGAACTGCGGCGTGCCTGTGGGGAAGACCTACCTGGAACTGCACGGCCAGTGCCCCCGCTGTAATTATGGTGGAAATGTTTCTTAAATGAGACCACTTTGCTTTCATGTTCCTTAATGGCCTCTTCAGATACTAATGAAGCCAAAATAAACGGTCCATGGGGTGATTGGTGCTTTTGCCCCATGCTCGAGTGGGTGGGGAGCTGTTTTAATCATAGTGGTAGCAGTAAAAAAAAAAAAAAAATTATCATGTCCTTGACATTCTGGCATTAAGTTTTTATTGAATAAAGCATCCAAGGAATCGGGATGGTTCAGTGATGCTGAGCTGGGGCGGAATGGGCGCCCTGGAGAACCAGCAATTCACAGCAGAGCAGCAGGGCCACCGTAGCAGCAGCTGTAATGCCCACTTAGACTTGACAGCTTGAGTGTAAACAGTAAGAGGGCGCCGACTCTTCACGAGATTTCCCCGTGCTGCCCGCCAACTCCCGCCTCCTGGGCCCACTTTGAGGCGACCCAGCAGAGGCCGCCAGCTTTCCTCCAGTGCCCCCCAGGGAGGGGACCCCAAGGGACACCTCCTCAGAGTCAGCTTCTGGGCAGCGAACACGAGGCAAACAGCGCACAGCTGAGCCCTCCCGACGGGCCTACCGGGGCGGCCAGCGGAGTCGGCTCGTCGGGGTCTCAAAATGAGCAGAGATGGGACGTGGGTTTGGATGAATCAAATCACCTGGTTGTGGGAGGCCCACTTGAGGCTTCAGGTGCACCCTTTTTCTCATAAAAAGCAGCTGTACACTGGGAGTGGGGTCGCTTGTGGGCAGGGTTGGCGGGGGTGCCTCCCTAGGACTAGGACTAGCCTGCTGCCTCCAGGCTCCTCTCGAGGGCCAGTGGTCTCTACCCACCCGACCCCCTGCAACAGAATCTGCCGTGAGAGGATCCCCCCGGCCCCCAACCACGCCTGGGGAAGGGCTGGCTGAGGGCCGGGGATGCTGACCTTGCAACTGGACAGCGGGCTGGCGGTCCTCCGCCCACCCTGTGAAGACGACATCCCTCCCCAGCATTTATTTCCAACCCCTTCCTTAACTTAGGAAATGAAGTCCTATTTGCGAGCCCTGTTCTGAGAACTGATTGGGCCCAGGAAAAACCGTCCTGAGCCCCACTGCCATTTTTCCTGGGGGAGGAGGAGGGTCCTGATGCCATCTGGGGCCATCCAGAGCTGAGGGGGCTCCCTGGGTCCTCTTCCCTGGGGCAGTGTTCCTGGAAGGCTCCAGGCTCCCGCCGCGAAAGGCAGAAGGCAGAGGGGCAGGGGGCAGGCAGTTGAGGCCAAGGCAACGGGGCCCCCCACCCCACACCCCATGTTTTCCCCACGGCCGGGGACACGCAACGTCCACAGAGCTTCACATTTCTGGGCTGTTTCAGGGCCTCCGAGGCGGCCGTGACCTCAGGCCAAGTTCTCTGCATGGACTCTAGAGTCTGGGCCTGGTGACGCCACCCCCCAGATCCACGTTTTGAGGTGTTCTGCATGAGCACAGCTCCAACACGAAGTTTCACGTCAACGCTGGTCCTTGGCACCCAGCGCCACAGCTGCTCCTGGTGAGGGGAGGCGGCCTCAGCAGCAGACGGGCCCGGGGGTCTCCCACGGGCCACCGGCCATGCTCGGGGGCTGCCCATTCTGCTTGCTGGCTGGCTTCTGGGATGAACTCCCAGGGGCCCTGGTGGCACTGGCCCGGATGGAGAGATGATCCCAGCCCCCCTGGGAGAAGAGAACGGAGTCACCCAGGGCCACGAGGGGGTCAAGGGGCAGAGACCTTCCCTCCAGGTGGTTGGACCCTTGAGGGACTCTGCCCAGGGCCCACCCTCACCTGATCCCTGGGCGCCCGGAGACCCCAGCCAGCACAGCCGCCCGATGCCTGCTCACCCCGATGCCGTAATCCCAGCCCTGCCCCTTGGGCTCCAGGGACTGCACGCCTGTGCGGCGACACACAGTTCCGCGGCTCAGGCTGTGGCTCCCCTGGACTTTGTCAGCGATGACCCAGACCTGGAATAGAGACCTGCTGAGCCCGCTCCCTCCCCATCCTCGCGGCATAGGGTCCATGGGGATAGCAGCGGGAGTCGGGGGGACCAGAGAGGGAACCAGATCGCCCCCCAGTCCCTGCCTACAGAGGGAGCGTCCACCCTCCATCCCCATCTCCCCAGACCTGGTCCAGGGGCCCCACAGACACGTGGCGCACATTGTTGGACACGTGCTCCCAGCTGTCGCCCTGCGGGTGGCTGGGCGTGACCCCCTGGCGGTACCACAGGTTCCCTAGGAGAGAAACGCCAGTGGCGTGAGACCCCGAGTGTCCGGACCCCCCTGCAGGGTCTGCGAGGCCGGGAGGTCTGACCAAGAGATGGGCGGGCAGGGTCTCTCTCCATCAGTCTGCAGCCTGGGCCAGCCCTGCCCTCCCAGGCCTGCCTGTGCCCCACTACATCATTCTCGTGCTGGGCCCAGCTGGCACCCTCGGCCTCTGTCCATGCATGAGAACCTGAGGACAAGGAGTTCTTTAAACGACACAGTGACTCGGGCTGGAATAAGAGCCTTGGGATCCAGCTCCTCGCCTTGCTCATGACAGGCCAGGAAAGGACGCGGGCAGAGCCACTCGGAGGTGGCCTGGGGTAAGGGGCAGGGATGGCCCAGGCCAGGCAGGTGACCTCCAAGTCCCAGGCCTGGGTGGCACCATCTAGAAGATGCTCCTGGGCCGTGGTGCCGTGCTCTCTGCCCAAAGCGCAGGCAGGCCTGAGCACCTGGGGAGGGACTGGTGCTCCCTACCCTGCCTGACTCCGGGGAGGGCCTGTGGGGAGGCCGACCTCAGACTGGCAGCTCTCACAGGGCTCAGGAAGGTCTCATGCTAGGGCTTTGGTGGGCAAGGGTCTGGTCTCATCTCATTGGGGTGCTCAGGGAACCCCCTCCCCGGGTGACCCCTGGGGATCAGAAGCCACTTGCCGTTTTCGTCCAAGGCGAACACCGAGGTGTGCCCCACAGACACCTGCTTCAACCTCTGTTTGGGAGGAGGTGGGATGTGGTACCAGCAGTCGCCTGCGGTGGGAGATGGGTTGGGATGGGACCTGGAAGCACCACACCTGTCACCCAGGTGGCACACCTAGCCTCCTCTGCAGCTTGTGGGGTCCAGCGGGTGCAGCCAACCTCTGTCCCTAGACCGGGTGGACCACACCAGTGACAGGGCCCGGTGGGAGCTGACCTGGGCCCTGCTGTCCCTTTAATGCCCTGGTCTGCCCGGGGCCCTCCCGAGGCTGCGGCGGCTTCTGATGGGCTGCTAGCCCTAACAGGGACGGGAAGATGCCCGGCCAGGCATGCGGTGGAAATCCAGCCATAGGCTGCTGTGCGAACCCACTGCTCCAGGGGGAGGGCATGGATGAGCCAGCTACCACCCACCCAGCAATCCCTGTGCCGGACACTGTCCGGATGTCCAGCCAAGAACAGGCCTGCATGGCCTTCGCTCCTGGAGAGCAGTCGAGGTAGACACTGTAGATGGGCCGGGGGGGGGGGGGGGGGGGGGGCGCCCAGGCAGGTCTCTGAGGGGCAGGAGGCCGAGGGTGGTGAAGGACAACCCCGTCACCGGGTGACCACCCCTGGGTCATCCCAGCAGAGGGGGCGTGGACTCTGGGGGTAGCCTGGCCAGCCTGGCCCCATGCCGGGTCCACAGACAGTGCTCAGTAAACGCTTATTGAGTTAAACGGAGACCCGTCCACCGGCTTCCCCCGGAAGCGGAAGTAGCCATACCGCCCCCTGGCGGCGGGCGCAGGGCGTCCGCGTGAGGCGAGGGCTCTCACCGTTGGGCCTGGAGACGGACACGGAGCTGCGGTAGAAGGCGGAGCCGTCCCTCGCCACGGCCCATACCTGGTAGCAGGCGCCGATGGAGACGGAGGTGAAGGGCTGGTCGGTGCCCACGTGCATCCAGCAGAAGCCCTGAGGCGAAGGGGGGACGCTCAGGGCTGCTCGGTCCCGCCTGCCGCCCGCCCGGCTCCAGGGCGGACGGCTCACGCCAACCTCGACCTCAGCTTCCAGTGCCCGCAGGCCTAGAGACCACCTCGGGCCTCTTCCTGGCCCAGGGACCCTCCTGGGCAGGCCCGGGGAGGCCGGAGCCCAGCCCTACCCCACGGCGGAGGCGTGTCTCGGTAAGAATCCGCCCGAGCCCTGAAGGGGCTGGAGGGCTGGGCAGACCCTGTTTTCCCCCACCGGGTGCCCACCTCGGGGTTGAGCTCGGACACACCCAGACGGCACAGCACGTCCCCCTTGTCACTGATGGCCCAGAGCGCGATGTTCAGCCCGCTCCCGTGGGCGCCAGGGCTCTCGGGGATGATGGACACGTCTCTGAGGGCCACGGAGGTCACCTCCAGCCAGGGCCCGGTGGTCACCAGCTTGCACTTTCTGAGCGGCAGAGAGAGCAAAGCCCCTGTCACCCTGGTGGTGCTGGGAGCCCCAGGTACAGCCGCTCTGGACAGAAGGGGCAGCTAGACCCCTGACCCCGGGAGGACCCAGTGGGCACCACCCTCCTGTGCTGTCTGCCCTGCCCTGGCACCACTTCAGGCCAGGTCCCCCCAACCCCCCAGGATCCTGCGGGCCCTGCCAATGACATTTCTCTTATTTGTTCTTGAAAACAAACCCTTCAGAAACGGCCCTGGGAGCCCGGGGGCACTTCCTGGGCTGACATTTATTTTGATCCTGTTTTCTCCTCCCCAGTTGTAAATTCCCCTTTTCTTCCACAGGGACTGAGGCCGAGCAGGGAGGGGCGTGGCCACACCCCCCAGTTACCTGCCTCCTCACCTGGCCCAGCACCTTCTCCTGACGAAATCCTTCATGGTTTTGTACTTGTGGTACGAGCTGCAAGAGGAAGAAGCTGAAGTCAGCACCATTCTGTGGAATTTTCTAGAAAGTGACACTGCACACTCATTCCTTCTCCCGGGGCCTCAGTGTGAGCTAAGCAGGGGCAGCAGGTAACATAGGACACCGTCCTCCTGCTTCAGGGGCCTCCAGCCACCCAGGCCTCCCTTCGGAGTGGGGTCTCCCTGGGGTCAGGGTCTCCCTGGGGCTGGGACCTCACTGAGGCCATGACTTGGCAGCTACCTGGAGGCGGGTGGTGCTTTCTAGCTAAGGGGCCTCTGAGCCTCTGAACCCTCCCCATCCCAGGCCTCATATCACTCTTCTGGGAGCCGTCAAGTTCAAGGCTTGAGGTCAAAGGGAAGGCTCAGATCAGAATAAACCTCCTCCCCGCCAGACTTCATCTGCTCAGAAGCCTCAGCTCAGGCTCTGGCTCGGTCTTTCTCGGCTCTGTCCTCCATCTGAACGTGACTCGTGTACCGTGAAGGGCCTGCGCCACTGGGCAGGGTGGAGGGGCTTCACCTGACTTCGCCAGGCCTGACACTCGGGGCCCCAGCCCCCCTGAGGGCCCCCGCCCACAGAGGAGGAGAGACGCTCACGCGGGGAAGTCACTGGCGTACTGCCACCCCTCCGGGTCCGTGCCGCCAGGGACGCTGAAATCCACGAACCAGTCAGAAACCTGGAGGAATAGGCGGGTCGGTGTGGGCAGACCCCCTACTGCAACCTCTGCCCCACCCTCAGCCCGGAGCTCACCCAGGTCCACTGCAGGGACGGGGGCTTTGTGCTGGCCTTGGTGCACTCCTGCAGTCCCGTGGCGTCACTCCACATATACCGGTCGGTGGGCAGACCCCTGCACGGGACACCAGGGGTGAGGTGACGCCAGAGGGAGGGGAACACAGCACCGCCACCGCCCGCCGCCCAGGTGTCTGCATCTCCTGTGGGGAGGTGTGGGGTGGGCAGAAACAGAAGGAGCTCCAGACACCATACAGCCAGCCCACCCACCTGGGGCCTGTGGACCCCACCCCCTTCTCTTGCGTTGTGTGTGGTCGCATCCTGTGGGCGTGACCTTATCTGGAAAGAGGGTCTCTCCAGAAGGCCTGGCTGAGATAAGACAGTTACTGAGTGGGCTCTACTCCCCTATGACAGCATCCTTACAAAAGTGGAGACTTGGACCCAAGCTTCTCAAATCAGGAAGCTGACGTGAAGACCAGGACAAGGCCGTGTAATGACTAAGTGATGCTGCCACCAGCCCAGGGGGCACCGAGGCCCCTGTAGCAGGAGGGAGACTGCGGCGGACCCTCTCCACGGCCCTCTTGGGGAAGAGGCCTGCCGACACCTGACTCAGACTCCGAAGCCTCTGGAGCCTAGAGGGTGGACGTCTGCCGCTTAAGCCATTAGCCCGTGGTGTTTTGTTACAGCAACACTGCCTGACTGACGCTCCCAGCACACACACTGCAGGGTGGTCTCTGCAGGTGGCTCTGACCCGGGGGAGCCCAAGGCCCAAGGGGCAAGTGAGCAAGAAGGGCAGAGGCGGGCAGGTCAGCACCTGTGTGGACCCTACACACAGCTGAGGCAGAGGTTTCCAGAACACATGGAGGCAGTGTGTATAAGCTGCCTTAGAAGAGCTCAAACCCTGATTTCCTGAGATGAACAGAGAGACACAAATATTTACACATGAGGAAACCCTTTAAACTGTCCTATGAAAGGTCACAAATGGTCCACACATCCACGACTGAGGAGAGGTTAGATAAGCCTGTCTGCCCTCGGGGATTGAGTTGGGAGGCTGTTACCCACCATCTACGTGCCAGACTGTCCCCCCTGCCGCCCCTGCTTCCAGCAAACACAGGCATACAGGGACAAGTAGAACACTGAAAGTGGCTGCTATCTGGTTAGTGGGATTAGAGTTTTTATTCTTCACGTTACTTCGTATTTCTTTTCATCAATTTGAAAAAACAAGAAAGAAAATTTAAAAAGTTTGTGCCAGTTATCCTAGTATCAAAAATATGAACCATAGAAGTTAGATCTAGGGGCCTGTGGAAACATGAAGAGGGTAAATAGCTGTGTCAAGAGTGATGAGCATGTCCTGGAGGAGCTGGAAACAGAAGGGGAGAGGCAGCTGAAAAGCCTCCTTCAGCATCAACTGGATACCTCTGTCTCCATTGAGGAATGTGTATCTAAGAAAGAGAGCTTTGCTCCTGGTACTATGTATAAGCCCTTTGGGAAGGAAGCAGCTGGGACTATGACTTTGTCCCAGTTCCAGACACTGCATGAGAAGGACCAGGAGACTGCTTCTCTTAGGGAACTGGGGCTTAATGAAACAGAAATCTTGATTTGGAAGAGCCATGTTTCAGGTGAAAAGAGAGCGAGACTTAAGGCAACCCCTGAAGCAATACAGAACCGTCTTCAAGATATTGAGGAAAGGATCTCAGAGCATCAGCGCATCCTTTGCCTGCCACAGAGATTTGCAAAGAGCAAAGAGCTGACCCGGCGAGAAATGGAAATAGAAAATTCTTTATTTCAGGGAGCTGATCGTCACTCTTACCTCAAGGCTCTTTATTACCAAGCATACCACGAAAACACAAGTGCAGACAAGTACATGACCTCAATGAAGAGGAAGATAAAATTAGGCACAAAAGATGAACCCCAAAAGAACAAAGGTGATCCCATGAACAAGCTGGAAAGTTTTTACCAAGAGATGATAATGAAAAAACGTCTTGAAGAGTTCCAACTAATGAGAGGTGAACCCTTTGCTTCCCACTCACTGGTCTCAGCTACATCAGTGGGAGATAGTGGCACAGCTGAGAACCCATCATTACTCCAGGACAAGGGAAAACAGGCAGCACAGGGTAAAGGTCCCAGTCTCCATGTGGCAAAAGTTATTGATAATTCACCTGAGCAGTGTTGGACTGGGCCTAAGAAGCTGATGCAGCCAATAGAATTTGTCCCAGAAGATGAGATCCAGAGAAATCGTTTGTCAGAGGAAGAGATCCGAAAAATTCCTATGTTTTCTTCATATAGTCCAGGGGAGCCAAACAAGGTGTTATACCTGAAGAACCTTAGCCCTCAGGTGACTGAAAGAGATCTTGTCTCATTATTCGCTCGGTTCCAGGAAAAGAAAGGACCTCCAATTCAATTCCGAATGATGGCTGGACGAATGAGGGGCCAGGCTTTTATCACTTTTCCCAGTACAGAAATAGCATGGCAAGCACTGCGTCTAGTAAATGGATATAAGCTACGTGGGAAAATACTGGTGATAGGATTTGGAAAGAACAAAAAGCAACGGCCAGATCTCCAGGCTACTTCTCTAATATCCACTACAGATAATACTACTGAAATCAGTGGCAGTTAGAAGATACAAAAACTAATATTTGTCAGGCCTGCTCTGAAGGTATCATCTAACTATACTCCGGAAAAACATCTATTCCTTTGATAAACTGCTCACTTTGGATTAACCCTAATTTTAAATACAGTTTAAAAGACAAGAAGTAAGTTATCCTGGTATAACCTTTTGCACATGTTACCCAGGAGCATACTTCTAAGGTTGACTTTTCAGGAGAAACTTCTTCCTGTTGTATAAAATCTCACCTCTGCCCTTTACTAGACCTACAGACCATTAACAATAAGGGAAAATAAAAACAGAGAATGTCCCTCAACTGGTGTGTAGAGAAACTGTGGTATACCCATACAAGGGAATCCTACTCAGCAATAAAAACTATGATGAGCTATATGATACATGCAACAGCTCGGATAAAGTTCATATGCATTTTGCTAAGTAAAAGAGCCAAACTCAAAAGGCTACTTACTGTTAGATTCCATTTATATAACATTCTGAAAAGGACAAAACTATGGAACAGAACAAGTCAGTGGATGACCGGTTAAAAATAAGAGACTGATTACAAAATGGTAGCACACGGAATTTAATAATGGAAATTTTCTGTATCTTGATTATAATTACATGAGTGTATGCATTTGTGATAACTCCTAGAATTGTACACCAGAATGGTAACTCCTAGAATTGTACACCAGAATGGATAAATTTTACTGTATGTAAGTGTTTAAATAAATGTAACTTGTAATGGAGAAAAAAAAATGAACCATATAAAAATATAAAAATACCATTTTTAAGGTATCAAGATCCTCATCTCGTAGAAAATCACAAAATGTTATTAAAAAGAAATTAAAAGATCTACATAGGACTTCCTTGGTGGTCCAGTGGTTAAGATTCCTCCTGCCAATGCAGAGGACAGGGGTTTGATCCCTGCTGTGGGAAGATTTCGCATGCCATGGAGCAGCTGAGTCCACTTAACCACAACTACTGAAACCCATGTGCCTATAGCCTGGGCTCTGCAGCAAGAGAAGCTACCGCAATGAGAAGTCTGCACCGCAACGAAGAGTAGCCCTGCTCACCACAACCAGAGAAAGTCTGAGTGTGGCAACCAAGATCCAAGCACAGCCAGTAAAAACATAAATGTAAAGATCTACATAAATGAACACCTGAGTTAGAACAAAGGTGGCTGTTGTGATGCAAGGGAGAAGGACAGGCTTCAATAAATGGTGTGGGTCACTGGATAGCAACAGACCAACAACACTTGATGCCCACCTCACTACACACCAAGTACGGGTGAGGGGGTTCTAGACCTAAGTGGATAAGACAGAGGAGTAAAGCTTCTAGAACAAGCTGGACCAATCATGTCCCAGGGGCCTAATCACAACTGTCAGCACAGCCTACAAGATAAGGGTGGTTTTTACATTTTTAAATGGTTGGGGAAAAAAGGACAATGCTTTATGACCAGTGAAAATTCTATGCAATTCAAATTTGTGTCCAGATTAAATATCTCATCAGGACAGTGATGCTCATTTGTTTCTGTGACTGCTTTCAAGGGACAGCTGCAGAGCGAGCTGTTGTGACAGACACCGTAAGGGCCACCACACTTGAACTATTTACTGTCTGGTCCTTTGTAGAAAAAGTCTGCTGACTGCTGTTCAGAGATAGGAGGATGTATTTATTCCCTTAGGGTTAGTGAGATTTCTCAAGAGGGTTTGTGGCTCAGAGGCCTGCAATGAAGGAGGCTTGGGTTCAATCCCTGGGTCGGGAAGATCCCCTGGAGAAGGAAATGGCAACCTACTCCAGTATTCTTGCCTGGAGAATCCCATGGACGGAGTAGACTACACAGTCCACGGGGTAACAAAGAGTTGGACGTGACTGAGTGACTTAACTTTTTATTGTTATGTAAAAAAAAAGATAATCATTGGACTACATATAATAGTTAAAAGTTACTGCTTATAGGGTGAATATGTAACAAAGGGCCCACCCTTCATATGTAAAGAGCACTGGCAAATCAATAAAAAGAGCTCATCCAACCAAAACACATGACAAGGACTTGAAGGGGCATTTTACAAAGGAGAGCGTATCAAGTGCCATGTGTGTGACAGGCCCTTTGCCCATTTAGTTGCCAGGAAACAGCAACTGGAAACAGGACACACTTCTTCATGGTCAGCAAAATGGCTGCAACACAAAACCAGCAAAACTGTGGGGGCACGCCCTGCTGCTGAGGATGCAGATGGGTACACCCACTTCAGAGAACCGGCAACTCCAACACCAACTGGCTGTACTGGAACACCACTAGGTCCCCACAAGGCAGAGGACACGGTCCCCAGCAAAACCGCCTCCCCTTCAGACACCAGCCACACAGGGCTTCCGACTGATTGCCTACAAACCGTGGGGCTCCCACTACCTCAGATTTGATCATCTGCTAGAACGACTCACAGAACTCAGGAAAGCTCTCTACTTAGAAGAGAACTCTCGTAGTTTTATTATACCGGGACCAGTGGAAAGAAGAGACCCACAGGGCAAAGTCTTCCCGGGAGGCTCCCCAATGCTGAACTTAGATAAGGCTGCCCTGGCTGCTGGAACTCAACGCAACGGCTTTAAGGGCTGAGAAATACCGCAACTTGTTTACTTTCTAAAACAAGCAAAAGAACATATTCCAGGAAATGTGAGAAACTTGTTTCTATGCTGAGAGGGCAGGAACTAAGAAGAGGCATGCGATCTGCGATCTAGCTTTTCTAGAGTGTCTCCACTTCTGTCCCACACACAGTGCCACTGACTCTCTTGTCCCAAAGCCTCATGTCTGGAGAATTAAAATAATTTTTGGTGGAGGCTACAATGTCCTCAGTAGTTTCCATTAAGCAAAAACTTTTAAAAAAGTTACTCCCCTCTCCAGCCTAAAAAAAGAGCACCAGGTGGGATGGGGAGGGGGTGGCTGTGTTCTGTCTCTTGACCCTGGTAGTGATTATGTTGGGGTTTGATTTCTGATAAGTCAGTAATACACAGGCTTCCCAGATGGCACTGGTGGTAAAGAACCCGCCTGCCAGTGCAGGAGTAGGAGATATGAGTTCAGTCCCCAGGTCAGGAAGATCCTCTGGAGGAGGGCACGGCAACCCACTCCAGTATTCTTGCCTGGAGAATCCCATGGACAGAGGCGCCTGGTGGGCTACAGTCCTTGGGGCTGCAGAGTTGGACACGACTGAAGCGACTTAGCACGGTGAAGCACATACGCGGTGATATGTGTGGCCGTGTCTGTGTATATCTGCATGTACTTCGATAGACACATCTCGCCACATGTATGTATATGCACATTTCATGAGGTTGATATATGTTATGTTCTCCATAAGTGAGTTTTTAAAATACGTGTTGTACTTAAAGATTCATGGAAAAATCCTGTAGCCAGTCGGATCCAGTTAGTTCCATGTTGGGAGCCAGACACCAGCTTTCCCACTGCTCGGGACGCAGCTGTCCGACTGGGCCCTGCTTCCCCAGGTGCCCACGTGGCCTACCTGCTGGTGTAGCCTGTGACGGGGTTCCAGCGCTGGTTCTCGTAGATGTGGACACACTTCACGTCCCACTGTGTGAAGACGTTGCTGGTGCTGCTGGCCAGGCCTGGGGGGAGAGGAGGTGGTCAGACCTGAGCCGCACCTGCTGCCTGCCCGGCCAGGTGAGAGCAGGCAAGCGGGCAGCCTGGGAGGGCTGAGTGGGCTGGCTGGCTCGGGTTTCTCTCTTCATGGGGGCAGGAGAACCAGCCACTCTTCTGCAGCAGCCTCCCAGCCTCTTGCCCCTTCCATCTCACTTACCTGGCACCCGGCAGGTGTGAGGGCCCCCCCAACGCCTTACTAACAGAGGTGCCTCAGACCCCTCACATGACCCCCACGAACCCCATGTTCTCATCTGTAAGACGGGGACAGAGGGAATTCCTGCCTCACAAGCAGGGATGCCATTAAGCCCGTGTAGACATGTGTTCCAGCGGTCTCAGTGGACCACAGTTCCACAGGGCTAGCCACCCTCACTGTGGGGCGTGTGGGCCAGGGCGTGAAATGTCCTGTTTCAGGGTTTGCTTCTGCCTCCATTTATCCCTGCCTCTGGCATACAGGGAGCCCACAGGGGTTCAGCAAGCTCTCACCCCCTAAGGCATAGCCCCCACTAAAGAGGGACTGGAATTAGGCCTGGGAATCAAGAGACTGTGGTTCTGGCAGCTGTCCTCTTGAAACCTGCACGGTGTCCGGCTCAGCCGTGGGTGCCCAGGAAGGCTCGTTGGAGGCCAGGCCTTTTGTGGGCTCGCGCCATGTGCTTTGGCCCCGGGATATGGAGATTGGCAGAGGCGAAGGTCACCCGTCAGCTGAGCGTCAGCACGGGGGCAGGGAAAGTCAGCCAGGGATTAGAGCGGGGTGGGCCTGGGGGAGCGGGGCCCGCCTTCACCTTGGAAGCAGCCTCCGCCATAGCCGCCTGTGTAGACCCAGGCCGTGTGGTCGTAGCCGATGCCCCACACCACGCCCCGGCCGTTGGCTTCCACCACCCGCAGGTGGCCGCCTATCTGCCGCCAGAACCTGCAGCGTGAGGAGAGGGGGTACACGTCCAGCAGGTCTCTCCAGCCTCATCCCCTCCCTCTGCGGCCTGCCACGGCTCCCGTTTGACTCAGCTTTGGTCTCCAGTGATGGACGTGACTTGAGGACGAGGGAACCTGCTCGGCTTCCCCAGGGGGATTAACCAGCTAAGGGGGGCCCAGAGCGGGCGAAGGAGCCGGTCAGGCCTGTGGTGGGCAGGGCCTTCAGGAGTCCCTGTCCGTGGAGCTGTGTGGGTAACGGGGGCGGTTGTGGGGAGCTGAGGTCGGCACCCCGAGTTCCCATGCCCCAGGCCGGGGCGGGTCGTGGCAGAGCGGGGTGAGCCACCGCGCGGGCCGGCATGTTCTCCCGGACGCAGGGTTTGCGGCCACCTGGATCGCCTCCTGAGGGCGAAGGCCCTGTGCTCTCAGCAGGGGGGCTCGTCTGGGCCCCGAGAACACAGGGCCACTAGGAGCGGACAAGCAGAGGGCGAGCGGACATGCCCTCTCCCTCCTGTGTGGGGCCCAGGCCTCACCCATGTGCCCCCGGTCCTCATGGGCTCTGGGTGACGAGGGGCAGCGGCAGGACACAGTCGGAGCCCTGCGTCCCAGGACTCTGCTCACACTGCCCCCTGGGGGGCCTCACTCCACCTCATGGTTTTAAATGCCACCTGGGGGCCACACCTGCCTCACCCCCCAGCCCCGCCAGGTTCCTGATGCCCCCCTGGGGCTCTCGCACAGGCCGGGCCGGCGGGAACCCACATCTGGGGTCAGGCCAGCCCCCAGCCCCCAGCCCCCAGCCCCGTCAGGCGCAGCCCACCCACATCTGATCGCAGGGCAGCCGGCGCTCAGGGCCCTCGAGGTCCGGACCCGGCTCGCTCACAAAGATGTCCCCCTTGCAGGTGACGGACCAGATGGCCTGGGGGGAGGGGCGGCCGTGCACCCTCCGGCTCTCGCAGCAGGACAGGTTGAGCAGGGTGAGCTGGCAAGGGGGAGGCGGGTCAGCGAGGCCAGGCTGGCCCCAAGACGGTGGCCCCTGCCCCCACCCAGGGACCCCTGCCAGCTCACCCAGTCGCTCATGTCCTGCTCGGTGGCAGCGGCCAGGCGTACGGGCCACCTCTGCCGCGTTCTCTCAGGGGTGTACAGGGCGAAGGAGTGTTTGGCCTCGCTGAACACGGGGACCAGGGCCGTCACCTCGTTGAGGAACACGTGGATGTACTGTGTGCAGAGGGCGGGGGTCAGCGGGACCCTGGGTGGAGCCCCGGTGCCGTGGGGGGGAGCAGGGACAGAGGACCTTGGAGGCCCCAGAACGGTGGGGCTCCGTGCAGAGTGGGAGGCACGGTCACTGTGGGGGCTTGCTCCTGAGCAGAAATCTGAGTGACCTTTTTGATGTTTAGGACGGGACTGATTTGGTTCAAACCCCAGCCCTGGTGGGAGGTTGACTCTGCCTCCAGAACCTGCTCCCTCCTCTGGAACTCGAGGGCCGGCACACGCTGCCCCCACTGCCTGGGATGCGGCCACCAGCTCCCTTCCCTGGAAGACCCCTCCCCTAGACACAGCACCCCCACCCCCGCACCTCCCCCTCCCCTAGACACCCCACCCCATTATCCCCTAGATACCCCCCATACCTCCCCCCTCCCCAGACACACCCCTTCACCTCCCCCACCCCTCCACAGTGCCCCCACCACCTTCTTCTCCTCATGGACCACATAGTAGACGAAGAGGATGCTGTCCTGAGCCCCGTCGTGGCCCGTGAGCTGCTCCAGGGCCACGTGGACATCCATCCACTTGTGGGGCTTCCAGTCACACCACCACTGCAGGGCCCCGGTCTTCACCCACACAGACTAGGGCAGAGCCGGGAGCACAGGGGGACGGAGTCACAGGCTGGTCCCGGGGCCCCAACACTCCAGCCCTGCACCCAGCACCCCAGGGCCACCCTGCTCCCTTCATTGCCTCGGGGGCACTAGCCCCCCCACTTCACCCTAAGAACAAAAGTGACACCATCAGACACCCGCCCGGGGCCAGGTCCCCAGCCAGCAGGTGCTGTGAGTCTGGGGATCAGCACCCCCACTACCCTCTGCACAGGGTGGGGAAACTGAGGCCTCAGGCGGTTCTGTGCCCAACATGGGGACCCACACCAGCCAAGACAGGGCCAGGTCCTCTGTGCCGGGAGCACAGTGGGCCGCGCACAACTCCCCTAGGGGCGGGGCGTACAGCAGGCATTTAATGGGTGCCTGCTGGAGGAAGTGCCCCGAGCGCTGCGCACCTGCTCCACTGCTTGCTCGTAGTGCTGGAAGTTCTCCAGCTCCCGCTTGGTCCTTTCCGTGAGCTGCTGGAAGATCTGCTTCCGCCAGGCGGCCGTCTGGGCCGGTGTGATGGACAGCGAGAGCGTCTGCACCGAGGGGCACAGGCCTGCCGGCCAGCACAGCCTCAGTGCCAGGCGGCAGGCCAGCGCCGGCCCTTTCTTTCCGGAAGGATAAGCTAGCATCTCTGTGAAATGTCCTGTGAGCCCTCCCTGCCACAGGACATTCCCCACAGGTAGGGAAGCTGGTGTCCCCCAACGTCAGCCTGGGACGGCCACCCCTGCTGGGACGGGGAAGGGAGAGGCACCAGGCCGATGCCCTTCCTTCCAATTGCCCGACTGGTCGTGGAAGGCTCCAGAAAGACGGGCTGAGCATGGTGGGGGCACCAGGCTTGCTCCAGATCTCCCCGGGCCCCGTCTGCGGCGCTGGGGGGCTGCGCTTACCCGACTGGGTGGTGAACCACTTGAGCGTGGTGTGGGCCTCCACGGCACAGCCTCCGCCAGACACCCAGGCCCACAACGCGTGGCTGTCAGCGCTGTCGGGCTCCTCCAGGCCCAGCGGGTGGCGCGTCAGCGAGGAGAGGTCAGTGGCCTCCGGAAAGTTGGCAGCTGTGTGGCTGGGCCCTTTCTTAGACTCCTTCCCACGCAGCCCAGCTGGGCTGGAGGCAGGGCCGGGGACCTCCCAGGAGGCATCCGTGTCGCCAGGACCACAGGACTCGGCACTGCCCCTCACTTCGTTACCAAAGAAGCAGCCAGCGCTGGAAGGAAGGGGGCAAACCTGTGACTCCCTTGAACACATACTATGTGACCCCCTGGGCAAATCACCACCTCTCTGCCACAGACACCAATACCTTCTCCCCAAGGAGCGGGAACCCCCGGGAACTTGGAAAGGTCTCCGCATCACACCCAGACCAACCAAACAAATGTATCTTGGGTGGAGATCTGGCAGCACTGGGGCTTTTTTATTGTAAAAACGTGGAATGTAAAATGTACCATTTAAAATTATAAAATGCAGTGGCATTAAGTACATTTGCAGTGTTGTGGAACCACAACCAACTTCCAGAACCTTCTCACTGCCCTGGATGTAAACTCTGTAGCCATTAAGGAGGCACTCTCCACTCTCCTCTTTTCCCCCTAGCCTCCTGGCGACCGCTAGCTGGCTCTCCGTCTCCACAGACTCGCCTGTTCCGGACACTTCACACACACGGCATGGTCAGGCTGTGGCCTTTTGTGACTGTCTGCTGTCGCTCAGTGTAATGATGGCAAAGGGTCATCTGTGCTGTAGCGGGTGTCAGCTCTTCATTCCTTTTTATTGTTAGATAATATTCCGTTGCATGGATGCACTGTTTTATCCATCTATTCTTCCACTGAAAGACATGTGAGTTGCTTCCACATTTTGGCTATTGTGAGTATAAGAGGTACATTAGTCACTCAGGCGTGTCCGACTCTTTGTGACCCCACGGGCTCTAGCCCACCAGGCTCCCCTGTCCATGGGATTCTCCAGGTGAGAACACTGGAGTGGGTTGTCATTTCCTTCTCCAGGGGATCTTCTTGACCCGGGGATCGAACCTGCATCTCCTGCATTGGCAGGCGAATTCTTTACCACTAGCAACCCCTGGGAAGCTCATCCGTGCTGCGATAAATATTCGTGAACAAATTTTTGCTTAAATATCTGTTCAGTTCTTCTGGGCCTCTTTCTGGGATTTAAACTGCTGTATCCTGTGGTAGCTCCGTGCTTAACCTCTTGAGGAGCTGCCACACTGTTTTCCAAAGTGGCCGCCGTGTCATTTACACCCCCAGCAGTGCAGGGCAGGAGGGTGCCAGTTTCTCCACACCCTGGCAACACTGATTCTGTTTTTGATTATAGCTGTTCTGGTGCGTGTGAAGTGGCATCCAGCGTGTTTCGTTTTGTCTTTGTAATGTAGTTTTGTTTGCGTTTCCCTCATGCCTCATGACGTCGAGCATCTTTTCCTCTGCTTGTGGGCCACAAATGTACCTACTATGCAGAAGTATATACTCAAGTCTTTTTCCTCCTTACTTTTTATTTTTTATTTATTTGGCTGCCTTGGGTCTTAGTTGTGGCACGTGGGACCTTTGATCTTCATTGTGGCATGCAAACTGTTTTTAAAAATATATATTTATGTATTTGGCTACTGAGCCTGGTAGGCTGCAGTCCATGGGGTCGCTAAGAGTCGGACACGACTGAGCGACTTCACTGTAACTTTTCACTTTCATGCATTGGAGAAGGAAATGGCAACCCACTCCAGAGTTCTTGTCTGGAGAATCCCAGGGACGGGGAAGCCTGGTGGGCTGCCGTCTATGGGGTCGCACAGAGTCGGACATGACTGAAGTGACTTAGCAGCAGCAGCATTGTTGGGTATTAGTTGCGGCACGTGAAATCTTTGTTTTGGGATCTTTCTTTGTGTCTCATGGACTCTCTAGTTGTGGCACGTGGGATCCTAGTTCCTCAACCAAGAAAAGAAGGACATTGCAGGGCAAATCCTTAACTGTGGGAGCACCAGGGAAGTCCCTCCTCGGCCCTTTTCAGTTACTTTTATCTGTTGTTGAGTTGCAAGAGCCCTTTATATATTCTAGATAGTAGGCTTTGTCAAATATGTGATTTCCAGTATTTTCTCCCATCATTTCAATTTTTTTCATTTTCTTGAAGTGTCCTTAGAGGCACAAAATTTTCTTAATGTTGATGAACTCTGACTTATCTATGTTTCCTTTAGTTTCTTGTGCTTTGGGTGTCATATTTAAGCTGCTGCTGCTGCTGCTGCTAAGTCGCTTCAGTCGTGTCCGACTCTGTGCGACCCCGTAGACGGAAGCTCACCAGGCTCCCCTGTCCCTGGGATTCTCAGCCATTGCCAAACCCAAGGTCACAAAGATCTGGCATCAGTGGTTTTGGAAGTTCTCAGCTGATTCTCAACGTGCTGACCGCTTAGAGAACTACTGGCTGAAGAGCCGCAACCCACAGGTAAACCCCGCCTGGCTGGCCTCCCGGCCCCTCTAGGCTGACGGTGCAGCCGAGTGCTGACCGCCGAGCTGGGGGAGCGGAGGGTGGAGACCAGCGTCTGAGGGAGGCCCGAGCTGCAGACAGGATCGTGGGCTGTGCACCCGAGAGGGTGAACGTGGGCAGCCCCCGTCACAGAGCAGAGGCGGCGCTGGCTGAGGCACTGGGTCACCTGCCAGCGTTCCCCTGGGCCGCGTCCCCACCTCTAACTCCAGGGAGCCCAGGGCGTGGTCCCCAGAGCTGTGGCCGGGCACACCTGGGACCTTTCGAGAAAAGCAGAACCTCGAAAAGGAAGCTCTGAGGGCTGGGTGTGGGAATCCCAGGGAGTTTAGGCCTCCAGGAGTTCTGGGCTCAGTCCCGGGCCTCACCTGCTGCTTAGAGACCCTGTACCTTCCTTCCCGCTCTCCTCGGACACAGGGTCTGAGCATCCCGGGAAAGGAAGCCTTTTCTGGCCCAGACCCTGAGGCTTCGAGACCAACGGCCAGCCCCGCTCGGGACGGCCCCAAGCCCTGTATGGACGGACGCCCTGGCCTCGCCGAGCTGCCCGCTCCCGCCTCCCACGCAAAGCGTTTGCCCTCGGGCCCAGTAGGACTCCGGCCCAGGAGGGGAGGAGGCCCCACGGCCGCGGGTCGCCGCCGGTCGGGCCTGATGCTCTCCTGCCTCCTCCTACCCGTCCGCCCATCACCTGTGCAGGCTCAAGGAGCTGCCGGAGAGTGAGCGGTCGCCCTCCCGGCCGGCGACGATGACCTTCCACGTCTTCCCGCTGAGCTCACTCTGGGTGACGCCCTGACGGAAGTACAGGGCCCGGTCCACATAGCCGATGCCCCAGACCTGCACGGAGAGGTACTGCTGGTGGGCGGTGCGGAGCCCCCTTCCTTGTGGGGGGTGGGGGGACCGCGTGGGGCGAGCACCCTGGGTCGGTGACACATCTCGGGGTGTGCCCAGGAAGGGCCTGGGGGCTGTGTGCCGAGTACAGGACTCAGATGAGGGAAGCAGAGGCCAGAGGGGCCGGGGCGGGCACGGCTCCAAGTCCCAGAGAAGCAGGGACCCCTGCCTGGCTCCACGACCTCAGGCCGACTCCGGGCTTTGGGGCACCAGGGTCCACAGAGGTGCCAGTGCTGGTGGGCGCTGCGTGGGGACGGACTCCCACCCGTGTCCCCATCCTCCATGTGGCATTTTGTGGGAAGGAAGCTGCTCCCCAAGTGAACCCAGAGGATGCTCCTGGTCTTTCTGAAGCGGCAAAATAGCCTTCTTGATTCCAAACTCATTTTTAGGGGGAAGATGGCCGACCAAGCCTCCTGCCCTCTGTCTTTGGGCGCTGAGGAAGGTGGGTGCGAGGGTAGCTGAGGGGCCCAGAGGAGGGGCCCTGGCTCTGGGGGTGCCCGAAGGCAGAGCCGCGGCCCCAGGAGACCTTGCTGTGGAGGTCAGGGCATCTCTGTCACTGGGTCATGGCCCACGGCCTCTGTGATCAGGCCCGTGGGAATCAGCCTAGCACCCACCTCGCCCCTGCCCACTGTGCCCAGCCCACCAGGGCGGGTGAGGAGGGTGAGTGGGCACAGGAAAGGCTGCCACCCCACACCCCAGAAGCACTTTTAGAGCAACGGGAAAGGTGTCACCTGCACCCTCGTGTCTTAAAAGTAGCCAAACCTCTCTCTACGAGGAGGAGGCTGCCCTGCAGGAACCGTGCTTGTGGTGCTCGTGATGCGGGCGAGACACCGCTGCTAGAGCTGGAAAACGTCTTGTCCTTTACCTGTGCGCAGATTCCTCTTAGCTTGCCTCCCAGTCTCCAGGGTGAACGCCCCGCCCAGATCTGTGCTCGTGACCACTGCTCTGGGGCTCAGCCGGAAGCGGCCCCCCAGCTGCGCTCGTGGGCCTGCAGTGTGGTCCGGCCGACTAACGGCACACACAGTGACCCCTCCCCTGGCGGCCTCACGAGCAGGCCTAGTGGAGAGGGACAGTGGGGTGCAGGGAGCACCTGCGCCGAGGCTGCCCTGCCGACCACGGCTCAGAACCACACGCACCTGGTCATTCAGGCCCACGTTCACCATCATCATTTCTCCAAACATCTCGATCCAGCTGGTGCCACAGGGGTTGTGAGAGTTGACACCTCTTCGGAACCAAACCTGGGAAATCAGAAATAAACACGCCTCCCTGGAGGGCCACTCAAATGGAAGGGTTTTTTTTTTTTTCTTTAAAGTCTCAGGAAGAACAAATGAGTAATTTGGTCCTTTGGTTCAGGCCTCAGATGAGCAGAGCACACCATTCAGAAAGGATGCCCTTGGGCCTCCCTGGTGGCTCAACGGTGAAGAATCCGCCTGCCAATGCCCGGGACACAGATGTGATCCCTGATCCGGGAGGGTCCTGCCTGCCGCGGAGCATCTAGGCCCGAGTGCCACAACCACTGAGCCTGTCTCTAGAGCCGCACCTGCTGAGGCCCCTGAGCTCCAGGACCCGGGCTCTGCAACAAGGGAAGCCCCTTCGGTGATGGGCCCACGCACCGCGGCTGGGGGGTGACCCCTGCTCCCTGCAACTGGAGGAACGCCCAAACAACTGAGACCCAACACAGAAAAAAATAAATGATTCTTTTAAAAAAGAAAGAAAAGATGCCCTGGGATGAGAGATAGTGGAAGCAAGAAGAAAAGAGATTGTGAAAGCAACTCAAAATAAGCTTATTTCACTGGACTTTTCTCCAATAAGGTAAAAATGAGCACTTCTGGACAGGAGGGGGAGGAGTCAGTTAGAAGAGTTTGCTTCTGATATTGGGAATGCTATGGCCTGTTGAGGGACAGTCATTCTGTGCTTGGTACAGGGGTGCAGGCAAGGCAGGGTCGGGTCACCAAAGAGCTCGGAGATCATCAGTGACAACGGCAGGAAAATGCACAGGGCTCGACTGATGTCTTCCAAAGAGTGTAATTTTATTCTTTACTTTTTAACTATTGGCAGTGCTGGGTCTGTTGCCGTGTGGGCTTTTCTCTAGTCACGGTGAGCAGAGGCTATTTCTAGTTGCGGTACAAGGGCTTCTCATTGGTGGCTTCTCTCATTGCAGGGCATGGGCTCTGGAGCTCGAGGGCTCAACAGGTGTGGCCCACAAGCTTAGCTGCTCTGCGTCATGTGGGATCTTCCTGGATCAGGGATCGAACCCATGTCTCCTGAATAGCAGGCGAATTCTTTACCACCAGGCCACTAGGGAAGCCCTGAACAGTTAAGCCCACACTCACAAGGACAAAAACCCACACAACCGTCAACATGAAACTGAGCCCTCAGACCCAGCCCCAGGGACCGTCTTACCTTCCGGTCCTTAGTGACGGCCCAGACCACGCAGACTCCCGTGGAGACATGCAGGATCCCATTTTCAGACGTGGGAGGCTCCACTGTGGACCAGGAACTTCCTACCCGCCCCCAGGAGGAAGTGCAGGCAGTGCCCATCACTAGGAGCTTGGGGTGGGTGGGGGGTTGAAGCCGGGCGCCCCCTGCCCACCTCTCCCAGCACAGCGCACAGAGCCGCCCACCTTTGGGGTTGTTCCTGTTGATTCCTTCCCGAACCAAGGCCTGGCCCTCCCAGAGCGTCACCCACAGCAGGTCGTGGGGCCCACAGCTGATCTGAACTGCCTCCCCGGGGGTGTCCACCAGGGACCACGACGAGCCTTCGGGGTTGTGGTGGCTGACGTTCTCTCTGTACCACACCTGGGAGGCGAGGGATACCAGCAGGGTTAGGCCAGGGCTCCATGCCGGGTTGGCTTCCAGAATTCGGCTGTATCTGCATCAGCCTGTGCACAGCCCAAACATGGGGGTCTCCAGAGGACCCGGGGTCTCAAGGGGACCATCCAGATCTCCCTCACCTTGTCCCCGCTGCCATCCAGAGCCTCGAGCCAGATTAGATGTCTCCTGCCTATGCTAGAATATGCCACACCAACGAGTGGATTTTGGCGGTCCCAGGGGACAGACCTCTTGTCACCTGCTTGACTTGTGAGAACTCCAGCCCTGGCCTGGGTGTCCTGTGCCCCCTAGTGGCCAAATGCTTTCAGCACACCTGTCTCTAAGAGAAGCAGGGGGCTGGGTGGCTAGATATGAAAACCTTCAAGCCTCCTTTTTAGGAATGTTGGACTTCCCTGGTGGCTCAGACGGTAAAGCGCCTGTCTACAATGCGGGAGACCCAGGTTCGATCCCTGGGTCGGAAAGATCCCCTGGAGAAGGAAATGGCAATCCACTCCAGTACTGTACTATGGCCTGAAAAATCCCATGGACAGAGGAGCCTGGTAGGCTACAGCCCGTGGGATCGCAGAGTCGGACAAGACTGAGCGACTTCACTTTCACTTTTCAAGCTGCAGGAAGTCAATCCTGAATATTCATTAGAAACACTGATGCTGAAGCTCCAATACTTTGGCCACCTAATGCGAAGAGCCGACTCATTGGAAAAGACTCTGATTGAAGGCAGGAGGGGACGAGAGATAGTTGGATGGCGTCACTGACTCAATGGACATGAGCTTGAACACGCTCCAGGAGATGGTGAAGGACAGGGAAGCCTGGTGTGCTGCAATCCACAGGGTCGCAAAGAGTCAGACAGAACTGAGTGACTGAACAACAACAAAAATGTTCTTTGGGTTTCCCTGGTGGCTCAGATGGTATAAGAATCTGCCTGCAATGCAGGAGACCTAGGTTCAATCCCTGGGTCAGGAAGATCCCCTGGAGAAGGAACTGGCAACCCACTCCAATATTCTTGCCTGAAGAATTCCATGGACAGAGGAGCCTGGTGGGCTACAGTCCATGGGGTCACAAAAGAGTTGGATACAACTAGAAACACACTTCACTTCAAAATGTTCTTTGCAAGGACTGATGCTGAAGCTCCAATACTTTAGCCACATGATGAGAAGAGCCGCCTCATTGGGAAAGACCCCAATGCGGGAAAGGCTGAAGGACAAAAGAGAAGGGAGCGACAGAGATGGTTAGATGGCATCACTGACTCAGTGGGCACAGATCTGAGCCAACCGGGAGACAGTACTGGAAAGACAGGGAAGCCTGCTGCGCTGCAGTCCATGGGTCCAAAGAGTCGGGCAGGACTTAGCAGCTGAGTAACAACAACAAAATGTCCTTTCTGTCCTTAACCGGATGACAGGGAGCATAATCAGATATTTAAGATGGAAGCACCTGCTTCTATTGCCCGAACTATGTGGCTCGTTTCATCTGGAGGGGGCGGCATGTCTCTGTGGTCCAGGAGGGCTGGGGTCCAAGGCCTTCCAACCCTGTCACCTCACCTTTTCTTTAAAAATTCTTTATTGGTGAGATTTATTAGTCATTAATTTTATTTATAAACTTTAAATTCTATGCTATCTCAGCAGAGTACCATAATATTTTTGAAATATGTAACATGGTCTCGCTTATGATAATGAATAAAACACTTCCAAGGATTTAGTATAAACACTATTTTCCAAGGGTGAAAAGGGACACCGTAATGCATAGGTTATAACTCTCACCATCGCCCACCTGCGTTCCATGTAATGGGCCCTATTTGCACATGAAGTTTGCTGGGTGCTTCTTCAGACAGTTTGCTGCTGCTGCTGCTAAGTCACTTCAGTCATGTCTGACTGTGCAACCCCACAGACGGCAGCCCACCAGGCTCCACTGTCCCTGGGATTCTCCAGGCAAGAACAATGGAGTGGGTTGCCATTTCCTCCTCCAGTGCATGAAAGTGAAAAGTGAAAGTGAAGTCGCTCAGTCGTGTCCGACTCTCAGCGACCCCATGGACTTCAGCCCGCCAGGCTCCTCCGTCCGTGGGATTTTCCAGGCAAGAGTACTGGAGTGGGTGCCATCGCCTTCTCCTTCAGTGACTAAACCAGCAGCTGGATCCACAGCCCCCCACACTGCAGAACCAGTCCCGGGCAGCCCCCTCCTGCTGCCTGCTGGGTCTGACCCGACTGTCTGCCCAGCTTCACCCAAAGCCCAGGTCCTGGTTCCACCTTTAATGGACCGCAGGAGCGACACGGAGCGCCGGCTCACACCCGGCAGGGCTCTCAAACCCGTTCTCCCCTCTCTCTGCAGCCAGGAGGCCCTGCAGTGGCGCTGCGTCCGGTCCAGCTCCCAGCACCCTTCAGTGTGGCTAAGAGAAAGCCACTACGGGGTGGCCTCAGCTTGGACGGAGCAGGACCTGGAGGTAGGCCTGATCAACACCCGCTGGGACTGTTCCAAAGCCATCCAGAGAGCTTGGATCAGTTTGTGTTTAGAGTCCTGAGGAGTCACAGAGCGCTAGATCACCTGCGCCCAGGCCTGTCTGTGCCGCTGACACTGCCGCTGCCAGGGGTGGGTTTCATTCCTTTGAATCACATTTCCTAGATCACAAGCTCCCCGAGCGAAGACGCTCCCTCTCCTCTCTAAATCTCCCCACATCCACCCATCCATCCACCCATCACCCACCCGTCTACCTATCTACCTACTTACCCATCCATCCACCTAGTAATCCACTATCCATTCATCCATATACCTGTCTACCAACCCGTCTGCTCATCCAGCCACCCATGCATTCATCCATGTAACTATCCATCCTTTACACACACACTCACCTATCCATACCCCTCTGCATCCATCTACTTACCCACCCATCCTACCTACCCACCCTTAATATACTGGACGCTCTGCTATGTGGGAGGCACCACAGGGCCCTGGGGAGGGAGCCTAGCCTCGCTCTGAGGAGTCAAGCCTGATGCGACCCGGCCCAGGGTGGGTGCCAACCAAGGCTCCAGGTGCTCAGAGGAGGGACAGGCCAGGACCAGGCACACGGGGAGGCCTCTGGGAAGACGAGGACCCAGGGGGTCCCCAGGACAGCAGGGTCACAGGAGGGGGGACTGTGGGGCCCCCAGCGACATGCCACCTGCTCAGGCAGCCCCTGCTGCCCAGGGAGCGCCCTTCTTCGTCCACCCGGGAGGCCAGCGGGGGCAGCCTCTCCCCCACCCGCTCCGTGGGGTGGCCCGGTCCACCACCTCCCACCTGCAGCTCTGGGGTGCCGCCTTACCTTTCCTTGCAGGGTCACGGCCCACACGGACAGGCAGCCAACGGGGTCGTCTATGATCTCCCACCCGCCCACAGAGAGGTCACTGAAGGGGTCAGGTAGTTGCTGGGGGTCGTCCTCCGAAGGGATCTGCATCGAGGGGGTGGGAGGCAGGAGGCCTCAGTGCCCGTGGGTGCCTGGGCCCGGGGCGGCGCTGGTCCGCTCCTGCGAGCCCCCACCCTGGCTGCCCGCCAGCCCTCAGCACGCTGCCCTCTGTCCTCTAGCAGGGCCCCGCTGACCCCACAGGGCGGGCAGCATCGGGCGGAGGGCCCCTCTGCCGTGTCCTCCCCTCCACCAGCCCCAGGTTGGGCTGCTGGCCCCAAGGGCTCGCGGCGGCCCCTGCTTCTCTGTGACTCCATCTGCCACGGAGAAGGAGCTGAGCCCAGGACACGGCCGTGGGGTGGGGGCTCCCATGACCCTGGCTGTCTCCCTGCTGCCTGGCTGCTCCCACCCCGGGGCCAGGCAGGCTGGCCGGTGGCCCTGCCTGCTGGCATGGGCTCTGCAGAGAGGTCGGGTGAGGGTCTGAGGCCTTCCTCTCATTCAAGGCCCCAGAGCACCCCAGTCCAGGCCTCACATCCCTTGATTGATTTTTCTGGGTCACTGGAAAAATACAAGGGCCTGAGTGGCTCCCGCATGGGGTGGGGTTGGGGGGTGGGGGGAGGAAGATGTACCCAGATCAAGTCTCAGTCCGGGACAGGGCAGGGCAGTCCAGAGACCAGGGCAACGCCCTGCTGCGCTGCCCTGGGCCACAGTCTGGCCCGGCTCCTGCAACGGCCACCTCCCAAAGGAAGGGACACGGGGTCCCAGCGTTCAACACTGGAGGGGGTCAGAGGGCAGGCCCCAGGCTAGGCATGCCAGTCCACGTGGCCCTCCCCGCCGCAGGCCTGCGGTCTACGCGCCCGCTGGTCCCGCAGGTCCCCAGACCTTGGCCCAGGTGTCCTGAGACTTGTATCTCCTGTACCGGATCCACCGCCGGCGCCGCACGCAGGAATTCCACTTCTTGTCCCTCGTGTAGGTGGCAGGGAAGTCGATGGCATATGTCCACCCCTGAAACATCAAGGTGGAGGTGGGGGGGGGCCTCTGGAAGTTTCCCGGGGAAGGACAGGAAAGAGCCGGGGAAGGGGGAGTGGGACGGAAGAGGGGTGGGGAGGCAGCGCGTGGCCTGAAGCGTCACCCGTGGGCCCCGTCCAGCAAGCAGGGAGCGCGCGAGGCCCAAGGTCCGATGCCACGGGGCTCTGGGAACAGCACTGGGGGGATGGGGGAGCCCCGCCGGCAAGACCCAAGTTCACCTACCCCTTTCTCTGTGGGTTCCCCTCCAAAATTCTCATCCACGTACCAGTCCGACTCCCACTCCCAGTGTGGCGAGGGCAGCGCCACCCCATCCAGCGGCCGGTGCTGGAGCCCACTCACGTCGCTCCACGGCCAGCGGTCACTCGGCAGGAGCGTCTCACAAAAGCCGCCCACGGGGTTCCAGCGCTGCAGGCCGGAGGCAGAGACTGGCCTTACGCCCGGGCGGCGAAGGCCTCTCCAGGGTCAGTGGGGCCCTCGCCTCGTCTCCAGGACAGGAAGTGAGCAGACGGCCACTAGAACTGCAACCCGAAAGGCAGGGACCTGCCGCCCTGGGCGGTGGGGGGCACGGCCGTCGTGACCTCCCGGAACCCGCCCCAGAGCCTGTGCAGACCCGGCCAGTGGCCTGGATGAGGACAGGACAGGGTGCGGGCTGCAGCGGCTGCACGGCCCGATCTCAGCAGAGTGAAGGGAACAGGCAGGAACAGGCCAGGCATCGGGGGTGCAGGGCAGTCTCCCGGCGACCCGGCCACCCCTCGGACCCACCTGATTCTCATAGGCCTCCTCCTGGCAGCGGATGGGGACGTCACTGGCACCCACGAGCACGTACACCTGGTGGTCACAGGCGATGCCCCAGCAGCAGTCCCTGGCGGCGCTGACCCGCTTGAACTCCAGCCGGGCGTCCCTGCACGGCTCCCAGTGCTGCCCAGCCGTGGACAGTGTGAACACCCTCCCGAACAGGTCCACTGCCCACAGCGCCGAGCTGGGCATGGCCGCAGGGGCTGAGGGGAGAGAGGCAGGAGGGTGAGGTCAGTGGGCACGGCCGCTCCAGGACCCTGGCCCTGCGGACCACCTGGCAAGGCAGGGAACCCCGGGGTGATGCTCTCTTGCTGCAGGAGGCTGAGCACCCTCCCCACCCCCTTGCAAAGCAGGGGCAGAGGCCAGCTTCAGTCCAGGTTCCTTTTCTGTTCTTTGCCTTTTCTCCCTCTCATGGTAAGGAAATTTTTTTTTTTCTCTCTAAATATACAAAAAAGTCCAGAGAAAAAAATATATACCATCCAAATACCTACTGCCCCAGTTTAATGACTAGTGTTACCATCCGGTCAGTTTGGATCTTTCTTGTCTCAAGAATAAATGGCAGGTTGCAGATCTAATGAATCCTGAGAGGCCTCCTCAGAGGCCCGGCCTCTGGTGCACAGGGTCCCCCTCACGCTGGCGGGGCCCCCGTGATCCCCCTTCCTCTGGGTTTGGCAGGGGCGTCCACAGAGGCCCGGCACCCCAGCCAGAGTCCTGTGTGGTCCTGTAGGAGCCGCTCAATTGAGCGGGTGGCAGGGATGGCAGGGGCCTGTCTTTACCTGCCTTCGGTGGCCACCTCCCCCTGACCCCCTCCCTCCTGCGTTCTCCACTGGCCACCTCCCCCTGACCCCCTCCTCCTGCGTTCTCCACTGGCCACCTCCCCCTGACCCCCTCCTCCTGCGTTCTCCGCTGCTGTTCCTTCTCGCCTTTCCCCTTCTGCTTCGTGGAGGGTGTGCAGGCCCATGCCTGTGCTCTGCCACTGACACCGTGCAGAGCCCCGTGGGGCTTCTGGGCACAGGGCCTTCCTGCATTCTCCGTTTCTTTGACTGCAGAGGATGGCCTTCATTCAGCCTCATTCAGGGAGAGACAGTCCAGAGCAGCCTTGGGGCAAGGCCCTGGTTCCCCATCACACACCACAGTACCTTTAAGCTACCTTGCAGACACTGAAACCCCCTGCAGGTGGGAGAAGTTAATGATTAACCATAGTATGCTTCCCACAAGCATGCAGACCCCAGGCCATTGGACCTGAAGGTTGATGACGCTGAAGGCTGATGATGGTGGTGCTGACCTCACCACCAACCCATCAGGTTGTCCATGAGCTTACCACACTCTCTTTGGGCAATTACGGCAAAACTTGTCACTGCGTTCCCCACATAGGGACACCTGTATCTGAGGGCATTTAGCCTGCTGGGGTCCCCCTTGCCTGGCAGAGCAGTAAAGCTCCCCTTTTTAACTTCGCCCGGAACTCTGTTGTTGTTGCTCAGTTGCTAAGTTCTGTTTGACTCTGTGCGACCCCTGGACTGCACCATGCCAGGATCCTCTGTCCTCCACTATTTCCCGGAGTTTGCTCAAGTTTATGTCCATTGAGTTGGACGTGAACCTCTCTAACCATCTTATCCTCTGCCACCCTCTTCTCCGTCTGCCTTCAGTCTTTCCCAGCATCAGGGTCTGTCTCCAAGATCCAGTGTGGCACTGGTGTACAGAGAAGCTGAGCCTTCAACATCACCACTGCCTACCCCCCAGCCCTGGGGCCGACGGGGCTGCTGCTCCCTGGAGCATGACTCCTGGAGCCGCATCAAGGCCACGTGGCCAGACCTACGGCAGCAAAACAGAGCAGCTGGATGAGGGCAGCTGGGGGAGTCACCACGAGCAGCTCTGCCTGATGGAGCAGCCCCCACACCCAAGACCAAGCGGCGCCGCAAAAGGAGGACATAGCTTGTCTGACTTGGAAACCGGAGCGACCAGAAGACGGAGCCTGGGCGCCTCACAGCTGGAGCCAGGCCGTTCTGCTTGAGACGCCCGGGGGCACAGAAAGCGTGACAAGTGAAATGGCAACATGGGTGACGGAGCCTCTGAAAACAGGAGCAACTGCTGTGAGCAACTAGGCTCGTTTGGAACAAAGTGTGTCTTACAAACATGGAGAAGAGAGTGTGGGCTGCAAGGAGGTGACTGAAGGATAAAGAATAGGAAGTCAGGAAGTGGAGCATGCGCCAAACTTTGGAAAACACCCAGGACAGGCGGTGGCGACAGGAAGAATGGAGAAGTGTGATCCTTCCACCTGGGGCACCAACGTCCAGGTCAAACACATGGGAAGTCAGGACGCCAGCTTTCTGAAGCCATTTGAAAACTGGCAACTTCATCTGGGTGCCTGAGCTGGGACTCCTGGGATAGCTGTGGCACCTCCAGATGCCTTCTGCTCTTCCCTGGTCAAGCCTGAGGGTCTACTCTCCCCATGAAGCATTTACACTGTGATTCAAGAGTCTCAGAGTCACACTGGACCCAGACTGTGGGAATTTGGGTCCTGGCCCCACTACCTTCCAGCATGACCAAAAGTCCACCGACCAACCTCTCTGTGCCTCAATCTCCTAATCTGGAAAAGGCAGAAAGGAGGACTGACCTACTTATGTAGTTGTCCTGAGACCTGAAAGAGGTAACATAGGCACAGAGTTATACCAGAGTGCTCGGCACTCAGCTGGAACTCAACAAGTGTTACTGATGAAATCATTTTACTTCTTGGCATTTACTATCCCAGACTGCCAATCTTCTCTCTCTTAAAAACAAACAAGCAAAAAAATCAAAGCCCTTTCTGGTCAGTCAGAGTCCTTGACCTCCTCATTTCCTCTGCATCTCCCAGTGCTCTGCATAAAATGAGTGTTTATTCAAAGTTACAGAAAATCACTGCCACCTACATTCACCGACTCCCTGCGCTAAGATGGAAATACGGTTCCAGGGAAGCCAAATGTCACAAATACTTCAGGTTAAACGTAAGGTCCTAGGTCATGCTTCCCGGGTGGCTCAGTGGTAAAGAATCCGCCTGCCAATGCAGGAGACACAGGTTTGATCCCTGGGTTGGGAAGATCCCCTGGAGACGGAAATGGCAACCCAGTCCAGTATTCTTGCCTGGGAAAGCCCATGGACAGAGGAGCCTGGTGGGCTCCCAGAGTCAGACACGACTTAGCGACTACACAACCATACAACAACAAAGCTTCTAATAGGTGGACAGGTATGCGATAAGGCAAGTATGTTAAGCTGTCAATAGTAGAATCTAGGTGGAAGGTGAGTATGTGGGTGCTTACTGTATAATTCTTTCAATTTGACTATGTTTGACAATCCTCTTCATAAGCTGTTGGGGGAAAAGTAAGAGTTTTACATAGGGGAAGGAGGTATGTCAGTTCCCATGGTGATTTTTTTTTAATAAAAAAAAATTTTATTTATTATTAGGCTGTGCCGGGTCTTAACTGCAGCACATGGGATCTTTCGTTGCAGCATGTGGGATGTGGGAGCATGGAGTCTTAGCCTTTGGGCCACCAGGGGAGTCCCACATGGTGACATTTTTAATGTGAACCCAGTCTTCAAAGAGATCTCTTGGCTCACTGTACAAGTAACCGGTGAGGTCAGGCCCAGTCTGCATCTTGAGCTCAGTGAATGATGATGTTTAACTTAGATACACTTTCCTTCAGAGAAATGACTAAGCGGTCATTTCCAAACAGACATAATTGAGCCTTCTGGGCAGCTAACAAACAGAAGACTCACCTGGGGGTGATATGTGTAAACTCCCTCTGGAGTGGAAGGTCCTGGTGCCCATCATTTCCCAGCTAAAGATGACAGGAGGTAGCCATCCTTGGTAAGTCCCACCTCCTTGGCCAAGATGTGGTCTCCATTTCTCATAAGCCAGTTTCAGTTTCTGGCTGTGAGGTGATGGGGTAACACGTCTAGGGACATCGGGTCTCTGGGTCAGAGGACTCTTGAGTGGGAGGTTGAAACGTTGAGTTTCACAATTCTGGGATTTCTTTGTTTTGTAGAAGTGAAGAGGTACAGACAACGTCTCCCAAGAAAGTGACCTCCGATTCACCTAGAAATTCTGCCCGATGAATTCCAGTTGGTGCCTCAGTCATTCTACTCAGAAGACTTGCTGGCCACCCTCAGAACCATCTGCCTTTCTGCACAGTTAATTAACAGATTCCTTCAGAGAAGTGGAGGTACCCAAGGGAAGGTGGGGGTGGATAGAGTAGGCTGGGGTGTGGTAGAGGAAGGGACAGAGTCCCAAAGGAGAGCCTGAAGCATTTACTTCCCAATCGCCTTAGGACTGCTTCCTGCAAGGTTTTCTGCTGTGCTTTTTTTTTTTTCATCACACCCTGTCACACCCATCCCCTGTACAGAGAAAACCCTTTGCTACTAAAGCGGCTCACTGCCTGCCTGACAACTGTGAGGGCTGCTGGGAGGCGATGTTAGGGTCAAAGAGGTGGGAGGAAACGGACATGGCAGATAGTTGAGCCCTTCCTGAGGAGCTGGGTCCATCCTCTCCCACATTTGGCAGCTCAGAAGATAACCCCCGCTCTCTGATCTGGGCGGTCAGCCTGGTTTCACTCTGGTTCCCAGCGGTGGGGCGACAGGTGGGCCCCTTGCCCGGCCACCAGTAGCATCTCAGCTCCAGCCCTGACCATCTGCCTGAGCTAATCCCAGGACAAGCAGCTTTGCTGTCATAACTGCCCACAGGAGGGGAGACAGGCTCTATCCTTTCCACCCTCCAGCCACTTCCCAAGTCACTCCAGGGCAGATGCTGGTTGGGGTGTCATGCTGGGGCCGGGGGCGGTGCGCCCGCGGGTGTGCAGCAAAGAGCACCAGCACAGCCCCTTCCCCACTCCGCACGCGTGGGACAAACGCAGTTGCTGCCTCAGCCGCCCCAATCTCTGTAGGAGGGACCAAGGCGCCCGTCCCACCTCCCGGCCACAGCTGCACTCACCTGCGGGAGAGGGTCACCCGCGGACAGGGTAGCGGCGATTGCTCCTCGGCGGCTGGAGAGCAGCCCGGCCCTCCCGCGAGGCGGAGGAGACCGTGGGCAGGAAGCGGCAGCCAGACCCGCGCCCATTGGTCAGCTTTGCAGTGACGCAAAAGACCGCAGGCGCGCTATTGGCTGAAGCCTACTGCGTCCTCAGCCGGCCTCGGGGTCTCGGCGGGGTCGCGCGCCCGCCCACTTCCGGGGTCTGAGTGAAGTGCTGCGAAGCCGCCTTAGTTCCGCGCGCTTCCCGCGATCCCGGAGCCGACGCGGCCCCGCACACGGTCCACAGGCCCCTGGGACCTGGCCGGTCGCCGCCTGAGGCCGCCCGCCGCCCCCAGGGTCTACCCGTTGGAGCAGGCGGTGTGTTCTCAGGGCCGCAGGCGAGCAGCGGGGCACGGTCGGGAGGCGCCCTGGGTGCACAGCCCTGCAGGGACTGGAGGAGTGGGCTGCGGGGTAGTGGCGCGATCCGGCTTGTGGGCGCTTGGAATCAGGCACAAAAACAGGTGTCCAGGTGGTTTCCACCTAATCGAAACGTCGCCTTGCCTACACATAAAGTTTTAACCTTCTTGGGAAAAATCCCAGGACAGGTGATTTTATGAGTATAACATGGTGTGGTAGCAATAACAAGTCACCATTTGGTTCAGGTTCCGTGTTGCCAGTGTTTAACTACCCTCCAAAACCTACTTCGAAGTAGCTTTATGTAGTAATGCCAACATGTGAGTGCTCGACGGGTGCCAGGCTCTGGTGTAAGTGCTGTACGTGGACCTTTTCAATTCATCTCTCCAACAACCCAGAGAGGTAGGAGATGACGTTTTCCCCAAAGTTGGGCTGGAGAAAGAAAAACGAAAGCAAAAAAGGAGATGCGATTGAGGAAAGGCCAGGCACAGCCAGACACAGAGGCTGAAGCAGTATCATTTGGCTCTTGCTTCTCTCCCTTCTTCTCTGGTTCTTGTTCCTTTCCGGGGACCCACAGGGGAAGCCCCACATGGATTGTCTCCAGAGGGAGAAAAAGCTGAAGCCTCTGGTACACCCTGGATGGCTCTGCAGAATCTTGTGTGTTATGAGGGAATGGCATGTGTGGGCTGACTGAGCCTGGAGAAGTGGGTTGTTTTGGATAATATGTTTGTGTCCTCCCAGGATTCATAATTCGGAGAAGGCAATGGCACCCCACTCCAGTACTCTTGCCTGGAAAATCCCATGGACGGAGGAGCCTGGCAGGCCACAGCCCATGGGGTCTCGAGGAGTCAAACAGGACTGAGCAATTTCACTTTCACTTTTCACTTTCATACATTGGAGAAGGAAATGGCAACCCACTCCAGTGTTCTTGCCTGGAGAGTCCCAGGGGCGGTGGAGTCTGGTGGGCTGCCGTCTATGGGGTCGCACAGAGTTGGACACGACTGAAGTGACTTAGCAGCAGCAGCAGGATTCATAACTGAAACTCGGATCCCTGATGGGACATTTAGAGATAGGACCTTTGAGAGGATTAAGTCATGAAGGTGGAGCCCTCGTGAGGAGACCAGAAGACTTCACAGCCCTGCCTCTTGTAATGCTATAGCAAAGAGGGTGGCTGTCCTCAAACCAGGGAGCAGGCTGTCCCCTGATGCCGTATCTGCTAGTGCCTTGATCCTGGACTAGCTTCCAGATCCGCTCTCAGCTTCCATGATCCTGGACTCTCAGCTTCCAGAATTGTGAGAAATATTTGTTGTTTAACTACCCAGTCTGTGGTATTTTTGTTGTAGCTGCCTGAGCTGAGACCCATAGCATAACGGCCCAGCCAGACAGAGTGGGTGGTTCCTCAGAGGAGAATTGGAGTACTGTTAGCAGGAGCGTGAATGGCCACTGGTCTGCAGAAACATTAGTCTTAAAGTAGAAAGAACTAGATCCTGCTCTGCGTGTGACACTTTGTAGCTGCTTCCTCTCTCTGGCCTTGGGTTCTGCTTTAGAACAGGCCATTGACTTAGGAGCTCTCCAAGGTCCTTGCAGTGCTCTGTGCTGTGACAGAGTTCGTGCCATTTTTCCTGGATTCAGGGTCTGCCAAGTGGATCTTCTGGGGACCGGTGTTCCTCCCCCAGCCCCACCCCCACTCCCCAGTCCTTCCAGCCTTTGCAGAGCTGACCTTTTTGGTTATTGTCAGGAGGTCTGCATTTTTCTGTCCTCACCACAACTGATCATCCTCATTCTTGTTTCTGCTTTTTAAAATCTTAACTTTCATTTCCTGTTTCTTCTCCATCCTAACTTTGCTACTTCTCTCCCCGGGGTTCAGATTCCAGGTCCATCACTTGCTACGTGAGTCACTCAGC
This sequence comes from Tragelaphus eurycerus, assembly GCA_935064755.1. Taxonomy (NCBI): domain Eukaryota; kingdom Metazoa; phylum Chordata; class Mammalia; order Artiodactyla; family Bovidae; genus Tragelaphus; species Tragelaphus eurycerus. Next base: position 4,699,499 of record CAKXYN010000108.1, read on the forward strand.
TCCTTTGTCCTTATCTACAAAGTGGGAAAACATCATCTGCACCTTTGGGTGGTGCAGAGGATGAAGGGAGGAGGTGCGTGTAGATCGCTTACAGCAGTGCCTGGCTCCCAGTGAGGACTCGTGTATTTCTAGTGTTATTATCATCCCTGTGTAGTTGGACTGGTGAATTTGGCCATTAGTATCCCTGCTTTGTGAGAGTTCCAGAAACAGTTTAGACTAAACAACCCTGGATCCAGTATCCTTCCAGATGATTGATAGAAAGCTCCTTTCAGGATGCTGGACATTACTGTGTATATTCTGCTGTTTGGGGCAGAGAGGCATGGCGGACTGATGCCAGGATGGGCTGACTGGATGTCTCCAGTGGTTGCCCATCAACCATAGGAAAGAGCTGAGGTTCTTGCCGATGGCTTCCCCGACCTGGCTTCCCCTTCCTTGGTAGCCTCAGCTCTCCTGAACCTTTAAGCTTGAGCCTTGGCAGAGCTCCATCTGCGGGCCCTCCCTTGCTCCATCAGACCCCTAGGCTTCCCGCACACAGACCCTGCTGTCCCTCACGTCCTGCCCCCCTTCCTTCTTCCGCTGTCCATTCTCATGCCACCTCAAGTCTCAGATCCAAGGTCAGATCTTACCAAGGGAAAATAGACCTGAGTCTACACCCTCATACTTGGCACATTCTCCGTTCTAGCCCCTCGTGTGTCATATGCCAATTGTTTGTCTTCCCATCTGTCTCCCTGACCACACCATGGGCTCTCCAAGGGAGTGCCTCCCTTACTCATATTGGAATTTCCAGGGCTTTATGATTGCTCAGCACACAACAGGTACTTGATTTTTATTAAAGGAATGAATATCCCGCCCTCAGTCCCCCAGAAAGAAGGGTAAATTCATACATTGAGAAATGTTGGAAGAGCCTGAATGAAAGGGCAGAGATTAGCAGAACTGACTCGCACACACTCACCCCATGGCTGCGTTTCAGCACACGCATCAGCAATGTGTGGGGCCGTCTTCACCCTCTCATGACACAGTAGGCTGTCTTCTGTGAGCTAAGCTGAGGTGCTTAGGCTCTTAAAGTGCGATGGCGTCTCTCTCTGTTAGCCACTGATGTTTCCTTTCTCTGTGGACATTATTTTTCACTGGGAGTAAATGCTTACTCACAAACGGTACACAGTCTTTTCACTTTAATTCTGCTTACAGTCGTTCCTCCCTCTGTAAAGCCAGTCAGTCAAATGTTGGCCGTAAAACTGGCGCTCCTGGGGCGGGACCCTGGGCAGCCTCGCTCCTCGGCTTTGACGACCCCTTCTCACCACTCAGCCAGTGCTGGCTGGCCCCCGGGGTGGCCCACGCCATACAGCTCCTTCCTTTTTGCACTCTGCTGATGAAATGGATTTCAACACTTTTGTTTTTCACTTGATACTTAAGAGATAGCGCAGCTAAAAATGTGGTATTTCCCCCATCTGTGGTAGAGAAAAACTTGCAGAAACACTGTGTAGAAAGTGCAGCTCACGTGCATGTCCAGATTCACACAGCCAACGTCAGCCACCCCTGCCTTCACTTGAAGAGGGGATGTTTTGTATCTAAGAGAAAACCTATACAGCCTCTAACAGACAAACAGCGAGCTAAACAGTCACTGTCAGCTGCCTGACCCCAACCCGGTCATGCGAAGTCATGTAAACACGGCCGAGTCAAACGGTCACGTGACAGGCATTTTAGGCGTGCTCACTCTGTCAGGCCCTACTGGTGGTTCAGATTGGTCAAGAGACCTCTTCATCTGGATGAAAAGGTCAATCGGGGCGAGAGAAATCGGTGAGAAGGCAGCAAAGGCTGTAACCTGTAGGGGTTTATTTGAGTTGGGTGTATGCTGCTGCTGCTGCTAAGTCGCTTCAGTCGTGTCCGACTCTGTGCGACCCCATAGATGGAAGCTCACCAGGCTCCCCTGTCCCTGGGATTCTCCAGGCAAGAACACTGGAGTGGGTTGCCATTTCCTTCTCCAATGCATGAAAGTGAAAAGTCAAAGTGAAGTCGCTCATTTGTGTCCGACTCTTAGCGACCCCACGGACTGGAACCTACCAGGCTCCTCCGTCCATGGGATTTTCCAGGCAAAAGTACTGGGGTGGGGTGCCATGGCCTTCCCCGAGTTGGGTGTATAAAGGCGGCTAATCAAGGGTTAAGGAGGATAAACTGATGAGGTCAGTGGTAAAGTACAAGGGTCAGGAGTGCACCAAGAAGCCCAGGTTAATTTGCTTAACATAAGCTACACTCCAACAAACATTGTAAAACTTGCACTCATGGGACTTCCTGGTGGTCTGGTGGCTAAGACTCCCCACCAATGCAGGGGGCCCTGGTTTGATCCCTGCTCAGGGAACTAGATCCCACATGCTGCAACTAAGACCCAGCACAGCCAAATAAACAAACTTGCACTCATACCTTCAGGTCCCTAATATTTATGTACCTGTCGGAATACAGGTCTGTATATTTAGCTGTTCTCCACCAAAAGCCTACCAGGCAGGGCCCACCTTCCACTTGCCTTATGCTTTACCCTGTACCCCACCAGGTGATGCCTACTGGTCAGGAGCAGCTTGAGGAGCTTCTCGTAGCACTAAGTGAAGTGAAGTGAAGTCACTCATTCGTGTCTGACTGTCTGCGACCCATGGACTGTAGCCTGCCAGGCTCCTCCGTCCATGGGATTTTCCAGGCAAGAATACTGGAGTGGGGTGCCATTTCCTTCTCCAGGGTATCTTCCCACCCAGGGATCGAACCCAGGTCTCCCGCATTGCAGGCAGACTCCTTACCCTCTGAGCTACCAGGGAAGTCACATGGCACTAAAGTCTCACAATATTCAAAACCAGACCACGGTCTGTGTTCAGTTCAGTTGCAGGTCAGTTCAGTCGCTCAGTTGTGTCTGACTCTTTACGACCCCATGTATTGTAGCACGCCAGGCCTCCCTGTCCATCACCATCTCCCGGAGTTCACTCAGACTCACGTCCATCGAGTCGGTGACGCCATCCAGCCATCTCATCCTCTGTCGTCCCCCTCTCCTCTTGCCCCCAATCCATCCCAGCATCAGAGTCTTTTCCAATGAGTCAACTCTTCGCATGAGGTGGTCAAAGTACTGGAGTTTCAACTTTAGCATCATTCCTTCCAAAGAACACCTAGGGCTGATCTCTTTTAGAATGGACTGGTTGGATCTCCTTGCAGTCCAAGGGACTCTCAAGAGTCTTCTCCAACACCACAGTTCAAAAGCGTCAATTCTTCGGCGCTCAGCCTTCTTCACAGTCCAACTCTCACATCCATACATGACCACAGGAAAGACCATAGCCTTGACTAGATGGACCTTTGTTGCCAGAGTAATGTCTCTGCTTTTGAATATGCTATCTAGGTTGGTCATAACTTTTTTCCAAGGAGTAAGAGTCTTTTAATTTCATGGCTGCAGTCACCATCTGCAGTGATTTTGAAGCACAAAAAATAAAAAGTCTGACACTTTTCCACTGTTTCCCCATCTATTTCCCATGAAGTGATGGGACCAGTTGCCATGATCTTCGTTTTCTGAATGTTGAGCTTTAAGCCAACTTTTTCACTCTCCTCTTTCACTCTCATCAAGAGGCTTTTTAGTTCCTCTTCACTTTCTGCCATAAGGGTGGTGTCATCTGCATATCTGACGTTATTGATATTTCTCCAGGCAATCTTGATTCCAGCTTGTGCTTCTTCCAGCCCAGCGTTTCTCATGATGTACTCTGCATATAAGTTAAATAAGCAGGATGACAATATACAGCCTTGATGTACTCCTTTTCCTATTTGGAACCAGTCTGTTGTTCCATGTTGAATTCTAACTGTTGCTTCCTGACCTGCATACATGTTGCTCAGGAGGCAGATCAGGTGGTCTGGTATTCCCATCTCTTGAAGAAGTTTCCACAGTTTGTGGTGATCCATACAGTCAAAGGCTTTGGCATAGTCAATAAAGCAATAGAGAAATAGATAGTCAATAAATAGTCAGTAAAGAAATAGATGTTTTTCTGGAACTCTCTTGCTTTTTCCATGATCCAGTGGATGTTGACAATTTGATCTCTGGTTCTTCTGCCTTTTCTAAAACCAGCTTGAACATCTGGAAGTTCACGGTTCACGTATTGCTGAAGCCTGGCTTGGAGAATTTTGAACATTACTTTACTAGCGTGTGTTGATGCTTTTGAACTGTGGTATTGGAGAAGATTCTTGAGAGTCCCATGGACTATAAGGAGATCCAACCAGTCCATTCTGAAGGAGATCAGCCCTGGGATTTATTTGGAAGGAATGATGCTAAAGCTGAAACTCCAGTACTTTGGCCACCTCATGCAAAGAGTTGACTCATTGGAGAAGACTCTGATGCTGGGAGGGATTGGGGGCAAGAGGAGAAGGGGACGACAGAGGATGAGATGGCTGGATGGCATCACTGACTCAATGGACATGAGTTTGAGTGAACTCTGGGAGTTGGTGATGGACAGGGAGGCCTGGTGTGCTGCAATTCATGGGGTCGCAAAGAGTGGGACACGACTGAGTGACTGATCTGATCTGATCTAAGATGAGTGCAATTGTACGGTAGTTTGAGCATTCTTTGGCATTGCCTTTCTTTGGGATTAAAATGAAAACTGACCTTTTCCAGTCCTGTGCCCACTGCTGAGTTTTCCAAATTTGCTGGCATATTAAGTGCAGCACTTTCACAGCATTATCTTTCAGGATTTGAAAGGGCTCAACTGTAATTCCATCACCTCCACTAGCTTTGTTCATAGTGATGCTTTCTAAGGCCCACTTGACTTCACATTCCAGGATGTCTGGCTCTATGTGAGTGATCACACCATCGTTATTATCTTGGTCATGAAGATCTTTTTTGTACAGTTCTTCTGTGTTTCTTGCCACCTCTTCTTAATATCTTCTGCTTCTGTTAGTCTCACAGAATATTCAAAACCAGACCATGATCTGTGTTAGACCTGCATAAAATAGTTCTGTATATTTGACTCTAGGAATATAATTTTCCCAGCACACCAGTTGCACCTAAAATGTGCTTCATTGTCAAAACATTTACAGCCATTTACAGACGAGGTTTTTCACTAAGCTTCTCCAGAGTGGCGTTTCCCATCCCAGACCGCATCAGCAACCTCTCTAGCATAGAAGTGGAGCCCTGCCCACGGCCAGCACCACAGGTATCCTCTGCCCTGGAAGAAAAGCTTAAGGAAATTCTAAAGGTACTTTTGAAAGTAAAAGTGATGCTCATTGGGAGAGATGCTAAGACAAGAGGCACACACTGAGACATGACCACGCTAATCACAGGGCTAAGTGTACGAGACCAAACAAAGCATCGTGAAGACAGTATAAGAGAACATCCTAACAATCTTGAGGGAAGCGAGGGTTTCAACAAAAGAGATGCAAAAAGCACGAACCTTAAAGGAAAAAATTAATACACTCAATTACTTTGTTATTTAGTTGCTAAGTCGTGTCCGACTCTTTGTGACTCCATGGACTGCAGCACGTTAGGCGCTCCTGTCCTTCAGTGTCTCCCGGAGCTTGCTCAAGTTTGTGTCCACCGAGTCAGTGATGCCGTCCAACCATCTCATCCTCTGTCACCCACTTCTCCTGCCCTCAATCTTTGCCAGCATCAGGGTCTTTCCCAGTGAGTCAGCTCTTCACATCAGGGCCAAAGTATTGGAGCTTCAGCATCAACCATCAGTTCTTCCAATGAATATTTAGGGTTGATTTCCTTTAGGATTGACTGGTTTGATCTCCTTGCTGTGCAGGGGACTCTCAGGAGTCTTCTGTACAGGAGTCTTCGAAAGCATTTATTATGGAAGCAACCTAGATATCCATCGGCAGACAAATGGATAAGGAAGCTGTGGTACATACACACAATGGAATATTACTCAGCTATTAAAAGAATGCAAAAGAGCAAAAGAGACACAGATGTAAAGAACAGACTTTTGGACTCTGTGGGAGAAGCCGAGGGTGGGATGATTTGAGAGAATAGCATTGAAACATGTACATTATCATATGTGAAATAGATCTCCAGTCCAGGTTTGATGCATGAGACAGGGTTCTCAGGGCTGATGCACTGGGATGACCCAAGGGATGGGATGGGGAGGGAGGTGGAAGGGAGGGTCAGGATGGGGAACTCATGTACACCCATGGCTGATTCATGTGAATGTATGGCAAAAACCACCACAATATTGTAAAGTAATTAGCCTGGAATTAAAATTTTTAAAAAAGAAAAAAAAAATTTTTTAAAAGAAAGCATTTATTCTCTTCAATTACTTTATTTTTTGATGAATTTTTAGTTGGAGTATAGTTTATTTACAATGTTGTGTTTCTGCTGTACAACAAAGTGGATCAATTGTACATATACATATATCCACTCTTTTTTAGATTCTTTTCCTATATAGGACATTAGAGAGTATTGAGGAGACTTCCTTGTGCTACACAGTAGGTTCTTATTCTGTTTCACGTATGGAGTATGTGTATGTCGGTCCCAATCTCCCAGTTTGTCTCTCCCCCTTCAACTACTTTAAAATCGAAAACTTCTGTTATTAAGAGGGTGAAAAGCCAAGCCACCTTGAGATCGACATATACACACTGTTAAATTTAAAATAGATAACCAACAAGGTCCTACTGTATAGCACAGAGAACTCTGCTCAATATTATGTAGCAGCCTGGATGGGAGGGGAGTTTGGGGAGAATGGCTACATGTATGGCTGAGTCCCTTTGCTGTTCACCTGAAACTATCACAACATTGTTAATCAGCTATCAAATCAGATCAGATCAGATCAGTTGCTCAGTCGTGTCCGACTCTTTGTGACCCCATGAATCGCAGCACACCAGGCCTCCCTGTCCATCACCAACTCCCAGAGTTCACTCAAACTCACATCCATTGAGTCAGTGATGCCATCCAGCCATCTCATCCTCTGTTGTCCCCTCTCCTCTTGCCCCCAATCCATCCCAGCATCAGAGTCTTTTCCAATGAGTCAACTCTTCGCATGAGGTGGCCAAAGTACTGGAGTTTCAGCTTTAGCATCATTCCTTCCAAAGAAATCCCAGGGCTGATCTCCTTCAGAATGGACTGGTTGGACCTCCTTGCAGTCCAAGGGACTCTCAAGAGTCTTCTCCAACACCACAGTTCAAAAGCATCAATTCTTCGGCCCTCAGCTTTCTTCACAGTCCAACTCTCACATCCGTACATGACCACAGGAAAAACCGTAGCCTCTACTAGACGAACCTTTGTTGGCAAAGTAATGTCTCTGCTTTTCAATATGCTATCTAGGTTGGTCATAACTTTCCTTCCAAGGAGTAAGCGTCTTTTAATTTCTTGGCTGCAGTCACCATCTGCAGTGATTTTGGAGCCCAGAAAAATAAAGTCTGACACTGTTTCCACTGTTTCCCCATCTATTTCCCATGAAGTCATCGGACCGGATGCCATGATCTTCGTTTTCTGAATGTTGAGCTTTAAGCAAACTTTTTCACTCTCCTCTTTCACTTTCATCAAGAGGCTTTTTAGTTCTTTTCACTTTCTGTCATAAGGGTGGTGTCATCTGCATATCTGAGGTTATTGATATTTCTCCCAGCAATCTTGATTCCAGCTTGTGTTTCTTCCAGTCCAGCGTTTCTCATGATGTATTCTGCATATAAGTTAAATAAACAGGGTGACAATATACAGCCTTGACAAACTCCTTTTCGTATTTGGAACCAGTCTGTGGTTCCATGTCCAGTTCTAACTATTGCTTCTTGACCTGCACACAAATTTCTCAAGAGGCAGATCAGGTGGTCTGGTATTCCCATCTCTTGAAGAATTTTCCACAGTTTATTGTGATCCACACAGTCAGATCCACACAGTCAAAGGCTTTGGCATAGTCAATAAAGCAGAAATAGATGCTTTTCTGGAACTCTCTTGCTCTTTCCATGATCCAGCAGATGTTGGCAATTTGATCTCTGGTTCCTCTGCCTTTTCTAAAACCAGCTTGAACATCAGGAAGTTCACGGTTCACATATTGCTGAAGCCTGGCTTGGAGAATTTTGAACATTACTTTACTAGCGATACTCCAATATAAAATTAAAAGTTTTAAAATTTTTAAATAAATAAAATATTAACAAACAAACAAACCCCCAAATGTCAAACCACCGAGCAGGAAAAGATATTTTCAACACCTGTTGCCAACAAAGAGCCAGGATCTAGATTATCAAAAGAACGCCTGTCAATCAGTATGAACGAGACAAACACTTAAAAAAAAAAAGCAAAGGACTCGAATCGACTTTTAAGAAAAAAAGGGGGGAAATACAGATGGTCAGTAAATGTAGGGAAAAGTGCTCGACCTCAGCAAGCAGAGACATGCAGATAAAACTCACAATGAGACACCCCCCAGGAAGGCCACATGCAACTGTGGGCTGATGCTATCACTGGGGAAACTGGCCTGACATCATCACTTATCTCTGATGCCGAAGCTGGGAGTGCCCCGGGGACAGCATCGCCTTAGATCGTACACACAGCAGGAGCAGGTGCAAGAGCGTTCTCAGCAGCCATGTCTGGCACGGCCCGGGTGTCCGTCACCAGTATAATGGATGAATAAATGTGGCCTATTTATTTATATGTGGGATATTATTGGTAACAAAAACAGAATGAAGGACAACAGTGCAACAACGTGGATGAATCTTGAACATGTGCCAAGTAAACAAGCCAGACCCCCAAAGAGCCTTGTATGATCCTTTTATAGGTGAAACTCAAAAATAGGCTAGAACTTAATTGTAACGTTGAAGGATGTACGTTTAATGGTCAAAGCATCAAGACAGTGAGTACCGTAATGTTACCATAGCAACCGGGATGTCGATGCCTTTGGTGGCAGTAAATGGACACACTGAGATTTGGGGTTGTTGCCCACGTTCTACTTCTTGACCCATGTGGTGATTACATGTTGTGCTTTAAAGTAGTTCACATTTACATCTTCTGTATTTTTCTGTTTTATATTTTACAATTTAAAAAGGTTTTTTCCTTTTTTTTTTTTTGAAAAGGATGTGTAGTAAAATGACTGTCCTAGTTTTGCATGAGTGGGATGACTTACCAATGACAGCATCACACGTTTTTCTTTTCTTTTGGCCTCAACTCTCAGCTTGTGGGATCAAACCCGTGTCCCATGCATTGGGGAGGTGGAGTCTTATCCACTGGACCACTAGGGAAGTCCCCCACACGTGATTTTTAAAAAGGCCGTAGCTGGAACAGTCCAGAAGAAAGACAAGATGAAGTGAGCTGGGAATCTGAGGCAGAGAGAGAACTCGGGGGTGACCGTGACACTAACGTAGAAGATAGCGAGAAGCTTGAGTTGAAAGTCATTTCCAGAAAAGTAAGGGCGAAAAAAGTTTTTTCAAGATAATAATTTATCCTAAATGTGGCTTGAAAATAAGTACATGAAGCCAAGTTAGCAAATATTATAGACGTGTATCTCATTGTCATCCTCAAAAAACTGAGCCCAAGTGAACCCCATCCTTTGCAGGTGCTTCTCTTGGGGAAACAGGAGAGTCCTCCGCATTCACACAGCCCCCGAGCCCCGCCTGACAGCATCCTCGGGTTCCCGGAGGGAGAGTAATTTGCCCACGTTCACAGGGCCGCTCAGGATTCTTGGGTCGCAAATCAAACCATGAAAGAGGATCCCTGGTGGCGGTTTTGTTTAGCTTGTGGAGTCCGCAGAAGCCAAGCCCCTGGGAGCTCCGGGGCATCTGATCGGGAGAGGGGTAGTGCGGCTTTCGGGGCATTAGGGTTTCTCTGATGGGGCGGTAGTTTAGCCGAGGCCAGGATACAGTGAAGGTGTGAGGATGCGGGGAGGGAAGTGGACAAAACGAACGTCAAGTGCAAAGGCCCGGAAGCAGGGACTTTGGCCAGCTGACTGGAGCCAGGGCGCAGGCGGCCTAGAGGGAGGTGGCCTCTGGGGCCATGGTGAACCCATGAGCTCATACTGATGCTCTGCAGGGACCCGTTACTGTGAAGGGTGCACAAGGGTGGTTGTAACACAGAAGTGGAGGAGTGATGTGTATGTGCATGCTAAGTCGCTTCAGTCATGTCAGATTCTGTGACCCTGTGGACTGTAGCCTGCCAGGCTCCTCTGGCCATGGGGCTTCTCCAGGCAAGGACACTATACTGGAGTGAGTTGCCATGCCCTCCGCCAGCGGATCTTCCCGACACAGGGATGGAACCCAGGTCTCTCATGTCTCCTGCATTAGCAGGAGGGCTCTTTACCGCTAGTTCTGCTTGGACAGCTGGGGCATGATAGACCGTGTTTAGCTTTCACCGATTTCACTGCCTACTCAGGGTGGCCCCTGAGGTCTCTGCCTCTCCCCCCATAAAACTCCTTCCCTGGAATGGGGGCCGACATGTAACAACCTTCTAGCTGGCAGAATAATGCAAAGAGAAAGGGATTTTGCGGGTGTAATTACAATACCACATCAGTCAAGTCTGAGTTACTCAGAATGAAGATTATCCTGGGTGAACTTGGCCTATTTATGTAAAAGCCCTTTGCAGGGGGACTTCACTCTTTGAGGCAAGAAAGTCTCTCCTGATGGCCTTGCAGAAGCCAACAGCCAGGCTGTGAGCAGCCCCTGGGGGACCATGGGCAGCCTCTAAATCCAAGGGCGGCCCACAGTCAAGAAGCCGGCACCCTCAGTCAGCAGCTTCCAAGAAGTGAATCCAGCCGGCAGCTTGCATGGACCAAGAACAGATCCTTCTCACTTAGACCTCCAGGTAAGATTGCAGCCCAGTCGATCGCAAACTGGTGAGACCCCCGAGCAGATGACCAGTGAAGCTGAGCCCAGACTCCTGATCCCGAGAAACTGTGAGACCACTGATGGGGCGCTGTGTTCAGCTGCCAAGTCTGTGATCTTCTGTTGGACAGCACAGAAAGCTAACCCAGGGGGCAGCTGCTAGCATAGAACTGTGCTGTTCCTCTTCCCATTATAAAGTGATGCTGCTTACTTGTTTCTGTCGAAGTAGAAACCAGTAACCGCATGGACCAAGGGACAAAGCCACTGGCCCCCCAGAAAGTGGGAAGTGTCCACACTGGTGGTCACTCGAGAAGCAGGAGGGGTCTGCCCTGGCACTCACACAGAGCAGCCTGGGAGGGGGTGAGCTCAGCAGGGTGCTCCCGGATCCTGCAGCCATCTCCCCCGGTGTCCAGGAGGACTCAACCCTTCATTTCATTAGGTGGCCTTGTTAATTTTCACACAATATTAACAGAGCAAACATAACTCTTTAATAACGCTAACAGGTCACTAATTCATAATGACAGGACTGCGTTAGTCAAACATAAAAACCCAGAGATGGATTATGTAATGGCCCAAGAATTTCGCTTGGCTTTTTCCATAAGAAGTTACAGAATACCATCAAGCAGGACTACAGATGGCATCGTTTTAGGGGAGATACAAGCTGGAAAAGAAACGAAACCTAAGTGAAGGGTTTGAGCTTTCAAATCTGATCGATGCAGCAAATGACATTTACTTATAAACAGCATCTTTAATCTGATGGCCCTGGGAAGAGCAGTCTAGATCCGGCTGCATCCAGGAATTCCTCCATCTATAACCAAAATGCCTTAACCCAGCTGATGAGAGATGGTGTTCCTCTACTCTGGGGGCTTCAGTCCTGGAAAAGTATCAAAATAAATATAGCTGTAACCTGAAAAAGGTATTTGAAAAAAAAAAGAGGGAATAATGAAGATGTTAGTTAAATCCATGATGTTGCTCCTTGGGGTAAGAGGTTGGCTTGGTAATCATTGCATTAATATATGCTTTATTTGTTGTCTGAGGTGTTTGCAATATTCAAAAGAATCTAACCATGCCACACTTATAGATGCAGGTTACATTGTTTAATAAGAGAACTACTTTAATGTATTTGTAATTGTTATTTAGATGTGCCAAAAAAGAGAGATTTGTAAAATCTGGTTCACTGAACATGAATTGAGTTCAACAGAGTGCACGGCACGTGGGCACTCCTGGGAAATCATCAACAAGGGAAAGGAAACTGCAATCTGATTTGAGAGGGGGGCTGGCCTTTCAACAAGCAGGGACATATATACTGGTCAGATGGAGGACGGAGATCATGGGATCTCGAAGGAGGAGCAAAGCTCTCCAGGGAAAAAAGCAAATTGTACAACAAAACAGAAAGGTGAGCCCATGTGAGGGAAAAAGTCAACCCTTGTCAATTACACGTATACGTGTTTTTGTTTAGTCCCTAAGTCTTATCCAACTCTTTGGGACCCCATGGACTGCAGCCCACCAGGCTCCTCTGTCCATGGGATTCTCCAGGCAAGAGTACTGGAGTGGGTGGCCATTTCCTTCTCCAGAGGATCTTCCCAACCCAGGGATCGAACCCACATCTCCTGAGCCTCCTGCATTGCAGGCAGATTCTTTACCACCGAGCCACCTGGGAAGCCTCGCATATATGTGTAACAAGAGCAATGACAATTCCCACGTTAAACCACTTGCCAAAACTTCTGGGTTGGGGGTGGGCAGGGTGGGCGGGCCGCACCAGCAGTCAGTGCTGAGTGTGCCGCGTCCCGCGAAGGGTCCTTGGCAGCGCCTGGGCTCCAAGGCAGCCCCACACTCCGCTGACGGCCACCCACTCAGCTGTTGCGTCCTCTCACAGAGATCCGATGAAGTACCTCATTTTCCTTGGGAGTCCCTTGGGCTGCAAGGAGATACAACCAGTCCATCCTAAAGGAGATCAGTCTTGGGTGTTCATTGGAAGGACTGATGCTGAAGCTGAGGCTCCAATACCTTGGCCACCTGATGTGAAGAGCCCATTCATCGGAAAAGACCCTGATGCTAGGGAAGATTGAAGGTGGGAGGAGAAGGGGACAACAGAGGAGATGGCTGGATGGCATCACCGACTTGATGGACATGAGTTTGAGCAAGCTCGGGGAGTTGGTGATGGACAGGGAGGCCTGGTGTGCTGCAGTCCATGGGGTCGCAGAGTCGGACACGACTGGGCAACTGAACTGACTGACCTCATTTTACAGGTGAGGAAACTGAGTCACAAGTGGGCTCCTCCTCAGTGGGCCAAGGACACGCAGCCCCGAGATGGAAGAGCAGGCTGTGTCCCCTTTAAAGAGAGACCACACCATTATACCTGCAACAGGCTACAGGCCCTGGTTCCGCCACGTAGGAAGACAGAAGGAGACCGTTTTAGGAAAGGGCGCCTCTTCTAAATGAGAGGTGAGGGCTACCGAGTGGGAGGCACCAGAGACCCAATCCTATGCTGCAGCGTCCAGGTTAGCTGACTGTAATCATGTGAACTGCAGGGAAAGCCCAGCCTTGGAAGTGGGTTCCTCAGGCAGGGCTGCCCGCGGGGAGCCCCGGAGCCCTTCACGCAGCCACACCTGTTAGCATTGTTCGCGGCAGCAGCTGAAAGTACTGACGGTCGTGATCATGGGCATGCCTCTGGCTCCTCTCTGGCTCCATGCACAGACCCCGGGCCCCTCCTGGTGGAGCTGCAGAACCCCCGTCCTTTCCTTGGGTCTCCCTGGAAACCGGGAAGGAACTTGTCCTCAGAAAGCAAGGGGAGCCACCATGAAAGCAAAGCAGGGAGCGGCGGGCCCATTCGAGGGGCGCCTGCTTCCTGGGGCCTCAGTGCTTTGCTTGCTGACAGTGCTCCCCGCCGCCCTCGGAGACGGGAGAGCCTGCCCCTGGGGTCCTCACCTGGCGGCTCTGGGGCTGGGGCTGCTTCTGCTGCTTAGTGGCCGAGACTCTTCTGTGACCCCCTGGACTGTAGCCCGCCAGGCTCCTCAGTCCGTGGGGTTTGCCAGGCAAGAGTACTGGAGTGGGTTGCTGTTTCCTTCTCCAGGAGATCTTCCCAACGCAGGGATCGAACCCACGTCTCCTGCGTTGGCAGGCATAGCCACGGGGAAGCCCCTACAACTCGTTTTTGTGTTAGCTGCTCAGTCTTGTCTGACTCTTGGCGACCCCCTGGACCGTATCCCGCCAGGCTCCTCTGTCCACGGAACTCTCCAGGCAAGAATACCACTCCTAAGTCATGGCTTTTATCAAGGATCCCCTGGACAGTGGTATTAAACGGGCTCCTCTCCGAGCGCCCCAGCTGCCAGAGGTGGAATCTGGACTGTGGCTTCTTCCCAGCGGTGGCGACTGCAAGCTTAGAACCTGAGAACCCTGGATTGTGAGGCCGCATTCTGTGCCCCCGCGGCCGGCCCTGCCCCACTCCTCCCGGCCTTCTGCCCACGATGGCCCCGCCCCCGGGGCCTTCAGCGTTCCTCATTCATGTCGCCCCCAGCCTCCTGCTCTCTTCTGCTGGAGCTTAAGGGCGCTCTTCCTGGCCCCGTCCGCGGGCTTCCTCCTCCGGCCCAGGGGCCCCTCGCTGAAGCCAGCCATGTCCACCGTGCAGGCAGCAGGTAGGAGCGGGGATGCAGGGGGTTGGGGAGAGGGTCCGCTCTCCTTCCTGAGGACCCCCTGCCCTCCTCAGTCCTCCAGGCCCGCCCATTTTCAAAGCTAGGGCCGAGTGGCGGCTTCTGCTTCTCCCTGCGGTGGCAGGAAAAGCGAGCTGTAGGGCTTGCTGACAGAATAATGACCGAGAGCGGATTGAAGCCCTTAGTGAGCACGCGCTGGGGGGTGGCCCACAGAGGCCCCCTCCTGACCCCAGGCCGTGCCCTCTCCTGTCTGCGTGGGAGTGTGTCATTCACTTGCCCCCAGCCAGAGAGATGCCCAGGTGTCACCAAATTCTCTGCTTTGGTAAAGCGTCACAAGTCTGTGCGGCGGCAGATTTCAGCGAGAAATCCCTTCTGTCAGCCTGAGTACCTTTCACTAACATCTGGCAGAGGGTGGAAAGTCTGTCATCACAGAAAACAGAGTGGGTTCCAAAGAGCAGGCGTCATCTTAACAAGCATCTTCCTACTTATCTGGACACTGGTTTTTTAAGACTTTTTCAATGTGGACCATTTTTACATCTTTATTGAGTCTGTTACAATACTGTTTCTGTTTTTATGTTTTGTATTTTTGGCCACGAGGCATGTGGGATCTCAGCTCTGGACCAGGGACCAAACCTGCATCCCTTGCATTAGAAGGTCAAGTCTTAACCACTGGAGCACCAGGGAAGTCCCTGGGTCCTTTGCTTTTGTAAAACTGGGAGTGGCCTTCGGGAATGATCCAGACCAATTTCTAGCCCGAGGGGCACAACCTCATGGTCTCTGGAGCAGAGGGACCTAGGTGTGAACCCTCACCCAGGCAGGCGACCTTGAGCTTCGTTACATGTTCATGGAACATCCAGCAGGTTCCAGACACTGGGGTGCAGAAATAAGACACGAGGGGCTCAGTGGACCCGACTCAGTGGGGAGATGAACTGTCCCCCCAGGTTGGGGTGGTACCCAAGCGTCACAGCCTTGATACGAAGTGGGGGGCCCTGCAGTGTCCGCCCACACTCCGAGTGGGGCACGCATGGACTTCGCCCTTGAAATGGCGATTCTGTCGTGGAAGGTGACGTGAATCTGCCCCGGGAGAGGGGACACTGTTATAATCCTGAGGGATGTGCAGTGTCTCTGTGTAAGGAAGCCGGGCTTCCAGAGGCGAGGTGACTTGTCAAGTCACACGGGGAGCGTGTGGGACAGGCAGAGCGGGCACCGGAGCTCGCTTCCTCCCGAAGAAGCACCCTGCTCCGCTCCTCCGAACATGGCAGTGACGAGAGGCGTTCGGTTCACCTTGTGTGTGGTCGCCACAAACGTGCGGACCCCGTGTTTTAGCCCGTGCTTGGTCTAGACACGCCAGTGACATCTCTTGGTGCCGCAGGGCTGCTCAGAGGTGTTGAGTACGGCTGCTTGGCAACTTACTTAGAAACTTGCCATCCACAACTGACTCTGTTCTTGTGAGAATTACTAGGAAATTCTGACTTCAAGAGATGATCTCTGTGGCCCACTGCACGAGTGAATGCGCTCCTCCGGGCAGGACTATGCAGGGAGGGCCACCTCTGAGAGAATGAGGGTGTGAAGCTGTTTCACTTTTAGACCTTATTTTAAGTTATCTATTTTTGGCTGCAGTGGGTCTTCGTTGCTGTGAGTGGGCTTTCTCTAGTTGTGGCGAGTGGGGGCTCCTCTCTCGTTGCGGTGTGTGCGCTTGCACTGCGGTGGCTTCTCTTCTCGGGGAACACGGGCTCTACAGCTCGCAGGCTCAGTGGTTGTGGTTCGAAGGCTTAGCTGCCCCGTGGCACATCGGATCTTCATTCCTGGACTAGGGATCGAACCCATGTTTCCCGCATAGGCAGGCGGATTCTTAACCACTCAACCACCAGGGAAGTCCCAGTGGATTTAAATACAGTAATACATCCAGGCAGACCCCAGAGGTATTTTGGGTTTTGGTTCACCGCAATAAAGTGAGTCACAATTTTTTTTCTTTCTGCAGTGCATATAAAAGTTATGCTTACAACACCCTGTGGTGTAATAGCATTATGTCTAAAAAACATACATACCTTAATTTTTCTGTTGAAGGATAATTACTTGACAGAATTTTGTTGTTTTCTGTCAAACCTCAACACGAATCAGCCATAGGTATACATACATCCCCTCCCTTTTGAACCTCCTTCCCCATCCCCATGCCGTAAAGATACTTTATTAAAAAATACTCACCAACACCTCAGCCTTTAGTGAGTCACAGCCGTGACATCAAAGATCATTGATCACAGATCACCATCACAAATGGAATAATAACAAACCAACTTGAAATATTGGGACAGTTACCAAAATGTGACACAGAGACATGAGGTGAGCATGTGCTGCTGTAAAACTGGCTCCGGCAGACTCGCCATGGGCTTCACTTTCTTTAATTAAAAAAAAAAAAAAATGCAGCATCTGCAAAGTGCACCGGACGAGGTCTTGCCTTTACTTTCAGCAAGACTCACCACGTGACTTGCATAAAATTGTCGCCTGTGTGGTATAAAAAACATCTGTGCTTAATTTCTAAAATATTTAGAAAGATTTGTCTTGTAGAACTGTAAGGCTTGCCACAGGCTTACCATCAAACTGAAAACTCGGTGTTTATCTAAGAGAAACATTTAGCAAATATTTGGTAAGGGCTTTCTCTGAGCCAGGCAGTGTGTAATCAGTTACAGTCTTGGATTTTGCAATGATATTTACTTCCTTTTTTTTTTTTTGCCACAATCCCAACCATGTGAGATTGTAACTTCTTGAATGTGTGAGCAGCCCATATGATGGGCTGTTAGCACTTCTCAAAGCCTGCCAGAAAGGGCATCATCCTGGTTTTGGTTTCCTCTGACTACAGCTGAGGACAGTTCTTGGCGACTGTCAAGGTCTGCAGGGAGGACAGTGGCAGCTTTGCTGCCCCCCCCCGCCAAAACCCTCCCCCCGAGCCAGGGGACAGCGCGTCCACTACCTGACCATGTGGACCCAACCACGGCCCCTGCCGAGGGCTCGCAGCAAAAACATGCACACATACCAGTTAAAACCATATTCTCACTTCTGTGGAACTCGCAATGCTAAGATATATATATTTTTTGTTAATGTACTCATGATGTAAAAGTGGATTAGGAGCAGAATTTCAATGATCTGAAAAATGCACAGGAGAGAGGGTTTTTCTTTTTTTCTATTTTTAAAAATGTTTGACTTTGCTGGGTCTTCGCTGCGGCTCGGGCTTCTCTCTAGCTGTGGCCCCCTGGCAGCACACGGCCTGCTCACTGCCGTGGTTCTCCTGCTGCGGAAGCACGGGCTGGGGCCTGCAGGCTTGCACAGTCACAGATTCTGGGCTCCAGAGCACAAGCTCAGTGGTTGTGGCACACGGGCTTAGTTGCTTCTCGGCACGTGGGATCTTCTTGGAACAGGGATCGAACCTACATCTCCTGCACTGGCATGCAGATTTGTTACTGCTGTGCCACCAGGGAAGCCTGAGGAGGTATGTTTCCAAGTCTTCTTGAAGAAGAACGTGTTTCTGTTAAAATGAACATCCGGTGGCTGGCTTCTCTGGTGCAACTGGCATGGAGGCCCAGTTCGTTAGGGTCAGGAGTGCTGCATCTGGGATCCAGAGACCCACCTTCTGTGGCTCGGGGACCATGGAAAGGCCCCGCCACCTCTCTGCCCGGGTTTCCTCGTTAAGTGGTTGGGGGACTTCTTGGGATGGCCCTGGGATGAGCTGAGGTAGGTGGCTTGGAGGTGAGGTTACTCCCAGAAGCGGGTCTTGCTTCCTGTTTCACACAGATGCCATTGGAAGAAGGCGTCCCTTCCGCCCACGTGCCACCTGCACAGGCACCCACGTCTCCAGGATCCCACCAGGGACCCCATCCCCTTTCTCCTCCTCCCCCAGCCCTTCCTCCCACTCCCCCTCAGCATCTGATTGTTCCCACCAACTTACAGACCTGTTGTTACCTCCCCTTCCATTCAAACACCTGCAAACTCGCAACACACAAGAGCTGGTCCTTTTGGGCTCCTGTGGGTAGACTCTCCCACCTCCTTCTACACCTGTGCACCTCCCGGCTCACCCACTTTGAATACCAGTGTAACACGGCCCATCCTGCCCACCCAACCCCCAGCACCTACCGCTTTGCAGCCCGGGGCCCTACCCCCCCGCCCCCCGCCCCATTAAAGCATCAGCTCCATGAGCTGGGCAGTCACTGGTGTTGTTGCCTCCTGGGGCAGAGTGTCTGCTCCAGAACACTTAGGGGTGAGTGGTCACTGAGATGGTCTCAGGTCTGTATTCGAAGGGCAGTGCCTCTCAGATGTGCATGCTTTCCCTTGCTCAGTCTCTCTCCATGGTATAAGTTTCAAGTGTTACTGGGCTCCTTTGCCTCCTTACCTGTCCACCCTGGGGCTCCCCTTTTTTTTTTGATACCTTAAAAAAATTATTTATTTGGCTGTGCCAGGTCTTAGTTGCAGCATGTGGGATCTAGTTCCCTGACCGGGGATCGAACCCAGGCCCCCTGCATTGGGAGTGCAGTGTCTCCTCTGCTGGCTCCTCTCAATCCACAGCCACCACCGTCACGTGAGCCAGAAACCTGAGCATCCAGAGTCTCCCATATCCACTCTGGAAGTTGCCAGGTCTTAACAGGCTCTCCACCTCCCTCACACCTTGACCCTCCTGTCTCCCCAGCTGTCCCTTCCCCATTGATCCCCCAGCCTCCTTTCACTCCACGCTGCTGCCAGCCATTTTCCCAACAGTAAATCTGATGCTCCTGCTGCCCTGTTCAGCGCCCAGCAATTCGGCCTACCCCGGGGGCTCCGGCCACGGCAGGTCACTTGGTGTCTCAGCAGGTAGTTGCTGCTGCTCTCTGGACCGCAGTTCACTCTTCCAGGCGTGCTTATCCACAGGCCTTCCTTCCAGGTGAGGCAGCCAGGGCCCGTGGGCACCTCTAAATGACCGCTCAAACCTCACTGCGCTGCCTTTGTGAGTTTTTACTGTCTGCTGCTTCTCTTCTGCGTCCCTGACCAGTTATCTTTGTCCCTTGCAATCTGTGCTCGGGTGGGGAGGCGGAGCTGGGAGAGCAGGTCACCCCTGGCTCAGTGATGGGGAGGGGCCTGCTTGTTGGGAAACCCCTTGTCCTCTCATTCACAGATATGGGTTTCCAAGCTCCAGTGGAGGCACCGCTGGGGGTAGAAATCTGTTATAGGAAGAGAACGGAGCCAAAGGCTATGGTTCTGTGGAGTTTGATCTGTAAACAAAGACACTGGAGAAAGGGAAAATTAACCCTGAAATTGAAGGAACATCTGCCAACTTAACTGGAGTTGGATAGGAAAGGCTTGGGGAGGGGGGCGGGGGAAGGATGCCCCCCACCTTGTGTCCACAGCTGACCAGTATTAGGGGGCCTGCCCAGAGCCTGCTTTCTCCCTCCTTGGTGAGGCTTTGGGTTGACCCTCCGTTTTCCCCGGGGCGCGGCGGGGGGCTCTTGGTCTCACTGCTGTCACTCTGTGGTTGGTTACAGCTTAGACTCCTGGGAACGCAAGGCCTCCCTAGACCTCTGTTGGCCGGAAGTCGCTGGCCACTGGAGTCCAGCCTCCATTCTGGACTGGGAGCCCTCCCCACCCCCATCTGGCTGCCCCTTGTCCCTCCCCACAGGCTTGTTGAGAGGCCTGCAGTTGAGCAGTACTGGGATGACAGGTGTGGATGGGGTCCCAGGAGCTACACTCTTGATAAAGAATCACGATGCTGTCTTATGAAAAGTTAAAAATGAGGTGGGGTCTGAGAGCTGTCCCTGAGCTAGATCAGGGTGCTGGTTAGGTGAGAAAGGCTGGGAAACCCAAAATGCTGCAGAAGGCGGGGAGTGGGTGCAGGGGGAGCCATGGTGTGGCCCCAGCGTGCACGTCTGTCAGGTTCAAGTTTATTACCAAACTATTAAGCGCTGGCGTTCGACAGGCCCAGGGCTTCCGTGAGGGGGTGCAGCCCAGAGGCCTTGGAGGTCCCGTTTAGGTCCCTCCTCTCCTCTGAGCTGTCTCCGGACTGTGGACCGGGGGTCAGTACTTCCAGGGTTGCTGGGAAGACTGTGAACCCAGGAAGAGCAGGGGGCCGCGCCCGCCGTCCCCAACAGGGCAGTATTTGTAATCAGAGGCCACAACCTCTGATAATTTATCAAAATAAATATCAATAAATCATGACCGATTTATCAAAATAAAACCGAGGCACTGGACGCCAGCTGGGCGCGAGCAGGCCCGGCTTCCCGCAGCTTCCACTGACCCTGGGCGCTGCCCGACCCCGACCCGGGTCGCTCTGAAGGCTGAGTCTCCGGTCCTCCGCCCCTGGCGAAGACGACCAGGGGGCGGCCCGGGGACCCAAACCGCCGGGCCCGTCCTCCGGGCCGCCCCTGCCCATGGGCCCCGGCCCTCCTCCAGGACGGGTGGGTTCGGGGCCTCGGAGGCCTGGCGGGCCTGGGGTCTCCGTCCTCCGAGATCAAGATCTGGCGCTGGGAGGGCGCGGCCGACAGGCCATGAGGTGACGGCGCTGGCACGGCGCCTCTGGGAGTCTTGCGTATGCGTGTGTCTGGGGGTCTCCTCGGGGTGTGAGGCCCGAGGCCGTGGAGGTGGAGTGGGGGCGCCCGGCGGGGAGGCGCGCCGGGTCTTCATCCACAAGGCGGCCGAAGAGGGCGCGGCCCCTTTAAGCGCCGCCGGCCCCGCCCCCTGCGTCTCCCTCCCTGCCCCTTCCCGCCCCCGCGGGACGCCCAGCGGGGAGGTGCGCGGGGTCTCCGGTGACTAGCGGCCTGCAGGGCGGCCGAGGGAGGGCGCGGCCCCTTTAAGCGCCGCCGGCCCCGCCCCCCGCGCCTCCCCCCCGCCCCCGCGGGAGCCGCGCCACGTGACCCAGGTCTTGTGACCGGCGGGGGAGGCGCGGGGGGAAGCCCGCGGCGCCCGCCTCCAGGGGCCCAGCCCCGCCGCCGCCGCTGCCGCCGCCTCTGCTGCTGCCGCCGCCGCCCGCGAGCCGCGGGTTCCGCCGCCGGGCGTCCGCCCGTCCGAGCGAGCCGCAGCCGGGGGCGAGACCTAGCGGGAGCCGAGCCGGGCGCGGGGGGCGCCGCCCGCCATGGACCACAAGCCCCTGCTGCAGGAGCGGCCGCCCGCCTACAACCTGGAGGCCGGCCAGGGCGAGTTCGCGTGCGCCCCGCACGGCTACGGCGCCATCGCCGCCGCCCCGCCGCCGCCGCCCTACCCCTACCTCGTCACAGGTGTGCCGGAGCCGGGCCCGGGGCGCGGGCCGGGGGCCTGGGAGCGAACTTCGGGCGGAGTTCCACCGCGACCTTTAACCCCGAAACCAACTTTTCTCTGGACGTGGCGGCGGCGGGGGGCGCGGTCGAGGGGAGACCCCGGGGTCTGGCCCGTGCAGGGGGGTCGGGACGGCGCCGTCCAGGGAACTGGAGGTCGGGCCCCCGAATCTGGGCACCGCCCGACTGCCCTGAGCCCATCTGCGGGTCTCTCGCGCCCAGTTCGCTCTTCCTAGGAAGCACGTCCATCTCTCTGCAGGTTTAAGTTTATTAAGGAGACGCTGTCCCCAAGTTAACGTTTAATTAAAGCTCATAGTGGGCACTTAGTGGACGCAGCTGTCGTCCTGATTTTTGAAAAGGATGCGAGCATTTGGTGGGGAGGGGGAGGGCAGGAGAAGTGGACCTCAGACCCTCTTTCCTCCCTGCCCTCTTCTGATGTGTCTTCCTGCCCACAGGGATACCCACCCACCACCCCAGGGTCTACAACATCCACAGTCGGAACGTCACTCGGTACCCTGCCAATTCCATCGTTGTGGTCGGAGGTTGCCCAGTGTGCAGGTACGTCCCAGGCCTGGGGGCTCCAGAAGCCACTAAGGACACGCTCAGAGTCTCATAAAGGCAGGATCTGGGGGAGACGTGGTCAGTCTCTGGCCAAGCTGTTGCCCTGAGCCGTGGGAGAGAGCGCGCCCGGTGGTCCTTGGGTCCATCCAGGGTTCATGTGGCAGAGGGGACTGGGTGTCCATCCCTCTCCCCCGTTGCTGTGTTTTTGGGGCCATTGAGCCCCATGGGGATGAGATTCAGAAATGGTAGCAGTTGAACTGATCGCCTGCTATCCCTGGTTCTGGGACCTGCAAGGTGGCTCTGTGGTTGCTTCTCGAAGGTGGCCAGAGGTTCCCTTTTCCACGGGAAGAGTCTGTTTGGAGAGCTGGGCAGGAGAGCCTAGACTCAGGTGACCAGTGTCTTGGAGGAGCTGGAGGGTTGGGGGTGACGGGTAAGGGCTGCTCCATCCACATCTGGCCGGCAGCTGCGCAAGGACAGGGACACCGAGGTTCTTTGTTTGGGTGGGAGCGGTATTTTATGTCCTTAAAAGTCCAGTTGCCAGAATCTTCTGTTTTTATAGGGCATGAGACATAGCTACTACATGCTGTCCTGAGGGTTCAAATTTCCTGCCCTTGGTGGATTCTAGTGCATGGACAGTTCCGAAAGTCAGGGCAGACTTAGCCAGAACCGGGTTTTCTGTCTGCCAGGGGGCAGCCTGTGGGGGTGGGGGTGTGGGTGCGGAAGTCGGAGTTGGTGAGATGGAATTGAGAAACTCTGGTTTCCTTAGTTTCAAAAGTGTATCAGGAAGGCCCTGAGCAGTGTCCAAGGGAAGTCAACAGTTTTGAGTCTTGGGCATCAGCCGTCTGGGGAGGCCTGGAGGGCTGGAGAAGGAGGACGCTTAGGAATGGGGGCAGAACTGGACCCCCGGAGCCAGCCATGCGCTTGCTGAGGGGCAGGTGGGCAGGGGAGAGCCCTCTGGGTTGCGGTGGCCGGGGCACCCTGAGTGGCGGGCCTGAAGCCGGTGTGTCTTCTGACATGGCTGGCGACAGTCTGGCCTTTGGAGAACGTGAAGAGGGAAGGGAGACAACTGGCCGCCTCCAGAGTGGCTCCCTGCCCCGGGCACCTGTGGGCGGCAGAGCCGATCGGTTGGAGACATGCGGATGGGCTTGGAGTGGGGAGGCGTGGCCCGGGAGGCTGGTCACGAGCCGCGGGGCAGGGCAGGGGTCAAGGCTGGTCCTGGCCAAGAGAGCCATCGGAGGAAGTGGCACAGCGGGGTGGGGAGAGGGAACCAGTGTGCTTGGCTTCCAGACAGGTCCTGGACGCTCAGGCCCCTGTGCGCGGCACAGCTGGTTGACTCCAGGGGCTTGCTTTGGGCATGAGCGGTCTCAAGCCATCTCCTAGTCAGAGGAGGGCGTCAGGCTGGCAGCCGAGAAGTCTGAGGGAGGCCCCTGGAGCGGAGCCCTCCACCTGGGGTTTCAGCGTCTCGGAGCGGGGCCCAGCCTTCCTAGGAGCCAGGCTCCCGTCCTGGCCATGCCAGCTGCCGGCGGGCCTGGGGCCCAAGGTGGGCAGGGGGACGCTGGTGGATGCTCCAGGGTCTGGCTGGCCCCGGGCCCTGGATGGAGGAGAGGAGACCAGCAACGGGTCCTGGGGGCTGTGATCCCCAGGCTCCTCAGGACGGGAGTGATTCCCATGGGGTGGGACTCTGGCTCCTGCCCTCAGCCCTGTCCCTCTGCTCTTCTAGGGAGGGGTTTGGGCTCGGGGCTGACGAAGGCTGGGGTGGGGGGTCCCTGCATCTGGAACAGGCTTCCTTCCTTGGGTTGGGGTCGTAGTCCTCCCGGCCTCTGGACAGTGGGCGCAGAGAGGGGAGCGCATGTGCTGAGGACAAGTTTCAGGGCCTCGGTCGGGCCTGACCCCCTTGCTGCTTCTGAGGCACGTCCTCTGCGGCCCTTATGTCGTCGGAGGACAGAGGGCAGCAGCCGGGCTACTCCGCAGGGGTGCCGCCCCGCCACAGGGCCCTCCGCTGCCGCAGACCAGGGGCCAGGTGTGTCCAAGGAGCCTCTTCGGGTCTGGGGAGTTGGCACCTCGAGGAGGCTGGGGAGGGTCCCCCGGGGACCGGCTGGCCCATCTGGCGGCAGCGGGTTGGGAGACAGGCAGCTTGTCCTGTGACCGTGTTTCTTCCTTCCCTGCCTGGCTGCCTGGCCAGTCTGCCCTGGGAGCCTGGCAGGTGTCTGCAGGAATCACAAGTCCGTGATTCCCCAAGCGAGGCCCGTGCCACTTGTCCCTTTGCCACTGTTGGAGCCCGAGTGGGTAGCCCGACCCCATCTCCCTTTATTAGCAGCAGCAGACGAGCGCGCTCACACCACCCCTGACCACCCTCGGCCCCAGTGGG
This sequence comes from Tragelaphus eurycerus, assembly GCA_935064755.1. Classification (NCBI taxonomy): domain Eukaryota; kingdom Metazoa; phylum Chordata; class Mammalia; order Artiodactyla; family Bovidae; genus Tragelaphus; species Tragelaphus eurycerus. The sequence continues at coordinate 4,724,092 of CAKXYN010000108.1, forward strand.
CTGGGCACCGCCTGGCCCAGGCCTCGGCCTCAGCGCTGTCTGAGGCGGTCCTCTCCTGGTGCGGGGCCTGTCCCGGGATGCGGTGGCAGGGCTGTGGGGGGCGGGCCTGTGCAGAGGGCACCGGGCCTGGCGTGGAGGCCAGAGGTGAGTCCAGGCCCAGGGTCCTGCTGGGCACTGCTGGGTGTTGGTCCTGGGGTGACCAGGGCGGTGAGGGGGCTCCGGGGTGGCTGAGGTCTTGGAAGCTGAGACGGGCACGCAGGTGGCAGCTGCGGGGGGGCAGGTGCTGCCTGCAGGTCAGGACAGCGAGGAGGCCAGCGCCCCAGCCTCCCCCGCCCAGGGACATCCCCAGCCTGACAGGCCGCAGTGGGCGGGGTGTGCAGAACTGGTGGGGCATCCAGCCCAGCTTGTCCTGGACTGAGCCTAGTGTCCCCTGAGTCCCCTGCGGGCCTCGAGCCTCATGGGTCCGCCCGTTGCCCCCCCTCCCCGGAGCTCTTGAGACCTGCCCCGGGGAAGGCCTGCTTGGAGTGGGGCCCTGGGACCCCGGGTGGGGCACATGTGTCCTGACGGGACGAGACGTGACCTGGTCTCTGAAGGGGGCTGCCCAGTGCTTTGGGGCGTCCTGCCCTGTCCCCACCTGGCTCCAGGCTCATGGCTCCTGGAGGAGGCAGAGTCCTCCGGCCTCTGCCCAGGAGGCTGGCTGGTGCTGCTGCTGCCACCGGGGCTCCGAGGGCGGGGACTCAGAGAGCAGGGCCCCTGGCTGGATCTGGGCTTTTGCGGCCCCGCCAGGTTTTGGTCCAGGTTCCTGGGGAGGGAGCCCCACCCAGCCGAGCACCCAGCTTCTCCGTGAGGTCAGAGGCAGCAAGATGTGTGTGTTCAGTTCCCTGATTTGTCCAGCTTCCGTATCTTTTTCACCTCTGTTGCAGAGGAACACAGACAGGGGCTTGCTTAGTCTGGATTCAGAAGCTGTTGGTAAAGAGCTGAACTGATCAGGGCTTCTGAGGGGCTTGGAGGAGGAGGCAGCAGGTTGCTCAGGAGGGGCTGGCAGGATGGGGGGGGGGGGGGCCACAGGGACTGGGTGGTCTGTACCGTGGGGCTTGTTGCCGCGTCGGGATCGGCCTAGAGACCAGCCTGAGTTTCTCAGTTTAAAAAAAAGTAAATCACACCCATTCTGTTTTTGTGGTCCAGGCAGGCAGCACCCATTGTCAGAAGCGAACGTTTCTGCAGCAGGATACACACGTTCCCGTGAAGCGGACACATTAAGACTGTAAACAGCCGCATGGTAGTTGAGGTCACAGTGGCTGTGAGCTGAGTTTGTTTCCATCTTTGTTAAAAAGTCCCGCTTTCAGAGCCTTTGGTGTTTGAGGCTGTAGCTCAGGTGTGGGCTCGGTGCAGGTGAGGCTCGGAGGCTCCTGGTCCTTGGGGCGGCAGGGGCAGGTGTGAGCAGATCCTCCCTCCCTGCCTGCCCAAGGGGAGCGGCCCGGCACCTCCCCCAGAGACTCGGGGTGGCCTGGCCCCCCCTGGGGGGAGGGGAGGGGAGGTGGGGTCGTCCCATCAAACCCGGACTCCCACCAAGGGCGTGGGAAGGGCTGCCCTCTGCTCCGGCTGGAGAGAGGGAAGGATCTGCACAGAACGCGCTGCAGGTCTGTGGGCTGAGGCGTGTGAGGCGCGGGGCGGGCTGTCAGGGCCCCCCCCCCCCCCCCCCGGGTCTGTGCCCTCAGGCCGCGGAGGGCCTGATGAAAGCCTGCCCCCTGTGCCGTGTAGACCGGGTCTGGGTGGGGTGGGGCTGCTGCTGTTTGACCCCTGACCCCAGAGGCTAGGAGACGTCCCACAGGGGCTGTGTGGACAGACAGGGCGGCTGGGCCGGCCCTGCTCATGCCCTGGGAGGACGTGGACGCCTCCAGGCTTCTCCAGCCCGGCGTGCCCCTCATCTCCTGGAGCCCCTGAGGGGACGCACAGGGTTCTAGGCTCTGCCGCTTAGCAGTTTGGGCCTTGAGAGAGATGACAGGGCATCCAGGCTGGGTGGGTGCTTGGGGAGTGTCTGTCGTCGGGCCCCCCTGTTCCTGGAGGGGCACAAGGCACCCGGTGACCCTGGGGCAGGCCTCTCCTGAAAGGTCTCAGCTGGTGCAGCTGACCAGCGGGAGGCCTGGGCTCTTGTTCCGTTTCCCCCTTGGATGTTCCGACCAAGCAGACAGACCGCTGACTCGGGTCCAGCCCCAGGTAGAGAAGGTGGGGTAGGTGCCCGAGGGGGCCCTGGCCCCCGAGCCGTGCTCCAGTGGCCCGAGGGGCATCCCCGCCCGCGTGGGGCCCTGGCGGTGGCATCCCCCAGCCCCCCAAGCACGGCCCTGGTGCTTTCTCAGCGGGGGCTCCCGCCTCCTGGGCTGCGGGCCCTGGAGCCAGGTAGGTGCGGCCTGGGCGGGCAGGGCCTCACAAGTGTGGTGCCAGCCCTGTGCTTCCCCTTGGAGCAGGCCTGGCCCGTGGGCAGCTTCACTGCCCAGCTGCTCGGACCTTTCCTGAACTCAGCGCAGGTTGCCAGGGGAGGGCAGAGAATAGGGGGTTTCCCGAGAACCCCCTTTGACTTTCTGCAGCGTCCTGGGGTGCTGGAGGGAGAGTGTGTGTGTTTCCTTGAGGCAGTTCTGCTAGCATTTGTGGGCGCCAGGACTTCAGGAAGATGGGGAGGGCGTGGGGTGGGGTGGGTCTCTGTTCTCCCACAGCGCCGCCCCCCGCAGCTCCAGGGCGAGAGGGAAGCGGTTTTGGGGGTGGGGGCTAGTGTCGGGGGGGTCTCACTGCACCCGCCTTGGGGGCCTTGGAGAAGGACCCCAGGTGGTGACTTCTTGGGGATGTGGTTGGGGGCTGGCCCCTTGTGCCTGGGGGTCATACATTGGGCATGTGGAGGGTTAATGTGACTTTTTCCAAAGAGGAGCTTTGAGATGAAACCTCCCAAGGTAAGTGACATGGTGTGAACCTGGGTGGTTTCAGCCTTTCGCTGAAACCTGCTGCCCCCTCCTCCCACAGTAAAAGCCGCACACAAATCCAAATGGTCACTGTTCTTGGAATTTCCTTCTAGGGAATGGAAAAACAAGTCTAAAACTTTCCAACAGTGGGAAAAATACTGTAAAGTGACTTGGGTTTCGTGTTCTTAGCGATGTAAGTGTGTATAGGAACCAGCACTTGCTGCTCGTTCCTCGTCTGAGAGAACGTGTGGCCGAGCGCTCGGCCGGCGCCCCCCGCGCGTTTCCTCTGCAGCGGCGCCCTGACTGCGCCCCCTGTCTCCACAGGGTCGGGGTCCTGGAGGACTCCTTCACCTTCCTGGGCATCTTCTTGGCCATCGTCCTGTTCCCCTTTGGGTTCATCTGCTGTTTCGCCTTGAGGAAGCGAAGATGCCCCAACTGTGGAGCCAACTTCACTTAAAGGGCGGAGCACAGCCGGCTCTCCCACACCCCGCTTTTTCTAATGTAAATGTCGTGTACAATAGCTTTATCTGATGAAGCTCCTGGACTGTTTTGTACAGTGAGGCGGGTGGACGGGGCGGGCGAGGAGGGGCACAGGGAGGGGTCGGAGTGAGGACGTGGGCTCCGCTCCCAGGCGACGCCGCTCAATAAAGCACTGCTTTTATTTTTTGCAGTCTTCAATTTGAGAAAGGGGAGAAATACTGTTTTAAATAAATGAGATCCATACCATTGTTTACCTGGTTTTGCTTATGCAGTGTGTGCACACTGTCACAAAAGAGCCCCCCAGCCCTGACCCCCCCCCCCCAACACCGTCCAGGTTGGGTGACCTCCCCTTACACAGCTCAAAGAAGTGCTCGTTTTCAAGTTTTTATTCTTACAATGAAGCCTGATACCTTGACATTTGCAGAGCACACAGCCCATGCCCAGGACCCACCGCCTGGCCTCTGTCCTGTGAGCAGGGGGGTGTGCGCGGCCTGGGGACCCCAGGGCCCGAGACCCCCTGTGCCGCGGCCTCACAGCCGCATGACCCCCAAAGCGGGTGCAGGACCCCCGCCCCTTCACGAGCCTCCAGAGCCTGCCCACCATGCCTCCCTGCCTCCACGGTGGGAAGGAAACAGCCCCGTGAAGGAGAGGAGCTGGGCCCGTGACAGACCCGAGCATCTTGGCTGGCGGACGCGGCAGCTGCTGCTGGACAGCTGCCCCAAGGGCCCTAACGCGGCCCCAGACCCCCGCCACCGAGGGGTCGTCTGCACGGCCCACCAGCCAGGAGGACAGGACCAGCCTCGGGAGCGCCACGCCTCACACTGTCTACCTGCACTCAGTTGTTCTCGCGCTTAGAGAGGAAGGACATCAGGGCAGAGCCGAGAACCGCCATCAGGAGTGAGACCCCGCGGCGCCTGGCCCGGGTGTGTGTGCGCCCCTCGTCCCCTCCTCCGTGTGGTGCCGGCCTGACAGCAGAGCTGACCCAGCGCTGCTGTGACTGCCGGGCCGGTGTGCGGGGTGGGGCTGGGCTGGAATGCTCCCCCGGCTGGCTTTATTTGGGCTGTTGGCGGTCTCACTACCGACTGAAAAGGAGAGAAACTTGCACCCCGAGAAGTTTCAGAGTAAACAGTGCTGGAGGTAATTTTGGTCAACTAGCGTAGCGAGAGGTGCCTGGTTCCCGCCCGTGGAGTCTCCCAAGGCAGGTGCCACCGCCCGGCGGGTCTCTGTGGGTCATTCTAGTTAGGAGCAGTACCAAGCTCAGTCCCTCTGAGAACTACTCAAGTACTAAGACCCCGGCTGTGACAGGGCCAGGCGGATCCTCAGGGCTCTAGAGCTGTCTAAATGGCGAGAACCTGTGGGATGCTTCATCTTGGCTAGGGCTATAGTAAACAAATTTTAAAGTTAAGTTAAAAGAATTAAGTGTTATACAATATCCTCATAATTTATATTGCTTAAGATTATTTGCATGCTAGGATGCAAATTTATATAGTATTTTCTTTGAACATAATGCTATTTAAGAACACATGCTTTATAAAACTGTGATCTCATTTGCATTTGGGTGAAGAAAGCCAGTCACAAAAGCATCCACTATCCCTTACTCTGGCTATTAACAAAGAATCAGAATATTAAAAAGTGATACAATAAGGATTGGAACCAAATTTACTATTTTTGAACAGAATAGGAAAAAACTTTTAAATGATTGAGTTGTAACTAAACTATGATTTATCTTAAAGAAATGTGTAAACCCAACTGTTAACTTAGAAAATGTGCTGATTTGCTCAAGTAGAATACACATAAAATCAGATGCTCTCTGGTGAAGTTTTACAACTGGATGGCGCTTGTCACACACAAACCTATTGTTCCCGAGCGAGGGCCCAGTGGGGAACCAGGAGAATGCTGGGGCCACCTTCTCATCGGATGATTGGCGCTGAGCGGTCATTCGTCACTGTCGGGCGGAGTTTCACAGTAGCAAAGGGGTTCTCTCCACTGCGGGGGAGAAAAAAATGTTGGCAGAAATACTCCTAGATAGGGATTTGATTTGAAAACAGCCAATGACTACCCTTGCTCTGTAACATACACTTGATAAATTTCAGGCGTTTTCTGAACATTATACAGTTCCGTTCTGGGATGGTTCTCTCCATGCCACCTGTTATAAGCACTGATTGTTTTGTTTTGGACTCGGAGGGGACTGATCCCGAGGCCTCAGGCCTGTGGGCTCCTCTGGGGCTGGGGGTTGGGCGCTGGATGGGCTTGGCTTCTGCCTTGATCCAAAGGGGGGGCCCGTCCTGGAAGGTTCTCCCACCACCACCATCCCCTGCACCCTAGGCAGGACCACAGAGAGGAGGGCACCCCTCTGTCAGAGGTGGGTACTTCCCTGGCAGTCAGGTGGTTAGGACTCAGCACTGTCACTGCCGAGGGCCCAAGTTCAGTCCCTGGTCGGGAACTAAGGTCGCGAGCCCAGGCCTCCTGGGCTGAGCTGGGGGTAAAGGCCCTTAGGGAGGAAGTTAACTTACCTGAGGAAAGGAGGCTTTGCAAACCCATTTGCATTGTTCTGTGGGAAAGAGAAAGAGGACGTTTTCGTAAGACCTGAGGGTACAGACATCTGAAGCCCATGGCGCTGTTGAAAGCAGTGCAGAGAGCTGCCCGTCTCCATTCACTGGGGAGGAGACATCTAAACTCCCCCAGAGGGATCTGGGCCAGAACGGGAGGCGCTGGGCGCTGCTGCTCGCCCGGTCTGCCTAGGCGAGAGCCGGCGGTTAGCGGTGGCTTCCGGGAGCCTGATCCTGACGGGTGCTGTGTGGAACAGTAGGTCAGAAGGAAGCCTTGTTGGGTTTTGGTGCCCACAGACTGGTGCCAGCTGCCAGCCAGAGACCTGAGCTCGTAGGAAGTCCCGTCGGTGCGGGGGTTGGGGCGGACGGAGCAGCACAGGCACCCTCTCCACCTTGGGGAGTTGCCCGGCCCTCCCAGGGCTTGGTCCAGGCGTGTCCTCACCCCCCAGACCTCTGCAGCTGCCACACGGGCTCACTGTTGGAGCTGGCCGCCCAGGAGGGGGCAGTGTCACGCCGTGTGACCAGCGCTCCCTGGGGGCGGCTCTGCGCGGTGCAGGAAGTACAGGCCCTCGAGGCAGAGGGCCTGGGGCCCAGGGCTGCTTTAGACCTGTGCCTGCGGGACTGGGGCTCTGGACAACGTGGCCTGGACCCGGGGCCAGCCAGCTCATCCTGAGGGGCACCTCGCCGCCAGGGCAGTCAGCCCGGCACCCCGATTCCCTGTCTCCCCTTCAGGGGTGGGTAAAGCCCAGAGCAGCTGCCCCACTTGTCAGCAGGACCCCAGACCTGTCCCCACGGGGCGCGCTCAGCAGGCCTCAGCGTAGGCTGTTCCTGTGTTACGGGGGATGGAGGGCTCATTTAGGATTCTACAGACATTCCCCCAAGCCTGCTGTGCGGCCCCACGTATGCTCAGGGCGCCTGGGGGGAGGCTGATTCCCGGCTGTGGCTCGGGTGGTGGTGGGTGTGTCCTCCCACCTGGGAAGCCTTCTTCCTGCTGAGCTTTCCAACCCCCCCCCCATGCAGCCTCTGCAGGGCAGGTAACGGAAACCCCCTTCCTGCCCATCCCCCGGGCAGGACACTGTCCCCCCTCCCCCGTGTCTCCTCATCTTAGAGAAGGCCCCTGCTTGCTGAATGTCAGCACCCCTGCTGCCCTCGAGGCAGAAACCTTGGAGCTCGACTGAACTGTGAACCGAGCTCGGTTGGGGTCTCACGAGCTGTCATCTGGGGGCACGACACTCAGCGAACGAGACGGTGAAGGAGATGCGCCCGAGTCCAGCCCTGCTGGGGAAGGGGCAAGAAGTAGCAGCCCGTGCCGTGAGGAAGGAGGGCAAAATAACAGGCTGCCTGAAGCCACCGGCCCTGATGCGCGTCCCATGCCCCCTCGAGCCCGCTCCAGTTGGTACAAGCAGCATACACGCACGTGGGCACCAAGACACCCGCCGGGCGCTGGGAGCACCCTGTCCTAACAAGAGGGCTGTCAGGCAAGGCATCTCTGACACAAAAATCATAAGTCACATAAAAAGCAGCAGTGCTTTCTTAGCGCAGTCTCTCAAGGCAATAGAAGTAAAAGCGAAAACAAAACAGATGGGACCTGGTCCGACTTCCAGGCTTTTTGCAGCGAAGGGAACGTCAACAAAACGGAAGGACAGCCTGCAGTCTGGGAGGAAGTCTCTGCAAGTGATTCTCCCAACAAAAGTTTGCTTTCCGAAATGTACAAATAGCTCACACAAGTAAAAGCGTTAACCGCTCAGTCGTGTCCAACTCTTTGCGACCCCACGAACTAAAGGCTGCCAGGCTTCTCAGTCCATGGGATTTTCTGGGCGGGAATTCTGGAGTGGGTAGCCATTTCCTTCTCCAGGGGATCTTCCTGATCAAGGGATCGAACCCGGGTCTTCTATATTGCAGGTGTATTCTTTACTGTCTGAGCCACTTACCCAGCCAGCTTGTATAACGCAGTAACAAAAACAGCCCAATCCAAAGGTGGACAGAAGACTTATCAAATAGACACTTCTCCAGAGAAGACACACAGACGGCCAACACGCACATGAAGAGGTGCTCAACATCACCAATTACTAGAGAAATGCAAACCCAAGCTGCATGAGGTACAACCTTCCCGCCCGCGAGAACAGTCATTGTTAAAATGCCTACAAATGACAAATGCTGGAGAGGGCGTGGGGAAAGGGGAGCCCACCTACACTGTTGGTGGGGGTGTAAAACGGTGCAGTCACTGTGGAGAGCAGCGTGGGGGTCCTTAAAAAGCTGAAAACAGATTTGCCCTCTGACCCAGCAACTGCGCCCCTGGGCATATGTCCGGATAAGAATGTAATTCAAAGAGCTGCACGCACCCCAGCATTCACAGCACCGGGACACGGCAGCTGGGAGGCAGCCCCGGGGTTCCCTAAGCATCCTGGTGTTCAAACAAAACTACGGGTAACTGACCATGCTCGGAGGTTGTGTGAATGCAAAATCTACACGTAACCTTGCTGTAACGTCAAGCTGCTGTGCCAGCTTACCTGGACCCCAGCGTTTGGCTGAGATAGAACCTGGTTTTCTTCAGCGTTATCAGCTGCTGTAAACAGCTTAAGGAAGAGGAATTACCAGCTCTGCCGGGCGTGAGAACCTCTGAGATATGGAATCCCAGGGCTGAGGCTCCGGCCCTCGGGGCCCCTGGACAGGCCTGTCATGGGACCTGCTCCTTGACCCTCACCTTCCGGATCGGTTTCTACGTGGAATCTCGTTCTCTTTTGGGTGAGCTCTACCTGGCTGTCCCATATGGCGGCTGCTCGCTGTGTGACTAATTAAAACACGAATTTAAAATCCAAGCCTTGGTTCCTTGTTTGCACTCTCCACTTGTCAAGTGCTCAGCAGCCCCTGTGTCCAGTAACCACTCTGCTGGCCTGCCTGGTTCTGGAAGATTTCTGTCTGACCCATCAGTTCTCTGGGTGGTTACTGACTCACAGATGACTCAACTCTGTGCCTCCTGTCTTTGCAAGAGGCCATCAGGACCCGGTGACAAACGGGCGTCTGCACCTGCCCCGAGGGGCTCTCCTGGGGGCAGCACTGGTTACCCGTCCGCCCTGCAGCTTGACTGCCGCTTTGACCCGGTACCGCTTTGACCCTGTACCAATGAGATGCAGGAGCTCATCTCACAGACAGGACAGGGTGGGCAGAGGCGGTGGTGTCGAAGGCTGTGACAGAGGTGCAGTTTCGTCTCCAGCAGTTTGCAGAGGATCGTGAACTATTACTTCCCGAGATGAGGAGATAGAAGTCAGCCGTCACCCAGCCCCCAGAGCCTGTGCTGCCGCCCGCAAGGCCTTGGGTTTCCTCAGAGCTCTTCCTCCAGGACTCAGCTCATGTGCTCGCCCCTAGGAAGCCACTTTGGAAGCCCCAACCTGGAGCTGGAGCCCTCCCCGCCTCCTGCCCCCACACTTCCTCCACGGCCCCTTCATCACTGCTCCCTGGACTGGACTCCTGGGTTGGTTTGTCTGCCTGGAGCCTGGTGCAGGCCTGGACTGTAATCAGCTCGTCAGGGAAGGCGCCCTGGACGAGGCTGGCGGGACCTGCAGGCCCTCTTCGCGTGCCCAGTGACCGTGTTTACCAAAGGTTTCAGTCGGTCAGTGGAGTCTGATGCCATGGAAATGCTTGCTGCTGACGTCGCTGCGACCTCGCTGTAGGGATCAACTCTATGCCTGTTCCCTCTTCATGGAAGGTTTTACTTGTCGTGAAGGAAAGTGTTCATCAACACTCATTCTGACATTTGCAAAACCAGCAACAATTAATCACCATGGGAACTCACATAAGGAGGGCATTTTCATTAGATAGGTAGGGCTGTTAAATGTTCTTCCAAGAAATCAAAAATTAAAGGCCACTAATCATAATAAAATCAGACTGAAAAAGGCCTTCTGGCCTGTGAGACAGAAATAAGGGGGCCTGACTTGAGTGCCAGGCCTGCGCTGGCCTCACACAATGAGTTAGGAGTTCTCTCCTCTTCACTTGTAAGGACAGTTGGAGCAGGTCTGGCATTCATTCTTCTTTGAACGTTTCACAGGATTCACCAGAGAAGCCATGGGGTTTCAAGCTTTGTTGGGAGACCTTAAGTTATAAAATTTAAAGGCTCAAGAGATAGTTTTCTATGACAGTTAACCTGGGGTATCCTCTAATGCACATTAATGAAGTCTCCTTTATGTACAGTTGGGAAGGTCCCCTGGAGGAGGAAATAGCAACCCACTCCAGTATTTTTGCCTAGAGAATAGCATGGACAGAGGAGCCTGGTGGGCTACAGTCCATGGGGTCGCAAAAAGTCAGACACGACTGAGCGACTAATACTAAGTTACTGACTCGAGGGCGACAGGACACGGTGGAGAGCAGGCTTCTGCCTGGGGGCCGCCAGGACTGCATAGACGGGAGCCCAGGAGGTGAGCTTAGGCCCCACACCCGGTCCTGGTGGGAGGGCAGCAGCTTCCACGAGGACCTGCCCGGGGGGAGGCGGCCACCGGCCACCCTGGGCCTCGGGAGAGAGAGACATGCTTAAGGCTCTGCTGCTCAAGGAAGTGGAAGGAATAAAAAGGTGGGTGCAGTGTACAAGGCTCCCCAGCTAGTCCTCGTGCTTTCCAAGACAGCCTCCTGGTTCCGACAGTCTATTATGATCCAGCAAACAGGGAGGTTTAAAAATAAAGTTAGAGCTCATTTAAACTGCCAAATCCTTAATATTAATGACTATCATCACGGACTGTGCTGACATCTACAGCCAGGATTTCTTTTCACTCTATCCACTCAGTGCCTCCTTCATGGAGCTTCATCCACGTGGTAAAAACACTGAAAGTTAAAACATGTTTTCTTCTGAATTCAGTGCTGTTAGCTAAAATATGTTTTCATTTATAATCCCAGTGTTAGCTACGATTTTAGGGCAAGATTCTTTTTCCTTAAAAGGCAGTATACAGGCAGACCTCATTTTATTGCACTTGACTGTGCTTCACAGATACTGGTTTGGTTTTTTTTTCCCTTACAAATGGAAGGTTTGTGGCAAGTCTGTTGGCATCATTTTTCCAATGGCATTTGCTCAATTCATGTCTCCGTGTCACACGTTGCAATATTTCAGGCTTTTCATTATTATCATAGTCACAGTGATCATTGATCAGTGGTCTTTGGTGTCACTACTACAATTCCCTGAAAACTCATCTAACTGGCATTTTTTATCAATAAAGTATTTTTAAATTAAGGTTTGCTTTTTTAGACACAATGCTATTGCACACCCAATAGACTGCAGTGTATGTAAACATAACTCTTACATGCACTGGGAAACCAGAAGGTTCATGTGACTTGCTTTATCGAGATGGTCTAGAAGCTAACCCATTACATCTGAGGTCTGTCTGTGCAACCTTTATCAAGTTACAGAGCTGGGTGGTCATTATCATCAATGGTTGCCATCACAGAAGGAAACCACCAGACTGGCCCGCAGGTAGACTGGCTACCACCACAGATGAAATGCTCCCGCCACACAGAACCAGCCAACAAACAACAACGGCAGATTCTGACCCCGGCTGGAAACAAGGGAGAAAGGGGAACTCAATACAGGACACATGTGGATGCAAGCAGCAAAATCCAGACTGGGGACACCCTCCAGGACTAGTGACTTGGGTTTTCTACATAGAGATGACACAGAGATCTCTAGGTATGGAAAGGTGAGTCATGAGACTTGGCTAGGTCACCAGCGATGGTGTGGGGAGCCGGCCTGGGTCCAGATTTGAACAACGATACCATCAAGAAATTTTTAATGAGACAATCAGAAGTAAGTGACCAGGTGACGATACCCAAGAGTTAATGTCAATTTTAAATGATATGATAGTTGGTTTTTTGAGAAAAGAGGACCTTTAACGTATTTACAGATGAAATAATACAAAGTCTGGAACTGGCTTTGCTGATCTGGGAATGTGTAGGGAGGAGATGAAGCAAGATTTATAAATGAATTATATATAAATCTGGGGGACCAAATCAGTAGATTATTCTTTCCACTTTCATGTGTGTGAATTTTTCCATAAAAAAAGTTGAAAATTAAATCTGGAAGAAGACACTGCAGACCAGCAGGCCCACGCATGTGCGCCTGGATCCTGAGTTTTGTGACATGCAAATTGTAAGTTATTTTTTTTTCAGCAAAAGGAATTTTTGTGCTTTTAGAAGTGCCTTAAGATCATTTCCAAATAGTTTGAGTATTGTTTTAAAATATACCAGGCCCTTTAATGAAATAGCATTTCAGATCTGCCCTTTCAAGCAGCATCTCTAGTTTTGACATCTCTCACCAACAAAATGGGAAAGCTCCCTATCCTTCTAAAAGTTAATTTCTGGAGTTAGAAAGCTGGAGTGATTTGCAGTGATAACAGTGAAAACAAGGAGTCACACAGTGTGCTTATCTAGGAAGAGAAGCCAAAGACATTTCTGAATGAGATTCCAAAATGGCATTTCCAGGACCCAAACCCGCACTGCAGCCTGCGAGGAGGCAGGCATGGCCCCCCCGTACCCGGGGCCCATCTTTCAGAGCCTCATTCCCTGTAACCGACTCCGCCCGGCACCACTCAGAGGCGAACAGAGGCCCCCGGGGGTGGTGACACCCCGTGGGGGTGCATGGCTCCTGCAAGCACCACAGAAAGAACAAACCCATGACAAAGAAGCGGTCAAAGCAGCCCAGGCTTATTACAGCACCAACTGCTTATGAGCCCTTGTCTCCGGAGCACGCTCACCATCTCCCTCTGAGAAACAGCTACGGCACAGACTCTCTTCTTTCAAATCTGCTCAGCGCCACTCTGCCCTCCCTGAGGGCGACCTTTCCCTTGGAACTGAGATAGCAGACGTCGGCCACCCCCCACCCAAGTCTGCCCTCCCCGCTGGCACAGGGGACCCGCGTCCCTGCTCCTGGCGGGCCAGCCCCTTCCTTCTCAGTCACCCCCTTTTCCTCCATCCTCTCCACCTTCTCTGCTGTATAATCTATGTTGTGGGAAAAGAGGACAAGAACCCCCTCTAGACTCCTGCCGAGTACACCCCACCAGGAGCTGTAAACTCCGGCTCCTCCTGTCTGGGAGGTGCCTCCCTTGGCTCCTGGTCTTGGGGGTTGCACCCCGCTCAGGACGACGGCTCTGGCTGTGGAGGTGGCCTCGGAGGGCAGCGCTCCCCAGGAATCGCCCTGGCTAAAGTCCTGGCCCAGAGCTCTTGGTGGGGCTAGTGGGGACACCGGGCCACCTCTGCCTTCCAGATGCTTCCACAGCTATGGACACAGCCGACCTCATCACTGAGTCAGCATCCCGGGGAAAACTGACCCCTGACCTCCATCCAAGTTGTTGCGGCACCCCTTGTCCTCATGGCACCTGGCTCCATTCCCCCACGGAATTCCCAGCTCTGACATTTGGTCTATCTTTCACTGTCTGCTGCTTATCTTATCACTAGAGCCTAAGCTCCAGCAGAGCCCGAGCCAGACTGTTTATCTCGGCTCCTCCGGAGTCCACCGGGCCTGGCTAGAAGACAGAGTCACTGTCTCTGGGATGGATGAAGTGACTCACGGCCTCTGTCCCAGTCCCAGGCTTAAACGGCGCAGTTCCTGAAGGCGTGGTGATTAGATCACTACTGTGGACCTTCAGTCTTCCTCCAGAAAACAATATGAAAACTGAAGAAAGTGCAGAGAAAGGTGATTAGTGGACGAAAGGATTGCAGACGTGATCAAAAGCAGGAGAGCTTGAAACCAGACACAGTCTGGGAAATGATGGACCTTGTGGGTGCCAGCCATCATTTACAGATGAAATAAAAACAAGAGAAGCACAGAAGTTAAGGCGGCTGAAAGGCTGCGTGACAGACAGAATCTGCAGGCCTTGGAAGCAAGTGCGCGCCCCGCCCGAGGGTCACCCCCTTCCTGCTCGGAGGGAAAGGGGCCCCGCACCCCAGAGCCCGCCCGGCAGATCGGGGCCCTACTCACAGGAGGCATGCTTTCTGGTTTGGGCGCTGGGGCTTTATGGTTAGAAGCCTTCTGGGAGATGTCTTCTCTCTCAGCGGCGGCTGCTCCCGTGGACAGACACTCCAGGTAGTCCGGCGGGGGGATCACGACGCTACTCTTCTCCGCCAAGTTCGTGGTGCTCACGCTGCGGACAGGCGCCAAGCTAGCAACGGGAACGGAGGACGCGGGTTAGAGGAGACATGCCCCCGCACCCCAGGCATCCCGCGTCTCCTCCGGCAGGAACTGTGTGGATTAAAGATCCACAGTAGTGGGGCGGGAGGAGATCACCACACACACAGCACTGCAGCGTTTCTCGATTGACTGTTTAGTTGCTAAGTTGTGTTCCACTCTTTGTGACCCCGTGGACTGTAGCCCACCAGGCTCCTCTGTGCAAGGGATTTCCCAGGCAACAGTCAGTGTTTCTGTGTGCCAGTGTTTCTGCTGGCTTGCACATGTACATTCAAAAGAGATTCTTTAAAAGACCTGACAAAAGGAGAGGAAAACTAGCTCCATTAGGGGCTGACTCTTGATCCAGTTTAAGAAGAAAATACAGTGAAAGCACTGAGCACTGAGTTTCAGCACCCTGAAGACACTCAGTCTCATTTCTTGGCCAGTGGCAGCTGAGCTGTTCTGCAAGGGACAGAGACACACAGCTGGCCATGAGCAAGGGTCCCGGAAGGACTTGGGGCAGTGTCTGAGGGCCGGGGACAGCGGGATGGGTTGGGGGGTTGTTCTGACACGGCAAACACCGTGGCCAAGGCGGTTTGTGGTCAAGGCGATGCCACGTTCCATTGGGACGTGTTTCTGAGGACCCGCGGGACAGCCAGTTAACCCACACAGAGACCTTCCCGTTTTGGCTGTGAGAGACCTGCCTACATTAGTCTCGTCTGGCTCCATCACGTCTGGCTCCCTGTGCCCGTTTCCTTAATTTTCAACCAGGGCCCCACTTCACAAGGTTGTGTGAGAAAGAAATGACCTGGTCAGTGCCAGTGGCCAGCTCCTGACCAGCAGTGCCAGTCACTCCTGGGTGGAGCACAGAGGTGCTGAGTGAAGCCCTCCGTGTGACTCGGGCCATGGGAGCAGACACGGTGGCTCAGGGGGCACGAGGGGAAAAGGATGCGGGTGGGTCCCGAGGGCCCTGTGTCTGAGCGGAGGGCGGGGGAGAGGCCTGAGAGGGCACCGAAGACAGGCGGCTGGCGAGGGAAAGAGAGGAGAGCGCGAGTGCAGGAGAACGTTCCAGTGCACATGTTCACCAGGGCAGACAGGCTGGGCGCGGGGCCCGGGACTTCACTGTGGCGGGCAGCGGGACTGGGAGGGACCCGGGCCAGGAAGGGGCGTCTCTTCGCAGCAGAGGGTACAGTGCCAGGACGACAGGAAGTCGGGAAGGAACAGGTGGGGGAGCAGCACCTGCACCCACCAGTCCGGCCGTGGCGTCGCCGCAGGCTCTGCCGCTCGTCCAGACCCACCCCCACGCGCCTGGGGCCCCGGGGTCCCGGCCGGCCGAGCCGCAGGCGCTCCTACCTCGGCGCCAGCTCGCTCTCGGCCTCCTCCTCGTTCTCCTCCAGCAGCTTCGTGTGGGACGACGGGAACCAGCCCCTCCTGCAGGCGAGAGCAGGGCTAAGACGACCTTGCTTGGGGTGCTGGCGGCCGACATGCACAGACATGCCTGGAACGGCCTGGGGACCACTCAGGGCCGGGGGGTGGGGAGGGTCAGCTGGGCCACTTGCATCCCATCCCATCAGAGGCGTCTCACATACACGTCATTTCTATTGGGATCCCCTTTGTGTCTTTTGTTTCCATTTCAGCTTAAACTTAGTACCTGAAAAATCTACACAGAAACTCAATTTAACCTTCTAGGAAGGCTGTGTACACCCAGTTGGAATGAGGACACTGGCATTTGCACTACTCATGTGCCAGATCTCATATAGAGCATTATCCTGAGAAATCGGAAGTCACATACCAACAACTGCCTTCGCTTTCAGAGGTGACTCCTATACGTGCATCAGATTTATAGGACTCCCCTGGTGGTCCAGCGGCTAAGACTCCATGCTTCAGTGCAGGGGCAGGCGCTCAGCTCCTGGTTGGGGAACTAAGATCCCACGTGCCATGCAGTGTGGCCCAAATTTAAAAAAAAACTTATCTCCATATGCCCACACATGCAGAACACAGCTTAGGAACAATGCGGATAGATGAGTGGCAGCTAACTAGGCTAGAACTGTCACTGAAGTGCGGCCTCGCTGGGGCGGAGGCGCTCGTCTGCCCTCAAGGACGGCCTTGACGGGAGCCCTTGGGGTGGGGATGGCCCGGCCCGGGACCCACATTTTTGTGCTGTCGTGCTCCCCGTACATCCAGCCGTCCTTCTCCTCGGAGATGAGCAGCGTAATGACGTCTCCCTGTGCGAAGCTGAGCAAGGTCTGGTTAGCGCCAGCCGTGTGCGGAAAGATGGTTTTCACTTTCTGCTTTTTCACCATGTTCAGTCCAGAGGCCATGGAAACCGATCGCGGCAAATTGGGGTCAACGGAAGAACCTGTGGGAAGCAAGCAGGGCAGCGATGACTTTTTCAAGGATGACTGGGCGAGTTCAAAGGTGCTGACTCCAGAAACCCGGCCACTCCATGTCACCAGCACACTCATTCCACTGAGACACCAATTGGTTCTATCCCCACACTTCCACCTGTGTCTAGACAGACAGCAACAGACAGGGAGAGTGCCTAAGCCTGGCCCGAGGCCTCTTGGAGGAGGAGCCCTGTGGCCGAAGGCTCTTCAGACCAAGAGGATAAAGCCACGTGGCCCAGCCTCACCCGCATGGAGTCCCTCGGGACGGCCCATAGAGGCCAGTGCTCCATGCCACCCGGCCCGTGCCTCTCTCCGCCCTGCTGGCCCACCACAGCTTGAGGAAGCGCTGTCAGGCACCAGCTCAGACCAAACCACCCAGGGCCCGTGCCACGAGAGAGGAAGACGCTGGGGACAGTGTGGCCACTCAGCCGAGAGTGGGGCAGCACGTGCCAACCCCCGCCCCCCGCGGACCAACCCCTCCCTCAGCGCCCAGGCCGACCCAGGAACCAGACGAGCCTGACGCGGGCGGCCGGGCTCCACAGCCATCGCACTGTCAGGTCTCAGCTCAAATGCAGGCTGGTCTTTACCAGCCTACCCCAACGCCTGCAAAAAAGTGGAATGGAAACATTTTTTCCCACTCAAATTTTGCTAGCCTATTATTTACTATAAAACAATGCAGAATCTCTTTCTTCATTGTCCTCCGAAATTTTTGACATTACAATGTAAACTCTGCTCTCTGCTTGACATGCTGCCTACTCTAATTATCAAGGATGCACCGAATCCAGTAATTTTAAGGGTGGTGTCATCTGCATATCTGAGGTTATTGATATTTCTCCTGGCAATCTTGATTCCAGCTTGTGCTTCTTCCAGCCCAGGGTTTCTCATGACGTACTCTGCATAGAAGTTAAACAAGCAGGGTGACAATATACAGCCTTGACGTACTCCTTTTCCTATTTGGAGCCAGTCTGTTGTTCCATGTCCAGTTCTAACTGTTGCTTCCTGACCTGCATACAGATTTCTCAAGAGGCAGGTCAGGTGGTCTGGTATTCCCATCTCTTTCAGAATTTTCCACAGTTTATTGTGATCCACACAGTCAAAGGCTTTGGCATAGTTAATAAAGCAGAAATAGATGTTTTTCTGGAACTCTCTAGCTTTTTCGACGGTCCAAAGGTTCACGGTTCACATACTGCTGAAGCCTGGCTTGGAGAATTTTCACATGCTCTGTTAGAGATGATGAAAAACACTGAGTATAATTCAATCGCAGCCTACCGGTGAGACCAGGAAGCACAACTGTGATATGTGAATTTCTATCATCTGTTTCATCGTTTCATTGAAAAGAGGAGATTTTATCTCAGCTGCCAGTGGATATGGAACACAGCATGAGGCTCTGTTCTAAGCATGTATTGAAAATGTAACACCTTTCAATAGTATGTTTATGGAAACATCTGTCAGCATGCAGAAGTCGTATCTGTTGACAAACATTGTATAGTTTTAGAATCGACCTGGACCCTGTCTGAAGGCGTGAGTTCCCCTGACCAGTGTGGAGCGGGTGCTCCCACACACGTGTATTTACTTCTAGCTCATGTGCACGCGTGCTGAGTTGCTTCAGTTACGGCCGGCTCTTTGTGACTCTATGGATGTAGATCTCAAGGCACACTTACCTAAATATTTAAGAAATTTAAAGGTATTTTAAAGGAAATGCAACTAAACAGCTCACCTGTTACATTATTTTTTCTTTCTGAGCTCTGTGTGACTGTGGCTGGGTTCTTAAACAGATCGATCAAAGGGCTGGTCAAGGCTCTGGCTGAAGGAGCCGCGGGGATCTTTGGTGGGTATTTAGAAAGGCTGTCACAATCTTGCCCAACCTGTAAAAAATTCCTTATTAGATTAATCCGAGTATAACACAGCAATGGCATTAGAGATCGATCCCCAGGGCTGTTTTATATTACATGCTTTACATTCCATTTTCTTCCCCAAATTCTCGTTTGCAGGGTAATGCCCCATCTTTAATTATTTTAAGAATACCCCGTCTTTTGTCTATTATTTATTTGTTTTGGCTGCCCGTGCGTCTTAGTTCCCTGACCAGGGACTGGACCCTCGGCCCCTGCAGTGGAAGTGCAGAGTCTTACCCACTGGCCCCCCAGGGAAGCCCCCCCACCTTTTAAAGCAGTCACTCCCCATTTCCCCAGCCCTTGGACAGCACTCGTCTACTTTCTGTCTCTGTGGTTCGAGGCTCCCTTTTAAATGCTGCTTGGCTCGGGGCTTCTCCATTTAAAAGTATTTTTCCACAGGATTCTGAGTGCATTAGTCCATTACTTTCTGACACCTAGTTTTCTAAAAAGAAGTCTGGTTTCAGTGGGATTCTCTTTTCTTTGTAATAAGTAATCCATTTTCCCCTCCCTGTAAGTTTTCAGAATCCTCTGTTGCTCACATTCTGCCGCCTATTGAGGTTCTGGCCTTTGCGATCCAGCCAGGATCACCCTGCCTGCTGCGTTTGGCCAGACTGTCAAGGTCATCTCTGTATGGACAGCGGTTGGCACTGGGCGGGGAGAGAAGTGGCAGGCAACAGCGTGTGTCTGGGGACAGGCCCGGCCTCGGGGAGGGAGAGGGGTCACGTCTGGTGTTTGCGCTGCTGGAAGGGTGAAGTTGCAGTGAGGAGAGGTAGGCCCTGGAAGTGATACGGGCGGCCCGTGATTTCCACTGACAAAGTGGCCTTGCTCTGTTGTGCACAGCTGGCTGAAATCTTGAGGTGACGACCAGCTCTTACCATGCTGCTTCTCTCGATCATGGGTGAAGGCAGGGGCGTTCCGGACATCGGGGTGGAGACTGGGGTCTTAATTTCTTCGATCATGTTCATGATTTTCTCTGGCACTTTGGTGACATCACCACAGGTTTCTTGCCACCGAGGCAGTTTGGAATTGATCAGTTCTGCAGACTATAAATTCAGAAGAAACAAAACCAAAGAAAAACAAACGCATATCGTTAGACTGACACAAATTGTAACCACTACTCCTCAGATCCCTGGTTTCCCACCGGAAGTGTGGGAGCAGGGAGTTAAATTCAGGAGTGGCTGAGGCATCTGTAAGGATCCGCTGTCTTATTTGCTGAGGAGCACGTAGGCTCCTGTTGTAAAGGGATTTCCTGTCTCCCTCAGTGTGGGTAGAGTTCAGGCTGATACAAGGATTGTTGATGGTTCAGAAGTTCAGAACTCACACAGAAGCTGGAGCAATCTGTGCTAACCCCCATGTTTCTCAGGGGCCCGGGAACTGCCGAACCCTGTGTCTTCCTCCCACCCCTTCCATGAGAAGCGCCTCTGATGGAGCAAGAGGACCAGGAGTGGACTTAACCCCAGAGAAAGAGGCCTGGCGCACTGGAGGGGTGACTCAGATCTGTCCTGAGAAGGTGCTCTACGGGACGGGGGGACCAGAGGCGGAGCGTGGTGGTTCTCTGGAGTCAGCAGTGCTGAGTGGAAGTCCTGACCACAGGCTGGCGGGGCCCTGGGCGCAGAGACTCAGGAAGACGGCGCTGAGACCGCCCAGCCCCAGAGGTGTAGGTGTCTGTCCTGCCTCCCACAGCCTGGCTCTTCCTCTGACTGGACTCCTGGATTCCTGGGAGTCCTTATGAGATCCCCCTTTCTAGGCGGCAATTTAGTTGGAAGAGGGAAGTAAAGCATCTTTTGTGATACTGTTTTCATAACAACTGTACTGTTTTCTAGACTCTGTGTTCATCAGGCATGGTCTGGGGGTGCCGATACAAATCCTGAACCCTGCCCCTCGCCCCACTCCTGTCCCCTGCCTGTGGCCTGGACGCGCCAGGGACCAACGGCCTTGGCTGCTGTGTCCAGGAGCCCCTGAAAGCACTGGGGCCAGGGAAGGCACCAAAGAGACTCCTGGTAGAGAAAGAAGGGGATTTGGCTTGTGTCACACGGAAAACATAACTGGGACCCGAGGTTCAGTGTGCGGAAGACTCTGTCAACTACCAGAGCTCTCTGGAAATAGACCAAGTCGCCCCATTGCTGGGCGAGGCGGGGTGTCGTCATGGAGAGCTGCAAGGCTGCTTCCGGCCCCCCTGGCGGACACCCTCACCATGCAAACAGTGCCGAAGCTACTACAGAAGTGCAGGGGACAAACGTCGGCATTGAACGCGGCAGGCTTGTTTTTTTCTGTGACAATTGGAGACCTTGGCTATTTAGATTTGGTAGCTGAATATTCCTTCAAGTTTATGGGGTATGTAACTATGATATATGCATGCATACAAGGCCAGGTTCCCCCCAAAAGGAAGCAGCCCTATATTCAAGCTTTTAGAATGCTTCTCACATGATGGAGTGCTCTCTAAATCACTTCATCGTGAGTAACAGTGAATATGTGACCTCAGCCACTGCTAGTTTTGGATGCTCACAGAAGCCCAATAGAGCCCATAGTTTTATTAAAAAAAAAAAAAAAAAAAAAAAAAGAGGAAGGAAATCTAGGACACAGTTTGTGATGACTCCCGGAAGGATAGCCTCACAGCTGCACGTGCTGAAGGAGGGTGACAGCGCTAGTTACGGGGCTGACGGCATCCGGAGCACACACGCCCTGAGGAGAGTGGCAGAGGAGCCCCATCCAGCGGCCCTGAAGCTGTGACAGGGTCTGTGGTCTAGGGCAGGCTTTCCAGCAACACCGTCTACACGGACCCCCAGGCGAGCCTCTCAGACCACCCCGGTGGGGTGCGGGCTGGCGGGACTCACCCCGTGGTTCTGGTGAAGACAATGATGCTGAAGATGCATCAGGGAGAGTCTGAGAGAGGCTGGCTTATGGGCGAGAGAAGGGGAAAAAGTGCCATTTCTCAGCCATTGATTAAATATGAATGGGTGTTACTAAATTCAACATTATAAGCAAACATTTGACCATTTCATCTACATTTCTAAAAGTTTACTCATTCAGGTTGGTCAAAAATGATTTCCTTAGAATTCTTTCCTTGGCAAAATGAGCCCCTTGCTTTATGCTGGGGCACCTATGGAAGGTGAAGCACGTCGAGGGCGTTTAAACGTGAGGAAGTGTTTGCTGCTGCGCCCACCTGCACGTGGTAACGCTGTATCTGACTCGAGAAGCTGCAGTGCTTGTCGACTAGAAAGCA
Organism: Tragelaphus eurycerus; assembly: GCA_935064755.1. Taxonomy (NCBI): domain Eukaryota; kingdom Metazoa; phylum Chordata; class Mammalia; order Artiodactyla; family Bovidae; genus Tragelaphus; species Tragelaphus eurycerus. Next base: position 4,745,714 of record CAKXYN010000108.1, read on the forward strand.
GAAGCGCCTTTTCTCCTCAAGCAGGGCTTCTTTGCAACCATCTGCAATAAATTTCTGGATTTCATTCTGGCGAGAAGTAATGGTTTCTACATACTAGGAAAATAAATAATAATTATACAAGTATGACATGAGGAACCAAACAGCTACCCAGCCTGACACTTATCTCCTGCCATCTTTACAGCTGATTTATTTTGATAATGCAGTGAATGCTGAAGGCAGGTAAACATTAGACAGACCAACAGAGCCCTAACCTGATCTAAGCAGATATCAACATTCTCATTAAGGTCCCTAATCCATGCCTGGAGAGAGGTTCCTAAAGGCCCTACATTCTACTTGGCAATTTGCATAAAATATTACTTTTACTCCAGGGACAGGATCATATTTCACTGGAAAATAACAGGTTTTGGAACCAGAAAGTTCAAGATCAAATCACATTTACAAGTGCCAACCATGTGAGTTAACTGAAGCCTCACTTTTCCCATCTGTAAAATGGGGACACAATGCTCATCACTCTCCCAAAGTCAGGAGAAAACACCAGTGCTCTTGACTAATTATTCCTAACTGGAACTCTGCGGCCTTCAGCTCCCACCAAGTCAAAATGCTTATTTTTGACTTTCAGCAGCAGCACATTTGATGGATAAAGTATAGGCTGACTGAGATAAGCATGCCTCCCATTAACTGTATAAACCATCCACCCCAAAATAAAGTAACACGGTGCCAAAAAGTTTACCTCAATTTCTTTGCATTCATATTTGAATGGATTTCGTCCTCCTTGACTTTTCCTTCTTATCTTCTTCAATTCAGCTTGCGATTTCTCCAGAGAATCTAATCTATGCCTGTGTTCTGCCTGGTATCTTTTGAGAGTCGCCTGTAAGGTAAACGTTGCACCTGTTTTCCTGAAGCACCAGGCAAACCGGCAGGCAGCTACTCTGCCTGTGTTTTATCGGGTACCGCGGCCTTCATACCCACTGCCCCGCCAACTCAACCGTGGGGGAGCTCTCCTTAGGCTCAGCCATCGGGCGAGCGCAGCCTCCCTGAAAACTCGGTTCCCCTCCCCGGCGCCCTCCACCCAGGGCAGGTGCAACAAAACCTGGTCCTCACATTCATATATTTCACATCAAGCTCTGTCTTCTTCTCCAGCTCATAGATAATCTCCTTATGGAATTTTTTGAACTGTGAACACAAGTGAAAAATGGAGACCAAGTTTGAGACTTGAAGCAAAATAAAATAAGTATATTTGGTAAATAGAAAAACTGTTCACATACATTTTCATCAAGACTCTCGTTGAGTTTCTTGTGGACACTTGAAATCTCTATGAGAACATGGCCTGTGAACAAAATCAGGGATGTTAGGATGAAAAGCCACCGTGTGGTGTGTTGTAAAGATACGAGGCGACGTAAACTGGTGGGTGAGGTCTAGTCCACAGCTGCTGCCAGGGCAGGCGGGCGCCAGGGACACTGGCTATGGCCCGGCAGCAGGGGTGGACACCCGATGGACACAGCGGACAACACCACAGCACCCCGCAGCACCCGCCGGCTCTGCCGTCAAGCTGCCCTTGTCCTCTCGCTATTTACCCATTTCCAAGCTGAAGCCTACTTATCCGGTTTAATTGTTAGATTCTCTTACAAAAGATTATCTTGGTCATTATAGTAACTAATTATAGGAACAAATGACTCATTTTTGATCTAATCCCCTGGGTAATCTGATCATCTGTCAGGCATAAAAGATAAAGGTTATTTTCTTTTTCTTATATTAGTTCTCTTATCGCTCTGGAAAATCCAAAAGAAAAAAAAAAAAGTCTGGGAAACCGCAGCAGGGACCTTGTTCTGTCTCCTGGGGCTACACATTCCAGGACAAAGGAGTTGTTGCTCCAAAAAGCAGCTAGATGCTCTAGGCGCATCTCTCGCCGGTGCGTGGCAGAGCGCTGCCTCCCAGCTTCTAGAAGGAAGGGAACAAAAGCCTCCCTCTGCCGACGGAGGTCTCTACAGGAACCAGATGTGTCTGATATCCAAGAACTGGGAGCAACAGCGTCACCTGGACCACCACCAAATCATACCACACCACACAACGTGCTGGGCGGACCATCCTACAGTTCAGTGGGCAGGTGAAAAGGAACTCTGGGCAAAACTGAACGGCTGTTGAGGAGGGAGAATGAAGAGGATGACTACGGCAGACATGGGGAAAGAGGGAAAGACTGTAGACTGGAGTGGGGCTTTGGCGAGCACCTCTGTGCAAAGGACTCTACCGTGCCCAGCTCTGGGGACACCTGGGAACATCTGACTCTAGGAGGGCCAGCCCAGGCTCCTCCCTCATCTTCAGACTCAGAAATTCAACCCATCCTGAACACGCCCACCTGCCATCCCATCGGGCACCTCGTGTTCAGCATGCCTACCAGTGCACTCACCGTCTTCTCTAACCCCAGCTCTGGGCTGCCGGCCAGCCAGTCCTAAGGCCTGATGCCCCACCTGTGTGTCACACTCACGGACAAAGACTCACTCCCTGGTGCCATCTCTTGGGCCAGCTTGGGGGTGGAACCGCGCCCTGATTCATCATTCCTTGGGTGACAGATGTGCCAGCCCTCCCCTGCCCAGCAGAGGCAGCCCGTGGGGATGACATGGGATGTCCGTGTTTGCTAGATGACCTGCTCCAGCAGAGGTGGGGGAGTCTCCCCAGACGCCCCGCCGCACACGTGTCAACCTGCCAGCTGGACCTCGGAGGAGCTGCCCTCCTCTTTCTAGCTCTCATTTCTCATGGCTCCCAGCCCGTTCTCTTCTGGATCTTCTTCCTCCCGGGTGCCAGGGGGCTCTCCAGTTCTACATGTAAAATGTCACTCCCTCCCATGGTGTCCCAGATAAACCAACTCCTCAGCCTGAAGCCCACCATGAACGGTGTTGCTGAAAATGACCATGGTGGGTGGTGGGGACAGAGAATCTCCTGGAAGAATATAACCAGGTTAATAGGTTAGAGGTACGGAAGCCCCTAGGCACCATGTGATTCCAGGAACTGCTGCTGGATAAGCATGAGTGTGAGGGCCCCCGCCAGGGTATCAAGGCACCCACTGTGCATCTTCAGTGATCCTGACTCCATTTATCCTGTGATTCCGTTCTCCTAAAGCTCACCATGAAACAAATACACAAACCAAGCTCTTCACAAAGGAAGCCTTTATCTGACCAAGAATATAATTACATTAATGTCGTTTCATGTATTGAAATAATCTGAGGTGAAATATTAATAAACTTCACATCTATTTTAAACCCATAAATAACTCCCGGTTGGAGATGAATAATAAACAACAAAAACCAATTATTTGAAAATCAAGCACTCTATTCCAAGCAAATCAGATCTACTTAAAATAATTTTGCTTAAATCAGTCAGAATGATTCAGGCTAGGAGGAAAGTGTTCACAATTTTTTTTTTTTTCCATGTTGTCACGAACTTTATTTCTACAATCTTATATAACATCGACCTCTGAGATACGTGCTGCCATAAGTCTGGGCTTGTGAGAACACCAGCAGTGCGGAAGCGGGTGCTTGGCCTGACCTGAGAGCCCCGGCCTGCAGCCCCTCCTCACTCTCCCCTCCTGCCCGCGCCCCCTCCCCACCGCAGAGACTGATGCAAGGGCTCAGTGAAACAGACCACTCACTCTGTGGGCAGGAAAGGAACACCTGACCTTATCCCTGCTAAGTCCCTCACCGTCGGTGGAATTTAAATGCCGATCTCAGAGCAGCAACTTCTGAGTCCTCAGGCATAAAAAGGATTAAAAAACATCTTTCCTGTGATTATGCAAGCTGCCCAAAGAGCATCTTGGAACAGAAAATGAAAACAGCCTTTATGTTCAATCTACAAAAGTTTACTCTTAATAAAGCAAGTGTTACTTTATGTCTGAGATGTAGAATCACACACGTTTTACTCTTAGTTCCATAACCTACTTTTTCATAAATTACATTTGGGAAGAAAAAAATTGTTTTGAAAAAAGAAAGAGCAGTTGAGAAAGCACAGCTCAGAATCCAGTGGAGCAGAACTAAGTAGACGCCCAAACAGGCATCTACGTGTCGGTCCCAGGAACGACAGCACCGTATGCACGGGATCAGTCATTTCCTTTTTTCCCTTTTCAGTTTTGAGTCAATATTTTGGGAAGAAACTCATAGTAAGTACAGTAATGTGACCCAGTCTGAATAAATTATATTCTTTATGGCAGTATTAAAGGAATTGAAATATATACCTATTTTTCAAAATCATGATGTTAATACAACTAAAAAGTCAATGTCTACCATCAATTTTTTCTCTGAAATTCATACAAATAATAGCTATTGGTGGTATCACTCTAATTCTAGGAACCATGAACAGATCTAACATTTTGAACAATACTGTATGAAGATACACATGTTTAGCCAATAGACAGTATGGACTTTAAAAGTTAAAAAACAAAATTTTGAAAAGTACTACCTGTATGAACACAAGGTTTTCATCTGAAATGTGGGTCAGTCATGGCATTATTAATATATTTTCAACTAGGTAATCATTCATCAGTTCATGGTGTAAGTTTAGAGGAGTCAGAAGCAAACTACTAGCAGACTTTGGGGACACAGAACATGTAGGCATAAGTGTTATTTCTCGTTTATATTTGATCATGGATACTCACAACGTCTGTTATTTCTGGAGAGTGCAGAGCAATGACTGAGTCACACGCTATTTCCTCCATGTGACTTCAAGTGGAATCGGACAATAAAATGACAAGGTGGAAGCCAACCCACTATGGGCCTAAAGTTACATATGAATTAAAGGAAAAATGATTTAAAAAAAAGTTACTGTACAAAGGCCATACTTTTCCTGAGAGTTTTCCAAATACCTAATGTGATGCAGAAAAAATATAATGAAAGTAAAAGCAAATTATACACAGGTGGGAGATGTTAAAAAAAAAAAAAAGCAGAAACAGATGCACTCAGGGTTGTCAACACCGAGTTAGCACAGAGCCCGTCGTCAGTAACCAGCAACAGGCAGCCCAAACTGCTGGCGTCTCAGAACGTCTCTCAGCGCTGTCCACCCAAGTCCCTGGGTGCAGGTGGATGGAGGGGCTCTTCTCTTGTCAGTATGGAAATTGTGCAAATAAACAACGTGCAGACAGGCACAACGCCAAAGGAGTGAGCGGGTGGTAACAAGAAAACACTCTTCAGAGGCTTGGGTGGGTGTGATTCTGTCTTGAGCACTGAAGAGAAACGCTGGCTGGTAAGGTGTGCGTGCCCAGGCAGAGGAGCAAGTGAGTACCATAATGCATGACATATGCCAATAGAACCCCCCCAACTCAACAAGCCATTTTCTGGGTGAGCACTCATCTTCCCGAAATAAAATCCACGTACAAGGCTGTCAACCTATAACTAGTCACTGTGTTTTATTATTTTTTGCTCCTTATACAAATATGGCATGTGTGCTTGGCTGTATCTGACTCTTGGTGACCTGTGGACTGTAGTCAGCTAGGTTCCTCTGTCCGTGGAATTTTCCAGGCCAAAATACTGGAGTGGGTTGCCATTTCCTCCTTCAGGGGATCTTCCTGACCCAGGGATCGAACTGGTGTCTCTTATGTCTCCTGCATCAGCAGCAGATTCTTTAGCATTGGCGCCACCTGGTAAGCCTTATACATTATATATATATGTGTGTGTGTGTGTGTGTGTGTATCTTTTAAACGCTTTGGAAGAACTCTTGAGACTTACAGAATGAGAGAAACAGACACCAAACTCTTCTAAGCTCATCTCCTCTCTCACTGACCCCTCCTTTAATCCCAGGGTCCCCAAAGGAAAATTTTCAATCTCCCACCATCGAACAGAATGCACTCCACTTCCCTCCGCCTCACAACACTGTAGTTAAAGGGACTCCATCAGGATCCATCCATTATGAGAACAGGCATATCTGACTGCTGTTGGTTAGAACCAACTGTAAGGGCACTTCTGGCTTCTGCTCCAATGCGTAAAAAGCTTTGAAGTTGTCACTGCCTTATACTCACAACAAAAACCAAGCTAAACACACTGAAAAACAACTCTCAGATTCATCAGAGAATTAGAATGATGTGGAAAATCAGAGTTTACAGGGAGCAGAAACTGATGCTGGAGCCACGGTTGCCAGGAACGCAAGGGGTAAATGAGGAATCACTGGAGGCTCCGTGTGGAGAGTTAAAAACAACATGGGCTCACTTCTCAGGAGTTTCGTCTCTAGGAGGCACCCGCACGCCCCCACCAGGTTTGTATTGTAAGGAATGGAGAAAATTCCTCTGGGGCTTCTGGTGGTGGGGAGGGGAAAGTGTTTTGAAATTTGCCCAGAGTTATCCTGTTCTTGCTCGGTTCAGGGTAAGGAAGGCTAGCCCTCCAGGGAAACACTTTTCTAAGCTTTATCTGATCTGGGGAAGGACAATTAGCTATCTGCAGCCCCTCTCGCTTTCCTGTCTCAAGTAAGGAGAGGGAAAAATGCCTGAGAAACTCTTCGGAAGGTCATGACCCCCATACTGTGGCCCACTAAAAACCAGTAATATACCACAAAACAACCAAAATGGAGATTTAAACATGGGATTATAAAGGATGCTCCTCCTCTCCAATACTTTACCACGTCACCCATCAACAGGACTCCAGGATAATAACAGTGGGTTATAACTGACACTCCATTTAGGAGGTTTTTCGAAAGCAACCCAAAGACAACGAGGGGGACAAAAATACTGGAGAGAGGGCGTCCTGTCAGCAAAGGGCGCTAAACAACCAGACACCCACTTGCAGGGAAACAAATCTAGAGCCTGACCATACATTTTTCATAAAAAGCAACTCAAAATGGGGCACACACCTAAATGTAAAATGCCAAACAATAAAACTTTAAGAAGATAAAGCCAGAGAAAATTCACATGACTTTGGTTTAGCACTGAGTTTTTAGCTATCACGCCAAAAGCATGATTCGTGAAAGAAAAAACTGGCAAGCTAAACTTCATTAAAATCACAAACTTCTAGTCCGCAAAAAATACTGTTAGTAGAAGGAAAAGACAAGTTCACAGACTGGGAGGAAATATCCGCAACGCACATATCTGATAAAGGACTTGTATCCCAAATAATATAAAGCCACTTAAAGCTCAAACATAACAAGAGCAGCTCAGTTAAAATGCACGTTATACAGACGGCGAATGAGCACATGATAAGACGCTCTCCACGTCATATGGGAGCTCACAAAGTAAAACAAGATACCAGCACACACCTATCAGAATGGCTGTAATCCGGAACACTGACAACGCCAAATGCTGTTGTGGAGCAAGAGGACGCTCATTCACGACGGGCGGGAACGCAAAACCTTCCTGCGGCTTCAAGACAGGCAGTTTCTCACCCAGGTAAACAGTCTTCCTCAATTTATTCAAACTATTCTTATATTCAAAACTAGTCTTATTCTAGTAATTGTACTCCTAGGTGTCTACTCAAATGCCTAGAAATATTACGTCTGAGGAAAAACCTGTATATGAATACCTAAAGCAGCTTTATTCATACTGCCAAAACCTGGAAACAACCCAACTCAGTAGATAAACAAACTGTGGCACGTGTGTACAACTGAATGTTCTTCAGGGATTAAAAAGAAACCAAAGAAACCAGCTGTTAAACCACAAAAAGATGGAGGAATTTTAAATATATGTTGCTTAATGAAAGAAGCCAGTCTGAAAGGCTGCCTAATATGCAATTCCAACTAAATGACATTCTGGAAAAGGCACAACTATAGAAACATTGATGGGAAAAAAAAAAGGATCAGTGACTGCCAAAGGTCGGCAGGGGTACACATTATGTATTTGTCAAGCTCATAGAGCCCCAATGTAAACTATCAGATCAGATCAGATCAGATCAATCGCTCAGTCGTGTCCGACTCTTTGCGACCCCATGAATCGCAACACGCCAGGCCTCCTTGTCCATCACCAACTCCTGGAGTTCACCCAAACACATGTCCATTGAGTCAGTGATGCCATCCAGCCATCTCATCCTCTGTCGTCCCCTTCTCCTCCTGCCCCCAATCCCTCCCAGCATCAGAGTCTTCTCCAATGAGTCAACTCTTCGCATGAGGTGGCCAAGGTACTGGAGTTTCAGCTTTAGCATCATTCCTTCCAAATAAATCCCAGGGCTGATCTCCTTCAGAATGGACTGGCTGGACATCCATGCAGTCCAAGGGACTCTCAAGAGTCTTCTCCAACACCACAGTTCAAAAGCATCAATTCTTCGGCCCTCAGCCTTCTTTACAGTCCAACTCTCACATCCATACATGACCACTGGAAAAACCATAGCCTTGACTAGACGAACCTTTGTTGGCAAAGTAATGTCTCTGCTTTTCAATATGCTATCTAGGTTGGTCATAACCGTCCTTCCAAGGAGTAAGCGTCTTTTAATTTCTTGGCTGCAGTCACCATCTGCAGTGATTTTGGAGCCCAGAAAAATAAAGTCTGACACTGTTTCCAATGTTTCCCCATCTATTTCCCATGAAGTGATGGGACCAGATGCCATGATCTTCATTTTCTGAATGTTGAGCTTTAAGCCAACTTTTTCACTCTTCACTTTCACCAAGAGGCTTTTTAGCCCCTCTTCACTTTCTGCCATAAGGGTGGTGTCATCTGCATATCTGAGGTTATTGAGATTTCTCCCGGCAATCTGGATTCCAGCCTGTGTTTCTTCCAGTCCAGCGTTTCTCATGATGTAGTCTGCATATAAGTTAAATAAACAGGGTGACAATATACAGCCTTGATGTACTCCTTTTCCTATTTGGAACCAGTCTGTTGTTCCATGACCAGTTCTAACTGTTGCTTCCTGACCTGCATACAAATTTCTCAAGAGGCAGATCAGGTGGTCTGGTATTCCCATCTCTTTCAGAATTTTCCATAGTTTACTGTGATCCACACAGTCAAAGGCTTTGGCATAGTCAATAAAGCAGAAATAGATGTTTTTCTGGAACTCTCTTGCTTTTTCCATGATCCAGTGGGATGTTGGCAATTTGATCTCTGGTTCCTCTGCCTTTTCTAAAACCAGCTTGAACATCAGGAAGTTCACGGTTCACATATTGCTGAAGCCTGGCTTGGAGAACTTTGAGCATTACTTTACTAGCGTGTGAGATGAGTGCAATTGTGTGATAGTTTGAGCATTCTTTGGCATTGCCTTTCTTTGGGACTGGAATGAAGACTGACCTTTGAAGAATGCTCAAACTACCGCCAGGAACACACAGGCCTTAAGAGTCTGGTCGTTAATGAATGCACTGAATCAATGCATGGAAGGCTGACTGCAGTAAAGCATGGAAGTTCAGTGACGGCAAGAGAAGAAAACCAGTGAAAGCTGGACCCCTCGGAAGGTGGCATCCGTAGTGTTTGATTCTACTGCTGTGCGCATATTGGTTACAGAAGTGCCTACAAGAAAAATGACTTTGGTGGAACCCACATGCCTGGGCCCTAACCTCTGGGTGCTGGGCATTCATCTGCAGCCTCAGCAGAGCTGGCTGTCACCTGGGGCTGTTTCTACCCACAGGGCCTCCAGGAGCAAATTCCTGGCATCTTTGGTTTCTTATCACCAAGATTTAGTAGCACTGAGGTCCAGTCTCAGAGGCTCCTGAGCCACAAACAAGATAATTGTTTATAAAATTTTCAGTTTGTCAAGCAAGAAGCTACAATCCCAGACTCCGTGGGTTCAGTGCCAGACACCTGGCAACCCGAGTTGTGAGGATTAAGTATCCTAACAAGGGAGACGTACCAAGAGCAAGACATGTACTAGACACTTAGTATTTGACACCTTCCAGCTTCCTGACTTCTGGTAAAGACTAGGAGAGGCAGGGAGAAGCTGGTATAAACTACTTGTTTGGGAAATGTGGCAGTAAAAGAAAAGTGGATTGAGGTCGCTAGAAAAAGAAACATTAAAACATTTTTTTCTTTTTTAAGAGACATTTTTCTGAATAAGGTCTGAAGAAAGAATAAATGGAAACTAATAAACCCCATAGGACTGACATGCTGAATTAATTTTAAGCTTATGTAAGAATGCTTTTAAAGATAAAATATTACTATTATCTTAACACAGAGAAGGCTGAGTGCTGAAGAATTGATGCTTTTGAATTGTGGTGCTGGATAAGATTCTTCAGAATCCCTTGGACAGCAAGGAGATCAAACCAGTCAAACCTAAAGGAAATCAACTCTGAATATTCATTGGAAGGACTGATGCTGAAGCTCCAGTACTTTGGCCACCTGATGTGAAGAGCCGACTGATGGAAAAGACCCTGATGCTGGGAAAGATTGAAGCAAAAGGAGAAGGGGACAACAGAGGATGAGCTGGTTAGACAGCATCACTGACTCAATGGACATGAATTGGAACAAACGTGGGAGATAGTGGAAGACAGAGGAGCCTGGTGTGCTGCAGCCCACAGGGTCGCAACGCCAGACTCGACTTAGTGACTAAACAACAAATTATTCTAATAACAGGACTTAACTCTCAATGGGAATTATCATTAGAAACCCTTCTGGATATTTTAGAATCAAGTCTTTTCAGGTAGGTGCAGAGCAAATGCAATCCCTATAATATCAGAGATCTAGTCTTACAATACCTAAGGTAATACCTATTAAAGATGTCCATTCAGAAGATTTTAACTAAGTATTATTTTAAGTAGGGTAGAGATTTGGGGTTTAGGTGATAATTCTGTCATTAGATTGGTTCAGGAAGCAAACTGAATGTTATTTTCTACTTCATTGTCGATTAGCAATTAAAAGAATTTAGCCTACCTGCTGTAAATAAGGGCTGTCAAGTTCAAGTACAGGATTTGTAATGAAGATATTAAAAATTGGATGTTAATGCACTACTCTTAGCTATAAGAACAATGTTTATTCAAGTGTATATATATCAGATAATCGATCAGTTTTGCATCCATGTATAGATTGCAAGCAGTTGTCTTCTTACATGTGAATGCAAAATACAGCATTAAAAGATTAGTTATATCACATGAGGTACATTAACATTGATTATTCATTTTCCTTTTTCATTGCTTAGTAGATTAAGGCTAAACGACAACCATTTTGAAGCCAATGAAAATGAAAGCAAGTGCATTGGTGATCATGAATGAAGGTGACAACCGGGCATTCTTAGAGTCACCAATGAACGGTAGGCATTTTTATTTAAATGTTAAAAATGCTACACCTGAAAGATGTAAATTATTTAAAATAATTAAAACAGGACCCTGAAACACAACAGTGAGGTCAACACAGAGAAAATTCACTGAGAAACAGTTTCGATTCAGTATTAATGGATAAAAACCATCTTAAAAATTTTGAGTGAATTTTTTCAAAAGACTACAGCTGCCTCGGTTTAAAGCAACTAGCTCTAATTAGGCAAGTTTAAAAACACGAAATAAAACAAAGCTTCTGCTCCCAGTGGAAAGCCATTAATCTAAAACCACACACCCCAGGTGCATGTTGGTTCGGTCTACTATGATGTGAATTTAAGGGAGACTCCACAAAATCCAGAATCCATTTCATTCTCTCTCTTCCTCCACAGGGACAATGGGAACACAGAGTAAGAACAAGCAGAGTAACCCGGTGCTCTCACAGTCCAGCATTCTTTACCTTTTTCTAGCTCAGAGGGGACAGCACATCTCTGACACTCACAGGGTCAGCACTTGCAGGCTGCCTCACAGAAATGGCCTCGCTCGGTCCTCACCAGCTCAGAGGGAGGAGCTCTGTTACCCACTGGGTGGAGGCGGGGGCTCAGACGGAGGCCTTGGAGGACTTTCCCCAAATGACACAAGTACTAAAGGCGGTGGGGCTGGAATCTGGACTCATGTCTGACCCCGAGCCTGCGCTCTTGACCCCGTTGCATCCTCACTCAAGCATGAGAAAGGACCTGGATTTTCCCACTGGGCCCCGAGGACAGAATGATCCCCGGCACGTGTGAAATACAGGGAAAGGCAAGTCTCCCAGCATCTGCTGGGACGCTTTAATTAGTAGGGCTTTTTTTGATTGGGACAGTTTCCTGGTGGGTGGGGCGGTGTGTGGCTGGCATCACAGAGGCACGGACGCACTGGGGAGGGCTGGCCTGGTGGCGTGAAGCCATTTCAGCTCAACATGTCGGTTGTGCAGGAAGTAAAGCTCAAGGGGCAGGACTGCCTCCCCAGGGCAACAGGTGACAACCGGCCTCCCATACCTGTCGTGGCCCAAACACACACACACACAGACACACACACACACAGACACACACACACACAGACACACACACACAGACACACACACACACAGACACAGACACACACACACAGACACACAGACACACACACACACACACACACGCCCGAGTGGCCAAAGAGAGCAGTCAGTGGCCAGCCATTTGCGATGGGTCATCATCTTTTTTGATGGCTCCTTTCCTAAAGCATTTTTTGTTTCAAAAAGTTCAGGTGCCAGAAGCACCTGTCCGGGCCTCAAGAGTCCAGTTTTTAGTTGTAAAGAGCGTGCCGTTTAGTTTGTCTCTTTAGTCATCTCATAATTTTTAATCTTTGAACTTATGCTCCTAAAACATCAGTCAGCTTTTCATCATGCAGAAACCTTTTAGTCCTAATAATGCCCTTGTTTCAATTTGAAATGAGACATAGGAACACAGAACCTGTAGCCTATCACTCAAAATAATAACTCTAAATTGTATATCCAAAATCTCCCATGATCCTCTCCACGAGCCCTGAATCCAGGCAAGCTGAACTTGTCCCGTCCCTCTGCTCCCTCCAGCAGAACCCACCCCCTTCAGTCTCTGGGCTGACTTAGGATTACAGCATCCCCTGACTCAGCAGCTCCTCCACCCACAGATATGATCACTCCCTCCCATGGAATCCTGTAGCTTTGTACCTTTCACTCTTGGCCTTTGCTCCTGTGTTAAAGCTGTGTGTGTGTGTATATTTTCATAATCTCCCATACTAAGCTGTAGACATCCTGAAGGTGGGGATCAAGTTTACTAAGCTTGTAAAAGACAGTCATGGTTTCAAGAAAGCCTAGAGAAACCTGATTCATAGAGTCAAAAGGGAGGAGCCCAACACCCTTATCTGATACACTCCTTTAGTCCATCAACAAGCATTTCCAAGCTTATCCTGGAGCCTGCTTCTCTCATTCCTTGCCTCGCTGCGGTAGCTGCTGTTCCCTCCCGCTCTGGACTTTCCCTGGAGCAGACAGCACTGGACTACCATCAGGACACCCAGCTTCAAAGTCCTCTGAGATGTTACTGTGAGCACAGCTGTTCACAACTCCTTAGCAGGTTTTTACAGAAGGACTGGTGCCAAGGCCATTTTCTACCCTGAGCGAAATGCTGGCTTCCTGGGACTTCCCTGGTGGCCAGCGGCTAGGACTCTGAGCTCCCAGTGCAGGGGGCCAGGGTTCCATCCCTGGTCAGGGAACTAGATCCCACATGCCACAGCTAGGAGTTCACATGCTGCAACTAAGACCCGGGGCAGCCAAGTGTATAGAAAATACCAGGTGCGGGCTTCCTGGGACTTGCTTCCACTGGATTTCAGGAACCGTATGTGTACGTCTTCTGGTGCACACCCAGGCTTCCAGGTTTTAAAGACTACTTTTGTAATTCGTTTGCGTAGAAATCCAACTTTTGTCGGATCTGCTTTAAGGAGTAGAAAATTCCAAATTCAAAATTACCAACAGGGTTTTTAAAGATATCATGAAACTGAGAGGCCTTAAAGCTGAGACTTGAAGTCTACAGGAAACCCTTCCTTCACCAGGGAATCAGCCAACTGGAATTTAAACCCCAGCTTCACTACTAACTAGCTGTGTGAGATTATTTAACCTAAGTTCTCATTTTCTTGTTTATAAAAAGTGGGAACGATACCTCCCACCTCAGAGGACTGCTGTGAGAATTGAGTGAGACTTCTGAATTTCCATTAATGCCAACGAAATCCATAAGAGATTTTTCGTATTGAGGCATAAGTGACAAATCATATCGCATTAGTTTCAGGTGTGCAACACGATGATGCGACGTCTGCCCGTGGCAAAGCGCCCACCAAGAGCAGTCTAGTTGCTGTCTGTTATACAGTGCCACCAAAAAACGGTGTGTGTGTGACAAGAAATTCTGCTCTCTTGGCAACTTTCAAATATACATGATAATATTATTGACTACAGTCATCTTGCTGTACATTACATGCCAGTGACTCACTCATTTTACAACTCAAAGTGTGCACCTCAAAATTCATTTACCATGTTATTCATTCTGAGTTGGGTGGGGCCAACTAAAACCCTTCACAGAGGGCTGGGAAACGTGCACGGCTAGCCTCTCAAATGATTGCAGCGTCTGTTAGATTGTTTTTAGTGTGAATTAGTTAGGGCACCCCATATACTGAAGACTTAACAGAAGTGGCATACTTATGTTTCTTGGCAACAGAATACACATAACCTAAATGTACCAGTGGTGACATTAAGTACATTCACAATGTCGTACAACCATCAATCATCCAGTTCAAAAACGTTTCACCACCTGAAAGGGAAACCCTGTACCTATTAAGCAGTCACTCTCCACTGTCCCTTCCCTCAACGCCCAGCAACTACCAATCTGCTTTTTCTCTTATGGACTTGCTGATTCGAATTTCTGAATGAGTGGAATCTTAAATATGTGGCCTTTCAATCTGGTTTCCGTCACTTAGGATGTTTTCAAGTTCCATCCATGTTTCAGCACGCGTCCAGACTTCATGCTTTTGTGTGTGAGTGACATTCCACAGTGCGGATGCACAGTGTTTCGTTTGTCAACTCATCAGCCGCTGGGCGTTTGGGTGGTTTCCACCTTGTGCCTGCTGGGAATAACGTGAAAGTTCTGTGTGGGCATACATTTGTCTTGAGTAGACCTTTAAGGGGTGGAGTTGCTGGGTCATAAGTTCCTGTTTTGAGGATCTGATAAACTCTTTTCCAATGCAGCTGCTCCATTTCACATTCTGCACCCCCACCCTGCCCCCAGCCCCCAAAGCGCAAGAGTTCTCGTTTCTCTACCAACACATGCTGGTCTCTTTAATTACAGCCGCTGTTGGGTGTGGAGTGGTACCTCACTGTGGTTATGATGTGCAGATCCCTAATGGCTAAGGATGTTGAGCATCTTTTCATGTGCTCCTTGGCATTCTTCCTTTTTTTTTTTTTTTAAATCGAGGGATAGTTGATTTGCACTGGCCTCCTTACTTTTAATAATTCTGTGAAGTCATTCAGACCAGGAAAGAGCACCTGAGGAAGTGCATTTACTTCCAAATGGCTGAAGACCAGAAACATTCAGAACCCCTCCTGGGCTCACAAGGAACCGACCATGACCCCCACAGTGCCCCCAGTGTGCTTGAGAACAGGTGTCCGGCAGGGTCAGGGCAGGCCACACCCACACCGCGATTCTGAGCGCTGCCGTCTCAGGCGCGTCCCTCTCCCTTGACCCCCGTGGGTCTCCTCAGCCGGTCACAGCAGCCACATCCTGTGCATGTCTGGCGCCTCTGACCAAAGCCACTCTTTCTTAGTGTAAGGTCCCTTCGCCTCCTCTTTCTGCGTTAGCACTTCGTGTTTTTGTTTCTGCCTCCTAATTTCAGGCCGAGCATAGAGCCACGAGTAGAGTTAAGTCACCTGCGAGAGTTTGGGAGCGGGCGCAGCTGGCTCTTGTGAAAGGGACGAGGTGGTCTCGAGGCCGCCCCACCTCGCGGAGACCTGACAATGGTGGTGCCCCCGACCGGCTGCTCTTCGGCAGCATTTCCTTCTCCAGGGGATCTTCCTGACTCAGGGATCGAACCTGCATCTCCTGCATGGCAGGTGGATTCTTTACAGCTGAGCCACCGGGGAAGCCCTTTCATACCTGTGAAAGTGAAAGTGAAGTCGCTCAGTTGTGTCCGACTCTTGCGACCCCATGGACTGCAGCCTACCAGGCTCTGGTCCATGGGATTCTCCAAGCAAGAGTACTGGAGTGGGGTGCCATTTCCTTTTCCAGGGGATCTTCCCGACCCAGGGACTGAACCTGGGTCTCCCGCACTGCAGGCAGACGCTTTACTGTCTGAGCCACCAGGGGAGTTTCATACCTGTAGTTTTTGCTAATTATAATACATCACTGCACATACGGTTACTTCAAAGCTGGGAGAAGGAATACCTTTCTTATAACCTCTCTGTAGAGAGGTACAATTTAAAATCCAGAACACCTTCTCACAGTTTTAGGAATTTACATATACTTATATCAATATGCCTGGAGGCTTCCCAGGTGGCTCAGCGTAAAGACCCCACCTGCAATACAGGAGACGCGAGTTCAATCCCTGGGTCGGGAAGATCCTCTGGAGGAGGGCATGGCATCCCATTCCAGTATTTTTGCCTGGAAAATCCCATGAACAGAGAAGCCTGGTGGGCTGCAGTCCATGGGGTCACAAAGAGTTGGGCATGACTGAAGCGACTGTGCATACCAGTATGCCTAGATGATATATGGACTTCTGTGATATGTGTTTATAGATGTTATAAATTATACATTCATAAATTGTAGGCCCATCTTTCTCCATAGTTAGACCTTTTTTGCTTCAAAAGAGGTGCAATTGCCACTTGAAAACTGAAATGGTAAGTCATTTACAAAGTTGGAATAAATGGTCATGTAATAAATGTTTCTAATATGAAATACAAAGCCTTGATTATATCTGATGAAAACACAAAATACAGACTCTTGCATGAAGAATCAGTTTCAGATTGTATGATGCTTTACTATTTTACACAACCTTTTATCTGAACTGTAATGGACAGGATGATCTGACACCATAAAATTAATCATGTCAGAAAAAGCTCCTCTTTTCGACACATAGAAAATTAAATCAGCATAATAGGCTGCACTGCTGGCAGACTTCCTGGGCTCCAATTAACCTACCATTAACCAGATGGGTGACTTCGGCAAGTTATCTAACTCTTTGAATACCAATATCCTCATCTGTAAAGTGAAAATAATAATAGCACCTGCTTTAGAGAATTATGACAGTGAGCAAAGGAGTTCGTATGCATTTGGCAGGCACAAAGTTAAGCAAATAAAATAAATTCCTTATTAACTCCTGTTTTTGTGGGAAGGAGTTTAATCTCTTTAAAGTGAGCCTTACCTGCAACTAAAAGATAAATGGTTTTGATCAATAACAACTGCTTTGGCTCAACTTAGCTTTCTCATTGCCTCTGATATCAATTCTATCTTACCTAAATTTTAGGAATCTGTTTGAGATACTTCTCTGAATAAACAACATTTCTTTAAAAATATTTCAGGGTTTTTTTTTCCCCCATGCTCTTATTTTTAAGACCCAAGACTGTCAGGTTGGATTTTGAGTGTCAACAAGACAAAAGTGTAATAAACATTTTTTTAAACTGCATATCAATAACAAAAGCAAACCTATGATTGTCTAGATTCCCTGATGCTGAAGAGATAAAATCTTCTGTTTTGCGCTCAATTTAGGAAATTGGTCTAAACAATTTAATACATGCTTCAAAATAATGTAATAGCTGGCTGAATTGGAACAAAGTAACATAGTCTAAATAGATGTAACCTTGAGGTTCTTACACCTCACAGGAAATCTGTCAGCTCCCCAAAGCAGAAAGTGAAAGTGAAGTCGCTCAGTTGTGTCCTACTCTTTGTGAGTCCATGGACTGCAGCCTACCAGGCTCCTCCCTCCATGGGATTCTCCAGGCAAGAGTACTGGAGTGGGTTGCCATTTCCTTCTCCAGGGGATCTTCCTGACCCAGGGATCGAACCCTGGTCTCCCGCATTGCAGGCAGACGCTTTAACCTCTGAGCCATCAGGGAAGCCCTTCCCCAAAGCAGAGTTCCCTTTTATTCCTTGAGAAATAAATGAGAACAAGCTTTATTTTTCTATGGTTTAAAGACGAAAAAACGGATTCAAAGTTTCTTTTGAATATTTTGCCAAAATATTTTCCCCTGACCACTTCTGTTTTCCCTTTCCAACCTTTTCCATATTTTCTAAGTTTTAAAAAATAAACATCATTTGATTTAAGGACAAAACTGGAAGTTTTAGACAAACTTCAGTTTCCTCTTTTAAACGAGCACTGTTCCCAGAGTGGAACTGTGTACCTGTGATAAAGATTTATGTGCACAGTTCCAGGTACACACCCTGACGACCTGAGTCACATGAACATTATTCATATGACTTACTCTTTGACAAACACAGTGGATTAAAATATTTTACCTGCCAAATCCTGACTGCAGAGTTCTGGTCTTTGGCTTTGCGTTTGTTTGTTCGTTCCTCCCTCCTGACAGGGCAAGGCAGTTTTGCCCTGAGCTGTTTGCCCGCTGTGGTTCCTGGGACTGTGTTGTGATGTGTGTTAAACCCAAGCACTTAGTAGCAGTCTGTAGAACAATCCCAGAAAGTGCAGTCCTAAACCCAGGTGGTTAAGGAGCTGCTCTTTCTTTGGAGAGAAGGATATCAAACCCCTCACATGGTCGCTGGTCTTGACTTAAGCAACGGGATGGCCCTACAGGCCTTCCACTGTCAGATAAGGGCCTGCCAGGGGCCAGGCCACAAACAGTTCAGGTCTCAGAGGCCGAACTCCTCTGCAGCCTGACAGCAGCTGCAGACAACCACGAACAAGTGGGCACGGCCAGGTCCCACTCAAATCTCAGTTACCTGTGGGTGCTGGCCAGGCCCTTGGCTCCAGTTTGCTCAGTTAAGGTACAACTGATAAAAGGTGAGGCTTCAGTAAAATGAATTTGAAGGCAATTTCAAAATATATGCTAATTCTTATTAGAAATCTCCAAGTGATAGCATTTAGCACAAAAATGATTAAAAGTTGGCATTTCTCTTGAATCATTAAAATATTTTTCTATCAGTTTCAATTACAGTTGAGACAACGTAATGACACATTTTCTCAATATTTTCTACAATAGGAGAACAGACTTTATTCATCAGATCAGATCAGATCAGATCAGTCGCTCAGTCGTGTCCGACTCTTTGTGACCCCATGAACCGCAGCACGCCAGGCCTCCCTGTCCATCACCAACTCCCAGAGGTCACTCAGACCCACATCCATCGAGTCAGTGATGCCATCCAGCCATCTCATCCTCTGTCGTCCCCTTCTCCTCCTGCCCCCAATCCCTCCCAGCATCAGAGTCTTCTCCAATGAGTCAACTCCTCGCATGAGGTGGCCAAAATACTGGAGTTTCAGCTTTAGCATCATTCCTTCCAAAGAAATCCCAGGGCTGATCTCCTTCAGAATGGACCAGTTGGATCTCCTTGCAGTCCAAGGGACTCTCAAGAGTCTTCTCCAATACCATAGTTCAAAAGCATCAATTCTTCGGCGCTCAGCCTTCTTCACAGTCCAGCTCTCACATCCATACATGACCACAGGAAAGACCATAGCCTTGACTAGGCGAACCTTTGTTGGCAAAGTGATGTCTCTGCTTTTGAATATGCTATCTAGGTTGGTCATAACTTTCATTCCAAGGAGTAAGCGTCTTTTAATTTCATGGCTGCAGTCACCATCTGCAGTGATTTTGGAGCCCAGAAAAAGAAAGTCTGACACTGTTTCCACTGTTTCTCCATCTATTTCCCATGTAGTGATGGGACCAGATGCCATGATCTTCGTTTTCTGAATGTTGAGCTTTAAGCCAACCTTTTCACTCTCTACTTTCACTTTCATCAAGAGGCTTTTTAGTTCCTCTTCACTTTCTGCCATAAGGGTGGTATCATCTGCATATCTGAGGTTATTGATATTTCTCCCAGCAATCTTGATTCCAGCTTGTGTTTCTTCCAGTCCAGCATTTCTCATGATGTACTCTGCATATAAGTTAAATAAACATGGTGACAATATACAGCCTTGATGTACTCCTTTTCCTATTTGGAACCAGTCTGTTGTTCCATGTCCAGTTCTAACTGTTGCTTCCTGACCTGCATACAGATTTCTAAGTTTCAAGAGAAAACCATCAGGAATGACTTCCTTGGGAGAAGGATATATAGAAAGAAAAAATATATATATTATATATATAAATATATATATTTAATAAAAATTAAATATATTTTTCTGACCTACAGAAAATTAAAACCTGCTGTTATTTCTTAAGTTTTAGACAATTAGAATAGCTTATAAATTTTAGATATTTAAAGTATTTTCTATAAAGTCTGAGTCACTTCCCCACAAAATTGACAGAATAACTTTGTATGAATATGAAGAAAATAAAGGAGCATTTCTATTGCTTTGCAAGTTCTAAATATCTTACAAGAGTTTTATCAAATGGTAAGTCCTATTATATCAACTATTTTTATTTTCTAAGAAGTAAACATAATTTAAATCAGAGAAGCACCACTATTACTTGGCATTTCTACTTTTCATTTCCTGGTGACTTTCAATGACCAAACCTTTATACCTCCATAGGTGACCCCAACATGCAAGAGAACAATGAGATGACAAAAAAACCCTTCCAGAAAGACTCTCTCGTGAATGATAATCAAGAGGCTACAAAGCACCAGCAGAATTAGACTGTCAAGAACCCCAAACTGCATAGATAATAAAAAGGATCAAAACAGGAAACAAAACTTTTTTAAAACTTGACCAGCAAATGCAATAACTAAAAGACAAATAACCCAATTAAAAATGGGCAAAGATCTGAATAGACATTTCTCCAAAGAAGATACGTAATAGCCAGTAAGAATGGGAAAAGATGCTTGATATCAGTAGCTACTAAGGACATGTGACTCAAAATCCAAATGAGGTAGTACTTCATACTTCCTAGGATGGTTACAATAAAAAACCAACCAACTAAACAAAAGGACAATAACAAGTGTTGTAAAAGATGTAGAGAAACTGGGCCCCTCATACACGGCTGGTGGAATGTATGTGCTCAGGTGCTCCGTCATGTCCAACTCTTTGTGGCCCCAAGGACTGAAGCTCTCCAGGCTCCTTCTGTTCATGGAATTTTCCAGGCAAGAATACTGGAGTGGGTTGCTATTTCCTACTCCAGTGGATCTTCCCGACCCAGGGACTGAACCCCTATCTATTATCTCCTGGGCTGGCAGGCAGATTCTTTATCACTAGCGCTATCTGGGAAGTCTGGTAGAATGTATAATGGTGCATTCCATTTGAAAAACAGTCTCTCAGTTCCTCAAAGGGTTATATTTAGAGTTACGATATGAACCAGCAATTCTACTCCTAAGTGTATACCCAAGAGATGGAAAAATGTAGGTAAACACAAAATTTGTACACAAATGTTCATAGTAGCAGTATTTTTAGTAGCTAAGAGGTAGAAGAAACCCAAATGTCCATCAACTGATAAAATTAAATGTGGTAGACCTATACAATATTCCATTTATATGAAATGTTTAGCAAAATCATACCTATAATAGACAAAATATATTAATGGTTAAATATGGCTGGAGTTTGGAGAAGGCAATGGCACCCCACTCCTGTACTCTTGCCTGGACAATCCCATGGATGGGGGAGCCTGGAGGGCTGCAGTCCATGGGGTTGCTGAGGGTCGGACACGACTGAGCGACTTCACTTTCACTTTTCACTTTCATGCATTGGAGAAGGAAATGGCAACCCACTCCAGTGTTATTGCCTGGAAAATCCCACGGACGGGGGAGCCTGGTGGGCTGCCATCTATGAGGTCGCACAGAGTCAGACACGACTGAAGCGACTTAGCAGCAGCATGGCTGGAGTTGGGGGTGAATGGGAAGTGACTGCTAATGGGTATGAGATTTCTTTTTGGAGTGAGAAAAATATTCTGAAGTTGACTCTGATGATAATTTAAAACTTTGTGAATATACTAAAAATCACTAAACTATATTACTTTAACGGGTGAACTGTACTATGTATTAATTAGATCTCAATAAAACAATTATAAAAATATGATAAAATTAATTTGGATAGTAATGAGAAAGAATTAAATTGAAAACTCAACAGAATTGACTAGAAAAAAATTTAAATGCCATATACAGTAGGCCTTTCAAAAAACCATAAGTATCTAAAAATGCATGTATAAAAATGTGTAAGACTTCTACAAAAAAACCCTACAAAACAGTGCTAACAGAAGTTTTAAAAGTTCCAAGTCAATTGTCCATTTCTTTATACATTTATAACTGAGAGTAAGAGAGTTTTCAGTGTTTCTGACAAACATTTTTAAAGGTCACAGGACAATCATAATTTCTCCCACTGATTAGATGGCTTTGCATAGTTTTAACTTGTATGGCCATCTTGTGGTCTTGTCTATATTTAAAATTAATGAGTTAAATGTATCATTTCAGAAATTAGAAAAGAACAGTAGAGTAATCCCAAAGATGGTACAAGGAAGAAAATGAGGGTAAGAGTAGAGATTAATGAAATAGAAAATGAAGATACAAGAGAGAACTGAAAAAATCTTTTCATGAGGAATCAAGGAGAATCAAGGCAAAGCGTGTATCCTCATGAGCACATCACGCACTTCATGGAAGAGAATAACGCAGACGAAAACAAGCGGCACAGATGTTTGAGTTCTCAAACACTTGTGAACGTATGAAGTGACGAGAGAGGCATCTTTCTGGTCTAGGAGACTTCAGAGCACACTCTCTCCTTCTGTCTCCCAGCCACCCAGAATGTGTTGGCGCCCGCTCCCTCGGTTCTGCCCCCACTCACGAGGGGGGCATGTGGCCCGCCGAGGTGCAGGCTGACATGGTGCTGTAGCAACGCGAGACTCACTGAGCCTCTCCTAGGTGGTGGGCAGCCTCAGGGGAAAGGAAGACCTGGCTGGCCTCCCGGCCTGCTCACAGGGTTGTTCCTGGGCTGCACCTGGGTTGTCCACCATCCTCGCCCAGAGGTCACGACCTCACAGCCCCTGCCGCCTTCCTTGGCAGCAGCACATGTGGCTGCCCCCAGAGGTTATCTCACGCCTGTGCAGGAGCCGTGACCGCCAGGCTGACTCTTCCAGTCTATGGGCTCCCCGAAGAAACGCGGGCTGAGCACCCACCCTGGAAGGTAGACCTGGGAGGTCACGTCCACCACCGGGACTCCCGAGGATGAGACGAGGCAACGTGCTCACAGCACACACTTACCAAGACCTGAGATTCTACACGAAGCACAGCAGTCCAAAGACTAAGCAACAGCCCTAAGAAGCCAAACATCATGCCTGTAACACTTCTGGTATTTTCATCTTTCTTGACCCATGACACCTGGTGTTCCTGGGTGGGCCCCTAGACCACTGAGCTCGAAACAGCACCCGTGCCACCCCTCCCCAGGCTTTGGCTGCTCAGATACCAACAATTCCCGGTCATCTCCTTCTCCAAAAGGTCCCCACCAAGCGGTTTCCATTTTCTTCCTCTTCAGCAACCTGACTGGCTGCCTCTTTCCTCTCCCTTGGCCTCAGGGATGCGCAGTCAAGTGCGGGGAGGTGAGGAGCCCAGATTCTCAAGTCGGACCACCTGCTAACTGTGTGGTCGGGGCACACACTACCCTGCAGGTCTTAACACCAATACCACAAGGTCAGAAACCAGACAAGAGAATCTTCTTGAAAAATAAGAAAGACACGATCTACTTTAGGTCTTTCTCTTTTTCCTATGAATTGTCCTCTGCTCTTCCATACAGGAATTTAAGCAGAAACAGGGCAGTATTTTAGTCTAAACATCAACAATAAGATGAACTAAGTGAATCAAAAGCAGGACATGTCAGGCCTCCAAAAGCAGCTCCAACAAGGACAGAACTTTCTCATGGAATGGCTGTGAGTAGAAAATTAAGTATATGATACAGTGAATATAAGTGAAAAGGGCAACTTGGAACAAAAATGAAACATAGCAAGTAATTTCCATCCCCTCTGAATGAAACACATAGGCACGAACGCTTTCCTCATTGAAGGTGAAGTTTTAAGACTGTGTTTGTAACAACACGGTTGCTGTGGAAACAGTTGATTCAACAGTATGAACTCACAGCTGAATCAAGTAAGGTGTGGAACAGAAGTCTTATTCAAACAGTGGCAAGAACCATAAAACATTAAAAAGGCACACTGAATGATGGTGAGTCAAAGCGCCGTATGTTTTAGCCTAAGGATCAGGCATTTTTTTTGCCTGATGCCTGACACAAATAGGATGTTTCTTTTTAATTAAGTTCTATTTTTGGAACCTATAATCAGTCCAATCATCCCTCAAACGTCCTAAGTTTTACTGCTTCTGTCTACATAACAGCATGTAATATTTTTTTACACTGTATTTTATTAAATTCATCCACTTTGGATGGGGTTACTAGAATTCAGATCTTGCCAGAGCATGCAGAAGTTATGGCACCAACAGAAGACAACTCAGGGTTTTGAAAATTTTCTGCATGTAACTGATTCTATTACATATTGCAGTACTGACTTATTCATCATTCAGCATCACTTCAGGCTTTTGGCTACAGGTTTCAAGACTATGAAATCTTCAAGTATAAATGTTGTCAGAGAATGTTAACAAGGGCCCAGATCCACTGCCTAACCCAGCAGCCCAGCCTCCAACCCCAGAACCGTCACCACACCTCGAACTTGTTCCATGGCTTTTATGGGTCAGTTAAGAGCTTTCCAAGCAATCGTGGAAAAACACCGTATCTAAAAAGCCCTCAAGACACTTAGCACAGAAACCCATTATCTGAACCCTACACACACACTCCTTTGCCCCTCCTCTGCTTCCCGGTCCACTTTTTAACTGGAGAGGGACGCACTTTTCTTTAAAAAGGAAACACACACACTGTGCCAATCCTTTCCTCTGGTTTTCTGAACCCTTCAAATTCTGACACACACTGTGAATTCTGAAATGTTACCCCTTTGTCAAGTAAGATGTGTTCAACAAGTTTTTAAAATGATGCTTCTGTGTGAGGCTCTGGAGACGGCACAGTGAGCGAGCTCTGTACAGAGAAGCCTCAGCGCGCCCGGGTGTGGCTGCCTGCACCCTCTGTGAGTGCACAGGGGATCCATTCATACCAGCAAAACCGGAAAAATCACAACCGAGGGCGACTGGGGAAGCAGCGACGGCCAAGAGCAGAGCGTAAAGGAGCCGGACTCTGCGGGGTGACTCACAGGAAACGCTCTGCCAGCGGCGGGAGGCCCGGTGCTCACCCCTCCAGTTAGGAATCTAGGTCAGGGCTCCCGAGCTTCACGCTTCAAGGGGGACCTGGGGCCCAAACCTCAGGGGCAGAAGCCCAGGTCCCAGTGGCCTGCCCTCATCTAAGCCTCCACCGCGGACAGGCCGCAGAGGCGAAGGAACCCGAGTGCCCCCTTTCTACTCTGGATTTGTGCCACTTCTCCGTGTGCTCCTCTCCGGGTTCACAGAACAGCAGCCCAGGAACCGCGGCCCAAGTTAGGTGGACAGGTAAAGGACGGTCAGCTCACCCAGCTCTGTTGACACAGGGGACCCGGTGGCAATCTCCCCAATCTTGGCCACTCCATCGTAGTAGGCTCTTCCTGCCAGGATCATAGCTAGAGAGGGAAGGTGGTACACAGAATTGTCACTTACACACAGAAAAGAGGAGGCGATACAGATTTCCCCCCAAACACCTGAGTCCCTCGTGGCCAAGGCGAGTGTGGCTGAGAGGGCAGGGGTGCTGCTCGAGAGCTGTGCCGGGTGGAGGACCCCCCACCGGATGCCACCCAGGGCACCCTTGCCTCTGACCAGCCCTGGGAACCTTCAACCGCAGGGGCTGGAGGCCCAGAGGAGCTGCTCTCGACGCCATTCCCAGAGTGGCTGTGTTCCTAACACAGGCTCAAGTCTGGGACATGTCCACTCCAGCCAGCTGGTCACTTACAGCAACACAAGCCTACCACGCTGTTAGCTGGAGGGGCTTGTATGGGGTGGCATAGGCACCTGGGCCTTTGACGGCATTTTTACTTTTTCCTGTTGAAACAGATAATCTAATGCACAAGCAACTACCATATTGTTGCCAGGAGAAAAGTGTATGAAATCTGAAATGCATTATCATTTCAAAAACAACGCAATTACCTGAAAAATAACCGAATGCTCTGCTTTTCTTTCCCCTCCTTTTTGGCAGAGACAAGGAAAACTTATTTTAAAAATCACATTTCTCCTTTAAAACAGAATCTAAAAACTACA
This sequence comes from Tragelaphus eurycerus, assembly GCA_935064755.1. Lineage (NCBI taxonomy): Eukaryota > Metazoa > Chordata > Mammalia > Artiodactyla > Bovidae > Tragelaphus > Tragelaphus eurycerus. Next base: position 4,771,735 of record CAKXYN010000108.1, read on the forward strand.
TTATAAGGTATAGAAATCTGCTTTTGATTTGGTTTACTTTTTCTTTCTTTTTTTTTGGGGGGGGGGGTGGTGGGTGATGGTTGGAGAGCATGTCAGAAGCAAGACAAATCCGGGTTTGAATTCCACTGTTACTTCCAACTAACTAACATGACCTTGTTGGGCAAGTGAAACAAAGGAGGTTAATCTAAAAATGCCATAATAGCATGTGTATTGGACAAACTAGTCAAAGCTGCTAATACCAATACCTTCTTTGACTTTACAGCAGGCTGGGTTTCAGGAGACCAATGGTGTGCTTACAGTAAGCAAGGTTTTCAATAAGACCTAGGCTATTAGTGTGACTTTGGAGAAAATATTTTATCAAAGGCTGGCTTCTTACACAGACCTCACTTTGCCTGGGAGCCTTGGAAATCACAGGATTTTGGAGATAAAAGATCTCTAAGCAATCTCCTCTCACTGAGAAGAAAACCTGAGGCCACACGAGCCACTCTGCCCCGGTGTAGAGTGGGAATTATTTTCAAAGATGGATTTTAAAAGATATTTCAAGTTGAAAAAAGGTGGAAGAGGTCATAGACTTAATTAATCTACAAGTCTGGTTGAAGATGCTGCTGCTGCTAAGTTGCGTCAGTCGTGTCCAACTCTGTGCGACCCCATAGACAGCAGCCCACCAGGCTCCTCCGTCCCTGGGATTTTCCAGGCAAGAACACTGGAGTGGGTTGCCATTGCCAAAAAGGTAGGAGTTTCATGGCAAATAGATGAATCTATTTTTGCAGGTCTTGAGAGTTAAAAAATTACAAAAGTTACAGCTTTTACTACGTACATATATACAAATAAGTTTAGGAAATGTAATGGTCTACTACAGTATTATTTTATTAAGACTAAGACAGAAAACAAAAGACTAAAGATCCTCTTGATGAAAGTGAAAGAGGAGAGTGAAAAAGTTGGCTTAAAACTCAACATTCAGAAAACTAAGATCATGGCATCTGGTCCCATCACTTCATGGCAAGTAGATGCGGAAACAAAGGAAACAGTGACAGACTTTATTTTTGGGGCTCCAAAGTCACTGCAGATGGTGACTGCAGCCATGAAATTAAAAGATGCTTACTCCTTGGAAGAAAAGTTATGACCAACTGAGACAGCATATTAAAAAGCAGAGATATTACTTTTCCAACAAAGGTCCAACTAATCAAAGCTATGATTTTTCCAGTAGCCATGTGTGGAAGAAGAGATAAGAAAGCCTTCTTCAGCGATCAATGCAAAGAAATAGAGGAAAACAACAGAATGGGAAAGACTAGGGATCTATTCAAGAAAATCAGAGATACCAAAGGAACATTTCATGCAAAGATGGGCTCAATAAAGGACAGAAATGGTATGGACCTAACAGAAGCAGATGATATTAAGAAAGGGTGGCAAGAATACACAGAAGAACTGTACAGAAAAGATCTTCACAACCCAGATAATCACGATGGTGTGATCACTGACCTAGAGCCAGACATCTGGAATGTGAAGTCAAGTGGGCCTTAGAAAGCATCACTACAAACAAAGCTAGTGGAGGTGATGGAATTCCAGTTGAGCTATTCCAAATCCTGAAAGACGATGCTGTGAAAGTGCTGCACTCAATATGCCAGCAAGTTTGGGAAACTCAGCAGTGACCACAGGACTGGAAAAGGTCAGTTTTCATTCCAGTTCCAAAGAAAGGCAATGCCAAAGAATGCTCAAACTACCACACAATTGCACTCATCTCACACGCTAGTAAAGTAATGTTCAAAATTCTCCAAGCCAGGCTTCAGCAATATGTGAACCGTGAACTTCCTGATGTTCAAGCTAGTTTTAGAAAAGGCAGAGGAACCAGAGATCAAATTGCCAACATCTGCTGGATCATGGAAAAAGCAAGAGAGTTCCAGAAAAACATCTATTTCTGCTTTATTGACTATGCTGAAGCCTTTGACTGTGTGGATCACAATAAACTGTGGAAAATTCTGAAAGAGATGGGAATACCAGACCACCTGACCTGCCTCTTGAGAAATCTGTATGCAGGTCAGGAAGCAACAGTTAGAACTGGTCATGGAACAACAGACTGGTTCCAAATAGGAAAAGGAGTATGTCAAGCTGTATATTGTCACCCTGTTTATTTAACTTCTACACAGAGTTCATCATGAGAAATGCTGGACTGGAAGAAACACAAGCTGGAATCAAGATTGCCAGGAGAAATATCAATAACCTCAGATATGCAGATGACACCACCCTTATGGCAGAAAGTGAAGAGGGGCTAAAAAGCCTCTTGATGAAAGTGAAAGTGGAGAGTGAAAAAGTTGGCTTAAAGCTCAACATTCAGAAAATGAAGATCATGGCATCTGGTCCCATCACTTCATGGGAAATAGATGGGGAAACAGTGGAAACAGTGTCAGACTTTCTTTTTCTGGGCTCCAAAATCACTGCAGATGGTGACTGCAGCCAAGAAATTAAAAGACGCTTACTCCTTGGAAGGAAAGTTATGACCAACCTAGATAGCATACTGAAAAGCAGAGACATTACTTTGCCAACAAAGGTTCATCTAGTCAAGGCTATGGTTTTTCCAGTGGTCATGTATGGATGTGAGAGTTGGACTATAAAGAAAGCTGGAGGGCCGAAGAATTGATGCTTTTGAACTGTGGGTGAGTTGGAGAAGACTCTTCAGAGTCCCTTGGACAGCAAGGAGATCAAACCAGTCCACCCTAAAGGAAATCAGTCTTGAATATTCATTGGAAGGACTGATGCCGAAGCTGAAACTCCAATACTTTGGCCACCTGATGCGAAGAACTGACTCATTTGAAAAGACCCTGATGCTTGGAAAGATTGAAGGTGGGAGAGAAGGGGACGACAGAGGATGAGATGGTTGGGTGGCATCACTGACTCAGTGGATGTGAGTGTGAGTAAACTCTGGAAGTTGGTGATGGACAGGAAAGTCTGGCATGCTGCAGTCCATGGGGTCGCAGGGAGTTGGATATGACTGAGTGAGTGAACTGAACTGAGGATAACCATAAAGCATAATTATAAAAAAAGAGCAACAACAAATAGCATTTAGGTAGACTCTTCCTTAGTTAATTCATCTACCAGACAGCATTAAGACCCAGGGTGCTGATGTTACCACCCTGATTCATGAAGTGGAGCAGAGCAGAGACATTGTGGGCCAGACCCAAGGTCAGGGGAAGAAACAGAGGCAGTACACGCAAGGCCAGCTGGCGTGGTCACTTCCTTGGTTCAAATCTCGGTGTTTTTTGACTCTTTGGTCTCAGCTAGCACTGAAAAAGAGGTGCCTCCACCTAAAAACAAGGCTTATAGCCAGTAAGCTGTCAAGTTAATGTATGTAATATTTTAGTGGGAAGATTTAAAATTGTGAAGTACTGATAAGCTGTAAAGCAAATTAGCAGGAGAAGGGTAATACAGGATTACACAACACAAACAAAATTTTTGGTCTGTATCCATATACTACATTGAAATTTTTTCAATTACAACAGTTTCGAATTTTTCCAGTTTTCACTAACTGTTGACTTATGTTTAAAACTATTAAATCATCTTAGTCTAGTAAAATATCCTGCTTTTATGATAAAGCTGTATTAATGTAAAAATTATCCAGCAAAAAAAGAAACTGGTATTTTCATAATTGTACTCCCTCTTGTACTCCCTCCCTACTATATTAGAAATTTTTATACAAGCTACTGTTTTAAGGAATGAAGCTCATTAGTTCTCACTTAGTGGCTGACCAGCTATTTCATCAACCTAAACTACACACTTCCACCAGAAAAATTTTCCTTAAAATATGATTTCACTAGGTTACAGTTCTGCTTAAAAAGCTTCAGTGGCCTCCCACTGCCCAGGGGGAGCCTGTCTCACTCCACAGAGTTCATTGTGGATTTTTGTAATTGTGGCCTTCAATGAATCACACCTCCCAGCTGGTGGTGGTGTTTAGGACACAGAGGAGTGGTTTGGTCATGTGACTTGCTTTGGCCAATGGGGTACAAGCAGGCATAACTCCCACGGGGCTTGTATTCTTGGGACGCAGGCCAGGCCTGAGAAATGAGGAGAGCCCAGCCCTGGCCCCAGCTGATTCTGACTGCAGTGCAGAGTCTCGGGCATACAAGCAACTGTACTGCCTTTACAGGACCATTGGAAATAGCAAACTATTGTCATCTGAAGCCATCAGACTCAGCGGCAGCATGTTACACAGCAACAGGTAACCAATGCTGCATCCAAATACGCTAATAGTGGGACCTCATTCCACCTTAAGTTTTCTACTCCCCCACGCTCTGCACCCATGTGAGTGCGGACCCCGGGGCTCTGCTTGCAGGCTGTCTCTTCTCTCTGGAGCACTAGAAAGCAGTGGCTGCCTGCTGCCACCTGTCAACCCGCTCAGCTCCCGCACGGCCTCCTGCCTGCTCTTCTCCTGACTTCCTGCTCAGACCCCCTGATTGTGCTCTTCATCAGCAGTGCCTGCTGCCTGACTGCACATGTGGCATCCTTGACTGTACTACAGATTCTTACCAAGGACTTGACACGTTTCATTGAAGTTTCTCAATGGCTTCTGCTAAAAACAGATGGCCTGCAGAAATTCTGGAAACACCTTATGAAGTGCAAAATAGGCCTCAGGAGGTATTAAAGTGATAAGAGGCCTCTGGGGAGAAGTCCTGTTAGCAGGAGGCTAAGCTGTGAGCTGTTCACTGCATCACTTTATAAATCTCTGTCTCAGAGAAGCAGCTCATGCTAGAAAGGAAAAAAACAATTGCAGGTCAGAGTGCTCTCCTTCATGGTGATGGATAAGGTGACAACTTTGTGTTCTTGTGACTAGGTTATCATCAGGGGAGAAAAAAGTGAAAGTGTTAGTCGCCCAGTCATATTCAACACTTTGTGACCCCATGGACTGTAGCCTGCCAGGCTCTTTTGTCCATGCAATTCTCCAGGCAAAAATACCGGAGTGGGTAGCCATTCCCTTCTCTAGGGGATCTTCCTGACTCAGGAATCACACTGGGGTCTCTAGCATTACAGGTGGATTCTTTACCCTCTGAGCTACCAGGGAAGGCCCCCACCCCCTCATCAGGGGAGAGTCAGTTTGCAAAACAAGGCTCCAGCTTGTTAAAAGAGGGAGGGGGCACCCCCAGAAGTTATCCATACTGCCGGGGGTGTGAGGGAGGAAAAGGCCAGGTCTGCTGCACTTCCTGATGCTGGACACTGGCCGAGAGCACCAAGATCCAGAGGAAAGTCAACAAGCAGTTTATGGCGGCAGCGACTGCAACAGCAGAGCGCCTGTCATCCAACATCCCAAATCTTGCCAGTACCTCCCCTTTCCTGGCACATGCCCAGGCTGAGGGTGTGAGGGCACAGGTTTATTTCAAAACATCACTAGGGAGCAACCGGAGGTGGGCGTATTGTGAAGGACAGAAGCAAGATGGGGAGAAAAGACACAGAGCTTGACCTGAAGGCTTCTTCAAATCTTACTGTTGGAAACTAAACTTTCTACTTATATTACATGCTGGTCCCAGTGAATTAGGGTAGATGGTGAAACTGGGATCTGAATGTTTGGCGGGTGGGGGACACGTGCTACATATGGAGAATGGTTCTGACTGTGTTAGAATTTGGTGACTATTTTCAAGGTGATCACTGACAACACCTGCCTTGGGGAGGGGGATGCATGTGTAGACGGACATCACCTTCCTCAAACGAAATCTGTTCAAACCAGCAACTGACTCTATTTCGCAGAGGGACAAAAGCCAACGCTTGAGTCCATTTTAAATGAGAATCTAAGTTCAACTTTTAATTTACATGTTTTTCCATTCAGGCTAAACATCTTATTTCTCATATTACTAGCAAAAGTGATACATCGCCCCCCACCCAATGATACACTCAAAGATCAGAAATTCTTCTACATAAATAAAAAGGAGAGTAATTCCTATGCTTTAGGATCCTAACATTTTAACTACCCTTTTAATATATTGGTTTACAAAGAATTTGGCTTATAAAGTAGAAAACATGTTTATATTTTAATGATATAAAAGATTAAGCAGTTTCAAAAAGCAAGATCTGATATTTAAGATATGTCACTTATAGTAGTCTATTATTCAATTCACTCATTTCAAATAAACTAATATCCTACCATTGCAAAGTTCTGTAGATTAATTATAAACTGTACCAATGTAAAGATATTTTAGAAATTCAGTAACAAGTATTTAAAAATAATTAAGTAAAATATTTATGAGTGGCTTTTGTACGCCCTCTATATTTATAAATTTAGAAAACAGACACTTACCATTAACAGCTTTTTCATAATTTTTCCCTAGGTTTATTAAATTTCGTAGCCCAGGATTGAACTGTTCCATTACATTCTGAAAAACAAACAAAAAACCAAATTAGGAAAATAAGTGACCAGAAGACCAAGTAACCTTTAGAGGTCGTCACTGCATAGCCGAGAATCCCCATGTGTGCCCAGTGGTACTGTCCACAAAGTCATGGATGCTGATTCAAAAGCAGGAAAGAGCACGTCCATCCTGACTGAGGGAACTGGTGTGGCCACATGACCCTGGCCACGCTTGCCCTGGAGCTGCCTAGAACTGACTGTAAATGGAGTCTGCAGCAGACATCCAGTCCCCACAAAGCACACCCTGCAGGGGCTGTCAGTTCAGAAGCCAATGCTCCTTTTGGGTTTAGGTAAGTTAAGGGCTGTCACACTAGTGATAAGAAACACGGGTGCATGACAGGAACTTAAGTATCTGGACAATGTTTTGGCTATCAATAAAGAAGATTTTTGGTCCATAAAGAAGATCAGATCAGATCAGATCAGTCGCTCAGTCGTGTCCGACCTTGCGACCCCATGAACCGCAGCACGCCAGGCCTCCCTGTCCATCACCAGCTCCCGGAGGTCACCAGACCGCATCCATCGAGTCAGTGATGCCATCCAGCCATCTCATCCTCTGTCGTCCCCTTCTCCTCCTGCCCTCAATCCCTCCCAGCATCAGAGTCTTCTCCAATGAGTCACCTTCGCATGAGGTGGCCAAAATACTGAGTTCAGCTTTAGCATCATTCCCTAAGAAATACCAGGAGACCCCAGAATGGACTGTTGATCGCAGTCGGGACCCGAGTCCTCCAACACCACAGCAAGCACAACCGGCGCTCAGCCTCTCACAGTCCAGCCCACATCCAACATGACCACAGGAAAGACCATAGCCTGACTAGGTGAACGTGGCAAAGTGATGTCCTGCTTTGAATATGCTATCTAGGTTGGTCGGCTGAGTGCCAAAGAATTGATGCTTTCAAACTGTGGTGTTGGAGAAGACCCTTGAGAGTCCCTTGGACTGAAAGGAGATCAAATCAGTCAGTCCTAAAGGAAATCAAGCCTGAATATTCATTGTAAGGACTGATGCTTAAGTTGAAGCTCCAATACTTTGGCCACCTTCAGATCAGATCAGATCAGATCAGATCAGATCATTATCAGTCACTCAGTCGTGTCCAACTCTTTGCGACCCCATGAACTGCAGCACGCCAGGCCTCCCTGTCCATTACCAACTCCCGGAGGTCACTCAGACTCACATCCATCGAGTCAGTGATGCCATCCAGCCATTTCATCCTCTGTCGTCCCCTTCTCCTCCTGCCCCCAATCCCTCCCAGCATCAGAGTCTTCTCCAATGAGTCAACTCCTCGCATGAGGTGGCCAAATTACTGGAGTTTCAGCTTTAGCATCATTCCTTCCAAAGAAATCCCAGGGTTGATCTCCTTCAGAATGGACTGGTTGGATCTCCTTGCAGTCCAAGGGACTCTCAAGAGTCTTCTCCAACACCACAGTTCAAAAGCATCAATTCTTCGGCGCTTAGCCTTCTTCACAGTCCAGCTCTCACATTCATACATGACCATGGAAAAACCATAGCCTTGACTAGACGAACCTTTGTTGGCAAAGTGATGTCTCTGCTTTTGAATATGCTATCTAGGTTGGTCATAACTTTCCTTCCAAGGAGTAAGCGTCTTTTAATTTCATGGCTGCAGTCACCATCTGCAGTGATTTTGGAGCCCAGAAAAAGAAAGTCTGACACTGTTTCCACTGTTTCTCCATCTATTTCCCATGTAGTGATGGGACCAGATGCCATGATCTTCGTTTTCTGAATGTTGAGCTTTAAGCCAACTTTTTCACTCTCCACTTTCACTTTCAAGAGGCTTTTTAGTTCCTCTTCACTTTCTGCCATAAGGGTGGTGTCATCTGCATATCTGAGGTTATTGATATTTCTCCCAGCAATCTTGATTCCAACTTGTGTTTCTTCCAGTCCAGCATTTCTCATGATGTACTCTGCATATAAGTTAAACAAACATGGTGACAATATACAGCCTTGACATACTCCTTTTCCTATTTGGAACCAGTCTGTTGTTCCATGTCCAGTTCTAACTGTTGCTTCCTGACCTGCATACAGATTTCTCAAGAGGCAGATCAAGTGGTCTGGTATTCCCATCTCTTTCAGAATTTTCCACAGTTTATTATGATCTACACAGTCAAAGGCTTTGGCATAGTCAATAAAGCAGAAATAGATGTTTTTCTGGAACTCTCTTGCTTTTTTGATGATCCAGCGGATGTTGGGAATTTGATCTCTGGTTCCTCTGCCTTTTCTAAAACCAGCTTGAACATCAGGAAGTTCACAGTTCACATATTGCTGAAGCCTGGCTTGGAGAATTTTGAGCATTACTTTACTAGCGTGTGAGATGAGTGCAATTGTGCAATAGTTTGAGCACTCTTTGGCATTGCCTTTCTTTGGGATTGGGATGAAAACTGACCTTTTCCAATCTTGTGGCCACTGCTGAGTTTTCCAAATTTGCTGGCATATTGAGTGCAGCACTTTCACAGCATCATCTTTCGGGATTTGGAATAGCTCCACTGGAATTCCATCGCCTCCACTAGCTTTGTTCGTAGTGATGCTTTCTAAGGCCCACTTGACTTCACATTCCAGGATGTCTGGCTCTAGGTCAGTGATCGCACCATCATGATTATCTGGGTCGTGAAGCTCTTTTCTGTACAGTTCTTCTGTGTATTCTTGCCACCTCTTCTTAATATCTTCTGCTTCTGTTAGGTCCATACCATTTCTGTCCTTTATCGAGCCCATTTTTGCATGAAATGTTCCTTTGGTATCTCTGATTTTCTTGAATAGATCCCTAGTCTTTCCCATTCTGTTGTTTTCCTCTATTTCTTTGCATTGATCGCTGAAGAAGGCTTTCTTATCTCTTCTTGCTATTCTTTGGAACTCTGCATTCAGATGTTTATATCTTTCCTTTTCTCCTTTGCTTTTCGCTTCTCTTCTTTTCACAGCTATTTGCAAGGCCTCCCCACACAGCCATTTTGCTTTTTTGTATTTCTTTTCCATGGGGATGGTCTTGATCCCTGTCTCCTGTACAATGTCACGAACCTCATTCCATAGTTCATCAGGCACTCTATCTATCAGATCTAGGCCCTTAAATCTATTTCTCACTTCCACTGTATAATCATAAGGGATTTGATTTAGGTCATACCCGAATGGTCTAGTGGTTTTCCCTACTTTCTTCAATTTCAGTCTGAATTTGGCAATAAGGAGTTCATGGTCCGAGCCACAGTCAGCTCCTGGTCTTGTTTTTGCTGATTGGCCACCTTACCTGATGTGAAGAGCCAACTCACTGGAAAAGACCCTGGTACTGGGAAAGATGGAAGGCAGGAGGAGAAGGGGGTGGCAGAGGATGAGATGGTTGGATAGCATCACTGACTCAATGGACAGGAATTTGAGCAAGAGAACAGACATTTCTAAGAGCTGTTTTTGCTCTGCCTAATTACTAGGAGAGGGATGGGTGTAGATGGTTCTAGGACACAGGACAGCGGGGAACGTTCTTGGTAGGTGGTCACCGGCATTTTCTCCTGGCCATCAGTTCATTCATTACATATTTGTGGAGTGTGCACCAGGGCCTGTGCTCACAGCAGTGGAGGTGGAGACGTGGTTTCCCATTCTGGGCTTCATGATGCTCTTATCTCTGCAGATGTCACGGATTTCATTTTTAAAAGCGTAATTTCAACATCAATAGAAGGTCATAAACAGAGAGAGAAGCGCTATGACAAGTATAAGACAGGCAACTATTCAGATCAGATCAGATCAGTCGCTCAGTCGTGTCTGACTCTTTGTGACCCCATGAACCGCAGCACGCCAGGCCTCCCTGTCCATCACCAGCTCCCGGAGGTCACTCAGACTCACATCCATCAAGTCAGTGATGCCATCCAGCCATCTCATCCTCTGTCGTCCCCTTCTCCTCCTGCCCTCAATGCCTCCCAGCATCAGAGTCTTCTCCAATGAGTCAACTCTTCACATGAGGTGGCCAAAATACTGGAGTTTCAGCTTTAGCATCATTCTTTCCAAAGAAATTCCAGGATTGATCTCCTTCAGAATGGACTGGTTGGATCTTCTTGCAGTCCAAGGGACTCTTCAAGAGTCTTCTCCAACACCAGAGTTCAAAAGCATCAATTCTTCGGCGCTCAGCCTTCTTCACAGTCCAGCTCTCACATCCATACATGACCACAGGAAAGACCATAGCCTTGACTAGGTGAACCTTTGTTGGCAAAGTAATGTCTCTGCTTTTCAGTATGCTATCTAGGTTGGTCATAACTTTCCTTCCAAGGAGTAAGCGTCTTTTAATTTCTTGGCTGCAGTCACCATCTGCAGTGATTTTGGAGCCCAGAAAAAGAAAGTCTGACACTGTTTCCACTGTTTCCCCATCTATTTCCCATGAAGTGATGGGACCAGATGCCATGATCTTCGTTTTCTGAATGTTGAGCTTTAAGCCAACCTTTTCACTCTCCACTTTCACTCTCATCAAGAGGCTTTTTAGCCCCTCTTCACTTTCTGCCATAAGGGTGGTGTCATCTGCATATCTGAGGTTATTGATATTTCTCCCAGCAATCTTGATTCCAACTTGTGTTTCTTCCAGTCCAGCATTTCCCATGATGTACTCTGCATATAAGTTAAATAAACATGGTGACAATATACAGCCTTGACATACTCCTTTTCCTATTTGGAACCAGTCTGTTGTTCCATGACCAGTTCTAACTGTTGCTTCCTGACCTGCATACAGATTTCTCAAGAGGCAGATCAGGTGGTCTGGTATTCCCATCTCTTTCAGAATTTTCCACAGTTTATTGTGATCTACACAGTCAAAGGCTTTGGCATAGTCAATAAAGCAGAAATAGATGTTTTTCTGGAACTCTCTTGCTTTTTTGATGATCCAGCGGATGTTGGGAATTTGATCTCTGGTTCCTCTGCCTTTTCTAAAACCAGCTTGAACATCAGGAAGTTCATGGTTCACATATTGCTGAAGCCTGGCTTGGAGAATTTTGAGCATTACTTTACTAGCATGTGAGATGAGTGCAAGTGTGCAATAGTTTGAGCACTCTTTGGCATTGCCTTTCTTTGGGATTGGGATGAAAACTGACCTTTTCCAATCTTGTGGCCACTGCTGAGTTTTCCAAATTTGCTGGCATATTGAGTGCAGCACTTTCACAGCATCATCTTTCAAGATTTGGAATAGCTCCACTGGAATTCCATCACCTCCACTAGCTTTGTTCGTAGTGATGCTTTCTAAGGCCCACTTGACTTCACATTCCAGGATGTCTGGCTCTAGGTATTCAGAACATTGGTCTAAATTTAAAACGCTATCCTAAATCTGATGTTACAGACAAGAAATCATTCCTATGAGGCTTTGAATATATTTGGTGACTGAATATATTTGCCCCACCTACAAACAATAAGCTTCATAATATTAATCTTTCCAGGTAGACCAGTCAAATCTATTTACCACCCACCTCAACCAAAATGTGTACCTTGTTTGTAGAGGCCCAAGCAACAAAGAATAAAAAAACCACACAACTTTCAAAGGGCAGAAACATGACACATATATATTCTTCGGGATAAAGAGGTTCTCCATTACATGTTAGCAGGGGAGAAAGACCATAATAACTTTTATTATAACTGTTCTTTGTTAAAGAACATTATAACTTTTATTTAGTATTATTAAAGGTTTATTTACCAGCTTTTATTTTATTAGATGCATTTTATTTTATTAGACAAAAAATGGAAAATAATCCCTGCCTCAACCCTTCCCCACCCCTGGCCTTACTCCCATGTAGCAGCTCCACTGAAAATGCTCTTTTATATTTACTGCCATAGTTTTGATGAATATTCTTGACTTCTTGACTTTGGACAATAACCACTGGCCTTCTGCTATAGTAAACAACTCTACTTTCCTTGTTTCCAGTATTCCCTACATTAATAGCAGTTTCCTGGAAAATCAATAGTCAATATTTATCATGACTTTGTAAATACTGGTCACTATAATGCAAGGAATGCACCAAGAACTGCGCTTCCTTTCTGGATACACTTTTGTTTCTCCTGAGACTAACAAGTCTCATTCCAATGCCTCCTAGATTTTTCCATGCATCTTCCTCACACTCCATGAGATCTAACAGAAGCCTACTGATACCTTTCAAGCTGAAGTTGTCAGTTAATCTTCATTTTTTTTTTTTTTTTCTCCCAAAACGTCCCCAAGGACTCTCTGTCCTCTTGCTCAGCCTGGCCTGACCGCTTTCTGCCACGCTGTTGCCCTCACATGTCCCTTTTTGGTCTCCCATGTGACGAGAGTCTCATTAGCTGGATTCCACATCTTCCTCTTTCTTCATTTATCCCTATTTGCTGGAGATCATTCTCTAAGAATGACCTGAGAAATGACATAGGAGGTAGATGTGAGTCCCCATGTGTCTGAAATTATATTTACCTTGATGTTTGATTGGTATTTCGCTGGGCAGAGTACTTCAGGTTGAAAGTGATTTTCCCTTAGGATTTAAAAGATATTGCTCCTTATATATATTACTGTCTTTATTTTTTAAAATAATTTTATTTCTTTTCAGCTGTGCTGGGTCTCTGCTGCTGCATAGGCTTTTCTCTAGCTGCAGCAAGCACAGGCTGTAGGGCGTGCCAGTGGCCGAGGCTCCTGGGCTCGGGAGCACAGGCTCAGCAGCTGTGGCACACCAGCTTAGCTGGTCTGAGGCAAGTGGGAGCCAACCCGTGTCTCCTGCGCTGGCAGGAGGACTCCTTACCACTGAGTCATCAGGGAAGCCCTCCACTCTCTTTAATATCCAGTTTTGCTACTGAGAAGTCAGCTGTCATTTGTATATGACATTTTTTTTTTTTTTTTATGGGATGGGGTAGGGGAAGGGGCTTATTTCTGGAACCCTTCTCTTTATTTCTGTGTTCTGAAACTACACAGTGGTCTGTCTCAGTGTGGGTATTTTTTTAATTTACTTTACTGGCACTCAAGCAGACCCTACCCATAGAGAAAAATACATCCTTCAGGTCTGAAAAATGTTCCTGTTTGATTCTCATCTCTTCATTCTCTGGAACTCTGAGAAGGATTTCATATAACCTGGATTTATTCTCAAATCATCTTACCCTTTTCCTCTGATTCTTCGTTTTTTGTTCTGTGTCTGACAGATAGCCTCAACTTTACTTTCCAACTCTTCTGTTTTTAAAACTTTTGATGTATTTTTGGGCTCTTTCAAGGTTTTTGATTATTCCTTTTAAAAGGCATCCTGTTCTTGTTTTATGGATGTGGTATCATCTCTTATCTAAGTAAACTGTAATTTGAGGGCTATTACCAGCGATCAATGCAAAGAAATAGAGGAAAACAACAGAACAGGAAAGACTAGGGATCTCTTCAAGAAAATCAGAGATACCAAAGGAACATTTCATGCAAAGATGGTCTCGATAAAGGACAGAAATGGTATGGACCTAACAGAAGCAGAAGATATTAAGAAGAGGTGGCAAGAATACACAAAAGAACTGTACAAAAAAGAGCTTCACGACCCAGATAATCATGATGGTGCGATCACTGACCTAGAGCCAGACATCCTGGAATGTGAAGTCAAGTGGGCCTTAGAGGGCATCACTACGAACAAAGCTAGTGGAGGCGATGGAATTCCAGTGGAGCTATTCCAAATCTTGAAAGATGATGCTATGAAGGTGCTGCACTCAATATGCCAGGAAATTTGGAAAACTCAGCAGTGGCCACAAGATTGGAAAAGGTCAGTTTTCATCCCAATCCCAAAGAAAGGCAATGCCAAAGAGTGTTCAAACTATTGCACAATTGCACTCATCTCACACGCTAGTAAAGTAATGCTCAAAATTCTCCAAGCCAGGCTTCAGCAATATGTGAACCGTGAACTTCCTGATGTTCAAGCTGGTTTTAGAAAAGGCAGACGAACCAGAGATCAAATTGCCAACATCCGCTGGATCATGGAAAAAGCAAGAGAGTTCCAGAAAAACATCTATTTCTGCTTTATTGACTATGCCAAAGCCTTTGACTGTGTAGATCACAATAAACTGTGGAAAATTCTGAAAGAGATAGGAATACCAGACCACCTGATCTGCCTCTTGAGAAATCTGCATGCAGGTCAGGAAGCAACAGTTAGAACTGGTCATGGAACAACAGACTGGTTCCAAATAGGAAAAGGAGTATGTCAAGGCTGTATATTGTCACCATGTTTATTTAACTTATATGCAGAGTACATCATGGGAAATGCTGGACTGGAAGAAACACAAGTTGGAATCAAGATTGCTGGGAGAAATATCAATAACCTCAGATATGCAGATGACACCACCCTTATGGCAGAAAGTGAAGAGGGGCTAAAAAGCCTCTTGATGAGAGTGAAAGTGGAGAGTGAAAAGGTTGGCTTAAAGCTCAACATTCAGAAAACAAAGATCATGGCATCTGGTCCCATCACTACATGGGAAATAGATGGAGAAACAGTGGAAACAGTGTCAGACTTTCTTTTTCTGGGCTCCAAAATCACTGCAGATGGTGACTGCAGCCATGACATTAAAAGACGCTTACTCCTTGGAAGGAAAGTTATGACCAACCTAGATAGCATACTGAAAAGCAGAGACATTACTTTGCCAACAAAGGTTCACCTAGTCAAGGCTATGGTCTTTCCTGTGGTCATGTATGGATGTGAGAGCTGGACTGTGAAGAAGGCTGAGCGCCGAAGAATTGATGCTTTTGAACTCTGGTGTTGGAGAAGACTCTTGAGAGTCCCTTGGACTGCAGGGAGATCCAACCAGTCCATTCTGAAGGAGATCAGCCCTGGGATTTCTTTGGAAGGAATGATGCTAAAGCTGAAACTCCAGTATTTTGGCCACCTCATGTGAAGAGTTGACTCATTGGAGAAGACTCTGATGCTGGGAGGGATTGAGGGCAGGAGGAGAAGGGGACGACAGAGGATGAGATGGCTGGATGGAATCACTGACTCGATGGATGCGAGTCTGGGTGACCTCCGGGAGTTGGTGATGGACAGGGAGGCCTGGCGTGCTGCGTTTCATGGGGTCGCAAAGAGTCGGACACGACTGAGCGACTAATCTGATCTGATCTGACCTGCCACTCCCCCACTGTTGGGTATCTAACTGTCTTTCATGTTGGAGGCATTCCTTACGTGTCTGGTGATCCTTGACTATCAGTTTGTATTTAGGAATCAAGCCCTAAAGCGCTGGCTGGAAGTGTGCGCATGTGCATTCAGGATGGCTATTCATTAGGCGGCTTCATTCAAAACAACTGGACAGCGAGTCAGCTGTAAAGAAACTGGCCAAGAGACAGTAACCAAGGACCACTGGGTCTCTCCAGAGAAACTTCTAATTTCCTATCCCTGGGGGTGGGCGGGGGGTGGAAACGGCAGTCACCAGGGAGCCAGCTTTCCCAGGTCTGGAAGGCGGTTGGGTATCCTCCAGTTCACTGTGCTGACTCCTTCCTGAGTTTCAGTCCCTCGGCTGGGGTCTCCAAGTTGAGAGCAGCGCTGAGTAACGCATCCTGAGACTGCACCTTGGCTGCCAGGCAGAGGGGGCAGCTGTGACAGTGGTGGCTGGGGCAGCCAGGGGGCCTGGGGGTGAGCCGCCTGCATCACGCCTGTCCCCGCCCTGAGGCTCCCCCCTTCTGTGGGGCCTGCTCTGCAGCCCGGGGGCTTTCTGGGCTGAAGGGTTCAGTTCTCTGCGGCATTCCTCTCTGCAGGCTCCTTCAGTTCGTGTAAGGCAGTTATCGTACCTCTGTCCATTTCTATCACCCAAATTTCTTTAGGCTTTTGGTCAATAGATATTTTCTTTCTCAGGTATCTACATTATGGATTTACAGGGGGTTAAGTTCCTTTGCCATCATTTTAATGTATTCTCAGAAAAGAAGAAAAATATGAGGTCAATGAGCCACGCTTAACTGGAAGTCCACTTAGCTTGTCTTGCTGGAGCCAGTCAGCTGAGCCTCATTCACAGGCAGAGCCATGAAGCCCCAGAGCCGAGGCTGCCCTCTCACCCTGGCAAGCCAGTCAGTCTTAGCACCTGATCACGGGGACCTGTCACCATAGCTGCTATTTCTATCATCTTTCCTTAATTCTTTTAAGTTTTTACTTTTGAAATAGCTTAAGGCACACAACTCGGGGAAGGCAATGGCACCCCACCCCAGTACTTTTGCCTGGAAAAATCCCATGGACGGAGGATCCTAGTAGGCTCCAGTCCATGGGGTCGCTAAGAGTCGGACACGACTGAGCGACTTCACTTTCACTTTTCACTTTCATGCATTGGAGAAGGAGATGGCAACCCACTCCGGTATTCTTGCCTGGAGAATCCCAGGGACAGGGGAGCCTGGTGGGCTTCCGTCTGTGGGGTCGCACAGAGTCGGACACGACTGAAGCGACTTAGCAGCAGCAGCAGCAAGGCACACAACTAGTTATAAAAACTGTATAAAAGGTCCCATGTATGCTTCCACCAATGGGAACTTAGACGGTCAAAGTACATCATCTAAACCAGGAAACCAACATTGGTACAACACAGTTAAACTACAGACCTTATTTGGATTTACCAGTTGTTACCCCTCTAATTTGCAGGGTGTGTGCCTTGTTTCTATGAAGTTTTATCACACGTATAGATTTGTATAACCGTCACCACAATTACGATATAGAACTCTTCCAGTAACACAAAGGTCCCCAGGATACTACCCCTTTATAATAAAGCCCAATCACCCTAACCCCTGGCAACCGCTGATCTCAATCATCATAATTTTGTCACTGTGAGGATGTAATATAGGTGGAGTTGTACAGTATGTGGCCTTTAGAGACTGATTTTTCCACTCAGCACAATGTCCTTTAAGAACCACCCAAGTTGCTGGGTGCATCACCAGCTTATTCCTTTCTTCTGTCAGTGTTCCAGGGCGTGGATGTATCACAGTCTATCCACTGCACCGTCGACTATCTGGGTCGTTTTCAGGTTTCAGCAATTACAAATAACCCTGATGTGGACAATCACGTACAGACTTGTGAGTGAACGTTGTGTTCCTGTCTCTAGACTAAACGCCTGGTAGTTCAACTGCCACGCCACACAGGAGGTGGGTGTATAACTTTACAGGAAGCTGCCATGCTGTTTTCCAGAGCTGGCTGTACTGTTTTACCTTCCCATAGGCAATGTATAAGATTTCAGTAATTTTTAAAATGTAATAACTTCATTAGAAAATGGTTGCTTTCCAATAAAAAGATAAAACTATTTTGAAACATCATTTAAAATTCTTACAATAATCTTACGTGCCTGAGTCTAGATGGTAATATGTACAAGGATACCAATACAGAGCAACCTGCCTTCTAGCAGACAAGCAGTCACAAAAAGAAGCTAAGCTCTGTGTTCTTTCCTAAGATTATTCTTAGTTCAAAATAGAATTTGATTTCTTGATAGAATTCTTGGACTGTTTACATATAACTCCTCTCTTAAAATTTCAAAAACAATGAATTCATGAGAACTTTCAGAGTTAATACCAAGCATAAACCATTATCCAAATGGAAAAAAGTTCAACTAAGACAAGAGACCACCACTGACTTCAGAGAAAACAATACAAGAATTTTTAAGCTTGGAAGATCAACATATACTTCAATTCTTTATTTTCGGTTTTGCTACAGAAATGGTTCCCCTGGAAATTCTGGCCTCTTTGAATAGTGGAAAATCCACTTCTCCACTGGCTGTTGGCCATTAATCTAGCTATTTTAGCTGAAGTACATGTATTTTTAAACTCAGGAACAGAAAAGCAGTGTGGCTGTCATAATTCACAATCTGCAAAATTTTTATCATAGCAATGGATGTCCTTGTGAATTGGACAAGTCCTAAATTTTGGGAGGTGGGGGCAGTAGTTGGGTCAAAGGCCACGCGTGTCAAGGCTTGCCAAGAACTGAATTGTTTATAGAGACTCAAATTTAGAATCAAGAGCAGTAATGAACAAATCCATTTTAAGTTTGGCACAAAGAATAAAAGGCTTAAGATTCCAAGTATAAAAACAAAATACATTATAAAAGGCATTATTGGGCCAAGAATCACTATTTTGTTACCATCAATAACAAAAGCCTAGGAAGTATTCCAACAGTTACTGCTCAGTGAGGGGGATACTGTGTCAAAGCAGTCTGAACCAAAATGAGTTTCCTTTTCATTCAGGGAAGAACATGGATCTTCTAGGCTAAAAAAGATGACAGGCAACATCTCTGTTGTACCTGTGCTGCACCTCATAGTGAAGAGGGTTGGTTCTGCCAGAAGAGCTCTGGGCCTTAGGGAATTTGTCCCTAGCTAGTCCCCAGACCACTGAGGAAAAGGCCGCTGAGAACCTACAGGCACATCCCACCAGATTTCTAGCTGCTCCGTTTAACTCATACAATTCCTCTGCCTCATGTAGTTACAGATCAGAATTGTAAAAGGTATTACACAATCTGATGATGGTTTCAACTTTCTCACCATTTAGATTTTTCTTTCATTATTGAAAATTATTACCTTTACCAGTATGAAACTACAGATAAAGCATAAATACAAATATGACTAGACAGATGGTTAAACTGAGCTGACCTTAAATTCCTAAGCAGTAGTTTCTCTTTCCATTTCTTTTGTCAATTCTCTACAAGACCAAGGACAAATTATTTGATATTTCAGCTGTTTGTTTTAACTTTTCTCAGTTGAAAAGTATGGGTTATAGTTACACTAGAATAAGCTTTAAAAGTGATTTAAGAATCTCTAATATGGGGCTTTTTATAACTTGATTCAGGTACTGTATGTATCTTTGAAATTTTTGATATTTTATTTTAAACAATCTCATGTAAATTAATCTAGCAATGTCACAAATCTTAAATAAGGTATCCTTTAATTTCATGTGACATAAATACTTGTTCATAAGGGCTAACTATAGTTTCCAGTAGTCATGTATCGGAGAAGGCAATGGCACCCCACTCCAGTACTCTTGCCTGGAAAATCCCATGGACGGGAGGAGCCTGGTAGGCTGCAGTCCATGGAATCGCTAAGAGTCGGACACGACTGGGCAACTTCACTTTCACTTTTCACTGTCATGCATTGGAGAAGGAAATGGCAACCCACTCCAGTGTTCTTGCCTGGAGAATCCCAGGGATGGGGGAGCCTGGTGGGCTGCCGTCTATGGGGTCGCACAGAGTTGGACACAACTGAAGCGACTTAGTAGCAGTAGTAGTAGTAGTCATGTATGGATGTGAGAGATGGACCATAAAGAAGGCTGAGCACTGAAGAATTGATGCTTTTGAACTGTGGTGTTGGAGAAGACTCTTGAGAGTCCCTTGGACTGCAAGGAGATCAAACCAATCAGTCCTAAAGGAAATCAATACTGAATATTCATCGGAAGGACTGATGCTGAAGCTGAAGCTCCAATACTTTGGCCACCTGATGTGAAGAGCTGACTCATTAAAAAAGATGCTGATCCTGGGGATGATTGAAGGCAAGAGAAGGGGATGACAGAGGATGAGATGGTTGGATGGCATCACCGACTCAATGGACATGAGTTTGAGCAAGCTCTAGGAGATGGTGAAGGAGAGGGAAGCCTGACGAGCTGCAGTGCATGGGGTCACAAAGAGGAAGATACGACTGAGTGACTCAACAACAGGGCTATCTGAGATTACTTCTAGATAGAAGTCATTTGTATTAATAGAAAATCTCACTTCCTTCTTCCAGGTGTTTCCGGAAGCTGCATTTTCTAAACTGACATCATCAGTATGTGATTATGTCCCCTGCCTTTAGAGAAAGCTGTTGTTGTTTAGTTCCTAAGTCATGTCCAACTCTTTTGTGACCCAGTGGACTGTAGCCTCCCAGGCTCTTCTGTCCATGGGATTTCCCAAGCAACAAGACTGGACTGGGTTGCCATTTCCTTTTCCAGGGGCTCTTTCTGACCTAGGGATCAAACCACATCTCCTGCATTGGCAGGTGGGTTCTTTACCACTAAGCCACCTTTGGAGCCCTTAGGGCAAGTAATGGTGAGTAAATCTGGCAAAAGGGCAGATGCCTGTGGACTAACTGATGGTCTGAAGAGCCATGTGTTCATGCCCATCTTGAATGGGGAGCAGAAGCCAAGAAAATTAGACAACTGAGATATTTTTGTTTGAAAGATTAAGTTAGAGAAAAAGTACTCATATTTGAAGATATAAATACAGAAAAATGCTTCCCACCAGTCGAATGTGAACAGTCTGTATGATCTGTCTAGGCTACCAGCTATCAACTGTATTACAGATCAATTAGTATCATCTGAGTGCCGAAGAACTGATGCTTTCAAATTGTGGTGCTGGAGAAGACTCTAGAGAGTCCCTTGGACAGCAAGAAGATCAAATCAGTCAATCCTAAAGAAAATCAACCCTGAATCTTCATTGGAAGGACTGTTGCTAAAGTTGAAGCTTCAATACACTGGCCACCTGATGGTAAGAACTGACTCATTGGAAAAGACCCTGATGCTGGGAAAAATTGAAGGCAGGAGAGGGTATGGCAGAGGATGGGATGGTTAGGTAGCATTACAGACTCAATGGACATGAATTTGAGCAAACTCCAGGAGATAGTGGACGACAGGGAAGCCTGGTGTACTGCAGTCCACGGGGTTGCAAAGAGTCAGACACGACTTAGCGACTGAACAACAACAAATAATTTGTAACATGCCATCCCAGTAGCAATGAACATGAAGGGTGGGGGAACATGGCATAAAAACACTATGGCCTCGAATCCTTGGGCAAATCACATCTATCCTTGCTGAGCCCCCGTCTCCTCCTCTGTAAGGTGGCAAAACTCATTTTTACCTCATGACGGGTATGAGGATTCATGAAATAATAACTAACATTTATGGAACACTTACTATGCGCTCTTCAGGGCACCTGACTCCTAGTGCACTGAATCAACTATAGTAATTAACGTTGCCAGACAGGAGCTCGGAAGTATTAGTCTGCTCTTCAGAGGGATGAGCATTCCTATTTACATAGAAGTCTCCAGGTTACCACCGCTTCCTCTCAGTAAGGTGAAAACAAATGATCCAGGCCCTCCTGCCTCAAAGTGTCACGTCAGGGTGAGAGAGATCATAAATACAAAAACCTCCAGAAGCAGGTGGTACCAAGAAAACTGGAGGTGTAATTATTATCTGCTCTATCCAGTTGGAAACTCGATTCCTTTTTTCTTTCTGAGATGCATTTTGATGCTCCAGAGTCTATGTTTCAGGTTCTAGGCCTGGCATCTCACTTGGGTTCTCTCTTCAGACCCTAACAATGCAACAGTTATCACCCCCATTTTACAGATGAGACATGAAACTTTGAGATGTGAAATATAAAAACCTCCCCGAAGGTCCCATAGGTAGAATCAGGCCCAGGCACTAACCTTTGTACTCACCCCTCAGGCCTCCAGATAAGTTCTTTGAGGAGGATTATGCAATAAAGTGAGGTAAAAAATGCTTGTATGACAGCGATCACTATTTCAGGTAAGAAATTATGCAGGTTTCTGCAGTTTTCTTTGGGGAAGAATCTTACCCCTGGTTTGTTGCTGTTGTTTAGTCGCTATGTCAGGCCTGACTCCTTACAGCCTCATCAACTGTAGCCCATCAGGCTCCCCTGTCCATGGGCTTTCCCAGGCAAGGGCAAGAATACTGGGTGAGTTGCCATTTCCTTCTCCAGGGAATCTTCCCAACCAGGGATCGAACCCACACCTCCTGCATTGGTAGGCAGATTCTTTTACCGCTGAGCCACCAGGGAAACTCCTCTTGATGTTAGATGAGTATAATTAATCTTCTAATAGTTACACAATATGGACAAGTTCTACCTAGGCAAACAAATATTTCTGACTTTTTCCTTTTCTTTCCCTTAAAAAAAAGGGAAGGAGTGGGGGAGAAAAAGGAGATTCTCCAACTATCTGCAGTCCTCCTGGGAATCAGTAATGGTTAACACTGTCATGTTGATTTCCTTTGCTGAAAAGGAATTAAAACGTTACAGAACTACATAGCAAAACCACAAGGTGTTTTAACCACCCCATCCAAGTCTCATCGCTTACTCCTTGGAAGGAAAGTTATGACCAACCTAAATAGCATATTCAAAAGCAGAGACATTGCTTTGCCAACAAAGGTTCATCTAGTCAAAGCTATGGTTTTTCCAGTGGTCATGTATGGATGTGAGAGCTGGACTGTGAAGAAGGCTGAGCGCCGAAGAATTGATGCTTTTGAACTCTGGTGTTGGAGAAGACTCTTGAGAGTCCCTTGGACTGCAAGGAGATCCAACCAGTCCATTCTGAAGGAGATCAGCCCTGGGATTTCTTTGGAGGGAATGATGCTGAAGCTGAAACTCCAGTACTTTGGCCACCTCATGTGAAGAGTTGACTCATTGGCGAAGACTCTGATGCTGGGAGGGATTGAGGGCAGGAGAAGGGGACGACAGAGGATGAGATGGCTGGATGGCATCACTGACTCGATGGACTTGAGTCTGAGTGAACTCCGGGAGTTGGTGATGGACAGGGAGGCCTGGCGTGCTGCGATTCATGGAGTCTCAGAGTTGGACACGACTGAGCGACTGATGATCTGATCTGATCCAAGTCTCATATCTTTTTTATCTGCCCACAGGGAACCGCTAATTGACTGGAAACTTTCTAACTCATTTTATACACACATATATTTAGTCGGGATTGGTAATTTTGCTTGAGCATTTAATTAAATAAATAGTATCATATAATAAATTTTACTGTCACATCTTTTTAAAAAATTCAATGTTATACTTCAGAGACCTGTTGACCTGATATGTGTAAACTGAGTTTATTCCTATTTAACTTCTTTCTGTATCCCTTTGTGATGGCTAATTTTGTGTGTCTGCTACCGTACCTAGTTAGTCGACTGAATACTAATTTAGGTGTTGTTGTGTAGGACTTCTGAAGATGTGGTTAACCACCAGTAGCTTTTAGGAGACAACCCTCCATAATCTGTGTGGGTTTCACTCAATCCATTGAAAGGCTTTAAGAATAAAACTGAGGTTTCCCTGAGGAAGAAGACATTCTGCTCATGGACTTCCAGCTGCTGGCTTACCCTATAATTTCAGATTTTCCAGACCCCCACAACCACATAAGCCAATTTTTTTACTTCCTCATCTAGGTGACATCTAGAGGGCTTACAAATTACTGCTAATACCAACTGTTTGGCAAGAAGCTGTCCGTGTCTGTGCACATGGGGAAGAATTTACTTAGAAATAGAATCGCTGGGCACAGAGTACATGATAGATTTTTCACTTTTGTTCGATATTGTCAAACACTTTCTCCAAAGTGGCCGCAGCAATCTGTGCTCCTACAACCACTGTACTATTTTGCCATGATTACCAACACTTGGTGTTATCACACTTTTTTGCCTGATAGGTTAAAAGTTCTGTTTAAGTACCATAAACTGTTTCCCTTGTCAGCACTAAAAAAGGACCCAGGACTGAACTATCTAAGCAGGGGAAGAGACATAAAGGTAGTTCCCTGGTGGCTCAGCTGGTAAAGAATCTGCCTGCAATGCAGGAGACCTGGGTTTGATCCCTGGGTTGGGTTGGGAAGATGCCCTGGAGAAAGGAATGGCAACCCACTCTAGTATTCTTGCCTGGAGAATCCCCATGGACACAGGAGCCTGGAGGGCTACAGTCCATGGGGTCAAAAAGAGTCAGACATGACTAAGCATAGAGAACACACAAAGAGCCCGAGTCTACCGTGGAGGAAAGTCAACAGTGACTTCTGTCCTTTTCACCACAGGGTAGGACCAGGCACGGAGAGCATGGCTACGGCCCGCAATCAAGGGCTGCCGCCACCGCTCCCCACCCCCATCGCTGTGCTCCAGGCGCAGTGGCTTCTGGGCTGTGCTCTCAACAGGCCAACGCGAGGGTCCTGCTCTCCTGCCTGCAGGCTTTTTTTCTCCTGGACACCCAGCCACCTCAGTCTCAGAGATGCTTCCTCGACCTTCCTCCTCCTCCTCTTTCCAGGTCTGTTTCTTGCTTCTCTTTCCTCAACAGGCTTTTCTCTACCTCACAGGATACTGCCTGTGTACTCTGTCTCCCTAGTAAAAACTAAGGAAATGAATTAAAGTCAAGGATCACTGTACTTCCAGCACCAAGTGCAGGCTTGAACCGTCTAATGCCCAAGCTGTGCTCACAGTGGCAGTTCTTGAATTCTTTTAGAATGATGTAAGAGCTGTGTGTGCTCCTGGATGAACCGGCTGCATGCAGTGCCTTCAGCTCATCTGATGGGCACACAGACTCAACGACTAGGCGGGCTGATCAGCCACGGCCAGGGTCCCCAGAGTGAAGGAATGCACTGCTCGTGGCTTCATTAGCTCAACCTGAGGCTCAGGGAAGCTGCAAGACGCTGCCCTTTACCTACGAAGTCAGAACAGGCTTTGCTGTTGTTTAGTCACTGAGTCTCATCTGACTGGAGTCCGCCAGGCTTCTGTCCACGCGATTTCCCAGGCAAGAATACTGGAGTGGGTTGCCATTTCCTCCTCTAGGGGATCTTCCTAATCCAGGGATTGAACCCGTGTCTCCTGCATTGATTGGAAGGTGGATTCTTTATCACTGAGCCACCAGGGAAGCCCATAACAGCCTTACAAAGCCTATAAATGCCACTCTTTCCTTGTGAATTTTGCGTCCCAACTCTATGTTTCTCCAAGTTGACATTTAAATTACTTTTAAAATATTTAGGTGATAATATAGTTCTCAAAAAAATACCTTGCTGGCAACAATTCAAATGTCCATTAACTGGTGAACAGGTGAAGAAACATGATACATCCATAAATGGAATAAAAATGCCAAAAAAAATGAGTAAAGTACAACATGGATAAACTCCATTATCCAAAAGTGAAAGAAGCTGGTCACAAAAGACTACCTATTATTGTACGATTCCATTTCTATGAAATATCTAGAAAATACAAAGAAAATGTATTAGTGATTGCCTGGGGCTGGGGTTGAGAATGAGAAATGACAGCAAATGGACGCAAAGGACCTTTGTGGGATGATGGAAATGTTGTAAAATAGGCTTGTGGTAATAGCTGCACAATTCTGTAAATTGACTAAAAAATTATTGAATTGTACATTTAAAATGAGTGAATTTTAGAGTTTATAAGTTACACCTCAATAAAGATGTTTAAAAAAAAAAAACACAAAAAACAAACAGTAACAACGAAAATCCTTGACAGCTCTTCTCAACATCCCAGGCTGCTCAGGGTGTATGTGCACACTTAATCGCTTGGTTCTGTCCGATTCTTTGTGAGCCCACGGACTGTAGCCCACTTGGCTTCTCTGTCCATGGAATTTTTCAGACAAGAATACTGGAATGGGTTGCCATTTCCTCCTCCAGAGGATCTTTCCTGACCCAGGGATTGAACTCACATTTCCTTCATCTCCTACACCGGCAGGCGATTCTTTACCACTGAGCCACCTGGGAAAACTTTTGTCCTTACACCTGGCAAGACTGTAACCTTCATCAAGGCTACAGAGCTGTGTTTTCTGACCAGCCTGCTGCCCACAGAAAAGTCAGATGTGCTCAGACGCAGGCCATCTACTGTCCTCTGTGAACACTGGTCCAGGACCAGACAGAATGATGCTCCTGGTCTGAAGAACACTTAAGCCCATGTAGCTTTAGCAGCAACTTCCGCCACTCAATCAATCAGATCCATTAGTAGAAAAAGAAAACCCAGCCATTTGGAGACGAATCTCCTGGATTAGCGGTTGTCTCTCCAGCTACAACTGAGGAAGGAGTTTGGCAAAGCTTCTCCAAGCAAAAAAATCCTTATTGTGTCCCTCTCAAAGGACAGCTTCAGAAACTTTGACTTAAACATTGTTTTGCCTTCCTTTTTCCTTTCCTTTCTTCATCCATAGCCAGGCTTTGGCTTATAGATAATTATTTCTGCCAAGCTGGTCCTTCATTCAGAGGACAAAAGGGATGCTAGAAATGATGCCATGAGGTGCCAAGGGTTCCAGGCTCCACCCCCACCACATGGCCTCTGCCCAAGAAGCCACTGGGCCAGTGGTTAGTAAAGCACAGGGCCAGCTCTCTGGGCTTAGCCTCTCCTAGAACATTCTGACAGAGTTCAGAGAACCTGGTAGGTCCTAAGCTCCTTAAGAACCAATCAAGTGATGAGAAGCAGAGTGACCTGAACCAGAAAGGTATGTACTGCTACCTCTTAAGATCCCTTAACTTGAAGCAGTCACATCTCCGAGATCTTTTATTTCATTGTTTAAAGACACAGAGTTCTGTAACAAAACTCTACCTTCCCTACTCATTTAGGCCACCAAAACTGCTCTGAGATCAGATCAGATCAGTCGCTCAGTCGTGTCCGACTCTTTGTGACCCCATGAACTGCAGCACGCCAGGCCTCCCTGTCCATTACCAACTCCTGGAGGTCACTCAGACTCATATTCATCGACTCAGTGATGCCATCCAGCCATCTCATCCTCTGTCGTCCCCTTCTCCTCTTGCCCTCAATCCCTCCCAGCATCAGTCTTCTCCAATGAGTCAACTCTTCACATGAGGTGGCCAAAATACTGGAGTTTCAGCTTTAGCATCATTCCTTCCAAAGAAATCCCAGGGCTGATCTCCTTCAGAATGGACTGGTTGGATCTCCTTGCAGTCCAAGGGACTCTCAAGAGTCTTCTCCAACACCACAGTTCAAAAGCATCAATTCTTCGGCGCTCAGCCTTCTTCACAGTCCAGCTCTCACATCCATACATGACCACAGGAAAGACCATAGCCTTGACTAGGCGAACCTTTGTTGGCAAAGTGATGTCTCTGCTTTTGAATATGCTATCTAGGTTGCTCATAACTTTCCTTCCAAGGAGTAAGCGTCTTTTAATTTCATGGCTGCAGTCACCATCTGCAGTGATTTTGGAGCCCAGAAAAATAAAGTCTGACACTGTTTCCACTGTTTCTCCATCTATTTCTCATGTAGTGATGGGACCAGATGCCATGATCTTCGTTTTCTGAATGTTGAGCTTTAAGCCAACCTTTTCACTCTCCACTTTCACTTTCATCAAGAGGCTTTTGAGTTCCTCTTCACTTTCTGCCATAAGGGTGGTGTCATCCGCATATCTGAGGTTATTGATATTTCTCCCAGCAATCTTGATTCCAACTTGTGTTTCTTCCAGTCCAGCATTTCTCATGATGTACTCTGCATATAAGTTAAACAAACATGGTGACAATATACAGCCTTGACATACTCCTTTTCCTATTTGGAACCAGTCTGTTGTTCCATGACCAGTTCTAACTGTTGCTTCCTGACCTGCATACAGATTTCTCAAGAGGCAGATCAGGTGGTCTGGTATTCCCATCTCTTTCAGAATTTTCCACAGTTTATTGTGATCCACACAGTCAAAGGCCTTGGCATAGTCAATAAAGCAGAAATAGATGTTTTCCTGGAACTCTCTTGCTTTTTCCATGATCCAGTGGATGTTGGCAATTTGATCTCTGGTTCCTCTGCCTTTTCTAAATCCAGCTTGAACATCAGGAAGTTCACGGTTCACATATTGCTGAAGCCTGGCTTGGAGAATTTTTGAGCATTACTTTACTAGCGTGTGAGATGAGTGCAATTGTGCGGTAGTTTGAGCACTCTTTGGCATTGCCTTTCTTTGGGATTGGGATGAAAACTGACCTTTTCCAATCTTGTGGCCACTGCTGAGTTTTCCAGATTTGCTGGCATACTGAGTGCAGCACTTTCACAGCATCATCTTTCAGGATTTGGAACAGCCCCACTGGAATTCCATCACCTCCACTAGCTTTGTTCATAGTGATGCTTTCTAAGGCCCACTTGACTTCACATTCCAGGATGTCTGGCTCTAGGTCAGTGATCACACCATCATGATTATCTGGGTTGTGAAGCTCTTTTCTGTACAGTTCTTCTGTGTATTTTTGCCACCTCTTCTTAATATCTTCTGCTTCTGTTAGGTCCATACCATTAACATGGAAAAGAAATGCAAAAAAGCAAAATGGCTGTGTGGGGAGGCCTTACAAATAGCTGTGAAAAGAAGAGAAGCGAAAAGCAAAGGAGAAAAGGAAAGATATAAACATCTGAATGCAGAGTTCCAAAGAAGAGCAAGAAGAGATAAGAAAGCCTTCTTCAGCGATCAATGCAAAGAAATAGAGGAAAACAACAGAATGGGAAAGACTAGGGATCTATTCAAGAAAATCAGAGATACCAAAGGAACATTTCATGCAAAAATGGGCTTGATAAAAGACAAAAAACTGCTCTGAAGCCAAGCACAATTAAGCAGAATAAAAAAGTCCCAACACACTGGGATGAGAAAGAAGTGTGTTCTGTAACTGTTCAAATCCTTTGGACAAAATTATCAAACCTGTCAAGAAAATGATGTCCCAGGGCTATCCCGCCCAGTAAACTACGGCACTAGGTTTCAGTGGTTGTTCTTTTAAGAAAATTGTGGAGGGAGAATCATGTTATAGGCAATCAGTGTTCACGATCCTCTGATAACAAAATTTGTAAAAAAACCCAACAGCCTGAACCCTATTCAACACTATAAAGTTTCACTGTACTTTAAACACCAGACAAAAGTTTCACATCTGTCTGTGAGTGGAATAATCTGAAACCACTTTTGCTTGTGGTTTTAAGTGTAGATGATTATACCGGGTCGGGTCCAGCCAGTACTGGGACTCCACACAGTTGCATGAATTTCAGGGCAGCACCGAGAGCAAGCAATCCCAGCTTGCCAACTGCCAGTGTTATCGGACGCAGAAGCGATGCCTGGCCCATACTGGCTTCCATCAGCAAGGAGGGACACTGCCCCAGAATTTAAGCAACTTTTGGACCTTTAACTTCAAAGGAAGTAATACCTGAGCATCAGAAGTTAAAAAAGAATTACTTCTTGAAATTCCAGCTATGATAATACTAGTACCCATTTTCGCTTGTTTCCTAGAGGTCCATGTTCTTATTTGAAAGAAGGGCAATAATCCTTCCTATGGCCACAGTTGTCCCTTCCAGGACAACTACTGCATAACTTTCAGGCAGAATCTGGAGATCCCCTTCTTTTCTGGTATTCGTGTGTATGTGTGTGTGTGGGGAGACCAATCTATCATGGCAATGATAGATACTAGATAATGTGGACTTACGGATCACTTCACTTTGCCTGGGAAATCCCACTGACAGAGGGGCCTGACAGGCTACAGTCCACGGGGCAGCAAAGAGTTGGACATAGCTGAATGACCGACACACTTCCAGGGGCTTCCCAAGTGGTGCTAGTGGTAATGAACCTGCTTGCCAATGCAGGAGACACGAGATGTGGGTTTGATCCCTGGGTCGGAAAGATCCCCTGGAGGAGGAAATGGCAACACACTCTAGTATCCTGGAGAACCCCATGGATAGAGGAGCGTTGGGCTACAGTCCATGGAGTCACAGAGAGCTGGACAGAACTGAAGCGACTTAACACACACACAACTTTGTAAAGTCTTCATGTTTGGGCCTTTGAAACAACAATAGCCTTGGTCAATCCTTACGACTCACATACAGTGAGTTTGGCCCTATGCTCGACGTACAGGACCCAAAGGCGACTGAGGGAAGAGCTCCCTCAGACTTTGAAAATGCAGAGTCTGAGGGAGACAGGAATGAAAAAAATACCCAGGCAATCTAGATTGATATCGTAAAAATAAGAAATGCAAATATCTTTAATATAACTTGAGTATCATTTAGAAGTATATGACTTTACCAAGATCAGATCAGATCAGTCGCTCAGTCGTGTCCGACTCTTTGCGACCCCATGAACTGCAGCACGCCAGGCCTCCCTGTCCATCACCAGCTCTCGGAGGTCACTCAGACTCACATTCATCGAGTCAGTGATGCCATCCAGCCATCTCATCCTCTGTCGTCCCCTTTTCCTCCTGCCCCCAATCCCTCCCAGCATCAGTCTTCTCCAATGAGTCAACTCTTCGCATGAGGTGGCCAAAATACTGGAGTTGCAGCTTTAGCATCATTCCCTCCAAAGAAATCCCAGGGCTGATCTCCTTCAGAATAGACTGGTTGGATCTCCTTGCAGTCCAAGGGACTCTCAAGAGTCTTCTCCAACACCACAGTTCAAAAGCATCAATTCTTCGGCGCTCAGCCTTCTTCACAGTCCAGCTCTCACATCCATACATGACCACAGGAAAGACCATAGCCTTGACTAGGCGAACCTTTATTGGCAAAGTGATGTCTCTGCTTTTGAATATGCTATCTAGGTTGGTCATAACTTTCCTTCCAAGGAGTAAGCGTCTTTTAATTTCATGGCTGCAGTCACCATCTGCAGTGATTTTGGAGCCCAGAAAAATAAAGTCTGACACTGTTTCCACTGTTTCTCCATCTACTTCCCATGTAGTGATGGGACCAGATGCCATGATCTTCGTTTTCCGAATGTTGAGCTTTAAGCCAACCTTTTCACTCTCCACTTTCACTTTCATCAAGAGGCTTTTGAGTTCCTCTTCACTTTCTGCCATAAGGGTGGTATCATCTGCATATCTGAGTTTATTGATATTTCAGTGACTGATTAGTTACTAGGTTTAAATAGCTGTCAACAGACACACACTTTGAAGGCTGTAGGGTGTGCTAGACCATTTGGTTAAGTGTTCCTGTCTGCCCAGTTATTAATTTAAAAAGGTGTGTCATGGAGTTAAAAGCAATGAAACTACAGGAAGAATGCCTTATGTGCTGAGCTGTGTTTGTTTAGAAAGTCCCCAAGTATTGATACGTAATGAGCAACAGGAACTTTACGAGATCAAAGTCCAGTTGACTCTTGGACAATCAGAGGGTTAGGGGCACCCGTTCTCACCATGGTTGAAAATATGAGTACAGTCCGCCCTCCATATCCACAGATTCCATCCATACAGCAATACTGATTTTACTACTGAGAAAAATCCAAGTATAAATGAACCCGAGAAAATTCAAACCCGTGTTGTTCAATGGTCAGCGGTAAATTACTGATTTCAAATATCCAGTGATATTCCTTTTTTTCGATTACTAGTTCTCTCCAAACACCACTCTTACATGATACCTGGAACAATTCTAATGAATGTCCCTCAATCAGAGCCCATGAGACGGGTCATTCTGCTTTGCATTAAAATCCAAGCCCTTTCAATCAGAAATAGAGTTCAAAAACTCAAACTAATGTAAAAATAGCTTGCTTGTTTTAAATCTAGTTCTGTTGCTGGTAAGGGAAATCAAACTTCTGAAACTTTTGCTACATGTTGTTTCTCACCTACTTCTCTCATACAGCCGACTTTACCAAGACTGCTTACAAACTACCTAAGAAACTCCTCTTGAACTTAACTTGCTCATACATCCCTCTTTTTCTCCTTTCTCCCAACACTAGGACAAAGTAAACAAGTCCAAAGAACAGAACCGGTAAAAGTAGGCCACCTCCGGTACTGCAAGTGCAGAAGGCGCGAGGAGGCAGAACTGACGGCCCTGTGCAGGCTGAGGCACAAGGGAAGGGCACTGTTGTCCTGCCATAAACTATAGACTCAAGAACAGCGCAGGCTCTGTTTCTTCCCCAGGGTGGTCCCATGGGTGACCTCTGTGCTTGGCACAGCCTGGTGCACAAGAGAGCTGCTGAAGGAATGAATGTAGATGGAAAGCTGGCGCATCCCTAACAGGTGCTTGGAACATGGTAGCTGTGATGTCAGTGCAACTGCAGTTCCACCCACCACGGAGCAGGTGAGGGTTTCATTACAACTGTGTGATGAGCACACAGCTTCTGTGTTTACCTAACAACTATTTTTAAGTTCTTACTGTGCCATCAGCACGATGAGAGATTTCAAAAAAGCCTCAAGAAGTGTACAGCTCATTGACCAAGAGAAAAATTTGTGCGAATAATATCAACACTCCTCATTTATCCACTTATGTGCTGGTCACTCTGCTAGACGCGGAGGATAAGCAGTAAACAAGACAGATAGGGTGGCTATGGGCTAGCAAACAAAAAATAACTACTGTTCGCAGTTAACACACTGTCCTAATAACTTTTGTATCCATATAATCTACACAACAGTCACATGAGGTGGTGAAAACTGAAGGCAAGGTCAAACGGAGGAATACATCATTGAGCACATACAGGAATCTGGGACAAAGGATGCGTCGGCTCGCTGTAGAAGTCGTCAGTCTTAGGGGCACAACAGTGGGACTGAACGTCATGTAAGAACAAGTGTTCTGTATGTTTAAAGCATCTCTGCGCTTAGAAATAGATTGTACCATCAGACATAGTTGTGTCTGGCACTCCAAGTGTTAAGATGAAGCCATGGAAAAAATAAACCATTTGGTCCATTAAAACCATTAAAGTTTTAATTGTTTTTTTAATTGCAGCACTTAAATACAAAGAATTATCATTTTCCTGATTTTCTTTTGTCCTTTGAACTTTTGTGGCCAGAAAGGGATTGGTTAGCTTAGATCTCAGGCATCTGAATCCAACAGGTGACCAGGGTGGTCTCTGTTCCTCCTCTCCCCTCTCCCCAGAGACTGGGGCTTCCCTCCCTGTAACTCAGGAGGGGCCACTCTGTCCAGAAGGTGAAAAGCACCCAGGGGTGGCTTGTAGCTAAACTCATTAGCTAAGATCTGTCCTGACCTCCAGCCCCAGTCTTTTACAGGTTTATTACAGGCAATATGTTATCATCTGAACTTCTATCCCTTCTAGCGTTGGCAGGTTGTTGATCCCACTTTTGTACCTTTTCTTCCTGGCACACGTCTTCTTCCTACATTTGTACTGTTCACGGATACAGCTGTACCTTGAAGGGGATCAGCTGCTTGCTTGCAACATCAGGCATAAGAGTTTGAAAAGACAGTTGTAAGAACTAGAATTTTTCTAGTTGTTGGATTTTTCTTTGGCTGCATTCATAGTTTCAGGTTACTAAAAGTTAAACATGTGTTCCCCACAAGGAAAAATTAAGAGAAAATGGTAAGATTTTAAGTTAGGTTTACCCTTAGAAAGTTAGTTTGCAAAACAGAGGAAGCGAAACATTTTAGGTTAGTTTTTAAAATTTTTTATCCATTAATATGGAATAGACTTATCAATTTCTAGGGTTTTTTTTTAAGCTTAAATATTATAAACATAATCCACTCACATAAAACACTCCAGAAGGCAGAGTGTAAGACAGACATAAAAGCCCCTCTTCCTCTACTCTAGAGTTAACCACAGCTATCCTTTCGTATTTAACTTCTAACAAGAGTACATCATGAGAAACGCTAGGCTGGAAGAAGCACAAGCTGGAATCAAGATTGCTGGGAGAAATATCAATAACTTCAGATATGCAGATGACACCACCCTTATGGCAGAAAGTGAAGAGGAACTAAAAAGCCTCTTGATGAAGGTGAAAGAGGAGAGTGAAACAGTTGGCTTAAAGCTCAACATTCAGAAAACGAAGATCATGGCATCTGGTCCCATCACTACATGGGAAATAGATGGGGAAACAGTGGAAACAGTATCAGACTTTATTTTGGAGGGCTCCAAAATCACTGCAGATGGTTGACTGCAGCCATGAAATTAAAAGACGCTTACTCCTTGGAAGAAAAGTTATGACCAACCTAGATAGCATACTGAAAAGCAGAGACATTACTTTGCCAACAAAGGTCCGTCTAGTCAAGGCTATGGTTTTTCCTGTGGTCATGTATGGATGTGAGAGTTGGACTGTGAAGAAGGCTGAGTGCCGAAGAATTGATGCTTTTGAACTGTGGTGTTGGAGAAGACTCTTGAGAGTCCCTTGGACTGCAAGGAGATCCAACCAGTCCATTCTGAAGGAGATCAGCCCTGGGATTTCTTTGGAGGGAATGATGCTGAAGCTGAAACTCCAGTACTTTGGCCACCTCATGCGAAGAGTTGACTCATTGGAGAAGACTCTGATGCTGGGAGGGATTGGGGGCAGGAGGAGAAGGGGGACGACAGAGGATGAGATGGCTGGATGGCATCACTGACTCGATGGAAGTGAGTCTGAGCGAACTCCGGGAGTTGGTGATGGACAGGGAGGCCTAGCGTGCTACGATTCATGGGGTTGCACAGAGTCAGACATGACTGAGTGACTGAACTGAACTGATCTTTTCGTATTTTAGTGAGAATTGCTACTGTTTAGGGACTTTTATGGAGAAGGCAATGGCAACCCACTCCAGAACTCTTGCCTGGAAAATCCCATGGATGGAGGAGCCTGGTAGGCTGCAGTCCATGGGGTTGCTAAGAGTCGGACACCGACTGGGCGACTTCACTTTCACTTTTCACTTTCATGCATTGGAGGAGGAAATGGCAACCCACTCCAGTGTTCTTGCCTGGAGAATCCCAGGGACGGTGGGGCCTGGTGGGCTGCCGTCTATGGGGTCGCACAGAGTTGGACACAACTGAAGCGACTTAGCAGCAGCAGCAGCAGCAGGGAATTTTAACCTCCAAAGTACCACACAAATAAAACCATTTTAAGCAACAAACCCAAGGGCACCCTCACTCACCAGCTGTTCTTTCTCAGTACATAGCTCTGGAAGGCCGTGAGCAATCCCTTATATCTCCAAGGGGTGTTTTTTTTTTTTAAAAAAAAGTTTGCTCTCTGGATTGGGAACACATTCTCGTGATATTTTTCATTTATTTTCGAAGGAGAGAGAAACCAGCAACATTTCACCTCATTTCCACAAGTCTCACCTTTATCCACAAAGATTTGAGTTATAACCAGAACGCAGTCCTTAAAATAATGATAAACCAGAAAGACAGACTCAATGTCTGGAAAACGTAAAGAGAATGATAAAATCAAGGCTGAGGAAAGTAAGAACAAAAGTATACAGGCCTCAAGGGCTGTAGAGCTGTAATTACTGCAGACATATCAAGTACAAAGTTTATAGGGGAAATTACATCCATGACTGCCAGACATGAAATCTCGGGTGTTTTCCCGGCCAATGTCCACAAACTAACCTGTTATAGGTTTTACACATGTTTTACTATTTTTTAAAAAATACTCTCTATGGGATATATACATTTCATGTATATATATATATGATATGTATATATAAAGGAAGCCATTTTAAAACATCTACTAATTGGCTGAGGTTCAGGAAAGGTACATTCTCACACAATCAGATTACAGCATGGCCTGGGGTGTGTTTTCTGGAGGCCATTTTGCAATGTATAGCAAATATGTTGACTACCCCTCCCTCAAACTCCTGCAGGGGATTTAGCCAAGGAAAAGATCCCAGATTTGTGCAAGTTTCACCTACAATGGTGTTCACAGCAGTACTTTATAGCGAGGTACTGGCAATGACCTAACGTAAAAGAAGAGGAGGGTGGATGAATAAATTGTGACAAAGAATGGAGAGTCCTCGAAATGATGAAGCACACAATGCTGACATGGGAAGATGCACTGAAAAATATCTGAAAGAGTGACAGTATGAGTTAGTAGTGTGGGATTCTGGCTAACTTACTTTCAGTGTAAATGTCCACAGAAATTTTGGAAATTCTCTGGTCTCAGTAAAATATAGTTTTTTTCCCCAATATTTTCTATATTATTTCTATATATATCTATATAAAAATATCAGTTTTCAAGAGTCTCTAAGATTAAAACCAGCACACACAAATAAATAAAACATGGATCAGATCAGATCAGTCGCTCAGTCGTGTCCAACTCTTTGCGACCCCATGAACTGCAGCACGCCAGGCCTCCCTATCCATCACCAGCTCTTGGAGGTCACTCAGACTCACATCCATCGAGTCAGTGATGCCATCCAGCCATCTCATCCTCCGTCGTCCCCTTCTCCTTCTGCCCCCAATCCCTCCCAGCATCAGAGTCTTCTCCAATGAGTCAACTCTTCGCATGAGGTGGCCAAAATACTGGAGTTTCAGCTTTAGCATCATTCCTTCCAAAGAAATCCCAGGGCTGATCTCCTTCAGAATGGACTGGTTGGATCTCCTTGCAGTCCAAGGGACTCTCAAGAGTCTTCTCCAACACCACAGTTCAAAAGCATCAATTATTCAGTGCTCAGCCTTCTTCACAGTCCAACTCTCACATCCATACATGACCACAGGAAAGACCATAGCCTTGACTAGGTGAACCTTTATTGGCAAAGTGATGCCTCTGCTTTTGAATATGCTATCTAGGTTGGTCATAACTTTCCTTCCAAGGAGTAAGCGTCTTTTAATTTCATGGCTGCAGTCACCATCTGCAGTGATTTTGGAGCCCAGAAAAATAAAGTCTGACACTGTTTCCACTGTTTCTCCATCTACTTCCCATGTAGTGATGGGACCAGATGCCATGATCTTCGTTTTCTGAATGTTGAGCTTTAAGCCAACCTTTTCACTCTCCACTTTCACTTTCATCAAGAGGCTTTTGAGTTCCTCTTCACTTTCTGCCATAAGGGTGGTGTCATCTGCATATCTGAGGTTATTGATATTTCTCCTGGCAATCTTGATTCCAGCTTGTGTTTCTTCCAGTCCAGCATTTCTCATGATGTACTCTGCATAGAAGTTAAATAAACATGGTGACAATATACAGCCTTGACATACTCCTTTTCCTATTTGGAACCAGTCTGTTGTTCCATGACCAGTTCTAACTGTTGCTTCCTGACCTGCATACAGATTTCTCAAGAGGCAGATCAGGTGGTCTGGTATTCCCATCTCTTTCAGAATTTTCCATAGTTTATTGTGATCTACACAGTCAAAGGCTTTGGCATAGTCAATAAAGCAGAAATAGATGTTTTTTGGAACTCTCTTGCTTTTTCCATGATCCAGTGGATGTTGGCAATTTGATCTCTGGTTCCTCTGCCTTTTCTAAATCCAGCTTGAACATCAGGAAGTTCACAGTTCACATATTGCTGAAGCCTGGCTTGGAGAATTTTGAGCATTACTTTACTAGCGTGTGAGATGAGTGCAATTGTGCGGTAGTTTGAGCACTCTTTGGCATTGCCTTTCTTTGGGATTGGGATGAAAACTGACCTTTTCCAATCTTGTGGCCACTGCTGAGTTTTCCAGATTTGCTGGCATATTGAGTGCAGCACTTTCACAGCATCATCTTTCAAGATTTGGAATAGCTCCACTGGAATTCCATCACCTCCACTAGCTTTGTTCGTAGTGATGCTTTCTAAGGCCCACTTGACTTCACATTCCAGGATGTCTGGCTCTAGGTCAGTGATCACACCATCATGATTATCTGGGTCGTGAAGCTCTCTTCTGTACAGTTCTTCTGTGTATTCTTGCCACCTCTTCTTAATATCTTCTGCTTCCGTTAGGTCCATACCATTTCTGTCCTTTATCAAGCCCATTTTTGCATGAAATGTTCCTTTGGTATCTCTGATTTTCTTGAATAGATCCTTAGTCTTTCCCATTCTGTTGTTTTCCTCTATTTCTTTGCATTGATCGCTGAAGAAGGCTTTCTTATCTCTTCTTGCTATTCTTTGGAACTCTGCATTCAGATGTTTATATCTTTCCTTTTCTCCTTTGCTTTTCGCTTCTCTTCTTTTCACAGCTATTTGCAAGGCCTCCCCAGACAGCCATTTTGCTTTTTTGCATTTCTTTTCCATGGGGATGGTCTTGATCCCTGTCTTCTGTACAATGTCAGGAACCTCATTCCATAGTTCATCAGGCACTCTATCTATCAGATCTAGGCCCTTAAATCTATTTCTCACTTCCACTGTATAATCATAAGGGATTTGATTTAGGTCATACCCGAATGGTCTAGTGGTTTTCCCTACTTTCTTCAATTTCAGTCTGAATTTGGCAATAAGGAGTTCATGGTCTGAGCCACAGTCAGCTCCTGGTCTTGTTTTTGCTGCCCTGGTCATAGCAAATACCCTCTTCCAACAACACAAGAGAAGACTTTATACATGGACATCACCAGATGGTCAACACCGAAATCAGATCGATTATATTCTTTGCAGTCAAAGATGGAGAAGCTCTATACAATCAGCAAATAAACATGGATAACTGTGGGAAATGCAGAGATGTATAATCTGGGGGACTTGTTCTCAAGCAAGAACAATCTAAGTGTGGAGAAGACCCAAATTAAAAATAACATTTCCTTTAGAAAAAAGTACTAGTCTTTAAGCCTCTTGATTTAACTGTAACTCACTGAAATGCTTTTAAAAACTAGTCTATTGTGCCTGTAACAGTAAAGTATGGTTTTAAGAAAAGTCACATAGAAAGGAAAAGTTCAGTTCAGTCACTCAGTCACATCCAAGTCTTTGCAACCCATGAACCACAGCACACCAGGCCTCCCTGTCCATCACCAACTCCCAGAGTTTACCCAAACCCATGTCCACTGAGTTGGTGATGCCATCCAACCATCTCATCCTCTATGTCCCCTTCTCCTCCTGCCCTCAATCTTTCCCAGCATCAGGATCTTTTCAAATGAGTCAGCTCTTCGCATGAGGTGGCCAAAGTATTGGAGTTTCAGCCTCAACATCAGTCCTTCCAATGAACATCCAGGACTGATCTCCTTTAGAATGGACTGGCTGGATCTCCTTGCAGTCCAGGGAACTCTCAAGAGTCTTCTCCAACACCACAGTTCAAAAGCATCAATTCTTCGGCATTCACCTTTCTTTACAGTCCAACTCTCACATCCATACATGACCACTGGAAAAACTATAGCCTTGACTAGACGGACCTTTGTTGACAAAGTAATGTCTCTGCTTTTCAATATGCTGTCTAGGTTGGTCATCAGATCAGATCAGTCGCTCAGTCATGTCTGACTCTTTGCGACCCCATGAATCGTAGCACGCCAGGCCTCCCTGTCCATCACCAACTCCCGGAGTTCGCTCAGACTCACTTTCATCAAGTCAGTGATGACATCCAGCCATCTCATTCTCTGTCGTCCCCTTCTCCTCTTGCCCCCAATCCCTCCCAGCATCAGAGTCTTTTCCAATGAGTCAACTCTTTGCATGAGGTGGCCAAAGTACTGGAGTTTCAGCTTCAGCATCATTCCCTCCAAAGAAATCCCAGGGCTGATCTCCTTCAGAATGGACTGGTTGGATCTCCTTGCAGTCCAAGGGACTCTCAGGAGTCTTCTCCAACACCACAGTTCAAAAGCATCAATTCTTTGGTGCTCAGCCTTCTTCACAGTCCAACTCTCACATCCATACATGACCACAGGAAAAACCATAGCCTTGACTAGACGGACCTTTATTGGCAAAGTAATGTCTCTGCTTTTCAGTATGCTATCTAGGTTGGTCATAACTTTCCTTCCAAGGAGTAAGCGTCTTTTAATTTCATGGCTATAGTCACCATCTGTAGTGATTTTGGAGCCCAGAAAAATAAAGTCTGTTTCCACTGTTTCCCCATCTATTTCCCATGAAGTGATGGGACCGGATGCCATGATCTTCGTTGGTCATAACTCTCCTTAATACTCAATTAACTAGAAAGTTCAAATAACTCTGATTCTATACCCCAGCAGTCTAGTTCATTTCATTATGGTTCATCTATGCCTCCCAAACCTCTTACACAAGAAAACTCTTTTTCTTTGGTATATGGGAATTTATTACTACCGTGCTTTTGTCATCAAAATTTATGATCTTGGTCTTTCCTTCTTGCCTTTGTATAAAGGCAAAAGTGAGACACTGGCTATTTTGACAACCTTAAAAAGGATTCCAGAAATGTCACCAACATGACATTTGCAACGAAATCCAGCAACCAGAACTTCATCATTTTCCTCAATAAAATTCAAGCAACCATCATTGGGTACAAAAGCAGGTTGTGTTTTTTTTTGGCCATTCTTGATTAGCTGAACCCTGACACACTTCTTGATGGAAGAATTTGGCTGTTTGGCTTCAACTCCTATTTTTGGAGCACAATTCCCTTGGCATGAAAGTGCCGCCAAAAGGGCTGGCCTTCAGGGCTGTGCCCAAATGGGCTTTCTTGTACTGTTTATCATGCCATTTGTGGTCTCGTTGGTGACTACGGAGCTTCCTGGCAGTATGAAGAGTGCAACACTTGTCCATCCTGCCGGCGCCACGGGCCTGAACCCATAAGAAAACCTTTTGATGTGTTCAGCTATGAGAGTCTGAGAGTCCATAAACTGAAATTTATCTTTTATTCTACTGAGCACTACCACTGATGCCTCTCTCAGGCATCTGATCCCTATGTATCCCCTGTCTAGGGGAATAGACAGGATAGAATCAGACAGGATTCTGTCTTTGAATCTGTCTTCGAATCCCCCAGGGAGATGGAATTCCTGCTGCAGTTACAGACCTTCAACCAGCAAGCCTGGGGCAAACTGTTTCACCTTGAATTTATTTTTTCTTTAACTTTTGCATATACCCATCAGAGCCGCCAAAATGAAAAGGAAGGAAAATATCAACTGTTGGTGAGGTTGTAGAGCAACTAACCGGAACTCTCACACACTTCTGGTGGGAATGTAAACGGATGCAACCACTTTGGCAGACAGCTTAGCAGTTTCTGCCAAAGCTGAATAAATATTTAAATACCTGATAATCCAGGAACTCCACTCCTCTGTGTAGACACCCAAGAGAAATGAGAGCCTATGCCCACCAGATGCGTACTATTCATAATATCCTTGAGTTGTCTGAAAACAATCCAAACACCCCTCAAAGAACAGACTGTGATACAGTCACACCTTGTAATACTAGACAGTGAAAGAAAAACTAACGGCAACTACTGCTGTGATATGGATGGATGGATCCAAAAACAGATTGAGTGAAAGGGGGCAGACAAGAATAGCCAGACTAGCCTGTGCTGCTCTAAGTTAGGGGAGTAGCTATCTTGGAGTGGGTACAGTGCCTGGAAGGGGGCGTGAGAGGGGCTTCACGGGCTGGTCAGGGTCTACTTCTTGATCTGGGTGCTGGTTACACATGTGGGTTCAGTTTGTGACAATTTAGTGAGCTATAAAAGTCTAAGCAAACCTTTCAGTATGTAGATTAAAGTTCAATAAAAAGTTTTAGGTCCTACTAAACAACAAGGTCCTACTGTATAGCATAGGGGACTTTGTTCAATATCCTGTGAACCATAATGGAAAAGGATCTTAAAAAAGAATGTACATATATATATAACTGAATCACTGCTATACAGTAGAAATTAACACACTGTAAATCTTTGACTGTACTTCAGTAAAAATAAAAAATAAAAGTTTTAGAAATAAAAATGTATTTACAAATGTTAACAGGTAAGTTCAATGAATATTTGTGTTGCTTTTATAATGAGTTTACATTTGAACAGAATAAATAGCTGTGTGGAATTCTGAGGGGGAAAAGCAATTCAAACGGTTGCAACTGCACGCTCGTTAGTTTCCCCTGCACGTCTGCGTGCACTTCATTATGACAGAAGTGCAAGGTAAGAACTAAGGCCCGAGCCTGGACTAACGTCACACATGTAGTGTCAGAGGCAACCTGGAACTTGTGAATGGTGTCACAAGTGTCACAAGGTGTCTGCTACCTGGCACCTGATTCTTACAATTCCCTTTTTTAGTCATCATGGAGCCCAAATTGTCTAAGCTTCTGAAGATGCTACTTTATCTTCAGCATACCTGAAGCAAGCAGTGTTATGGGAACAGATGAAGATATCAAGCAGCCAACACAGCAAGGGCAATAAACACAAACAGTGACCAAAAGCTTCAAAAAAAAAAAGTGAAAGTGTTAGTTGCTCAGTTGTGTCCGATTTCACGACGCCATGGACCAGAGCCCAGAGCCCAGCAGGCTCTGGTCCATGGGATTCTCCAGGCAAGAATACTGGAGTGGGTAGCCATTTCCTTCTCCAGGGGATCTTCCTGACCCAGGGATCGAACCTGGGTCTCCTGAATTGAAGGCAGATTCTTTACTGTCTGAGCCACCAGCTTCAAAGCCTAGACCTATATGCCACAGGCCACACTGGAAGCCAACCAGGCAGGACTTTCACGGAAACATCCCCACTTAAACCCAAGCTGAGAAAATAAACCATCATTACACAAGCAAAACTGAGCACACAGGTGTAGACTACTTGCTTTACCCAGTGAAAGAACGAAAGTCCCTCATTTTCTTACTTGAAGGTTTGTTCACAATACGCTGATGATGATGAGTTAGCAATAACAAACTCTGGGTGACACCTTAGGCACCAAAGTATGAAAATGTAACTGGTTTGCACGTTTGTTGGCTACCACAAACTAAATTCCTATACCAAGGAATGGGGATGGGGGCTGGCAGGGGAACTGGCCTGTGGGCACTGATATTTCAGACTTTGGGCCTTACTTTCTCGACAGTAAATAAACAGGCCCACCTTGAGGGCTGATGTGTAATCAGAATGAAACAAATGCTCTATGAAGTGTCAAGGGAGGGAGGGGGGAGCCTGGCACAGGACAAGAGCTTACTAAATTAATTAAAGGCTCATTTCTTCATCAAGTATGTACACCTGTTAGGTGCCAGGAACTGTGTGCTAGGTGCTCAGAGCCAAACAAAGCTTCCTTTGGGAGCTCACACTTGAGCTGGAGTAGAGATAAACATACATGATAAATAAATATAT
Source organism: Tragelaphus eurycerus (assembly GCA_935064755.1). Lineage (NCBI taxonomy): Eukaryota > Metazoa > Chordata > Mammalia > Artiodactyla > Bovidae > Tragelaphus > Tragelaphus eurycerus. The sequence continues at coordinate 4,814,492 of CAKXYN010000108.1, forward strand.
ATTACATGCTAAGGGTTTCCCTGGGGGCTCAGTGGGAAAGAATCTGTCTGCCAATGCAGGAGACTCGGGTTTGATAAGGAAGATGACCTGGAGAAGGAAAGGGCTACCCATGCTAGTATTCTTGCCTGGGAAATCCCATGGACAGAGGAGGCTGGTGGCCCACAGTCCATGGGGTCACAAAAGAGTCAGACAAGGCTTAGCAACTGAACAACAATATATGCTAAGGTAGTGAGCACTACAGGTGTGAGTGTGGGGGTCAGTGGGAGATGGATGGGGTCGTCTTCAATTTTAAAGCTGAGTAGGACTCGGAGGTAACATTTAAACAAAGACCTCTGTGTCCCTTCCCCCATCACTGCTGCTTCAGCAAGATTAATGGAGGGGTGACATCACATCCAGCCCTCCTTAACTTCCTCAGACCAACAGGTCTAACTTCCAGCAAGGTTGTGGTTACTTCGGTGTATGTGTGGTTACTTTTAATTAAGGGTTGTTTTTTTTTTTTTTAAACTTTACTTCTTCCTTGTACCACTAAAGCATGCATTCATCAGAAAACCCATGCAAAATCACAAGCAAGCTGCTGAAGGAAATTATGGGTGTACAGACTGAAGTGTGGGGAGGGATCTTTGGCTTAATTCTAATTAGCAACAGTGACACGACCTGACATTTTGAGGCTTACTATCCTGCCATTTGCTCGTAAAGTCGTAAAACACACATCCTCCTGGGATTTAGTACGGCTCTCTGGTAACCATTTGTCTAAGTACACATTGAAAAAAACTCAGCAAATGTTTAAATAAATATTTAAAGATATTTGATACTGTATACAGAGGATCACACTACTTCATAACCCCCCTTTTTCTCTAAAGAATTTATTCCTTTATTTCAAAGTTAGAGAAATTTGAGTATTAAAAAACATCAAAACCCACGCGAGTCATAAAATCTCATTTGCAGGCGGCTTTTGTAAATGCACCTGGTTAGACTCCGTTTCTATTAGTAAAACATTCTAACTTGCCAGGTAACATCAAGGAGATCTCTTTTCCAGGTTCATCCACATTGCAGGGAGACTCTTACCATATTAAACTTAAATTATTTTCAGGTTTGGTTTTGAGGGGTTTGGGGGAGGAAGAACCTGAAGAGGAGGTGGTGAAAAGATGATGGGCTTTCAATCAGATCTGTGAAATTTCACTGTGCATTTCTATCATAGTCAAAGCATGAGCCAGTGGCATTCACTTCATAGATTATATATAAACTTGCTGTCTGGGGCTGTGAATTATTATCCCGCCATCCCAACCTAAACCTGACCCTAAAACATTAACGAGGAAATGGTGATTAAAGTCAGTCAATAAACATCTGTGAGCTTTTAGTATGTTTTAAGACACCTGGGAATGGAAAGCAATAACGTACAGGTCTCAGATCGTCATGGTATCACAGCCTTTCAAAATATGAAAATGATTTACAATGTTTTATGGAGAAGGAAATGGCAGCCCGTTTCAGTATTCTTGCCTGGGGAATCCTATGGACAGAGGAGCCTGGTGGGCTACAGTCCCTGGGGTCACAAAGAGCTGAACAAAACTTAGCGACTAAACAACAGTGTCGATAAACATGCATAACCCAAACTATGAAATCCACACCTTCTTCCTCCTGCCTCAGTTCTTTGGGTAATGCAAAATTGATATCTGTGGGATTGTAATTCACTTGAGCACAGCCCCTCTGCTGAGTCACCACTAAAAGTGACAGTGAAGAAGAACTGGGAGAAAAAGCAGAGAAGAGTGACTTCAGGATTAGATGCCTGAGTCATATCTCAGATTGGAAAGATATACCAGTCTGTGTCTTGGAGGCGCGGGGCGGGGGTGGGTGTGTGCAATTCTCCTCAAATGGGCACTGATCTCCATTCCTCAATAACGCACAGTTGTACTGTCCTTTATTGACAGTCATCAGAATAGCCACAACTCCCAAGTCGAAGAGTAACAACATGATAGTAACACAGCCAACAGCCCACACATTCCTACCCCCACCATCTTCAGGATCATCTAAACAATCTCAACAGAAAGGTAAAATCTTAATGTTCAAATTTCTGGGATTTCTAAAACCTGCCTTCTTCTAAGGAAACATGAATAAGGACCAGATTTTGGTCACGGTTACTTACTGAGCTGAGAATGCTATGACAACTGTATCTACCGGGTGAACGCAGTATAGTCCATATGTGACAGGGTTTGTGTATTCAGACAAAGAGAACCAGTCTTTTGAACAAAGGATTATGAATTTATTTTCATGCTTTTATTCTTACCCAACAAAAGTCAATAAACTTCTCTGATTTCAGGAATTCACTTGCAAATTCAATTGCAAATCTAGGAACTAAATTTTAGGGTTAAAAAAAAAAAGTAATCTATACAAATGACCCAACTGTGGGTCTTAAAAATGGCTACAAATGCATTCGGAGAACTTGGGTTCCATGAGCCTAAGCCAAATTAAAACAAAAGTTGTTTTGTGTTCTATTAATAGCAGATGATTAAACACATATCTTATTTCAAACTGGAATTCATTTACACGTACTTAAACTTACTAAACTGGCCACTAATCCTAAATCTATGTTTCTGGAAACATTCTCTCGTAATAAGTGCAAATTAAGAGAATGACCATCAACGTATTGCTTAAGGTTGGGTCAACTTTATTCAAACCTCGGACGTTCTTAGACTCCCATTTACCTCCCCCAAATAATGGATATCTGAAAGTCAAATTGAACGTAAAGCTGAATGAGGCAGGGTCTCGGAGGGAGCGAGTCTCAAACCTTCCCAGTGAAGTCCTGGGGCCGAGGGCGCCCCCCGCAGGCCCCAGGGCCGAGCCCAGCTCACCTGGCGCTGGCTAATTACCTGGGAGTTTCCCCCCTGCATTCTCGGAGGAAACTCAAGCTCGGCTCTCCGAGAACTCAGGCGCCGCAGCCGCGCCGGCGAGGCCACCGACCCCGAGAGGAAGATGGGGGGAGGACGCGCCCCAGGGGCGACACGGGACCCTCCGGCCCCGAAGACGTTTGGCCGTGAAATGTGTAATTTGCCGGGCGTCTCCTGCGCCGGGAGGGGAGAGGAGGGGACCGGGTAAAGAAAGGAGGGGGAGGGGAGGACATTCCCGCGTAAAGTCCCCCTCCTCACCTCGAAGGTGAAGGATCCCGACCGTCCCCCCCGGGCGAGGGCTGCAGGCCGCCGGCGGGGCGTCCCCGCTTCCCCGGCCTCGAACCCCGAACCCGGCTCCCCCAGGGCTCCGGACCTCTCCCCGCACCCCTAGCCTCGAACCCTGGAGCCCCAGTCTTCCGCCCTCAAACCCCGACGCCCCCACGTCCCAGCCTCTTGGCCCCCGAACCCCCGGCCCCCCACTCCCCGCATCTCCCGCCCTCGAACCCCGGCGCCCCCAGGGTCCCGGGCCCGCTTACCCGGTAGGTGTTCTCGGTGAGCCGGTTCACCTCCTCCGGCCCCCGCGACATGGCTGCAGCCGCCGGGCGGGCGATCGCGGGAGGACGCGGCCGGGCCTCGTGGCCGCCCGACCCTGGGCGGCTGTGGAGCGCCGGGGCGCGGCGGAGGGGCCCTCAGGCGTCGGCTGCCTCCACAGCCGTCGGCCGGGAAGTGCAAGTCGCGCGACCCGGCGGCCAAAACGTCAAAACTTGAAGCGATACCGCCGCGGCCGCCGGAGAGGAGCTGAGGAAACTCGGCCAGACTCGGCCGGAGCGGGCAGGGCGGGCCCTGCGGCCCCACCTGAGGCGGGCGGGGTGGGCGGGGCGGCCGCGAGGCGGGGCGGCCGGGCGGGCGGGGCGGCCCCACCTGAGGCTCCCTGGGCGGCGGGGAGGAGGCGGGCCGAGCCGTGCTGGGCGGGGCAGTGAGGCCCGTGTGGGCGGGGCGGAGGCGCGCCGGGCCAAGTGGGCGGGGCGTCTCCACCTGAGGCGCTGGAAAGCTGGGACCCCGACCTCGCGAGGGGTCCGGGGCGGGCTCGCGACGCCGTTCCGCTTTCAGCCCGCACCGTAGGCGGTCACACATCTGTGGTCCTAGAGCTCTCTAGTGCCCCTCGCAGTGCTGGCGACAGGGGCCCTGACGCCCACGTTCTCCGCGGGTGCTGTGTGCCCCTGCTTGACCCCTTTCCTGCCCTCCCGTATCCCCTACCTCAGAGATCTGAGGGCCCTCAGGACAAAGGCTCTCATAGGTGGGGGAAAGGGGCAGCCGCCTGCAGTCCTTTTTGGAAGTTCCTGATAATGTGAAAAAAAAAAAAAAATCAATAAATGCCATGGTCTGGTTACAGAAATGGCAGTACGTTTTCAAACTTAGGTTTAAGAAGGACTTTTAATTTAGGGGCTTCCCTGGTGGCGCAGAGGTTAAAGCGTCTGCCTGCAATGTGGGAGACCTGGGTTCGATCCCTGGATCGGGAAGATTCCCTGGAGAAGGAAATGGCAACCCACTCCAGTATTCTTGCCTGGAGAATCCCATGGACGGAGGAGCCTGGTGGGCTACAGTCCACGGGCTGCAGAGTCGGACACGACTGAGCGACTTCACTTTCTCTTTTAATTTGGTGCAATATAACCGTGCTAGTCACAAGATCGTTAAAAGATTTAGAAGCCCATAGTGAACGCAGGTACAGTGGAGGTAATGCTCTTCCTTAGGGTGGCTTCTGAAGCTCCCTGTTCTATCTCCACCTCAACCCCAGCCTGAGGACCCCGAACAGGCTTCTCCCAGCCTGAAACACTGCTTGGTATCTGAGATACTCACCCAGCCAGAGCAGAAGATCTTATTCTGTATCTAAAAAACTTCTATCTGGGTGGAATTTCATCTTTTTTTTATGGGCTATGATGAAGCTTCTAAACTGCTCCCGTTATAAATTCACTGGGAAACATACACAAAGAAAGCCCTGTGTTGGCCTAGATGGGAATACGAAAGCATGAGATGCAGCTAGATTTAGGACAGAATCAACCACTTGGATTCCAGGACAAGGTTATCGTGTTTTGCAAGCTATAAAGTGTACTGTGATTGAGAACCCAAAGGTAATGGATCCTTGGGTGTTGGAGTCCTTAGGTTTGGGGCACTGGAAGCAGCTACCTCTCCTCAATGGATTTCTAGCATCTGACTCATGAGATTTGCCTGGTGGGTCTTATTTGCCATATTGAGTGAACTGATGACCTTACTGTTATCAGCTTTGTGTATTGGGCTCTTCAAGGATGTCTGTCAGCTTTCATTTAAACTTGAAATGCTATGCTATGCTAAGTCACTTCAGTCGTGTCCGACTCTGTGTGACCCTATAGACGGCAGCCCACCAGGCTCCATCGTCCCTGGGATTCTCCAGGCAAGAACACTGGAGTGGGTTGCCATTTCCTTGAAAATCGCTTCCTTAACTTTGCAGGTCGGTCACCTTTTGTGTTAGAACCTTCCTCCAGGCCTTCTGATGAACGGGATCATTTCACCCTCTGCTGCAAGGCAGTCAACCGAGGAGCCAGAAAGAGAGCAGAGGCTTAACCTTTAACACCCCACAGCTCAGCCAGGAAGAGATAGCAATTAACAAACTGCCTTAAAACCAGCACATCTCAGATGGCCCAGTTTGTTTGTTGAGACTGGAATCTGATCGAAGGGCCAGGTTCACACGTGTAGGCAGACCTTCTAACAGATATCTATATTAATGAAATCTCCCTTATGGAAATAATTTCCTGGTTGCTCCTTTAGAAGTCTTAGAGAATGGTCAGCAGTTGGTCTGTATCAATATTAGGACTGGTGCCGCTGAGTCCCCAAGAACAAATGAGTATTGATTATGTGCTCTGTGCCAGGCGCCCTGCTGAGGGCCATGGTGTAGTACAAAGTGTACTGGCCTTGACTCAAGACCTTAAAACTAGTGCAGGAAGTAGAATTTAAGGAGGACCGCCAGGGACGGGTGAGCCTGGTGGGCTGCCGTCTATGGGGTCACACAGAGTGGGACAAGACTAAAGTGACTTAGTCGTGTCAGCAGCAGCAGCAAGGAACGCTGTAGTACAGTCAAATGTGCTGTAAGTCTAAAAAGACGAGAACGCCCTCAAAAATCCACATGTGTTAGGCTCTTCAGGTGTGTGTGTCGGTTTCATGCAAACTTGAAAACCCACAGCCTTAGTTGCTCTGAGGTTTAATGATGCTCAGTGTGAAGGGAAGTGAATCAATGGAAAGGGATGACACAGGAGAAGGTGGGAAGCTAGCTGTCACTGCTGAGAAAGCACTGTAGCTGCTCTCCAAGTGCCCAGAACCCAGGCTTGAAGGGCAGGCCTGGCCTCGCTGGAAATCAGCTCCACACCTCCCCAGGGGCAGACAACCAAGGTTTCCTCTTTTAGCTCCTGCTGCTGCTGCTGCTAAGTCACTTCAGTCGTGTCCGACTCTGTGCGATCCCATGGACTGCAGCCTACCAGGCTCCTCCGGCCATGGGATTTTCCAGGCAAGAATCCTGGAGTGAGATGCCGTTGCCTTCTCCGCTCTTAGCTCCTATTTGAGTTTAAATGACCAAAAATCCTGTTTACGTTAATGAAAGTTGCAAGATGCAGTTGCGAGTGACGGTATCAATGAGATTCTGAAAGCCACACTCCAAACAGGCTCTTGGGTTGGGATGTCTGCCTTCTTCTTCTGAGCTTTCTGTGGCTGACCTTACAGCCTGCCCCCGGGCTGTCTGCCCTGATGGGCGCTCTGGGGTGTCCACGAGGATTGTACTGTGTTTTGTGATCAAAGAGGTCCCTGCCAATAACAGCAGTTTGGGGCAAATTCCCATTTAAAGACCAAGAGAATTTGCTGTATGATGCAGGAAGCTCAACCCAACATTCTGTGACAACCTGGAGGGATGGGATGGGGGTGGGGGTGGGGAGGGAGATTCAAGAGGGAGGAGCATATGTATACCTGTGGCTGACTCATGCTGTTGTGTGACAGAAACCAACACAGCATTGTAAAGCACTTACCCTCAATTAAAAATAAAAATGCAAGAAAGAACACACACACATACACACACACACACGTGATAAAGACCAAGAGAGGGGATGGGGCTTTAAGTGTTCTTATTTTGAAAAAGCAAATGTGACTTGAAAATTCCCTTACCTTTCCAATGAAACAGCGCTGACTCCTGCCCCATTCCAAATCGATTCTGCTGTAGAGTTTTTTCCTTAGTTTTTTTTTCCCTTAGTTCGCCAACCAGAGATTGAACCCTGTCATTTGCAGTGAAAGGACAGAGTCCTAACCATTAATTGCTGGGGAATTCCCCTGCTGTAGAGTTCTTCACTTGCTATTTCCTCTGTCTAGAATGTTCTCCCCACTACAGTGTTTCCTGGAAATGTGAAGCTCAGCCTAGAGGGACCTTCCTTGACCTGAAGTAGTATTCCAAGCCATCTCTAACATAGCATTCTATTTTAATTCTAATAGTGCTTACCACTAGCTAGCTGTGCTACACGCTGTGCTAAGTCGCTTCAGTCGTGTCCGACTCTGTGTGAGCCTATGGACTATAGCCTGCCAGGCTCCTCTGTCCATGGGATTCGCCAGGCAAGAATACTGGAATAGGTTGCCATGCCCTCTTCCAGGGGATCTCCCCCACCCAAGGGTCAAACCTGTGTCTCCTGTACTGCACGTGGATTCTTTACCACTGAGCCACAGGGGCTTCCCAGGTGGCGCTAGTGGTAAAGAACCTACCTGCCAATGCAGGAGAAGCGGGTTCCATCCCTGGGTCAGGAAGATCCCCTGGAGAAGGAAATGGCAACCCACTCCAGTATTCTTAAGCTAGAGAACCTCATGGACAGAGGAGCCTGGCAGGCTACATTCCGTGGACTCACAAAGAGTCAGACACGACTGAAGCGATTTAGCGCAAGCCACTGGGGAAGCCCTATTGCTCACTACAGTAGGCTAAAATAAAGATTCCCCAGGATGTTCAAGCCCTAATCCTCGGAGGAACGTGTCAGTGCTACTTTATATGACAAATGAGATTCTGCAAATGTGATCAAGGTAAGGACTTGGAGAGGAGGGGATTGTTTGGGATTTTCTGGATGAACCAGTTAGCATCACAAAATTCCTTACAGGAGGGACACAGGAGAAGCTGGAGGAGGAAGAAGTGTGATGTCAGAGACTGGAGTGATGTACTTTAAAGAGGGATGAGGGGGCTGCAAGCCGAGAAACACAGGAGGCCACTAGAAGTTGGAAAAGGCAAGTATGTGGGTTCTCCCTTCAGAGGAACTAGGGCCAGAAGGCAGTAGCCCTGCTGACATCTTGGTTTCAGCCAAGACTTTTCAGACATCTGCCCAGAACTGCAGGAGAATAACTGTGTACAGTTTTAGGCCACTGAATTTGTAGTATTTGTTACAGTAGCTAGTAGTCATGTATGGATGTGAGAGTTGGACCATAAAGAAGGCTGAGCACCAAAGAACTGATGTTTCCGAACTGCGGTGCTGGAGAACACTCTTGAGAGTCCTCTGGACTGCAAACCAGTCAATCCTAAAGGAAATCAACCCTGAATATACATTGGAAGGACTGATACCAAAGTTGAAGCTCCAATATTTTGGCCACCTGATGCGAAGAGTTGACTCACTGGAAAAGACCCTGATGCTGGAAAAGATTGAGGGCAGGAGGAGAAGGTTGTGACCTAGGATGAGATGGTTGGATGCATTATCTACTCAAAGGACATGAATTTGAGCAAACTCTGGGAGTTGGTAAAGGACAGGGAAGCCTGGCGTGCTGCAGCCCATGGGGTCACAAAGAGTTGGACACAACTGAACAATTGAACAGCTGCAAAGGGAAATGAAGACACTAGCTAATCTTTTTCTTGTTCATCTTTTTGTTGATGGTCTCTTCCCACCCACAACCCATCTGAAGAACTTAAGACACCCTTAAGTATCCTAAGGGCAGGCTGATTTTTGACTTGTTCATTGCAGACTGCCCAGTCCCTGGCACATAGTTTTTGCTCAAGAGATGTTAGGAGGATGAATTTATGAGAAAGCCAAGATGCTCTTCCTTTCATGAGAAATCAGCTGCATCAGAGTTTGCTTTCTTCAGTTTAAAAACAAACAATAGACCACTGCAAAACAAATCGTGGGTCTGAAGTCTAGAAGGGAATATACAGATTCTAGATTCAACAGCTATCAGTAGGTAACCAAGCACTGGCGTGAACAGAATGTGTTTTGTTTTCTTACTGAGTTGTCGCCGTTCCTTATATACCCTGGGTACAAATCCCTTGTCAGCTATATGGATTTACAATTATATTCCACTCTTCTGTGGGTTGTCTTTTAGCTTCCTGGATATTGTCCTTTGAAGCACGAAAAAATTTTAAGACTTACCCATTTTTTCCTTTCGTTGCATTTGATTATGGTATCATATCTAAGGAACCATTGCCTAACCAAGGTCACAAAGATTTACCCCAATATTTTCTTTTAAGAGTTTTATAGTTTTAGATCTGTGGATTCATTTTGAGTTAATTTTGAGGTGTAGCAAAAGGGTCCAACCTCATCCTTTAGCCTGTGGACATCCAGTTGTTCTAGTACCATTTGTTGAAAAGATGACTCTTTTTCTTTTAAGAGTTTTATAGTTTTAGATCTGTGGATTCATTTTGAGTTAATTTTGAGGTGTAGCAAAAGGGTCCAACCTCATCCTTTAGCCTGTGGACATCCAGTTGTTCTAGTACCATTTGTTGAAAAGATGACTCTTTCCCCCATTGGATTGTCTTGGCACTCATGTAAAAAATTGCTTGACCACCACCATAAGGGTTTATTTCTTGACTTTCAGTTCTGTTCAATTGCTCTATCCTACCACCATAGTGCCACCCTATCTTATTGTAGCTTTGTAGTGAGTTTTGAAATCAGGAAGTGTGAGTCCTCTAACTTTGTCTTTTATGCTTTTTTTTTTTTTTTTTTAAATCTTTTTCAAGATGGTTTTGGCTATTCTGGGCGTCTTTTTCTTTTTAAAGGCTTATTTATTTAATTTTTGGCTGCGCTGGGTCTTTGTGGCTGCAAGCGGACTTTCTCTGGTTATGGCTAGCGGGAGCTCCTCTTCACTGCAGTACATGGGCTTCTCTTGTTGTGGCGCAGGAGCTCTGGGTGGACGGGCTTCAGTAGCTGCAGCGCATGGGCTCAGCAGTTGCTTCTCGGGATCTAGAGCGCTGGCTCAGTAAGTTGTGGCACAGCCGCTTACTGGCACCGTGGCCTGTGGGATCTTCCTGGACCAGGGATTGGACCTGTGTCGCCTGCATTGACAGGTGGATTCTTAACCAACAGACCACTAGGGAAGCCCTGTCTGGGTGTCTTGTACTTTCATACCAGTTTTAGGATTTGCTTGACAGTTTATGCAGGAAAAGCATGGAGGATTTTAATAAGGATTTTTATTGATTCTATCAATTAGTTTGGGAAGCATTACTATCTTAACCACATTACACTTTCTGATCCATGAACACGGAGTGTCCTTCCATTTATTTAGGTTTTTCTTCTTTAAACAATGCTTTGTGACTTTCAGAGTATAAGTTTACATCCTTTGCTCAGTTTATTCCTTAAGTATTTTCTTTTGGATGCTATTGTAAATGGGATTGCTTTTTCATTTTCAGACCATTCATTGTAAGTATACAGAAATGTAATTGGTTCTTGTTATTTGATGTTATAACTCACTACATTGTTGAACTTGTTCATTAGTTCTAGAAGTTATCAGATTGAGGAAATTCCCTTTTATTCCTAGTCTGTTGAAAGTTATTATCATGAAAGGGCATTGGATTTTGTCAAATGATTCTTCTGTGTCCATTGAGATGATCGTGTGTTTTTTGACCTTTATTCTGTGACATAATCAACAATGGTTGATTTTTATGTGTTGAATCCACCTTGCATTCCTGGGAAATTTTCCACTCAGTCATGATATATAATACTTTTTTTGTTGTTGTTGCTGGATTCAGTTTGCTAGTATTTTGTTGATGGCTCTTATGTCTGCATTCATAGGGGATACTGGTGTATTATTTTCTTCTGATGTCTTAGACTGATTTTGATAATACCAGCACTATAGAGGGAGTTGGGAAGTGTTCCCTCGTCTTCTATTTTTTGGAAGACTTTATGAAGAATTGGTATTTATTTTTCTTTGAATGTTTAGTAGAATTTACCAGTGAAACCACTGAGGTCTGAACTTTGCTTTGTGGGAATTTAAAAAATTACTAATCCAATCTCTTGCCATAGATCTTCCAGTGTTTTTTTGCAGAGTGTTATTTCCTTAGGTTTCTGTTCTTTCATCTTTTAATCATTTACAGTATTACTTTATAGTCTCTACCAGATAGTTCTGTGTGGTTTTTGCTTGTTTAATCTTGCCTGGTTTGGTTGTTTTTTGTTTCATTCAGCCATGGTTGTATCTGCTGATTGTCTATCACGGAGGCTCCATCAATTCCTTATCTATTTTGGTAATTTTTTATTATGGAGTCATCTTCAATAATGATCCATTTATGTCATTAAGAAGCCCATGTGGCATGAGTTATAAAGTACTCTTCCAGGAAAACTTTGTATATGTTCCTATTAGGCACTCTAAGCAGCTCACCACTGAAGAAGGTAAAATTCAGGCTCTGCACCTGCCCAATGTCACAGGCCTGGGCTGTTGATTTCTCTTAGGATATTTCTTTCTCCTTAAGACCCCATTTAAGGCACTTCCGTGGGTGGTCCAGTAGCCAATTCTCCATGCTGCTAATGCCAAAGGTCCAGGTTAGATCCCTGGTCTGGGAACTAGACCCCACATGCTGCAACTAAAAGATCCCACGTGCCACAGTGAAGACTGACGATTCCACGTGCTGCAGCTATTCATAAGAACCGGCACAGCCAGATACATAAATAAAATAAAAGAATAAATAAGAATATTCATTCTATATTCATCAATATAATCAATTAAAATAGACCCCCAACTATGTAAAACTCCTCTGTCCTCCTTACTGGGGCCAATAAGTATTTTCGAATGCCCCTCTTACTGACATGTGGTCTTTGGAGGGTCCCACTGTATGAATGGGTCTCAGGGTCTGCTCTCTTTCTTGAACAGAGAAATGGGCTTCCCTGGTGGCTCAGCGGTGAGGAATCCACCTGCAATACAGGAGACACGAGTTCAACCCCTGGGTGGGGAAGATCCCCTGCAGGAGGAAATAGCAATCCACTCCAGTATTCTAGCGTAGAGAATCCCATGGACAAAGGAACCTGGTGGGCTGTATAGTCCATGGGGTCGCAAAAAGTTGGACACGACTGAAGCACCTTAGCACGGAAGCGTACAGATAAAACACCTCACATCTGAAACACCCGGGAGTGTTTCCAGCTCCCACACGTCCATGCACACCCCTAAGGGCAGCCATAGCCTCTGTCCCGGGCTTGGTTTCCTACTTGTGTTTTTGGTGTCTCTTTTCTTGCAAACTCAGCTGTGTATTATATATTCTTGTTACGTTTTGTCTATCCTTTAAGGAATTTGTGACTGGAGAAATTCTGGGTGGTCCAGTCATTTTAGGTGGAAACCTAAAAGCGCCTCTAGTTTCCTTGTGAGACTGCTCCTGGCGAGATAAGGGCTGGGGGAGGAGGAAGGAGTCTGTACCTGTCTGTCCGTGTGCAGAACCGGGCAAGGCAGTTTTAACTTCTCGGCCTGTTTTTTTCCACCTCTGAAAATCGGGTAGTTGGTCTTCAAGTTACTTTTAGTTCTAAATTGTCTGATTTCTTTGTTTTTTAAACTTCTGTCCAGATGTCTAGATATCTCTAGGTCTCTGGCCTGTGTAAAGAGAGACTTTGCCAGAGGCCAAGATAACCTGAGCATTTTCACTCGAGAAGGCCCAGGGGCAGAAAGGGAGACAGTGGTCTGTTGTTCTGAAGACACCACCGTGAGTTGGCATCACAGGCAAATGGTCAGTCTGCGGAAGTGGATCTGCCTGGCCTGTCTTCTTCTGCTTGTCTTGATTTTTTCCATGGGAAAGTATCAGCAGAGAAAGTTCCAGACTGTCTTTTCCTAAGCAGATTTGTTTTCTGTGTTTAGCAAATTCCAAACATCGACCACAACTGCGAACTTGCTCTTCGGACTTAATAAAGCGTTGCCCTGTATACCCGATATTTTCCCTTGATAAACAAGTGCAATAAATTCTAGAACAGCTTTACCTTCACCGAGGGCTTTTTCTGAGAGAGAAAACTTGGAGAAAGATGCTCTGAGATGCTTTTACAGAAGGCTACGAAGCCAGATAAGCAATTCTCATTTCCTTTCCTGTCCTTGGCAACCCACTCCAGTATTCTTGCCTAGGAAATCATATGGACAGAAGAGTCTGGCGGGCTACAGTCTATGGGGTCACGAAAGAGTCAGACACGACTGAGTGAGCAACGACCTCACAGCAGGGAAGCCACAAGAACACCGGGCTTGTCAAGCAGTTCCTCAACGTGATCGGCAGGGGGCGCTGAGGGGTGTGATATAATGGACTTCTCCACGAGGATGATGTCTTTCAACGTTTTACTTCTCTTTCAGGGAGAGCAGAAGCCCGTTTCTGATGAACTTCTCTTTTCTCTTTTTCAAGTGTGTGATGCCCACTTGTCACACACCCGTGTTTGGATCCATGTGCCTGCGAGGTGCCACCTCGCCACGCAGGCCCCTTCAGCGCTGGGCCCTGACATTTTCAGTAATTTGTTTTCCAGAACAACTCAGACCTTCTGTAACATTTCCCTCTGTCTACGTGGAGCCTCTGCTCTGACTCTGAATTTCCATGGGTCTATGAGAGCAATAAACAATGAGAGAATGCAATCTTTTACTAAATGGGGAAGTATTAGCCCCGGGGATCTTGAAATTCAGCACAAAGTGAAAATTTCCATTAGGCAAATGCATACAACAATAAATAATTTAGCAAAGACCTTGAGTAGTAATTTATGTGTTTCGTTAAAAATGTCCCCAACCTATTGACATTGACCAGGAAGTACAAGAAAGCCTGAAGATCAATGGAAACCCTGCTGAGCCCTAAAGGCAGACTTTGCCATGTAAGCTAGTTTGTAACGTCCCCTGAGTACCCCACGACTATAAAACTTTTAGGATGCATTGGCTATGATGTCAGGCAATACCTGGGGCCCAAATTCATTGTGGAAAGAGCTTTGCTGTTTTAATACTCTCCATAGGATGCACTTACCAATTAAAAGCCTGCATTCTAGGCTTTCTCTGTTGTATTAATATTTAGAGGTATTTGAAGTCCCTGGTGGGCTTCCCAGGTGGTGCTAGTGGTAAAGAACCCACCTGCCAATGCAGGAGATGTGAGAGACCTGAGTTCATCCCTGGGTTGGGAAGATCCCTTGGAGCAGAAAATGGCAACCTGCCCCGTATCCTTGCCTGGAAAATTCCATGGACAGAGGAGCCTGGTGGGCTACATTCCACAGGGCTGCAGAGAGTCGGACACGACTGAGCCCACAACACACACACAAAGTCCCTGCTGGTCCAGTGGCTAAAACTCCCCACTCCTGAGGGAGGGGGCTTGAGTTCCATCCCTGGTCAGGGAACTAGATCGCACATCCTGCAACTGACACTCAGCACAGCCAAATAGATGAATGAATAAAGTCCACAGTTGCTACAACCTTGGTAAGGCAACAAGCAGGCACGTAAGGGCAAATTTTCTACTATGTGGGCTGGAGTCATTTCTTCTGGCCAAAGAAATGAAGTAAATAAAGATCTACTGGGGTGGGGGAAGAAACAAAACAGTTGGGGGTTTAGGAAGCCAATTGCTTGGCGCCCAAATAACTTCCCAGAAAGCAGGTGTGACACCTGCGCTGCCGTCTTGCAAGCTCAACGTGGCAAATAAGAGTGCCATCAACAAACGATGGAGAGAGAGTGAATGGGACCCGGCAGTGAGCACTGGATTTTCTATTCTTTGCAGTTGAAAGCATTCCTAAGTGACATATATACTGTCATTAAAATTTGGGAGAATTTGGGATTATGTTGAAGTCATTGTATCTTCAGATGAAAAATCCAAATGATGAAAAAGGGCTTCTTGAAACTTTCAATATATTTACATTTCTTCATTTGGAGAACGAGCAGATTTCTGAAATACCATGAAAAAGACCCTTGAACTGTCAAATAAGATCGTGATTATGGAGACCAAAGAGGAGAATGTGATTAAAATTAGGACTCTCTTGGAAAATCCCCTATTGTGAGTTTATATCCTTAGGCCACTTTCCCAGAGCATTTTTATTTTACTGAAATCAAAACACAATTTTATACTCACTTTTTCCCCCCAAGAAGTATATTTCTGAATCATTTTTCAAAGTTGGCAAATAAAAACCTCGTCGAGATAAATCACCTGCTTCACTTCTGAGTCCGCCATCATTCCCACAAAAACAAAACCAAAGACACTGTCCCCAGGGGCCCTGAGTAGAAAGTGCTCCTGCATTATTATTAACTAAAATAATAGATCCATCTCTAGGCCTGTAATTGAGTTCATCATTCTTGGAAGATTTAACCAACAGTAGCTGCTGCTGCTGCAGCTAAGTCACTTCAGTCGTGTGGAAGCCCACCAGGCTCCCCCGTCCCTGGGATTCTCCAGGCAAGAACACTGGAGTGGGTTGCCATTTCCTTCTCCAGTACATGAAAGTGAAAAGTGAAAGTGAAGTCACTCAGTCGTGTCTGACTCTTAGTGACCCCATAGATTGCAGCCTAACAGGCTCCTCCGTCCATGGGATTTTCCAAGCAAGAGTACCTTTGATATTAAGCAGACCAAATATTTGTGCGTATTTCCTTTCCTTCTGACTGAGATAGATGTTGAGCTCTTAGGCCAACTCTTGGGTGTAACCGTAGTGGAATTCTTCCTCCATACAGCTGGAAAAAGTAACGGCTTTGGTGCCTTGTGATGTTTCCAGGCTATGGTCTCCTGATGCGACATCGGGGTAGCCCTAGGCTCCTGGGCCCTGTCCCCACGGTGGCTTGGTGACAGGAGTCTCCTGCTGCCCTTGAAAGGGGACAGAGTGTGCCGATATGGCCGGAAGGCTGTTGGACGGCAGGCCTGGTGAATTTCGTTTCTGTATATAAAATTTCGTTTCTGCATATATGACAGCCCCTGGGTGATCTGGAGCAAGTCACGTTCTGTCCCTGGGCCTCCGGGTCCTGATCGATTGGAAGGAGGGTGGACAGTCCTGCAGATGACCCCCAGGGCAGCGAGGGCCCCCTTTCACAGCATTTCTCCAGGGAGGCAGCTATCTGGCCAGGTTCTCCCTTGAAATACGCAGGAGTCAGAAGCAGCTGTGTGGGGCTGGCCGTGGCCCTGTCCCGGGACTGCAGGGCCCCCAGGCTGCAGGAAGGTCACAGGTTCGTGTGCTGGGGCTGCAGCCGCCTCTCCCCGCCCCACCCCTGCCAGGCTGCCTTTGATCTCCAGCCTGCTTTGGCTCCACTGTCAACAGAGAGACCTGCTGGCATGTTCTTTCCCTTCACCTTCAGGCCCCAAGCCTGGTTGGTCGAATGACATGGAATTTCCACACCCCTCACGGGTTGTGCAACCACCCTACAGACACATTTTACATTTCATAATTGTTATCATTACTTTCAGCAGAGTGAACGCTTGTAGATTTATTAGGTTTTTCGATGGCCCACCCGTCTGAGTCAGTGACCTTTAGCAATTGTGATGGGAGAGAAAGGGATGAGCTACAGAGCGGCCGGATGACCAGGCTGAAAGCAGTCATTCCTGGGCCTCTGTTTGGAGAAGCCTTCTTTGGAAGACGCTGGGAGCCTGCTGGAATTTGAACCCACATGTAAGAGATCTCAGTTCCCAGATGGATTTGTTCCAACCTAGTTTGCCTGCCTCTCTGTGGAATACCTCTCTGCCCTCTCTGCCTTTTGAAATTATTTCTCCAGGCTGGATTTGGCTGCCTCTGCAACCAGTGAGTGAGCAGACCCTCCTGTTACCTGCTGGCTGGGTCTTTGGGCAGGACACTTGTCCACTGTGAGTCTTTTTTTCTCTCTCTCATTTGAGACAGGGGAATGAGACGCTGTGAGTTTTATACACAGGGCATGGACGAAGTGCTGAGTGAGGGGTGGGTGTTCTGAGATGCCCCTTCGCTGACCTTCCTTACATCAGCAGCCGTGTCTCACCTGTAGGGTTTCACTCCGGTTGGGTGACTCCAGATGCTTGCCTGTTTGGGTGGGTCCCAGCAAGACTCATCTTGACCGGCAGCTCACCCTTGAGTCACCACCAGGAAGCCCGGGATGGATGTGACGTCATCAGTAAACACAGTCAGTCATGGATAATGGGGGTGGCTCTGTTTGCCTTGGAGATAAACCCCACCACCCCAGCTGGGCTTCCGTGGGTGAGGCGGAGGACGCCAAGCCCTGGGTGTCAACTTGGTGTGATGACATGTCTGTGGAGGGACCCCAGCATCTTAGGGTGGGAGACATCCTCAGGGGGCATCCTGTCACGTTGCTCAGGAATCTAGAGGCAGGAAGCTGCATCCTTGGCTGTGTAGGGGAAAGAACACCCAGGAGCAGCCAGGCCTGTTTCACCTGATCCACTGCTCTCAAGCTGAGCTCTAGTCTCCTCTGGCATCACTGTTTTCCTTTGAAGTCCAACCAGAGAATCCCCTAATCCCTTGTTCCTGTCCATATGGGTCTCAGCTCAAAGACAGCAGCCCTTTGAGGGCAGGGTGGGTTCCCCCAGCCCAGCGCCCACCATCATCATGGCAGAGAACGTGTGTGAGCCGGTCTTCTCCCCCAGGTTAAAGGAGTCACAGCTGGGACTGGAGTTTGCCGTTTTCCTCAGGGCCATGGAATTCTTGGTGACAACCTGCTTCTGGACTCCAGGCTCTGGTGCCGCCCGGCCCCTGGCTGATGTGGCCGGAGCCCCTGGGTCAGCTCTGGGGCTCTCCTCGGGGCTAGACTGCTCTGTGAGCCCTCCTGAAGCCCGAGGCGGATGGAAAGATCAGGAGAACAGATCCTGTCTTTATTTGAGGATTTGCTAATTTGTTCATCATGGATTTTTTTTTTTTTTTTTTTGCAATCATTTTGATTTTCTAAAATGCTGCATTAAGGTATCTCGATCACCGAGTCGCTTGATGCTCCCTTCAGGTTGATGCCAAGTCAGCTGCCTCCTTTGCCTCACTCGTCCAGTCCTGTTCTTCCTGCATGATCTCCCATTGCTGCCCGTGAATCAGAGAGATAGAGGAGATGATCGCCCCAGGCTGCCCAGTCCTGGAGTTTCAGCCTGCCCTGAAGGGAAAGTCAAAAGGCCTTTCTCTACGATTTGCATAGATGAACCTTCTTATGTATTCTTGCCTGGAAAATCCCACGGACAGAGGAGACAGGTGGGCTGCAGTCCATGGGGTGGCAAAGAGCACAACTCTTTGCACGACTGAGCACAAGCATCTCATCATCAAATCTTCCTGAGCGCCAGCTGGCTCCTGGGACCCAGGAGGGCCAGGTGTGTGCCAGCGGCCCTTACTGCCCACTCTGTCCACTAGATGGTGCACTGACCGCGCGGGTGAGCGTGGTGCCCCCTCCACCCCTCCTCCCAGGGCCCAGCTTTTGTGAATTGCTGGCCAGTGTGGAGACCACCTGTTCAGCGGATCCCCACTGTGGGCCCAAAGCACAGAGGAGACTGAGGCTCAGAGAGGTGAGGTGATGCACCTGCTGCCTTTAACATACTAACATTGGCCCTGGGGTCTGGCTTTGTACCTGACATACCCCAAATCCCTTCTTTCTGGACCATCTGTTCTTGGTCTGTGTTAAAGGCACCTTTGCCAACCTGGTGAAAGCCATAGGACCCTTCCTTGGAAAAAAATTTGAAAAGAATTTCATGGGCTTCCAGAACAGGGCCAGGCATAGATTAAGAACATGCGTGTGATGTGGGATTTAAAGTTACACACCTGTTTCAGATGGCATCTAACCATGTAATCCATCCACTGCTTCGAGAAATATTCATTAAGCACCTACTACGTGAAAACCACTGTTCCAGGTGCTAAAGATACTTGTCTTTGTGAAGCTGACATTCTGGGGCGGGAGCCGGGGTGGTGTGGAACAAATGAGAAAAAGAGGCAAAGTCGTAGTGGTCATTAGTGCTGTGAATAAATCACCCCAACATTTTTGGCACCAGGGGCCAGTTTTGTGGAAGGCGTTTTATCCACAGACAGAAGGGAAGGTTTGGGGATGATTCAAGGGCCTTATACTTACTGTGCACTTTATTTCTGTTACTGTTACATCAGCTCCATCTCAGCTCATCAGGCGTTAGGTCCTGGAGGCCAGGGGCCCCTGCTCTAAACGGTCCTAGTTCTCCATCTTCTGGGCACATGGTAAGATTCTGCTCCCTGGTCTTGTGGTTGGGTGAGACCACGTGGCTGGTTTGCCAGTGAATTGTGAGACGTGATGTTACTTCCGGGCCAGAGCATTTAGTTGCTGACGTGAGACATGGCCCGCCCCCCACCCCCACCCCCAGAGATTTCCCTCCCCTCTGATGTGGAAACTGGACACATTTCAGATGGAGGCTGTGTAGTCAGCCTAGGTCTCTGAGACTCTAGAGCAGGACAGACAAGATTTGTTTCTTTAAGTCACTGAAATTTTGAGGGTCTTTGTTACTGTAACGTAACCCAGTCTATTCTGATTGACACAATAAGAAGTATGTAAATTACATGATGCAATTATAAAGATTTCCATGAGGAGATTAGAACCACAGGGAAAAGAAACTGCTGAGCATGATAAGTTGTGTTGGAAGGGGAAGGCGAGTGAACTTTACTTTTTAAATCAATTAATTGAGGGGGGCCTGTACTGCACAGCATGTGGGATCTTAGTTCCCTAACAAGTGATTAAACCTGAACCCTTGACGTAGAAACGCAGATTCTTAACCACTAGGCTACCAGGGAAGTCCCCTGCACCCCGCTTTTAAGCGGAACTTAAAATAGGGCAATCAAGTTAGGAGGCTTCATTGAGAAAGAGATCTTTGAAAAGGAAGTGGACCTTGCAGGTGTCTGGGAAAAAAAAAAACTTGTCACAGGCGGTTCCTGGGACAGCCAGGGGAAGCAGCCAGGGTAAAGGCTGAAGCTGTTTGCTGAGAAACAGCAACAGGTGATATGTTTGGAGAAAAGCATGGGGTGGGGTCCGAGAAGTAACAGGGCCTTCTCAGGGGGAGCCTTATGGCCACGAAGGACTTTGCCATGTTCTTCGAGTGAAAGAGGGAGCCATCGCAGGGGCTTGAGCCCACACCCATCATGATAGAATGGACGATTTCAAGGGGTCCAGCCTGGCATCTGTGCCGAGACTGAATGGGGAGGAGTCCTGGGGGGCAGGATGGAGGGCGCCCATGAAGGGGCTATGCATACTTCAGGTGACATCTGTTGGTGGCTCACATGGGGTGGCGAGAAGTGGTCAGATGGTCAGATCCTGGATATGCTTTGAAGACGGAACTGTGAGATTTCCTGATGGGCAGCATGAGGGGTCGGAGGGAAGGCTTTTGGCCTTAGCAAATAGGAGGCTACCAGCTGAGGGAGGGGAGGTACTGATGGGGCACTCCAGGGGAAGATCAGGAGCTGGGTCCGTGCTGAGTTTCAGATGTCTATTAGAAAAGTCAGAAAGCGGGAAGGGAGAGAAACAGAAAGGATGAAGTGGCAATGGGGGAGCAGGAGCGGGAGGGAGAGAAGATACACCAGAAAGGAAATATTGCCACTGCTAAGTCGCTTCAGTCGTGTCCGACTCTGTGCAACCCCATAGATGGCAGCCCACCATGCTCCCCCATCCCTGGGATTCTCCAGGCAAGAACACTAGAGTGGGTTGCCATTTCCTTCTCCAATGCGTGAAAGTGAAGTTGTTCAGTCGTATCCGACTCTTAGCGACCCCATGGACTGCAGCCTACAGGCTCCTCCATCCATGGGATTTTCCAGGCAAGAGTACTGGAGTGGGGTGCCATTGCCTTCTCCTAAGGAAATATTACTGGACCCCTATCTCAAATTCACTTGGATTTTTTTCTTCAGCGTGCTAAGTCGCTTCAGTCATGTCTGACTCTTTGCAACCCTATGGACTATAGCCCGCCAGGCTCCTCTGTCCGTGGGATTCTCCGGGCAAGAATGCTGGAGTGGGTTGCCATGTCCTCCTCCAGGGGATCTTCCCGACCCAGGGATCAAACCCGCATCTCATGTCTCCTGCACTGACAGGCAGGTTCTTTACCACTAGCACCATCTCAGGCTGGTTATAAAGAGAAACTCTGACATGAAGCTTTATAGCCAGGGCCGAGTCTAAGGGCTTTACATGAGAATTAGGGAAAACGACACGATGAGTTTACTGTTACCTGTGATGGTGTCGGGCTTCCCAGGCGGCTCAGACAGTAAAGAATCTCCCTGCAATGTGGGAGACCCAGGTTTGATCCCTGGGTCGGGAAGATCCCGTGGAGAAGGGAATGGCAACCCACTCCAGTATTCTTGCCCGGAGAATCCCAGGGATAGTGGAGCCTGGTAGGCTATAGTCCATAGGGTTGCACAGAGTCAGACACGACTGAGTGATTAACACTTTCACTCCGACGGTGTCAGGGAGGCTATTCTGTTCTGTTTTAGGAATGCCAAGGACACGATCCATGATGTCATGCAATGCTCCTGCATCCTGATACATTTCATCTTTTGCTAAGTCCTGGGAGAAGCTCTGCTTTCCTTGAGGAACTGATGTGCATCTTCTTTCCCCAAGACGAAAATCATGAAAAGATTGTCTCTTTTCTCTCCAGCTGCCAGGGATCTCAAAGCCAAATGTGAAACTCGACTTTCTTACCCACTTGGGCCTGTGAAGTTTGCATATTTGTTTTTTACTTTCCCTCCCCTCGGCTTCTTACTTTTAATTCCCAGGGTTAGTTTTTTAAATTTTAACTTTACCATGTGTTCTTGCTAGAGTTGCCTTAAATCTATATGGAATGAGGTGGAGTGTAAAATAAAGAAAGGAATGCAATTGAATAGTGTTGCTTTTTAATAACAATGCAACTCATTTATAAATGAAAAAGGTATTGAAAATTTGTCTCTAATTTCCTATATGCAGTCTTGTATTCCAGCCGACTTTCACTATAAAATTGAAACTGTGTTCCTCAAGGAAAAAGAATCCTAGTCCTGAAATGTTATAAAAATCACACTTTCAATTGCAGAAAATATGTAAATTCACATATCTTAAAGAAAGCAAGCTATTGTAAAGTACTGAGAATAGTATGTAAAATAAATCACAGAATACAAATGCAAAATAACTGGAGTTGTTGTGATGTTTTGTATGTGGTCAGCCTCGTCCAACTCTTTTGCAAGCCCAAGGACTGTAGGCTGCCAGGCTCCTCTGTCCACGGAATTTCCCGGGCTAGAATACTGGAGAGGGTTGCCATTTCCTTCTCCAGGGGAACCTCCTGACCCAGGGATCAGAATCTGCGTCTCTTTCATTGGCTGGTGGGTTCTTTACCAGTGAACCACCTGGGAGCCCTTTTAGGATGAGGATTCAAAGACTGCAGGAAAAAGAATGAGTCTTCCAAAGAGGACATGCTGTTTCGTGAGACTTGGCAGCTTATACTTTGTCTGGAATTACTGGAGCAGGTTTCGCAGAGCTCAGTTAGCCTTCACTTTGCCACATACCTATAACACCTGTCTTCTTAGCCTCTCAATATTGGTTCTTCAAATCAATCCCTTTAAAAAACTTATTTAGAGAGGAAATGATCTAAGTAATATGTAGTGGGTATGAATTCATGGATTTGCTGTTTTCTTAATGCACATTAAAATCAATTTGTAAGTAATTAAATGAAAACATGGTTTGTTGTGTTCCCCTAAAAGCACCTCTTTCACCCAGGCCACGCATATAGTACGTGAGGGGTTTTGCTGGGAGCCAGCGAGAGGACCTCCGCCCATGGCAAAGGTCATGAGGAAGGAGGCTCGACATACGCAAATGCAAGGTTTAGCCTCAGGAGTCCCCCTGGAAATCCGCGAGCATCTACCCCCAAAACCAGAGTCTGCCTACTTTCTGCTTTGTGCTCTCACCTACACCTCTGACTTTACAGGGGGCTGCCCCCCACTACCTCTCTCTGAAAAAAGAGTTAACTTACAGCTCCAGTTAATAAAGTTCCTGGGTGTGATAGTGTTTTAACCTACAAACTCCTCTGAAGGTTCTCTAGCTTACCTGACAGGCTTGTCCGGCCACATGTGATTACTCACAGCCTCCCAACCGTGGGAGGCACGAGATGCTTTTAACCTTCTAAAAACAGGTTCTTTAGAGAAGTTAGAAAACTATTAGTGGGCTGATTAGAAATTGTATTGGTGAAGGGTTTTTCATTTGTTGAGCCAATGTTTGCTGCTAAGTCTCCATATCCCCTACCCTTACACACATGAATGAATATATAGAAGAAATAGGTATTAACCTTTGATATTAATCATGTTAGACCTTAGGCTAAGTAAATTCTTTCCTTAATTAAAACCCACAACACCCTCACCCTATAGGAATGTAACTCTATCCGATACCTTCGGAAGGTGGAGTCTGTTTTAAGAATAATCACCCCTGGAGAAATAAGTGTCCTGGTTGACTGACCGCTGTCACAAGGAGAGGGTCATACATTGTCAGCAGGCCCCCTGGCCAGAAGATGATGTAACACCCCTAAGACCTCTGTATACATTTGTTTGAAGCACCTGACTTTGATAAAAGTCAGGCTGCTGACCCCATGTGACTTTTGTATACCATCTCAGTGTATAAAACTAGACCATGGAAAACAAAGAATTGGGATCAGTTCCTCGAAAGACTGGTCTCCCCATGTCGCTCTCTCTCTCAAACTCTGGTTGAGTCTCCATCTGGAGTGCGGAACCCACCATGCTTACTAATTTGCCTGGGCTTCTGAGATCCCACCAGGGAGGCCTCAGTGTCTCCTCTCCTTCGGGAGAACGGAAGGACGCCTGCGGCCTACGTAAGTGGTGCAAACTTCTTGTCTTGAAGTTTTATTGGTCTCCCGCATAAACCAAGCTCAGATCAGATCAGATCAGATCAGTCGCTCAGTCGTGTCCGACTCTTTGCGACCCCATGAACCGCAGCACGCCAGGCCTCCCTGTCCATCACCAGCTCCCGGAGGTCACTCAGACTCGCATCCATCGAGTCAGTGATGCCATCCAGCCATCTCATCCTCTGTCGTCCCCTTCTCCTCCTGCCCTCAATCCCTCCCAGCATCAGAGTCTTCTCCAATGAGTCAACTCTTCGCATGAGGTGGCCAAAATACTGGAGTTTCAGCTTTAGCATCATTCCTTCCAAAGAAATTCCAGGATTGATCTCCTTCAGAATGGACTGGTTGGATCTTCTTGCAGTCCAAGGGACTCTCAAGAGTCTTCTCCAACACCACAGTTCAAAAGCATCAATTCTTCGGCGCTCAGCCTTCTTCACAGTCCAGCTCTCACATCCATACATGACCACAGGAAAGACCATAGCCTTGACTAGGCGAACCTTTGTTGGCAAAGTGATGTCTCTGCTTTTGAATATGCTATCTAGGTTGGTCATAACTTTCCTTCCAAGGAGCAAGCGTCTTTTAATTTCATGACTGCAGTCACCATCTGCAGTGATTTTGGAGCCCAGAAAAACAAAGTCTGACACTGTTTCCACTGTTTCCCCATCTATTTCCCATGTAGTGATGGGACCAGATGCCATGATCTTCGTTTTCTGAATGTTGAGCTTTAAGCCAACCTTTTCACTCTCCACTTTCACTTTCATCAAGAGGCTTTTTAGCCCCTCTTCACTTTCTTCCATAAGAGTGGTGTCATCTGCATATCTGAGGTTATTGATATTTCTCCCGGCAATCTTGATTCCAACTTGTGTTTCTTCCAGTCCAGCATTTCTCATGATGTACTCTGCATATAAGTTAAATAAACATGGTGACAATATGCAGCCTTGACGTACTCCTTTTCCTATTTGGAACCAGTCTGTTGTTCCATGACCAGTTCTAACTGTTGCTTCCTGACCTGCATACAGATTTCTCAAGAGGCAGATCAGGTGGTCTGGTATGCCCATCTCTTTCAGAATTTTCCATAGTTTATTGTGATCCACACAGTCAAAGGCTTTGGCATAGTCAATAAAGCAGAAATAGATGTTTTTCTGGAACTCTCTTGCTTTTTCCATGATCCAGCGGATGTTGGCAATTTGATCTCTGGTTCCTCTGCCTTTTCTAAAACCAGCTTGAACATTAGGAAGTTCACGGTTCACATATTGCTGAAGCCTGGCTTGGAGAATTTTGAGCATTACTTTACTAGCGTGTGAGATGAGTGCAATTGTTCGGTAGTTTGAGCACTCCTTGGCATTGCCTTTCTTTGGGATTGGGATGAAAACTGACCTTTTCCAATCTTGTGGCCACTGCTGAGTTTTCCAAATTTGCTGGCATATTGAGTGTAGCACTTTCACAGCATCATCATTCAGGACTTGGAATAGCTCCACTGGAATTCCATCACCTCCACTAGCTTTGTTCGTAGTGATGCTTTCTAAGGCCCACTTGACTTCACATTCCAAGATGTCTGGCTCTAGGTCAGTGATCACATCATCATGATTATCTAGGTCTTGAAGCTCTTTTTTGTACAGTTCTTCTGTGTATTCTTGCCACCTCTTCTTAATATCTTCTGCTTCTGTTAGGTCCACACCATCTCTGTCCTTTATCGTGCCCATCTTTGCATGAAATGTTCCTTTGGTATCTCTGATTTTCTTGAAGAGATCCCTAGTCTTTCCCATTCTGTTGTTTTCCTCTATTTCTTTGCATTGATCACTAAAGAAGGCTTTCTTATCTCTTCTTGCTATTCTTTGGAACTCTGCATTTAGATGTTTATATCTTTCCTTTTCTCCTTTGCTTTTCGCTTCTCTTCTTTTCACAGCTATTTGTAAGGCCTCCCCAGACAGCCATTTTGCTTTTTTGCATTTCTTTTCCATGGGGATGGTCTTGATCCCTGTCTCCTGTACAATGTCATGAACCTCATTCCATAGTTCATCAGGCACTCTATCTATCAGATCTAGGCCCTTAAATCTATTTCTCACTTCCACTGTATAATCATAAGGGATTTGATTTAGGTCATACCTGAATGGTCTAGTAGTTTTCCCTACTTTCTTCAATTTCAGTCTGAATTTGGCAATAAGGAGTTCATGGTCCGAGCCACAGTCAGCTCCTGGTCTTGTTTTTGCTGATTGTATAGAGCTTCTCCATCTTTGGCTGCAAAGAATATAATCGATCTGATTTCGGTGTTGACCATCTGGTGATGTCCATGTATAGAGTCTTCTCTTGTGTTGTTGGAAGAGGGTATTTGCTATGACCAGTGCATTTTCTTGGCAAAACTCTATTAGTCTTTGCCCTGCTTCATTCCGTATTCCAAGGCCAAATTTGCCTGTTACTCCAGGTGTTTCTTGACTTCCTACTTTTGCATTCCAGTCCCCTATAATGAAAAGGACATCTTTTTTGGGTGTTAATTCTAAAAGGTCTTGTAGGTCTTCATAGAACCTTTCAACTTCAGCTTCTTCGGCGTTACTGGTTGGGGCATAGATTTGGATTACTGTGACATTGAATGGTTTGCCTTGGAAACGAACAGAAATCATTCTGTCATTTTTAAGATTGCATCCAAGTACTGCATTTCAGACTCTTTTGTTGACCATGATGGCCACTCCATTTCTTCTGAGGGATTCCTGCCCACAGTAGTAGATACAATGGTCATCCGAGTTAAATTCACCCATTCCAGTCCATCTTAGTTCGCTAATTCCTAGAATGTCGACATTCACTCTTGTCTAACTCAATGTCTAACTCAATGAAATAAACCAAGCTACTCAGCCACTTTTCTCCACTGGATTTTCCTACTGAGCTATCCTCATTCTATTATTCTTTATCTAATTAGAACTATTGTATCCTGATCCTCACCAGCCGGGGCTGAACCTCGGCAGGGTTTCCTGGGTATAATCTTTGAGAAAGATCTTAAGAAAGTCAGCTGCGGACTTCCCTGGTGGTACTGTGGATAAGAATCTGTCTGCTAATGCAGGAGACACGGGTTCCATCCCTGGTCTGGGAAGATTCCAGATGCCATGGGGCAACTGAGCCCATGCACCACAACTACTGGGCCCTTGTGCCTGGAGCCTGCGCTCTGCAACGAGAAGCCACCGCCATGAGAAGCCCACGCGCCACAGCGAAGAGTAACCCTGCTCTCTGCAGCTAGACAAAGCTTTGTGCAGCCCCAAATAAATAAATTAATAAATGATCTTAAAAAAAGAAAGCCAGCTGAGATGAGTACACCCTGCTCCAATGGGGTCACCACCCATATCTAATCCCTCTCCAGGTCTCCCTGTTATGCAGCTCACCCAATGGGGCCAGCTGTAGGAATGACATCATTGGTTTCCAATAGTGACTTTTAAACCTGATTTTTAAAGCCATGGGTCTCAACTGTGGTCCCTGAACTGTCAGCATCGGTTAGCACCTGGGTGCTTGTGAGAGCTGTACATTGTTGGGCACCACCCCAGTCCTGCCAGAGGATCCCAGTGGATGCTGACGTTTGAGGACCAGTTCTAGAAGCCCCGTTGTTCAGTCAACAGAAGACCATCAGCAAGGAGAACCACTTCTGAAACCAACTAGCTGTACCTGCATGCATGCTCAATCGTTTCAATTGTGTCTGACTCTATGCGACCCTATGGATTGTAGCCCACCAGGCTCTGTCAATGGGATTCTCCAGGCAAGAATACTGGAGTGGGTTGCCATTCCTTTCTCCAGGGGATCTTCCTGACCCGGGGATGGAACCCACATCTATCTCCTGCATTGGCAGGTGGGTTCTTTACCACAAGCGCTACCTGGGAAGCCCCAACTAGCTGGGCCCCAATGTCAAAATGCTCACAGACTCCATTTCCTCACCCATAGCATGAGGAAATGCCTGGTCCTGAGCAGAGGTTCCCAGCCCAGAGGTACATTAGGAATATTTGAGCAGCTTCTCAAATGTGTTGCCATACGCCAGAGGCTGCTATACAGTCAGCCCTCCGTATCCATGGGTTCCACATCCATATCCAATCGACCTCGGATTTACATAGTATTTACATAATATTTACAACTATTTACATAACATTTACACTGTGTTAGGTATTACAAGGGACTTCCCTGGTGGCTCAGTGGTAAAGAATCTACCTGCAACACAGGAGCCAAGCCATGGATTTGATCCCTGGGTGGGGAAGATCCCCTGGAGGAGGAAATGGCAACCCACTCCAGTATTCTTGCCTGGAGAATCCCCATGGACAGAGGAGCCTGGTGGGCTACAGTCCATGGAGTTGCAAAAGAGTTAGACACGACTTAGCGACTAAACAACAATACAGTATTATAAGTAATTTAAAGATGATTTAAAGTTTGTGGTAGGGTGGGCCTAGGTTTTATGCAAATACTGCACCATTTCATATAAGGGATTTGAACACCCTTGGATTTTAGAATCCTCCAGGGTCCTAGAATCCCCCTCTGATACCAAAGGGGTGACTGTACTTTATAATTATGTGAAGGTCAGGAACAGGCAAAACCAAATCTGTAACGGGAACAATCAGAACAGTGGTTGTCTTGGGGGGAATGGAGGGGTGATTGGCTGGGGAGGGGCAGGAGGGAACTTTCTGGGTTGATGGTGACATTCTGTCTCAATGGGAATATGGGTCAAAGGTCTATGTATTTGTCAAAAATGTATTAAGTGGTATGCTGAAAAGTTGCACGTTTTATTGTATGCATGTTTTACCCCAAAAGAAAAACAAAGGGGCTGAAACAAATATTGGTCTCCAGTTAATAGTTTACATGCTGAAGTGTTGAGGAGTGAAATGCAGTGATGTCCCAATTCATTCTGAAATACATTAAAATATAAGATGACCTGCTGAGTGGACAGGAGAAGGCAATGGCACCCCACTCCAGTACTCTTGCCTGGAAAATCCCAGGGACGGAGGAGCCTGGTAGGCTGCAGTCCACGGGGTCGCTAAGAGTCAGACAGGACTCAGCGACTTCACTTTCTCTTTTCACTTTCATGCATTGGAGAAGGAAATGGCAACCCACTCCAGTGTTCTTGCCTGGAGAATCCCAGGGACAGAGGAGCCTGGTGGGCTGCTGTCTATGGGGTCGCACAGAGTCCGACACGACTGAAGCGACTTAGCAGCAGCAGCAGCAGCTGAGTGGACAGAGAGATGGCTGGCTGAACAGGTATGTGGACAAAATGAGTATATTAAGATGTGAGTTGGAGAATCCAGATTGTGGCTATATGGGTATTCACTGCACAGTTCTTTCAATTATTCATTAAGTTTGACAATTTTTATCATAAAATGTGGGAGGGAAAATCCTGATGCTGGTATTTTTATGCTAAAATTGATTAAATCAGTATCCTTCCTAAGCTAAAACTTCTCTCATTGGAGTGAGGTATGTTTCTTTGTTCAGGGTAGCAGATAAAAAATTTTTTGAGTATAGCTGATTTTTACAGCGTTGTGTTAGTTTCAGGTGTTCAGCAAAGTGAGTGAGTTTTACCTATAAGGTAGCAGTTTTTAAGCGGTTCACGTGGACATTCTGGGGAAGCGGTGACACAGATGGTTGGTTTTTTTATGCCTGATAATGAATTTACTGGGCTGGGATCTTCCAACAGGTAATGCGAATGTGAAAGGCGTAGGTGGTGGACCTGGGCGTCACTGCTGTCAGAACTGCCCCGTCCTTCAGCTGCAGGCATGGGCCTCCCCCGCCCCGCCCGGCTGCCCCCTGTTCTCTGGGCACAGGACCGGGGCCCCCTCTGCAGAGCGTCTACTTGCCTCCACCACCAGGGGGAGCTGTCATCCCAGCAGTTTCGGAAGCGCTCGCACTACTGGAACTATTGGAAGCTCGCACTATTGGAAGCCGCTGGGAGTGCTTCTCTGCGTCCCCGCGAGGGGATTACAGGGCTGCTCCCACCATGCCTTGCTTCCCTTGTTAACCCATCGCTCCCAGGGGACTGAGCCTGCGGGCCATGGACCCTCTTTCCAGATCTGCACGCTCGCTGACTCAACACACCTCCCCGCTCCCCTTGTCCTCCAACTTGACCGATGGCACCGTGGGATCCGTGGCCAGCAAAGCCCCCTCGAGTGTCACCTCTTCCGGGGACGTTCTCCTGTTCTCCTGGCTCACCGTCTCCCCTGGGCCCTCCCCTGGGTGCAATTTCTCCTCCCCTCACACCCTGGCAGTGCAGAATCCCGAAGGGTTCAGGATCCTTTCTGCCTCCAAGGCATTTCTCATCCTTCTCATTCAAAACAGCGTGTGGCCTTCTGTCCACCTGCTGGTCAGCTCCTTCACTGAGGACGCAGGCTGCTGGCTCCGTTTCCTCCCCCTCCTTAGCGTCCATGACCCATGTGGACGGACCATCTGACCCCCTGGTCTTGCTGTCTTGCTTGCCTCACCTCCAGTGACCTTACCAACACTCTCACCCAGCCCCACTTCCTGTGCTCACACCTGGTACCCCTGACTTCATCTGGAAAAGAGACCAAAGCGCCCCCTCCCACCCTGCCCCCCCAGCCTCATCCAGAGCTCGCCTGGTCTCAGGGAATGACTCCCTCCCTTGCTCGTCGCCCCCTCCCTCCCCTCTCTCCTGCCCTTGGCCCCGCCCCTGGGCAGACCCCAGCGTGGCTGACACACACGGGCAGGCACCCTTGCTCCCCTACCCTCTGCCGTGACTTCACCCCTCCTCCTCTGCCCGCGGTCCCACCTGAGTCCCCCCTGCGGCTGAGCGACACCCACGTCTCCACCTTCACCAGGAAACCGGGAGCCAGCGCGGAGCTCTATCACCTTCCTCCTACCGTCTGCCCGCTGATCTCGCCTTCTCCTCCGGGAAGCCAGCTGCCCCCAGCTCCCGGGCCCGCCCCTTCTCGCTGCTCAAGCTTGTCACTCTTATTGGATCCTTGTTTTCTGGTTAGCAGGAAGTTTCACTAGAGGGTGGAGAACTGGCCCTAGAGCTGGGGACCCAAATGGCACTGAGGTTTTCGACTTGCCCCCTGGCTAAGGTCGGGTGTGGGACCTTAGGTCTCGTCTCAGCACAGTCTTTCTGGTGGCTGTGGTCTTTGGTCCTCCTGGAATTAATGAACTCTGACGCAGAACAGCATCTCAAAGCTCTCCCAGTCAGGCATGTCCTCATCCACCCACCCTTGCCTGCGCCTGGTCCAGATATTCCCTGCCCCTCCCCTGGTAGGTGAGGAAAGGGACGCCCCTGTGTCCACGAGGACATACCTGAGATAACGCAGCCGGAGCTCCTGGCACTCGTGATGCTCGCTGCCCTGGGACAATCCTCACAGCTGTGTAGAGGGCACTCCTGCGGATGCGCTCCACCATCACTGCACCTGGGGAGGCAGAGGCCCCTGGGTGTCCTCGCTTGGGGAGGGGGCAGGGCAGGCGACCAGAAACCCCACAGAATATTGCCCACCAGCCGGGGGTCGGGGGGCAGGGGTAACAGGTTAGATGGACCCACAGCACGGTTTTTAAAGCCAGGAGCTGCCTGGAAACAGGAACACCGTGGGGCCCACAGGGCTTGTATTTGTGTCCATTAAAATACCTGCACCCCAAACAACGCAGGCGTTTAAGAACACGTGTGAATTCAGGTGTGCGTGTGGTACCCATCAGAGTGGGTATATGTGGAAGCGGGACATGAGGATGACAGACGCAGGGAGACAAGTGCTGATGTGGGCGGTGGGCTGGAGAGCAGGGTACCCTTGGCCCTCTCGGCCAAACCCCCTACTCCTAACCTAGCAAGGTGACCTCACCTGTGCCTCCGGCTCCAGTCTCCCCTACGCAGTCCGGACCCGGGGGCAGCCCACAGATCCACAGTCTCCTGGGCCGCACAGCCCCTCAGAAACCCGTGTCTGTTGGTAAAAGCCGAGAGGCCACTCCTTACTGGGACGGTAACTGCGGTCCTAACCATTGAAAAGCAAGAAGACTCCAGTACGCGCCACCTGCTGGCGCATTCCTGTTCCCAGTGATGCTCAGGACCCTGTCTGGCCCTCGAGCTCCTGGGGTCTGGCCGGCCCAGCCTTCGGGAGCTGCACACGCTGTGTGTGCTGTGCGCGTTAGGGACACCTTGGGGGACGGTATCAGCCCTCCTGCCTGGGACACGAGGGGACCTGAGGGGCTGGTATCTTAAGGCCGGGAGTCCCGATGACTTTGAGCTGGGACCGGGGGGCCTGGGGGTGTCCTGATCCCTCCTGACGGATTCCAGAGCTACTGGGGTGAGCGAGGAGTTGGAAAGAGGTGCACATGGTCAGGGGGCTCTCGGGGCCTGATGGGGCCACCCAACTGCCCACGACCTGCCAAAGGCGGCAGGAGGGGACGGGGCCCCAGAGGAGGAGTGAGGGTCAGCTGAGGACTCGGGGGTGTGTCACGGTAGAGGGGCCCTCACCGAAGGCAGACCTGTGCCCTTGGCCTTTGTGAGGACGTGGGAGGGTTGCTCTCCTTTTATGCAGAAGTCCCTCCAGATTGGACGTTCTCATGAGAATGTCGTTTATGCAGATGCCAGTTTGCAGGTGAGAACTTCCACGTTCATGGCCGTGGGTGGGACATACATCCCACCTTTTCATGGAGTGAATCAGGAATTTGGAAAATCGCTCTCACTTTTGTACAAAGCTCAAAAGGTTCCCTCTACAGAAACTTGCAGTTGAAAAAGAAGGCAGGCAAGTTGCCAAGGGGGCAGGGGAGGGACAGAGTGGGAGTTTGGGGTGAGCAGATGCAAACTGTTATATATAGAATGGATTAAAAAAAAACAAGGTCCTGCTGTAGAGCGCAGTATCAATATCCTGTGAAAAACCACAGTGGAAAAGAATATGAAAAAGATTATATATATATATAACTAAGTCGCCTTGTTGTACAGCAGAAATTAATACAACCTTGTAAATCAACTGTACTTCAATAATTTTTTTTTTTTAAAGAAGGCAGAAGTCTGATCTCCTGTTTCTTGCAGGTGAATTTATTGCTTCTCATCCTGTAGTATTTAGAGAATAGGGATGACGAGCTGAGGGGGAAGGAGAGAAAAATAACCTCTTAAAAAAGAGATGTTTTTAGGCACAAGAAGGAAACTGTATTAATTAAGGTTCTCCAGAGAAACAGAACCTATATATGTATATATATATACCCTGTGATCCAGTGGAGTTGAGACATATAATTAACCATCACGGAAACCTCCTTCCTACCCGCTAAGAAAGATAAGATGCTCTTCTAAAAGGAGCAGACACAGATGATGAGGGATCTCTGGTGCCGAGCCTGGGTACCTCGAGTGGCTGCACAGGAGGACTTCTGGGTATGGACCAAGTGGGTCCTTCTAGAACCTTCTAGGAACGGTTCCTCTCAACCTATGGTCTAGCACAGCTTTGCATTGGAAAGTACACAGCATGCTCTGCTGGGGTTCTAATAGAATCAGAAAGCAGAAACGTTTGGTTTTTCTTAAGTTGAAATTTAAGATGTTTCCCAGGGTTCATTTACATAGCAGTTCATTCAGTAATAATTTGTAGCCACCAATGGTAATATTATTATTATTTTAAATCCTTTCTAATGGGCTGACCATGAATAGCCAGCCTTGTGTTGGCTCATGGTGGAAAATCAGGTGGGGCACCCACATTTTGGGGTCCTTCTTCCCATATGAGGCCAGATACTGCCTACACAGACTCCATGGAAGAAACTGCTTCTGAGGCTGGGGTCAAACTCACCTCCACCCCGGGGTCCAGGCCTCACAGGTGCCACGGCAGGACCTGGCCATCCCCTCTGGGCCTAATGACCCAAGTGGTGGGCTGCTTTGCAGGGATTTGGGACAAAAGACCAATTGTCACATCCCCCAGCCCCAGAAGATGCAACCGGAGACAGGCAGGGAGCAAGACAGACCACGTCAATCCCCGAGCCTAAGACCCAGCTGGCCCGGACTGAGCGCCTGGCTGCCTCATGAGAGAAGAGACAGTGGCCGGCCCTGCACGCTGCCTGTTACATCCGAGTGGGAGGAGGAGGAGGGGTCCCATCACTGAGTCTCATCGCTCCCTAGGTGCACCAGCATCACGGGGCAAAAGAGAGGGGCAAGTCCTGGGGATGTGTGAGCCCTTAGATGACCGTGACCTTCCCACTAGTGAAAGGGCTCCAAACTGGCCCTGGACTCTGACCCCTCCTCCCTGGCTCACAGATGGGGGCTGGAGTCAAGTCAGGAGAGCTTCCTGAGTGAGCTTTCGCCCCAGAAGACACGCAAAAGCCAGGTGAAAATATGTTTGCAAAACTGCTTGGTAGGGACTCCCTTGGTGGTCCAGAGGTTAGGACTTTGCCTTCCAACGCAAGGGGTGCGGGTTCAGTCCCTGGTCAGGGAGCTAAGATGCCTCAAGGCCGAGGCATCATAAAACCAGAACATAAAACAGAAACAAGATTGCTGTTCAGTTGCTCAGTCAGGTCTGACTCTTGGCAACCCCACGGACTACAGGATGCCAGGCTCCTCTGTCCTTCCCTAACTTTCAGAGTTTGCTCAAATTCATGTCCATTGAGTATCTAACCATTTCATCCTCTGTCAGCCTCTTCTCCTGTCCTCAATCTTTCCCAGCATCAAGGTCTTTTCCAATGTGTTGGCTCTTTGCATCAGGTGATCAAAGTACTGGAGCTTCAGCTTCAGCATCAATCCTTCCAATGAGTATTCAGGGTTGATTTCCTTTCGAATTGACTGGTTTGATCTCCCTGCAGTCCAAGGGTTCTCCAGCACTACAATTAGAAAGCATCAATCCTTCGGGGCTCAGCCTTTTTTATGGTTCAGCTCTCACATCTGTACATGACTACTGCAAAAACCATGGCTTTGACCAGACAGACGTTTGTCAAGCCAAGTGATGTCTGGTTTTTAATATGCTGTCTAGGTTGTCAACAAGACTGTAACAAATTCAATAAAGACTTTTAAAACGGTCCA
This sequence comes from Tragelaphus eurycerus, assembly GCA_935064755.1. Lineage (NCBI taxonomy): Eukaryota > Metazoa > Chordata > Mammalia > Artiodactyla > Bovidae > Tragelaphus > Tragelaphus eurycerus. Next base: position 4,849,278 of record CAKXYN010000108.1, read on the forward strand.
CATTAAAAAAAAATCTTAAAAAAAAAAAAAACAACAAAAAAACTCCTGTTGTATAAATCATGAAGTGCAACATATTGAAAGGATATAATTTTAAGAGAGGTGGAGGAGAACTGTGGCTTTAATCCAGGGAAGTTTCCGGAATCAGATCTCTCTTGCCCGGATCCTGACTGTGGAGGATGCTGGTTAGGAGATGTGGAGAATACTTCTTTCAGTCTAGTAGAAGCAGGTGGGTATTTCTGTAGTGGGTTTTCCTAGACCAGGCGGGTAGAGTCCTTTATCTAAAAGGGCCTCCGGTTACAGTGGAATCACCTCATCTGATGCCCCTGGAGACAGAGACAGCTTGGCCGAGCGCTTGCTTTCCACTCCACCTCACACCAGCAGGAGACAGAAGCTCCTAAGACCTTAAAGGAAACCAGGGCAGCCATAAACTCTGTTTACAGCCTTCGAAGGCCCAAGAGAAATGCTGAGAAAAATGAGTTGCTGAAAGAACCAGATAGTTATTCTTTTTTTTTTTTTTTTTACCTGAAAATAAAAACTCACCACTGAATCATAAAGCGGGCTGACTGCGAGGCCTCCGGCTGGAAGGGTCGCTGAGGGCCTGCAGGCATCCGCCGGGGCCCGGGGGGCAGTTTCTCTTTTCGCCGGGACCCTCGCTTGCTTGGGGTGCAAGCAGAGCTTCCTGTCTCGCCCACATCCAGCCGTGCCCACCTCCACCTTCTTCCCAGCGGGTCTCGTGTCCTCCTTTCTGACGATGCTTCCCTCGACCGCTCCCTTTCCTTTTTTACGAAATGTGTTTCTCCATCCACCCACTTCCTTTCTGCTTCCTAGGAGTGTTGACCGATGCACCGAAGTGATAAAATCACACAAAACATGCCAGAAAGTGCCCGAGCACAGGGAAGCTTGTGCCCCCAGGCTGGCAGCCGCAGGTGCTGTGGCTGAAGGAAGGTGGGCTGCGGCCCCGGGGCCGGATGACCCGCAGGGGCCTGGGGGCTGGGGCAGCTCCAGGGAGCACTGGGCTGGGTCAGCGGCAGTGGGAGTTGGAGGGTTCAGAGCGGCCCCGGGCAGGACCCACTGGTGACCACCAGACCCCCTCCCCCAGGAGCTCAGGGCCCAGGTGGGCAGACACGTGGGCAGAGGGCACTTTGCAGAGATCGGGGTGAGGGGGGCGTGGGGACAGAGGGAGTCTGACACCCTGGGGGCAGCCCACATCCCGGGTGCTGGGGTCTCGGAGCTGCTCCAGAACCCTTCTCATGGCTGTGCTTCTCTCCCACACTCACCCCCGACCCCTGGTGGGAGCGGTGGGTGAGGTCCTGACATGGGTCCCCCTCCCACCTGGGATGTCGCTGGTGCTCACTTCATGGGACACCCACTCACCCGGCAGCCGCTGTCTGAAGTCTTCCGGGTCCAGCAGAGGGTTTAGGCTCACTGACTCTGGGCACCTCCACCACTGACAAGCTGTGTGACCCTGGGCAAGTGAGTTAAACTCTCCGTGCCTTGGTTTCCTCATCTGTAAAGGTTAAATGAGGTAATGTTTGTAAAGCATTTGGCTGAGCGCCTGGCATACAGTAAACACGGTATGTATGTTTGTTCAGTAAAGAAGCTGGGAGACCAGGGGTGTCCCTGACCCCATGCAGCCTTCAGGTCGGGGATGGAGACCAACAATAGACACGTGAGCCGGTAAGTTACAGAACCGCAGCGGCAGGAGGAGATTGAATCACCAACGGGACAGAGCGTGAGCAGCAGGTCGCGGAGCATTATTTTAACCCAGAAAGTCAACGGAGGCCTTCCAGAGGAGGGGCATCTGCATGGAGACCAAAATGATGCGCGTGACCAGTGTGCAAAGATCAGAACGTTGGATTCCAGGGCTGGTGTGATGGGGAAAAGTCAGGCGGATGTGGCTGGAGCCCAGCGGGCACTGGGGGAAGTTCTGTGTGAAAGAGGTTGAGAGAAGCAGGTCCCGTGGGGGCTGTTGGTCCTGGGAAGGGATTGGGGTTTTTTCCAATTGCAATAGGAGACTGTACTCACTTCCTTGGCGTCCCAGGTGGCTCAGCAGTAAAGAATCTTCCTGCCAATGCAGGTGACTTGAGTTCGATCCTCTGGGTTGGGAAGATCCCCTGGAGAAGGAAATGGCAACCCACTCCAGTCTTCTTGCCTGGGAAATCCCATGGACGGAGGAGCCTGGCGGGCTACAGTCTACAGAGTCGCAAAAAAGTCAGACATAATTTAGACTAAACAACAACAATTCATTTCTTTGGGCTGTAGCAATAAAGTACCACAAACTTGGTGATTTAACACAGGAATGTGTTCTCTCATAGTTGTGGAGGCTGGAGTCCAAAATCAGGATATTGGTCACAGTCTCTCTGCAGAATCCAGTGGGGGGTCTTTCTCTGCCTATTCCAGCCTCTAAAGATGGGCCCAGGTGTTCCTCGGCTGAGGGTGCCTCCTTCCAGTCTCCATCTTCACCTGGTCTCTGTGTGTGGGTCTCTGTGTCTTCTTTGTATAAGGGCACTAATCATCGGAGTTACAATCTAAACCCAATGTGATAGCGTCTTGAGATCTTTAACTTAATTACATCTGCAAGACCCTATTTCCAACTAAGTTAACATTCACAGATGCCCAGGGTTAGGTGTGTGCTCAGTCATGTCCAGCTCTTTGCAACCCTGTGGACTGCAACCCACCAGGCTCCTCTGTCCATAGAATTATCCTGGCAAGAATACTGGAACGGGTTACCATTTCCTCCTCCAGGGGATTTTCCTGACCCAGGGTTTGAACCTGCGTCTTCTGTGTCTCCTGCTTTTGTCAGGCGGATTCTTGACCACTGAGCCACCTGGGAAGGCCTTGGACACATTTACTCAGAGGCCACTGGACGTTTATGCAGAGGGGATCCATACGACCTGACTTCTGATTGAACAGGGTCGTGCTGGCTGCTAGGCGGAAAAGAGCACAAAGATGGGGAGGCAAGTTATGGGGGACGGGCGGCTCTTGCAGGCAGCATGGCCAGGGGTGATGGGTGAGCAGAAGAAAAGGCATTTTCCTGTTAGACATAAACAATTTCATGGATCACCAACCTCAGATGAGGCCCCTCTGTGACTATGATGGGTCAAGACGGCAGCAAGACCCTTCTGAAATCACGTCCGAAACAGACAAAACATGGACACCATCCAAACTGCAAAATCAATCAAACATCCTCCATCCCAGCTAATGTGACTCTCTCTCTGTTTTAACCAATCACAATTCCAGCTTCTCCCTGTCCGTTTCACAGTCTAGATAAGAATTATTGAGATGCCCAATCAGAGCATCACCCTGACTCCTGACAGCACCCAATCTGGGGTGAAGCCTTGCTTCCCCGGATCCCCCCACCCCACCCCACATCACACACCAGAAGCCCAAGTCCTGTGACGCGATGGGTCCTGACTGAGATGCCCCATGTTCCCAGGCTGTGTTCAGCCCTTCTGCGTCCAATCAGGAACCAGGCCAACCTGGTTCATCCACAGCTGCACTCCTGGTGGGTGCTCTGTGGGTGTGGGCCCAGCGCCCTGAGCTGGGTGTGATGCTGTGCTGACACCCTATTCAAATTCTTAATTGGCTTTGAACGCAGGGCTCTGTACATTCATTTTTCACTGGGCCCTGAAAATTCTGGTTCTGCTGAGGAGCACTGACAGCAGTTGATGCCAGGGTCACTCGGGTGGAGAGTGAAAAGTGGGTAGGTTCAGGACTTCCTTGGCCAAAAAAGAAAAAGTGGAAAAATTTAAGGAAGAGGGAGAGAAACCTTGAGTTTGGGGCTGTGGACACTGTGCCTTTTATCAAAAGGGAAGACATTGGGTGGTGAGGTCCAGCAGGTTTGGGAGTGGGAACGGGGGACCAAGAGTCTCCACTTGGTGAAAATATACTTCTTATCGGGCTCCCCTTGTGGCTCAGCTGGTAAGGAATCCACCTGCAAGGTGGGAGACCTGGGTTCAGTCTCTGGGTTGGGGAAGAGCCCCTGGAGAAGGGAAAGGCTACCCACTCCAGTATTTTGGCCTGGAGAATTCCATGGACTGTATAGTCCATGGGGTCGCAAAGAGTCGGACACGACTGAGCGACTTTCACTTTCACACTTCTTACCACACGTTGGAAAACAGACATGCCTCAGGACAGCAAAGCCCATGCACCACAACCACTGAGCCTGTGCTCCAGAACTCCCGAGCCGCAACTACTGCAGCCCGCGTGCCCTAGAGCCTGTGCTCTGCGGCAGGAGGAGCCACCGCCACGAGCAGCCCGAGCCCCGCAACTAGAGAGCAGCCCCCATTCGCTGCAACTAGAGAAAAGCCCTCACACCACAACCCGGCACAGCCAAAGACCAATAAATAAATAAAAATATGGCAATTTGGGGGGAAAAAGGAAAGATAACATTTGAAAACAAAAATGGTGACTGCCGTTTTGCAAGCTATTACCTTGGGGGGCGGGGGTGGGGGAGAAAGTATTGAGTATAGGGGACTTAGGGATCTTTCTGTAACATTTCTTAACTGTGCAAGAATCTACAACTATCTCAAAATTAGAAGTTTAATTAAAAATCAGTGACCCAGAAAATCAGGAGGAGGATGGAACGCCAGGCAGCTCCGGGAAGGGGCTGCTCATTCGTATTCATTGGCTCTCGAATCTGCAAGGAGCTGGGGTGTGGGTGAAGGGGGAGTCCATGGGGACAGTGGCAACAGCTGTGGATCCTGAGTGTCCCTCTTGCTGCTCCCGAGGTGGGGCTCGTGGGGTGGAGAAGATCTCATCTCTCCGAGACCCTGCCAAGTGCCAGGCATGGACTTGGTGGAGGAAAGTTCCATGAAGAAAGTGACTCAGGCACTCAGTCCCTTTAGCTGGTTCAGGTCCCTGCAGCAGGGGGTCAGACACGGGGAGTCTGGCAGCCACGACTGGGAGCAGGGGCCAGAATGACTTCAGTTGGTCCCCACTTTTATGCCCCCATTAGCCAGGCTCGGGCTGCCTGAGGTGGGGGTGGGGAGCACCTCATCTTGATCTTTGCAGATTTATTCACAGAATTCCCCACACATCTGGATGAGAATATATGACTTGCCCCCGGAGGAAATAGTTAAATGAATCGCTAAACCACAAAATGTTCCTGTAAAATTTGCTTCCATATTTTATTAGACGCAGATGAGCATGAATTATTGTGAAGCCAACAGGAGGGTTTGCAAATTCAGTTCTTGCTTTTCCATAAACATCCCTTCCGTGTCTAGATAGTTATGGCAAGGTTTTAATGAATGTTGGCTTGTGATGGGACTGTCGAGTAACTCATTCATTTATCCATCCATCCATCCATCCACCCACCCAACATTTATCAGGCGTCCACTGTATGCCAAGTCTGTGTTAGTTGCTCAGTCATGTCTGACTCTTTGAGACCCCATGGAAGGTAGCCCCCCAGGCTCCTCTGTCCATGGCATTCTCCAAGAATGCTGGAGTGGGTTGCCATTCCCTTCTGCAGAGGATCTTCTCAACCCAGGGATTGAACCTGGGTCTCCTGCATTGCAGGCAGATTCTTTACCTTCTGAACCACCCAGGTAATACCAGCTACTTTGCAGCTGAGGTATCATTCTTGTTGACCTGCCTTCACCATCAGATGTGCAAGGCTGTTGTGAGATGAGCCAGTCTGGGGCTTTACTGTCGTGGGAGGGACACCCTTTTGGGGGAGTGGGCTTTCTTTCATGTATCTCAGGAGGCCACTGGCCACAGAGAAGAGGGAACATTTCCTCATACCTGATCGTGGTTGGATATGCTACCTAACATTAAATTATTCTTTCTTAAGATCTCATTTGTGTCAAGGTGTGAAATTTCCTGGGGAAAAAATGGACACAGTTGAACAAGACTAGCTTTCAAGTCGAATGGGTCTTATTGGTTTCTTACACTCTGTGGGGTTCTGTCAAATTGATCCTGGCAGGGCAGGCCATGAGGTCTGCTTTCCACTCAGACTGCCCAGCACGAGGCTCTGAGAAGCTGGGGATAAGAGAAGAAGCATCATTTGTTTCTCCTCCCTCGTTTGGCAGTTACGCAACAAGGATGGCTTGTAAGATCCAGGAAACCAGAGAGACTGGGGACCCTTTCACATGCTCCCTCTGCCCCCTAAAGACAGAGTAGGGTGTATCTCTGCTGCCTTGGCCTGAGCTGTGGATGGGAACATGGTCACCTATGACAGGGGGCTGGGCTCACCCCACTGGGACCCTGGGCTTGGAGGGCTCCGTGGCCCTGCAAGCTGACACTCTGGCGGAGGGAGCGTGGAGTCTGCCTTGAGAAAGACTTCTTGAAGAAAAAGCAAGAGGTAGAGGACTTCCCTGGTGGTCAGTGGTCAGGAATCCACCTGCCAATGTAGGGGACACAGGATCAACCTGTGGTCCGGAAAGATCCCACGTGCCTCAGGGCAGCTGAGCCCGTGCCTCAAGTCCTGCAGCCCGCGTGCCCTCGAACCTCTGCTCTGCGACCAGAGGAGCCACTGCAGCGAGAAGCCTGTACCCTGCAACCAAGGGGAGCCCCTGCTCGCCGCAGCTAGAGGAAGGTCCAAGAGCAGCAGCAAGGACCCAGCACAGCCAAAAGTAAATTAATAAATAAATTAATTTAAAAAGGCCAGAGGGGAGAAGGGCGCCCAGTGGCGTCCCCTCTGCTGCGCAGGTGATATCTGGGGTTCTCACGCAGCCTGCGTGGCGCCTGAGCAAAGAAGTCCCTCCTGCCCCCAGTTTGTGGGCAGAGAGATGGCCCCGTGAGTCCAGGAACACATCCACGATCACCCAGTGTGTCCTGGAGGCCGGACTGGAACTTACCATCCTTCCTCCCTACCACGGCTTCCCAGACAGGGGCTCTGTGTGTCAACTTCTTCCCAAGGCCAACGTGGCTGGAAAACCAAGGATTGAGGGTGTCAGTGAGGAGGTTCCTGGGCAGGGCAGGGTGCCCTTCACTGCACCTGTCCACAGGTGAGGTCAGTTGAGAGTGACCTGGGAACGTCCAGAAGCATCACCTTCCATCCGAAGACTACGGTTCATGATCAGGCCTGGCAGACACACGTGCTCTCCTCTCCACTCCAAGTAGTGGGCGACAGGGTTGCTGAGACATTCAGGAAACAGAGTTGGTTAGAAACAGGAATTCAGACGAATTGCTCCTGAAATCCAGAGGGCCCCGGGAGGCGGTGCGGGAGGAGGGGATGTCTGGTTCTTAGGAATCAAGAGCTCAGCAGCAGCCCTTTTGGTTCAACCTTGGAAATTCATACTGAAAAGGGGTGGCTCCCTCCTCCCTCCGTCTTTTGTTCTGTTCAGTCCTCGGTGGACTGGATGAGGCCACCTGCGCTGGGGAGGACCATCAGCTGGACTGAATCCAAGTCCATCCAGGAACACCCAGGAGGAGTGTTTAATCTGGGGATCTCCTCAGCCAGTCAAGTGGACACCTTAAATAGCCACCACCGCTTCCTTCCTTTCATTCATGAAATTAGAGGCCTGGTCTTTGGTAGCTCAGTTTATTTCCTGGAGGAGGGGAGGAAACACAGAGCTCCTGGGGCCTAGGTTAGGGCGGAATTTTTGGAGGAAGACGTGGAAAGAGGAGCTGCCCTGGTGGCTCGGATGGTTAAAAAAAAAAAAAATCTGCCTCCGATGCAGGAGACCCAGGTTCGATCCCTGGGTCTTGGGTCGGGAAGATCCCCTGGAGGAGGAAATGGCAACCCGCTCCAGTATTCTTGCCTGGAGAATCCCATGGACAAAGGAACCCGGCGGGCTACAGTCCGGGGGGGGTTGCAAAGAGACAGACACGACTGAGTGACCAACACTTTCAACACTTTCAGAGGAGCCAGGACAGCTTTTGGGGAGGAGGGGTTGAAGTCGAAACACCGGAAAGGGTAAATGAAGATGCATTCGAGTGTGACATTCTTTGAGGGTCACAAGCAAAGGTCAGAATATCTTTTGATAGTTTGTTTCTTGGAATGTGCTGCCAGGTGGGATGATGGGATTAATTTAGATACTTTTTTTTTTAAGTTTTAAAAAGTTTTTTTTTTTTTTTTTTTTTTGCTGTGGACCATTTTTTAAAGTCTTTGTCGAATTTGTCACAACATTGCTTTTGTTTTATGTTTTGCTATTCTGGCTGAGAGGCATGTGGGATTTTAGCTCCCCAACCAGCCATAGAACCTGTAGACCCCATACTGGAAGGCAGAGTCTTAACCACTGCACGGCCAGGGAAGTCCTTAATTTGGATGCATTTGGAGAGTGGCCATCAGAATTTGAGAACTCAGGTGTTGTGTTCAATTGTACCTCCTACTAAAATAATTACGCAAGATCTGAGCTCTGGGTAATAAAGGATGTGCCTGGTTCCTGGGAGGGAGCTTGGAAATCTTGGGAACTTCCTGAATGATAGGAGTGCCTGTTATTTCTCAGGGACTCCTAAGGTCACACCTAGGTTTACGATGGGGGTGGCCACGCCACAGAGACCAACCCTATGACTAGCAGGCTGGGTCCTTGAGCCAGGAGATGTCAGCATGTTTTGATCTGAATGTTTGTGTTTCCCTCAAATTCCCATGTTGAAATTCTAACCCCTAACCTGATGGTATTAGGAGATGGGCCCTTTGGGAGGTGATCAGGTCAGGAGGGTGGAGGTCTCATGAATGAGACTGCGCACTTATAAAAGAGGCCCCAGGGAGCGTCCTAGGCTCCATGGCCACATGAGGACACCGTGAAAAGATGGCCATCTGTGAACCAGGAAGTGAGCTTTCAGCAGACACTGAATCGCCTGGTGACATGATCCCACACTTTCCAGTCTCCAGAACTGTGAGAAGTAAATGTTTGTTGTTTCTAAGCCACCCAGTGTATGGTGTTATAGACTGTTGTTAACAGCCATCCAGTCTATAATGAAATGTAGACTTACAGTTTATATATATAGTCTGTATTTTGTTCCAGTAGCAAGAATGGAGCCAGGAACAGCCCGCACTTTGGGGATGGGTGGGGGAGGAGGGTTGGAGAGTGAGTTCAATCACGTGGCCAGTGACTCAACTTGTCATACTTACAATGAAACCCCGATAAAAGCTCTGGCCCCTGACTTTGGTGGAGCTTCCTAATTGAATCCACGGGTATGCATATGGCGAGAGGGCGCAGAAGACCCTCCCAGAACCTTGCCCTGGGGCCTCTTCTTTTGGCTGGTCCTGACCTGCACCCTTTATAATAAAACTGTAACCAGGAGGATGGGCTTCCCTGGTGCTAAAAGAATCTGCCTGCCAATGCAGATTTGATCCCTGGGTCGGGAAGATCCCCTGGAAAAGGAAATGGCAGCCCACTCCAGGACTCTTGCCTGGAGGGCTACTGTTCATGGGGTCGCTTAGCAACTAAACAACAAAACTCGGAAGCACAGCCCTTACCAGCAAACTGTTGAGACTGATGGGGGTCGGGAAAGCCTTCCAGATTTGTGGCCAATTGGTCAGAATTGTGGGTGGGCTGGAGACCACCAAAGTGTGGCTGGTGTCTGAAGTGGGGGCAGTCTTGACGGGGACCGTGCCCTTGAACCTGTGAAATCTCTGCTAACTCCAGGTGGTTAGAGTCAGAACTGTGCTTCGTTAACTGCAGAGACTCGAGAACACCACACCTCACTGCATCGCTCTCAACAGTAAGAATCTCTCACGAGCTGAGTTTGTGTCAGGCGTGGCGGTGGGTTCCACACATCCCACCTAACTGTTGAATGTCATGTTACTAAAGGGATTCGTGAAGCTTAGAATATCGCTAGTGTCAAAGGGGCGACACTGTGAAAAACACACTGAGATCGGAATTACTATTTTTAGGTGGGTGCACAGATTTGGAGGACCAGATTTTCATATAAATTCATTAAAACAAGGAAGTCTAAATGCTTCGTGAAGTGAAGGGCTGCAGAGTAATTTTCAGCCTTGCTTTAAGAGGTATTCAGTTGATGAAGACTTTGGAAAGGATGCTGGCCGCTGACAACCTTGCTTTATCCTTAGGTCTCCTGGGATGTGCCAGTTTGCTGGGGTACACTGTTGGCTGGCATTTGGGGTGCGCTCGGGGCACAGTCTCCCAAGAGCAGGAGGATGGGCTTAGGGAAATCCTGGTCCTCACGGGGCCTGGGAAGAGAAGAAGTGGGTGAGGGCCTGCGTGACCCCACGTTGAGGTCTTCCTGGCCTGGAAGCGAGGCCCCCTGTCTGTAGCGTGGACAGTCCCTCTTGTAAGGACACTCTCACTGGACCGGCGCCTCCTGTGATTCAGCTGATCTCAACTCTAACCTTAATAAGCGAAGTGAAAGTTGCTCAGTCGTGTCCGACTCTTTGTGACCCCATGGACTATACAGTCCATGGAATTTTCAAGGCCAGGATACTGGAGTGGGTAGCCTTTCCCTTCTCCAGGGGATCTTCCCAACCCAGGGATTGAACCCAGGTCTCCCGCCTTGCAGGCAGATTCTTTAGCTGAGCCACCAGGGAAGCCCAACCTTAATAATGACATCTGCAAAGACCCTTCTGAGGTGCTCGGTGGAGATGAACTTTGTGGGGACATCAGCTGACCTATTACATCCTCTAAATGTCTATCAATCGGCAGACAGGTCAAGGGAATCAGAAGAGGCCCACTGTCTGCGTTATCACAGCCGAGCTGGGCTGGGAATGAGGTTATCTCAACAGGAAGACAGAATGTTTATAAACTCCTGAGACTGTCCCCAAGCACAGGAGCTCCAAGGCCACTGTCCCCTCTGCTCTGAAGGATCTGCTGGACATCCTTCTCTCTTTCTGTTGTCCTCAGCTCTTCAGGAAGAAGCCAAATCCTTTATTTACGGTCTAAAGAGATGACCTGAGCAAGGACTAATGGGTTAAGCCCGGGGACAAGATGACAGTTCTCTTCTGCCTTCTCAGTCCCAACAAAGGCTCTAAGAAGAGACCAGGATGCTCTGGGCTGGAGCAGAGGGCTGGACGGGGCCCAGGGCAGGCCTGCCCCTCCGTCGTCTGTTCCACCCTAAAACCAGCTAGAGCCCCAAGCAGAGAACAATGCTGCTGCAGCTAAGCAAGGTTAGGGTATTGCATTTCAAAGGGCAAATGGTTTCTGTCTCCAGGCAACTTGTAATTCTTTTGTTCAAAGAATAAAAGCACAGTTGGAGACCAGAGAGGGGTATCAGGACTCTTAAGAGATCCGAAATCAAAGGGGGTTCCCGGCCCTCTGCCTGACTTCCTCTACCGACCCCACTACTGACTCCAGCTGGGCCTGTGGAGGGAGTCTGGTCTGCACCAACACTGCCCTGACCCTGGATATCGGCTCCCTCTCGGTGCCTCACTTGCCTCACTCCCCTTGCAGGGGCGGGGGTGGGGTGGGGGTTCTTACCTTTGCTCTCTGCCTCTCTGGTCCGGCTTGCAGGTGGCCCCTCTTTGCTGGCTGTCTGTCTGTGTCAGGGAGGCAGGCTGGTGGCTGTCAACAAGAAGCATCAGGATTCAGCCAGGCCATGGCCCACCTGGCGAATGGGGCAGGTTTTTCCACTCCCTCCCCCACCCCGCTCTCCTGGCTTTGCAAGAGGACTGTTCCCTGGGGGATAGTGTGGGTGACCCTGGAGACTGGAGGGAGAGGAGCTCAGGATTGCAGATTTTGAACCAAGGCCAATCTGAGGAGAAGTCGGAGGGTTTGAGGGGTCGTGGACAATCTCCCAGGGAGTCCCCACAGCCAGCCCAGGGCACAAGAGGGCCAGGGTGGGGGCGAGGATAGAGGGCCCAGTCCAGCCTTGAAGAGCGTCTGCCGCAAGAAGGATTAAATAATGAAACACTGCAGCTGCTTACAGAACCACTGTCCGAAGGGTGCTTGTGAATTCTCTTTGATTTCTCCTTTGCACCCACGGAGTGTCTGCCTTGTGTGTTCCCACCTTCTGGGGACCTGAGACTCCAGACTGGCCTAGAGTTTGATCCTTGGTTGAGCAGGCTGCTCCAGAGGCAGAAAACATCCAGACTTCCTGGGCCCCCAGTGCACCCTAGCCAGTCGGGATTGCTGGAGTTGCCACCGGGATGCCCCACGTCCCCCTCCAAACCCGCCCCCCAGGCACGTGAGCCATTCTCTAGGGGGTGTCACAGACAACCCCAGTGAGGAAAAGAGAAACCTCCCGCGTATTTTTTTTTTTTTTTTTTAAACAAGGAGTGAACTTGTTAGTTACTCAGGTTACGAGAGAGGAGAGAAGCTAAAAGGTAAAATAAGGCAACTCAGGGATTATCAACACAGGAAGCTGGAAGCAGCCCCGGGACTGGAGAGGCTGAGGGAGGAAGCGGCTTTACTGGAGCCCGGATCTGGAGCCGCTGGGCGGAAGGTGGAGTTGTGGCAAGGGCCAGGAGGAGGGGACTGTGCAGCCAGAGCCAGAGAGGTGGAGGAAAATAAGGCGTGCGGCAGGGCGGGGACAGACCCTGGCTTCTTTCATCCTGCATCCCAGCTTTTAAAAATTTGGGGAAAATACACATAACATAGAATCTACCATCTTGACTATCTTTAGGGGTACAGTTCAGAGGCATTAAGTACATCTACATTGTGGTGCAACCGTCACCCCATCCATCTCCTGGCCGTTTTCTTCTTGCACAACTAAACTGTCCTCGTTAAACAGCGTCAGTGTCTCAGCCCTCCACAACCCCCTTTACTTAGATACTTCATACTGCTACTGCTGCTGCTAAGTCACTTCAGTCGTGTCCGACTCTGTGCCACCCAATAGACCACCAGGCTCCGCCGTCCCTGGGATTCTCCAGGCAAGAACACTGGAGTGGGTTGCCATTTCCTTCTCCAATGCATGAAAGTGAAAAGTGAAAGTGTGATCATATTTACACTGCTGCTTGCAATGCCTGTCCCTCCTCGCCCACTGGGCAGACTTATACTCTTGGCAGCTCAGGCTCAAACTCCCGACTCGTCTAACCTGACCACCAGGAAGAACAAACCCCAAGCCATGAACTGTTGGCTCCATCTGTCTAAACAGCACAGAACAGAGGCGGGATGGGCCTGGTGGTGTATTTTCCTTCCCAGGATGCTGTCCCTCAACCTCCGATGACCCCAAGTTTCCTCTAGGGGTCCTCCCCCACCCCGTTTCTCGTGGCTTGAGTTGTGATAACAGCCCTCATCCCCAAGCTTATAATACAGTCCATCTTCCTGGTCACAGTGACTAGCCCTGAGACTTCAGCTGAGCCCTTGGACAAGAGGGACCATCTTCCACCCAGCTGGCAAGGCCACGAAGGTACTGTGTGGACCAGGCCTGCCTGAGAATGAAGCCAACAGAGAGGAAAGCACAGTCATGGGCTGCAACAGCAGTGAGCTTTGATGACATGGTTTCTATACCTGGATACAACTATGCCTGAAGCCTTCTTTCACCTGTAAGTCCCCTCTTTTTGCAAGACAGCTTCGCTTGGGATTTCAGCCACTTATCACTGGAAGCCACGTACCACATGATTAATGCATGTGCCTTGGGTCCAAGCCCTGACCTTACGCGCCTTCTTGATTCAGAGCTCCTCGGCTACAGCTCTGTAGGTCTGGTCCCCAGGACAAGCAGTCTCTCTGAATACCCTGTAGTATGTGGTTTGCACAGAGAAAAGCAGATCAGAAATCAGTGGGATACCACCTGAGGGGTGGTTTCCACTCAGGAGGGCACACTTTTCCCGATTCCAGGTTGGATGATTTGCCCAGGGCCCATAGGGGCTGGGTGGTGGAGCTAGGACCACCCAGGTTGTCGGGTCTCTTGGCTGCTTTGCCCAGTCTGGGTCTCTGGTGAAGGCTGTAGGCGAAGGCTTTCCTAGTTAGGCCAGGATCAGAGACCCCATTCCTGTTCCCAAAACAGCCACAGAGCCGGAGGAGCATCGCTTGGTGAGAGATGGGAACGCTGAGGCTCTCAGGCCTTGGGGGCCCCCGTCCTTGCTGAGACAGGCTGCCTCTCCCCGCCTCCCACTCACCCGCCCCCAGCAGTCACCCAGGAGGGCACACGATGCTTTGTGCCTGAAGGACAAAGCCGGAAAGAAGCCCCAGCGCCTCCTCAGCTGGCATCACTCTCCGCCCTCCCCGGGCACTTTACACATTCAGAACCTATTTTAGAAGCAGCAGCTCATCCGATTCTCTTTAATGCACTTCCAGGCAGCACAGATGTGCATCAGGGAAAGAACGTTCCCTGAACCAAAGCGCTTCTGTGGGCTCATGATCTGCTCCCTGGGCGCCCACTCTCAGGCCAAGCGTCCCCCATGAATCACGCATGAGAGCTGGTGTCTGCCCCTCTTCACAGAGAGGGCTGGGCGGCGTGCATTCGGAGGCAGAGGGTCAGGGACTCCAGCTGTGGAGGGGAGGGGTGCAGGCTGAAAGCGGGGAGCACTGGAGGCTGAAAGCCGGGAGCACTGGAGGCCGGGGGTCGGGGGTCGGGGGAGGTGAAGCGGGCAGCACCCAGAGCCCTGCCCCCGGGTCACGCGGGAGCCGGCCCCTGGCTCCCGCCCCTCCCGCAGCGGTCGTCCGCGTGTGACAGACTTTAGTGAACGGAGGACTTGGCGCCTGAACAGTCCCAGATGGACTGGCTGGCGGGGAGGGAAGCGACAAAACAAAGCGGCGGGGAGGGGGCGGACGCGCCACAGGTGAGGAGAGGACGAGCGGCCAGGCTAATGAGAGATTCAGAGCCACGCGGCAACTCCCGGATCAAAACCGGCGCAGGGGGCTCGTTAAAACACACAGAGACATAAATTACGCCCTGCGAGCGCCTGTCCTGAAAATCGTGTTAGCCAGACAGGCAGATGATGGAGGGAAGATGTCTGATGTTTCTGTCGGTTGCAAAAATACATGTTTTTGATTCGGAGGGGGAGGCACCAAAGTCCAGGATTTAACTTTTAAGGGAATTTTCAAAGTTTCTTTTTTCTACTAACCAAAGCTGAAAAATGTGTCCCTGGAAAGGAACATGAAAACATGTTACTGAGAGATTTAGTCTCTCCCTTCCATGAAGTGAAGGAAGCAGGAGGCAAGACCAGCCAAGTGGGTATTCCCACCTGCTGTGGGTCCCCTGGCGGGGGGCCTGGGGTGGGAGCAGGGCTCGGATCCAGCGTGCTTTACTCACTGTAGGCTCCTAGGCTGCAAGACCCGGGTTCTTTCTCTGATTCATCACAACCCACTTCCTGGAAGGCATGGAGCTACCTGTCTCAGGGGGCACCCCCACCCCTGTCCCCGCCCCCAGCCCTCTATAGATGAGGACTCAAGAGAAACCAGCAGGAGTGGACCTAAGGTCTGGGAGGCCTGAAGCTCAGACCACCGAGGGATTCTCAGGAAGGATAAGCACATCATGTATGTAGGTATGAAAGTAAATGTTGATTTAGAGTGAGAAAGGAAATCACACAAGGAACCGGGGCCCTGGGAATCCAGGTCTCTTCCTGCAGTGTCTTTAGCAGTTTAAGAGACATGCTTGCTGGTTCCAAGCTGACTTCTCTCCCCACCCAGGATACTCTGTGATTCCCAGCATCTTCCAGCTCTCCCAGGGGCCCAAGCAAAGGAGGGATCTTGACATTTGGGGCTTCATCTGCCCCTGGAAATGAGGCTGCCTAGAAAAGTCACCTCTCTGCCTTGGCTGGGATATGCCTGCGATGGGATCCAAGGTCTGTAAGGAAACGAGGGGCAGGAGGGTTTGGAAAGACCTAGAACTGTGCTCTGGGATTTGGGAGCAGTTGCCCAGAGGCAGCCAGGTTTGTGGGTTTGCAATTTCAGTCTGTGGAAATCTGACCAACTGAATCACACCCTGTTCAGAGAAAGAGCACGTCACAAGCAGGGGCTGGTGAGCTGGGGCCTGGAGGAGACAGCGGTGGGCAGAGCTGTCTGGCTGGGGCCAAGCAGGAGGTGTCTTGGCTCTGGGATCCCGGTTGTCTGCCAAGGCTGACCCCTGGCCTGGGAGATGGAGCCTCTGGTGGCCTAGACCCAGAGTTCCCCCTAACCCCCAGGCTTACCTCACTCTCCATGTTCTGGACTAATCCAGGGAATCTGTGACATCACAGTCAGCCTCCTGGAGGTCTGCCTGCTGGACAGGAGAGTGCAGGATGTGGACTAAGGTCTGTCCATCTAGAGTGTCTGGCTGATGGTTGCCTGGCTCTCATGCCCGAGAGAGAGAGAGAGAGAGAGAGAGGGCATCGGTCTGTCAACCCACACAGCCCACAGCTGTATTTCTCAAAGCAATTCACTAAATTGACATTGAGGCTTTTATTTATCACTTTCTTTGAACTTGGTTCATGCCAGCTCACCCCCAAGAGAGATGGGACCATTTCACAGTGCTCACAGAATCACGTCTGGTGCAGAGCCATAAATATCACTCGAAGGAATGGAAATTAGACTTTGAGCCTGCTAGAGAAGGCTGTGCACCCAGACAGGAATAAATTCCCAAAGAAAATGGCCACTTTGCACGGGACAGACTTGGGGAGCAGCTGGCTGGGCCTGGGTTCTCTCTCTGATTTGTCATAGTGAAGCGTGGGTTTTTTTCTTTTTTTAAAAAATAATGTATTTATCTATTCATTTTGTTTTTGATTGTGCTGGGCCTCCGTTGCTTCCTGCGGGCTTTCTCTAATTGCAGTGAGCGGGGACTGCTCTTCGTTGCGGCGCGTGGGCTCCTCAGCGCGGTGGTCTCTCCCGCTGCGGAGCACCGGCTTTAGGCGCAGGGTCTTTGGTAGTGGCAGCAGGTGGGCTCAGTGGTCGTGGTGCACAGGCTCAGCTGCTGCACGGCAAGTGGAATCCTCCAGACCCGGACCGGACCTGGGTCTCCTGCATCGGCAGGTGGGTTCCTGTCCACTCGCCGGGGGTACCTGCCTTTTTAAAAATTTTTATTGGCGTGTATGGTAGTCGATTTATTATAATGCTGTGTTAGTTTCAGGCGTGCAGCAAAGTGAACCACTTATACACATATCCACTCTTTTTTAGATTCTTTTCCCATATAGGCCATGACAGAGTTTTGAGTAGAGACCCCTGTGCTATACAGCAGGTTCTTATTAGCTATCTGTTTTATAGATGGTAGCGTGTATGAGTCGTGGGCGAAAGTGGGAAATGTGGGCACCCCTCAGTTACAGGCTGAACTGTGTGCCCTCCCCCTATTCACTTGTGGGATCCCAGTCGAGCACCTCAGACTGAGGCTCTGTTTGGAGACAGCGCCTTTCAAGAGGCGGTCACGTTACAGTGAGGTTGACGGCCACCTTGGAATGCTGCTTCCGGGGTCCCGGAGCTGAGGGCTCGGTGAGTGCCCTGCAGGAGGCTCACCAAGTGCACCCCAGGGCTGGCCTCCCTGCCCACCTTCCAGAGCCGTCTGTGCTTTCCGCTGGCACCATGCCCGCTCAGGGAGACCCTGGTCTTCTCTGCCCTGTTTGTCCCGGCTGTGCCACCTCACGCCATACCCAGAGGCACCCGTACCTGCGTGTTTGGAGAGCACACGGAGGATTTCGAATTCTCTACCGACGTGACGTCAGCCACCCCAGGTTTGGAGGATGAAGCCGCTGGGGCCACATTGATTACGATCCCATTTACACTTTGTGAGTGGAGGTCATGCAGATGTCAGGGTTGTTTACTCCAAGGAGCCCACGACCAGAGTGCCAGCCTGGCCCAGGCACAGGAAGCCACGAGTCTGTCTCTGAGTACACTTCAAATGAAGCAAACTCGCCGCTGGTTCTGACACCACTTTGCTGCCCGCTGCTTCTGAGAAGGTTCTGAGCTACTGCCCAGACGTATCCATTCTAGAAGATTCCATGTTTGTGGAAAGCTAGTGGAACAGGATGTAACCGCCAGGGAGAAAGAGCAGGGAGTTGTACACCGGTGAGGGGAGGGTCATTTCTTAACTGCGTCCCGTTTCATATGAGCTCGATAAATGTACACGTGAGTTGAAAAAATATTAAGATGAAGTCATATGGGTGCATCCTAACCCAACAGGACTCACGTCCTATTAAGAAGAGATTAGCACACAGACATACAGAGAGGGAAGACCACATGTAGGCACAGGGGGATGATGGCTGTCTACAAGCGGAGGAGAGAGGCTGCGGAAGAAACCGACCCAGCTGACACCTTGATCTTGGACTTCCAGCCTCCGGGACCTGGGAGAAAATAATGTCTGTTATTGAAGCCGCCCAGTCTGTGGTCTTTGTTAAGTCAGCCAGAGCAAAGCCACGCCTCTCTTACCCCCTGCTGGCCCCCGTGGAGTCCTGTTGAGGATGCCTGAATTCTGGAGCTGCTCCCTTCTCTCCACCCCTTGCCTGAGAACTCCATCTCTTATCCACATGGCCAGGACAGCCTCTTCCACGCTGCAGCCGGAAGGGGATGTCCTTTCTTTTATTTTTTGGCTGCAGCACGTGGCACGTGGGCTCTTGTTTCTCTGACCGGGATCAAAGCTGTGTCCCCTGGAGTGGAGGTGCAGAGTACTAACCACTGGGCTGCCAGGGAAGCCTCCAGGGTGGTTTTCTAAACTGACCACCTTCCTTCTCAGCTTGAAGACCCCCATGCCTACCCACTGGCCAAAGATAAGCCCCAAACACTTGAACGTGGAACTCTGAGCCCCCCTCCTCCTCCCTAGCCTCATCTGCCCCATTCCTGCTCCCTCCTTTGCTGCCAATTGTCTGCTTCACCCCCCCCATGCCCGGCACTTTCGGGTCTCTGTAACAAAGTACCACAGATGGGAGGTGGGGGGAGGGTTTAAACAATACACATTTATTGTCTCCCAGATCTGGAGGCCAAAGACCAAGGTCAAGGTGTGCGCAAGCTTGGTTCCTTCCCAGCACAGTGAGGATCTGCTCCAGCCCTCTCTCCTGGGCTTGTGGATGGCCGTCTTCTCCTGGCGCCTGCACGCGGCGTCTCTTGGAGTGACTGCCCCTCGCTCCTCATTGTCCCCATATGAGGACACAGATCATAATGGCCTCATCTTAACTAATTACATATGCAAGGACCCTGTTTCCACCTATGGGCACATTCTGAGGTGCTGGGGGTCAGGACTGCAACATACAACATTTTGGGGACACAGTTAAACCCTTTCCCCTTGGACATGCTGTTGCCTCCATCCAACATGTTCTTTTTTTGGACAGCTCAGTCATCTTAGAAGATCTAGTCCCAGCTGGACCCTGTCCCGCCCCTGTGCCCTCTGCATCCTCCCCTTACCCCTGACCTGTGCGTCCAGGCCCCGCCCCCGTGGGTCCCGCCCCGCCCCTGACCGCCTGGTCCACGCCCCGGGCCCGCCTCTTTTGCCCCCTCCACCAGGCTGGCCCAGACTGCGGGAGTGTGGAATCGCAGCACCTCACCCCGCTTCCTTCGCTCCCCCAAAACCTCAGGTACTTCAGGTCCCCCTCCATCTTGTCCTTTAATTCTGCTCATCTTCCTTCTCCCTCTGCCGTTGTTTATTTCCAGAATTAATGAGACTGAAATCACTTTTCAGAACTTTGGGGGGTTTGGGGGCGTCTCTTCAGGAAGCAGGAGATGCCTGGGGGAAGCCAGGCGCTCCTGAGTTGGTGGAGGCTTTCTTCAGCGTTCTGGGGCCCAGGCGGCTCCCCGGAGGAGCCCTTCTGCGGGATGCAGTCTGCAGACGCCTCCTGCTGATGTCAAGCCCCCCGGCTGGGGGCAGGAGGAATGTTAATGACAGACGCTCCCCTCTGGGTAATCTGCCAACCGTGTTCCCGCTACCGGCTGATTGCATCCTTATTAAAAAACGAAAGGAAAAAAAAAAGAGAAGAATCACGCTGGCATTGTCGCTATCCCCGTTTTAAAGACTGGGAAACTGAGGTCCGCCTCTTTGGAACCAGGAGATGTAAAGGGAAAGCAGGGAGGCGGCCTTGGGTTTGAACAGAGAATTGGGGTCCTGGACTGAGACCTCAGTAAGGGAGGGCACACAGAGGGAAGTGGGCAGAGACCAGCACAGCTGTGTCTGTGCTTATTAGCCTCCAGGCCAAGTCCGGCACCCAAACTGCGCCCAGGAACAGCTGCTGGTCTGTGCAGGGGCCCACCAGACCCCCATGAGGGGAGAGGAGCTCCGTTCCATCCCAGACCCTGGTCCTGTACTGACCAAAAATGGAGCTCCCACATTCTCCAGGTCTCCTTTATTTGAAAAGCTGTTTCTAGTAACACCATCAAAGTGGCCAGCTGACCAGACCCAGGGAACGGCTGTCTCAAGGAAACAGTAAACCACATGAAAGATGACTTCCTCGTATTCGGTTGACATGCTTTATGTGCGATGCCTCTTATGACAACAGAAGGTGTATAAAAAAGCTCTGTTACAGTTTCCTGGAAATAATAAAATAACTTGGAGGGACTGGTATGCCAAAGAACCTGCAGATGAATGAATGGCCATAAAAGAGAACTTCCTTCATATTTCATGAGGTTGCAGCTCGGCTGTCTGGCAGGTGAGGAAGGAAAAGGGGGGTTATTTCGAGAACGGTTTATGATGCATCCAGAAGTGTCCAGCTCATTGTAGGATCAGCGTTCAGACTGCAATGAAGGGCACGAGCATTACAGTTTTCTCTCTTTAAATATCCTTTTGGGAGACAGCAGTTTTAGGAGAGTATCTGGGGCTTCCCTGATGACTCAGTGGGTAAAGAATCCTCCTGCAATGCAGGAAACAGTGGAGGCATGGATTTGATCCCTGGGTCGGAAAGATACCCTGGAGGCAAAAATGGCAACCCACTCTGATATTCTTGCTTGGGAAATTCCAAAGAGTTGGATACAACTGAATGACTAAGCACGTACATAAAATCTAATGATTACCAGTTACCGTCTATGGGGAGTGTATCCGTGTTCAGACTCGATACCGTGCTGTGCCACCTTGTGGGGAGCGATCATTACCTCCTTGTTACAAATGGGGAAACTGAGGCTCTGACAGGTGCAGGGACTGCCCAAGGCCTCAGAATAAACACGAAACAGGACTGGGAATCATCCTCAGACTTGGCTAACTTCCAAGTCCCCGTCCTGTGGTCACATCATCATCAGTTCAGTTCAGTCGCTCAGTTGTGTCCAGTTCTTTGCAACCCCATTGACTGCAGCACGCCAGGCCTCCCTGTCCATCACCAAATCCTGGAGCTTGTTCAAACTCATTCCATCGAGTCGGTGATGCCATCCAACCATCTCATCCTCTGTTGTCCCCTTCTCCTTCCGCCTTCAATCTTTCCCAGCATCAGGGTCTTTTGCAATGAGTCAGTTCTTCACATCAGGTGGCCAAAGTATTGGAGTTTCAGCTTCAGCATCAGTCCTTCCAGTGAATATTCAGGACTGATTTCCTTTAGGATGGACTGGTTGGATCTCCTTGCAGTCCAAGGGAACTTGGACTTGTGGGGGAAACAAGGGACTCTCAAGAGTCTTCTCCAACAACACAGTTCAAAAGCATCAATTCTTCGGCACTCAGCTTTCTTTATGGTCCAGTTCACACCCATACATGACTACTGGAAAAACCATGGCTTAAGGAGTTCATGATCTGAGCTGCAGTCAGTTCCCAGTCTTGCTGACTGTATAGAGCTTCTCCATCTTTGGCTGCAAAGAATATAATCAATCTGATTTTGGTACTGACCACTGGTGATGTTCATGTGTAGAGTCTTCTCTTGTGTTGTTGGAAGAGGGTATTAGCTATGACCAGTGTGTTCTCTTGGCAAAACTCTATTAGCCTTTGCCCTGCTTCATTCTGTTCCCCAAGGCCAAATTTGCCTGTTACTCCAGGTATCTCTTGACTTCCTACTTTTGCATTCCAGTCCCCTATAATGAAAAGGACATCTTTTTTGGGGTGTTAGTTCTAGAAGCTCTTGTAAGTCTTCATAGAACTGTTCAACTTTAGCTTCTTCAGCATTACTGGTTGGAGCATAGACTTGGATTACTGTGATATTGAATGGTTTGCCTTGGAAATGAACAGATATCATTCTGTCATTTTTGAGACTGCACCCAAGAACTGCATTTCGGACTCTTGTTGACTATGAGGGCTACTCCATTTCTTCTAAGGGATTCTTGCCCACAGAGTAGATATAATGGTTATCTGAGTTAAATTCGCCCATTCTAATCCATTTTAGTTCACTGATTCCTAAAATGTCCATGTTCACTCTTGCCATCTCCTGTTTGACCACTTCCAATTTGCAATTCATGGACCTAACATTCCAGGTTCCTATGCAATATTTTTCTTTACAGCATCGGACTTTATTTCCATCATTAGTCACATCTACAACTGGGCGTGTTTTTTGCTTTGGCTCTATCTTTTCATTCTTTCTGGAGTTATTTCTCCACTCTTCTCCTGTAGCGTATTGGGCACCTACTGATCTGGGGAGTTCATCTTTCAGTGTCATATCTTTTTGCCTTTTCATACTGTTCATGGGGGTTCTCAAGGAAAGAATACTGAAGTGGTTTGCCATTCCCTTCTCCAGTGGGCCACATTTTGTCGGAAGTCTCCACCATGACCTGTCCATCTTGGGTGGCCCCACACGGCATGGCTGATAGTTTCATTGAGTTAGACCAGGTTTGGTCCTTGTGATCAGTTTGATTAATTTTCTGTAGTTGTGGTTTTCATTCTGTCTGCCCTTTGGTGGACAAGGATTAGCTCCCTTTGGTGGATAAGGATTAACTTATGGAAGCTTCCTGATGGGAGAGACTGACTGTGGGGGAAGCTGGGTCTTGTTTTGATGCGTGGGGCCATGCTCAGTAAATCTTTAATCCAGTTTTCCTTTGATGGGTGGGGCTGTGTGCCCTCCCTGTTTTTTGACTGAGACCAAACTATGGTGAGGATAACGGGGCCTCCTTCAAAAGGCTCTGTGCACACAGTGCCACACTCAGCCCCCTGACCCTGCAGCAGCCACCGCCCACCCACGCCTCTGCCAGAGAGTCCTGGACACTCACAGGCAAGTCTGGGTCAGTCTCCTGTGGGGTCACTGCTCCTTTCTCCTGGGTCCTGGTGTGCACAAGGCTTTGTTTGTGCCCACCAAGAGTCTGTTTCCCTAGTCCCGTGGAAGTTCTGGCAGCTTTATGTTGGGGTTAATGGTGACCTCCTCCAAGAGGGCTTCTGCCACACCCAGGTCTGCTGGACCCAGAGCGCCTGCCCCTCCAGCAGGCCACTGCCGACCCGGACCTCCGCAGGAGGCTCTCAGATACTCAAAGGCAGGTCTGGCTCAGTCTCGGGAGGGTCTCCTGCTGTGCACAAGGTTTGTTTTAGCCTGCCGAGCGTCTATGGCAGGTATGGGGTTTGATTCTAAACGGGATTTTACCCCTTCTACCGTCTTGCTGTGGCTTCCTCTTTGCCCTTGGACATGGGATATCTTTTTTTGGTGGGATCCAACGTTCTCCTGTCGATGGTTGCTCAGCAGTGAGTTGTAATTTTGGAGTTCTCGCAGGAGAAGATAAGCGTGTATCCGAGGCAGCGAGAGGGCTTGTGTGCACCAGTCAGCCGGGGGAGTAGTAGGGGCCCGAGAGCAGGCACCACTTCTGGTTCCCTGCTCCAGGAGAGCCAGGAAAAGGAGAACCAGCAAGAGCTTGACAGACGCCTGGCTTCAGATCGGAAGACCAGTCGCCTGTCATTCCCGGACTCTGCACTGCATCTGTCAAAGAAAGAACACCCAAAAGAAGGAAAACAAAGGACAAAATACCCCAGAATTCCTAAAGAACAATATAAAAACTGAAGTATAGAGAGCAATTTACCCAAGGTCGAGTCAGTATTGATGGTCACATCGTCATATAAAGGTTTGAAACTAACTTATTCTCTCCAAATTGTACTTAAAAATATGCAACATGAAAGCTCCTCTAAGACGACTTGGAAACAAAAGCTTCTGCTACCGAAATAAAATCCAATTAAAAAAAGCCACTCCTTAGACCCTAATAGGATATGTTCATTAAGATTACTGGCTCCATGTTAGTTTTCTTTGCACTTGCTAATTTTAAATATTTTTGAATATGTGACAAGACAGACCTGAAATTATTCATTTATTATGGTAACGTCTCAGTGTTTAATGTATTTTCAACACCTTGTAAAGCGATGTCTCACTTTGGTGTCTTTTTTGTCCCCCCTCCCTTTTTTCTATCTAAAATTAGAGTTGGGTTAACAGATACGGAAATGAAGAGCCAGTGTGGAGGTGGGGCTCTCCTTCTAGGAATGGCTCTTTTTCTTAATCTCCTTTTTGGTTGCACTTGGTCTCTGTTGTGCGTGGGCTTTGCTCTCGTGTGGCGAGCAGGGGCCAGTGTGCAGGCTTCTCACTGTGGTGGCTTCTCTGTTGCAGAGCATGGGCCTTAGGGCACGTGGGCCCAAGAGCTGTGGTGCACGGACACAGTTGCTTTGTGGCATGTGGGATCTTCCCGGACCAGGGACTGCGCTTGCATTGGGAGGCATGGATTCTTTACCACTGAGCCATCGGGGAAGCCCCTCTAAGGACGTTTGATTCCAGTTCCTTGAGTTGATTTTTTTCAGTTTTACTTGGGTATAACTGGAAGTATGCAAAGTGAAAGTCGCTCAGTTGTGTCCGACTCTTTGTGACCCCATGGGCTATACAGTCCATGGAATTCTCCAGGCCAGAATACTACAGTGGGCAGCCTTTCCCTTCTCAGGGATTGAACCCAGGTCTCCTGCATTGCAGGCGGATTCTTTACCAGCTGAGCCACAAGTGTGCAAAAGCCTACATAATTAAAGTGGACATTTTGATCTGTTTTGACACAGGTATATATATCTCCATCAAGATAAAAATTTCTGGGGGGACTTCCCTGGTGGTCCAGTGGTTAAAACTTCACCTTCCAATGCAGGGTGTTCAGATTCACTCCCTGGTTGGGGAGCTAAGATTCCCACATGTCTTAGGGCCAAAAAACCAAAAATATAAAACAGAAGCAATATTGCAATAAACTCAATAGAGGCTTAAAAGCATTGTCCACATAAAAAAATCTTTAAAAATAAAAAGATAAAACTTTCTGTCATGCTCCCCTCAAGTTCTCCTCCCACTCTTCTGTAATTCATCCTCTCCCTTCCTATCCCCAGGCAATCACTTACCAATCTTCTGATTACTTTGCATTTTTAAAGAATTTTATATAAGGTCATACAGTATGAACTTTTTTCCACCTTAGTTTAGTGATTTGAGACTCATTCACACTGTTCTGTATCAATAGTCTATTCCTTTTTTCTTGCTGAGTAGCATTCCATTGAATGGATATACCAAAATTTCCTTATCCATTCACCCATTGATAGACATTTTGATCATTTCCAGCTGCTGCACAGCTTGTGGGATCCTCCCAGACCAGGAATCGAACCTGTGTCTCCTGCATTGGCAGGCAGGTTCTTTACCACTGAGCCACCAGGGAAGCTGCCTTTCTGTCCTTTTCATGGCTAAATTCAACCAAAAAACATGCTTTGCTTGGTTCCTACCTTATGTATCCACACAGTTCTATGATTAAAAAAAATTGGAATAACTTGTCAACATTAAAAACATAAAAATCCATAAAAACATTAATGGACAGGCATCCCCCATGCAACAGAAGTGAGCTAGAGCGGGTGGCTGCCTCTTTAAGACAGGGTGGGCGCCTGCCCATACCTCATCCTGTGAGGGTCCCTCCTTTTCTTGCACTTGCTCTTCTCCACTCATCTTTGCTAAATTCACACCTGTTCCTCTCCCAGATCCGACCTGAAAAGGGGAAGCTTCTGCATCTCCCATCCTTCCTCCAGTGCAGGGACCCCTATAAGGCAGGGCCGTCTCCATATGGTGTTTGTGCCACGGAGCCACACCCTCTCTCCTTCTGGCCCTTGACTTGGTGAGATCAGTCTGCTGACCTTTCGGGACTCGTGGGATGCAAACACAAAGGCATTTCAGTCTCTCGGGAGGCGATTACAGCAGCCCTGCAAGCAGGAAGACAGTTCATATTAGTTTTTGATGTAAGAAATAGGATTTTCAGGTCTGCAGCGAGATAAAGATTAGGTTGAGAAAGGTAAGCATTCTGGAAGTTACTGCAGCTCCCCTTTCAGTAGACCAGGAAGCAGGCCTGGTGGCCTGAATCAGGGAAACCTGCCGTCCCAGCTCCATGTCTTGTGCAGAAGGAGGGATGTGGGCACAGGGAGCTGAGCTGTGTCACACACGCCTCTCCCTGGTCTGGAAGTGCACACGGGTAGGGCATTACACAGAGGCTTCTGTTTCAATTTCTTTTCAGGACCTGGGTTGGGGGAGTGGCCTGTCAGACCACCCTGCCCCAGCTGGTAGGAAGAGGGAAGCCCTGAGTCCCCGTCTTCCAAGTGCCCCCGTTTCCACATGACATGGGTGGGACCAGAAATACATCCTTTTGAGAGGGATGAGAAAGCTGGACTTCTGGTTTGACCTGGGGTTGGGGCCTGTGGGCAGGGATAGGTGGGCGTGGTAGGACCAACCTCCTCTGCCCTGGTGGGGGATGGGGTAGAACACCCCTCCCAGAGGCAAGAACGGTCAGGGTCAACTGCAGATCTGACCAGACTCCCGGAGAGCAGAGCTCCCCCACCCCTTCACCCAGCGACAGACTCTAGCAAGAAGCAGGTCTGCACGCAGAGCCTGGGGCAGGGCCAGCTTTGCGGGCGTGTGGCCTGCGCAGTCCACCGGGCCTGCACACAGAGAGGCGTGTGCTGAGTTTAAGGCTCTGCTGTCACCGTCTTGAAATGCTTAGCAATTTTTGAACAAAACAAAATTTTCCTTAGGCTCCGAGCCCTGAGAATTATGGAGCCGGTTTTCAGGAGACCGGCCGATGTTCATCCGAGGATGAGATGGAGGCCAGGGCCCCTTCCCACTAGTGCCACAAGGTCGTGAAACCACCTGCTGTCCACATTAGCCACCTGACTAATCAGGTGGACTGGGAGGACTTTTGGATAACTGGAGGGCAGGGAAACCCTGAAGAGATGAAAGGGACTATTGAGATTATGGAAGGATGCTGTGTTTGCTGAACTGGACTAAATTTTGTTTTCTTCTCTCCCCTCCCCTTCCTCCAGCTACAAGCTGGCCTGGGAGGAAGTTCAGATGAGTTTATAGACAATATTTATAGAGGAACACAGAGGTTACACTTGGCACATCTGTATAGAGTGAGAATCTGTGTGATCTGGCCACAAGTGACGGATCTCCGCTTTTCATCCAGTTGGCAAGATCAAGGAAAAAGCTACAATAACCCGATATTAGAGGAATGAAAGTGGCAGTCGTTTAGGAGGGTATGCAAAAGTGTCCTGATGTCCACCAAAAGACATGCATTTTAGTGTTCCCAGCAGCACTTTTCATAAAAGCCTCAAACTGGAAGCTACCCACTGGGCCAGCAGCAGCAGAATGGAAAATTGTGGTGGATTCACACAAGGAAATACTGTATGGCAATATGAGTAATTTACAAGCACACGAGGAACATGGATAAATCTCACAAATGTGATGCTGAGGGAAGAAGCCAGACACAAAAGAGTACATACGTACGATTCCACTCAGATGAAGTGCAAAGCCTGCAAAGCTATTCAGAAGTCAGAAACGCCCTTGGGTCCTCCAATGAGGAGGGACCAGGAAGGGAAATGCAAGAAACTTTTCAGGGTGCTGGAGATGTTCTATTTCTTGACTTAGGCACTGATTACCAGAGCTCTATATGATTATTATACTTTAATAAAAAGCTTAAAAAATTAAAAAAAAAAAAAGAAGCAGTGGTTAAACAACAGAGAGGGAAAGGAACTGATAAGAAAAAGAAAGATGCCTCTAGACTGGTGTGCTGGTGACCGGGCACCTCCTGGGCTGGGGAGAGAGTGAGCTGAGCACCTGGTTGCCTAGGGACACCCTGCATCCCCTCAGTAAGTTGGAAGAGATGATGAAGGCGATGCAAGCTTTCTTCTGTTTAGTGATGGAGCAGCTGATCAGGAAAGGGAGGGGAGGGGAGTCCAGGACCCGGGAACAGAACATTCTGGCTGACGCAGGAAGGACAGACCATTAGTTCTGTCCAAACAGTTCCATTTGCTGGAAAGACTTCTTCCTGTAAGCCTCAGAGAGGCTGGTACCAGCTCGGGGAAGACAAAGGTAGTATTGGGAGGAAGGAACAGATGTTCCTGAGAGGACAACTGGAAACTGAGGTTCAGCAAAGAAGAGGGCAATCCTGGGAGGAGCAGTCTATAAGAGAAGGGACCCCATTAGTCCTGGATTTATTTCTTTAAATCTTGCTAAGTGTTATACTGCCTTTCCCCCAAGTAATGCACAGAGTGATTTTAATGAAGGATAACAATTTCCGTAGGAAAAGTTATGGGCACCAAGGGGCCGCTGCTCTTGCCTATGGACAGAGCCACATCCTAATGATTCCAGACCTGCTTTTGAGATTCTTCGGAGATGGTGCTTCTGCAGTCTGTCTTGGAGCTCATTCTAGTGCTTGGGAAAGCAGCCTTCGTGTCCAACCTAAATCCCTTCCGAGGCAACATTTCCTCTTGTTCGAGGCTCAGATGAGAGGGCGTGAGGCAGGACCTCCAGCTGAGGGTGACTGTGCTGTCCTGGGGGAGGGGGTGTCCGGCTTCAGTTACCCAGAGGGAGGGCCGGCAGCAGCGTCCCTAACCACCCCAAGGTGTGGAGGAAGGTCACTGGGCAGCCCGGCGACACCTTCCTTAGGAGACGCGGTGACATGGGACCGCCCGGGAGCCCAGCTTATCACACGGGCCCCGTGCGGTGGGGAAAGCCTGCCCACGGCCCCCGAGACTCTTCCCTGCACCGCCAACCTCCGCATCCCTCCCTGGCCACTCTATTGACCTTCTCTGTGCTGCAGTCTCACAGTCTGTAAAATGGGATGGACAGTCATGGTCCTTACCTCGCCTGGTTGTCATGACAGTGCAGTTAGACAGCACGTAGAACACGCCCAGCACAGCGCCCACGCGTGGGCAGGAACTTGACGAGTGCTCACAGGACTGTTTTCCGGGGAAGGGATATGCTGGATGAGGAGATAAGCCCACCTCCCCTCCACCCCCTCCCCCGAGATCTGCCTCTCCAACTGGTCATCCCTGCCGGCTTGTGGCTCTTTAACATTAACTTAAAATTAAATAAGATGAAAAGTAAATTCAGTTCTTGATTGCACAAGCCACACGGCCAGTGCTCAGGAGCCTCACGTGGCCAGTGGCTGCCATATTGGATGGTGCAGAGAGAGAATGTCACCCTCCGTCCCTGCAGAATGTTCGACAGGACAGTGTTGTTTAGATCAGTGAGCAGAGGCAGGTGCCTAAAAGGAACAGAAGTAGGGCAGGCAGCCTTTAAAGGGGGTGAAGTTTGGGGTCCACAGGAGGCGTCTCTCTGGGTGTTGAGTAGGAGGCATCACGTGGGCGGGAACCAATGTTGAGAGGGTTGGAGAACACACAGCCCTCCCCAGCCTGCCCGTGGGACCCAGGATGCAGGCTTCATCCTCCACCCTCCCAGACAGCCTACAGGTGTGGCAGTGAGTGGGTTCACTCAGAAGGCTGGGCACGTGTTCCATGCCTCCCCTGGTCCCTGAGAGACTGCAGAGGCGGCGCCTTGAATTTCCTCAGTGGTTCGGCAAGAACAGGCAGTTACACGGAGTCCTCATTTGTCCTCCCTAAGTGCTAAGTGATCTGTGATCCATCGAGGTTCTGATAATTTCTGAAGGGCTCTTTTACGAGATCACTGATAAAGTTCTGAAACGATCATGCCTATTTAGGGGAAGATAATGGCTGGAGTGGGGCCGCGAGTTTGTCAGAAGAAATTCCAGCTGGGTGGGCGTTTAAGGAAGGAGATGAAGTCAGCGCTGGGAGACAATGAATTAGATGGCCGGATGTGTCACCGTAATAATGATGAATAATAAATGGCCGAGAAGCTGCTGTAATTCACAGAGCAGGAGAGGAGCGGAGAGAGAGGAAATTTACGGCCTTGTGGTGCTGAGTGAAAGAGAATGCCTCAGACGTGCCTTGGTCTTTTGAAAAGAAGCCTTCTTGAAGACATACTCCAGGAGAAAAAAAGAAAAAAGCCTCTTGTCAAAAGCATCTGAATTTCCTGGAGACAAAGGATCTCTGTCTGTTACAGACTGTCCCTCTGCCCTCCTCCCACCAGTTCCTGCCCTGCCCCCCCCAGAATTAGGGCAGCGGTGGGCACAGGCTGCTGCCCCACCCTTCTCTGCACATGGGCCACGGTCAGGGTGAGGAGAGCCACCAGCTGGAAAAGGACTTTGGGAGATGGGTTTCAAGAGTTTCACGAGCGCAAAGAGGCTGCTATTTTTTTTTTTTTTAACTAGGGTCCAGGGGTTGCCTTCTTAATATCCATTCAGAGCAACCACTGGAAAAGCCACGAGTCAGAAATAAAATGGGCCTCAGCTCTGTGGATCAATGTGGGTCTTTAATCATTTATTCATGGTCTTTAGGGGATCGTAGGCTCGGCCTGGGCGGGAGGACGCAGAAGGGGCACTTTCAAGCTCACCGCGCCCCCACCCTGCCCCCACAGGCCCTTCCTGCCAGCCAGCAAAGGCGCGTGAGCAGCTCCCAGTTTACACAAGCCTGCCCTGATTTCCCCTCCTCCCAGCTCTGCCCCGTCTCTGGGCTCCGGGTCAGAGCACAGACTGTCAATCAGCTTGCTGACCTCGTATCCGTCCCTCTGCACAGCCGGGTGCCCCTGTGAGATCGCGCACGATGGAGTCACCTCTGAGCGCTGGGTGTCCAGAACGAATGGCGCCGCTGGTCACCTCGCTGCGCTCCTGGCAGCATCCAGCACGTGCGGCCGTGACCTCTTTTCTGAACAGCCTTTTCCTTCTTGGCTTCTGGGACCTCGCCTTCCCCCGGGGTCTGTGACTTGTGTCCAGCTCTTAAATTATAAAGGTGACTGAGTGACCACGGGGAGAGGATAATGCCATTGAAGGAACTTTATTGTTGCTCACAGTTCCCCTGGAAACAGGCACAGAGCCACACAGGGCCGGGAGGGGAAGCACCAGAGTCAGGAGGCAGGGGACAGCCCAGACTGAGTCCTTTATCTGCAATCCTGGGAGCGGGGAGCGGGGTTGGGAGGAGAGGCAGGGCAAGGGAACACCCCAGGACTGGCTGGTTGGAATAAGGGTGGCATTCTAGGGTCTGAGCTACCAGGTGGTCTGGTGATTTAAGGCAGATAAAGTATTGGCTTGGTGGGTAAGAGATAGATAAATGTTGGGGGTCTGGACTTGGGATTGTTGGAAAATTTGTCATATGATTTTTGCGTGCACGCAAAAGCTAGACCAAGTTGTAAACAATCTGTTAATCTGGCCACATGATTAATAGAGGTCAAACAGACACGTACAAAATCTAAGAAAACTCGGACCATGGTTTGCTCCAGCCTTTTGGCAGCTTCTAATAGTCCTTAGTGCAAGCACATCCATCATAAGAATTGGCAGATGCTACGCATCACCACCCAGTAACCCTGCTCAGCTCCCTCGCAGACTCTCTCAGCCGGGCCACTGGTACGGCACGATTCTCTCCTGACTCCCAAGTCCACGAGGCTGCAGTGGCACGTTTTCCTAGAGTCTGCCCAGACCCCTCCTACCACGGGACATACTTCTCGATGGACTCCAGCCTGAGAGCCAGCTACCAACATCTGCACCTTCCCCGCTGACGGCTTTCCCCAGAGCTGTCCACAGCTAGGGCACTGTCGCCTCCTGAGAGTCACCCTCACCTGGGGACTGCAGGAGTGGGAGGTTACGCACCCGAGCCTCCCTGCCCTCTCAGAATTCTCCAGCATGTCAACCTCCATCACCCACAAAAGGAACTGACTTGACAACGGACACTCCCACTGTGGGAGCGACAGAAATGTATTTACTCACCGTCCCAGAGTCTGGGAGTCTGAGGTCATGTTGTCTGCAGGGTGGGTTCCTGTTGAGGCCTCTCTTTCTGGCTTGCAGACAGCAGCCTTCTTGCTGTGTCCACACATGGCCTGTTCTCTGTGCTGAGAGAAAGAGAGACTATTTATAATCGTAACGTGCACGCGTGCTAAGTTGCCTCAGTCATATCCGATTCTGTGTGACCCTATGGACTGTAACCTTCCAGGCTCCTCTGTCCGTGGGGGTTCTCCAGGCAAGAATACTGGCGTGGGCTGCCGTGCCCTCCTCCAGGGGATCTTCCCAGCCCAGGGATCGAACGTGCATCTCCTTCACTGCAGGCAGATTCTTTACCTGCTGAATCACTGGGAAAAGCCCTGCAAGTGTGTAACAGGGAAGAACAAATCAGATTCTATATTGGATCTGTTTCTTTCACCTTTTGCTACAAGCTGAGAGTGCTGCCTATGGCCTGAAATATATAGGATAGTCCACTCTCAAGACTCTGACCTTTAAAGCTAGAACATTTTCCCATTCATACAGAGATAAAAAGATGAAGAGCAGATGGGACTTCCCTGTGGTCCAGCGGTTGAGAATCTGCCCTCCTATGCAGCGGATGTGGGTTCAGGGAACTAAGATCCCGCATGCCACGCTGCAGCTAAGCCCGAGTGCTCCCACTGAAGGATCCCACGTGATGCAACTAAGACCCGAGGCAGCCAAATACATTTTTGTTACAGTTGCAGAACAGAAAATAACATTTGTCTTGTTGGAGGTTTATAAGACATTGTGACCTGACCTACATGGATAGCTGTAAGAATAAGAATTCCAACACCAAGAACTTTGCAACAACCAGTCACACCCCTTCTCCTTTTAGTATAGAGGAAGCCTGAGTCCTAACTGGAATGAGGTGGTTCTTTGGGACGCTAGTCCATCATCTTCTCAGGCTGCTGGTCTTCTGAATAAAGTCTTTCTCCTTGCCTCAACAACTCATCTCTCCATCTACTGGCCTGTCGTGTGGGCGAGCAGTATGTGCTTGGACTCTGTAACATAAAGATGCCATTCCTATTGGGGCAGGGACTCACCCTGTGACTTCACTTCACCCTAATCACCTCCCTAAAGGCCCTGTCTCCAAACACAGTCACACTGGGGGCTAGGGCTTCCACGTGGGAATTTTGAGGGGGCAAAACGCCTGCCCTGCATCACTGCTACCTCAGGTGTGTGCTTCCTGGGTCTGGGGTCCTCTCATCTCAAGTCTGCTCTGAGATGCGACTGAAATGTCCTGGTGCTTCTCAGACTGTCCTCTCTGGACCACAGGCTCTCTAACCGAAGATGGTACAAGCCTCCTCCCACCACCACTCCTAGTAAAGGTGAGTGGCAGAGGGGTGAGTCCTAGATCCCACCAAGGACTGCAGCCTGGGGACAGTCTCTCCCTCCTGGCTCCCGACCTGGGCCTCTCCCAACCCCCATTTCCGCATTCCTGGACTCTCTGCTGCCCCCATCAGGGATTTGGATGGCTCTGACTGGCCTGCACCTTCCAGGGGGCAGGAAGCCATTGTCAGGGCCAGTCATAGGGCTCTTGAATCCCACATTCCTGATGCAGCCGATGGGGAAGGTAGGGGAGGCCCTTCTGCTGACCACTCCTGGAAAACAGAGGCCTGTGCCAGGGCTGGGACTAAGCCTCCCCCAATGAGCCCTCTCAGCTCTGCCCTGGCCCAACTCTGCCCTGGCTGAGAAGGAGGGGCCCCTCCCTCAGGGTCCCAGGACCCTGGAGTGGGGAGAGGCCTCTCAGAGCGAGCAGTGCGGCTCACCCATTACTGATGCAGCCCTGGGCTGCCTCTCTGCAGCCGCTGCACTTGGCTGTAAAATCTAGTCTGGTTTCAGAGTAGCCGGGACCCAGCGCTGTAGCCCTAAAAGGGGGAGGCTCGTGTTCCTGGATCTTTGGATCCTGGAGTCTCAGTCAGCACAGCTGATGGCCTGTTGTACTTTGGATGGCTCCTCGGGGAAGGCTCCTTGTCTCCACCCATCCTGATAGTTGGGGAGGGAGGTGGATTTCAGTGAGTGCCCACAACTCTCTGCCCCCATCCAGAGGTCCTGTGGCCTGTGGGGTCCAGGTCACTGCTCTGTGTCTGGGTGTTGAAGGCTGAGGTTAAAATGCTAGGCTGTGGGCTTCCCTGGAGGTCTGATGGTTAAGAATCTGCCTGGCAATGCAGGGACACTGGTTCAATCTCTGATCTGAAAAAAATCTCACGTGCCAGGCGACAACCAAGCCTGTGCCCCACAACTCCTTACGTCCACGCTCCCTAGAGCCTGCGAGCCATGATAAGACAAGCCACGGTGAGAAGCCACAAAGAGTGGCGCCCGATCACTGCAACGAGAGAAAGCCCACGTGCCGCGATGAAGACCCAGAGCAGCCAAACCTTTAAAAGAATTTTTTTTTTAAATGCTAGGCTGTAGTTTGTATACAGCACGAGATGGGATGGAGGAGCCAGGGGGCTAGTGCTACGATGTCGGTCACCAGCCACTGGCCACAAGCGGCTCTTTATACTAAAATCAACGTCAAAATGCAGTCAAATTAGCCACATTCGCGTCCTCAGCAGCCGCAGTATCGGGCAGCTCAGATGCAGAGCATTTCCGTCGCCGTATAACGTTCTCCTGGCCAGGGCCGGCCTCGAATACTCAGTGCTGGCTGGCCTCGTGGGCGAGCGCCGGTGCTTCGTGGCCCTCGTGAACAGGCATGCGCCCTGGATGCTTGCTCAACGCACAGCTTCCTGGAGAGAGAGGCTCCCTGCCCCGCTCGGCCTGTGGCCTCCTTCCCTCCGCCCCCTCCCATCTTCTGCTCTTCTCCTGGCCCCCACCATGGCCCTTCCTAGGCTCCCAGGGCGAGGCTGGCCTAAGGATGGATCTACTTGCCCGCATTAACCATTTCCAGGGTGGTGGGGGCTGGGGAGTGGAGGTGGGTGTGGTGTGGCCGCCCCTCTGCACTGCCTGTGTGGTTCTGGGGGTGCTGCCCTCCCCTCCCCCTGGAACTGTGCCCAGAGTGGGACCCGTGTGCCTGGGGGATCTGCCAGAGGGACTGGAGAGATCTGACCACCATGCGCTTTATTGTGTCCCATCTCCCCAGATATATCTGTTGAAGTCCTAATACTTTAGAACATGACTGTCGGGAGATATGGTCTAATATATATTTATCTACCTACAGCCCACCTCAGGGCTCCTGAGTCCACAGGTCTGCAGCAGGCCGAAGAATATGTATTTTTTAAACTCTCAAGATTTTTTTTTTAGTTAATTTGAAACTTCAGGAAAAGCCACAGAAATGGGAGAGTCCCCGTACACCCCTCACTGAGTTCCCCCTACAGTGCCATCTTCCCTAACTGTAACACGGTGAGGAAACTCCGCAATTAACGTGGCTGCAGGACCAACTGCTGAACTGCAGACTCTATTCGCAGCCCCCATTTACTACTCTTTCTCTTCCAGGATCCAACCCAGGACTCACTGCATTTCATTGCTACTTCTTTTCCAATCCGGCCTCCCGAGGTGATTCTGACGCGGTGATTCAGGGCCGTCTCCCGTAAGACTCTGGCCCATGGATTCGTCCCAGGAGATGGCAGGAGGCTGAGGACGGGGGCCCTGGGGCGGGCAGGTGCTGATGGAGGGGAGGGCTTGGTGGGGTAGATTGGGAGAGGCGGTGCTTCAGGGGTCCCAGGCCTCAGCGGCATGTGTGCTTGTCTGTGTGCACGTGAGCGCATGCAGACACACACCTGTGTGTCCACGTGCATGTACGTGCGTCTGTGTGTGCAAGTGTGTGATGGCAGGTGCGTGTCTGCGTGCCTGGGTGTTTGCAATCATCTCTGTGCACACATGTGCGGGTGGGCACGCGTGTAGAGTTGGGGGGTGAAGAGCAGTGAGACCGGGGGATCTTGAGGCCAGCAGAGCGGCTGCCAGTGCAGGGGAAGCTTTCCCCCTCCCCTGAGAAAACCCCAAAGTCTCCTCACTACCAAGCAAGCATCTAATGTCATAATAAACTAACGTTAAAGATTTCTAAAACAACATGAAACTAAACTAATATCATGAAAAGTAGGGGAGGCGCGTGAGGGTGTGTAAGGTGTGTTAAGCATCCTACAACTTGATGATCCAGGGTAACCTTTTAGGGTCCTGGAGATGCTGGTGAGCTTCAAACTTATTAGGGTAAGTGTCCACGTTAAAAATGTATGAGGTAGAATACCAGGAAAAGAATGTACACCTTCCAAAAATAGAGGAGGGGAAAGGGCAACGTTTACCGAGAGCTTGCCGTGTGCTGCTGCTGCTCTGGGGAGCTCTCCCCACGGTCTTCTGCATTTTTTTTTAATGTCCATTTCACAGATGGGAAAGTGGAGACACTGAGAGCTCGGCGAGCCTGCCAAGGGTCACCGGCTCCAGGATAAGGGTCCAGGCAGCTCTGGGGAAGAAGAAAAAAGCAAAGGAAAAGTGTAAGAAACAGAAGCACGTATGGGGCACACGTTCTTCTCGACCCCCATGGACACGCTGAAGAGACAGAAGCTGGGGCTCCAAGGTGGTGTGGCCACGGTCACCTCAGGGGAGAGGTGGGGCAGCGTAGGGGGCCCAGTGTAGCCTTCCAGCCCATCGCCCCACACAACCCTTCACCCGGAGCCAGCCAGTGTCCCTGAGAGCAGCAAAGAAGTGAAGATATAGCTGCTTGTATCCTTAATAATAGAAGAGGCCAGTCACTGTAATCAAGCTGGAGACCACCCAGGACATCAGCTAACACATCCTAGGAAGAACAGCAGCTTCCAGATGCTCCCTGGAGCTGAGCCCAGAGCAGTGCCTGCAGTGGGGGCGGGGAGCTCATCTCTGGAACAGGATTTTTAAGAGCCCTGCTTCATCGCAGGTCACCTAGTCGGCCACTCTGAGCACGTCGCTTTTGAGATTCATTTAAGCAATATTTGCTTCTCTGCCACATTCAACAAATCCAAACCAGTTTTTTGTTTTTTTTTTCCCAAGTCATAGAGGGACATAAGTGCAGAAAAGCTATTTATTTGCTTCGCAAACAAGCTTCGTGTTTCACAGTGAGACCACCGAGGTATCTGCAGGCATGTATTTCATTTTTCTCTGAAGGCAGAAGTAATATATGTTCATTCTCTAAGCTTGGGAAATACAGAAAAGGACAAGAAGGAAATTCAAAGTCACCCATAATTTGGAGACTACACCTGTCAGTCCTTCTACATATATAAACATGTTTTTTAAACATAAAAGTCTACAATTTCTTGTATATATTATTATAGGTATAATATACATGTTATGTGTATTTAGAGATAACATACGTATGAGGAAAATGTAAAGGAAAAGATTAGGGGAGTGATTAATAGGGGGAGTGAGAGGGCTGTGACAGGGAGGAGAGACAGGGGCCTCACATAAACAGGCCTTATCTGTATTTTAAGCTGGGTGGTGGGTACTTGGGCTTCCCAGGTGGTGCAGTGGTAAAGAATTTGCCTGCCAGTGCAGGAGACACCAGAGACATGGGTTCGATCCCTAGGTCGGGAAGATCCTCTAGAGAAGGAAATGGCAATCTGCTCCAGTATTCAAGCCTGGAAAATCCCATGGACAGAGGAGCCTGGCGGGCTACAGGCTATGAGGTTGGACTGGACTGAGCGACTGAGCACGCACGTGGGTAGGCACAGTGAGTATCTGGGCGTGTAGTGTTCTTTAAACAATAAAGATTATATCTCTTTTTGGCATACAGTTTACAGTTAGAGCATCTTTTTTTTTAACGCCATCTCCCCTCGCTTGTTTATGTGACAAACACTTGCTGAGCACCACGTCTATTCCCAGCGTTAGGATTCACTGCAGATCGATGCACAAAGACCCTGTCCCTGGGAGCCCGTGTTTGAGTGGAGAGGAGAGAGCAGAGCTCGGGGCGCCGAGCGGGGCAGTTTGTAATTGTCACAGAATGGCTAGGGGATGCTCACTGAGAAGGTGACGATGGAGTAGAGACCGGGAGTAGCTGAGAGAGGGTGCCACTTAAGTCTCTAGGGGCAGACCTCCCAGGAAGCAGGAACAGCCAGGGCATGACCCAGAGGCCGGAGTGCCCTGGGGGGATTCGGGAACCAGGAGGAACCCCTGTGTTGCAGCAGCGGGGGGGCGGGGGCAGGGGAGGGAGGTAGGTGAGAGGGAAACAGAAAAGAGACCAGAGGCCAGCCTGCGGAGGGAGGGGTCAGCATCGCAGGACCTGGCTTTTCTCCCAAGGAAATGGGCAATCCCGGAGGATTCTGCGCAGAGAGCGGGTGCGATCTCACAGGGTCACTCTGGCTGCCGTTGAGAATGGATTTTGGGGTGGCGGGGGGCAGAAGGAGGGAGACCACTTAGGAGGCCTTCACGTTATCCAAGGAGAGACAGGGGTGATTCGGGTGGAGGTGGTGAGATGTGAGGGATTCTGGGTCTTTCCTGAAGATGGAGGCCATGGAACTTCCTGTTGGATTGGACGTGGGCGTGGGAGAGGAATCAACGCCACTGCCAGGATTTTTGACCTGAACAAGAGAGAGCCTGGAGCGGTGATCTTCCCCCAGATGAAGAAGGCTGCATGAGGGGTGGAGAGGGCAAGAGGAGAACCACTGCAGGGGGGTGGTCCCTGGAGGCCGAGGGATGAGGTACCGAGAAAAGGGTGCTGCCCATGGCTCAGATGAGATCAGATGGAGAACCGACATCGGATTCAGGAACTTGATGGCCCTATTCTGGTGAATGTCACAGGTGGAATGGTGACCCCTCCAAAATACAGTCCCTGGTGCCTGTGAACATGACCTCATTTGCAAAAGGGACTTTTCAGATGGAAGTAAGGAAAAGATGTTGAGATGAGCGCACCCGGGATTTAGCATGGGCCCTAAACCCAGTGCCATGTGCCTCGCACGAGACAGAAAAGGAGAAGACATCCAGGGAAGAAGGCCACGTGACAATGGAGGCCGAGACTGGGCGATGCAGGGTCGTTAGGGGCTGCTGGCCGCCACCAGCCCAGAGGAGAGGGGGCTGGACCTCATTCTCCCTCAGAGCCGCCAGAAGGAACAAGCCTGCTGACCCCGTGACTCTGGATTCCTGGCCTTCTGAGCCGACGTTCTCTTGTTTTAAGGGACCCAGTGTGCGGTGGTGCTTTGTTCAGCCGTCCAGGAAGTTAATACAGCAGAGGAGTCAGGGAGTGGGTGAGAATCCTGATTGGTTTAAGAGAGGACTGGGGCTGAGAGCTGGGGAGGGAAGCAAGTCAGGGAGATGAGGTTTGGGTGTTGTGGGCGCAGGAGCTGGTACCCGTGTGGCTGAGACGCCGGGGTTTGGGGAGGGAGGCTCCCTCCTGTCTGCTTTGATTTTCCCAAAGCATGGCGTGACCATTTCCCACGTCTTCATATTTTACATCATTTTAGAATTTTTAATATAAACTGATGGATTATTGAAGATCATTCCATTATTCATCCGGTGAGACACGCTTACCTTTTGAGAGCAAGCATCATTTTCTCTCAATCCTTTGAAGTGCCTGGGGCTTCCTGGCACCAGCCACATACCCTCCTCTCCAGGAGCTGGGAGAGGAGCCCTTGGTTTGTGGATTCTGCACACAGTGTGGACAGGTGCCCCGTGTCCCGGGCCTGGAATCCAATCTATTCCTGGGGCGATGGAGGCTTACAGCTGTTGGGATTTCAGACAGCCAGCTCTGTCTCTCAACAGCCTCATGTACTTGCTTAAAATTCCAGGATTTAATCATCACGCTCAGCATAAAAATAAGAGGGGTGGGTGGCGGGAGGGGAAAATACTGATGGAAACGTGTGGGACCACAGGCCCCAGCTTGAGGTGGGAAGTGTGTTTATTCCCCCGGCTGAGCAGAGTGGATTCTGGCATTGATGCTGATGGCTCTGTGCAGCTGGGCACCAAGTGCCAGCCAGCCCACTGCTTCATCCGCGTGGGTGCAGCCAGGGGTGTGGGACCGTCCTGCCAAGGTGGCAAAGCCGGTCTTTCAAGAGATGATGCAAACCTCCCAGCAGGGCCTGTGAACAAGGCCATGAATCCCTGCCAGGGTGACATCTGTCCTGGTTCTCCCTGGTCCATGCAACGGTTTCTCTGAGGCAGTTTTGACTATGTACACACACATTTTGCTTGGAGCACCAGCCCTTCACACCCAGGAAATCTGGGGCGTTCTTGCGTTGGTTCATTGTTTCACGCCGCCTCTCACTAGAGGCGTTACTGAACTCCTGTCATGCGTGGATCACCCTGCTTCATGTCAAATAAAACAACTGATTCCCAAATACTGTTTCCACAAAGTGATCCAGGCAATTGACTAGAGGGTTTAGCGTCTCCGTAGACTAGAGGTCCTTGTGCAGCCTAACACATTTGGATGGGTTTAGCCCTGGCTGCAATAAGCTTTAAATGTGGCTTCCTGTGAACAATAGAGCAAACCATTCATCAATTCTGCACACTTCCAGGGCCACTTCTGGGGGGTGTCGCTGGGTCTTCAAAAATGTTTCCACTCCTGAGGCAAAAAGATCGGCTGTTCCAGGACCCTCGTTGTGATCAGCGTTGCAAGCATCTTCTTCTTCGATGCCAGGCAGTGTCTGAGACTTTTAACCTCACCATTGCTCTGTATTTCTGAATTGCCACCCTGCCAAGAAATAAATCCACCGGGCTCCACTACTTGGCCTTCAGAGCTCTCATCTCCCACTCTTTCCCTGGCTTGTACTCAGAGGCATTCCTAATGAGAGGCTTGTCTGCCTTGAAGTCAAGGAAGCCGGTCCAGCTCTGAATTACCGGTGTGGGGTTTTCACTTTTATTTATAGGGTGTGTTGCCTGGGATGAGCCAAGTGCTGGATCTTCCAGGGGATCATGGAGGAAACATTCCCACACATTTCGAAACTCTTCTCTCTGTCTTAACAAGAGGTTGCCTAGAGGAAATTTACCTAATTCTCTAATTCTTTTTTTTTTTTTAAATCACGATAAGAGAAGTGTCCTGGCTGGTAGTCGAATGAACATGCTGTCAAGTGGCCACAAGAACAGAGTTTGCAGAGGCTTCTACGTATTCACAGGGATGGCTCTGTGGAAAAGCCCTTTCTGACCACTCCACAATTTTTTCCTAGACTTACTTTGGTGCAAATGTCGTGTGTTCTATGGCCATTTCTAATATCACACTCAAAATTATAGTTGGCACCAGAGGAGGGGCTGATGACCCAGAAGTGGCAGAAAGAATGTGCCATCTTCTCCGACTTTCTTGTCTTCCAGGCCTGAGCCAGTTAGAACTAGATTTCTACTCTCCCCCAGCTTACAGCAGCATTTCAGGCCATGAGGGAAGATGAGAGGGGCTGGGACTATGGTAACTCAAGTTTCTGCTGGGAGGCTGAGCCTCTGGGCTGGGAGATGTCCATCACTTAGAGAACGGTGTGGTTGAAGGGCTGTCGCTTGTGAATGTATAACATGTATAGCTGGCTCCCAGCTACTTTCAGCCAAACATTTTTTTTATTATTATTAATATTAAATGAAAGTGCTTTTGGCTGTTAAGAAAACAGCTCTATAAAACGCCTAAGTATAATGATCACATCCTCAATACAGTTGATAAGATCTCCCGTATGGAAAACCAGTGTTTTTACCCTTGCTTTTTATCATTTGCCAGTATGATAGGTATAATGAGAACATCCATCTACGTGGATTAATAAAAATAAAATTTACTGCCTCTTCCTGACATTAATATCATCCTGGATTGCATGACGTCCCTTTTCTCTGTGATTAATTTGGGCTTTTGAAAGACTTTGCTGTATTCATCTAAGATAGCAGTTGAACAGGGTCTAATTGCCGAGGCCTGGTGGTGGAAATTGGTACCGGTGTGTCGATTGGCAAGGGCAGAAGGGACCGCAGGAGCCTGCCGATCTGTAAGCAGCACTCAGCTTCCTGACATGTGGCTGAAGGTCTTCCCTGAGCTGAGGACACTGGCATTTTGGAGGTTCTGAGAACAGACGTCGTACACTGAGAATGCAAGCTTTGGAGGGAATGAGGGCAGGTAAATAGGGTGACATACATCCTCATTAAGACAGGTGTTGGTGGAAACTAGAACACACTCTTCATCTGATGTGCCACTTCTCAAGGCACAGAGGATAGATCGTAAGAGATGGTCGATACCGCATTTTCTCCGCCCGGAATGTCTGTTAGTCAGCAGATCTGCACATTGACGGTACAAATAGTAACTGATACTCCTAATTATGACCCCCAGGCAACAGAAGTTCCTGGCGAGACTCTGTGTTTGTCGGAGCCAGATTAAATTATGGTCACTGAGGTTTCCGTGCCAAATGCACTTGATTGCTTTATAATTCTTTGAGAAAGGGAGATGTGTGGAAGGTACGGATGCGATGCTCCATTAAGCAGGCTATCTGACTGAGACGGGAGGTCTCATCCGAATGTGCTCCTTAAATGTAGAAATGAAAGCTCACGGAAGGCAGTTTCCCTTCTGGTGGTGACGGTGGGAGGGGATGGAGAGGCAGGCTGGGCTGCCATGAGCTGACCGTGGAAGTAGGGGGCAAGAACCCCTAACCCACGGGGTCTCTGTACATTATGGGGAAGAGCTCATGGGCAGGAGTCCCTGCAGATTATGACATGCAGAAATGTGCCTGGGCCTCAAAGGACCCGGCGGCTCCTACTGCTGTCAACCAATCAAAATGCCTGCCCAGCATGGGACTCTGCAGAGTTCTGATGCTCAGCGACTTAGGCATGTGGGCAGAGTCCAGATTCCCTGTCTGGGCAGTGTGGGGCTTGGCGGGGTAGCGGTCTGCTCAACGGCAGCTCAGCAAGGGATGATCTTAGAACAGCTTGGCAAGGGATGGTCTTAGAACCCAGCCTTCTGCCTTCCGGGGTTGGGTTTTTCCCCACCCCTGTCTCTGTGTATCAGCACCAATGATGGCGAGCCCATTCCTGCCTCAGGACCTTTGCACAGGTGGTTCTCACTGTCTGGAGTGGTCATGTCCTTGACGTTTGCATGATGGGCTCCTCAGTCGTCTCATTTGCATTATGGATGGAGTCATTTTTTTTTTTTTTTTTCACTTCACTTATTGATTTATCTTTGGCTGTGCTGGGTCTTCACTGCAGGGCGGGCTTTTCCCTAGCTGCGGTGAGTGGGGCTGCTCTCTAGTTGTGGTGCGCAGGTTTCTCACTGCAGTGGCCTCTCTCGCTGCAGAGTATGGGCTTGAAGACACACGGGCTTCAGTAGCTGCGATGCCTGGACTCAGTATTTGCAGCTCCCGGGGTCTAGAGCACAGGCTCAATAGATGTCGGACACAGGCTTAGCTGTTCCATAGCATGTGGGATCTTCCCAGAGTAGGGATTGAACTCGTGTCTGCTGAATTTTATTGGCAGGTGGATTCTTTACCACTGAGCCACCAAAGAAGCCCTGGAGGCTGTCTTAAGGTTGACCTTCCCTGACAGCCCCTTCTACAGTGGGGTCACCTTCCATGACGTTATCTTATATTCACACCCTGCACATGCGCCTCATACCTCGTATCTTCCCAAGTTTCTTGTTTGGAGTTTATCGTCTATGTCTCCACGAGGGCAGGGGACTTCCAGGCTCCTCTCAGCTGTGTTTCCCAGGCAGAAAGCCCCCTGCGAACGCTCATCACAACTCGGTGAAAGCAACACAGTTGTGAATTGTTTGGGGTGATTGTGGTCTGACCATACAGTCAAATCCATCCATCCGTCCACCCACATACATCCGAATCCAGGAGTGGGAGGCCAGAGCTAGGGCCCTCAGCTGACAGTCCTTCCCTGACATGTGCATGGATGACGATGTGGAGGAGAATACTTTTGGGGGACAGGAAAGCGCCCACAGTGCGGGTGCTGCTTCAGGCTAGAGAGAGGCTGGGCACGCTGTGGGCAATGTCCCCCTCTGGTGATGGGCCCAGGGCAAGACTTGCACAGCCTCCTCCCTGGACGGCCAGCCAAAGGCTTCTCATGAAATTGAGTGACAGGTGACAAAAGGAAAAGCAAATCAGTAACAAACCAAAAACAAAAATAACAAAAACCCTACGTACGCTCTCCCCAGGAAACATCATAACAGGGAACCAAGGATTAAGGAGATGTCCCCAGAGAGGGTCCTAGATTCTTCTGCACAGGCATGGTGGAGTAGAAAGCGGGAAAGTCCAAAATAAGAACTTGGGTGGACAGAGCCCTGGTCTGCTCTGTGCACACGTGTGGCCTCAGGAGAGGCCTCCCTGTGGCTGGCCTGCATGACCGACACTTGCCTCTCCAGCCTCTTCCAGGGACGCAGTAAAGGCCTCACGCTCCAGTGGACGCAGGGAGGCTTCGTATTCAGTGTAAATGTCGAGCGGTTATTACTGGACACAGGCCCCGCTCACAAGCTGTTGATCACAACTCAACTCCTCATGGCAACACTGGTCTAAATTACGACAAACATGTCCTGTTCCAGATTGGTCCTTGGAGTCAGAGGCTCTTGTATCTTAGACTAGCAAGCAGTCATGGTCCGGCTTGAGTAGTACAAACAATAGTGACAAGGATGAGTCTGAATAATAGGAATAAGAGTAAGATCCACGTCAGCAATACTGACAGTTTGTGTTTATGCGGAACGGTCCATGGCTGGACGCTGTGCTGGATGCTGTGGTATGCTGTATCCAGCTGATGCCAGGCCCTCGGAGTGCCCGCTGTCACTGCCCATGTCATCAATGATGCACGGAGACTCAAAAAAGTTAAATTTCTTACCTATGCACGCTCACCATGCTGGCAGGTAGCAGAACCTAGATTTGAACCCTGGAGTCTGACACCCAAGCCTCCCTCTGAGCCACCAAGATTCTTGGTCTCTTCTCTAGAGACCAAGGAGGGCTGGTCATGCGGGGGCTGTGATGGGGGGCATTTTGCTCCCTGTCTGGGACTGATGATGACACTCACCCACGCCCGATGGCTGGAAAGGTCCCGGTAGGGCCTCCGTCTAGTGCTGATGGTTCTGAAAAACAAACAAAGGGTCCAAAAGCACTTAAACGGAAATGCCCCAAATTCAGGAGGGAGAACATTGCAACTCTGCTCTCTATCACAGCAACGTTGTGGTGAAGACACTCCTTTCCCTCGTGGTGTTGGGACAAATTCCCTTAACTGCTTCTGGGTTCCCTTGTTTGAAGGTGAAGGTCACTGACAGGAACTTCTTGTCTCAAGGT
The DNA here is from genome assembly GCA_935064755.1 of Tragelaphus eurycerus. Classification (NCBI taxonomy): domain Eukaryota; kingdom Metazoa; phylum Chordata; class Mammalia; order Artiodactyla; family Bovidae; genus Tragelaphus; species Tragelaphus eurycerus. Next base: position 4,894,087 of record CAKXYN010000108.1, read on the forward strand.
TGTGCCAGGTGGCCTCGTGTGCAATAAACAATACAGGGTGGACCCAGCAGAACAGCTAGTTGACACGCCAAGTCGTGTCTGACCACTCTGTCACCCCAGGGGCTTCCCACGGGATTTCCCAGGCAGGAATACTGGTGTGGGTTGCCGTTTCCTTCTCCAGAGGATCTTCCTGACCCAGGAATCGAACCCGCAGCTCCTGCCACATCTCCTGCATTGCAGGCGTTCTCTTTACCGGTGAGCCACTGGGGAAGCCCAGACTAGCTCTCAAAGGCCCCATGGGCATCTGGAGGGGGGCGGAGGAGCCAGATGGAGCTGGTTCAAGTCTGTCTGCATCTTCCTCACGTGGGACCATGGCAGGTTACTTAACTCCGCCCAGGCCTCTGTTTTCTCTTCTGTAAAGTGGGAGCAACGTGTCCATCACATGGCCTTCTTGAGGAGGAGGAACAGTCTGTGTGATGTGCCTGATGTTGAGTTGGTTTTCAACACAGAGCAGCCTCTCTGATCATTAGGATTCCATGAATTTTGAACACGGTGGCAAGCAGAAAAGCATTTCCAGGGACGTCTGCCCCTACTGCGCAGCACTTCTGAGAGCCGGGGACCTTGTCTGCCCTGACGAGGGGCTCCTGACCGTGCCCGCTGCTGCTGCCCATTTGTCCAGGATCCGCCCCCAGGAACTGTGACCAGCTCTGCGGACCAAGGAGTCCCCATGAGTGAACCCCCAATGGGCCATCCCTCCTGCACATCTAAGAAGGCCCCGTTGGGGTGTAGTGGGGAGTGAGCAGGCTGCGGGAGACTGTTTGGTGGGCTTCTTGGGTCTAGAGTGACCATCACCTGAGGGCGGAAGAGAGGCCCTAGGGGGAGGGGTCTTGACAAATGCAGCCTGGTGGAGACTGTAATAGGACCAATAAGGTCTTGTCAGAATCCACGTCCTTACCCAAACCTCAGAATGCAACCTTATTTGGGAATCCAGTCATTGCAGATGTAAATAGTTGAGGTCACTGGGCTAGAGGCCTTCATCCAATATGACTGAGATCCCTACCATGAGAGGAGAAGAGACAGAGACGCAGACAGATGATGGCCATGTGACCACGGAGACGGAGACTGCAGCGAGGCAGCCACAAGCCAGGATGGCTGGCGCAGAGCAGAGGCCCCTTCAGAGCCCCCAGGAAGGAGCCAGCCCTGCTGACACCTTCATTCTGGACGCGTGGCCCCCAAACAACACAGTTTATTTCTGCTGTTTTAAATGACCAGGTTTGTGGGACTTTGTTATGGCAACCACAGGAGATGAATACAATGATTTTTCGGGGAGTGTGCAGAGAGGATCTGCAGAGATGGGCTCTTGGGTCCCTTGGGCAGAAGAAGAAAGACGTCATGAGCTCCAGAAAATAGCACCTACGTGTGACGCTTCAATAGAGCAGCCTGTGCTCAGGAGGCACACAGGTTAATGGAACAGAATAAGTTCAGCGACAACCCAGCCTCTGTGTGGAAATTGTGCATGGTGTTTCAGATCAGAGGCAGAGAGTGAGACTCTCCAATAAATGGAATTACAATAACTTGGTCTGGAAAGATGAAGCCGGAGTCCCTGACAACCCTCCTTATGTGAAAATGAATTCTATATGGATCAGAGGCTTAGATGTGTTATCTGAAAAAAAAAAAAAAAAAAAGCCCCAGTTTCTGGAATGGAACAGACATACATTTTCTTATTTGTAATAAATACAGCTAAAACACTTGAATGCTGTATGGAAAACAAACCTAAGAAGCCAATGAAAGGTGGAGAGAATGGCGTGGTAGTGAGTTAGCCTGTTTTCTTGTGGCCTCAAATATCCCAGACTGGGTGCTGGAGAAGCCAGCAAACTAGAAATGCCAACAGGTGCAGATTAAAAACACCCTGAGAAAAATCTGTTCTCTCTTTAGACAAAAGAACTAGGAAAGGGGCAGCCTAGCAGAGTGGGAATTTTTAGACAATAATTGCTATAATCCTGCCAAACACTGCAGAAAACACTGCAGTCCCAGCCCACCCTGCCAGCAAAGGCTGAGGGAGAAGCCTGCTGGGCTCTAACGAGACGCCCCAATCCACCCCGCTCCCTGGGGTGGCGGCAGAGAAGCCCCTAGGAGGGACTTTCATCCCTACTGGTCGTAACGAGACCCCTCCCTCTGTGGGTCTGGTGAAGACTGTGCTGGGGTGAGCTTCACATGGTGGTGATAAGCGAACTGTCCTCATCCCTGCTGGGGCGCTGTCAGGGGAGGTCTGGAGGGGGACCTGAACTTCCATCCCCACCCTGAAGTAATGAAGTGGCACCAACTCCTTTTCCTTCCAGAGTCACGTCCGAGGAGGCCTGGCAAACAGAAGATTTAAATAATACCCAAGCGTCTCAAAACACAATACCAAAAATATCCAGGTTTCCACAGAAAAAATCACTTATCATACCAAAATCCAGGAATATCTCAACTTGAAGGAGATAAGGCAATCAACAGACACCAGCGCTGAGATGGCACAGATGTTAGAATCAGCTAAGATTTTAAAGCAGCCATCACAAACGTGCTTCAGAGGATGGACCGAGAGACCATCATACTGAGGGAAGTGAGTGAGGAAGAGAAAGGCAAATACCAGCGATCTCACCCATACGTGGACTCTAAACCACGACACACACGGACTTGTCTACAAAACAAAACAGAGTCACCAGACACAGAACAGACTCGCGGTTGCTAAGTGGGAGTCTGGAATTAGCAGATGCCAACCATTATATGTAAGATGGACAAATAGCAAGGGCCACTGTACAGCAAGCACAGGGAACCACATTCAATATCCTCTGATAAAGCATAATGGGAAAGAACATGAAAAAGAATGGATCTGTGCAACTGAGTCACTTTGCTGTATAGCAGAAATAACACATTATAAATCATCTACACTTTAACAAAAAAATAAAAAACGCTTCAACAAGCCATAATGAATGTCCTTGAAACAAATGAAAACAGAAGACATCTTAGCAAAGAAATAGAAAGTCCCAGCAAAGAGATAGAATACATTAGTAATAATAAAAAAAAAAAGGACCAAACGGAAAATTAATAACTGAAAAATATAATAAGCAAAACAAAAGTGTGATGGAGAAGTTCAACAGCAAAATGATGGGACAGAGGAAAAGTTGAGTGAATTTCGATGAGAGAACAATAGAAATGACCTGATCTGAACAACAGAGAGAAACCAGACTAAAAAACAGCAGCAACAACAAGAAGGAAATAACAGCCTTGGGGAACAGAGGGATGATGACAAAAGGCCTGACACTCACTTCACAGAAGTTCTGGGGGAGAGAGGAAGAAGGGATCGGGCTAAAAAATTACTCAAAGAAAGAAGGCCTGAAAATCCCCCAAATTTGGCAAGAGACATGGATCTATGGATGCAAGAAACAGATTAAACCCCAAACAGGTTGCACACACGAAAATTCATGCCAAGACACATCAAAACAGAATTTCTAAGAACTAAAGGTAAATAAACTATCTTGAATGCAGTAAAACAACACCTTACATATATGAGGAAAATACTTAGAATTACAGTAGATTTCTTATAAGAAACTAGAACAGCACAATATTTTCAAAAGCTTACAGAAAATAACTGTCATTCCAGAATTCCATGAAAATATCCTTCAGTAGTGAGGGGGAAATTAAGAACATCTCAGTTGAAGGAAAACCGAGAGAATTTGTCACTAGCTGACCTATTGTTAAAGAATGGCTAAAGAAAATTCTTGAAACAGAAACAAAATGATAGAAGGAATCTTGAAATACCAGGAAGGAAGAAAAGACAATAGAAAGAGTAAAAATTTGGGTAAATACATAGACTCCTTTCTCTTGAGTGTTCTAAAGGATGTTTGATGATAAAGCAAAAATTATAATACTTTCTGATGAAGTACTCAATATATGTAGAGGACATACTTATGACAATTATAAGGGGAGAATGTAAAGGGACATAAAGGGAAGTAAGTGTTCCATACTTCATTTGAACTGATTGAATGTTGACATAGGTAGACTATGATCTGATACGTATATATAATAAGATTCCTAAAAAAGTATAGAAAAAGACACATTCAAAAATGCTATTTATAAATCAAAATGGAATTCTAAAAAATCTTCAAATAACTGGCTGCTGCTCCTGCTGCTGCTAAGTCGCTTCAGTCGTGTCCGACTCTGTGCGACCCCAGAGACGGCAGCCCACCAGGCTCCGCTATCCCTGGGATCCTCCAGGCAAGAACATTGGAGTGGGGTGCCATTGCCTTCTCCTCAAGTAATTTACAGGAAGGCAAAAAAAAAAAAAAACAAAAACCCACAAAAAAACAAAAAGCACACACACAAAGAAATGAGAAACAGAGAGAGTGAACAAAAAACAAAAAATAAAATGTCAGACTTTAGCACTAACCTATCAATAATTACATTAAGTGTAAATGGTCTAATATACCAATTAAAAGAGATTGGCAGAGTAAATTAGAAGACAGCTGCTCTGAAAAATAATTTGGCAGTTTTTAAAAAAATCAAACATACACTTAGCTTATGACCAAGCAATTGCACTCCTGGTATTTATCCCAGAGAAATCAAACACGTTCAGAGAGAAGCCCGATTATTCTTAGAAGCTTTGTTTATAATAGCCCCAAGTTGAAAAAACCCAAATGCCCTATGATAGGTGGGTAATCAGTTAAACTGTGGGACAGCCACACCAAGGAATACTACTCAGCAGTAAAAAGGAATGAACTCTTGATACAGGCCTTCTGAAGTTCTCAAGGGTATTATGTTGAGTGAAAAGAGCCAACCTCAAGATTTCACATGCTGTATGATTTCACTTATATAAAGTTTTTACAAGGACAAAACTGTAGAGCTAGAGAACAGATTAGAGGTTGTGCAGGGTTAGAGGTGATGGGGGAAAGGAAGATGGGTCTGACAACAGAGGGGAGAGGGGACATGACAGGGACCTCTCTGCTCTGTCCTTGCAACTGCCTATGAATCTATGATTGATTGTTTCAGAATAAAAAATTAAAAAGAAAGGCATAAAAATTACAGAAGAACATGCATGAAAAAAAAATCACTTAGAACTCAGAAAGGAAAGAATCAATAAATTGAGCTACATAAAAATAAGACTTCTGTTTGGTAGAATAGACCATAACAGAGTCAAGAGACAGATAAAAATCTGGGAAAACATATTTGCAACATCTGTGGCAGACAAATGTGACAGGCCAGTTTCCCAGCCTCACGGAGTTCACATAAATCAACAAGAAAAAATAACCCAATAGAAAAATGGGCAAAGGATGTGAACGGGCAATTTACTGAAAAATAAATACAAATGGCCAATAAATGTGGGAAAGCTGCCCAGCCTCGTTCTTAATGAAGGAAATCTACAACAAACATCAGTGAAATGTGTTGTGCGGTTATCAGATTAACAAAAGTGGAAACTGTGATGCCCTAGGGCTCGCGATGATGGAGAAGTAGACACTTTCCTACCCAGTAGGTGGGAGCGTAAATCAGCGTACGCTTTCCAGAGGACAATTAGGGAATAATTATGAGAATTAAAAATACTCACAGCAATCCCACTTCTGAGCAGTTATCCTAAAAGCACACTCTCAAGTTTCTCCAGATAACATGCCCCAGGATATTTCTGCACCAATATTTGAATTATATTTATAAAACACTGTCTGGCACATAGCAAGTGCTGGGTGAGTATTTATTAAACAAATCAATAGAGGAATTCTACTGAAAATTCTCTAAAAGGAACAAATAGCATGTGTACAAAAAGACTCCTTTTTGTGTTTAAAAGTAAGTGTATGTGGTTGCATGTGGATATTTGCGCAACGCCTGTGTGTTTCAGTATGGGAGTGGGAAGGAAGATTTTACTTAATTTCTTAGCTTTGTTCCTGTGAGACTGAACTGTTGTTCAGTAAATATTCATTTCTCTCCCTCTTCCCTTTGGGGTGAAGTAGATGGCCCTGTTTGGGTTTGGTCATGTGATTTGCTTTAGCCAATAAAATGCGAGCAAATGTACAAACAGGCTTTCTGTACATTTTTGTTCTTTGGCTGGACATCTTGTACTTCTGATGCTGGTGTGACAAGAACATGCTCTGAGTGATCACTGGTCCTCGTTAGAGAGACCTGGAGACCCACAGACTGAAGCAGGGCTGCTCCAGCCAACTTACTGCACTGTACAGGAGAGAACTGTCACTGCAAGCCGCTAAGACTGAAAGATGACTTGTTACACAACACTATTACTGTAGCAGGTGACTAATGCACTACCCCTCTAAACTTTTTTTATCTTTTCCAAATCTTACATATGCATGTGTGTATATATTTTTTACTTTTCTATATTTTTCTTTACCATATATAATAATTTTTATTTACTTTTATTATTAAAGATGTCAATAGGTTTTTGAATTTTCTTTAAATACTAAAAAATATTAATAAATGTTATATTTTTAAAAAGGAGGTTTGGAAGGCCGCCAGGGAAGTTTTATTTATGACAGTTGTGGGGAGACTTGGATGCCATGTAAGACAGAAGTCAATGCTTCTTTGCTTTTCACTGAAGTCTGCACATCCCTTTGCAACTGGCGCAGAGTCTCCTGAAGGTGAAGAGCTTGGTCCGGGAGGCTGCCTGATGCCCCCTCAGGCCTGGCACGTACCCAGGTGCCATCCCTAAGCAGAAGGGCCTTTCTCTGGTTGTGCTGGATAGCTGCGGTGCAGGTGAGGTCACCCAGTGGGGAGCAAAGCTTGGGAGAAGCGCGCTCAGGACGCCCCCGAGGTGTGGGGAGAGGGCATGCCGTCACTGGCTGTCTGCAGGAGGTCATCGCAGGAACTCGGGACCAAGCTTGGGACGCGGAACTTGCCCTGCAGGCAGTTGTTCCTGAAACCATGACACCCCTGGGGGCTGAGTGTCAAGTAAGGTGCGATCTGAGGGGCTTTGGGGATCCTACCAGCCTGGAGCCCATGAACCAAAGTCCCAGAATCGCACTGGACTTGCCTCCGTGCAACTCCCTCTCGTCATGGGACAGGCCTCTGCCGCTTGGGGTCAGCAGTGGCCGCTGAGCTAAGAGAGCTGTCTCTGAGGTGGGGGGCGCTCAGCCCAGCCCGCCTGGTCCACACCGGGCTGTCACAGGACAGACGAGCAGTGTCCCGACTGTGTCCCAGACTGGCTAAGGCTGGGCACCCCGTTCTCCAGACTCTCTTCCTCTGAGTGACTTCCGGTTGAAGGCGGATATGAGAGGACCTTGCGTAAGATTTGGAAGGTAGCAGGGAGGCTGCAGCCACTGCTCTCAGAAGCTCGTGCAGCTTATACTTGTGATGCCGAGAGTGGGTACCACCAGCCCACTCCCATCTGCATCAGGTCCAGCTCACCTCCCAGCCACTGGCCCTGCTGACCAACCATGGCTCCAGGCCCCCTACCAGGGTAGACATCAGCCTCGGGTTTAGGGTCACCCCGTGCTAGAGGCGGGCTCAACTGAGTGTGCTTCTTCTCCCGGGGGCTCCTACCTGACAACGCAGGCCTGGCACGAGAATAAAAGGGATGGTTTCACCTCTCTGGTTTCACAGTCTGAAGTCAAGGTCATCTTATGACTGGTGTGAACATAGCTAAAAGCCCAATAACAGGATGCAGGCCTGTGCAGGAAAGGCAATTAGCAAAGACATTTCTTGCACCTCTGTTCTCACTTACCTAATTCCTGTCTAATTAAATGAGATGCTTTGATTATAATAAAGGCAGCCGCTCCTACAGACCTGGAGACTTGCTCAGCTAGAGGACTCACACAGGAATTGGTAGCAAAAGTTCTTACTTTTGGTTAAAAAAAAAAAAGAGCTTTCCTTTATAATAGAAATAGAACAGAGAATTTTGACTTGTGAGTGTAATTTTTCTTCCCTCTTGGTGCCCCTTAGCACGGAGGATCTATTCTTTAGCCCAGTGGGCCCCAATCTTTTTGGGACCAGGGTCTGGCTTCATAGAAGACAATTTTTCCACATCTGGGTTGCAGTAAGGGGTCTGGTTCAGGCTGTAACTTGAGCGATGGGGAGCAATGGAGATATGTCTGCTGCTCGCCTCCTATTCTGCAGCTTGGTTCCTAACGGGCCTGGGGGCTGGGGAACCCTGCTTTAGCTCCTGTGGTGTAAAGAAAGTTCCAGAATGCATCTTGGAAGCACCTCTGGACTCCGTTTGCATTCACGGAGATGTCGTTTTCGGACACTCACCCTGTAAACCCTCAGGGCCGCTGTGTCCGCACTGCCCTTTTTGTTGTTTTTTAGATAAATATACGGTGATACCCCCAGTTCTAACCTTTTTTCTGCTCCTCTGCTCACCGTTCTCCCTCTTTTCTATCCAAACTGGCACAGGAACTCGTTTGCCGTGAAGGAGTTGGCGATGGGGGAGAGCTAATGGAAAGCTGGTGTTTACTTTGCGACTGGCACGCGGGGCCCTCCTCAGGCTCGTGAAGATGTTCTGGCTTGTTTTTTTTTAATTTTTAAAACGTATAAAAACGATTTCACCGTAATGGAGGTGCTCAGTTATAAACCAGGCTGAACGGAAGAGCTTCGGCTGAAGAGCGGCCGTCTCCTGACACACGCCCCGCACCCCACCTCCCGTCCTGCTCTCTCCTGCACAGCCTTTCTCAACAGTCCCTGCCTGAGCTGCTCCGGTGGCCGTGGCCGGAAGCCTAGACCGTACGCTTCTTCCTCTGTTTCTTCACTTGTCCAGCTAGGGAGTGGCTACTGTCCTTGCTGGGGTCCGTGAGGATTTAATTGACTTACTCACCCTCTTCTCCGCCTCCCCCAGTGAGGGACAGGTATGTTCTTTTTCTTCCCTACGTTGGTTCCCTGAATGGCGGCGGGGGGTGGGGGGTCTCTTAACACCAGGTGGGGCATGCCAACAGCTGGGCTTCCTTTGGGGGTGGATGGGAGGTGCCCAGGTGCCCTGAGTCCCCGTTGGAGGTAGGCAATTCTGAGGCGCGATCCCTCCGTCCTGAGGGCCCGGTGGTCTGCAGGGCGGACGTTTCATAACCATCGCACGCCCAGTCCCCTTCTTGCTCCAGCCACCCACCCTCTCAAAGGCCCGGGGCTCCCCTGCTCCTCTGAATCCTGTCTCCTCCATCACTCCCCTGCTTCATTTCATGGCTCCGTGTGGCCCCATCCACTTTCTTGTCTTCCAGAAAACTGCTGAACTTTCTCATTCACTGATGACCATCCCTCGCGGGTACATTTCTCTCTTACTTCTCTTTATTTCTCTCCTTTACTCAGTCTGTCCCCGCAACGGGAAGACCACATCAGCGTCTTAAACAGGTCTCAAGACGCCAAACAGAGGCTTGAGGTGGGCAGCCAGAGCCGGCCCAGGGCAGACAGTCTACAAAGGGAACCTGCCCACGATCTTCTTATGATGGCTCGCCTGGGCCTTTCTCGGTTCCCTTTATAGATGTTCCGGGTGATTCCATCTTGGCTTTAAAACAATTGCTCGCCCCGGGGACAATTTGGGGAGTTTCAAGTCATCTTTTAAATGGTGGTGATGAACTGGCTGTCGGGTGAAACCAACCTACGCGTCTCCTGCTCCCATGAAGATGGTCCCTCTGCCCACGAGTGGGCATCTTTCTGCCTGCCTGGTGGGTCATTCAAGGGCAACCAGATTTTGTGAAGCTGAGAGTTTTGAACAATTTCATGACTGTCTTGTCTCTTGTGGCCAGCAGGGGGCAGCATCACGCACTGACGGTGAGCAGGGCCGAAGCCAGGTGTGAACAGAGGACCCTATAGACCTGTCAGAGGTTAAGACCTACCCCCTCTCTTCTGCTTTTGGCAACTATCTGGCCCCATAGTGACTAGAAATGAGCTCAAGGGATTCTTTGTCCAAATACACTTGGGTCCTTCACATGAGGCCGGCATCCAGCAGCAGCACACAGTGTCCGTCTTGGACCTGAACTGAGAGACTGGGGTGAAAGTGTGCCGGGCCATCATCCAGCCACATCTGAGGACCACTTTGTGTCTCTCACGGGACACAGACGCCCACCCGGGTGGCCCGTGGCCTCACCTGGTTGAAGGTGCTTCATCAGGACTCCCTGACGTGGTCCTGGAAGCCCCTCGTCTGCTCCCCGAGTGACAAGTGTGCCAGGACGGATCCACCCTCTCGGGAGAGGCTGTTCCACGGCTGTTGGCTGCATTAGGGTGTTTTTCTTTCTTCTGCATCTTCTCCTTTTTCTGGATGGGATTATGGCTGTTGCTGCCCGTGTTCCCAAATCTCATGTTGGGTGCTGTGGACCTGCAAGGTTAATTGGGTCAGAGTCTGATTGGGTGGGGAAGATCCCCTGGAGGAGGGCATGGCAACCACTCCAATATCCTTGCCTGGAGAAACCAGAGGATGCAGGAGCCTGGACAGAGGAGCCTGGCGGGCTACAGTCCACAGGGTTGCAAAGAGTCGGACATGACTGAAGTGACCTAGCACAGCACAGCTGATTGGGTTGCGTTGTCGTGGACAAGAGCAGGCTGCCCAGAGATTAATTTTCTCTGCAGTGATGGTGGCCTGACTTTCCTGGTAAAGTGTGAACCTCTGTCGACATTGGTGCCCTGCAGTTCAACCTGAATGTCAGGGCTCGGCCACTCAGCTCTGGAGTGGGCGGGGGGTTGGTGGCAGGGGACGAGGACAAGCGACACCAGGCAGACTGCATGCCCTTGACCCAGACGCTGCTCTGAGGCCTGCTTGTCTCTTGGGGGAAGACTGCAGGTGTGGGGTCAGAGAGTCCTGGGTTCGAATTCTTGCTTCTCATGCCCCTTGGGCGTGTCACTTGGCCTGGCCCAGCCTCAGCAGCCTGCCCTGGGAGATGAGGCCACCGCATGGGGCCGTGGTGAGGTGACTGAGAGGGGACAGGGCAAGGTGCCCAGGACACACCCGGGGCCAAATGCCTTCCTTCTCTCTGGTCCAAGAGGGCCACCGGGCCCTGGGATTGCTCCGCCTTAGTGTTGAGGGGAGCACAACACGCTCCTCTGGGACGCTCACCTGAGCTGAATGGTTTAAGCTGCATGTGACCCCCCCCAGCATGTTTTAATGGCCGCCACACCCTTCCCTCTTGTCTTCACTGCTACTGCTAAGTCACTTCAGTCGTGTCCAACTCTGTGTGACCCCATAGACGGCAGCCCACCAGGCTCTCCCGCCCCTGGGATCCTCCAGGTAAGAACACTGGAGTGGGTTGCCATTTCCTTCTCCAATGCATTAAAGTGAAAAGTGGAAGTGAAGTGGCTCAGTCGTGTCCGACTCTTAGCAACCCCATGGACTGCAGCCCACCAGACTCCTTCATCCGTGGGATTTTCCAGGCAAGAGTACTGGAGCGGGGCGCCATTGCCTTCTCTTCACACTGTTGGGGAATGGCAGCCCGAGTGGGGTGAGCTGGCACGGGGCCCCGGCTCCCACTCCCTCACCTGACAACCACCTGGCAGCCCTCCCTCTCCCTGCCCGACAGCCTCTGTCCCGAGTCCCTTGTGGTGCTGAGGCTCGGGCTTGGGCTCTGCTTTCAGTGGCTACCAGAGCGAGCCCAGATGGGAAAGGAAATATGTTTTCTTGGCTTATAGTGCAGTGGGAGAGGCTGTAAACCAAAAGCAGAATACATGAGGAGATCCTTATAGCAGGCTAGGGGTGCCCAGTGTTATGGGAAAAGGAAAAGTTGTGTGGGGCCAAGGCTGAGAGTGCGGCCAGGCGGCCGGTAGGGGCTGCAATATCCAGTAAGGCCAGGCCTGTGAGGGGAGACCTCAGCGGGAAGGTGACCTTTGAGCAAAGACTTGAAGGACATAAGTAGGCAAGTGGAGATCTGGGGGGTGAGGCTCAGTGCAAAGGTCCTGAGGTTGGAGTGTGCCTGGTGGAAGCTGAGTGAAAAAGCATTGAAGGATCCTGGTTTTCACTTTGAGTGAGATGAGAGGCACTGTGGGGTTTTGCTAAAAGGAGTGACACTGTGTGCTGGGAGGAGGTGAGGGCAGAGAGGGCCATCCAGTTAGCAAGCGACTACAGTAACTCACGTGTGAGATGACGGTGACCCGGACCAGGGTGGTTGCCAGGAGTGGTGAGAGGTGATTGGATGTGGGTTGTGAGGGAAAGAGAGGGGTCCAGGATGGCTTTAGGCTTTGGCACAGAAGAAGGTAACCTGGAAGAACGGGCTGCCATCAACCAGGATGGGGAAGACCGGGTGAGGAGCAGGTTTTAGACGGAAGATCAGGGGTTCGGTTTTGGACTGACTGGGTTTGGATAGCTATTAGACATGGAGATTCTCTATTCCATGGAGATGCTCTGGAGGCAGCTGGGTATGAGTCCAGAGCTTGGGAGGAAGATTCCGGCTAGTGATGTACAACTGGCAGCCATCAGTCTAGGATGGAACTCAGAGCCGTGAGACTGAAGGAGGAGGAGGGCATGTGAAGAGGAGAGGAGGACTGAGGTCTGAGCCCTGGGGCCCTCCGAAGTCAAGAGGTCAGAGAAGAGAAGGAACCAGCCCAGAGGGCTGCGAAGCTGCCAGGGGTCACTGCTGACCTTGGCAAGAGCACCATGATGGGCTGAATTGTGTCCTCGCCCCGTCCCACCCCAGTTCACATGTTGAAGCCCTACTCCAGGACCACAAAATGTGACTGCATTTAGAGAAGAGAGTTTGCTGCTGCTACTGCTGCTAAGTCACTTCAGTCGTGTCTGACTCTGTGTGACCCCATAGACAGCAGCCCACCAGGCTCCACCATCCTTCGGATTCTCCAGGCAAGAATACTGGAGTGGATTGCCATTTCATTCTCCAATGCATGAAGGTGAAAAGTGAAAGGGAAGTCGCTCAGCCATGGGGGGTAATTATGATGAACCGAGGTCACTGGAGGTGGCCCTACCCCAGCAGGACTGGTGTCTTTATAAGAGGTGGAGATTAGGACACAGACCGTGTGAGGCCACGGAGGGAAGCGGGCAATCCGTATGCCGAGGAGAGGAGCCTCAGGAGATACCGGCCCTGCAGCCTCCTTGATCTTGGCCTTCCTGCCTCCAGAACTGTTGAGAAATACACTTCTGTTGTTTAAGCCCCTTAATCTGATGTGCTTTGTTATGGTGACTGGAGTAAACCCTAATTCAAGCATCTTCAGAGGAGTGGTGGGCAAATCCCAGATGAATGGGCTTAAGAGATCGCGGGAAGAGAGGGGGGCAGATGGGAGGGTGTGGAGAACTTGTCAGAGTTTTACTATAAAGAAGAGCAATGATAGAGTGGTAACTTTCAGAAGAAAAGGAATCAGGGGTTTTTTTTTTCCTTTAAAAATGTCTTCTCTTCTTTTTTTTTTTTTCAGACAAGAGTCAGAACAGCTTGTTTTTACGAAGCTGGGGATGATCTCAAAGCTGTCATAAAAGTGATGACGCCACAGGAGAGAGAGGGGCTGTTGCTGGAGTGAGGACCGTGGTTGGTGGAAGGCACGGTCTAGTGTCCAGAGGAAGGCCTGGCTCAGAAGCACCTGGTCTACCCGCAGAAAAGGCAAAGTTTATGGGCCCGCTTGTCAGGGAAATAAAGAAAAGGATGAATGGCTGGACCAGCACACCCTTCAGTTATCTCTGCCTCTGTCCTTTTTTTACAGCTCGGGTAAGTTGTAAAACACTGATAACGATGCAAATGATTCCTGTCCATCGAAATGCAAATGAAGTGCGACTCCTGGAAAGCAATTTATTACAGCCCTGTGGACAGATGGGTTTTGCCGCTATCTGGAAATTCATTTCAGAGTTCTTTTTTGTGATTCTTTCAATTCTTCTTTAAACCACTGGTAACATTTTACTGGTTCCCGCATTAATTAATAAGCTATTTGGCAGGTGTTCATTTTATAGGTGTATGAGAGTCATTATTTTACCTTAAAAAATATCCTTTTCAAGATGTCAATAGATGTGACGAAATAAAAATTATGTTTTATGGCAAGATGAGAAAGATCTAAACCAAATTCTTCTTCGCCTGTTTGGGCCTCCTCCTCCCCTTTTGTGTGGACTGTGCGGTGCACTCACCAGACCTAAGGACGGAACATTCCTTCTTAATCTCATCAAGGGCTACAACTCTTAAGGAGATAATCTTGCTACTTAATCTTGTAAGAGGCCATGAAAACCATAACCCACAGCTTGCTTTGTGTGTGCAGATCTGGGCTGGGTAAACTGTCAGTAATAAGTCATTTGATGTATAAACCTTTGTCCAAAAACTTAGATAACTGGGCTTTGCCCTCTAACAGGCAGAACGGTCCTCAGAGCTTTCTGAAAGACTGTCTCTTGGGTTACAGTCCTCAGGTAGGCTGGAATAAAATTTGCCATTTCTTCCTTAGATCTACTGCTGATTAATTTTTTGGTTGACAGCTGCTGAGTGTCTTTGCATATTCTCTCCATGGGTTAAATTTCCCCCTGACGTTGGAGCTCGGAGCATTGGAGCAAAAGCAGACTCCCTCCACCACCTCCCCTAACCACCACCCCCTCCCCGCCCCAAGCAAACCCTTCCCTGGGAAGTGCTGAGTGACAGGTGGAGACACGGCCCCCATGGAGGAGCTCTGTGGGTACATCCCTGCGCTGAGTCCCAGCCTTCCCGAGTGCCCCTGAGCCCATGTGGGTGGAGGAAACCTCCATTGTACCCTGGCTGCAGGCAGAAGCACAGCATATCATATTTCACCCCCAAATCCCCACCGGCCCAGAAATCCACAATTTGGTTTATTTACCCACAAGGCTACAACCCTGATGAAGGTGGGGCAATCCCAGTGGGCTCGTGTGACCCCAGGGGGATGACACCTCCCTTACACAGGCCTGGTCCTGAGCTGAGGCTACTGTGGAGTCCTATAAGGTCACAAGTGTGGAGCCCTGTATCAAGGTCACAGGATAAGAATCTCTGGAACTGACCAAGCCCCATGGCAGTTGGTGCCATGGGCCTCCACATATAAACCTGCCAGTTCCCTGACCCCATGTTACCCTCCCTACAGCATCCTAACAATCACTTAATGCCCCCATTCCTCCAGGAATTTTCTCTGTATTGAGGCTATAAAAATTGGCTACTAGCCAGCTAAAGGCTTCGGCTCTCCCTTGAGCCGGCCCACTGTTCTAACTGCTTGCTGCTGCTAAGTCGCTTCAGTCGTGTCCGACTCTGTGCGACTCCAGAGACGGAAGCCCACCAGGCTCCCCCATCCTTGGGATTCTCCAGGCAAGAACACTGGAGTGGGTTGCCATTTCCTTCTCCAATGCATGAAAGTGAAAAGTAAAAGGGAAGTCGGTCAGTCATGTCTGACTCTCAGCGACCCCATGGACTGCAGCCTACCAGGCTCCTCCATCCATGGGATTTTCCAGGCAAGAGTGCTGGAGTGGGGTGCCATTGCCTTCTCGGGTTCTAACTGCTTATCTCTCTCTAATAAACTTTATTCTCCTCTCATTCTGCCTCATGTCTGGAAATTCTTTTCCAACCCATGCACGGACCACGACAGCTACTGCAGGACAAATAAGCACTGAGCTATGCCCTCAGCCCACCTCCCTGCCAGGACTCCCTTCTGGGACATGTATCTGGTGTACCCTTCTGAAATATATGAAAAAGCCTCAGTGTTCTAGGATCTGATTATGTTTGGCCTTGTACAGCCTTCTCAGAAACATCACCCCTGCTTCTGGGTATACATACATCTATTGCTTTGTGGCCTCCTCCAGTCCTTAAAACTCTACTCAATTTTTCAGGCTTGGACCAAGTGCCACCGCCTCCAGGCAGCCTTACCAGACTGCTCACAGATGGAATGGACTGCTCTCTTCTCTGAAGCTCAGATCCCTTTTCCACCCTGACTGCATTTAGATGTTTAGATCTGGGTTCTTCTACGAGGCTTGATCAGTCACTCATTTATAAATCCATTTGGCTGAAGTTGACTGAGTACCTGCCACGTACAGGCCTGGAGCGTGTATCCTCAGGCAGGTTTACATTCCCAGCGCCGAGCAAGCACCTGTCTGCCTGGTAACAGATGTTTGGTAAATAAGTAGATGCTGGGGACCCATCTGCCCGGCCTCCTGTACTCAGCGCATCTCTGTTTAGGATATACTTCGCTGCTCACACTTTAATGAACATGTTTTCTCCCTCGATGGGAGAGCTGAGGTGGTGTGGAAACTGTTGTCAGACTGTTGGAATTGCCCGCTGCTCTGGCCTGGGCCCCGGGCCACCTGGTTCCCACGCTGGCTGCACTCCGGGGAAGCCTGCCCAGCCCTGCCATCCCCCTCTGCGGCCTCTGAAGAGGTGGGGACAGTCGGCTTGCTTACGCCTGTCCAGGTGGTGTGGCCATCTCATCACCTGCATCAGCCTCCTGAGGTGACTGTAACGAAGTTGCACCAGCCGGGTGGGTGGCGAAAACAACCGAAACTTCTCTCCCAGTTCTGAAGAACGGAAGTCCAAAATCAGGGTGTCGGCAGGGCCCCACCCCTTCCCCTGGCTCTTGGGGAGAGCCTTCCTCACCTCTGCAAGCTTCTGGGGGCTCCTGTGTTCCTTGGCGCGTGGACACATCACTCCACAATCTCTGTTGGTTGTTCAGTCACTAAGCTGTGTCCGACTCTTAGAGACCCCCCATGGACTGTAGCCAGCCAGGCTCCTCTCTCCAGGAATTTCCCAGGCACGAATACTGGAGGGGGTTGCCTTGCCCTTCTCCAGGGGATCTTCCCGATCCAGAGATTGAACCCACATCTTCCACGTCGGCAGGCAGATTCTTTACTGCTGAGTCACCTGGGAAGCCTCACGGCCTTCTTCAGGGTGTCTCCCGCAGCGTCTTGCCTTTTGAAGACACTTGTCACCATTGCGGAGCCCACTCTAAGCCAGGACGACCTTATCTTAATGACATCTTCAAAGATCCTGGTTCCAAGTGAGGTCATGAAGTGCTGGGTGGCCGCGAATTTAGGGGAACGCTATTCAACCACCGAACAGCCCTTGCGGGCAGATGTCTGGCATCGCGCACGTTCCCAGAGCTCTGCCATGGGTGTGCAGGGAAGGGAGCGGGGCGAGGAGGGCTGGGACCCTCTCGTGGCAGCCGCGCCCCTGGTCTACAGTTAGGACTCTCTGTCAGCCCTGCCTGGGGGCCCTGAGGCCCTGGGCTCCGGCTGGGGCTGAATCCAGAGTCCTGCTCAGGCCCCTGGTTCTGCACGTGCGTCTCTTCACAGAGAGACAGGCGTCTTCCGTGGCACATGCCCTTGTTGCCCTTGGGCTGCCCTGTGTCTGGGTGAGCAATGCCACCCGAGGGGGCCCGGTCTGGCATTCTGTAAACAGAGTGTGACATTCCTAGCCAGCCCTGTAGCCTCTGGGGGCAGCTCTGTTTTCCGACATATAAATTACTGTACTGTTGCGAGCATCAGTTGTAAACACAACTAAGCCCCGTGTCACAAATCCATTTATATTAAAAAATAAAACTTTCAGTGTTATGGGTCCATTTTTCCCACTAAATGAGGGAGACCAAAACATCTGAGGGAGAAAAATAAAAGGCAACTCCTCACCAATCAGAGTGCAGGGACTCTAAATGCACGTGTGAAAGTGAAAATAGCCATTCCAATATTTTATGTTAATTCAGCTCTGGATATGACTCAGCTTGTAGAGAAGTAAGTGAAACGTGGTTCTTTGTCAGGCTGTTCGGAGTGTCGTCCTTCGGGGAGAAGTACAACAAGTAGGGCCCTGTCTGTTTACGTTCACTGCTGTGAGCATCTCTGCCCTGAAGCACCCAGATGAGGCCCCATCCTCCTGCACAGCGATCTTTTCTTAGGAACAGAATCAGTTCATATGAGCTTCTTACAAAGGTTACAGTGTCTGGGCGTGAGGTGGCTAGGGAACCTGGGCGCCTGGGGCTGAGAGCCTGGTGGGGCTCTGTCCCACGCTTCCCAGTTCAGCCTCTCTGAGCTCCAGGCTCCTCCTTGGTATCCTGGAATGGCGCCAGCAGCCACCTCAAACTGTGCTGTGAGGATTAAATGCCTCTTCCAGGAGACAGGCCTAGCACAGGGCCGGCACATGCAGTGGGCGCTCTGTGAAGCCAGTCACTATTATCCACACTCATTTGACGAGTGCATAGACAGATGTGAAATTATCTGCCATAGGGGGTGGGCCTTCAGCTGCCTCAGAATCACTCCTGGCAAGTCTTCTCCCCTTACAAGTCTTCTCCCCTTGCAAACTCTGGTGAAATGGTTATCAGATGTGAACCCAGGCGCTCTGCCTGCTCTTCACAGTCAACCCTCACCGCAGAACCACCATAATCAGAATTCTTACTGTGAGCTGCTCTTTAAAGTAAACAACCAATTCACACCCCGAGAACTTACAGATTGGTAGGATATAAATACATCAATTTGTTTTAAGCTGTCGGAGAGAAGAGTGACATTTTTAGCATTGAGAAGGGCTGAATCATGGTCTAGAGGGATGCGATCGGATTGACTGCTTGGAGGGGTCAAGTGTAATTTTAGAGTAGAATTAGTATGATTCGTGATAGAGCTGCTACACCTACCCCCTACCCCGCAAATTCAGTTCCAGACGAGGATTTTGTCTCTTCTCATTTAGCCATTTTCCAAAAAGTTTAAGATGTGCTTTTGGAGGGAGGTGTCTGTGAGTTGTGAAGAGTCTGCAATTGCCTCTTCCCATAAGCGTGTCTTTGTTCCAAATGTCAAAGTCATGGGGCAGTGCCCAGATGACACCTGAGTGATGGCTCAACAAATCCTAGATCCCTGAGGTTACAATCGGTTCCTTCCGTTATCCCACCATTTCTTCAGGGAGTGGACTGGGAAGAGCCCCAGCAGGACAAATGAACTTGCAGGAAGTGCTAAAGGGGATATCCACAAAAGAGCTGAAGGACTTTAAAGCCACATGCACCTTGCATAGTATTATGAAGGAGGAACAGAATTCAGAAAGCCGTAACTTCTTTCCCTATCTGTTTGACCTGGCTGCCTTCCTCATGGACCTCTTGGGGGTCAGCTGAGGAGAAGGTGCCTTGGAAATGTCAGGGTGCTGGTCACACCTTGGGGACTGCTGGACGCTTGCTGCCCTGGGATGTTCCCAGCCCCTCTTCCTGGCTTTCTCCTCTGCCTTCCCATAAGAGGGATTGATTTCAGGGTCTGAGATCACGTCTACAGACCAAGGCTACTTTGAAAGTAAAACCAGCTGAGTTGGGGCCAGGTGCCTCTTTCTTGACCTGTTTTGGGGGAAGGAAAGTCTAGAATCAATAACTGGAGCTTTGGATTAGTTCAACTTCATTTTTCAAAACAACCAGCTGCAGGACTGAAGCATTCCCAAGCCCTGACTCTTCCTCCTGCAGCTCACACAGTGCCTTTGTGGGGTGAGTCCTCACCCCGAGACCCTTTGCTGTTGAAGCGAGAAGACTTATGAATCCAGACGCAGCTCTCTGTGTAATAGGTTAGCCAGAAGCACAATATTTGGATGATCCTCAAACTATTCCGCTCAGATTTATTTCAAGTGTGGATTTAGTTTCTCTCCTGCAGTGTGACCAGTTGGTAAGGACGTATTTTGCCCAGGTAATTTGTTCTACTCTGGCCCAAGTGAGGTGCGGCAACGAGAGACATGAAATCTTCAATTTGAGAAAGGAAAGAGCATAAATTCTGAAGTATAGCACCTGCCAGCAGGGGAAGGTCCCAGGGGAAGCCCGTGAAAGGATTCTATAAAGTTTTAATAGCTCAAAACCCAAGAAGACAGAATTAGATGCAAGCTGGGGACCAACTCTTTTTCTTGATCATATAAAATGTGAGGAGATCTCCATATCAACTCCGGCCGCTCCTTGGATTTTGGGGGGCAGAAGGTGGACACTTTGGAATTTCAAGGCACACATGAGTCTTTCCGATCTCATCAAGAGAGATGGAGCCATTTGCTAGACATGCGGATGAGTACGAGCAGCCTGTGGCTGAGGACCCACACGACAGAAAATATGATCACAGAGTAGAGGACTGCAGCTTCTCGGTGGTGAGCACAGGTTCATCACATTTATGCCTCATGCTTTAGTATTAATAAGAAAGGTCATTTTCTCTTCCTTTCTGCTGTGTTGTCAGGCAATGATGTTGAATATTGGCTTCATGCGCTTGGCAGTCATGCTACCTACCTACCTGACGGCCTCGGCAAAATAAAATAGCAGCCCTTCTGTGCTTGCAGTTTTATTCAGGGAATCCAAGCAATGGTGTGTTTGTAACTGGGTGACTTCTGTTCCTAAAGCAAGAGGGGACCTAGGGCTATAGGCCAGATGGCATCGGAGCTGGTAGGCATCGCCTCCCCCTGAGCAGGGCCAGGTGCCCACCCTGCTTGGATGTGGCTGTGGGCTGAGCATACTGTGCTTTGGGTCTGGGTTTTCTTGATGAAGTAGCTCTGAGCACATTGGCATCTGGATCAGATATCTGCCACATTTGGAGAAGGGGCTGCTCCTCCAGGGCCTCCACGATGCAGAACAGATGCCTCAGCCCAATGGCCAGCATCCTCCGCGATCTGGAGGCGCCTGCCCTGCGCCCTAGTCCCTGCCGCACCTCCTGCCTCTGCCACAATGGACTACTCCCCATCCTGGTTCAGACACCGCGTCCTCTGTCTCAGCGCCTTTGTGTGTGTTGGTCCATCTCCTCTGATGTCTCTTCCTGCAATCTGTCAACTTCATACCTGTTCTTCAAGGCCCACCTCATATGCCATCTCTGTCGCTTCCCTCCCTGTCCTCATCAGCTCTGCAATACCTCCTATTGCATTTTGCTTTGAATCATGCCTATCTGAGTTTCTGTCTCCAGTGCTTCATTTAAGATTCTCAAGAGCAGGAACCTGTATGATTCAGAGTAGGTGCCAATTAATCTTAGTTAAGAGTATGACCTTTGTAGTCACACCTACTGGTATTCAAACCTGAGTTCTGCCTCTTCACAGCTGTGTGACCTTGGGGAAGTTACTTAAGCTCTCTGCGCTCCACTTATATATATGATATATCATATTATTGGAGAAGGCAATGGCACCCCACTCCAGTACTCTTGCCTGGCAAATCCCATGGACGGAGGAGCCTGGTAGGCTGCAGTCCATGGGGTCGCTGAGAGTCGGACACGACTGAGCGACTTCACTTTCACTTTTTACTTTCATGCATTGGAGAAGGAAATGGCAACCCACTCCAGTGTTCTTGCCTGGAGAATCCCAGGGATGGGGGGAGCCTGGTGGGCTGCCGTCTATGGGGTCGCGCAGAGTTGGACACGACTGAAGCGACTTAGCAGCAGTAGCAGCATATCATATTATATATCATATATATTTATATTATATATAACTGGAGTCATATATAATATATACTATATAGTGTGTATATGTTATATATTAATATATAATATTATATATATATATTTGTCTAGTGCTTACAATGTGTCAGACCCAGTGCCAAATTCTTTATACATATTATTTTATTTATAGAATGTAATTCCTCCTTTTATGATGGAGACCATCATAGAAGGTCCTTACTTGGGTTTTGGTGGAATGATCATGAGATAATTCTCAGAGGCTGCTCATGGCCTTGGGCCATTGCCAGCCCAGCTGTGTGGATAAGGCCTCTCAAGAGAACAGGTAACTCAATAACTCACTGAGTACTATGAGACATTCTATGGAATTATTGAACCCGAGGGGGTTGTGATAATCCCTGAATTTGTAGCCAGTTGGTCAGAAGTACAGGTGGCTGGGGACCCCTAGAAGTGTGGCTGGTATCTAAAATTAGGGTGGCTTTGGGGAAGCCCTTTACTTACAGAATGGGTGCCAACCCCCCAGGGCTAGCCAGAGCTGAACTGCAGTACACCCAGGAGGCCTCCCCTTCCCCAACAGGGAAAATACCGCCTCACACAGTCCAGAAAGGAGCTGGGAGCTCCTGACCCTCCTCTCTGCCAGTGGGGGTTGGTGTGGCCAGAGAGATTTATTTTGCCCAACTGACCCCCATGCTGGGGATAAGCAGGCTTTAGAGGGAACCCTTGGCCTGAAAAGATCAATTACTTCTTATGCCCTCAACTCGAGGTGCCCCGAACCACCAAACGGCCCAGAAGCCAAAGGCACAGATGAACGCACTAGCCTTTCCCGAGTGGCAGAGGAGCCCTGAGTGAGTGTGTCTGCTGGGGTCTTCATTGTGATCGGGGGTGACGGTGTGGACGTAGGCTGAGGTCACAGGTCCTGGCGGTGCTCTTCTTTGTAGGGTTTCTTTCTAACTGGGTGGCGACTTGCCCTGGCAGCTGTGGAGCTCTCAGGTCTAACTTATTTGAGGCTTCATCACCCACAGCGACGTCAAAGCCCTGTTCTTTTTGTGTGGCTAAAAAAATGCAACATGCAGACATGGCTCGATTGCGCTCTGTCTACATCGCATCTAAAACACCTCTGCCCATGTGGGGTACCCATACCGGCCAGGTTTCACATTAGGAGTGTGAGCTTTAAAAAAAAGAAAAAAATGGCACAGGGGAAGGTTCAGCCCTCACTCTGGAAGGTCTTACTTCAGAGGAAGAGACGGTGAGATCCTCGATTCCTTTTATCACACAGTCCAGAGTGAGTCGTGCAAATGGACTTGAAGGGCCGAATGTGTGTTTCTGGAGTGTTCAGTCCTCCAGGACTTGCACACCCTCTGAAAGGGAGGTGCATGCTTTCATCGTGGATCTAAATCCCTTTAAAGGTCTTAATCTCACTGTGCTCACTGTCGGCTGGAGCAAAGCCAGCACCCTGCACGGCCAGCAACTCGCTGCGCCTCCTGCCTCTGCTCTTTCTTTTCGATGCGTAAACATCTGTTTCCTCGCGTCTCCTATCACCCAAGAATGGAAGGAAGCCTTGGATAGGCAGGGATCTGGTCTGTATTTTTTCTCTGTCACACCTCCAGACTGGGCATGTTGTCAGCACACAGTAGGAGCTTAATGAATGTTTGACAAGGAAACCTCCTAACCTTCCTCCCTTTTCAGGCCTCATCCCTTTTCACCTGCCTACTTAGCCCATCACCTGAGTCACGGCTCGGGTAACAGGTGACCTGAGAGGACATTTGCTTCCAGCCCCCAGGTCTAGCCTGGCCCCCAGGGACCCTCCGCGTTACTTGTATTCTGTGATTCCCTCTTCCTCCAACATCCTCCTTGCCATGGATCTTCAAGGCCTCCTGGACATGGGGTGCCCAGACCCTCTCCTTGCCTCGCAGTCTTCCTTCCTCTTGTTTCATCTTTGGCTCAGCCCTCGCCCCGCCGCCTGCCACGGTGCCATGCACAGAAGGGAGCTCGGGAACCACTGGGCAAAAATGTCAGCCATCCTGTATCCACCACACTGGGCCTCACACCAAGCAAGGCCTTCCTTTTTAAAGACTTCCCATGTATATAGTGTGCTACCATAAGTTCTTTTCATAGTAACTTGAATGGAGCTGCAGGCAGTTGGGGAAAAAAAAATCTGTTTTTCATCTAGTGGAGAAAACAATCCAATAACAGGGAACTCAGCCATTTGCACATCCGGATCCTTTTACCACAAATGGCTTAAGCGCCCGAGCAGGCGGCTGTACCCCTTCTAGATTGTCTGGGCGCCAGAGCCAAATGAAATTCCAGGCGGCGGGGGACGGAGCTCTCCGCGGCTTCCTGGAACCATGGTCACTGAAGAGACTTGATATTAGCAGTGACTGCAAATGGCCAGGAACCTGGTAATTGCTCATCAGAGTTGGTGCCCGGAGGCCGGGGTGGGGGTGGGGGGTGATGGGGGCCGACTCTGGGAGAGGTGAGCCCGCACCCAGCAGAGATGCCATAGGTGCCAGGGAGGCAGGCGGGGCAGGTGGTTAATGAGACGTGAAAGTCTGACAGCAGTTCACAGTACACGCTGGAAAACCTGCCTGCCATCATCTCCTTGGGTTTGCCCTTTTTTTGAGGGGACATAGGGGTGGGAGGGCAAATAAACGTTTATGCTATTGAAAAGCTCTGCTGTGGTTACCTCCAGAAGATGGGGGTCAAATCCCCAAAAGACCTGGACCAATGGAGCCTATTTCCTTATTCGTAACCTCGGGAGGGTGAGAGTACCCTCTCGGGGTCTGTGTCCGGTGACTGGTCCCCTGTAGCCTGTGCACACGTGACCAGGTTTGCCCAGCCTCACTAACTCAAAGCACTGATTCACCCTCTACTGCAGCTATCCGCACCTGTTTTCTACAAACCACGCCTCTCAATGAAATTGACAAGAATAGCAAAGACAGTCGCCTTTTCCTCATTCATCACAGTAGCTGAGAAGGGGCAATGAGACCAGGAAGGTTCAGGGAAGGGTGGAAATGGGCTTCCCTGGTGGCTCAGCAGTGAAGAATCCCCTGGCAATGCAGGAGATGCGGGTTCGAACCCCTGGGTTGGAAAGATCCCCTGGAGAAGGAAATGGCAGCTCACTCCAGTATTCTCGCCCGGAGAATCCCATGGACAGAGGAGCCTGGCAGTCCGTGGGTTGCAAAGCGTTGGACATGACTGCATGAGTGAAACAACAGTGGAAATGGGGGGGCTGGGCCGGGGTGGTCAGGTCCTCCTGCAGTCAAACCCTGCTAGTCACCACCACAGTCTGACTTGGGTTCTTCTTCCACAGCTCAGCAGAGATTGACTGTGAGCATTTTCTTCACCCAAAGCCCATGGGGGCCCTGACTCTCAGTGGCCACTGACCTTTACTCTCAAGAGGGGTCCTGTTTACTCTGCTCAAGGTCCCATCATGGGAAGTCTGGGTGTTTGATAAGAGATTTGTTGGAGATTACACAGGGTTACTTCAGTTCCTACAATCTGTAAACTTGAAATGACCTGGACTTACGGGCACAGGCCACTTCTTACCTTTATTTTCTTAAAAAATCTTAAAGTCAAGCTTTCTTTAGCATGCCACAAGTATTTTCAACAGAAGTGTTCTCTCCCCAGCCTCCTCCTCCCCGGTGCCCAGGTTTTCACAGTGATTTCTGGCTGCTCAGAATCCCCGCTGGGGACCTAGGACCTCTTCTCCCAGGAGAGCCTTTTTCTTCACACTTAACAGCTCCCCGAGTTGCCTACCTGTCAAGAGGAGAGCTTGGGCTCTCCTGCCATCTAAACTAAGAAACTAGATAACACACACTAAGTTATTAAAGACTAACAGTTGGTGCAGCGCCTTGACATCCCCAGAAAAGATACAGGAGAACAGGATGCTGACTAAGGATGAAAAGGGGCCTCACCGTGGGCACTGGGGGAGAGGTTTGGGATAGAAACGTAACAACAGTGCAGAGTGACTCTGCAGTCACTGAGGCTGGGCCACAGAGAGAGGATGACAATGTAGTTCCCGGAGCCCCTGCTGGGCCTTTAGACACCTCTGTGTCTCAGTTTGCTTTTTTTTCTTCTTCAATTTGCTTTTTGCATCTCTCTGTGTGCAATCCGTGTCTCTGGAGGGAAGGGGCTCACTTCTTGCAGGCAAGGAGGGGTCTGCAACCTTTCTAAGCCTAGGAGGGCGGTGGGCAAGAGAATCTGGGAGTAAGAACAGAAATAAGTGAATGCCGGGCTGGTAGGTGGTCCTGTAAGAAGAGGGCATCAGGAAGGACAGATGATGCCACTCACTGATTCCTTTCATCACCTGAGGGCTGCTGCGTGAGGGAAGGGGCAGGGACATGAGATGGGAGAGGGACAAGTGCCTGTCAAGCTAAGTGGGAACAGCCCCGAGTAAACAGATCACACCCACAGGGCATTCTACTGGAGCTGCCAATCATTGCAGCTCAACTCAGGGGATTGGCTCAAGGGGCAGTCACATGACTCAAGCTAGGCCAATCAGAGTGCTTCCCTAGGATGCTGACTGTGGAGCCAGAGGAGGTGTATTCCTTCCTCTTGGGCTGCTAAGCTGTGGGAATGTGAGTTTGAATTGCTGTGGCTGAGCACCTTCCTTTTAGAATGAAAAAGCTCATCACAGTGGGAGGGGAAGAAGCTGATGTGTGAAGGGAAACAGAAGCAAGAGACCGGGTGGGGAGGCCTGGTGGTGTTCAACCCCCCAGAGCCCCCTCCCCATCCTTGTGGCGTTTGGAGTGGGGGACATGAAGAGGCGGGGAGAGAACCAGAGAGACATGCGGCAGAAACTGAGATGTACTCTGTGTGTGTGAGGCGGGGATCTAAAAGGAAGGCGTGGTCACACGTGGAGAATGGCAGCAGGAAGCCACTGGCCGGCGTGGCAATGAGGGTCTTGCCAGGACTTTGGCCCGGCAGCTGGGAGAGCTCTCTGCTGGACAGAACACTGCCCACTGACCTACAGCTGTCAAGAGTGGTGCATTGTTCTGATTTCCCGGAGGCGCCATATGCAGTGACCTTGGGAGTCTCCCTCCCTCTTGAGAGTCGTTCACTGAGGTCCAGCCTCTGCCCTACATACTAAATGGATGCGTGGTGGGCAGAAGCAGATGCAATCCTTGTCCACATAGGATTCCTGAATCACTGGCAGGGATTCAGGCATATAATGTGCAGTTCCTGTGCCTGTGAGGGAGGTCAGAGGAGAACACCCGGGGCTGTGGGAGCTTGGCTTCACAGAGGTGGCAGCAGGGATGGCAAAAAACTTAGGAGGATCACAGCCATGAGTGCCTTTGAGTCTGCTGTATTCGTGCCTTAATCAGGTGGAGGCTTCTGTATTTCTCAGAGTTTTCACATCTCTGTATTTGACCCTAAATGCAACTATTTCAGGAAAGGAAGGCAAAAATCACAATTGCTGTTTTATAATGAAATCCTGGAATAAGTGACTCTTGAAGTGGCAAGGGAAGGGGATATCATTTCTTGAGCATCTACATAGTTCCTACTTTGTGTTAGGAGCTTTTCAGTGATCACATCTACACTCCCACTCCACTGCCCCTCTGTCCATGGGACTCTCCAGGCAAGAATACTGGAATGGCTGGCCATTCCCTTCTCCAGGGAATCTTCCTGACCTGGAGAAGCCCATCAGGTTGATGCTTTACCTCTTTTATTGATAGGCAGACTGTGGTGCAGGGTGACACAGATTTTTGTCTCTTGGTAGAGAGCTCCTACCTTTGTAGGAAGCCATTTCCCAGCATTTTCCACTGGATTGAATCTGTTAGGACTGTCAGAAAAAGAAAACTCATATTATTCTAGCTCCACCACCAAAGGGGATTGACTGGCTTACGAACTGGGAAGATTCAGAGGGAGGATGGATTTCAGGGTTGGCTTGATTTAGCAGCTCAACAGTGTTATCAAGCACCTTGTTTTCATTCAGTCTTTGCCTTCCAAGAGAGTATAGAAGCCTGGTCTATAAGCAGTTTCCCTCATGGTGGCAAAAAGGCCTCCCAGGTTCCAACCCTCACAACTGCTACCATATCTCCTCTTCAGACTCTTTCAGAAAAGCAAGGAAACTTTTCCCCACTCCAGGAATTTCCTAGCAAATTTTCCTGTGTCATTGCTCCAAATTATGTCATTCCTCCATTCCCAAGGCAATATCAGGAATATGCTGGGCTGACCCACTGAGTCCTGGGTCACGTGGAACAGGCACTGAGGCATGGGGGAAGAGATCACCCTGACTGTCTGGATGGCCAATGCTGGCCCCATGCAAAGGTGGCCAGCTTGATGTTTCATGGGATTCTGGTCCTGTCACGCTTGGACGGGGGATGCTGGTGGGTAGCCAACAGAGCCCCCAGGGATGCTCACAGCTTATTTTCCATGTTCACGGGACTGAACAAACAGCTTTGCATAGTCACTGAAGCAGAATAGCCGCTGATTGGATGCACGAGTGCATTTCTGGCCTCTTAGGGAAGGAAGCAACCAAATGAAGAGGCTCTCAAAGGACTTGATGTCCTCAATGGTTTCTGGAGGACATTTTCCTCAATCCTGGCAGAAATGTGCAGTCAGGAACAGAGCCTGCATCTGGGCCTGTAATTGCCTAGTTAGTTCAGGCACAGGAGCCCTTGGGCAGGAGGGAGGAGGGGAAGGTGCGTGCCTCTGCCTGGGTGTTCCTGGAGCCGGCAGCACCAGGCCATGAGCAGTCGTGGCCCAAGGTAAGGAAACTCGGGCGCCCGGAGTGCTTGACAAGGTGCTCAACTTGGCACTCAGCCTCCTCCAACCCAGAGGGCACATCAACTCCACTTTCATCAGATCAGATCAGATCAGATCAGTCGCTCAGTCGGCCGACTCTCGACCCCATGAACCGCAGCACTCCAGGCCTCCCTGTCCATCACCAGCTCCCGGAGGTCACCAGACTCACATCCATCGAGTCAGTGATGCCATCCAGCCATCTCATCCTCTGTCGTCCCCTTCTCCTCCTGCCCTCAATCCCTCCCAGCATCAGAGTCTTCTCCCAGTCAACTCTGATGAGGTGGCACGAGTTCAGCTTTAGCACATACCTTCCAAAGAAATTCAGGATTGATCTCCTCAGAATGGACTGGTTGATCCTGCAGTCCAAGGACTCTCAAGAGTCTTCTCCAACACCACAGTTCAAAAGCATCATCCGGCGCCAGCCTTCTTCACAGTCCAGCTCTCACATCCATACATGACCACAGGAAAGACCATAGCCTTGACTAGGCGAACCTTTGTTGGTAAAGTAATGTCTTGCTTTTGAATATGCTATCTAGGTTGGTCATAACTTTCCTTCCAAGGAGCAAGCGTCTTTCATCAGGTGCAGACAAAGAGAAGGCTGGTAGTTAATTCTGAGCCCCAGGCTGTTCTGTGCATTTTCTCCTTTACTGCCTGGAACTGGTTCAAGTTGACCCAGGTCCTGGCTCAGAGAGTGCCCACAGGCTCCTCTTGATTGCTGCATTCATTTACCCAGGCGGCAGTCCCTCTCTGAGCCAGGCAGTGGGGGGGGGGGGCAAAGATGAGTGGTGACCCCTCCATCCTGGAGTGTAGGGTCAAGCTGGGGAGGGGAGGTGCTTAGAGGTGTACCTGGTAGACAGAAGTTTGGGAAACATGGCCATCCGGGGTGGGGTGTGGTTGCTGAGCTCTGAAAGGGCTTGGCATTGTTGAGGGACAGAGGTGCCGTGGGAGGGGAGGGGGACAGGCAGTGTGTGGACAGGGAGGGGCCGTGGTAGTAAATGAGACTATAGGGTAAACTGAGGCTGGGCCGTAAAGGCCACAGTGGAGAGTCTCAACAGGGTAGGAGGTGGAGAGCCGTGCCAAGTCTGTGGGCAGATGGTTTGACAGCACCAGATGTGGATGCCAGGCAGGGTGTGGTGATGAGAGGGAGCAAGTCAGAGAGAAGGGAGCGTGAGGAAGGCGGGGTCAAGGCAGAGATGATTTCCTAGTGGACGTGGTGGGTGGCAAGAGGCAAGGTCGCCTTCAAGGCATTTGTATCTGGCTTAGAAAATTCGGTTAGAGGACAAAGGTGCCGGGAGAGGGAGATGATGGCTTAGAGTTGAGGTGCACTTAGGTCACCCAGGAGCATCTGGAGGACACAGCACACTCTCAGGAAAGGGATGGGGACGTGGGAGTTGGCACACCACCATTTTCTATTTTGCACACTCCCTTCCAGTCTCTGTTCCCGTGAGAGGCACTTATAGCTTCCGAGCACTGACGCTCTGGGCTGACAAGGATGGCAAGTTACTGAACTGAGCCTCATTTCCTGGTCTGACGTGGGGAGAACGGTCTCTATCACAAGGCTGTCTCCAGAGTTAACTGAGACGACGAGCTTATTAGCCGGAGCCTGCATACGCCACGTGAGCACGACACAGCAGCAGCCGTTGTAATCACATGTCTGCGTGCTTCAGGTTGCTGTGGCATCAGGGACATTGCTTTCTAACCCACGCCATCCCACCAGCCCCCAGGACAGGAATGGCCCTGTCGGCTGCCTCCTTAGAAACCAGGGGAAGTGATGCTTCTCTTGAGGGAGAAGAGGGAGGCTTTGCTGTGGGAGTTCGCTTCTCCAGGTCATGCTTTCCAAGACAGAAGCGGCTGCGATGCTTCACATGAAGCACACGGGGCACATGACGTGGTCTCCTGACTGCCCTTCCCCCCTCCTTTCTGTCCAGGGGGCGGGACCACCGGACATAGGGTCAGGTGGAGGCTTTTTGTTTTTGACAATTAGTTGTTTTAACTGGAGTATAAGTGATTAACAATGCTCTGTTACTTTCAGATGTACAGTGAAATGATTCAGTTGTACATATACATGTGTCTCTTCTTTTTAAGGAGTTGGTGATGGACAGGGAGGCCTGGCGTGCTACAATTCATGGGGTCGCAAAGAGTCGGACACGACTGAGCAACTGATCTGATCTGATCTGATCTGATTCTTTTTAAAATTCTTTTCCCATTCAGGTTGTCATATAATATTGAGCAAAGTTCCCTGTGCTATACAGTAGGCCTTGTTGGTTATCCATTTTAGATACAGAAGTGTGTTCACGTCAATCCCAAACTCCCTAACTATCCCTCCTTACCCCTCCCCCTTGGTAACCATAAGTTTGTTTTCTAAGACTGTGAGTCCGTTTCTGTTTTATAAATAGTAGCTGTCAATGACATGACAGACAAAGGATTAGTCTCCAAAATTTACAAATAGCTCATGCCGCTTAATATCGTAAAAACAAACAACCCAAGCAAAAAATGGGCAGAAGACCTAAACAGACATTTCTCCAAAGAAGACATACAGATGGCCAAGAGGCACATGAAAAGATGCTCAGCATCACTGATTGTTAGGGAAATGCAAGTCAAAACTACAATGAGATATCCCCTCACCCCGTCAGAATGACTGTCATCAAGAAAATTCACAAACAACAAATGCTAGAGAGGGTGTGGCGAGAAGGGAGCCCTCCTGCCCTGAGCGGGAAGGGAGCACTCCTGCCCTGGGCGGGAAGGGAGACCTCCTGCCCTGCTGCTGGGAATGTAAACTGGTGCAGCCTCTCTGGAGAACAGTATGGAGGTTCCTTAAAAAGCTAAAAATTCAGCTACCATATGATCCAGCAATCCCACTCCTGGACATAGATTCAGAGAAAAACATGGTTGAAAGGATACGTGCACCCCAGTGTTCATTGCAGTACTGTTTACAACAGCCCAGACAGGGAAGCAACCTAAATGCCCATCACCAGAGGAGTGGATAAAGAAGATGTGGTGTATGTACACAGGGCCTCCCTCGTGGCACTAGTGATAAAGAGCCCGCCTGCCAATGCAGACACGTAAGAGACGTGGATTCCATCCCTGGGTTGGGAAGATCCCCTGGAGGAGGGCATGGCAACCCATTCTAGTATTCTTGCCTGGAGAATCGCATGGACAGAGGAGGCCAGTAGGCTACACTCCATGGGGTCACACAGAGTTGGACACGACTGAAGCGGCCTAACACACACGCATATACACAATGGAATATTATTCAACCACAAAAAAGAATGAAATAATGCCATGTGCAGCAACATGGATGGACCTGGACCTAGAGAATGCTGAACTGAGTGAAGTAAGTCAGAGAAAGACAAAGATCGTATGATATCACTTATATGCTGCTGCTGCTGCTGCTGCTAAGTCACTTCAGTCACGTTCGACTCTGTGCGACCCCATAGATGGCCTCCTACCAGGCTCCCCCGTCCCTGGGATTCTCCAGGCAAGAACACTGGAGTGGGTTGCCATTTCTTTCTCCAATGCATGAAAGTGAAAGGTGAAAGTGAAGTCGCTCAGTCAGGTCCAACTCTTAGCGACCCCATGGACTGCAGCCTACCAGGCTCCTCTGTCCATGGGGTTTTCCAGCAAGAGTACTGGAGTGGCGTTCCATTGCCTTCTCCGCACTTATATGCAGAACCCCCCCCAAAAACCAATACAAATGAGCTTAATTACAAAACAGGGTCAGGGGGTTTTACACAATGAACTCACATGGTGCAGGACTGTTCTCCAACGTGACACCGGCACCAGCACGCTGATGCATCCGTGCTTCGGTAAAAGGGAGCTGCTGTCTGGCCTCGGGAGTGACAGGCACTGCTTGGGTGCTCAGACAGTTTGCTTTAGACAACAAGAAGCGTGCACCCGGTCCAGCGGAACGACTGATCCAAATCTCCTGCTTTGGTGGCTCGTGAGTTCAATGGAAATAAGGGAGCAGCAGTAGCAAAGGGCTTGCATTAACCATGGGGCAGACAGGACTAAGGGGCTGCAACTGCCTGGGGTCCTTCCCCAGGGCCTCCGTGTGTCCAGAGCACCAGGACCTGTTCAGCTCCAGCCTCAGTCAGACCTCAAAGGCTGTTCCCGAAAGACGATCCAGAATTCAAGGGATGGGCTGGGGATCAGCGGTGAGAAGAATTCTTCCAGTGAAAATATTCTGTAACATCTGGTTTGTCCACGTCAGTTGCATTCTGTGTAGCTTCTCTGACACCTCATCAGACGCATACTAAGTAGAGGGTTTGGCTTACCCCTTTAATAATGCCAGTGGAACAAGAGGCACGCGTCTGAGCATCCTTGAGGCTCTGGCAGGTATTCCGTCCACAGTATATTCGGCAGGTTCTTCATTTACCAGCATAATTAACCCCCCACTGTGGACTTGACTTTATGCTAATTGCTGAAGGGGCTAATTGCACCCTGGATGGAGGGTTGGATGGGTAGATGGATGAATGAATGAATGAATGAAGAGCAGGACACGTGTCCTGTCCTCAAGTCATCACAGGATTCCTCACGTTTCCTTGCTGTGTCGTAACTAACGGGCAGCATTTCCACTTACTTGTCCTGTCTGGTCCACACTGTAAATGCTTCGGTAGAGTCAGTTACAGTGTGTGAACATCTTACCAACACCAGGTGAGGCGTGAGGACTTCCTGGTTCCCTATGAGTGCCCAGGGGGAGAATTTAAACCCAAGTAGACTTTGTGTCTCAGACAACAGCGGCTGCTTCCCTTTCAAGCAGTTTATTAGATCCTGCCCCGGATAGAGTGGACCACTTCCTGGAGGGTTTGTAACACTCTAGGGAAAATCTTAAGATGACCCACAGGGAAGGAAATGCTGGGTGGACCAGGGTAGACCATGGGCATTCTTTATTTGAGAAAGTCATGCCATTTGGGAGAACTATTTCCAAAGACCAATACTGAGACACACTGCCAATGTCAAAATTGAAATCCAGGGCACCCAATTAATCTTGGTTTCCATGGAAACCAACAGAGTGAGCCACCGCCTCCTTATTCCCGCCACTCACCCAGGCAGGGAGGTATCTACAAGAGGCTTGGAGGAGAGAGAAACATGGGGCACTGGGGGTGGGGGGTGGGGAGACAAATAAGGACATGACTTCGGTGGCTTCAGCCAGGACCTCCAAGATCCTTGAAGGGAGTGGGGTCCAAACTGCATTCCTCCCATTGTGATCCTAAAGACCAGGAAATTTCCAGAAGAACCCATTGGGGTAGGCCTGCTCTGTTCAGGGGAGGGAGAGGAAAGAGTTCAGGCCAGAGATGAGGAACTGAAGCGGGGACAATCGTATTTAAAAATCATTAACTAATTTGGTGATGTTTGGAGGTCACACTGGCTTTGCGATGTCTTAGATCCTGCATTCCAGAGGAACCACTAATTGATGGCAGGGGTGGGGGTGTACTGGTTCCAATTTATATGTATATGTATATGTATATGTATATGTATATATATATATATATTTAGGTTGGCTAATTTAAGAGAAGGCAAAACAAAACTGTGTGTGTTGGAGGATCCCTTGCTCCATGGCTGCTGGCCTTGGCTCTGAGACACTGCTGGCTCGCATTCAAGAGTCTGGGCTAATTGACACTTGTCTCCTCTTCTCCACGAAGCTGCCACCTTTGTGTCATTAGGACACTGGCACCACAACTATTTCTAAGGCGGAGCGGTAGTTTCTTTCTGTCAAAGCCAGGCGCTGCAGCAATTATCAGAAAAGAAGAAAATAGTCGGATGAGGAACTTGCTTTGTAGGCTTGACGAAATTAATAGACTAGCCTCGTGACCAGATAGACTTTCCTTTTATCGGCACAGGGAAGTTCTCAGGCATCTGTCTGCTTAGCACAAAGGAGCCCAGATCTCTTTATTTCTGCCCGACTTCTTCCCTTCCCCCAAACCCTGGCTCGGTGTTGGACAAGACACACTCAACAGCAACAAGACGACTCCTCTGACAAAGAAGCCGAGGCCTGGGAGATGGATCTGAGAGGCTAGTGAGAGGGGCTCATTTTTCTAACTCCATTATGGGCACTACTGGTTGGAGAAGCAATTTTTAAAAAATGTGCCATCTTCACGCAGTGTAAGGTTTTGAAGTGTTTGCCCCCCAATTACTGCAGCAGTGGCAGGATGTGGATTAATTCGGAAATAAGGAAAAACTTTGGGGGAGGTGGAGGGGACCTCTCTGGTGGGAGGCTGGGGGCACGCTTCCCAGGTAACCAAGTTAATGGGGACTAATGAGCTGCTGGAGCAGAATAATCAGCTGTGCCCTTGTAAGCCAGCCTGAGCATGGCTTTATGAAAGGCCCAGGGTGCCTCTCTGCCCGGAGAAGCTGAGGTCTTGGTTCCCAAGTGCCCCTTGTATGGCTTGCTCCTCCCATCGGTGGTGCGTGCCCTTCAGTTCACAGCTGGGAGGAGCCTCCCTCACAGGGCTGTGGATGAGCACAGCCTCATGGTCCTAGCATCACCCTTCCTCCTGCATCGGGGACGATGGAAATGATCTGCATGTGACAGGCTGACCCAAGACAAAGCTGGGTCTTGACTTCCCTGCTCATTAGGTTTGGACAGATCCTTTACCCTCCGTGAGCCTCAGTTTTCTCATCTATAAAATGGGCACAGTAACGATCCACTTACATCACCACCTATGTAAATCGGTAGTGAGGATTAAATAAGATGACATGTGAAATCAGAAGCTGTACAGTGCTCTTACATTTGCTGTGCTGTTGTTCTTGGCTGCTGCCCGCTGTGCCGTGTCAAGGGCACCTTTGGAAAGAAGATAGGAGTGGGGAGAGTCCAAGGGGAGCAGAGAGTTCTTCTGATACCCAACAGTATGTTCTCCTCCTGGCTCAGCCACCAGAGTCTGGAGGGTGTTCTGACAGCCATTCTCGACCTGGATCAGAATTCTTCCACCTTCCTGAAAAGGTGAGACTGAGGACTTCCCTGGTGGCTCAGTGGTAAAGAATCCGCCTGCCAATGCAGGAGACACAGGTTTGATCTCTGATCTGGGAAGATCCCACACGCTGCGGAGCAACTAAGCCCATGCATCACAGATCCTGAGCCTGTGCTCTAGAGCCCAGGAGTTGCAATTACTGAGCCCACGTGCCACAATTACTGAAACCTGCATGGCCTAGAACCCGTGCTCTGTAAGAAGGGAAGCCACTGCAATGAGAAGCCTGCATACCCAACTAGAGAGTAGCCCTGCTCACTGAAACTAGAGAAAAAGCCCTTGCAGCAACAAAGACCCAGCACAGTAAAAAATAAAATAAATAAATACATTAAATTATTAAAAAAAAAGTGAAACCGAAAGGCCAAGGAGTCTCCTGCGTCCTCTGGAACTGCATCAAGGGCTCCCACCCGGGGGCAGTTCACTGTTTGGGTCCCTGTCTCTCTCATAGCCAAAGACAGTGAACAACTCGATAGCAGGAGCCAGGCTGCTCGGCCCGTGAGTGGTCCACTGTGGTCCCTTTGACGGCTTTGCTGGAGGAGCAGCAGAGACCCCATGGGCTGCCCAGGAGGTGAAAGTTGTTTCTCATTTCTATCTGATTTCCTGTGATCAAAAGATGCCCCCTGACCAGTAAAATGCTGTTGAAAATGCTCCAGCAGACCCGGTGGACACCAATTAACCTCAGAAATGGGAGCGGGAACGGAACGCGCTGTCCCCTCCCCACCAGGTATGTGGAGACGAAGAGGGCACATTCTGCTCGCTTATTGAATGCATAGCCAAAAAAAAAAAAAAGAACAGAACAGTCAGTGGAGGCTCAAGTGTTTGCTTCTGAATGGTGCTCAGGCAGCGGGCACAGCATCTGCTCACGGACACAGCACTGTCTTCAGAGATGAGTGGGACACGGCGGCCTCCTCGGGTGGCACGCCTGGTCGGGCGGGGGCTCTCAGGCAGGGAGCAGCATTAGCAGATGTGCCGGGGGAGGAATGCGTGGGGCTGGGTGCGCAATCAGCTGGGGACCGGGGGCTCTGGGGCTGGAGTTCTGGCTGCCCAGACAGCCAGAAGAGCTTTTCTTTGTTGGTCTCCGAGGAGATAGAGAGAGCACCCACCTTGTTGCGGGGTGCGAGTCCTGTGACGTCCGCTCAGGGCCGGCGTGACTCACGGCCTTGAATCAGCCATTGTTGAGTCTGAGCGAGTGGGGAAATCAATGGAAGAAGGTGTCAGGGAGAGAACGTCCTGTTCTGAGCTCGGTGAGAAGGGCCTGTTTCCAGAGTCCTGGCGGGGATGGTGATACAGGAGACGCCCTTGAGAATTCTCAGACTGTCAGGCTGAGTGGAGGGAGGGAGTCGCTGTTAGCTCATGACGGGAGGAGCAGAGCAACAACCTACTTGCTCGCAGTCATGAGTAAACTTCTCTCTCTGTGATGAGCACCGTCCTAGGCGCTGCAGACACCCTTGTGGTCGAGACATCGTCCTTCTCCCGGCGCTTTGTGGGGACACAGACAGTGAAGATGGACACTGTCACGTTACTTTCCCTGAAACTCCTAGAAGCCAGTACTCAGTCCACATAGGTGTGTTGAGATCATTGGAAAAGTCCTGTCTTAGTCCATTTGGGCTGTTATAATAAGATACTGCAGACTGGGTGCCCTATGAACAGCAAATGTGTCTTTCTTAGAGTTCTGGAAGCTGAGAACTCCAGGATCATGGGTCCAACAGATCTGATGTTTAGTGAGAGCTTCCTGGTTCCCAGACGGCACCTTCTCCCTGGCTCTTCCCTTGGTGGAAGGGGCTGGGTGCTCTGTGGGGTCTCTTTTATTAGGGCAAAAGTCTCATGTATCAGAGCTCCATCCTCATGACCTAATCACCTCCCAAAGGCTCCTAATGACATTGCCTCTGGTGGTAAGGTCTCAACATATGAATTTGGGGTGTACACAACCAACCAAACCATCTGTGTGTTAGTAGCTCAGTCATGTCTGACTCTTTGCCACTCTATGGACTGTGGCCCGCCAGGCTCCTCTGTCTATGGTATTCTCCAGGCAAGAATACTGGGGTGGGTAGCCATTCCCTTCTCCAGGGGAATCTTCGTGACCCAGGGATTGAACCCGGGTCTCCACAGCAAATTCTGAGATGAATAATCCATGGTCCCTGCCCCCGAGGTCCAGCTGTCTCGTGGAGGAGCCAGCAGGGCAGTAGTGAAGCACCCCAAAGCAACTGGACAGTGAGGGAAAGAAGGTTCACCTTGGAGCTGAATTATGGACTCGAGACCTCCTGCGTCAGAGCTGAGGAGGCAAAGTCACCTTAAGAGACGGTCGTCAGTCAGCAGGACTGTAATTGAATTTAATGCATAACTTCTATAAAGGATTGTGTTGAGCAGAAGGAAAGTCACCCGAGAGGACCCCCTCCCCCACCCGCCCTGGCACTGCCTGGCGATTCAGTGACACCCTGGCTTAGTCCCCAGTGCAGGGACTTCTTGTGGCTCAGAGGCACTTCCCGGGCTGCCTGCGGGAGGCAGGTGGCATTATTTGTGCACAGCTCATCCTTCCTTTTCTGCCCTTAACTGTGGCTTCCCTGAGAGGGAATCTACCCCTCACTGGTTGTCTTTGACTTTGGCCTGCTTCAACCAATGGAATGCTAGTGCATGATGTGAGCGGGGCTTTCAACAGCCTCACACAGCTTGCCTGCCTCCTGTCATTTGCCAGAAGAGTGCCCCCCTGTAACCCTTT
Source organism: Tragelaphus eurycerus (assembly GCA_935064755.1). Lineage (NCBI taxonomy): Eukaryota > Metazoa > Chordata > Mammalia > Artiodactyla > Bovidae > Tragelaphus > Tragelaphus eurycerus. The sequence goes on from CAKXYN010000108.1 coordinate 4,931,702, forward strand.
TAGTCTGGTTCCAGAATGAAATACACATGGAGATGACCTGAACCCTACCTGCAGCCTGAAGAAATAAAGCCTCTGGAGTCTACCTGAAAACATGTGAATGGAAAATGAACGGTTTTGTTTTTAGGTCACTGAGCTGTTAGGCTTGTTACCCAGCATCACAGTTCTGGAAACCTGACTCATACACAGAACCCGATGTGGGTAAAGGCTCTAATTGCAGAACAGTTTAACTGCTCCCTTCTGCTCTGGCTCCTGGCTCTCTAAGCCACCTTCCGCTTATAGTTTAGCTCCCTATACAGTGTGCTGATCAGAGAGAAAGAGCTGGTTGGGCCTGTGTTAATAATATTATTAGTTTGATTTCTCCTCATGCTGTGAGTCATGCTGTGAGTCTTGTGAGTGGTTAAGAGAGACAGGCCGGAGGCTGTTCCCCTCTGAGACCCCAGAAAAGTTCCTCGGGAGGGTCGCGGTGTGTGGCTGAGCAGTGCACCCCAGCGAAAGCCCTGAGGCTATGTCCAAGCAGCCTCTTTGTGGTCTGATGGCCGGCCAGCCTGCCTCAAGCCACACGGCTCAGCCAGAAGACACTCCTCAAAGCCAAGTTCACAAATCACTGTAACACCAGGTGGCATCACCAGGATGAGATAATCATGCCTGGTTACAGTAGTGCCTCTCAGCTCAGAGAGATGATGTGCTATAACATCTGATCATTTCCAGCGGCAAGGTTCTAGTGAGGGGAGTTGGAGGGTGGGGTGTAATCATGGTAATATTAGTAATATTAATATGACACTAATATGACAATTAGTGAATATTAATATTATTACTACTAATATTAATAAATATTAGTAATATTAATGTGACACTAATATGACAATTAGCGAAGAGACTGATCACTTTAATGAATCTTATTTTAATAGAAATCATTCAAATGGGTGGAAAACATGCTAATTTGGGGTTTTCTTGTGTGTGGACTTTTTATTCAAAAATTCTGGCCAATTGGACCATGTCTCTAGATTAAGCATCATTATTTATCTGCTAGAAATGTTCCAGATTTCAGGTACGAAACCTAGAAAGAAGGAAATAGCTTCTGTGTGTAAACTTTGTCAAACCCAGCCTATAGTGTGGCAGGTGTTAGTTAATCTTAATCTCTAAGACTTTATGGGAGAAGGAAACGGCAACTCACTCCAGTGTTCTTGCCTGGAGAATCCCAGGGACAGGGGAGCCTGGCGGGTTGCTGTCTATGGGGTCGCACAGAGTCAGACACGACTGAAGCGACTTAGCAGCAGCAGCTAACACCTTATGAGGATTCTTTTGTCAGATCAATGTGCTGAGGGACATCAGGTAACCTGGGAGCAGTTGGCACATTTTGAGGGGTGGGAAGGAGAAGACCAGCAAAGCCATCTTTATAGTTTTGCCTTTATCTTTTTGATATCCAAAGAGATGATTATGTATAACGCATGTGGCCCCAAAGGACTGACAGAGCATCTTCCTGTTAAGAGGGGGCTGCCGTGAACACACGGGTCAGGAAATGCTGGTGACCCAGACTTGTCATTCTGCTCTTTACTCTTTAGCAAAAGGAGGAAGCAGGCAGGGGAGAGTTCATGGAGCTAGAGAGCAAGTGTTTCGTTTCTTTTTGTTTTCAAATTTAAGCTCTTTTAGGGTCATCATCCAGCCTTTTTTATAGTCTTCCCATAAAGTAGAGATGGATGAGCAACTGTGGTTTCCAGAGAGGGGAGAGGAAGCATGAAGCTCCATCACTGGGTCACTGTCCCTGTCTCCCCAGCCACGGAAGGACCTCATGGCTTCTCTGAGTTCTGTCAGAGAGCTGTGCCCTGAGTTTTCTCTTCACCACTCCGTTTGCTCAGTCACTATGTTGTGCCCAGCTCTTTGTGACCGCGTGGACTGCAGGACACTAGGCTCCTTTGTCCTCCACTATCTCTCAGAGCTTGCTCAAATTCGTGTCCATTGAGTTGGTGATGCTACCTAACCATCTCATTCTCTGTCACCCTTTTCTCCTTTTATCTCCAATCTTTCCCAGCATCAGGATCTTTTTCAATGAGTTGGCTCTTCCCATCAGGTGGTCCAAGTATTGTAGCTTCGCCTTCAGTATCAGTCCTTCCAATGAATATTCAGGATTGACGTCCTTTAAGATTGACTGGCTTGATCTCCTTGCAATTCAAGGGACTCTCAAGCATCTTCTCCAACACTACAGTTCAAATGCACCAATTCTTTGGCACTCAGCCTTCTTTACAATCCAACTTTCACATCTGTACATGACTACTGGAAAAAGCATAGCTTTGACTATAATGGACCTTTGATGGCAAAGTGATATCTCTGCTTTTTAATACACTGTCTAGGTTTGTCATAGCTTTCCTTCCAAGGAGTGAGTGTCTTTTAATTTCATGGCTCCAGAAACCATCCACAGGCAGTGATTTTGGAGACCAAGAAAATAAAAATCGGTCACTACTTCTTTTTTCAGCCCTTGCTTGGCAAGTGCTTATTGTCCACCCTGTGCTCAGCATTGTACTAAGTGTCCCAATCCTGTGAAAACAGTTTGGTGGATTTTTGCAAGGTTTCCACGTTAGTCTGCTAGGGCTGCCGTAAAGTATCACAGACTGGGTAGCTCAAACAACAGATATTTGTTTTCTCATAGTTCTAGGAGCTAGAATTCCAAGATCAAGGTTCCAGCAGGTTGGTTTCTGGTGAAGCCTCTCCTGTTGGCTTGGAGAAGGCTACCTTCCCTTTGCCCTCACAGAGATCTCTGGTGTCTCTTCCTCTTCTTATGAGGACATAGGTCCCGTCAGATTAGGGGCCTACCCTTATGATCACTTATAACCTTATTACCTCTGTAAAGGCCCTATCTCCAAATACAGTCATATTGGGAATTAGGGCTTCAACATACAAATTTTGGAGGACACAATTCAGTCCATAACAGTCTCCTTCTGAAATCTTAAGATTTTTTAAAAACGAATTTGAATCACAAATAATTTTAGTCCAAGTGAGACTTTCCTTTGGCTAACACATCTACTCTCACCTAAAGTCTTTGGGACAACTTTGGCAAAGTGATTTAAAGACTGTATATTTCCAAATATACAAGGTGTGAATCAGTGAGGTGGGTCCACACACTATTCATACCTCCAGGGTCCCTCATAGACTTGCAGGCGAGGGAGTCATTCCAACAGCCCTGTCAGAGACCACTTACACTCCTGGCACGCCCAAAGCAGGTGTGCCACCCAGATGGGATGAATAAATGAGTGAATGAACACATGAGTGAGTGAATGATGATGGCCTCCACTGAATGCCAAATACACAGGAGTTTTTAAAATTTTATTCATATTTATTTATTTATGGCTGCAACTGGGACTTCTTTCCTTTCTGAAGTTGCGGTAAGCAGGCTTCTCATCGCAGTGACTTCTCTTGTTGCAGAGCACGGGCTGTGGAACATCTGGGCTCAGTAGTTGGTTTCTGGGCTCTAGACCACAGGCTTGATAGTTGTGGCCCACAGGCTTAGTTGCTCTGTGGCATGTGGAATCTTCCCAGACCAGGGATCGAACCCGTGGTTCGCTGCATTGGCAGGTGGAACTTTATCCATTGCACCACCAGGGAAATTCCCCCAATCCACAGGCTTTTAATAGTAATAATAAAAGACTTACTGCCCACCTTTTGTCTGTCATTCCCACAATTTGGGGTTTAAATCTGCACATCTCATTTTTTCAGCTCTGGGTTTATTTTACTTCACGTGCTTCAGGAAGAGCAGAGCTCTCTCTACGACTTTGTGAAGCAAGCCTCAGATAAGCTGCAGAGGTGTGAAGAGCACCTGTCTAAGAAGATCTATAAGGCATCTCCTGTAGGTCTTTAATCCAGTTCCTTCTGGGTGTGTGGCATTGGCAGTTCATAAAGGTTCAATTGGACGCCGACAAGTGGGAATGGAGTTCCTCTTCATGCGGCTGGTGAGATGGTGAGCTTCTTTTTTTCTTTTTTTCTTCTTTTGCTTTGCAGTGTTCACATGCTTATTTTGAGCTCTAAGATGGCTGGGACTCTAAAGGATCAAGTAATGCTATTCAATAATCAAGGAGAAGGCTGTTTATAAAAACCTGTTTAAGGATTCTGCTGGCTTAACTTTAAAGTACGTACCAACTACACTATGTAAGAAAAATGTTCAGCCTAGGTCTAGTTCCCAATGACTTATGTTAATGACAAAACATTTCATAATTTTTCGAGCTATTTGCGATAAATTAAGCAAATTAAGTCTGCCCTGCAAAACTTGAATTGGAATGAAGCTATTAGAGTAGGATTCCTACTCTAGCAAAACTGTATAATTAAATGTAGAAGACATAATAAATATTTGATAAACCCAATTCTACTTACATCCACTGAGTGCCTACTATGTATGTATAAGGCATAATGCTCAGTGCTACAAGGTTTACGAGAAAAGAAAAAAACCACTTTATCAAGGACCTTTGGCTTCTCAAGTATTTTATGTCACAACAATGGAACAGTACACAGTTTGTTTGTTTTTTTAAATCAGCTTACACATTGTATCTGTAGGACTCAGTTTTCCCCTGTATACAATTGCACCTCAAAGAAGCTCTGTGGAAATGAACAAGTAAAGCAAAGTTCCGACCTTAAGACTAGCTTGTAAAATGTTGGCAGAGCTTAAATAATGCTGTTAAAAACATTAATTTGAACATGGTATTCTAGCTGAGAGCCAAAACAAAGGAACAGAATTCACTCACGGGCTCCTCTGCCAGGGATATATGTGCACACTGTCTTTGGCTGATCTAATTCTCTCTTCGGCTTGAAATGTTTTCCCAAAGCTCACATGGAGAAATCCACCAAGAGAGAACGGTGTTCTCTCACCTACTGAACTCAATCTGGACTCGATAGCAGATGAATAACACTAGTTCCTCTCAAAAAGGCCATTATTACCACTAGGATTCTTTTTTCCTCCCCTCTCTCTTCCTGCACACGCCAAAGGGCTCTATAGAAAGTCTCCATAATTTGCTCCTTTGTGTTTCTCATTAGGGCCCGAGAGGAACCCTACTGAGCTCCCCTGACATTATCTCCGTCCACCTGAGGCCTGTGTGTTTTGAAATGTCATCTTTCTTGAGAGATAATACCAGCTCTGATTGTGTCAGTCACAGAGCTGGGCATGGAATAAGTAAGTGAAGACAGACTCTAAGATAAAGTCAAGGTCGTTCATGCGTGTTAAAGAAATGGGGCCCTTACTATATGTTCCAGGAAGTATGGGGCCAAACTGGTGTTACCAGCACAAACTTGGGGTGACCTCAGTGTTTGCCCCTGGTAGGAAGTGGGTTTAAGCCCCTTTGCCGTGAAGAGGAGGAATCAGGGGAAACAAAACTTCGTAACTATGACAACCACAGAGAGCAAAAGCCAGAGGTGAGCTGGATCTGTCAAGGCCCAAGGTACACAGGTGAGGCTGGTCCACACCCAGTGGGGCAGTTCCCACAGCCTCATGTGGTTTGAAGACTGCAGGCGGCTCCCACATGCCCTGGTGCAGGGGTCCCAGCAACCGCAGGGGCTGCCAGACAGTGTCTCTGTTCTGTGCTGAGGTCTGCCTCCCACAGCAGGCCTGCCACCTGTCACCCGCCTCCTGTGAACAAGGGCAGGGCACCACACACCTCTCCAGCTTCCCAGCCAGGACATGCCGCTGCGCTGTTCTTGGTGCTGCAGAGCGGGCAGCACTGGGCAAGGCCCGCTGGGCACCTCAGATCCCAGGACATTATGAATGTGGAGGGCCAGCAACTGCTCCTGCTTCCTCATTTACAGCCCCCCTCACTTGGGGGGTCTCCCATCTCCTTGGCTCAGGGACTCCAGAGGGAAATATACACGATCGATCTGGTGAGTCTCAGAGATAATTTACTCCCATATTTGCATTTGTAATCTCAAAAGTCTATAGGCACCAGGCAAGTACATAAACGTGTAATTCCGACTCGTTTAAGACCATAAGGTGTCATGGAGCACGATCTGAACTGGCTACCTCTTAAAGGAATTCACCCCCTCACTCTGAAAAACCAAATCAAAGCAAAGTGAAATGGGTAGCCTAAACAAAGCACATCTGTGGGCACCAAATGTCCCTCGTGACACCATGTGCTCTTCCTGATCTGGTCTACACCCTCATTTGATAGATGGAGAGACTGAGTCCCAATGGGAAATGTTACCTGTTCCTAGGGCAGGACTGGAGAAAGCAATGGCACCCCACTCCAGTACTCTTGCCTGGAAAATCCCACGGATGGAGGAGCCTAATAGGCTGCAGTCCATGGGGTTGCGAAGAGTCGGACATGATTGAGCGACTTCACTTTCTCTTTTCACTTTTATGCATTGGAGAAGGAAATGGCAACCCACTCCAGTGTTCTTGCCTGGAGAATCCCAGGGACGGGGAAACCTGGTGGGCTGTCATGTATGGGGTTGCACAGAGTTGGACACGACTGAAGTGACTTAGCAGCAGCAGCAGCAGGGCAGGACTAGCGGCCTGGTTACCTAAATTTCCATCCATGGTTGGCAACCCCACACAGCCTAACTCATTATCTGTTGGGGGTAGGCAGTGGATATTGTGAGATTTCTGAGTACCAAATCTTCAGAGTGTTGACACCAAGCCCCACCTTGTCGGGACTGAGAAAGGCTGAGCTTTCTTCCCTGGGAAGGGCTCACATACAGGCAAGGCAGGACGACCTCTGTGGCTCAGTGTCTCCATCTGTAACCTGGAGATGAAGCCTCCCAATTGTCTACTTTATGTCACGAGAGGTTTCTTAAAGGGGTGGGGCGCTAGAGACAAGGCCAATGTGCAGATAAGATGAGTCGATCATGGAAACCCTGGGAACAGTGCCTAATGCAGAGTAAGTACTCACTCCCTGTGAGTTATCACTGTAGCGTTGCTGTGTCAATATTAGTGTTTGACACGGTTGGTAAAATGAAAATGTTACCCAGAAGCCAAACTAATGGCAAATGCCTCAAAGCAAACTTTGTATGTGATCCACACGGCATACCAAGGAAAACTGCGAGGACAGAAATTACACAGCGCAGCCAGGAAAAGAGAATAATGAAAGCCAGGCAGTAATGCTATCCAGGGTAAACCTATTCACCAGCCAGGAAAAGAATTGAGCAAATTTGTTCCCGAGAAAGATACAGCAGAGAGCTTTCTCTGAAAAAGAAAAATTGAACAATCTGCATTCTGAGACCTCTTAGGAAAGAAAATTTCCTTTAGTAAATACTTCATATTCAAAATGATCATGAGTCACAAAAGGCATTTTTCCTCAAGCGAACTGAGGGGCATTTTTCCTCAAGTGAACTGAGAAAGTTTCTTATAAATTAAAAAGTTTTGGGACTTCCCTGGTGGTCCAGGGGCTAAGACTGTGCTCCCAATGCAGGGGACCTGGGTTGAATCCTCAGTAAAGGAACTAGATCCCACCCGTCAAAACTAAAAAAAAAAAAAAAAAAAAAAGGATTCCACATGCCACAATAAAGATCCAGCACATGGCAACAAAATCCTGCATGCTGCCACCAAGACCCAGCAGAGTCAAATAAAAAACAAACCAACCAACCCTTTCCCCCCAAAGTGGAACGATTTCACTGTAAGCTACTAACGGGAACACACTTTCTCAGCTATCTGAAGCCTCCGGTCTGGGGCTGGGTTTCTGCCGCAGGAAGTCTACGGGCAGCTGAACTTCTGGGCCTTTTGGGCTGTCCTCCCACACCTGCCATGGCACTCGGGCATTCCTACCTCACTGAACATGCACTCCTGCTTTCCTCTGAGCTCCCAAGACGTGTCCCGCTAGCGTGCTGGCCCCTTCACCAGGGGTCCTTGCCGGGATGTTGAGTGCAGAGCGTCTGTAGATGTGTTTTCACATCAGCAAGCTCTCCCTCGTCCAGTCTGATGCCCCCTCCCCTGTCAAGCTCCCCCCCGCCCCGATCTAGTCCCATAGCCCTTTCCTCTTGGAGAACAGTCCTCTTTATCCCTTAGCAGGCCCTGTGCTTCCCCAGATGGGTTGTGTTAGGACTTGACCCCTGAGGTTGGCCTGGTGCCCAGAGGGGAGGGGACGGCACATCCTGGGGAGCGGGCACACACTGCCTTGAGAGGCTGAGCCTTCTCTGTGGTCTCCCAGCTAGCCTCTAAGCAAAGCCATGGGCCACAGCTGCAGGGTGGGGGGTTTCCAGGGGTCTGGGGCTTCAGGGCTTTCAAGAGCATCTGCCCAGATGAGCCCATCTCAGTCCTCAGGGTCCCACGTCTTCTGACTCAGAGCTTGCGCTGACACAGCAGACTTGCTGGGGCTGAGAACCCGCTGTGCTCTGGAGGACTGGGGCCACTGCCCTGTGAAGTCCTGGGCCTGGCTTCTCCTGCCTTCTGGACGCAGGAGATAAGAGTCTCTTTGTATACTGTTTTGAAGGCACTCTGAATTCCACAGTTGGCTTTGTATGGTTTTTCTCTGAGGCATCAATGGCACTCATTAGAAAGCATCTCATTTCGTTGGGCTCATTCGTTTCATTATAATATATTATCTGATGCCCTTGACCTCTCAAAAGCTGGGCTATTCATTGGCCCTGCTAGGACACCCCACCCCATCCAGCCCCCTTCATCAGCCACAAGCCTTCACAGCTGCGGGCCGCAGCTCACCAGGGCTGACAGCACCACCACCTGTGAGCCGTGTGAACCGCCTCAGGCCGGCCACCTGGTGGGGGATGCGGGTCTTCCCTGGACCACCACCACCACCACCACCCCCACCCCCCCAGCCCCGATCCCAGCTCATTTCCGGGAAACAGGCTCTGAGATGCTGAGTGGAGCAGGCAGGAAGTTTCCTGGGGAGCCTGGGGGTGGGGAAGGAAGGATGAGGACTCTGACCTGGGATGTGGCTGCACCACAGACGCTCTGGGGCTGGGACACGCTTCAGGGTCGTCCCCAGGGCACAGGGCCTGAGCCGCGATGCCTTCAAGCAGTTGTCTGATGTGGCTGCCCCAGAGGAGCAGCGTGGCTCTGGGGGGAGGCGACTCTTCCCAGACAGGGACTGGGCTGAGGGCTACGGTCGGCCACCTCCCCAGGCAGCTGAGTGACCAGTCGTCCCTTGGGGGGCCCCTAGGGGAGCACACATGTGGTGCGGCCTCCGTTTGTTGGTGCAGCCAGCCCCTCATCACCTCCCTCCACCCCAGGCTCCTCCTCGTTTTCCAGCCAGTGACCTTTCCAAAAGGCGAGTCTGATCCCAAGATCGCCATCCCGCCTAAAACCCTTTCATGGCTTCCCAGGGCCCTCTGAATAGTCCGGTTGCCTTATCATGGCTCATAAGGCTTTGCATGATCTGACTTCTGCTTATCTGTGCAGCCACATTTTTGGACATGTCCTTTGAATGTTCTGCTTCTGACCTTAGGAAGGCCTTTTGGCTTCCTAAGGCTGTACCAATCCTGTGCATGTACATGCACACGCGTGTGTAATGCCCCTTCTGCCCTTACCTCCTTCCTTCTTATAACCACTCGCTCAAGCACATTTGACCTGCTAACACTTCCTCTCCTTCACTCTCTACTTCGTGTATTCTCTAGAACAGGAGTCCCCAACCCCTGGGGCCATGGACCAGTACTGGTCTTAGGCCTGTTAGGACCTCGACCACACAGCAGGAGGTGAGCAGCGGGTGAGTGAGCAGGAAGCATTGTCTGTATTTACAGCCAGTCCCCATCGCTCAGATTACCACCTGAGCTCCGCCTCTGGTCAGATCAGTGGAGGCATTAGATTCTCATAGGATCTTGAACACCACTGTGAACTGCGTGCCATGCGAGGGGTTTCCGAGGGATTTAGGTTGTGTGCTCCTTATGAGAATCATCCCCCTGCCTCACCTGTGGAAAAGCTGTCTTCCCCGAAATTGGTTCCTGGTGCCAACAAGGTTGAGGACCGCTGTTCTAGAAGTCTTTGCGATGCCCCAGTGTAAGCTGGGCACTCCTCTTCGCTGCCTCATCCTCTCGCGTGTGTCCACCAGGCACACGACGCACAGCCTCCCTGGGAGACAATGACATTCACTCTCTTAGCCATGGCTGTATTTCCAGCTCCTCGTGGGTGCTGTGCGCATAGTCTCCTAAATGAACGCGTGAATACATGCGGGTGGGCAGTGCAGCGCTGAGCAGAAGGGAAAGATAGATAGATGCTATGGCAGGCAATTACACCTTTGGTCAAACAGAGAGAGGGTGGGGCTTGTTCTCAGTGCAGATTTGGAGCACAAAGGACAGCGGTGTCTACTGAGCTCGTGAGGAAGACGAGCTCACCCGGCAGAAATGGGATTCAACACTGACCTTTACAGAAGTGTTTGGCGCACTCTGGCTGTGGGGACTGTGGGCGAAAGGCCAGGGATCTGGAGGGCATCTCAAAGAAGCCAACCCAACAGGCGAGGAGCTGAAGTGATTCCTGCAGAAAGAGAGACTGAACAAGTCAGGGACCTGGCTTGGAATGGAGAGGCCCAGGGCACGGGGTGGAAGTCTCTGAAATAATGTAGGATGCGTGTGCACAGACTGAGGTGTGGGGCAGGAAGTACTGGGATCACAGGTGTCCCCGAGGCCTTGCGGACAGGGATGTGAGGACGCATAAACACTTCGTACGACAGGAAGAAGACGTGTGTGCAGAGGCAAAAATGAGCACATCCATCGCTTTGAGAAGACCTGGGGAGTCTCATCTCTGCCTTGCCCCTTCTACAAAGGTCAGGGGAGCACTGTATAGAGGGGTCACTCTTCTCTGGAGTTGCTTCTTTCAAGAGCCCCACATAGCCTTGGAAGCATCCAGAGAAGCATCTGGTTGGCGTTTGCTAACAGGTCTTTCAGCTACTGAAACGACATAAATAATTTGGCAAAATACTTTGGCTTTTAGTAGAAAACAAACTCAAAGTGGGGTCTTCAAGAGTACCGAACCCCTTTTGGATGTGACATAACCTCCCAGGACAGTCATCTATTATTTTGAAGGAAAAAAATTCCAGTCCTCTATGCTCCAGTTTCCTTCTCTATAAAACTGGATTTGTTTTAAGGATTAAATAACTTAACATATGTGAAGTGCTAGGAGCCATATCCTTGGCACACAGTAAGTGCTTAATAAATATTTATATATGCAATTATTCTTATTACTTTAGAAGCAGCAGCATGGCATCATGGAAAAGATATGTCATCTCTAGAGATGTGGCTTCAAATGATGGCTCCACAACTTACTAATTATGAGATCATTCACCCATTTATCTCTTCGGCTTCCTCAACTCTAAGAAAGTACCCTATGCAGGGTTGTTATTGGTATCAAATAGCAAAACATCTAAGAAAATCCTGCATATGTTTTAAAGTGCTGTCTGTGAGTTGGAGGGACTTCCCAGGTGACACAGGGGTAAGGAAGCTGTCTGCCAATGCGGGCGACTCAAGTTTGATCCCTGGATGGGGAAAGATCTCCTGGAGAAGGAAATGGCAACCCACTCCAGTATTCTCGCCTGGAGAATCCCATGGATGGAGCAGCCTGGCGGGCTACATACAGTCTCCGGGGTCACAAAGAGCTGAGCACTCATAAGCACGATTGAGTTAGAAGAGATGTGCGCGCGCGTGTGTTCCTTTCAGCAGTTTTTGTTGAGTGTCTGTGTCTTTTAAGATGATCATTTGAGACCGGGGGTGATGCTTGGTGGATGCTTTCTGAGGAGAGGATAGAGTGGCGATGCCATACCCACACGGACAAGCCCACGCACAGACCCCCGGAGTCAGCCTTCCTGTCTCCCTCTACAGAGTAAGGATGGTGGTAAAATGGTAAAAAAGCAGGAATGTCACCTCTCTTGTCTGTCACCATTCCCAGTCTCTCAGACCCTGACTCCATGAGGGTAATAGCTACGCCCTGCCGCAGCTGTCTCAGAATGTGCCTCTGACCTGGCGGAGGTGGAATCCTTGTTTGACACCAGGGATGCTAAGCCAGTAGAAAACCACCTGCTTCCACATGCTCACTCTTATCTGGGGTGTTTTTCTTATCTCTTGACAACAGACGCTGTATCTGAATCGCTTCCCCGACATTAACCAGGTATTTGGTTCACGATATTTCTGGTGTTGTGATGCAGTAACGGACGAGCCCCAGAGCCATGAATCCCCATGAATGTATGGTACCCTCTTCTGAACCCAGGCCCCGTCTCTGCCCTGTACTATATATGCCTGGAATAGACAGATCACCCCTATAAACTGTGAACTCGAATCTTTTCCAGACACCATTAAATGTGATGTTAACAATGAGAAGTAGACAAGAGAAGGCTTTCAAACCTTGAAGCTGTGTTTCAGAAATAGTTACAGATAGAGATATAAGCTATTAGGCCTTTTCCCAAAAGGCCATGCGTAGAATGAAAAATCCATCTCACCATGGATGAAAGAAAAATAAGAAATAGGATTCTTTTTTTGACACAGTATTGGTATAATAAAGGGCAAACTGAACACCGAACATGTACAAGTCCTTGACATTTATGAGTCACCAAACTGGTCGATGATATCACTTTATCAGATTTCTTCATTTTTGTGGTTACCACTGCTGCTACTACTACTAGTACCAGTAATACTAGTTTAGTATTTCTACTACTACTACTAATTATTATTATTGCTGCTCTTGACCAGGTACCATGCTCTGGTACAAAACCAGAGTATTTCATCTAACCCCCAAAACAACCCAATGAGACAATGTTAATTAGTAAGCTCTTAACAGGAAAGGTTGCAGATGGTGACTGCAACCATGAAATGAAAAGACGCTTGCTCCTTGGAAGAAAAGCTATGACAAACCTAGACAGCATATTAAAGAGCAGAGACATTACTTTGCCAACAAAGGTCCGTCTAGTCAAAGCTATGGTTTTTCCAGTAGTCATGTATAGATGTGAGAGTTGGACCATAAAGAAGGCTGAGTGTAGAAGAACTGATGCTTTTGAACTGTGCTGTTGGAGAAGACTCTTGAGAGTCCCTTGGACTGCAAGGAGATCCAACCAGTCCATCCTAAAAGAAATCAGTCCTGAATATTCATTGGAAGGACTGCTGCTGAAGCTGAAGCTCCAATACTTTAACTACCTGATGCGAAGAGGTGACTCATTAGAAAAGACCCTGATACTGGGAAAGACTGAAGAAAGGAGGAGAAGGGGACGACAGAGGCTGAGATGGTTTCATGGCATGACCGACTCGATAGACATGAGTTTGAGCAAGCTCTGGGAGATGGTGAAGGACAGGGAAGCCTAGCGTGCTGCAATCCAAGGGGTCGAAAAGAGTTGGACACGACTGAGTAACAACAAACAGGAGAGGAAATTAAATATCAGCAGTTAGGTAAATGGCCCCAAGTTACAAGACTGGTAGACATGAAGCCCGGGTTTGAACACAGGCTGTTTCATCTGAAGCCTGGATTCTCCAACTGTATACAATGCCACTGCTGGCCGTGGGCTTTCTTTTTCAGCATCACGTTCACAATTTAACAGTTATTCTTTGCTTGGTGAGAAACACTGGCTACATGAAGACGGAAAACAACAGCATCCCCTGCACACCCACGTGCAGAGGGATCTGGGCCCCTGATTCCGCGGCCTCGGGTTTTGTATTGGAAAGCAGCAGGGTTTGGGGGCTTCTCTCCAAGGTCCAGTTCTCATCTCTCTGTTTCCTGAAACAGCTGCTGCTCCCCCATCTGCCTTCCAGCTCCGAGATTTTATTGTTCTCCTCTCCTTTGCTGTCTCTTTATCCTTGCAGCTCATGTCCTCTTTAGTCCCTCTGCTGCCATTTTAAGAGAGGTTGCAGGAGGGTATTTAATCCACCAGGTTTTACTGAACTCTCAGGATATAGATTAAGTGAATAAAGCACAGCAGGGAAAAAAATACAAAGATGTCTTTTTTCTATATATGACAAAGGAAGAAAGAAAAAAGAACAAAACTGTAATACACGAATTCATATATTTGTATGTGCTTGTGTGTGAATTTCAATAGCTCCCTGCCACTGACATTAGTTATAAGTTATACCAAGGAAGTTGTGTTAGAGAGGAGGGGGAACACTATTATTTTAAAATTTATTTGCCCCTTGGGACTTCCCTGGTGATTCAGCGGTTAAGACTCTGTGCTTCCAATTTAGGAAGTGAAGGTTCAATCCCTGGTGAGGGAAGTAGGATCCCACATACCTCGTGGGATAACCAAAATAAAATAAATAAATCTTGGAAGTGCTTTGCTGAACAGTGGACAATGAATCAGAAACTAGCACTTTTTTTTTTTTTTTTTTTTTAGCAAAAATAGGGACAAGAAAAAAGGTACAATCAACAGCCCTGCTGACCCTTTCTTCCATCTAGATCACTGAAGAAATTTCTATAGGGGCTACACTGAAACAAATAAATAAATAAATTTATTTACCCCTGAGTTATTTGAACTATTACAAAGAGCAAGAATTACCTGTGAAATTTTAAAAATATTGAAAAGATACTTGCTTTGCACTAACTGACTTTTTGATTTACACAATGACCTGTGTGACCCATCCAGGGGACGACAGGCCGGGGTTTCAGCAAAGAAACAGTCAAAACTCCCAGGTGGTGTCTCAGATTCAGGCTAGATCTACACAAAGCCAGCAAGATCCGAATATTCAAGTTTCTGAGAGCTGGACTGTGGCCTGTTTTTAACCTTATATTTGGTGAAGTATAAATGAAGGGTTATCAGCCCTGACCGCACATTAGACTTGCCCTGAATGCCTAAGAATATGAGCAGCAGAAAGAATGACAAAACCCTTCACGGCCCTACCATCAGACTAACTAAATCCCCAGGGGAGTCTAAAGGACAGGCAGGGTTGAGACTCATTTATGCAGATATGATTTTAATCCATTGAAAAAAAATCAGTTAAACCAGCTGATGTCATTCAGATCTTAAAGACAGGTTGAGTTACTAAATTTTTAAAATTCTTCAACTTTCTGACATCACAGAGCACAATCTCATGGAAGTTTTTAATCTGTGCCTTAATATATAGCCTTTGCTAGAACCCCAGTGATCAACTGAACAGTATATCTCAGAGCATTTGCCAGCTGGATGCTCTCTCACGGCCTCAGAGACACTGCAACTCTTCATTTTACAGATGAGGGAATGTCGCCCAGAGGTATTCTTTCACAGATTGACTGTATTGGAGTGGGTAGGGAGGAAAGAAAGAGTGGCAGAAGGAATGTGTGTGCGGAGAGTGAGTTGGGGGGAGGAAGGCAGGGAGAAAGAGAAGGAAGGAGGGAAAGTCAATGGTATAAAAGACTCACATTACCATCACAATTTTATGTAACTGTCTTTTCCTGTATTATGTCAGGAAGGTTCTCTAAGGATCCGTTTTACTAACCTTGAAAAAAAAAATCACTCAAGGTCCAAGTGAATTGTTGAGAATTGCTTCTCTCTGCTTCCTTGTGGGTTTGCACTAACTCAAGTCCTAGACTTGGCCTCTTGCAGAATTCAAAGAATAATTTTTTTTTTTTAATTCTACATCTTTTACCCAATGTGCTTCTCTAAGAGGTGGCATTTTCTCCTTTGTGGCTTTATTGAAAGTATTTTGTTTCAGGGAGTAATCCTCTTGACTTAACCTGCAATGTCCCTGAACAAATGGTGTGCTGTGTGAACAGGCTGCCAGCTTATATCTGAGAGCCTTGGAAGGCTTGACTATTGTGTTTTTCTTATTGAGGTCGAAGTGAGTAATAAGACAAGGTGGTTCACAGCAGGAAATAGGTTACTCATGTCATGAGCCGGGACTGTTAGTTCAGAAGGGAGGAAGGAAATTAACGCTCATTGGATGAAAATGTATTCTTTGCTCTTCCTCTATTAAAATCACATTACATTTCCATGCTAGGCCCCACTACAAATGTCATAGAATGTGATATGTTATCTCAAATGTGTATTTATGGCTTCTCTGCTGTATCTATTAATCTTTACGCATAGTTATATCATATACTGCATTATTTAGATTTACATAATCCCATATGCACAAAAGTGCATCTGTTTATTCATGTTATATTAGATGTACCAATGTGATCACTGGCTTATGTTTTTCCTCCATTTTTCATGATGCTTTATTGAGGTATGTTGGTGGTGGTGGTGCTTAGTGGCTAAGGCACATCTGACTCTTTCTCGACCCCATTTACTGTAGCCCACCTATCCAGGGGATTTCTGAGGCAAGAATACTGGAGTGGGCTGTCATTTCCTTTCCAGGGGATCTTCTTGACCCAGGAATCGATCTCGAGCCTCCTGCATTGCGGGTGGGTTCTTTCCTGCTGAGCTACCAGGGAAGCCACACTGAGGTATGACTGACATGAAAAAAACTTCACATATTTAAAGCGTGCAATTTGGTTAAGTTTTTAACATACATATACACCTGTGAAACCACCACCACAATTGATATAATATATCCATCACTTCTAGAAGTCTTCTGTTAGGCATGTGTAATCCCTCTTAGCCCCTTTCTAGTACCCTGTTCTTGCTTCTTGTTGTTCAGTTGTTGAGTTGTGTCCAGCTCTTTGTGACCCCATGGACTGCGGCACATCAGGCTTCCCTGTCCTTGACTATCTCCCAGAGTTTGCTCAAATGGACTCATGTCTGTTAAGTCAGTGATGCCATCCAACCATCTCATCCTCTGTCATCCCCTTTTCTTCTTGCCTTCAATCTTTCCCAGCATCAAGGTCTGTTTCAATGAGTTGGCTCTTCACATCAGGTGGCCAAAGTATTGGAGCTTCAGCTTCAGTTTCAGTCCTTCCAGTGAATATTCAGGGTTGATTTCTTTAGAATTGACTGGTTTGACTCCTTGCTGTCCAAGGAACTCTCAAGAGTCTTCTTCAATACCATAATTTGAAAGCATCAATTCTTTGGCTCGGAGCCTTCTTTATAGTCCAACTCTCATATTCATACATGACCACTGGAAAAACCATTAGGGTGGCATCATTTGCATATCTGAGGTTTGACTATATGGACCTTTGTTGCCAAAGTGATGTCTTTGCTTTTTAATATGCGGTCTATGTTTGTCATAGCTTTCCTTCCAAGGAGCAAGCACCTTTTAATTTCATGGCTGCAGTCATCACCTGCAGTGATTTTGGAGCCCAAGAGAATAAAATCTGCCACTGTTGCCATTTTTCACCCATCTATTTGCCATGAAGTGATGAGACTAGATGTCATGATCTTAGTTTTTTTAATGTTGAGTTTTAAGCCAGCTTTTTCACTCTCCTCTTTCATCTTCATCAAGAGGCTCTTTAGTTCCTCTTCACTTTCTAACCATTAGGGTGGCATCATTTGCATATCTGAGGCTGTGATATTTCTCTCTGCAATCTTGATTCCAGATTGTGCTCATCCAGCCCAGCATTTCACATGATGTACTCTGCCGAGAAGTTAAATAAGCAGGGTGACAATATACAGTCTTGACGTAGCTCTTTCCCAATTTTGAATCAGTCAGTTGTTCCATGTCCGGTTCTAACGTTGCTTCTTGACCCACATACTGGTTTCTCAGGAGGCAGGTAAGGTGGTCTGGTACTCCCATCTCTTTAAGAATTTTGATTCATACAGTCAAAGGCTTTAGTGTAGTCAATGAAGCAGAAGTAGATGGTTTTCTGGAATTCCCTTGCCTTCTCTACGATCCAACTGCTGCTGCTGCTGCTGCTAAGTCGCTTCAGTCGTGTCCGACTCTGTGCGACCCCATAGACGGAAGCCCACCAGGTTCCCCCGTCCCTGGGATTCTCCAGGCAAGAACACTGGAGTGGGTTGCCATTTCCTTCCCCAATGCATGAAAGTGAAAAGTGAAAGTGAAGTCGCTCAGTCGTGTCTGACTCTTAGCGACCCCATGGACTGGAGCCTACCAGGATCCTCCATCCATGGGATTTTCCAGGCAAAAGTACTGGGGTGGGGTGCCACTGCCTTCCCCCTACGATCCAACTGATGTTGGCAATTTGATCTCTGGTTCCTCTGTCTTTTCTAAATCCAGTTGTACATCTGAAAGTTCTCTGTTCACGTACTTTTGAAGCCTTGCTTGAAGGATTTTGAGCATTGCCTTGCTAGCATGTGAAATGAGAGCAATTGTGTGGTAGTCTGAACATTCTTTGGCACTGCCTTTCTTTGCTTTGCCTTCCCCTTGCTTATCTGTTTTAATTTTGCACTTTGTAGAATTTTATATAAATGGAATCATGAGAATTACTCTTCTTTCTCTAGCTCCTTTCAGTCAGCATAATTATTTTGAGATTCACCCCTATTGATGCATATATGCTGATAGCTCATTCCAACTTATTGATGAATATTTACTATAATTTACTTACCCATCAGGGCTTCCCTTGTGGCTCAGTTGGTAAAGAATCCACCTGCAGTGCAAAGGAGACCCGGGTTCAATCCCTGGGTTGGGAAGATCCCTTGGAGAAAGAAAAGGCTACCCACTCCAGTATTCTGGCCTGCAGAATTCCATGGACTATGTAGTCCATGGGGTCAAAGAGAGTTGGACACAACTGAGCGCCTTTCACTTACCCATCAATTTACTGATGCACATTTGGATTGTTTCCACCTTCCAGCTATTACAAATCAAGCTGTGATAAACAGCTACATACAATGCTTTTGTGTGAACATAGCTTTAATGTCTCTTTGGTAAATACCTTGCAGTAGAATGGCTGGACCATATGTACAGCATATGTTTAAATTTTTAGGAAACAAAACTTTCCCACAGTGATTGTATCATTTTATACTCTATAGCAGCGTATGAGAGTTTAGGCTGTTCCACATCCTCACCAACACTTAATAGGGTAAGTCTCTTTATTTTAGACATTCTGGTGGGTGTGAGTGGTATCTTGTGGTATAAACATGCATTTCCTCAATGACTAATGAATGCTGAACATTTTTTCATATGCTGATTAGCTATATATTAGCTTATTAGCTATATATAGCTCAAAATTCTCCAAGCCAGACTTCAGCAATATGTGAACCATGAACTTCCTGATGTTCAAGCTCGTTTTAGAAAAGGCAGAGGAACCAGAGATCAAATTGCCAACATCCGCTGGATCATGGAAAAAGCAAGAGAGTTCCAGAAAAACATCTATTTCTGCTTTATCGACTATGCCAAAGCCTTTGACTGTGTAGATCACAATAAACCGTGGAAAATTCTGAAAGAGATGGGAATACCAGATCACCTGACCTGCCTCTTGAGAAATTTGTATGCAGGTCAGGAAGCAACAGTTAGAACTGGACTTGGAACAACAGACTGGTTCCAAATAGGAAAAGGAGTACACCAAGGCTGTATATTGTCACCCTGTATATTTAACTTCTATGCAGAGTACATCATGAGAAACGCTGGACTGGAAGAAACACAAGTTGGAATCAAGATTGCTGGGAGAAATATCAATAACCTCAGATATGCGGATGACACCACCCTTATGGCAGAAAGTAAAGAGGAACTAAAAAGCCTCTTGATGAAGGTGAAAGTGGAGAGTGAAAAAGTTGGCTTAAAGCTCAACATTCAGAAAACAAATATCATGGCATCCAGTCCCATCACTTCATGGGAAATAGATGGGGAGGGGAAACAGTGTCAGACTTTTGTTTTTCTGGGCTCCAAAATCACTGCAGATGGTGACTGCAGCCATGAAATTAAAAGACACTTACTCCTTGGAAGGAAAGTTATGACCAACCTAGATAGCATATTCAAAAGCAGAGACATCACTTTGCCAACAAAGGTTCGCTTAGTCAAGGCTATGGTCTTTCCTGTGGTCATGTATGGATGTGACAGCTGGACTGTGAAGAAGGCTGAGCGCCAAAGAATTGATGCTTTTGAACTGTGGTGTTGGAGAAGACTCTTGAGAGTCCCTTGGACTGCAAGGAGATCCAACCAGTCCATTCTGAAGGAGATCAACCCTGGGATTTCTTTGGAAGGTATGATGCTAAAGCTGAAACTCCAGTATTTTGGCCACCTCATGTGAAGAGTTGACTCATTGGAGAAGACTCTGATGCTGGGAGGGATTGAGGGCAGGAGGAGAAGGGGACGACAGAGGATGAGATGGCTGGATGGCATCACTGACTCGATGAATGTGAGTCTGAGTGACCTCCGGGAGCTGGTGATGGACAGGGAGGCCTGGCGTGCTGCGGTTTATGGGGTCGCAAAGAGTCGGACATGACTGAGCGACTGATCTGATCTGATCTGATCTTTAAAGAGCAAAAGTTCTTAATTTGAAATCAAATGGATTTTTCTTAAAAAACAGATTGTGCTGTTGGTGTTGTATCTAAGCAATCTTTGCCTAACCCAAGGTCACACAGATTTTTTTATGATTCTTCTGGAAGTTTTTTTATAGCTTTCAGTTCAGTTCAGCTGCTCAGTTGTGTCCAACTCTTTGAGACCCCATGGACTGCAGTAGGCCAGGCTTCCCTGTCCAGCACCAACTCCCAGAGCTTACTTAAACTCATGTCCATTGAATCAGTGATGCCATCCAACCATCTCATCCTCTGTCATCCCCTTCTCCCACCTTCAATCTTCCTCAGCATCAGGGTCTTTTGTAATGAGTTGACTCTACACATCAGGTGGCTAAAATACTGGAGTTTCAGCTTCAGCATCAGTCCTTCCAATGAATGCTCAGGACTGATTTCCTTTAGGATTCACTGGCTGGATCTCCTTGCAGTCCAGGAGACTCTCAAGAGTCTCCTCCATCTTGAACATCACCATAGTTCCAAAGCATCAATTCTTCAGCACCCAGCTTTCTTTATAGTCCAACATTCACATCCATACATGACTACTGGAAAAGCCATAGTTTTGACTAGATGGAAATTTATTGGCAAAGTAATATCTCTGCTTTTTAATATGCTGTCTAGGTTGGTCTTTGAAAGTGAAAGTGAAAATGAAGTCGCTCAGTTGTGTCCAACTCTTTGCGACCCCATAGACTGTAGCCTACCAGGCTCCTCTTTCCATGGGATTCTCCAGGCAAGAGTACTGGAGTGGGTTGCCATTTCCTTCTCCAGGGGATCGTCCCAACCCAAGGATTGAACCCGGGTCTCCCGCATTCCAGGCAGACGCTTTAACCTCTGAGCCACTAGGGAAGGTTGGTCTTTAGACCTAATATTTAGATTTATAATCTATTTTTAATATTATGTAGGGAATGGATCAAAGTTCGTTTTTTTGGGTTTTTTTTTTTGGCATGGGAATCAAAAAAATTTTTTTTTCACTTTTCCTTTCCCCATTAGACTTTGCACCTTTGTCAGAAATCCATTGACTATATATGCAGTGACTATTTATGGAGTTTTCATTCTGTATCATTGATCTATTTACCTCGCATTATTCCAAAACCACATTATCCTGATTACTTGCAGCTTTAAAATAAGAGCTGCAATCAGATAGTACAAGTCCTCTAACTTTGTTCTTTTTTTTAAAAAATGTTTTGTCTGTTATAGGTCCTTTGAATCTCATATGAGTTTTCTAAGTAGGTTATTGATTTCTACAAAATAGCTTTCTAGAATTTTGATTAGGATTACATTGAATCTTGAGGTGAAACCTGAGAGAACTGACATCTTAACAATGGTGAGTCTTCCAGTCCGCAAACATGGCATATTTCTCCATTTACTAAGTAATTCTTTAATTTTTTCCTCAGCAACACTTTGTAGTTTTTAGTGTACTAGTCTTGCATATCTTTTGTTAGATATTTCTAAGTGTTTCATATTTGAGGTGCTTTTATAAATTTAAAATTCCCAATTGCTGCTAGTATATAGAAATATCACAGATTTGTGTACATTGATCTTGAATCCTGAAATCTTCAACTCATTATTTAGTTCTAGTAGCTTTTTTTTTTTTTTGTAGATTCCGTAGGATTTTCTCCATAGACAATCACGTAGTCTATGTAGTTACCATTTCTGGTGTTCATTATTCCTTCATTCCTTCACTTATATCTATATATACACCTGGAATATTTCTTCTTATGCTTAAAGATTTCCATTAACATCTATTTTCTTTTTAAAATTTACTTGGCTGCATCAGGTCTTAGTTTCGGCACATGGGCTGCAAAGAGCCTGGGCTTCAGTAGTTGTGGCACATAGGCTCTCTAGCGGGGGCACTTGGTTGCCCCTCGGCATGTGGAATCTTAGTCCTCCAACCAGGGATCGAGCCTGCCTCCTCTGCATTGCAGGTTGGATTCTTAACCACTGACCACCAGAGAAGTCCCCTCTTTTAACATTTCTTATACTGAGATCTGCTGGTGATAATTTTCTGTGACTTCAAATGTCTGGAGAAGTCTATTTTTTCTTCAGTCTTTGAAAGATATTTTTATTGGGTTATAGAAGTCTAGATTGACAGATTTTTCTCTCAATAATTTAAAGATGTTCTAGCTGCTTTTAGGGCTTCCCTGATAGCTTTTAATACTTTTCTCTTTATCACTGGTTTTAAGAAATTTGACTGTGTGTCTCAGTGTAATGGTATTCATACTTATCATGCCTTGGATTCACTGAGTTCCTGGATCTATGCATTTATAGTTTTTGTCAGTTTTGGAAACTTTTGGGTTGTTATTTCTTCAAACATTTTTTTCTGCCCCCTTTCTTTCTTCTCTCTGTCCCAGACTCCAATGACTTCACTGGGTTATTTTAGATGACCCAAAAGATAAATAACCGTAGCCCACAGAGAAGACATAGTGAAGTCAATGCAATTGGTCTTTGATACATCCTTGCAGAAGAGGTAGACAAAGAAATAATTGATGTAAGATGGGAAACATGCTGGATGAAAAGTCCGAAGTTCCTTGTTCAAACTGCACCAAATTAACTATGTGACTTTAGGTCAGTCCGTATATCTTTATGGATCTCAACATTCTCAACCATGGAATCTGAGAGTAGTTCTTTTCTTTTTCTCATTTACAGGTCTGATTTTATTTTTTTTTAATTTTAAATGCTTTATTTTGTATTGGGATATAACTGATTAACAATATTATTCTAGTTCAGGTAATCATCCAAGGGACTCAGCCACATGTACATGTGTATTCATTCTGGGAATGGTTCCAAATGATACCCAAGCTTCCATCTAATTTACACATTTTTGATTCTGGGTAAATTTTGGTGAGAGGAGAGGAAAGGAAAAATGGCAATCTCATATCCTCACACATGCCTAGCATCTGTTCATCTTCTCCCCTCTTAGTTAACTAGTCTGAACAATTTGAGCTCAACAGAGTTAAGGAACTAGAGTATTTGGACCAATCCTGTCACTGAAAACAACTAAAATCTGCTTTGAAAAATTCCTTTCAGGGGGAGAGATATATTAAGAGTTTGGGATTAACAGATACAAATAGCTAAACATCAGATCAGATCAGATCAGTCGCTCAGTCGTGTCCGACTCTTTGCGACCCCATGAACCGCAGCATGCCAGGCCTCCCTGTCCATCACCAGCTCCCGGAGGTCACTCTGACCCGCATCCATCGAGTCAGTGATGCCATCCAGCCATCTCATCCTCTGTCGTCCCCTTCTCCTCCTGCCCTCAATCCCTCCCAGCATCAGAGTCTTCTCCAATGAGTCAACTCTTCACATGAGGTGACCAAAATACTGGAGTTTCAGCTTTAGCATCATTCCTTCTAAAGAAATTCCAGGATTGATCTCCTTCAGAATGGACTGGTTGGATCTTCTTGCAGTCCAAGGGACTCTCAAGAGTCTTCTCCAACACCACAGTTCAAAAGCATCAATTCTTCAGAGCTCAGCCTTCTTCACAGTCCAGCTCTCACATCCATACATGACCACAGGAAAGACCATAGCCTTGACTAGGCAAACCTTTGTTGGTAAAGTAATGTCTCTGCTTTTGAATATGCTATCTAGGTTGGTCATAACTTTCCTTCCAAGGAGCAAGCGTCTTTTAATTTCATGGCTGCAGTCACCATCTGCAGTGATTTTGGAGCCCAGAAAAACAAAGTCTGACACTGTTTCCACTGTTTCCCCATCTATTTCCCATGCAGTGATGGGACCAGATGCCATGATCTTCGTTTTCTGAATGTTGAGCTTTAAGCCAACCTTTTCACTCTCCACTTTCACTTTCATCAAGAGGCTTTTTAGCCCCTCTTCACTTTCTGCAATAAGAGTGGTGTCATCTGCATATCTGAGGTTATTGATATTTCTCCCAGCAATCTTGATTCCAACTTGTGTTTCTTCCAGTCCAGCATTTCTCATGATGTACTCTGCATGTAAGTTAAATAAACATGGTGACAATATGCAGCCTTGACATACTCCTTTTCCTATTTGGAACCACTCTGTTGTTCCATGACCAGTTCTAACTGTTGCTTCCTGACCTGCATACAGATTTCTTAAGAGGCAGATCAGGTGGTCTGGTATTCCCATCTCTTTCAGAATTTTCCATAGTTTATTGTGATCCACACAGTCAAAGGCTTTGGCATAGTCAATAAAGCAGAAATAGATGTTTTTCTGGAACTCTCTTGCTTTTTCCATGATCCAGCGGATGTTGCCAATTTGATCTCTGGTTCCTCTGCCTTTTCTAAAACCAGCTTGAACATCAGGAAGTTCACAGTTCACATATTGCTGAAGCCTGGCTTGGAGAATTTTGAGCATTACTTTACTAGCGTGTGAGATGAGTGCAATTGTTCGGTAGTTTGAGCACTCCTTGGCATTGCCTTTCTTTGGGATTGGGATGAAAACTGACCTTTTCCAATCTTGTGGCCACTGCTGAGTTTTCCAGATTTGCTGGCATATTGAGTGTAGCACTTTCACAGCATCATCATTCAGGACTTGGAATAGCTCCACTGGAATTCCATCACCTCCACTAGCTTTGTTCCTATTGATGCTTTCTAAGGCCCATTTGACTTCACATTCCAAGATGTCTGGCTCTAGGTCAGTGATCACATCATCATGATTATCTAGGTCTTGAAGCTCTTTTTTGTACAGTTCTTCTGTGTATTCTTGCCACCTCTTCTTAATATCTTCTGCTTCTGTTAGGTCCACACCATCTCTGTCCTTTATCGTGCCCATCTTTGCATGAAATGTTCCTTTGGTATCTCTGATTTTCTTGAAGAGATCCCTAGTCTTTCCCATTCTGTTGTTTTCCTCTATTTCTTTGCATTGATCACTGAAGAAGGCTTTCTTATCTCTTCTTGCTATTTTGGGGAGGCCTTACAAATAGCTGTGAAAAGAAGAGAAGCGAAAAGCAAAGGAGAAAAGAGCTAAACATGGGGAACAATATTTAATGTCTTATAATAAGCTATAATGGAAACAATCTGAAGTGTATATATATATATACTAAACTATTATAAATCATTTTGCTGGACACTGGAGAAGGGAATGGCAAACTACTTCAGTATTCTTGCCTTGAGAACCCCATGAACAGTATGAAAAGGCAAAAAGATAGGACACCGGAAAGATGAATGCCCCAGGTTGGTACGTGCCCAATATGCTACTGGAGATCAGTGGGGAAATAACTCCAGAAAGAATTAAGAAATGGAGCCAAATCAAAAACAATAGCCAGTTGTGGATGTGACAGGTGATGGAAGTAAAGTCTGATGCTGTAAAGAGCAATATTGCATACGAACCTGGACTGTTATGTCCATGAATCAAGGCAAATTGGAAGTGGTCAAACAAGAGATGGCAAGAGTGAACATGGACATTTTAACAATCAGTGAACTAAAATGGAATGCAGTGGGTGAATTTAACTCAGATGACCATTGTATCTACCATTGTGGGCAAGAATCCCTTAGAGGAAATGGAGTAGCCATCATGGTCAACAAAAGAGTCCGAAATGCAGTACTTGGATGCAATCTCAAAAACGACAGAATGATCTCTGTTCGTTTCCAAAGCAAACCATTCACTATCACAGTAATCCAAGTCTATGGCCTGACCAGTAGTGCTGAAGAAGCTGAAGTTGAGTGGTTCTACGAAGACCTACAAGACCTTCTTGAACTAACACTCCAAAAAAGATGTCCTTTTCATCATAGGAGACTGGAATGCAAAGGTAGGAAGTCAAGAAATACTTGGAGTAACATGAAAATTTGGCCCTGGAGTACAGAATGAAGCAGGGCAAAGGCTAATAGAGTTTTGCCAAGACAATGCACTGGTTATAGCAAATACCTTCTTCCAACAACACAAGAGAAGACTACACATGGCCATCACCAGATGGTCAACAGCGAAATCAGATTGATTATATTTTTTGCAGCCAAAGATGGAGAAGCTCTATACAGTCAGCAAAAACAAGACAAGGAGTTGACTGTGGCTCAGATCATAAACTCCTCATGCCAAATTGAGACTTAAATTGAAGAAAGTAGGGAAAACCACTAGATCATCCAGGTATGACCTAAATCAAATCCCTTATGATTATACAGTGGAAGTGACAAATAGATTCAAGGGATTAGATCTGATAGAGTGCCTGAAGAATTATGGATGGAGGTTCATGACATTGTACAGGAGGCAGTGATCAAGACCATCCCCCAAAAAAAGAAATGCAAAAAGGCAAACGGTTATCTGAGGAGGCCTTACAAATAGCTGTGAAAAGAAGAGAAGTGAAAGGCAAAGGAGAAAAGGAAAGATATATCCATTTGAATGCAGAGTTCCAAAGAATAGCAAGGAGAGATAAGAAAGCCTTCCTCAGTGATCAATGCAAAGAAACAGAGGGAAACAATAGAATGGGAGAGACTAAAGATCTCTTCAAGAAAATTAGATACCAAGGGACCATTTCATACAAAGATGGGCACCATAAAGGACAGAAATTGTATGGACCTAACAGAAGCAGAAGATATTAAGAAGACGTGGCAGGAACACACAGAAGAACAATACAAAAAAGATCTTCATGAACCAGATAATCATGATGGTGTAATCACTCACCTAAAGCCAGACATCCTGGAATGTGAAGTCAAGTGGGCCTTAGGAAGCATCACTACAAACAAAGCTAGTGGAGGGGATGGAATTCTAGTTGAGCTATTTCAAATCCTAAAAGATGATGCTGTGAAAGTGCTACACTCAATATGCCAGCAAATTTGGAAAACTCAACAGTGGCTACAGGACTGGAAAAGGTCAGTTTTCATTCTAATCCCAAAGAAAGACAATGTCAAAGAATGCTCAAACTACTGCACAATTGCACTCATCTCACATACTACCAAAGCAATGCTCAAAATTCTGCAAGCCAGGCTTCAACAGTACGTGAACTGTGAACTTCCAGATGTTTAAGCTGGATTTAGAAAAGGCAGAGGAACCAGAGGTCAAATTGCCAACATCCCTTGGATCATTGAAAAAGCAAGATAGTTCCAGAAAAACACCTACTTCTGCTTTATTGACTATGCCAAAGCCTTTGACTGTATGGATCACAACAAACTGTGGAAAATTCTTAAAGAGATGGAAATACCAGACTACCTGATCTACCTCCTGAGAAATCTGTATGCAGGTCAAGAAGCAACAGTTAGAATTGGACACGGAACAACAGACTGGTTCCAAATTGGGAAAGGAGTACGTCAAGACTGTTTATTGTCACCCTGCTTATTTAACTTATATGCAGAGTACATGATGAGAAACGCTGGGCTGGATGAGCACAAGCTGGAATCAAGATTGCCAGGAGAAATAACCTCAGATATGCAGATGACACCACACTTATGGCAGAAAGCAAAGAAGAACTTAAGAGCCTCTTGATGAATGTGAAAGAGGAGAGTGAAAAAGTTGGCTTAAAACTCAACATTCAGAAAACTAAGATCATGGCATCTGGTCCCATCAGTTCATAGAAAATAGATGGGGAAACAATGGAAACAGTGACAGGCTTTATTTTGGGAGGGCTCCAAAATCACTACAGATGATGACTGTAGCCATGAAATTAAAAGACACTGGCTCCTTGGAAGAAAAGTTATGACCAGCATATTAAAAAGACAGCATTAAAAAGCAGCATATTAAAAAGCAGAGACATTACTTTGCCAACAAAAGTCCATCTAGTCAAAGCTATGGTTTTTCCAGTAGTCATGTATGGATGTGAGAGATGGGCTATAAAGAAACCTGAGCACTGAAAATTGATGCTTTTGAACTATGGTGATGGAGAAGACTCTTAAGAGTCTCTTGGACTGCAAGGAGATCCAATCAGTCAATCCTAAAGGAAATCAGTCCTGAATATTCATTGGAAGGACTGATGCTGAAGTTGAAACTCCAATACTTTGGCCACCTGATGCGTAGAGCCAACTAATTAGAAAAGACCCTGATGCTGGGGAAGATTGAAGGTGGGAGGAGAAGGGGACGACAGAGGATGAGATGGTTGGATAGCATCACCGACTCAATGGACATGAGTTTGAGTAAGCTCTGGAAGTTGGTGCTGGACAGGGAGGCCTGGCGTGTGGAGGTCCATGAGGTTGCAAAGAGTCAGACACAACTGAATGCCTGAACTGAACTTGCTGTACACTAGCATCTAATACAACATTGTAAATCAACTATACTTTAATTTATTTATTTATTTATTTGGTTGAACTGGGTCCTAGTTGTGGCATGTGGGATCTAGTTCCCTGACCAGGGATCAAACCTAGGCCTCCTGCACTGGGAGTGTGGAGTCTTAGCCACTGAACTCCCAGGCAAATCCCTACACTTCCGTATTATAAAAAATCCCTTTAAAACTGATGTTAGGGTTAGGGTTAAGAGCCTGAGAAGATAGTAAGCAAGTCCTATGGAAATCAGAAACTGAGAGAAATATGCAGAATACTGAGGCCACACTTGGCCACAAAGGGAATTGATTTATTACTGCCCTAAGTCCCTACAGATAGGGGTGTTCCAGTGGACTGGGAATTTGATGGCATAATTTATCTTCACCCAACTTATGTGATAATGACCAAAAGAACAGGCTCCATTTCCACAATGAATCCCTTATTTAGTATTAGTTGTGTTCAAAGA
The DNA here is from genome assembly GCA_935064755.1 of Tragelaphus eurycerus. Taxonomy (NCBI): domain Eukaryota; kingdom Metazoa; phylum Chordata; class Mammalia; order Artiodactyla; family Bovidae; genus Tragelaphus; species Tragelaphus eurycerus. The sequence continues at coordinate 4,960,468 of CAKXYN010000108.1, forward strand.
TTACGATGTTCAGTCTGGAATGAAAATTGGCATTATATAAGAGGGTACTGGCTGAGCTTTTAGATCATCAACTACTTGACATGATCTCAAGTTCTTACTTCACAGTCAGTTCTTAAACCATATTCCCTAGTCCTTCTACAGATACTAGAAAACATGTCAAATTTCGAAGGGCAGGCCCTCCCCCTCATTCTGCTGTTAACTTTTTTGGTTGCTTTTCATTTCTTCCACCAGAGAGATGTGTTGTGAAATTGAGTTTCAATACCATTATTTTCCAAACTGCCAGCTCAGATACTGATCAGAAAACAGGTCAATGTGCTAGCTCTTAACAAAACCATTTCTGTTTTAGATTTGTCAAAATAGCCTTCGAAAGGCATGTGATGATGATTGATGATTCAAGACTTAAGGGGGGATCACTTTTAATTTGGGCTAAGAGGACATACAAGCCCTTTGTATCTTTGAGCTATCAATATTAGCCCATGGGGATAGGAGGGTCATAGGAAAAAACTCCTGCTCAACCCAAGTCAACCCAAGAGTTGTGTTTATAGGAAACATTATAGCTCCAGAATAATAGCAACCAGGGTACAAGAAATATTGGAGGTAAATCATCATTTTGCTTTGTAGTTACAAAATTCCACTTGCAACGTCTGTGTGTCTTTGTAGCTTGGGTGGCGGCTGAGGTTCCATATTGTTGTTTAGTCACTCAGTCATGTCTGACTCTTTCAGGACCCCATGGACTGTAGCCCACCAGGCTGCTCTGTCCATGGGATTTTCCAGGCAAGAATACTGGAGTGGATTGTCATTTTCTTCTCCAAGGGGTCTTCCTGACCAGAGATTGAATGTTTATCTCCCAAATTGCAGGCAAATTCTTTACCACTGAGCCACCAGGGAAGCCTGAGGTTCCATAAGGAGTGTTAATTACAATGATGTAGACAGAATAATTGAGGCTTATTTCCACGGAAACACCTTTTCAGGCTTACTCTGTTTTTGGATCCTTCTTTTCAAAGGATACTCTTCAGATCAGATCAGATCAGTCGCTCAGTCATGTCCGACTTTTTGCGACCCCATGAACCGCAGCACACCAGGCCTCCCTGTCCATCACCAACTCCCGGAGGTCACTCAGACTCACACCCATCAAGTCAGTGATGCCATCCAGCCATCTCATCCTCTGTCCTCCCCTTCTCCTCTTGCCCCCAATCCCTCCCAGCATCAGAGTCTTCTCCAATGAGTCAACTCTTCGCATGAGGTGGCCAAAATACTGGAGTTTCAGCTTTAGCATCATTCCTTCCAAAGAAATCCCAGGGTTGATCTCCTTCACAATGGACTGGTTGGATCTCCTTGCAGTCCAAGGGACTCTCAAGCGTCTTCTCCAACACCACAGTTCAAAAGCACCAATTCTTCGGCGCTCAGCCTGCTTTTGAATATGCTATCTAGGTTGGTCATAACTTTCCTTCCAAGGAGTAAGCATCTTTTAATTTCATGACTGCAGTCATCATCTGCAGTGATTTTGGAGCCCAGAAAAATAAAGTCTGACACTGTTTCCCCATCTATTTCCCATGAAGTGATGGGACCGGATGCCATGATCTTCGTTTTCTGAATGTTGAGCTTTAAGCCAACTTTTTCACTCTTCACTTTCACTTTCATCAAGAGGCTTTTTAGTTCCTCTTCACTTTCTCCCATAAGGGTGGTGTCATCTGCATATCTGAGGTTATTGATATTTCTCCTGGCAGTCTTGATTCCAGCTTGTGTTTCTTCCAGTCCAGCATTTCTCATGATGTACTCTGCATCAGATCAGATCAGATCAGTCGCCAGTCGTGTCCGACTCTTGCGACCCCATGAACCGCAGCATGCCAGGCCTCCCTGTCCATCACCAGCTCCCGGAGGTCACCCAGACTCATACCCATTGAGTCAGTGATGCCATCCAGCCATCTCATCCTCTGTCGTCCCCTTCTCCTCCTGCCCTCAATCCCTCCCAGCATCAGAGTCTTCTCCAATGAGTCAACTCTCACAGAGGTGGCCAAAAACTGAGTTTCAGCTTAGCATCATTCCTTCTAAAGAAATTCCAGGATTGATCTCCTTCAGAATGGACTGGTTGGATCTTCTTGCAGTCCAAGGGACTCTCAAGAATCTTCTCCAACACCACAGTTCAAAAGCATCAATTCTTCGGCGCTCAGCCTTCCTCACAGTCCAGCTCTCACATCCATACATGACCACAGGAAAGACCATAGCCTTGACTAGGCGAACCTTTGTTGGTAAAGCAATGTCTCTGCTTTTGAATATGCTATCTAGGTTGGTCATAACTTTCCTTCCAAGGAGTAAGCGTCTTTTAATTTCATGACTGCAGTCACCATCTATACATGGACATCACCAGATGGTCAACACCGAAATCAGATCGATTATATTCTTTGCAGCCAAAGATGGAGAAGCTCTATACAATCAGCAAAAACAAGACCAGGAGCTGACTGTGGCTCAGACCATGAACTCCTTATTGCCAAATTCAGACTGAAATTGAGGAAAGTAGGGAAAACTACTAGACCATTCAGGTATGACCTAAATCAAATCCCTTATGATTATACAGTGGAAGTGAGAAATAGATTTAAGGGCCTAGATCTGATAGATAGAGTGCCTGATGAACTATGGAATGAGGTTCGTGACATTGTACAGGAGACAGGGATCAAGACCATCCCCATGGAAAAGAAATGCAAAAATGCAAAATGGCTGTCTGGGGAGGCCTTACAAATAGCTGTGAAAAGAAGAGAAGCGAAAAGCTAAGGAGAAAAGGAAAGATATAAACATCTAAATGCAGAGTTCCAAAGAATAGCAAGAAGAGATAAGAAAGCCTTCTTCAGTGATCAATGCAAAGAAATAGAGGAAAACAACAGAATGGGAAAGACTAGGGATCTCTTCAAGAAAATCAGAGATACCAAAGGAACATTTCATGCAAAGATGGGCACGATAAAGGACAGAGATGGTGTGGACCTAACAGAAGCAGAAGATATTAAGAAGAGGTGGCAAGAATACACAGAAGAACTGTACAAAAAAGAACTTCACGACCCAGATAATCATGATGATGTGATCACTGACCTAGAGCCAGACATCTTGGAATGTGAAGTCAAATGGGCCTTAGAAAGCATCAATAGGAACAAAGCTAGTGGAGGTGATGGAATTCCAGTGGAGCTATTCCAAGTCCTGAAAGATGATGCTGTGAAAGTGCTGCACTCAATATGCCAGCAAATTTGGAAAACTCAGCAGTGGCCACAAGATTGGAAAAGGTCAGTTTTCATGTACTCTGCATAGAAGTTAAATAAACAGGGTGACAATATATAGCCTTGACATACTCCTTTTCCTATTTGGAACCAGTCTGTTGTTCCAAGTCCAATTCTAACTGTTGCTTCCTGACCTGCATACAAATTTCTCAAGAGGCATTTCTCTTGAGTGAGGCCATTTCACCATTCTCTAATTCCCTAAGAGGAAGTCAAAGTTAGGAGGGCTTCTGTTTCTCTAGTTTTTCCTGGACTTACACATTTCCACTGTGTAAATAAAAATGCAACATGGTAGTCTTGCCTGAAGTTTTCAGAAGCAAATCAGACCACCAAGTAATCCTCTGTCTCAAGAAGCTAGGATACCACCTATTCATGGAAATATTGGGTGAAGCATACAGCCCCTCTACACAACAACACACCTTTCACAACAAATATTCACTAAGTATTTATGATGTGCCAGGCACTATTCTAGTGCTAGAGACACAGAAGTAAACAAAAACAAAGTATTAATCCTTTATCATTGTCAATGAGGAAATATTACCAGTTTACTAGCCAGTTTATAAACAAAAACTTCAGCAAGATTTGAAGCAACATGAATTGCATTTATGCAATAATTTGAAGGTTAATGTTGACTTCAATTGCAAAGGAAATTACAGTTCCCCACCACCACCACCACCCACCCCTGCCATAGCCCTCAGCAAACACACATTTTTTACACTTCCTGGCCTAGGTTGTTTTCAAATCAGGACTCATGATACTGCTTATTTGTTTAAAAATAAAGATTAAACATCAAAGCATGAGCTTCAATTTCAAGTAGTATACTAAATACATATTTATTTTGTTATGGGGTTTGGAAATTGAGAGAATTCTTTCTGGTGCCAAAATGACAAAGAAAAATATGAAATATAATAAAAAAGAATGAGGCCTAAGCTTTGACCTAAAATACCACACATTGACTCAGATTCTTTTGCTTTCATATGTCATGAGAGGTTTCTGGTCTTTTTTTTTTTTTTTTTTTAGCATTAAATTGACCTTATCTGTCAAACCCAAAGACTCAAGGCTGCAGTACAGCATTATTCCTTTGTTCTCAGAACCCTTTTACTACTTTATGTAGTTTTTAGGAAGCTAGACTTAAAAACTAATAACACAGTATCTCTTTCCACAAAAGATTTTTTCCTTCATCCTAAGCACTTTAAAATATTTCTTAATAAATCCCAACTGGGATTCATTTGAGTTGAGGAGTAAAATAGAGATGGTCTAACTGGTTCTTATTGAAGAGGGAAAAAATGGCTGGGGAATTTATTTGTTTTAGGTGTCTTAAGTTTCAGGAAAAATGTCCTCTCTTCTCTTCACCCAGAATGGTTATTCATTCTGAATAACTGAATCACAGAGCAAAAGAGAGTCTGGATGGAATAGGCTGCCATCTCTGCAACAAATGCAGGGATGTACATGAAGGGTCCCTTCATGTGGTCTAGGGCTGAGTGGAGATGGCGACGAGATATCTGGAACACACATGAGCACACTTTCCTAATGGAAGCTGTAACAGTGCAGTTCCTCTCCGATTAGCAATCTAAAATATGCAGTCTCTTTGTACCTTTTTTTCCCCCAGAAAGCCTGTTCCAGGTATGAACATCAGGATTCTAGGGGGAATAACTGATTCAGCTGAGATGAAAGAGCCAATAAAAATTTTAGCTCAGAGCTCAAGGATGCACTGAACCTAATGTGTTGAGAATAAACGTCACTGGAGAACTTATTTTATCTCTGACCCTCTAACTTCAATGGCTTCTAGGGCTCAGAACCTCTGACAGTACTGGGAGAGAGTTTCATTCTTTTGTAATTTCACATTAACCCCCAGAAGAAAAAAAAAAAATCACTAACCCTTCCCCACCATTTCTGTGACACTTCCATCTGGGTATCCAGATGGGAGCATTTCAGAAAGTCTGGAATGTGTAGACATTTCAGACACAAATTTCCACTTTCTTTTGCTCAATTAAAAAAAAAAAAAAAATTGTTACTACTCACACTTTGTTCATTCTTGAAAGTAACAATTGTGGTCACTCAGCCAAAATAACAACCCTGTCTTTCCTTATGGACGCTAGATGAGTGGTATCTACTGGAAATGAGATAAATGTATCTTAAGGTATCCTTGGAAACAGAGAACAGACTTGGAACAGAGGACTAAAAGTCAGAGATTACCAACTACATCTCTTGTTTTCTTCTCAGTGGTTTTAACTTCCCTTCTCTTGCTTGCTCCTTCAGATGCTCAACACTTTCTATCTGCTATGCTTTTCATTATTCCTTTCAAGGGTTAATTCCCAACTTCTCCATGAAACTGTCCTTTGCAATTCCAATACTATGTCTTTCTTCCTGCAAAAAACACAGGTTATGTATTGAGCAAAACTTTGTTTCTCTTTCATAGCACTACCCCTGTTGAGGGCTTCCCAGGTGGTGCAGTGGCAAAAAATCTGCCTGCCAATGCAGGGGATGCAGGAGATGTGGGTTTGATCCCTGGGTCAGGAAGATCCCCTGGAGAAGGAAATGGCAACCCACTCCAGTATTCTTGCCTAGAAAATTCCATGCACAGAGGAGCTTGGTGGGCTACAGTCCATGGGGTTGAAAAGGGTAGGACACGACTGAGCACGCACACACAAACACACACAACTGTTGTGCACAAAGATATCCAACAAGACATTTACTGAAAAGAGGAAGTACATCAGACCTAGATGTTGCCCTTAAGGAGCTCATAGCCCAGTACAGCAGGTAATTATAATAAAGGCTGAAGGAGCAAGAGAAATAAGGAACACAAAGACAAACTACTGTCCTTTATAATGTCATTTCAGACCGAGTAAAATCATGTGAACTTTGTGGACAAGGTGACATGTATGGCAGAGCTGTGTAGGATGGGTGAGTTTTGGGTCTTCAGAATTGGTGGGAAGGTCATTATAGATGTAGACAAGACCAGAGCTCCAAATCTGAAGGATGGAAAGTGTGCGTCATGTATGAAAAACATAGTTTACTTTGATTAGAGTGAAGGGTGGATTCAGAGACATAGTAGGGAACGGGATGACTGAGAAGCTTCAGGAGACAGATGATGGAGACTAAAGAGTTTACAAACATGCATAAGGAGATACGGAGGCTTCTGAGCAGAAGGGTTAAGTGCTTTAGAGTTGTGCTTCAGGAAAACTGATCCGGCAATAGAATGTAAGCTGAAATGGAGGTGGCAGACTTGCAGAGTTTAGTTAGGAGGTAACCATATAGTTCAGAATAAAAGTAATGAGGTTGTATCAGTGAAGATAGAGTTGACATATTGTAAAAGTAGAATTAGAACTTAGAAACGGACTAGAATTTGAATGGATGTGGAACATTGGGAAGGAGATTTCAAAGTTTTAAATTTGGATGACTTGAGAAGCATTAATATATGAAGAAAAGATGAAGAAAAGAGAGATGGGGAAGAGAAAAATTAATTTAGTTGAGGACATACTGAGTTAGGATTGCTGGTAACATATCCTTGAGATGGCCGGCATACGATTGGTTTATCATGTTTATCATGTTTATCATGAAGCTCTGTAAAAATCAGGAAAAAAGACTAACATAGAGACCAGAGCTGAAAGCACAAAACTGTTTGGACACATGTACAGGTAATGAAAGAAGATTCAGAGAAGAAAGAATAAATTCCCAGAAAGCAAGAAAAAAAAATCGGAAGACTACACTATCATAGAAAGCAATAATAGAAAGTTTTAATTAAAAAAAAGAGAGAGAGACTTAGCCAGCAATGTTGAATGCTATAATGAGTTCCAGGAGAAATATATGAAAATGATCATTGGATCAGGCATGGCAAATTATTAATTTTAAGAAAGCTATTTTTGAAGAAACCAAGCCTGTTAAAGAGTTAATTAGTAAGCTAGGAAGGGGCACAGAGAAAAGAGCCCTTGACTGGGAACCAGAGAACCTCAGTGTCAGCTTGGCTCTCCTGTTAAATGGCCATATGACCTTTTGACCTTTCTTAAACTATTTCCTAAACTTCAAAATTCTATAAAATCTCTGTCAACTCTCACTTTCAGAGGTTGAAGCAAGCTACTCATGTACCTAAACCACACAGTGACACTGAGCTACAAATATTTATTAGATACGTATCAATTTCACTAGTTGTAGTCTGTGTAAAACCGAGGCCCTTTCTGTTTCCTAATATAGAAAAACTGAGACTATGTTCTCAGAGTATTTCCTCCAAGAAGACCAAGATGATGAGGTTTCCTCCTCCAGTTCCTCCCATCCCCTATCATCCTTTACTTTTAAAAACTGAGCTAAGACATTATCCTCAGTTTATCCAGTGTCTTGTTCTAATGCTTGAAGTCAGAGAATGCCACCAAAAGCCTCTTTTTTGTTTGTTGAAATCATTTGGGTAATATTAATAATCAATCCCCCTAAATCATGGCTTTCCAGTCACATGTGATCATACACTAGTACAGGAACACTTCTTGAAACTCAGTGTCTCAAATCACATGCTCTCAAAATTAAACCAGAAATATGTTATCTGAGAAGAACCCAGATGCACTGAAGAAAGAACATTTGCTTTATTTGGTGGCCCTGTTTCTACTGGGATCCCTCAGCAATACAAACGCAGAGTTACTGTAATGTTAATGGTTACAAATCTTTTATTTAGGTCCAAACACATTTATGTTTGTTGTTGTTCAGGCATTAAGTTGTGTCCAACTCTTTGTGACCTCATGGACTGCAGCATGTCAGGCTCCTCTGTCCTCCACTATCTCCTGGAAGTTGCTCAAATTCATGTCCATTGAGTTGGTGATTCTAACCATCTCATCTTCTACCTCCCCCTTCTCCTCCTGCCCTCATTTTCCCCCAGAATTAGAATCTTTTCCAATGACTGGACTCTTTGCATCAGGTGGTACACATATTAAGTTAATGTTGAAGTAAAATAGTTCATTTTGACTGAATCCTCTGATTAAAGTTAATAAATACAATGGCTCACCTTAAATAAACACATTCAAATTAGGAAAACATTGTCTTGCTGAGACACCAGTAAGTTTTTCTGAAATTCTCATCTTGCCTTTCCTTCAAAGATGCTGGTGTGTTCTTTCCCAAGAATCCTTTCTTACTTGGTGTCATAGAAAATAAAGGACATTTTTAAAAGTTTTTTTTTTAATGCGTATAATTAATCTTTGAATTCAGTGGTGAAAGAGGGAAGAAAAGGATAATCAGGATCTATTTTGCACCTGTTCTATGCCAAACATGTTCACATACATTACCTTAAGCCTGACAATACTTTGTAGTAAATTAAGCTTTGATGTTCAAGTTGAGAAAACTGAGGCTCACAGGGGTTAAGCTATTCTCTCAAGGTCAAATGGAAAGTTATTAAAACTAGAATTGAAGCAACTGCTGTCTGACTCTGAAGCTCAAGCACTTTCTACTTGACCATGCAGTTTATTCTAATCAAAAATCCACTCTTGAGAGGGTCTTAGCATTTTAAGCATAAAAGACTATTATTTAGAATTTTTTTAAGATTACTAGTTAGGATTCTCAGGAACCTCCAAATTCTGTTATATGTGTACTGAATTCTACATTTGGAGGAAAAAAACACACACACAGAAACAGCCACCACCAACCACACACTCTTAGTTCTCCCTCTTAATTGAAATTCAGAACCGAGGACAGTTCCTGAGTCATGTTTGCAGGAAGTTGTCCTTGGATTCTGTTAGTGAGCTCACACCCCCATTCTTGACTTCCCAAGTGGCACTGAGAAAGAGAGGAGGAAATGTAAAAAAGTATAAGATGGGATCCTCTGACACCATGGTGGAAATTAGCACATTTCCCAGAAGACCAAGATAAAAATGCATGTGAGAAGAACCAGAGAACCAAACAGATGGGGCAATAAAATGGAGGCGGAATGAGCTCATCAGGATTCCCAGCACACGGTTTACCTCCATAGTGGGCTCTCAGCTAACCTGGGAGCCAGGAGACATAGTGAATGAGTGGGTGGTTACTATGCTGCAGCATGTTACACTAAGAGATTAGGTGGAGCTGATTCACAGCTGCAGATCTGCACGACTTTTCAAGTGAAGGAGATTCTGTGGGCCCTAATCTCTGCCACACATGTAACCACCCTCACGGGTGGCATGAGTCAGGTATTCAGGGTCCTTCAGGTAGACGAGGTTGCTGTGCTGTGAGTAAATCAAGGATGAAGCTCCATGTTGTCAAGAGCAGATTTCAATCCCAGCTATGGCCTCTCCTTGTGTGAAGGCTTACCTGCTGTATCACAAATGCTCTGCCTTCCCAGAGTCACCCTTGGTTACAGGTGGTTCACAACACAAAAGGAAAGAACAAGATTCTGGAATGTTCATCTTACGGAACAGTGATTCTTTCTCAAATCACCAGTCCTTGAGCATCGTCAGAAGGGCCTTTGGAGAGTCTGCTCTAATCCCTTCTTCTCATACACAAGGAAACTGATGTTGAGAGGAGAAATGGCTCGTCCCAAACCACTTAGCTAGTGACAGAGTTGGTATGAGGGCTCATTCCTGAGCGAGCACACTTTTCACTGCACCAGGAAAACAAAACAAAGCCCCAAATAGCATAGACCCTGTTCAGTAAGCCCTCTAATTATACTGCCTCTGAAGAGTATAACATCTTAAATGCCTGGGTCGTTCCATCTGGGCCTTGGCAGTTTCACTGGTAACAATCTTCGGAGAAACTTGAGTGAATACGTTGGGATATATGCTTTGTTATTTCTGAGTCTTCTTGTACACTGTTTTCTTCATTCAGGAGGAAATTAGAATTCTGGAAATACAGTCGATTTTATTTAATTATTAAAGGAACAAGCCTCTATTTCAAGTTGCAACTATGACTCTATCAGTCTATGCCAAGAAAGGCTATATGGAAAAATACAAGCATACTATCCTAATTGTCACATCCAATTAAGATCCACCAAGGCCTGTGAGTTAAAAAAAACATCAAACCTGTGAGTGAAAATTTGAAAAGTCAAAGCCTTATCTGAATAATTCTGAACATGTCTGGATTTGGTGCATTGTGGAATCATTTAAAATGTAACATTTTAAGTGCTTTGCAACTTTGTTACCTTCATTTTGCAATCTTTGTATAGGAGGGCTCATTTGAACTTGTCCAGTTTTTAAGGAGCTGAAGGAAAAAGGATGTAGGAGGAATGAATCTATTCAAGGTCATACTTACAATTTGAAAGGGAAACTTCCAGGTGTTGCTGACCAAGAGACATTAGCCCATCATGAACCCCCACCCCCTACATTTTTTACTAATGAATATTCTTACCGGAGCCATCCTTACTTCCACTGTCCTCTGCCTCTGGTGTTATGTAGACCGGATTTCCTGTCTCTAATGTTTATCCACGAACAGATTTTCATGTATAGAACTTTTCTGGTAATTTAGCAACATTATCCTTGAAAATCCCACAACTATTTACATAACAGAAGCTATTGTTTGAAGTGCAAAGCAGGTCAAAAATTCGGTTTCTGGAGATTAATCACTGCAGTCTATTTTACATTATCATAATAATTTCATTTATTTTGATATAGTTTGTTTTCAGAATCAACCTCAGCTTCTGTGCAGAAGTGACAAATCCATTTGTTTCGGGTATAATGGATAATATGATTAATGACCTTGCCACAGGATTTCTTGAAAACGGAGAAAAAAAGTAAAAGATTTCCATTTATAATGTGCAGTAAACCAGCTCTGTCTGTTGCTTTGCATCAAAATCTCTGTGAACTTCTTTGCAAACCACAGCCCAGATTCCGAAACCAATCTGCTCCTGCTTTGGGGGTTTCTCTCTGTCTCTGTTCCCTCTAAGAATCTGAGGACAGCGTCTCTAACGGGGACACTGGACACGGTGGGCACCCGCTTCCCGAGGGTGGGGCGCTGTTTCACCACGTTGGCACCATGGCGACGACTGCGGGTCGGATCAAGGCCCATGTGGCCCAGGCCTTGCTGCGAAGATCACCACCCGGCGGGCTGTCGCCGGGACCCGCACCAGACAGCGCTGCGAGTGGCCTCGCGACTCTGCACCCCAAGCTGGACGGAACGTGGCGCGAGGGCGACCCCCTCCTCGCCGTCGGCATCTGCTGCCTGTTTCTGGTCCCCGCAGACCTGAGAATTCTTTCCGAGACGGGACTGCGGACGCGACCTGTCGTGCCTCTCTTTCCCGCCTTTGGGATGAGGTGGCCGCGGCCCCGCCCCGTGGCCCACGCCGGCCGCGGGCGGGCGGGCGGCGACGGCAGCCCAAGGTTCGAGTCCCGCCCGGGGCGCCTCCTCATTTGTGAAACGGGGGTCGTCCCCGCCCGGGAGCTGAGGCGACCGCAGAGCGAGGCCTGGCGCCCTGAGAGCCGCCTCAGGGGCCGCAGGGGCACCAGGGGGCTCTCGGCGTCTCCACAGCGCACAACGCGGGCGTCCGAGGCGGGTTCCGAGGGGGCGCCTGGACTCGTCGGCCGAGGCTTCTGAAGGCACCCAGGACTCGTTTTTTTTTTTTTAACCTCAGCCGTCCCCTCCTGAGGACCGCGGGCCCCAGGCTCGCGACCCCGGCTCCGGCCCACGCGCCCGCCCGCCTGCTGGTACGCCGCTCCGCGAGTAGGCGCCCCCGCCCCGCCCCCGCGTGACGCGAGCCAGGCTGGGCCAATCAGAGCTCGCGGCGCCGCGCCCTACGCGCCGGGGCCCCCGCCCTTCCAGCTTAAGAAAGGGCGCGCGGGCCCGGCCGGGTCACAGCGCAGAGCCGGACGGAGTGCGCTGCTTCTGAGACGGCAGGCGGCTTCCGCTGGCTGCCGCGCTCACGTTGCCCTCGAGCGGCGAGCCCGGCCGCAGCCCACCGCGCAGGCGCCCCCCGCCGCGCGCCCCGACGGCGCCGGCTCGCCGGCCTGCCAGCGGACGCTGGAGTGAGCGCAGCGGCAACGGCGGGATGCTGGCGCTGCTGGCCGCCGGCGTGGCGCTCGCCGTGGCCGCTGGAGCCCAGGATGGCCCGGCGCCCAGCAACCGTTTCGTGTGCACGGCGTTGCCCCCGGAGGCGGCACGCGCCGGCTGCCCGCTGCCCGCGATGCCCATGCAAGGGGGCGCGCTGAGCCCCGAGGAGGAGCTGCGGGCCGCGGTGCTGCAGCTGCGTGAGACCGTCGTGCAGCAGAAAGAGACCCTGGGCTCGCAGCGCGAGGCCATCCGCGAGCTCACGGCCAAGCTGGCGCGCTGCGAGGGGCTGGCAGGGGGCAAGGCGCCGGGCCGGGCAGCCTCGGGCAAGGACACCATGGGCGATCTGCCGCGGGACCCCGGCCACGTCGTGGAGCAGCTCAGCCGCTCTCTGCAGACCCTCAAAGACCGCCTGGAGAGCCTGGAGGTAGCAGGGCACGGGGTCCCTGGGGGGACGCCCCCGAGGAGCGGGGCAGAGGAGGGGCGCGTGGTCTTGCCCTCTGGGCTGCGCAGGACACCGCCGCCCGGGCTCGCTCGGACGCCAGGCGAGCTGGGTTTGGGGTCAGGGGCGCTCTCGGTCTGGCTCCGAAACTTAACTTTCGTGGCTCGCATCTCTCCTCCCCACCCCTTTGCTGGAAGGAAAAGGTTAAATTCCCGCCCACCCCACCCAGCCGTGCCAGGCCTGCCAGCTGTGGGGCCATTCACTCCCCGAGGTCCAGCCTGGCGAGTGGGGACGGTCCCTTCTCTCTCTTTATAAATCTCCCAGTCTCCCCGAGCCGGACGCGCTCCTGGACCTTGTCTCAGGGGGTAGGCGGCTTTTGCGGGAGGTCAGCAGCCCCGGGCGTCCGGTGTTACCTTTTATAAATCAAATTCGGTTGGACCAGAGCAGGCGGAGGCCCCGCGGTCTCGGCAGAAGGCGAGCGTGGGCGGGTCACGGTTCACACCAGGCGCACCTCTAAGCTGGTTAACTTCAAAGACGCTGTCCCCCAATTGCGCGCACGGATCCTAGGGTGCCCCTCCGATTGCTCTGGGGGAAGAGACCTTCTTCCCTTCTCGGAAGGTGTCTACAGTTTGGAACTTTGAGAGAAATCTTCATTTAATTTCCATCTTTACTCTCCGCCCCGTTTAAGAAGTGTAGATGTTTCTGTTACACACGTTCACAAAAATACTTCTTAGCAAAACTAGATTTCAATTACAGGTGGTAATTATTGCAAAATTATTTGAGAGTTTCCTCTGGCATGATGGCTAAATACAGTATTTCCAGCATCTGTATATCCCTCGATTCATTATGATTAATAAGAGCTAACGTTTCTGGAACACTAAATATGCGCCAAGCATATTATCTAATTTTAACCCGTGCAACAACCCCCCCAGGCAGATCCTATAATCTGTTTTACAATTTGGAACACTTAGAGGGAGGGGTAGACAGCTCGCCAAGGACTGGTGGCTAGACAGCAGCCGGCATCCTCCAGAGCCAGCAGAATGGTAGAGGAATAAAAGAAATAGGAAGTGAGGATTTAAAAGCAGCATTAAAAGCGAAGGTTCCTGGAATTCAGACTAGCCCTGTTTTAAAGTTCTCATTTTCCAGTAACATCTCTGCAAGCATAGTCATGCACTTTGGGGCCCTACCGGAACTTGGAGGTTGCGGGGGTTGGGGAGGAGGGTGCTAGATGAAAGCTCGTCTTCTTTGAGGACCGTTTGATTACCTCTTAAAAAAAAAAATCCTAGCTGTATTTTGGTCCTTACTTGAGAATGATAGATGTTGGTAAAATTTTTGACTTTTTAGTGAGAGGAGGAACACAGCTTCCTGGGAAGGGAAATGAAATTACTAAATTTAAAATATTGCAGCAGAGTAATTGCTGTTTGACTTTGAAATCCTTTCCGTACCCCCCACCCCCCACAAATGAGTGAAATGCTCCCGTTCCCGCCATTGGCACGGTTTAATATTCCTATTTGGGAAGCTTCTCCCTATGTGGTGGGGGCCATTAGAGCTCCATTTCACAGTTCCTTTTTAAACTGGCCCTAATACTTCTCCCGCCTGTGCCCCCCACCCCCTTCCCTCCTCCACCGAAAGCACCAGCTCCGAGCGAACGTGTCCAACGCGGTGCTGCCCGGCGACTTTCGGGAGGTGCTCCAGCGGCGGCTGGGGGAGCTGGAGAAACAGCTGCTGCGCAAGGTGGCCGAGCTGGAGGACGAGAAGTCCCTGCTCCACAACGAGACCTCGGCTCACCGCCAGAAGACGGAGAGCGCCCTGAACGCGCTGCTGCAGAGGGTGACCGAGCTGGAGCGAGGTGAGCGCCGGGCTGGTGTCTCTGCCGCCCCCTTGCGGCCGTCAGTCAGCCGCCTCTCCACCCCCACCCCTCACCACCCCCCCGCCCCGCCCCCAGCCCATCGTCTTGGTATTTGGCTGCAGTGTAAGGGGGTGAAGCGGGGGTCAGAGCAAGGGAGGGCAGGCCCGGAGGAGCCCGCGGCACTGCCATCTTGCCCCCTGACAGACACGGCCACTTGGGACCCTGAGGGAGTGGTCACTGCTAGACCCCTGCCTGGTGACTCTTGGCCGGGAGCTCTGCTCCTGAGTTTGCCCGGTTCTGAGACTGCTCTCCCGTCCTCACCTCTGATCCTCCAATGCTGGGGCAGAAAACCACCGGACTCCTTACCATCCCAGCCGCAGCCCGCCTCTCCCTCCTGCCTCTCACCTCTCAGGCCAGGTGTTGCTGTTTCAACCTGAGTCATCTGGCGGTGCACAGAGTTTGCCCTGTCAGCACTGGTCAGAGACTCAGTGGAGATGGAAGGGGCGCTGCTAGCGGCTGGAATGGTCCTGGATTTCATTACCTGTGCTCAGACCCGTTGTCAGCAGTGATTGTGGCCCTGCCTGCCTGGTGGTTCCTGGCTGTTTGAGCAAACAGTCAGGGGGACTGATAACAGCCATCTCTGGCATTAACCCTGTCCCCAGCCCCACTGGCATTGTCCATGAAAAAGCAAGACACTCAGGATCCACTCGTCCAGTCTGATTCCTGACCTCCTGCCCCACAGGCATTTCAGTCCCTTCTTAACCAGACCCTGCAGCGGACTCTGAGTCTCTTTCTCTTCTCTGCTCAGATTCTGGTGGGCGAGTTTCTCCCACAGGAAACAGGAAGGGCAGGGATCAAGACTGTGTTGGGTGTGAAGTTTAGGTTTGCTGGTTGTGGGTATAGGATTATAACCTTTCAAATGCACTAACCGGACAAGGGCAGCTTCTGATGACTCAGTTGTATGATTTGGCAGGTGAATGTCCAGTGGCAGAATGTCTGAGTACTCTTCCAGCCACGTCGGCTCAGCTGGGCCAGATGGAGGCTTCCAAGGAGAGAGTGTTTCTGTTTCATCTGATTTCGTTGTTTTTTCAGCAGCATCCCCAAAGTCAAAGGGTTCCTTCATCCCTCTCCTGCTCTCTTCTTCCAGGAAAGCCCATTCTTCCTTCCTTACCATTATTATTGCACTTGGATTCTTGAGTTTAAAAAAGTCCTCTCTGCCTCACCTCCCTTGCTGGGTGACCTCAGGAAGCTCCTTAGGTCTCAAAGGCCTTCCCCAAAGGGAGAGCAGCTGCAACTTAGCTCTCTATCACTGGGCAGGAGGAGAGGAAGGCACCGTTGGGGCCAGGGATGGGTGGCTCACCTTCCCTTGCCCAGCTTCGCCCTCGTGGGACCTGAAGGCTGAGGGAACGGGCACACTGCAGTTACTCAGTATCTTGATGGGAGGGTATGGCTGCAGAGTGAGGGGAGGGCTTTGTCAGAGACCTTGGTGGCGGTGTACCTCGCTTGGTCTGGTGGCTGAGTTGCTACGAGGAAGTGGGTTAAAGGAAGCAGGTTAGTAGAAGTCTACTGAGTCGAGTGTGGGAGACAGGACTCTTGTTATACCCATTTCATAGATGAGAAAGAGTGCTCCGAGGTTCTCAGCCAGACCTGTCATCTGTCTCGGGGGAGAGGGGATCGAGGTGGGGCCCAGGCCACGGGCTAATGGATGGCAACAGGCACATAACCCCGCCCCTCGCCATCTTGTTCTGGAACTCCAAGGTGGTTCTGAGTTTCACACGGCTGCCTCCAAACTCCTCCATCGTGGCTTTGGCCACCCAGGGGCTGCCCCTTTGTGACTCTCCCTCCCAACCTTGATGTGTCTGTTTGCAGCCAGAAAGCCACAGTCAGGCCTCACCTCAGCCAGTCTGATTCCTGCACCCACGCTCTTAGGTGCTGCGGAAAGCCCGCAGAGCTCACGTGGCACAGAGGGGAGGTCCGTGTCCAGACTGGAGCTGGACTCCACAAGGACAGGGCCATTCTTGCAGAGCCTGCAGACCCTGGCGGTGAGCAGTGGCTCAGGGTCCGCTGCCTCTTGACCCCTGGACTAGAGCTCTAGAATCCTGTGTGCTCCGCCCAGCCCCGGGGTGAGTCTTTGAGGAAGGTGATCATTTGTCTTCTGAGCAGTTCTCTGTCTGTCATGTATGTGACAGGTGTGAGCAGAGATGGAAGCTGCCAGCCCCCAAATGTACCATGAGTAGAAAGCACACTGTGTTCCTTAGAAGCATCCTGCTGAGCCCAGGGGAGACGGACCTCAACCACACACGGAGGGGGGCCCTGGGGGTTCTCTGGCCTTCCGTGCACCATTTCCTGCCTGTTGAGTGCCTGTTTTGTGCCAGATGCCAGGCTCTGAGCTCCACGTTCTATGTCTCCTGTAATCCCCCGACAACCCAGTGAGATGGGATTTGGTTAGATGAGGGACTGAGTCAGAACTGAGTGACGCCCGCTTTCACGTGGCCGGCAGACTGCAGAGCTGGGGTGGTGGTAGGCGGCAACCCCCAAGGACCAGAGTCACGGAGACTGCAGCCTGGAGCAGCATGTGGGCCTCAGCCGTGCTGGGCGGGAGGCTCCTCCCAGCCCAGCGCTGAGCTTCCAACCCTGCGTGTGGATGCTCCTGCCTCCCAGGTCCCAAGGGTGCTCATTTTCTTTACTGGGAGACCTGCTCATCTGTGGAGGCCTCTGGACTCCGGGCGCTCCAGCCAGGCAGAGCCCAGCTCAGAGCGGAAGTAAATGCTGGAACCCTGTCTCTTAGCCCCAGGCCGCTCCCCATCCTTGGCTTGTCGGCCACCTGCAGTCTCTGATTTATCGGTCAGGCCCTTTAATTCCTTAATTGGTTTTAACTAAGTTTCCTCTGAACCTCCAAGCTGTTTTATATGAATAGAGGGCGCCGGCTTTCAGGGTATGGCTGCCCCTCTGCTCTCCCAGCGCTGATGGAACCGATCTGTTATCACTGGGCTAATGATATTACCGACCCCGAGTCTGATCAAATTAGCAAGCCTGCCCACCTGCAAGGAGAGAAGCCATTTCTCTCTATTAGATAATCACATCCCATGAAAACACAAGCATTTGCACATTAAGTATTTGCAGCTGCATGTCTTAGGAAGTGCAACTTCTGTTCCTGCCTCTGTCATTTGCAGGCTGTGTGACCTGGGGTAAGTTGGTGCCTTTCTCTGAGCCTTGGTGCTACCACTGTACAATTTGAAAAATCAGGGGTCCAGGACTTTCTGGGTCTCTCAGCTTTGCTTCAGCTTCACAGGGGGTCCATCTCAGCATAACCTCTGGCCTGGCCCTGCCCTCAGCTTTTCCAGGCAACAAGGTCTTCCCATCCCTCTCCCGGTGCTCCACAGCCTTGGGAGGTCAGGAGGGCTCAGTCAAGACTGCATAGTCAGCAGATAGAAATAAATACTACATGTGAAGCTTAGACTCTGATGTTTCTACATTGCCCATTCCAGAGAGGTCGGAAGGGTGACAGCGGGCCCTGCAGCCTTCCATGGTGGAAGGTCCTCGGGTGGGGTATGAACTGTGCACCAAAGAGCTTCTCTCGCGTGTCTGTGTTCCTCACTGTGGCAGAAAATGAGTCTGGGGTGGGACTTCCCGGGCAGTCCAGCGGCTAAGACTTGGCTTCCCAATGCAGGCAGTGCAGGGTCAATCCCTGGTTGGGGGAGCTGAAATCCCACACGACTCAGGGCCAAAAAACCAGGACATAAAACACAGAAACATTATTGTAACAAACTCAATAAAGGCTTTAAAAATGGCCCACATCAAAAATCTTTTTTAAAAAAATGAGACTGGAGGCTCGTGGTGGAAAATGGTTCATCCATTCTGGCTCCTGTTCTCCAGAGTGCGGCGAGGAAGGAGCAGATTTCATTCACTGGTGACATAGGCAGTGTGGTTCCAGGCCAAGAGGGCCTGCCTGTCTTTGACGGAAATGAGGATCCTCTGGCCCCTCGTCAGCACTTAATAAATACTTGTTGAAGGAGTGACGGGCATTTAGGTTCCTTCCCTGGCAGCATCTGGTCCCCAACAAGAGAGAAGCTTTTGCTGTGACAGTGCAGAGAGTCTGCAGTCCCCTGCAAACGCTGGGATCTGTGATGAGCACACAGGGGCTTGTTCCCCTGTGTGTTTAGTTATGATGTTGTTAATTTCAAGCTTCAACCAAAACTGTACCAAAAATGACTTAGAGTCATTTTTGAGAGTTTCAGTTGTTTGCCAAAGGTTTTGGAAGTGCCACATGCTTGGGGACAGCCCCAGGTAGGCCCCAAGGGATCAAGGCTCAGGGAGGGTGGGCTCACCTCAGTGGGTCAGGAGTCCCTGCCTCCTGCTGGAAATGGGTCAGTAAACTTGGTTTTCTCTCGAGGAGGGATGGGCAGGTCCTGAGCAAAGCAATTCACTCATGGATTTAGTCCAAAAGCCACTTTTGAGTTCAGCTGTAGTGTCGAGTCACGGATGCCTGAATCCTTTACCTCGGGCGGTGGCAATTCTTCTGGGGGAGAAGTGACATGGACTCGTTGGTGGACGAGTGTTTATGGAGCGCCAAGGTCCCACCTCCAAGCCCAAGTCCAGCAGGCCCCCGCCCAGCCCTGCTGAAGGGGCCAAGATTTCTAGGAAACAGCAGAGGCAACAAGACATGGCTGAGGAAGGGTTTTTGGCTTAGTGTAACCAGAAGGTTAAATCCAGCGTGCCTCTTCCCCCTTCCTTGAGCTTCCAAGAGCAAAGATGTGCCTGTTTCCCACTTCAGCACCTTGGACAGCGGCCAGTCTGTAGCAGGTGCGCTGTGCTTAGGGGGCCCGCTTGCAGGGAGGGGGTCCAGGTCAACTGCTGCTCTGGGCTGTGCTGGTTTTGGGGAAAGAGATGGGGGCGCTCACACGCTGTCAACCCCTCCTCCCCATCCTGCTCGCCCCACTACCACCCCCAGGCAACAGTGCTTTCAAGTCGCCGGATGCGTTCAAAGTGTCCCTGCCCCTCCGCACGAACTACCTGTATGGCAAGATCAAGAAAACACTGCCTGAGCTGTACGCCTTCACCATCTGCCTGTGGTTGCGGTCCAGCGCCTCGCCGGGCATCGGCACCCCGTTCTCTTACGCCGTGCCCGGGCAGGCCAACGAGATCGTGCTGATTGAGTGGGGCAACAACCCCATCGAGCTGCTCATCAATGACAAGGTGAGCTCACTGGGACAGCTGCCACCCTCCCCCCATCCCGGCAGCCACCGAGGTTGGGATGTTGCAGGAAGTCTGACATCTGACCACAAGGCTATCCTCTCCCCAAAGGGGATGGTTTGGCCCTGACTCAGTCCCACTCTGGGCAGGTGACCGGGCAGGGGGCAGGGGGCCAGGCAGCTGTAGCTTGTGGGGATCCAAGTGGTGAGTCCCACCAAGAAGCCACGGAGGGTCCAGGCACAGAGGCCTCAAAGGATCAGAATGAACTGGGCCTCCTCGGGACAGCCTGAGTTTTCAGGGGCCCTCAGGCCAGTCAGTCAGGGCGGTTCCCCAGGAATAGGGGAGGGTGTGTGTTTGTGTATGTGTGCAATTGTGTGATATTTCTCATTAGCATGTCTTTTGGGGGCAGGGGGAGCTTGAAATACATTTACATTCAGTAGAATTTATACTTTTTAGTTCAACCAGTTTTGACAAATGCATAACTGTGTAGCCACCACGATTAAAATATAAAACAGTTTCCTCTTTCCCCAGATTTCCTCCTCCCCTTTTTTAAATTGGAAGATAATTGCTTTATAGTGTTGTGTTGATTTTTGTTCCCTTTTATAGTCACCTGCTGCTCCCACCCCAGCCTGTGGCACCACCCATCTGTCTCCCCTCCCTCCAGTCCTGCCTTTTCCAGAGTAAATGTCCCTTTTTGATAGACTGGCTTGTTTTGACATTCAGGAATGTGGTCTCTTTAAGAGATCAGCTCTGGATGTCTGTGGGACCCTCCTGCAGCCTCACTCAATGTAAGGCGGGCTGCACGTCACCCAACATGCAGCCTCACATCCTCCTTCCTGGGGCTGAGCGGCGGATGGCTGCACAGCCCCAGAGGGCTCACTGGGCACTCGGCCCCCACCCTGCCTGTCTCTACTGAACTGCTCTGGCTGGAGTTTGTTTAAGTGGGAAGCGCTACAGAATCCACCTGAGGGGCTCCTTCCGGCAGTGACCACGTCCTTGAGCTGGGGATTAATTGTTCTAAATGACGCGCTTGGACGAAGCAGAGCCAAGAGCCTTGTTTTCCTCTTGGGTTTGATGTCGTGTAAACAGCCAATTCCTGGGAGGGAGCTCCGGGTTGCTAGGACACCAACAGTAACAACATGATGCTTGATGGCAGAGCTGGTCTGTAGAGGAGTTACAGGACCTCAGGGAGATGGTGTGGGGTGGAAGGGCCCTGTATGCACTCCTACCCTCCCCCTACCCTCACACATAATGGTGGGTGGCCTGCCCAGGGGGACACACACATGCGTAGATCCCCAAGTGTCGCGATGGCTGTTGGGACCCTATCAGCAGAGTGTAGGTGCCTGGTCTGAGTGTTTTCTAAAGAAGTTGCCCAGTAGAGCTCTGACTTCCTTTTGCGTTCTCCAGCAAGGGGCGTTCAGAATGAGCATGGGAGCAGGGAGCTGTCCGTCTCATCTGCTTGGTCTGCACAGTATCCCAGACCCTCAGCCAAGCCAGGATCCAAGTGTGTCCAGTTGAGAGCAGGGCCCCCCTGGGGTTAGGGGCTTGTACTCAGCCTGCCCCTTTCCCCTTAAGAGTCTGTGACATATATGGTGTCTCCAGTCCAAGGGTCCCCGTGAGCTGGCAGGGTTGGGTGTGTTACCCACAGAGCAGAGAGGGGGAGATCAGAAGGGACCACTCCCCCCAATGAGAGCAGCAGTGGGCTCAGGGCCTCCAGTCCCCACAGGTCCGACTCCTAGGAACCCCGAGGGGCCCTCACCTGCATGTTGCCACCCGCAGGTCGCCCAGCTGCCCCTGTTTGTCAGTGACGGCAAGTGGCACCACATCTGTGTCACCTGGACAACACGGGACGGCATGTGGGAGGCCTTCCAGGATGGGGAGAAGCTGGGCACCGGGGAGAACCTGGCCCCGTGGCACCCCATCAAACCGGGCGGTGTGCTCATCCTTGGGCAGGAGCAGGTGAGTGGCAGCTGGCTACGCATCACACAGCTGTCTCCCCGCCCAGGGCCCCGCCCAGCCCTCTGCCTGCCGGACCTGGCCTTGGTCACTGCGGCATGATAGCCAGGCTGGACACCTGGGGTCCCCTCTGGCCTAGCTCGGGCTGTCCTGTGGCCTGAGTGGGTGAGGGCGGGGATGGGGACACGTCCTGCCCTTCCTAGCAGGGACCAGGTTGCTGTGGTGGGTTCTGTAGATTCTAGAGTGGAGTCTGTCCAACACAGGCAGGAGTGTCCCTGGAGCCCCAGGGACCCTGGGCCATCTCTGACCCTTTGGCCTCTGCCTGCCGGTATATTGACTCGGGATGCTGGGCCCTGACTGGTACTGGCATCTTCCAGGGGCTCCTGGCTCAGGGTCATGATCTTGATCCCCAGCACAGCCACCTGGGTAACCACATCAATGGTTGAGATGGGTCGGGGGCTCAGAGGCTGCCCTCAGAAAACTCGCCCCTGGAGCAGAGGGCAGAGAAGAGTTCACATCTCAGCCCGTGTTTGGGATTTGCTGGTGGAAATCAAGGGAATAGACCCCGGTCCTCTGGGGGACCTTGAGTCAGGGCTCTTGGCTCTCTCCACACCACCACCCACTGCCGCCACCAGACACTTCTGTTACTTCTCCCCTGGGAGGGGCTGGTAGTCGAGCGACCCGGGTCCAGTTCCAGCTCAGGGGCCTTGGAGGATCTCTCTCATTAGTCTCCCCTCTGTAAAGTGGGGTGGTTTGAGCCATGCCCTCTCCTGGGCCTCACGAGCCCTAGACCTTTGGAAGCAGCAGGACTCAGTGGTCACGGGGTGCCATCTGAGTCAGAGGAGTCCGCCCCTGCCCCACGTCCCTTCCAAGCTGGCACTCCCCCACCAGGCCAGTCACACGCCTGGGAGAAGGGACAGACACGTCCGCCCCCGAGCCTGCCCCCACACACTCCGACCCCCTTCCCCAGGACACAGTCGGTGGAAGGTTCGACGCCACGCAGGCATTTGTCGGGGAGCTCAGCCAGTTCAACATCTGGGACCGCGTCCTCCGCGCACAGGAGATCATCAACATCGCCAACTGCTCCACGAACATGCCGGGCAACATCATCCCCTGGGTGGACAACAACGTGGATGTGTTCGGAGGAGCTTCCAAGTGGCCAGTGGAGACCTGTGAGGAGCGTCTCCTTGACTTGTAGCCACCCGCCCCTTTGTCCGGGAGGCAGGGGCCGAGCTGTTCCCCTCACGCCCCCAGTGGAACTGCGTGCGAACCTCCTGCCACAGTGGGCGGGGGGCCCTCAAAGCCCCCTCCCAGAGCATCTCTAAGCCTGAGGCTCTGTGGCGGCATCTGTCACCAGCTTATCTGTTCCGAACCACGATTTTGTTGGTTTGGGGCGGGGAGGAAGCCCTGAGCCGCAGGTGGACGGATTCCTGACTCCTGCCGTGGAGGGACTCCTGCTCAGAACCCCTGTAAACGCTAGTGCGCCCCAACCCTGCCCGCTCTCACGGATCCCTGGTGTCTCGTGTGCGCCGTCTGTCCGTCCCCTTCGAAGGCTATGCATCATTCTGCCAGAGTGGCCGTGTCCCTGTTGTGTCGCACACACCCTTGCTGTCAGCTGAGCACGCAGCGAAGCCCCTCCCCTTCTCCCCCTCACCCCCCCAAAAAAGGGTCTTTCTCTTGGTGTTCTTTATGCTGTGAATCTTTCTGTCCCGGGAGCTTCTGAGCTTGCGGAGGAAGGCAGGCTGTCCGGACACTGCCCTGCCTGATCTCCGAGGTGGAGGGCGCATCCATGGCTCCAGGGAGGGGGCTGTGAACGGGAACCCTGGACACAGAGGGGCCCGGGCTGCTGTCCCCCCACCCTCTGACCTGCGCTTTGGCGGAATCCTGGCTGGCTTTGAAGGGTGTCTTTTTCCCACTGGTGCCAAAAGTTCAGTTGCAGCTTTTACAACCATGCCGTGTGGTTGGGGAAATTTATTTTTTTTTTACCACCCCTACTCCCCCAAACAGAAAAGAGCAGCCATTAACCCGCTCCCGGTTTTGTGACGTCTCGCCCCACTGTGAGGCACGTGCTTGTTTTAATTCACGTGGGTTCCTGTGAGCATCCGACTGTCTCCACCATTTCCCCCAGAACTTCTTCAGGAAACGGATGTCGTTGGGCTGGTGCCTGCTCAGTGACTCCAGGCTGCTTATAGTTTATTGGACAGAGGTCATCATTTATTTTAAAAGATAGATGTGGTTCAGTGGGGAAATTTATACAGCTAAATATTATATATTTTATTTTTCATACATGTTCAAAGTGCAGATCTGTGAAAGTTCCATTTGTAGGACCAAGCTGACATGCCCACCCTAACACTGTATGCTACAAGAACTCTTCTGATGATGGAATTTTGATTAAAATGCACTGGAAGACAGCCTCGGTGTCTGCTTTCTCCATGTCTGGGGCTGAGGGGAGGGAGCGTTGGGGCTTCGCAACCTCTGGCGGAAGGCTGGCTTCTCTGGCAGCCTGGGCTGGGCCCCAGAGGGCAGCCGCAGGGGAGCGGAGAAGGCTTAGGGGAGGGTGTGGTGCTGGACTGCCTGCACCTCCCCAGCCCCAGCCAGCTCAGTCTGGGGGTGCATTGCAGGTTCCACCCAGTCTCTCTGTCCCCAGCCTATCCCTGTCATCTCGACTGGGAATCCAGCTTCACTTGATGACCCTGCCCTAGATGGGACACCTGTTCAGCACCTACTCTGTGCATTGTTCTTGTTTAGTCGCTAAATCGTGTCCAAGTCTTTGCAGGCCTGTGCACTGTAGCCCTCCAGGCTCCTCTGTCCATGGGATTTCCCAGGCAAGAATACCAGAGAGGGTTGCCATTTCCTTCTCTAGGGGATCTTCCTGACCCAGGGGTCGAACGCACGTCTCCGGCATGGGTAGATGGGTTCTTTACCACTGAGCCACCAAGGAAGCCCTCTCGGTGTATGCTCTGCCATAAAATCTCATTTAATCTTATGCACAACCCCCTGAAAGAGTTCACCCCAGTTGACAGGTGAATATGTAGAACAATTAAAGCAGTGACTTTGGGAACACACAACTGACCCGGGGGCGGAGCTGGGACCCAAGCCAGCCTGTGACTCTGAAGGTCCCTCCACCCCCACCGCCGCCATCTGGCTTTTGGCCCCGAGGGGACCTGCCAACGTGCCGTGCCAGCGCCTCTCTCTGTGTCCACTGGCCCTGACAGGTGTGTCAATGCTTTTCCTCATCTCCCCCAAGGTCAGGAATGCCCCCTCTCACAAGCACTTTCTACTTTGTATCTTTATTCCATTTCAGCAGCTGCAGAGTATAACTCAGTTTGTCCCTTTCCCAAATGGAAATACCTGAATGTTTTAAGGGCGCAGAGTCCAGTCTTGGAACCAAACGACAGCGTGGGCTGGGTATACTCAATACTGAGGCCGCAATGGAAGTCATGACTTGTAAAACCAAGCTCATCCCTGGGTCGCTGAGGTCCCTGGAGTCCACTTTCAATGTTGTGTATTATGACCTGGCAGGAACTCAAGCAATCATTTGTATTAGGCGGAACATGAAATTGGGCCAGATTCCTTGCTTGGGGACCCGTGGAATCCAAAGTGCTGAGATCAGGTGGAGAGTGGTTTATTTGGAAGCTCCTTCATGATGAAACCAGCCGCTGCTCAGATTTCCCCCTGAACGGCGCTGAGGAGTTTTCTTATTTCTTACCCATGCTAGGCACTGGGCTCGCCTTACCTGATTCCCTGACACGGCCTCTTCCAGGAGCAAACCTTTGCATCAGGGCTTTGAACCCCTGCTGAGTCAGATAATTTCCTTCCTGCAGTTGGAGAAGCTCTGAACCCAGAACGTGGGACCAAAGTACTCCTTCCAGAACACTGAGCTCTGCCACAACCCAAGATCCTGCATGCTGCAACAAAGATCAAAGACCCCCTGCCACAGCTGAGACTTGGCACAGCCGGAAAAAAAGGCTGTAGGCGGTCAGTGCTGGGGGCTGGGCACAGGGGTCTTCTTCCTTCATGATTCCTTGCTCCACATTCAGCCGCGAACGAACCAATGTGGCCATTGACCTCAACCTCGATGGCTCAGAGAACCACCAGTTGACTGCCTGAGGTTGGTGTTGCGCAGTCACACGGCAGCGATTTGATTGTTACAGGGGACTTCAATGTAACAAGGCAGCCTGTCAAGGCCGGGACTGCGCATGTTTGGTTATGTGACTTTGGCCTTGACAGGCTGCTGGCTTCCCACTGTTTTCTCTGGGAAGCACTAGGCAAATTTACCGGACGGTTTTACTTCTCTCTACAAAGCAGTAGTCCTGGTCTCTGTAGTTGTCAGTGCAAATATTCACGAGCACATTTTAAAACCTTGTTCAAGCAGAAATAAAACACAGAAGACTAAAGCTTGTGGGTAGATTGACATTTCCTTGTCACTCATCATATACCAGAGACCAGGTCCTGCGGGAATAATGCACCCCAAACCCTGGCTTTCTGTGCTTAAGGGAGTGGCATGGGTCATGAAGGGTCTGTATCCTGGCTCAAGACTCAAGACTCAAGACTGGCAAGAAATACTGCATTTACTTTCTTTGAAGTCTATTTATCATCAGATACCATATATATAACAGACACGTAATGCATAGGCACAGTTTAAAAAGTAATCATAAATTGAGTACCAACAACCAACAGCTCTATTTGAGAAATGTTTGTTCAGGAACCTCCCTGGTGGTCCAGTGCCTAAGACTCCACGCTTCCAAGGCAGGGCGCCTGGGTTCCTGCCTGTCTCTTGTTCTGTCACTAAGTCCAGTCTGACTCTTTGTGACCCCATGGACTACAGCAGGCCAGGCATCCCTGTCTAGGGACAGTGGAATGACTGGTATCTGTCTGCCCCCAAAAGGGCAATGGATCTGACTGGGTGGGCGGGGCGTAGCTCTCCGAAGTCCTTCCTTTGGGAACAGGCACTATGAGCCCTTGGAGTTTCTGCTGTTTTGAACTGGCCGGTAAACCTTCGGTTGGAACGGGGTGGTCCCCTGGGGTCGGCCACGCCCACGGAGGTTGACCACGCCCCCTGGAGACAAGGGCACGCCCAGTTCCTTCCCAGCCGGCTTTGTCTTTCTACCCCCGGGGACCAAGGGCCACACGGTTGCTGCAGACACAGCCGTAATTTTCCCCAGGGCAGCAGCGCTGGTTCCCAAGCCACCCGTTAGAAGCCAGGGCCTCTGGCAAAGCAGAAGAATCGAGGTATGGCTTGGTCGTAGTTTGCAATCAAAAAGATCCATCCTCTTGGACCCAGGATAGGTCTGCGCAGCGTAGGTGTGGCGAGGTGAGCTCAGGAAACACCCCCACCTCCACCCGCCCTCACCCCCGACCTCGTGGACAGAGTCCCAGGTGCCTGTGGTCCCTCAGAGAGGAGCTTTCAGAGCCCAGGGACCTCTCCTCCTAGCCCCACCTCCTGTTCTATTTTAGGAGTTTCCAGTGCAACAAATAGGAAAATGGAATAAATAAATATATTTTTGCTTCCAGCCTAGAGAGGAGGCAGAGTGGAGAGGGCTCTGAGGAAACTTTCAGAGCAGTGTCTCCTGAGAACATTCAGACTGGCTCCCAGCTCGGGGAAGGTGGGGGCCCTGCTTACCTATGAGGAGACTGAGCCCCCAAATTTCTAAAACAGCTAAGATTGAATTCCAGGCCTTTAGTACATTCTGTGTGCTTGGTCTGTACACCTTCTCTTAATAATACGATGTAACCTTTTTGTTTGTTTTTTTGTTGCTAAGTCATGTCCGGCTCTTTGCGACCCCATGGACTGTAACACACCAGGCTCCTCTGCCTGTGGGATTCTCTAGGCAAGAATACTGGAGTGGGAGCCATTTCCTTCTCCAGGGCATCTTTCCAACCCAGGGATCGAACCCACATCTCCTTCTTGGCAAGTGAATTCTTTACCACTGAGCCACCAAGGAGGCCAATCTTTTTTTCCACTAGAATGTAATTTAAAATATTGGTCTATTTACAAATCAAGGTGTGTACATGAAGCGGCTGACCTGGAAACCCCAGGTGAGGGGGCTGGCCTGTGGCGAGAGCCCTGATTCCTTCCTCAGGCTTCTGCAGGGAATGCTGAACCCCTTCTCAGCAGCTCAGAGTCTGCTTCCCTGGCTTCTCTCTGCTGAGACACTGTCCAGGCCCTGACCCAGATTCCAGTTAAGCCCCAAGCATGTCCGCACTTTGGAAGCACCCGAGAGCCATTGTTCACAAACTCTCAGCTGGTGACAGCTGGTCGGGGAGGGCCTCCTGGCCTGACGTGACAGCAGGCCTGGGTGGCTGGCTTCTGGGTCCAGCTGCTCTTGCTGTGTGTCCTTGAGCAATCCACTGCTCCTCTCTGGGCCACCTGGACGGTGGCCTGGAGCTCCTGACATCGCTTCAATCTGGAATCCAATTGAGGGGGTGGTCTTTACAACAGTTCCTCCTGATGATGCTCCAGGGCAGCTGACCTTTAGTTAAGCTGCCTGACTTTCCCTAAAAAGGCAGACAAGTCTGTTATTCCCATTTTACAGATGAAAAAACTGAGGCTCAAGAAAACCAAGGAGCTTATTAGTGCAGAGGCCCACCCAGAATCTGGCCCTGGACATGCCATCCTGAAGGCATGTTTCAGGCAGAAACCCAGGGGATGGGCAGAGACGGGGCATGTGCCCCTCTCGGTAGAGGAGTTATTACTGGAAGCATCTGCGTGCCCCCTGGAGACAGCCCCCAGGCCATCTGCAGGCACCCAGGACAGAGTCCTGTTTCCCTCCCTACCTGGCTCTCTCTTTCTCTCTCTCTCTCTCTCTCTCAATCAGCAAATATTTGCTATTGTTCATGAGCTGCTGCCATGGTTACAGGCATCCCGGGAGCCGAGGGTCCAAGTTGGACTTTAAACTCTTTAAAATTCAAGACCTAGAGTAAATAGCTTCTCGAAACCTCAGTCCTGCAGTCCCCATCATGCCATGCTTTAAGCCCTTTGCTGGCTGAGGGGTGGGAGAGGTGAGGAGGGACCCCACAGGCCTGAGTAGGGGAAGGAGAGCCACAGGCCCCACTTCCAGCCCCAGGGTTGACCCCTGCTCTGAAAAGTGCCACCCCTAGGCAGCTTCCAGTGACCCCAGCGGACTGAATTCTAATGAGACTCCCTCCACCTCAGCTGTGGATCCTGAGTGAGTCAGGCTTCTTTGAGCCTTAGTTTGCTCATCCATAAAATAAGGGTGATTATAAAATAAGCACCCCCAGGACTTTTTTTTGAAGTATAGTTGATAAACATTGTTGTGCCAATCTCTGCTGTACAGCAAAGTGACTCAGTTATACGTGTATGTACATTTCCTTTTTTTATATTCTTTTCCTTTCTGGTTGATCACAGGGTATTGAGTATAGTTTACTGTGCTGTACAGTAGGACCTTGTTGTTTATCCATTTTAAATATAATAGTTTTCAGGGACTTCCCAGGAGGTGCAGTGACTAAGACTCTGAGCTCCCATTGCAAAGGGCCCAGGTTCAAGCCCTGGTCAGGAAATTAGATCCCTCATGCCACAAATTAAAAAAAAAAAAAAAAGAAATCCCAAGTGTTGCAGTTGCAGATTAAAAATTCTGAGTGCTGCAACTAAGACCCAATGCAGCCAAATAAATATTTTTAAAATAATAAATAAATAAATGTAATAATTTGCATCTACCAACCCCAATGGCACCCCACTCCAGTACTCTTGCCTGGAAAATCCCATGGATGGAGGAGCCTGGTAGGCTGCACTCCATGGGGTCGCTAAGAGTCGGACACGACTGAGCGACTTCACTTTCTCTTTTCACTTTCATGTATTGGAGAAGGAAATGGCAACCCACTCCGGTGTTCTTGCCTGGAGAATCCCAGGGACGGGAAGCCTATGGGGTCGCACAGAGTCAGACACAACTGAAGTGACTTAGCATAGCATAGCATAGCACCAACCCCAAACTCCGAGTCCCTCCCTCTCCTTCCTCCCTCCCCTTTTTCAATCACAAGTCTGTACTCTGCATCTATGAGGCTGTTTCTGTTTGTTGTTGTTCAGTCACTAAGTCATGTCCGACTATTTAAGACCCCATGGACTGCAGCACACCAGGCATTCCCTGTCCCTCACCAACTCCCAGAGCTTGCTCAAACTCCTGTCCATCGAGTCGACGATGCCGTCCAGCTGTCTCATCCTCTGTCGTCCCCTTCTCCTCCCGCCTTCAATCTTTCCCAGCATCAGGGTCTTTTCTAATGAGTCGGCTCTTTGCATCAGGTGGCCAAAGTACTGGAGCTTCAGCTTCAGCATCAGTCCTTCCAGTGAATGTTCAGGGTTGTCGAGCTACACTTTAGATTCCACGTATAAGTGATATCCTGTGGTATCTGTCTTTCTCTGTCTGACTTACTTCAGTTCGTACTAGTTGCATTGATGTTGCTGCAAATGGTCGTATTTCCCTAGGGC
This sequence comes from Tragelaphus eurycerus, assembly GCA_935064755.1. Lineage (NCBI taxonomy): Eukaryota > Metazoa > Chordata > Mammalia > Artiodactyla > Bovidae > Tragelaphus > Tragelaphus eurycerus. The sequence continues at coordinate 4,990,536 of CAKXYN010000108.1, forward strand.
TTATTTTGAGGAGTAAAGCCCTTGGCTGAGAACATACATGCTGAGTGGGAACATGCAGCTTAAGTGGATAGAAATCCAGAGGTCTGGTTACAATGCATGCAAATGCCCAAGGTTACTCCTCTACACAACTTCTCTGAGAGACTGGGGGCCAGTGATTTGACGTGTTGGAGCAGCCGTTTCCTGCCTGTGTAATGAGACAGCCATCACTACACAGCGTGGACTTGCTCTGAGGATTGAAAGAGCTGAGATGAGCGTGTTAGTCATCCCTTGTGGAGTAACAAATTCCTCCCAAGCTGAGCGGCTGAAGACAGCAAACCTTTATGATGTCACGGTCTCCATGGGTCAGGAATGTGGGAGTGGCTTAGCTAGGTGGTTCTCGTTCAGGATCCTTCGTGAAGTGAAGGTTGGGATGTTGGCCGGGCTGCGGTCTCTGAAGGCCCCGCTGGGCTGGAAGACCTTCTTTCCAAGAGGGCGCCCTCACACGGCTGTGGGCAGGTGGCCTGTCTGTCACCAGGTGGGTTGCTCCAGACAGGGCAGCTGACTTCCCACAACGGCTATTCTGAGAGCTCCTCGAATCTTCTGTAACCTAATCTCAGAAACATCTGTTGTCTTCTACGGGTCCTGCAGACCAACCTTGGTGCCACATGTGGGAGGGCTCTGCTCAAGACGGCGCACACAGGAGGTGGAGTTCCCGGGGGCCACCTTCAAGGTTGGCTACACCCAAGGAAAGGGTGGTCCTGGGACCTAGTGACTCCTCAGTATGTGGAGGCAGTCCAGTCGTTATGCAGGGTGCAAACCCAGAACCGGGAGCGTCTCAGACTGGAGAAGCCTAATGACTTAGGCTGGAGACTTAGGCAGGAAGAAAAGACCAGACCCACAACAGGGGCTCCAGGCCCAATGGAGGCACAACTCCCTGGGACCAGACCAGGAGACTTGGCCACCACCAGATCAAGGGCCAAGAGTGAAGACGCAGGAGCTGCCACGCAGCAAGGAACGACTGGCAGGAGTCAGAGGTCAGGTAGGATCAGGCAGCCTGGGTCAGTTATGTCTGAGAAGCCACGTGGACCACACATCCCCCCCCCACCCCCCACCGCCCCTCGCTTTCTTCTCCCAAAGTGACTGAAGCCCAGAGGGCGCTCTGTGGAGCAGGAGGGCAGGCAGGGGTGGAGGGGACACCCTGGATCCTCTTGTCCCTGGAGACGCTCTCTGATGTTGCGGACAGTCAGCGTGTGAGCTCTGTCCGTGATGAGCCGGCCCTGCTTGGTTTCTTACCTCTGCTTTCTGGTGCGAGTCTGTGCCAAGCCTCAGGCAGCAGCCTCCTTGCCCGCAGTTTCCTGAGCATCTCATTACTCGCCTGTGTTCCTGCCGCTTCATTCACCCTCCTTGGGGCCCAGGAATGAATTCAATGATCATTGAAGCACCAGGGAGATGCCAAGAGCCTGGAATGAGATTCTCTCCATGCACCAATGCCCTCCCATTGCCTGAGACTCCGCTCAAATGACATGGCCCCAGAGAGGCTCTCCTGGACCCCGTCTCAAATGCGCCATGCTTTCTAAGTTCGACTTTGTTTTGCCTTCTCCAGAGCAGACTGCTCTGCACCATTCCCTCATGTCAGTCAGTTCAGTCACTCAGTCGTGTCTGATTTTTTGCAACCCATGGACTGCAACACACCAGGCTTCCCTGTCCATCACCAGCTCTGAGAGTTTGCTCAAATTCATGTCCATTGAGTCGGTGATGCCATCCAACCATCTCATCCTCTGTCGTCCTCTTCTCCTCCTGCCCTCAATCTTTTCTAGCATCAGGGTCTTTTCCAATGAGTCAGTTCTTCACATTAGGTGGCCAAAGTATTGGAGTTTCAGCTTCAGCATCAGTCCTTCCAATGAATATTCAGGACTGATTTCCTTTAGGATGGACTATTGGATCTCCTTGCAGTCCAAGGGACTCTCAAGAGTCTTCTCCATCACCACAGTTCAAAAGCATCAATTCTTCAGCACTCAGCTTTCTTTATGGTCCAACTCTCACATCTATACCTGACTACTGGAAAAACCATAGCTTTGACTAGATGGACCTTTGTTGGCAAAGTACTGTCTCTGCTTTTTAATGTGCTGTCTAAGTTGGTCATAGCTTTTTGTCCAAGAAGCAAGCATCTTCTAATTTCATGGCTGCAATCACCATCTGCAATGATTATGGAGCCCAAGAAAGTAAAGTCTGTCACTGTTTCCATTGTTTCCCCATCTATTTGCCATGAAGTGATATAGTGATATATTGATTGCTTGTTTTTGATTGATTGATTGATGACTTGATCATTATTGTCTCCCCTGGGACTGGAAGCTCCTGGAGACGTAGGAAGCAGGTCTGTATTATTCATTATGCCACCCCCAGAGCCCAGCCCCCTGCAGCACCTAGCAGGTTCTCATGTAAGTGTCTGCAGAAAGTGAATGAAAAAGGGAAGAGATCATACTTCCCTGGAAGAGTGCCTGCCAGGCCCGATGGAGGGGCTGTTACATTTTGAGACAGGGACAAGGACCAGCATGACCTCTGAGGGTACCTGGGATCAGCTTTTCCAGCTACAATTTCAGACCCAGGCCATGTTGCCTTTAAGTCACAAGAGAAGCTGCCCCATTTCCATTTCCATTGGCGCTAGTGGCAAAGAACCTGCCTACCAATGCAAGAGACATGAGATGCAGGTTCAATCCCTGGGTCGAGAAGATCCCCTGACAGAGGGCATGGCTACCCACTCCAGTATTCTTGCCTGGAGAATCCCATGGACAGAGGAGCCTGGCTACAAAGAGGCTGCAAAGAGTTGGACAGGACTGAAGCGAATTAGCACACAGACATAATCATCCCCAAATGAGTGGCGAGGACAACAAATATTAAACCCCGGTTAGCAGAGAAGCAAAGGGAAAAAGGAGACAAACACCAGCTCTGCGGGAGTGTCAGTCATGTTTCCAGCATCAACATGAACATTTCAACAGCCTTTCTTTGAGCCCACTGAGTTTCCAGGCTTTTCTATTGGGTAAATGTGGGCGATGGCTGGTAAAAGTGGGGGAAGCAGTGTGACTTAGCAAGAAGAAGGAAGGCGCTACTGGTCTGCCATCTGGCTACTGTGGGTACAGTTGCCAGCTGTGCAACTATTAAGCGCTTGCTGTGTGCTAAGCCCCAGAGAAGGTCCTGGTAAGGTCCCAAGATGTCAGGGCCTGCTCAGGCCATGGCCCCAAGTGAATGTCCTTTCTTCCCCATCTCTCTAAACTCTAAATCAGCTCATCCTCAGAGCCTGCTGCTTTCCGCCTCCTCCAGGAAGTGTCGCTGACCACTGACTTCTCCCCTGCGTCTGCACAGCAGTTCACAGTGTGCTGGATCCTCTGGCCCCCAGCATTCTTTCACCCCCTTCTCCACTGTGTCAGGCAGGGGAGGCCACACCTGCCCCCAGGGCTGGGCCCTGGCTGTCCTAAGCCAACTAAAGGAACCCCGCTGGGTGCTGGGCACGCTGGAGGCCGAAAGCGTGTCATCAGGCTTCTGTTGTCTCCAAGGAGCTGGCCCTGTCCTGTGTGGGTGGGACAGAGACTCTGCCTGCAGGCGTCACCAGGGCCCCAGGAGTGACTGTGACCTGAGGATGGACGTGCTTTCTTTGGCCTTGCCCCAGACATAGCCAAGGGCTGCTTTCTTTTTTTGGGGGGCCCTCCTGGGGTCATGGATACATCTAGGAAGGAGGCTGGCTGCCCCCTTGACCGCCCTCTGTCCTGAGGTCACTTCCTTACTGAGGAGGGACAGGAAAGGGCCTCAGGGACTGTGCCACTCATGCTGCCCTGGACCCACTGGGCAATGGCATGAGGATGGGGTCTCTGAAGCCCCCTGGGAAGGACGCTGGGCTTGGGGGTCTAATGGGCTTGGCTGATCTCCCTAAGTGCCCCCCACAGGTGGCTGACCTGTCCATACCCAGGCAGCAGCATCAGCCCCGCCGTTCCCAGCAGTGCTGGCTGCCCCAGTGCCTCTGTTTGTGGGGAATCAGAGCTCGGGAATGCGGCCAGTGCTATCCTAGGTCTTTGCTCAAAACTCGCCAACCCCCACCTTTAGCAGGAATTAGCATAAATCTTTAGGTTGTGGGGTCCAGACGTAAGAAAAGAAGCAGTAGAGAGAGACAAACAAAAAAATCCAGGTGGAACCAAACAGACCAAGGTGGGGGCGAATCTGACCTCCAACAGACCTTGAGTCTCACACTGTGTATTGAATGACAGACCAGACAGTGGAGACCAAACAAGAATAAAAAGAGGGGGTACCCCACTCCCTCGAAAAGCCCTGCCCCCTCCCCCACAGACTGTCTGTGCCTCCTTACTATGAATCTCGCTCCCCCTCCCTTTGTCTCTACTCTTTAAAATCCCCATCGCCAAGTGGGCAGGAAGTTGATCTGTGCACGAAGTTCCCCTTCTCCACGCTTTGGCTACTGAATAAAGCTTGTGCTGCATGGATCTCAGTGTATTTGGAGATGAGGTCTTGAGGAGGGTCAATGGGGTCACAAGTGTAGGGGCCCTAATCTGATAAGATTGCTGTCTTACAAGAAGAGGAACAGGGAGACTCCCCTGGTGGTCCAGTGGCTAAGACTCCGAGCTCCCAATGCAGGGGGCCTGGGTTCAATCCCTGGTGGGGGAACTGGGTCCTACGTGTCACAGCTAAAAGACCCAGCATGCCACTACTGAACATGCCATGCGCTGTGTCTGGGACCCGGTGCAGCCAAATAAATAAATAAAAGTAAATATTTCTTAAAAAAAAAAAAAGAAAAGGAACAAGGCCCTCCCTGTCCCTGGCAGTTCCAGTGATTAAGACTTCAGCTTATAATGCAATGGGTACGATTTCCATCCCTGGTTGGGGAGCAAAGGTCTCACCTGTCTCTCGGCCAAAAAAAAAAAAAAAAAAACATAAAAAATCAAAAGCAATATTGTAACAAATTCAATAAAGACTTTAAAAAATGGTCCACATTTTTAAAAAAAAGTCTTTAAAAAAGAGGAACAGCATAGTCAATATCTTCTAATGACCTATAATGGAAAAGAATCTGAAAAAGATTATGTATGTATAACCAAATCGCTTTGCTGTTCTCCTGAAACATTGTAAATCAACTGTATTTCAATAAAAAATTTTTTAAAGGAAAGAGAAGAACAGACACCAGCGCTCTCTCCCTTTGCCGTATGAGGACACGGTGAGAAGGCGGCCATCTGCAAGCCGAGAGAAGCCTCAGGATGGAACCCGCGTGGCCAGCACTTTGATCTTGGACTTCCAGCCTCCAGACCTGGGAGAAGTCAGTTTCTATTTGTTTAAGCACCCAGTCTTGGGTGTTCTGTCATGACAGTCTGGGCAGAATAAGACAATAATGATGACTTGAGCCAACACCGTGGAGCACCTACAATGTGCCAAGCACTATTTCAGAAAATTTAAAGAAATCCCTGGACTTCTCTGGCCATCCAGTGGCGAAGACCCCATGCTTCCAATGCAGGGGGCACAGGTTTGATTCCTGGTCAGGGAACTAAGATCTCACAAGCCACACGGTGGAGTTAAAAAAAAAAAGAAATTCCTGCTATGATGGGGTTCATATTCCAGTAAATGTATTACATAATAATATGTATGCAATATCCATCTATCTATCTCTCTATCATAGATGTAGAAAATTGTCAGATGGTAATTGTACTAATCAGGGTTCTCTAGAGAGACAACCAACAGGATATATATAAATAGAACAGCAGGTGCCGAGATCCTGCGGTGAGAACAGAGAGTAGGAAGAACCCGTGTGTGGCAGAAGGAGGGAGGTGGTGAGTCGCGAGTGGGGGAAGCCTCCAAGGCCGAAGCTTCTGGAGCACCCCAGTGCGGACTCTGGATTCTATTTAGCGTTGTGGAAGCTGCTGGAGGGTGGAGACCCAGGTGTCATCTGACAGGTGTTCACAGGACTGTCCTGGCTGCTGTGGGGACAGGGAGGACGAGGAGCCTATCCTACCAACTCAGGAGGGAAGTGACGGTAGCTGAGCCCAGGGAGGCGGCAGTGGGGGTGGTGCGGAGGGCTTGGATGCTGGATCGATTCTGAAAGTAGAACCGACAGGGTTTCCCGGCAGATCGGCTGTGGGTGCGAGAGGAGGAGGGCGTGAGGATGACTCAGGTTCGGGGCGGGAGCTCGGGGGACGGCAATGCGATGCCATCGGCTGAGACGGAGCACCGAGGGAGGGGGTGGTGATGTGGTCAAGTGTTGGCCGTGGAGACGGAGGTGTGTGTGGCATCAGGTGGAGGTGTGCGCAGGTGCCCAGAGGTTGGGAGACAGTCAGGCTGTGGTTAGGAATGTGGGAGGTCCAGGCATGGAGGTTGCACTGAGGGAGCCAAGGTGGGGCCCTGGGTCCTGGGGGCGCTCCTGGGTGAGAGGTCAGGAGAGCAGAGGAACAGAGCAGGAGCTGCTGGTCACAGAAAGACCAGGTGGAGGGTAGAGTCCTGGGGAAAAGCGTTCAGCGTGTTTCTGGAAGGAGAGAGAGACCTGCGCTGGAAGGCACACCCCCCCCCCCCAACAAATGCACGCCCACCTGGAGGCTCAGCGTGTGACCGTAGACGAAGCGTCTTTGCAGGTGTGATCAGTTGAGATGAGATCACACAGGATCAGGGTGGCCCTCCGTCTGGTGACTGGCATCTCTTTTGTTTTGATTTTTGGCTGTGCTGGATCTTCATGGCTGCGCAGGCTTTTCTCTAGTTGCAGAGGCCTGCTCTTAGATGTGTGTGTGGCTTCCCGTTGCAGTGGCTTCTCCTGTTGTGGAGCACAGGGTCTAGGGTGCACGGGCTTCAGTAGTTGTGGTGCACAGGCTGAGTTGCCCCGTGGCAGGTGGGATCTTCCCAGACCAGGGACCGAACCCGTGTCTCCTGCATTGGCAGGCAGATTCTTTACCACTGAACCACCAGGGAAGCCCTGCTTGGCATCTTATTACAAGAAGAGAGGATACACAGAGACACAGGGGAGAAGGGAGGTGATGGCAGAGGTAGAGATCAGAGAGATGGGTCCACGAGCAGAGGACACCGAGGGCTGCCGGGGGGCCCCCAGAAGCCGGACGAAGCCTGGGGAGGATGCTCCATCAGACTCTGGAGGGGGAGCGTGGCCCCACCAGCGTCCTGCCTATGGCCTTCTGGCCTCCAGCCCTGAGAGAACTAATGCCTGTTGTTTTAATCCACCCAGTTTTGAAGATGCTTTGTTCCTGCAGCCCCAGGCATGTAACAGGTGCCCCCCAGCTCACCCCAGGGGACATCCTTAGCCAGAGGGTGGGCACCCTGGCCCTCCTCTGCCACTGGGACACTAGTGACCCTCTGTGGGGAGACTCTAGAGGGGTCACCGGTGACCTCTGTCCAGGGGACCAGGGCTGGGGTCCCCTTCTGCCACTTTTCAGCGAGCCCCTTCCCTGCCTTGTTGCCTTAGTGGGTGAATGGCCGGAACGGCATGTGCTAGACTCTTACTAAAAAAATACTGTGTTGTTATCTGAGTTTGGATTTAACTGGGCTTTCTGTGTTTTTATTTGCTCAACATGGCAACACTGCTCCCTCTCCACTTGTTCCGGCACCCAGGATTTGTGGCTGGCCCCACGTCGGCCTCCTGAAGACACCACCCAACTGCCATTTGACTCAATGTAGCCCCTCCCCCGCCTCTGCCGCTGCCCCCCCCTCCCCCCCGCCCCGCCACCACTCGGTTTCTCGTAGGCCGTGTGCAGACACGCTTTCCTGTTACACCTACGTCCCTGTGCACGAGGAGTCAATAACAGTTTTAGGGAGACAGTACAGTTGTCATGGGGAAAAAAAAAATGGAAAGAATTCAGAGTTCATTAGACAAGTTAATCAAATTGCCCAACCATGCCTCGCCTCTCCTGGGAGCCATCTGGCCCTCCCTGAGCAATGCTGGGCCAGGCAACAGGACAGGAGGACCTGGGCGATCGTCACCCCTCGCCCGAGAGGAGCGGCAATGGTCGGGACCCCCCACTGGCTCTCACACTCCTCTGCCTTCAAGCGAGACCCCCAGACGCTGCCCTTCCACCACGTTTCTTGAGCCCCTGCTCTCTGCCCCTAACTCCCCGCAGCCCCACCCCCAGGCACTGGGGCAGCTGGACGGTGCCCATTCTCACAGGGCTGATATTCCAGGCGGGGGGAGGCAGTTAACACAGAAGTGAGAACTTAGGGAATAACCGCCTCTCAGCTGCAGGGCTATGCCCCCACCTCCACATCCCGCCAAGTTCCCTGACTCTCCATCTAGAGGGAAGCCAGCCTTGGGTGAAGCCCAAGACAGAGCAGAGAGACAGAAGAATCCGGGTCCTTGGTGTGGTCAAACAGCTGAATTGAGCCCAACTTCGAAGCCCACGTCCTTAGCACTTTTCAGTTTTCTGAGTTAATAAAGACCCTTTTGGGGGCTTCCCTGGTGGCTCAGATGGTAAAGAATCTGCCTGTAATGCAGGAGACTCAGGTTCGATTTCCTGGGTCTGGAAGATCCCCTGGAGAAGGAAATGGCAACCCACTCCAGTGTTCTTGCCTGGAGAATCCCACGGTCAGAGGAGCCTGGCAGGCTACAGTCCAAGGGGTCGTAAAGAGTCGGACACGACCGAGTGAATAATGCTTTCACTCTCACATTAAAGACCTTTTTAGTTTAAGGAAGTATAAGTGAGGTTTCTGCTCCTTACCACTTAAAGAGCTCTGACTCATATGATCCTTTATTTCAAATGTTCCCAACGACGGGACCCAGCAAGTCTGTGATTCCCAGGCCATGGGTCCTGGCAGCCCACAAGGACAGTGAACAGGAGTAACCCGAAGTCCCCCATCAATGAGGGCATCCCAGAACCTCTCACAGGTTCAAGTTCACAGGGTCAAGTTCACAGCTTTCTTCTCACCACTCGAGACGGGGGGCCTTAGGACCGACTCTTGGGCTCCTTGGGGTGGAGTCACTCACTGGACGACCAGTGTCACCGGCTGTACCAGCAGATTGTCATGGCTACAGCTCAGCTCCCCGAGTGGCTGGGTACCAGCATCTGGGAGGATGCATGAGGGTGATGCTCTGAGCTGGTCCCCAGGTCCTGAAGAGCCCTGCTTGAGCCTGGAGTCTCACGTGGTCCCTTTCAGCGTCTGGCCCTGAGACCTGACCTCAGGTTGGGTAGGAGATGGAGACTGGAGATGAGAGAAGGCACACCCCAGAGATCACTCAGGGTCTGCAGGGGGACCAGGCACACCCTCCTCTGGGATTTTTTTTTTTTTCTAATTTTTTTATTGTGGTAAAATACGCACAACATAAAATGTATCATCTTAACCATTTTTAAGCCAACGGTTCAGTGATATCGAGTACAGTCAAAATGGGAAATTCCCTGGTGGTCCAGGGCTTAGGACTTGGCACTTTCACTGCCAGGGTCCCGGATTTGATCCTTGGTTGTAGAACTAAGATCCCACATGCCACACCGTGTGACCCAAAAGAATTTTTTTAAATAAATAAATACAGTCATGATGTTGTACAACCATCATTACCATCATCTCCAGAACCCTTTTCATCTTCTAAAATGGAAACTCCATACCCGTCAACGGAGAAGGCAATGGCACCCCACTCCAGTACTCTTGCCTGGAAAATCCCATGGATGGAGGAGCCTGGTGGGCTGCAGTCCATGGGATCGCTAAGAGTCGGACACAACTGAGCGACTTCACTTTCACTTTTTCGCTTTCATGCATTGGAGAAGGAAATGGCAACCCACCCCAGTTTTCTTGCCTGGAGAATCCCAGGGGCAGGAGAGCCTGGTGGGCTGACATCTATGGGGTCACGCAGAGTCGGACACGACTGAAGTGACTTAGCAGCAGCAGCATACCCGTCAAATACTGCTCCCCAGTCTCCCTCATCTCAGCCCCTGGCAACCACCCTTCCACCTCTTGTCTCTATGAATCTGACTACTCTAGGGACATCATATGAGTGGGATCATACAGTATTCGATTTGTGTGTGTGTGTGACTGGTTTATTTTTTTTAGCGTGATATCTTCAAGATTCAGCCGCGTGTGCCACAAATTCCTTCCTTTTTAAGGCTGCATAATATTCCATTGTGTGAGCGGACCACATTTTGCTTATCCGTTCATCTGTTGATGGACACGTGGGTTGCGTCCACGTTTTGGCTACTGTGAACAATGCTGCAACGACACGGGTGTGCTTTCCTGGCGTTTTCGAATGAGGGGCTGTGTACAGAGGTAGAGGTGGGACTGAGGAATCAACCAGGAAGCGTGATACACATACAGACTCCCGAAAGTGGAAAGTCATCACCACCTCCGGGCCTGATGGGCAAGGGCAGGGAACTGTAGCTTCTAGAACCACAGCAAAGCAGACAGGAAGCAAGGCCATTGCTGACGGGGCAATGATACCTGAACATCTCCTCCAGCTCTCGGATCCACTGGTTCCTTCCAATGGAGGCTGAGTGTATTAGTCAGATATTGCCATGTTGAGGCTGGTAACAAACAACCACAGGTTTCAGTGGCTTACAGAGCAGCCATTTATTCTCACAGTTCAGCAGCTCTTCACTCACATCTCATATCCCCTTCTGTGGCCTGGGCTCAGGGCATGTTCTTTCCGTGAAAGGCAGGGGCCTGTGAAGGCGGGCCAAGCTGCACAAGCACATTAGGGATCTCTGTACAGCTCCTGCGTTAGCCTGCCCTTAGCCATGCCCACAGCTAGTAGGTGGGAAGCCCACTCTGTCTGCCCCTAGACCCTGGCAAGGGTTTGGCAGTTGCTACAGGAGAGTGAAGAATCGTGACCAAGAAGTCAGTCCACTCGGAGGGTGGGGTAAGTCTGCGGAGTCAGGCTCCGGCACCCAGGGAGCGGTGGAAATCCGAGGGCTGATCAAAGCGAGTAGCTGGCAGCTTGATGCCCTCTTCAGCCTCCTCTTCCCTCCTCCTGGGTGAGTCAGCATCACCCCCCTCTCCCCCGCCCCCATGCCTCTCTGCAGATGGATCCGATGGGGAGCCTCTCAGCGCCCCCGATCAGAGGCCAGGAAGGGTTAACTGGAGGGCTGTGCCGAGTCACAGTCGGAGAGAGACTTTTTCAAAGACTTGATAAATAAATCACGGCTCATGTTTAATTCAAAGCCCCCGCTGCCTACAGAGAACACAGGGAAGAAGCCATCTTTCAATTAAAACAGCTCTGAGGGGCTTCTCACGCTCCCCTGGGGGCCTCCTGGGCTCCTCCACCCTGGCCTGGCTGGAGGCCCCCGCAGGGAAGGTGGACGTGATCCTGCCCTGCTTCCCAGACAGGCTGAGAATAGGGATCGGACTCAGATCCTGGTCATCTGGGGTGGCAGCCTCAGTCTTGGTCCCCCTCCTTTCTCATCTCACACTCTCCCCTCCACGTCACTTTCTCTTAGAAGCCAGAGCTCTTATCCTTAGGTGATGCTTTTGTGGGTTTTACTTGTTTCTTTATCATCTGTCTCCTCTGATAGGTTGTCGTCTCCATGTAAGCAGAAACTGGGCCCATCTGTTTGAAATGCAGCACCCAGAGCAGCAATTAGCACATCGTAGGTCCACAACAAGGACTTCACTGGTGGCTCAGTGGTAATGAGCCAATGCAGGAGACGCGGGTTCGATCCCTAGGTCGAGAAGATTCCCTGGAGAAGGAAATGGCTACCCACTCCGGTATTCTTGCTTGGGAAATCCCATGGAGAGCAGAGCCTGGTGGGCTACATTTCCGTGGGGTCATAGAAGAGTCGGACGTCACTTAGCAATTAAACAACAACAAGGTGCTCAGTAATGTTCGTTTGGGAGCCTTTTCTCTTCCAGATTAAGTACCCGTAGATCCTGCAGTTTCGCTTGTGAAGCAGGATGCTGAACATTGCTTGACCCCCACCAGCACTCTGAGCTCGGAGTCTCTAGGGAGCAGCAAGAAGGCCAGAGGAGGTGCTGACCCACACACACCAGGGCCTGTGACAGGACAGTGCTGCGCTGGGCACTTCATAAGGTTGGAACTTCTTGGCCTCCCCAGAGCCCATTTTACAGATGGGCAAACCAAGGCACAGTGAGATAAAGTCACTTTCTCCACCTGGCACCTTCAGTGTCAGAGACAGGATTTGAACCCATGGCTCAGACGGTAATCTGCCTGCAATGCAGGAGACCCAGGTTCGATCCCTGGGCCGGGATGATGCCCCAGAGAAGGGATGGCAACCCACTCTGGTATTCTTGCCTGGAGAATCCTATGGACAAAAGAGGCTGGCAATCCAGGGGGTCACAAAGAGCAGGACACGACCGAGCGGCTGACACTTTCACTTTCCTGTGCTTCTAGAGCTAACACCCTGAGTCACTCTTCTGGAAGGTGAGAGCTTTTTATAACCACCGGGTGGTGGGAAGCATGAGTTATCGCATCCCTCAAGAGGCTGGCTTTCAGAAATCCCAAGTGGCAAAAATCAGGCCCAGGGATGAAAGAAAGATCAACTCTTCCCCCTCGGGGACTGAGATCAAAATAAACTCTCAGCCAATATTTTGGCCTTGAAACCTGTTCTTTTGTGTTTGCTGAAAACATACCCTGTTTCCAGCACAGCACTTGCTTTTATGAGCGGGCCTGGGTGCCAGCATTCAGCAGACACTTTAGGTGATCTCATCCTCTCAGTAATATTGTGCAGCTGATGGTCCTCATCCCCACTTTCCCTGTGAGAAAACTGGAGCCCCAAAGGTTGAGTTCCCGGTCATCCTGCTAGGGAGTGTTAGAGTCAGGAATTGAACCTGTGACCTCAGAATCATGCTATTTCCACAATAATCCCTCAGCCAATGTACTACTAGTTGTTATCATCATCACTAACATTTAATGAGCACTTACTACGTGCTGGACTGTGTGGTTAGCATTTACAGTCATTAACTCTGATCCTAAATACGACGCTAGTCAGCAAATACTATTTTTATCCCTATTTTAAAGATGAGGAAATTAAGGCCCAGATAGCTAAGGAACTGTTTTAAAATTGGGATCCCCCGGCGGTTCAGATGGTAAAGAAACTGCCTACAGTACGGGAGACCCAAGTTTGATCCGTGGGTCAGGAAGATCCCCTGGAGAAGGGAATGGCTAACCACTCCAGTGCTCTTGCCTGGAGAATCCCATGGACGGAGGAGCCTGGCGGGCTACAGTCCATGGGGTTGCAGAGTTGGACACGACTGAGCAACTAACATTTTATTATTATTCAGATATGGTGGGACCAGCAGCGATGCCTGCCATTGGAAAGACAGTTTGGGAACTTCCCTGGTAGTCCAGCGGCTAAGACTCCGTGTTCCCAACGCATGGGGCCCAGGTTCAATCCCTGGTGAGGGAACTAGATCCTGCACGCTGCAACTGAGACCCAGGGCAGCCAAATGTAAACAAAAAGAAAAGAGAGCTTGTCACACGAAGTTTCTGAGAGGAGGGGGCATGTCCTGCAGGGCCACATGGGGAGCACCAGGGTCAGCCAGGCAGCAGAGGCAGTGAGGGAAAACCATGAGCAAGAACCTTTGGGTGGTGTCCACAGGGAGGCAGGCTTAGGATGGGCTAATGTGGATAATTCCAGTGGCTCTGAAGCAATAGGGCTGTCCCTACTTGCCTGGCACCTGGTCCTGGGGTGATGAGGGCAGGTGGATGCTGGGCCAGAGTGTGAGAGCCTCACAGAGGAGGGGATTGAGAGTATGAGCTCTGGATGTGTTGGTCTGCATATAGAAGTAAAGGGTGAGTCCTTTACCATCTCTAAGAATTGGTGTGCCATCCCTCCAAGGTCAACAAGCCTCCGGATGTTAAAATGTCTGCATCACCCGCTCAATACAGGAACTCAGCCCAGGTCACTCAGAAGAGGATTTGAAATCTTAGATCAGCTCATTTCTAAGTCTTCGTTGTCACCTGCCAACCAGATCTCCTCTCTGCAGCTGAACATTTGCTCATGCGTCACGGGAAGAACTCAGGGGAGAGCGGCTACAAACAACACCATCTGAACAGAGGTGAGGCCAGGAGGAAGGCTGTCGCGGGGAGCGGGCGAGAACTGGGAAGTCTGTTTATCTGGAGCTTTCTCCAGCCAGCCAAGGAGTCCCCAAGACGGCTGTTCTGAGCGGGCATCCCCGTGGATTCTATTGTCCTTTCAATTTGGGAGGAAACCAGGAACACCTGACAGAAGCTCAAATCTCCTTCCCTTAAACAAAGAGCCCAGATTGGATTCAAAGTCCCCACTGCGAGGCTGAGCCACGTCCTGACTCTGCTCTGACACCAGAGTGTGGCGTCCACATTATTCGGGCTCGGCAGTTGGAAGGGAACGCACAGCCTGGATTCAAACAGCAGCATCTGGTAGTGTCTCCCAGGAGAAAAATTCTCCTTTTGTTGCATATTAAGTCATTAAAGCTCCAAAAAGGAAAAGGGACATTCATTTCCCCACCATATGCAGACAATATTTTAATGCAAAGGTACCAAGGGAAACTGGCCAGGCCTTTGGATAACAGGCTGGAGAGGGAATGTCAGGCACGCGGGGTTCACTGAGCACCCTAGTCTGCCTGTCCCCTGCAGGTGAGTTTCTGAAGTTCGGGCTGCTTCTGTGCAACCATGTACTTCGGGTTTCTCTCTGCTTCCCAGGACTAAGGCAGGCTGGAGACCTCCTTGGGGTTTCAGACTCAAGCCTAAGTCATTGTTCCAAACCCTCGTCCAGATCCCTTTTGATCCATTTCCCCCAGAATGCTGCCAGCCTCCTGGATCACCGAGGTTGGAATCCCCCTGCCAGCGGTCCAGCCCGCCGCCGACCTTAAGCCACCTACTAGAAGAACAGGCTTTGCATTCAGCAGCCCTGGGTTTGAAAACCTACTCTGACCGCCTAAGCAGCCATGTGACTTGGTTGGGACTTGGCATCTCTGGGCCTCAGTGTTCTCATCTGTTAAATGGGGGCAGAGCGCTGTGACATCTGGTGTCGTGAGGTCCAAAGCCAGTGTTGGCACCTGTCCACACTGAGCACTTCCTGGGGAGCTAGGGGGAGGTGCACCTGGTCCCTCACCTTCCAAGGGCCAAACGGATGATGCTTGTTCTTTTCGTCCCGTTGTGCTCGTCAGGTATTTTGATGGAAGAGCAGGCAGCAGCGGGTCACATGACCATGTGTGGACCCCTCTCTTGGGCCCTTTTGCCCTTCATACCTGCTGATACGGGCTTCCCAGGTGGCTCTAGTGGGTAAAGAACCCTCTTGCCAATGCAGGAGACATAAGAGACATGGATTTGATCCCTGGGTTAGTAAGATCCCCTGGAGAAGGGCATGGCAACCCACCCTACTATTCTTGCCTAGAGAATGCCACGGACTGCAGCCTGGGGGGGTACAGACCATGGGGTTGCAAAGAGCTGGACGTGACTGAAGCGGCTTAGCAGCAGCAGCAGCAGCAGCAGACAAGGGAAAGGGTGTTGTGAGTGGCTTTGGGCATCCGATCCTCACTGTCTGCCGGAGATGGGCAGATCTGGCAACATCACTCAGAACATGACCTTGCACAGAGGATTCATTTGAACTTTTGTTTATTCATTTGGAAAATGAGGACAATAGCAACACCTCCCTTCCAGGACGGCAGAGCCTGGAATATGTACGTACGTATTTAATGCATGATAAATATCATGATAATTATTATAATGGGAAAACAATATTTACATGAAAGGCAGGCAGTGGGCTTAGTTAATGTACTTCTGGAAAATTACTGAACTGTCCCAAATTACACTGAAATATATTCTGAAGTGTCCCTGCCGAGGCAGCTTGGTGTCTAACTTGAAGAGGTCTGAGGCGGAGGAGGGTGAAAACTGCTACCCTGTCTTCCTTTGGAGCCTGTCGGGGAGCCACAGCAGGGAGTCAGCAGAGCAGGGGTGTGACCCTCGAGGTCCTGGGGCCACGTGAGGGGCCTGCCTGGGAGCATGGCAGAGCTGGACTCACCCAGATGCACACCCAGCCCACCCTTCTCCCCACTGGAGCCAGAACCCTCCCCAGCCCTACCCCGACCCCCACTTCCTGTGTTTGTGTTTGCTTCTTCTGTTTTTGAATAAACAGGAGAAAGATGAAAAGAAAGCTGGAGGCTGCCGATCCCACCGTGGGAGCATCTCATTTCTGCTCTGACGCTCACGTGCAGAACGCAAGAAGCAGCGGAGGAACTGGCTTCACTCGGGAGCTGGGGGCTGCGGCCAGGGCAGCCCCTGGGGTCCTGTGGGGATGAGGACCGGGGAATAAGAAGACCAGGCAGACAGAATTCCTGCTGGCCCGATGGCCTCAAAGAGCCCCTCAGAGGGACCAGGAGAGGAAGAGTGGATGAGACTGATGAGCCCTGGACCACCCAAGACCATCCTGGCTGGGGCTGTGACAGGGACACATCCCGGGGCCGTGTGGAGGCAGCAGCCACAACCCCTGTGTCCCGAGCAGGAGGAGCCTGGCAGGTGCTCCAGAGATTCAGATTGGGTGGGAGGCACCAGGTGCTACTCCAGAGACGGACTGGGCCTGATGGAGAGCCGGCCCGAAGCTTGTCCTGACTCACTGTGGCATGAGTCCTGTGTCCTGAAACCTCCGGGGCCTGGCCTCCCTCTGCCCAATGCTCCTTTGCAGTAGGAAGGTCTGTGAGGGACCAGACAGAGCGTCCTATCCGGTGACATCATTCATGGACACTCAGCATACATTGAGCACCAACTGTGTGCACTACCCTGGGCCAGACAGGCTTGCTGGCCGGCCTTGGAGGCTGCCAAGTGTCTGTATGCAGCTCTTGATTTTCATTTAAAATCCACTGATTTTTACCTCTGGCACGTTTTCTTTAGAAATGACTCGGAGTTCAGTCACTCGGAGAGAGACACAAAGGAAAAATTAAATTAGAAGTGAGAGAGTCCTAATGGCAAAATCCAAATAGATACGACGCAGCTGGCTCCTGGGAAATCAGCCTCCCCACGTGGGGCTGGATCTGGGGAGGGAATCAGAGGCTTTGTCTGAGGAATCAGACCTCTGTCTGAGGTCTGTGGGCTGAGCAGCTCCCGGAACAGCTTAGCCCATCCCCCCACACGGGCCCCCACCCACCCCTAGAGCCTTACCCAGAACCAGAATCGACCCACTTATTTGAAATTCTCTTTAACCCCCAAGGTCATTCCTGCCTCAGGGTCTTTGCACTTGTTTTTCTCTCAGCCAAGGAAAGGCTGAACTTAAACTTGTTTTTTTTTTTTCCAAACTTTAAACTTTTTATTTATGTATTGGGTATAGCCGATGATCAATGTCAAGGTAGTTTCAGGTGAACGCCGAAAGGCTTCAGCCACACAAGTATATATATGTATCCATTCTCCCCCAAACCTCCCTCCCGTCCAGGCTGCCACGTAACATTGAGCAGAGTTCCCTGTGCTATAGAATAGATCCTTGTTAGCTATCCATTTTAAATACAGCAGTGTGTACATGACCTTCCCTAACACTCTAACTATTCCTTCCCCCACACCCCCGCTGTCGGCAACCATAATGAACTTGAACTTGTACACAAGCCACGTAACCTTCCTGTGCCTCGGTTTCCCCTTCTGTAAACTGCAGGGTGATAGTAATGTTGCTTGTCTTAGAGTGTGTGTAAACGTTAAGTGTGACTTCCCAGGTGGTAAAGAATCTGCCTGCCAAGCGGGAGACATGAGTTTGATCTGTGGGTCGGGAAGATCCCCTGGAGAAGGAAATAGCAACCCACTCCAGGATCCTTGCCTGGGAAATCTCATGGACAGAGGGACCTGATGGGCTATAGTTCATGGGGTCGCAAAAGAATTGGACATGGCTGAGCGACTAAACCACAACAACAAAACGTTAAGTGAAACCATGTACAGGGAGCCTCAGAACCAAGCTCAGCACAGGGTAGCAACAAACCAACGTCACTGCCGGGACCCCCTGCACTCTCGGCCCCCTCGGGCCGTGTGGCTGCGTGACATCTCTCACCCCCGTCGCTGTGCTCCCCTTGGCCGGAGCACCTGACACAGTCTCTGAAGTCAACCAGTTGAAGAACTGTGTCTCCCTGGTGCGAGCACCTTCTTCCCTTGGAAAACCTCTCTCCATGGCCACGTCCTCTGAGAAGCCTTCCTGGATTCCTGGGCAGAGACTCCTATTTCCTTTGAGCTCCAGTGCTCTGCCGAGATAACCCTGGAGCCAGATGACGGAGCACTGACTCACAAGCCATTTGGGGCCACTTTAGGGACACATCCTCTTGCCCCAGCCGAACTTTCCTGCCACTGTCTTAACTGCAACCTCCTAAGAGACCCTAAGCCAGAACCACTGACTGCATCTCTCCTGAATTCCCCGAGTACAGAGAGCATGATGGTAAATGTTCGTTGTTTGAAATTGTTATGAGTTGGGATGATCTTTTTCCTGCAGTAATAGGTAAATACTCCACGAGACAGCACTGGGCTCTGATGGGGTCCTGGGGTCCCCCCATAGGATTAATCCCCGCATCCCATTTTCCCATCCGGTCACTTTCCCTCCCAGTAAACCACTTTGTCCTCAAATTCTTGTCTCAGAGCCGGCTTCTAGGGACCCCAACCCAAGACATGGGGAGCATTCAAAGGCTCCTCCCCGAGGCTTTGGCTCAGCATCACTAACTCAACTGTGGCTTCTACAGAGAGCGTGTCTGGACACAGCTTGTCCAGCCCCATGGACCCTGAGTCCTGCGCCCAGCTTCTCCTTCAGGTAACACAACTCCCAGGAAAATTCCTTCCTCCTGAGGTCCTTGGGCAGAAAAAAATGCCTCCTGAATCCAAGCTGAGGCATCAGCACTTAAGACCTGGGGGTTCCAAGGGTATCCTGGACCCCTTTCGGCTTCACTCCGGCTCACAGCTCCCTCCCCTCACTTGAGCCCAGGGCTTACCACCAGGCTTCCCGAATCCGCACCACCATTCTGCAGCTGGTACAGAGAAAGTGTCCCCACCAGGGATTAATTCTCAAGTGTATGCAAATGCTGCGATAAATAACTTTCAAATTATTTTTAAAATGTGCCTGAATTAATTCACAGTCACTCTTTGTTCTCTACTAGTGTCTGAATCCACAGATGCTTGGAGCACAGCCGCCATCCTTGGCTATTACGTGGATTTTTCTGATGTCAGCAAAGGGCCGTCCCATTATAAAGAGTGGGACCACCTGCTGCAACATAGGCCTGTATGCATCACTGTGGTGACAGTCGTGGGCAGGGCCAGGCCAGGAGGGGAGTTGGGAGGCAGGGGATGGTATTCTCCACCCAGGCCGTCTTATTAATACATATGGTGTCCGTGTTTTCCAAAGGAGCTGAGACTACAAATGGAGATCTTGCTGTTAGACTTGGGATTTGATTTTTGTTCTGAACATGAAGGCACTGAGGCCTTGGTGTCAGGACTTCACGGGGCCTTGGCTGTTGATTGCCCAGCTTTTGCTTTAGGGAGCAGCGTCCAGGGCCCCCAGCAAGTCTGCCGTGTATAGTTGCTCGGGTTGGAGACACATAGGTTCCAAGCATATGTAGGGTCTCTTCAGAACATTCTTCTTTCCTGCTATTTTCATGCTTGTTTATTTTCGTCTCTCCCCCACAGTGCTGAGGCCTCATCACCTCCGTGCCCAGAGCTGAGGCTGTGCGCCACTGCACAAACCACACAGGTGGTCTGCATTCTCCAGGAGCCATGTGAAAACAGAAAAATGCAACAGAAGAGACGAAGTTTAATAGTACATTTTCTTTAACTCAATCTAGCCAAAACATTTATCACCTCAACATACAATCAATATAAAAATGATTAACAAAACATTTTATACTCACTGCGTATCTCAATTCAGACCTAAATTTTCATTAGAAATTCTTGGTCTGTATTTAGACTCCATGAATTTTGCAGTTGAGATAAAGGAGATTCAAATGTCCAAGTTGTCCCAAGCATTCTTAAGAGTTTTCCAATAACTATATCAAGTAGCTCTTCTAAAATTTAAACGAACTAATAACATCTGAAATTTAAAAATGAAAAGTTCAGCTCCTTGGTCACATGATCTGGCATTTCAAGTGTCCAGTAGCCACACGTGGCCAGTGTGCTGTAGAGCGCAGATGCAGAATGCTCCAATGGGGCAGGAAGCTTTGCTGGACAGGATAAATCCAGGCTTTTGTGTTCTCTGGGCTGGGGCACTGACTGCTGGTTTATCCAGTAGTCACGTGCAAATGTGAGAGTTGGACCATGAAGAAAGCTGAGTGCCAAAGAATTGATGTTTTGAACTGTGGTATTGGACAAGACTCTTGAGAGTCCCTTGGACTGCAAGGAGATCCAACCAGTCAGTCCTAAAGGAAATCAACCCGCAATATACATTGGAAGGGCTAATGCTGAAGCTGAAGCTCCAATACTTTGGCCACCTGATGCAAAGAGCCGACTCACTGGAAAAGACCCTGATGCTGGGGAAGACTGAGGGCAGAAGGAGAAGAGGGTGGCAGAGGATGAGATGGTTAGATAGCATCACTGACTCAGTGGACATGAGTTTGAGCAAACTCCAGGAGATAGTGAAGGAGAGGGAAGCCCAGTGTGCTGTAGTCCATGGGGTCGCAAACAGTCAGACATGACTGATTAATGATGAAAAGACATCTGGACGTTGATTCAGACTCTCAGGGGTTTGGGATCAGGGCACACGCTCCACGTGGCCCCAAAATGCAGCCGCCCCCCCCCCCACTGCTAAACTTGCAGTACTTTGACAAAACCCCAACAAAATCCTGCAAACAGCATGGGTAAGAAAACTCAGATCCTTTCCAGCTCAGAATGAGAAGGCAGATTGATCTGATATTCTCTCTAGAAGTTTGTTTCCTCGAATCGATGGGGATTCAAAGCCTAAAAATTTTAAGTCTGCTTTTGAGAGACAAATGCTTCCAAGAGCACACGGAAAAGCCAAGTCTGAGGTAAGCACTTCAGTGAGCAATTCTAGGCTGGGCCCACATGGTCCATTTTCCATGACACGCGAGGGTGGCCGGGTGGGTTGTCAGGACCTCAAGCCAGTGGCAGACCGCACTTGGTGCTGGCCACAGGCCACCCTTTTAATTTGTTGACCACTGTCCCAGGGCCTTGGTCTACTGGTGGGACTCTCCCCTCAGACCCAAACAAATAAATAATTCATCCCCAAAGCAGCACGCTTGCTGGAATGGCTTAGATTACAAATCCCTAAAATGTGTATTTAATTTGGATTTGGTGAGGCTGTTACCAGCTTTGGACAGCATCAGAATTAAAATAAAATTTGGAGTTCTTAGGAGACAACCAAAAACGCGACTCTCTGACTCCGGACGTTGTCCAACCCCGGACACTTCTCACTCTGGTCTTTCGTAATGCTGAGTCTGGAGGCGACGTGTGGCTATATCTTTATGGCCGAGGCTGATCCCTGGCCGAGTCTGCCTAATTACTGTGTTGGAGCGTGTGTAGCACCTGGTTCCAGGGCTGGCAGAACTGAAGCGATGCGCTATGTAATATTTATGGTTCCTGTAAAATTCACAGAATAATTGGTGGTGCTTGGCATTTGGGGTTGTTTTCAACAGAGGCTCCCAGCCTTGGCAGCACGAATGCCCAGCCCTGGCCTCTGCCCCCAGGACCCAGCCTCAGAGTGGGGTGGGGTGGGGGTTGGGGGGAAATTGCTCATCGGGGGGTGCAGATCAGTGATGGAATTACAACCCCACTTAGAGATACTCAGAAGCGTGTTAGTCCTCCATGCGTTCACTCAGAATCCTCAAGACTGTCCTGCATTGGTTGACTTTTATGATGTGCCTATGGAAGCTGGCAGATAGATGGGGAAGAAGTAGAAGCAGTGACAGATTTTATTTTCTTGGGCTCCAAAATCACTGCAGATGGTGAGTGCAGCCACAAAATTAAAAATCACTTGTTCCTTGAGAGAAAAGCTATGACGAATCTAAACAGCATATTAAAAAGCAGAGACATTACTCAGTCAACAGAGGTTCATATAGTCAAAGCTATGGTTTTTTCAGTAGTCATGTATGGATTGAGTTGTACCATAAATATGGCTGAGCGCTGAAGAACTGATGCTTTCAAACTGTGGTGCTGGAGAATACTCTTGAGTGTCCCTTGGACTGCAAGGAGATCTAACCAGTCAATCTTTAAGGAAATCAGTCCTGAACAGTCATTGGAAGGACTGATGCTGAAGCTGAAGCTCCAATACTTTGGCCACCTGATGTGAAGAGCCGACTCATTGGAAAAGATCCTGATGCTGGGAAAGATTGAAGGCAGGAGGAGAAGGGGGTGGCAGAGGATGAGATGGTTGCATGGCATTACTGGCTTGATGGACATGAGTTTGAGCAGACTCTGGAAGATTGTGATGGACAGGGAAGCCTGGCGTGCTATAGTCTATGGGGTCACACAGAGTCGGATGTGACTGAACTGACTTAGCAGAAGTCAGTAGGAAAGATTTAGAGTGGACAAAAGGGAAGGCGCAGACATGTACCAGCTGGCCTCGGGGACCTGGGGCAGGCTCAGGGGAGCAGGCACCCTATGTGACTAGTTTGGGGAGTATATCTGGCTTTCTCTAGTGGGCTCTAAATTGGAAGCAGGGACAAAATGAGGGAAGTTGCCGGGGGATGAAGTCCCAGCCTTCTCAGGCTGCGGTTTAGGTGAATTCTACTTCTCAGAGTCATCTGACTGTTGCCGCTTGTTTCCGTCTCTCCTCTCTGAATGCTCTGTTCCACCTTAGAATAAGAACTTCTTTCCATCAGGAAGGCATCATAGACATGAATACTTGATCTTAGTCTGGTAGGAGCAGGAGAAATGAGTTTTGCTGGGAAAAGACGTTCCAGGCAGAGGAAGCAATATCCAATTTGATACCGTGTAAATGAATGAATGAGTGAGTGAGTGAGTGATACGGCTGCTGCTGCTAAGTCACTTCAGTCGTGTCCGACTCTGTGCGACCCCATAGACAGCAGCCCACCAGGCTCCTCTGTCTCTGGGATTCTCCAGGCAAGAACACTGGAGTGGGTTGCCATTTCCTTCTCCAATGCATGAAAGTGAAAAGTGAAAGTGAAGTCGCTCAGTCGTGTCTGACTCTTTGCAACCCCATGGACTGCAGCCTACCAGGCTCCTCTGCCCATGGGATTTTCCAGGCAAGAGTACTGGAGTGGGGTGCCATTGCCTTCTCGGAGTGATCCGGCAAAGCTCCTTTATCCAACCAGTGTGCTTCCTTGCAAACCAAGAAGTTGGCTTCCTCGGTAACTAGGATGTAATTTAGTTCCTAATGAGCTCTTGAAAGTGCGTCATAATTAAGGAGTTTCCAGCGGGCAGTCTTCCCGCTGACAGGTACTTAGAGGACACACCGCCGCTTTGGTGAGTGGACTGAGGTTGGTGATTTACCAAAGTGAAAACTAATGAGATTCCGCAGTCACTGGGCTTTATGTGCTGCCATATAACACCGGCCTAATTATACATGTGTGTCCTTAAATTGGACCCAAAGCTGAAAAGGATGCTTTTGGTAACAAATGCAAAAGAATAACAAAGCCATAAAAAGATGCTTGGTGCCCAGCACATGTGCATGAAAACAGCCTTAATGGAGCGTCTATTTCCATGAACTCTGTCATCTGGGGTCTCTTCTGTTACTCCCCAATCTGACTTTTCCTGCTTAAAGTTGGGCAGTAGCCCAGTCTTGGGGTTCTCCCCACGCCTCAACCACCAGTGTCCATAAAAGCTCCGTGCTAGCTGGGAGCAGTTCTTGTACTTTCCATGACTTCGAGCGGTGTTGTTGGTAATCACAGAGCTTAAAATGTGATCATACTAAGATTTCACTTTAGCCTTTCTAAGCTGGTAGTTTTACAGAAGGCCTAAAGAATGACATTCATTACATTAATTGTAAAACCTTTTAACTGCGGGTTCTATCTGCAAACAGATAGAGGCTGGTGGGGAGGAACTGGCTGTAAGCATGCGTCCTCGTCTGAGCCCAGTTTTTCATCTATAAATGAGGGGCTGGGTCCAGGCTCTCTCCTTGTTCAGTTCAGTTCAGTTGCTCAGGCATGTCCAGTTCTTTGTGACCCCATGGACTGCAGCACACCAGGCTTCCCTGTCCATCACCAACTCCCAGAGCTTGCTCAAACTCATGTCCACTGAGTCAGTGATGCCATCCAACCATCTCATCCTCTGTTGTCCCCTTCTCCTCCTGCCTTCGATCTTTCCCAACACCAGGGTCTTTTCCAGTGAGTCAGTTCCTGACATCAGATGGCCAAAGTATTGGAGTTTCAGCTTCAGCATCAGTCCTTCCAATGAATATTCAGGACTGATCTCCTTTAGGATGGACTGGTTGGATCTCCTTGCAGTCCAAGGGACTCTCAAGAGTCTTCTCCAACACCACAGTTCAAAAGCATCAGTTCTTCTGTGCTCAGCTTTCTTTATAGTCCAACTCTCACATCCATACATGACTACTGGAAAAACCATAGCTTTGACTAGACAGACCTTTGTTGGCAAAGCTATGTCTCTGCTTTTTAATATGCTGTCTAGGTTGGTCATAACTTTTCTTCCACGGAGCAAGCATCTTTTAATTTCATGGCTACAGTCACCACCTGCAGTGATTTTGGAGCCCCCAAAATAAAGTCTGTCACTATTTCCACTGTTTCCCCATCTATTTGCCATGAAGTGATGGGACCAGATGCCATGATCTTAATTTTCTGAATGTTGAGTTATAAGTTAACTTTTTCACTGTCCTCTTTCACTTTCATCAAGAGGCTCTTTAGTTCTTCTTTGCTTTCTGCCATAAGTGTGGTGTCATCTGCATATCTGTGGTCATTGATATTTCTCCCAGCAATCTTGATTCTAGTTTGTGCTTCATCCAGCCCAGCATTTCTCATGATGTACTCTGCATATAAGCACTCTCCTTGTAAGACCCCCCTCAAATTCTAAAACTTCAATTTACTCCTAAGGATGTGACTTCTGTAGCTTGACTTAGCCCCGTGTTGTATGAGTGGATCTGGACATTGGTGGAAAAGCTGAAAAACAGACTCCCAGGACATTCTGGCTACGCTGCACTCAAATAACTCTGGGGGAATGCTCTGTTACTCGTTCCTGGCTCTGGTGTAGACTCTGAAATCCTGGAGACAGTCTGTTTAGGGGATGAGCTGGGGCGTTTGGGGTAGCCTTTTGGGCAAATTTCCCAGTGCCTTTTGTAGCTGTTTTTGCAGAAGCAAGATAAGCTGTCCTCTGGAGAGGTTGTGGGGAGGAAACCAGGCTGAAGAGGGTCTCTGGGGCCTTGTAGCTGGAGGTAGGCTGGGGTAACCTCATCAGATGGGTGGGACTGGCTGGATAGATGGAAAGAGACAAGGATTTGGGAGAAGAAAAGCAGTGTGAGTGAAGGGTTGCAAGTGGGAAAGACTCAAGAACTTTTGGCTGCTGTGCCTACTTAGAGTCGTGAGTTCCTTTAAAGAAGCAAGTCATATGGGACTTCCCTGATCGTCCAGTGGTTAAGAATCTGCCTTGCAATACAGGGGACTCACGTTCGATCCCTGGTCTGGGAGCTAAGACCCCACATGCCATGGAGCAACTAAGTCCACAAGCCACAACTAGAGAGTCCATGCGTCGCCTGACACAATTAAGATCCAGATAAGGAAACTTAGACCTAATGCAGCCAAATAAATAAAATTAAAAATAATAAGTTTTTATGTAAGTTTATTTTATATAAATTATATAATCTTATTTTATATAAAATAAGTAAATGTGGTGGGTTTTTTTTTAAAAAAAGAAAGAAACAAGTCACAGCCAGATACCCCTGGGACACCCCTCTGGACCCGGACCTTCCTTAAGGCAAGTACAGGAAGGAGAGGGAAGTCTCCAGTGAAGCACTCAAGGTGCTGGGCCTGGTGGGCCTGGGAGGAACGCTTTCCAGGTGTCTTCTTGCAGGAGGAGAGTCCACGGCAGAAATGGGCCCTGAAGAAGAGCTGGTCTCCCGGTGTTCCAGGGTCTATACCCCTCCTCCAGCAGGGGCAGGAGCTCCACCTGCACCAGCAAATTAATCCACTTCTGACTCCAGGTCCCCTTATCCCAGCTCATTCCAGAATACGGCTCCAAGCAGCTTCGGATAAATAAATAGGCAGAACCAGTTTAGAAATCTGTCAGTACCTACGGATGCCTACCCTGCCTCGTGGCCCAGCGATTCCACTCCACAGACACGAAGGAGTATGTAGGTGCCGCCAGACCGGGCCACCAGCCTTCTCAGCAGCTTTTGTATGAACTGCTCCAAGCTGGAACGAACTCAAACGTCCATCCACAGCAGAATGCCTGACATATTGTGGGGCTTTCATGCAAGTGGAAAACCACTTGGGCCATCACAGGGAACAAAGCCCCAACAGCCACCGCAGCCTGGATGAATCTCACAGGCTGGATGCCGAGCCAGTGACACCAAGCGCGAGGATTCCAAACCTCAGGGGGGTTGTTTGAAAGCTGTGCTCAGTTGCTCAGTGGTGTCCGCCTCTTTGTGACCCCCTAGACTATAGCCCTCCAGTCTCCTCTGTCCATGGGATTTCCCCAGCAAGAATACTGGAGTCGGTTGCCGTTTCCTCCTCCAGGAGACCTTCCCGACACAGGAATGGAACCTCTGTCTTCTGCACTGCAGGCTGATTCTTTCCCGCTGAGCCACCTGAGACCACATGCAAAGCTATTTCGTGGTGATAGAAGCCAAGATAGTGGCTGCCTCGGCAGGGGGTGATGCTGACTGGGTGGGGATACCCCCATCTGTAGGGCCTTCTAGGGGCTGAAAATACTGTGTGTTTTCCTGTGGGTGATGACTGCCTGATAGTATTTGTGTGAAAATTCATTAAGCTCCTCTCTTAAGGTTTGTGTGCTTTATTGTAGATGAATTAAACCCTGATAAATATGGGTGGGAAAAAAGGGATGGTATATACTGAAGAATTTTAACCTTTGCTCAGAGAGGTCTAGTCTTAGCCCTCAGCTCCTAGGAGGTGATCTTAAACCCCTGGAATGTTCTGCCTGATAAGAGCATCTTCATTTACCTGGGGGGCCTTGGGTCATACCAGATGATCTAGCATGTGATTTAGGGTAGGGGATTGGGTTCCTATGGGGTCAACTCGACCTCCAGAGGGGCTGGAGACTGAGCTCAGTCATGCCAGTCAACTGTGTCTGTGTGATGCAGCCTGATAAAGACTGGACGCCAGGGCTCGGGAGGCGTCCCCAGTGGGCAATACCCCTGCTTGATGTTACTGGGAGATGTCAGCACTGTCCTGCCTCTCCTGGGTGGGGACAGCTGGAAGCTCCATGTTTGGAATTTCTAAGACTCTGCCCAGGAGCACGGATTTGTGTCCTTTGCTGTATGCAATAGATTGCGACCAGGCACGTAACAGGAGAAGGCACTGGCACCCCACTCCGGTACTCTCACCTGGAAAATCCCATGGACAGAGGAGCCTGGTGGGCTGCAGTCCATAGGGTCGCTAAGAGTCGGACATGACTGAACGACTTTACTTTCACTTTTCACTCTCATGCATTGGAGAAGGTAAATGGCAATCTGCTCCAGTGTTCTTGCCTGGAGAATCTCAGGGACAGGGGAGCCTGGTGGGCTGCCATCTATGGGGTCACGCAGAGTTGGACATGACTAAAGTAACTTAGCAACAGCAGCAGCTGCAAGCATGTCACAGCTCCGAGTGTGTTCCATGCATTCTTTTAGTGAACTACCCAACCAGAGAGTGGTCTTGGGGCCCACTGGTGTCAGAGGTGAGAGTGGTGGTTCCCTGGTGTCTCAGGGGCTAAGAATCTGTCTGCCGATGCAGGGGACCTGGGTTCGATCCCTGGTCTGGGAAGATTCCACATGCTTCGGGGCAACTAAGCCCTCACGGGCCCAAAAGGGAGCCTGAGTGCTCCAACTACTGAAGCCAGTGCTCCCTAGATCCCGTGCACCAAGAGAGAAGCCACCGCAATGAGCAGCCTACACACCACACACCAGAGAAAGCCTGAGTGCAGCAACGAAGACCCAGCATGGCCAAAAAAGAAATAATAAATAAATAGTTTTTAAAAAAGAAGCACGTGGTTTTGCGGACCATTCGCAAGGCACACACCGAACACCTGGCCGTGGAGTGGAGAGGAGTCCCACGGGACCCTTTGCAGCAGCTATGCCTCCTCAGAACTTCAGGTGGCTGCCACCTGGGTCTCAGAAATTCTCACTTCTCTGTTGATTTCAGCAAACAAGCAGATCCATTTCTGCAGCACTGAGAGGCGGACACTCTGTGGACCCTCCCTCCCTGCGAGCCTCACCCTTTGGTTCCAGATTCCTCCTCCTCCACCTCCTCCTCCCCTGTCACATGTCCCGAGAGGAAAGAGAGTGTTTTCAAGAAGTTCCCATCTGAAGTCAGTCTTCTTAGATCCCATCAGACTGTCATCCTTGAGTACCCATAGAATCTGAGAAAGTAAATGAGGACCGGAGATAATTTATTGGGAGGACTGTAGATAGCAAACAATTATGTGTATCTGCTGGTTTGTTTTCCAAATCTGGTCACCAGGCCAAAGAAACATAATTAATTTCTTGGTTCCAAAGAGACAATTCCACCCATGATACACATCTTTAATTAGCCCAACACAACAATTGTGCTCTGGTACTTTATTTCAGGGAACTCAATGCTGACACATTAATGGAAGATGGTGCCAGACTCTGGGGTAAGAATAAACGTGATTATAAAGGCCTGAAATGAAAGTGGTTACTTAAACAAGATAAGCACCGGGGTTTCTTTCTTAGAAGTGAAATAATCAACTGTGTATCTAAGAGAGAAATGAAAATGAAACGCAGAGTAGAATTCATTAGGAGAAAAGATGAGGAAGGTAAAGAGGTTTAGGGACTGTCCTTAGTAAATCACTTGAGGGTATATTTTGCAGATGGTGGAAAATTCAGTACAAACGTGCTTGAGGTAAGCAAGATTTGTCATCTTATGAAATGGCAGGGTTCTGCAGCAGGCCATCTGAGCAGGCTCTGACCCAGCTTCTCTGCTGTTCTCTTATCTTCCCTCCTCCGCTTGTTGGCTTATTCCTTGGGCTGGTTTCCCTCATGGTCACAAGATGGCTGCCAGCAGACTTGCAGTTGCAGGTGTCATCCTTCTCATGGTGAGGGGTGGGGAGGGAGAGGATGTGGAGAGTGAGTTAGGGAACAGCTTCTCACAGCCGAAGTCAAAATGTCCTGTGCTCTGCTCTGATTGTATCAACGTAGCTGGGTTCTGATTGGTGTAGGTGGCTGACCCAGATCTGTACCAACTCAAGGGACAACACCAGGAGAAGAAAATACTGAGCATGATGAGAAAGGAGGAATGTATTGATACCGACAATATTTGGAGACATAAAACAATAGGATTATCTGAGGAGAGCTTGCCAGAGACTTGTCAAAGGCGTGAGCTGGGGACAGGAAAACCAGGAGGCTGGGGCAGTGCCCTGGACCCCATGATTTCCAGAGGGTCCATGGGCAGGAGAGAGAATCCCACACTCTAATAGGAGGCAGACATGGTCACTGAGACTGACGCCGTAGAGGCTCGAGGGGAGAGGGCCTGTGGCCCTGGTCATAGGAAGCAGCCAGCCTTCAGTGACTCTGCCTAAAGAGAGCTGAGGATTCCGTACACAGACCTTCCCCACTCTATCACCAGCTGGGCTCCCCATCACTGAACCCAGTGAGAAGCCAGCGGGTAGGAAGACAATAGGTGTGGCCTCACAGGGCAGCCCTTGGCAGAGAGCAGCATGGAAGAGCATGGAAGAGGGTCCAGAGACAGAAGGGGAATCCCACACTCTGTTAGGGTGGCCCTGGGTGCTGAGTGGCAACTTGACTCCTGGCTACATCTCCCCCTGGGACCTACAGGACCAGACGAGCTGTCAGCAAAGGGTCAGACCTGCTTCCTTGGCAAGCCTGAGGTCCTGATAGGTGAGCCCTCTGGGACCAATAGAAGTTTGCTCTTATAATCAAAGAGCTTCCCTGGTGGTGCAGTGGTAAAGAACCCACCTGCAATACAGGAGACGCGGGTTTGATGCCTGGACTGAGATCCCCTGGAGTAGGAAATGGAAACCCACTTCAGTATTCTTGCCTGGAAAATTCCATGGACACAGGGGCCTGGCGGGCGACAGTTTATGGGGCTGCACAGTGTCAGATACAACTGAGCACGTGCACACACGCACACACACACACACACACACACACACACTCATAATCAGAAAGTTGTGACCGTGACACATAAAGACAGATCAGCTTTCAAATCATGAGTCTGCCTTTGGTAAATGCGCCTTTTGAAAAAGAACTTTGTCTCTTTATACCCTGCTTCTTCATCCATAAGCAGAGGTAGATAAAACAACCACAGGATTTTTAGGGGGCATTCAGTTGGATAATGTATGTAAAAAGCCTGGCATGTAGTTGGTGCACAATAAATGATGTTACTACTTTCAACTGTGACACATTGTGATTCATTCACATTGTGCAGGGGGGCATGTACAGCATCGTCCTCCTACAGACCCATCCGTGTGGTTCCATTCCTTGTTGAGACTGCGTCCATGCTAAATCACTTCAGTTGTGTCCAACTCTTTGTGACCCTATGGACCATAGCCCACCGGGCCCCTCTGTCCATGGGATTCTCCAGGCATGAACACTGGAGTGGGTTGCCATGCCCTCCTCCAGGGGATCTTCCCAACCCAAGGAATGAACTCGTGTCTCTTACATCTCCTGCATTTGCAGGCGGGTTCTTTACCACTATTGCCACCTGTTAAGACTGCATGCTGCTGCTACTGCTGCTAAGTCGCTTCAGTCGTGTCCGACTCTGTGTGACCCCACAGACAGAAGCTCACCAGGCTCCCCTATCCCTGGGATTCTCCAGGCAAGAACACTGGAGTGGGTTGCCATTTCCTTCTCCAATGCATGAAAGCGAAAAGTGAAAGTGAAGCTGCTCAGTCGTGTCCGACTCTTAGCGACCCCATGGACTGGAGCCCACCAGGCTCCTCCGCCCATGGGATTTTTCAGGCAAAAGTACTGGGGTGGGGTGCCATTGCCTTATTCCAATTTATGAATACATCACAATTTGTAACTTGTATGTCTATTCATTTGTTGATGCATGTTTGAACTATCTCTGATTTGAATATTGAGCTATTAAGAATAAAGTTTCCATGAACATTCATGCACAAGTCTTTGTGTGGATATATATATTCAAAAGCAGAGACATTACTTTGCCAACAAAGGTCCATCTAGTCAAGGCTATGGTTTTTCCTGTGGTCATGTACGGATGTGAGAGTTAGACTGTGAAGAAGGCTGAGCGCCGAAGAATTGATGCTTTTGAACTGTGGTGTTGGAGAAGACTCTTGAGAGTCCCTTGGACTGCAAGGAGATCCAACCAGTCCATTCTGAAGGAGATCAGCCCTGGGATTTCTTTGGAAGGAATGATGCTAAAGCTGAAACTTCAGTACTTTGGCCACCTCATGTGAAGAGTTGACTCATTGGAAAAGACTCTGATGCTGGGAGGGATTGGGGGCAGGAGGAGAAGGGGACGACAGAGGATGAGATGGCTGGATGGCATCACTGATTTGATGGACGTGAGTCTGAGTGAACTCTGGGCGTTGGTGATAGACAGGGAGGCCTGGTGTGCTGCGATTCATGGGGTCACAAAGCGTCGGACACGACTGAGTGACTGAACTGAACTGAACTGAACTGATATATTCATTTCTCTTAAGTGAATGCCTAGGAGTGAAATCATTGAGTTGTGTGCTAAGTGTATGTTTAACTTTATAAGCTAGACTGTTATCCAAAATGGCTGTACATTTTTTAGTCCGACCAACAACATATGAGAATTCTAGTTGCTCCAGCTCCTTGTCAACACTTGTCATGGTCAGTTTGACATTTTAGCCACTCACGGGGCTGTATAGCAGCGTCTCTTTGAGATTTTACATTGCAGTTCCCTGATGACTAATGATGTTCACCATCTCCTCATGAGTTTATTGGCCTTTCATGTGTTAATGTTTTTGAAGTCTGCCTCCTACATAAGCCAAAAAAAGCGTTGCAGTCACTTTCCTGGTCCTGCTTGTAACTAACCTGTAGTCATGTGATTTAGGCTTGACCAATCAGATGCACCCAGTCCAATCTGTACTTTAGGAGCTGATGGATGGGTCAAGTGAGGCCAGTAGAGTCCATTTTAGCATCAAGGGGAACAGTAGCTGCCATGATACCAATGGCCACATCCAGAGGCCAGTGACCTGTGTCAAACATAGAAGTGGAGGCCAACCTACTGGATTTTGGGGGGTGCAGCTGCAGAAGTGTCACCAAGCCAGTTCTGTGGCTGACGCTGAGCCAGCCTCCCCAGGTCCTGCCTTTGATCCTGGAATCACCCAACCTCCTATCCTTCTTGCATCAGCCACATCCACCAAGTCCATTTCTATCCTCTCAATTCGGGCACAGCATTGAACGCATAGTAGGTGGCCTTGTGCATGAGTCTCTCACAGTGGAGAGTTGAATTTGTAAAATTCCTGCCGTCCTGGGAACACCCAAGACTCTGACTTTCTCCCTGAAAATCAGAACTGTTGAATTAGCGTGCTGCCCGTCACCGTGGCCATTGCCGGCTTGGCTTGCTTTCTTCTTTGCCAAAGGCCTCAACAATAAAAGACACTGTTGCAAATGAAATCTTATAATTGTCTTTTTTAAGAGGACTGTCTTCCAAGGCCTGGATCTCTGCCCTCATTTGCATTTGGATTTGGAAAATCAATACAGGATCGTAAGTATTTTATTTTTTAATAATCTGATAGCATGCAAATACATTTTCCATTTCCCAACTTCTTTCCCTTCACTAACCTCTGTGCTCTGGACAAAATAAGAACAAGAGAACAAAGGCTCACTAACTGAAAATGCAGCTGTGTGAGTTTCTCTGGGATTTCTCCTTTGGGAATTGCTGCAAGTTTCAAAGATAGACCGTGCATTTGACATAGTCCTTAAGTACCCGATGGGAGAGCATTCCCCAGGGGTGGGCCCAGGTTTTGCCAGATCTGAAGCATATAGGATCTGGTGGGGGAGGGGGTCTCTCTTTAAAAAGAGAGAACAAATGAATTCCATTAGCTTCTCAGTACGTCTATTTCTAGCTATTTCTAGCTACCGCTGCTATTCTTCAAACATCAGCAACTAATTCTAGATTCTGATGAGGGGCCAAGGTTTACCTTTCAATGGGTCCAGGTTTTAACTTTCCACCCATTGCTTCTTCCAATGTGGGGTGAGGGAAATCTGACACCTCTGGCCATGGCTTCTGACCAGCTGCGTGTTTTTTATCATCTCTAAATACATTTGGGGGAGGAGTGGGGGGAAGGGCAGCAAACATTTATTCGCTTCTCTAAGGGCCACGTTGGGCTTCCCTGGGAGCTTGATGGTGAAGAATCCACCTGCAATGAAGGAGATATGAGATCGATCCCTGGGTTGGGACAATCCCCCCAGAGAAGGAAATGGCAACCCACTCCAGTATTCTTGCCTGAGAACCCCATGGACAGAGGAGCCTGGCAGGCTACAGTCCACGGGGTCGCAAAGAGTTGGGCACAACTGAGTGACTTTGATTACATTATTACAAATGGCACCACAGGGTCACAGCAGCTCATTCCCGGCCCGGACACCCCGGTCTTGCCCTCCCCAGTAATCATTTCGTCTATTGGATTGGAGTCAGGCAGGTCCTCTCTTAGGCTCCTATTCTGACACCTCTTTGTTTCAGAACAAATTTCGCTTGTGCTGAAAGAGGCCCTGAAGCTGTCTCACAGCCTCAGATAACACCTTTTCCTTGATCAGGACTCAAAGTCTGTCCTGGGGATATTACAGGTCTGCAGTAGAGAAGAGGGTAGGATGAAGAAGAATAGCTGGGGATGGGGATGGGGATGGGGTTGGGCGTGGAGAATGGAGGGAAGATGACGCACACTTTTCAGCATGTCCTGTGGTTCAAACCTGTGGCTTACACGGACTGGAGACCAATCCCAATGTTCCAACCTGGGCCAGCTTCTCATCCTCTCTGGGGCTGGATTTCCTCATATAATGTCTTCATGCAGGATGCTGCCAGGAGGAAATGGGAGGTACTAATAAAGCGTAAGCCTGGTGCCTGATTATATTATTAAATAGGGTCCCGTCTCCATCACCACCTCCTCCAGGAAGCCGCCTCTGACTGCATTCACTGCGGAGACCACCCTCCCCTACAAAACCACGGCATCTGTTGGCTGCAGCCCTCGTTTCTCTCTTCATCACAGCTGCCTTGTTTTATCCCACATTTCATCGGTTGCATGCAGAAAATGCTAATTCTGTGGGCTGGCCCCCAGGGGACGGGCAACACGCAAGCTCTGAATCTGAGATGAAGCCATCGCGCCTTTGATGGAAACAGAAGATGAAACGCAGTCTGCCTCAAATCCCGAGGAGACGGGGGCCTGGCATGCAATATTTAAACGGCCCCTTCATGAAAGGGAGCTACCCCAGCTCTTAACATCAATGTTCCAGAAAGTCAGTCTTGATTTCCAAACTCAGACTGATGTTTGGGTGCATTTCGTGTTTTAAATACTCATTTCTACCGCCTTGATATTTTCATTCATTTCCTTTCAAGTTTTACAAGCACAAAGTGCATCATCAGGTGCTCTGTCGGGAGGCAGGACACAGGAGCGGGGGGACTCAGCCCATCCAAAGAGAGAATTTGATTGTCCCTGCGAGGGCAGGGACACTGACCCCTCTGACCTGGAGATGGGTGATACCCAGGTCTGGTTTGCACTAAGCCCGATAGTTGGTATAAACTGGATTCAGGGTGGGCTATGCATGTCCTCAGTCGTGTCCGACTCTTTGCGACCCCATGGGCTGTAGCCCCTATGTCCATGGACTGTAGGCTCCTCTGTCCATGGGGTGCTCCAGGCAAGAATACTGGAGTGGGTTGCTGTTTCCTCCTCTAGGGGATCTTTCCCACCCAGGGTTCGAACCAGCCTCTCCCATGTCTCCTGTACTGGCAGGTGGATTCTTTACCACCTGCACCACCTAGGAAGCGCGTGGATTCAGAGTCACACACTGTTCTTCTTCGCTCTCTCTTTCCTCCTTTCTTTCCACTTCTTTTTTCCCCTAACAACTTGATTTTTAATTTATTTCTTAATTGGAGGAAAATTGCTTTACAACGTTGTGTTGGTATTTGCTGTACAATAACCAAATGAGCCATAATTACACATGTATCACCTCCCTCTGGGGCATCCCCCCACCCTCACCCCTCTAAGTCATCACAGCGCACCAGGCTGGGCTCCTGGGTTATAGGGTAACGTCTGAGCAGCCATCTATTTTACACACAGTAGTGTGGATACATCGATGCTACTTTCTCCGTTCATCCCACTCTCTCCTTTCAATTCTCCTTTAATTGAGAAAAAAACTTTCAATTAAGTGGACAGATCTAAGTGCCCAGATGAGTGGGTGTTTATGCCTGTGAGTCATTTAAGTGCCAACCAGACAAAGATGTAGAACATTTGTTGCCCCGGAGGGACTTCTAGGTCCCTTCTTGGTCAGCCTCCCTGTAGGTAACCACCATCCTGACCTCTAATCTATGGCCTAAGATTTATCTTCCCTGGTTTTCAGCTTCATATCAGTGAAGCTTGACCGCATTTCTGGCACTGACCACATCTTCACAGGAGAAGCCGTGTCAAACAGGTACTTATCAGTAAAGGTGACTGCGTTTAGAGATAAAAAGTTTGCACGTAATTTGCCATGTATCATGTTTGAGAGTTAAATGCAACACAGTAATTTGTACTGCTGCCCTGAGAACATCATGCGTTTTCTGGAACAAGCTTCGCACACAGAAAGTCAATAAGCCAACCTTCCTTCAAACACAGGCAAGTATGCAATTTATTGTTATTTCCATTTAGCTTAAATATTATCACCGTTACAAAAAAAGAGTCCCAGACCTTAAGATTTGAGCTTCCTTTCTAAGACTTTATTTATTTACTTATTTGGCTGTACTGGGTCTTAGTTGCAGCACGTGGGGCTTTTAATTGCAGCAAGTAGGATCTAGTTCCCTGACCTGGGATCAAACATGGCCCCTTGCATTGGGAAACATGGAGTCTCAGCCACTGGACCACCAGGGACGTCCCTCAAACAGATTTTTAAAAATCTCAAACCAAATGACATGTTACGTGGGAAAAGACTAATTTTCACATAATTTGGTGATCATCCATCTCTGTGGCTCAAGACAAATGCTTGTTAGTCATTCTGTAATAAGCTGGAGTCAAAGTTTATCACTTACATTAAACATTGCAAATAAAAGGAAAGGGAGGATTTCCTCTTAACAGAATACTCCATATGCCACGCCAAAATTACAGAAATAATTGGGACTGTGAGAAACACTATTTAATCATGGCTGATGTTCTGCTATGAAACACAATCCTTTTACTGAATTGTGTTTTGGGGAATTCAGCCGACCCTTTGGCACCAGAAAGAAGGATTTGCCATAAATAAAAGCTCCAGGTCAATTTCACTTAGCGGTGAGTGATTTCTTTCCCATGCCACTGGATTATTAAAGCTGAGATTTGTGTTTCATCTCAAGGCAGGAAATTAATCACATCACGTACCAGGACTCCGTGTAAAGGAATACTTCGTGTGGTCCCATTTATTTCAAGAAGGAAAATGTAGTTAAGCATTTAAATTAAATAAACGGATTGACATTACAGCAATTACCAAGGAACGACTTTTGTCACACAGCAAAGAGAATGCATTAAAGATATGAACAGCTGTCTCTCAGTTTAAGTTCATCATGTGTCAAATTCAGGAAACAACTTTTTGTGTTCTGGTGAGATTCAAACTGCAAAATTAATAGAACCCACCCATAAATACAAGTTTCAGAACTGTAAAGAGGTTTGGACACTTTCACTAAAGCATAAGGTTTTGGCAAACGGCTCCACTTCTCTGTAATGCAACGAAAGCAGGCTTCTTAGTTAATCTTAGTTAAATATTGTGCTAGTAATCATTTGCACTATAAGGATATCACTTATGTACTAAATCCAAGCGCATCATTTTTGTGTAGCAGTTGAAATTCAGTCATTTCTGGGTTTTTCTTTCAACTGCTACACAAAACCATGCGCTGGGATTTAGTACACCAGATGCAGTGAAGTTCACAGGCCAGTGATGACTTTTTAATCGAGCTCAAAAGTCAGTTTTTGAATTGGCTTGCTAGAAATGCCTTATCAACAACAGATTTCTTTCCTGGGGGAAAATGTGATTCCCACCTCCACCCCTAGGGAAATAGCTAATGTTTTTTAAATAGTATATATATGACCATCCTGAGGACCTTGGTCCTAATGTTTACACCTACTCTTGCAATAATTTCACTGGAAAGCTTCTGGCCCCTCCGAGAGGATCCCTGTGCTGTTCCCCACAATGTTTTAGCCCCCTTGAGGTATCACACTTTGCAAACCTTCTCAGCCGTTTCTCAGTATTTGACTATTCTGGGCTTTCCTTCAGCATCTCTATGTGTCACTGAGGCCATGCTCTCCCAGCACCCATGAGTTTCTCCCAGCACCCTCTTCCCCATTCCAGTCTCATGAGCAGCCTGTCCCTGGGGCTGGGAGCCTGACTATTGTCCAGAGGAGCTTGCTTTGTGCAGTCCCCAGGGGATGAAGTGTTATCTCATATACAGACACTCGTGCCTGCTGGCGGTAAAGCAAAGCTGTCCACCAGAGGTTGTTGGAATAAACATTTTCTGAAGCACTGAAGCTTGCCCTTCGAAATGGCTGTGTGTTTGGATCTTCTATGGAAATGTTGCTGGAATGTGTGGTGTATTCCCCAATAGTCTTAGGGCTGTAGCTCAGCCTTTTGTGGCCAACATCCGATTCTTGTCATGTGAGTCTTGTGCAAACTTGTCACTGGACCAGCCTATGAGGGGGAGAGGTGGCGAGTGTCTGCTGCAAGCTGAAAACACCGTGTGCATGTGACCCTGGGTTCTGATTTTGAATTTTCCTCTGTAGGCATCCATCCTGCAGGCAGACGTCCCATCTCCCTTGCCTCCCCCCACCATTTTATTTTGCTGCTTCTAATACCTGGGGACTGGGAAGCAAGATAACTGAGGTTTGTTCACATTTTTTGCAAAACAACAACAACAAAAAATGTTAATAGTATCAAGGTAAGATTCTGAGCCATTCTCCAGGACTATTCTTATTATTATCATCATTATCATCCTTTGCCTATGTACCTTCCTCCACCTTCACAAAGAATTTGAAACATTTTGTATCCTTTCGCATATTTGTAACTGATATCTAAAATGTTTCATAAATGCAAATGGTTGCAAAGCATAAAGTTTCCTCTGCATTGTAAATATTGACATTTTAAAAAGAAAATTTGTATCGCACTTGTATCAGTTGGAATCTGATACTTGCCCCTGACCCCAGAAACCAGGCTCTGGATTCCCCAGTGCAGCTTAATGGCCACGGTCAGTTGTCATTCATTTGGAAGATACACGGACAATCTCTGCTGCTGCTAAGTGACTTCGGTTGTGTCCAACTCTGTGCGACCCCATAGACGGCAGCCCACCAGGCTCCCCCGTCCCTGGGATTCTCCAGGCAAGAACACTGGAGTGGGTTGCCATTTCCTTCTCCAATGCATGAAAGTGAAGAGTGAAAGTGAAGTCGCTCAGTCGTGTCTGACTCTTAGCGACCCCATGGACTGCAGCCTACGAGGCTCCTCCATCCATGGGATTTTCCAGGCAAAGTACTGGAGTGGGGTGCCATTGCCTTCTCCAATTCTAGCATAAATTTTGTAACTTTCATGTCTCTCCTTGAATTCACTTCCACTCCATTTCCCCCACAGAATTGTATTCTAATGTAATATATTTTAACGCTTCAAAGTATTTTATTAATCACCCTATTATAATTCTCTCAACAAAAAGCCAAGAAGTTAAAATTACATTTTTTAAATTACCTGTGATCATAAAGCTCTGGAGTTTAAAAAAAAAATTGTTTGATTTCTATTTCAAGCTAATGGTGTAATTGTGAGTAGCTAACTTATGAAAGGGCGTCCCTGGTGGCTCAGGCAGTGAAGAATCCACCTGCCATGTGGGATACCTGGGTTTGATCCCTGGGTTGAGAAGATCCCCTGGAGGAGGGCATGGCAACCCACTCCAGTGTTCTTGCCTGGGGAATCCTCATGGACAGAGAAGCCTGGCGGGCTACAGTCCACGGGGTCACAGAGTTGGACACAACTGAGCAACTAATCACAGCACACAGCACAACCTATCAAAACCAATTCCCTACACATTTTAATATTAATAAATAATTATTAAGCATAGAAATAAAATTTTCTTAGAACTGCATCTCTCAATAAGTTATATGGGGGCTGTTTTTTTTTTTTCCCTTAGCTGTTAGTTCATGAGTCCATGACTGAGCATTACTCTTGCTTTGATGGGCCGAAATTCAGCATCAATTTTTCAATTTTTTTTAATGTAAGCTTTAAAAAGTATGTTGGTTAGTCACTAAGTTGTGTCCGACTCTTTTGTGACCCTGTGAACTGGAGCCCACCAGGCTCCTCTGTCCATTGGATTTCCCAGGCAAGAATACTGGAGTAGGGCTCCATTTCCTACTCCAGGGGATCTTCCCGACCCAGGGATTGAACCTTCATCTCCTGCATCGGCAGGTGGATTCTTTACCAGTGAGCCACCAAGTCCTTAAAAATTGTACAGGTTCACAAAATGAGATGGGAATGGAAGGGGTTTCATTTGATGCTTTGAATTCCTTCAGAGTTGTGTGCTGAAATTAACATCACGATCCATCATGAAAAGCATTTCCATCGGCTGACAACATCAAATGGCCTTTTTGAAGCGGACTAAAGCTCGGTATCAGAAGCATTCTGATTTGCACTGTTCTCCCTCTGCCCTGAGTACGGGACCAGGTAGAGGCAGAGAGACTTTTCTTTATGCTGTGAAACGGGAAAAGTCGTCTTCAAAAGGCAAGGCTGATAAAGGAAGTCTTCATTGCAGCTGCCTTCTGAAGCTGAGAACAGTCCAGGAAACTGATTCCCTCAGAGCCCCTGTGTGTCCTGGTTAAGACAAAGGTGCAGGAGCTCCTTGAAACTTTGCCTTCGAACACCAGCCAGGTGAGCACTTGGATCGATGAGGGACTGCCTCTCCTGGACCCCTCTCTGCTCTGTCTCCAGGGCCTGCCCAACGCAATCCGTCGGTTATGAGAGCAAAGACGTGATGCTGAAAGGCGGCAGATTGCTGGACTGGGAAACCCATGATGGCTGTCACTACGTGAAGCCCAAGCTGTGATTAAAGATGGGAGGCCAAGCAGGCTTTGCCTCTATGGTGCCAACCATCAGCTGGCCCGAGTTTTCAAGTTGTTTCTTTCTTTAAAAGAGTCATTTTATTTCTTTGTTTTTGACTCTGCTGGTTCTTTGCTGTTGCATGGGCTTTTCTCTAGCTGCACAGAGCAAGGGCTACTCTATGGTTTGGGTGCACCGGCTTCTCACTGCTGTGACTTTCTCCTTGCAGAGCATGTGCTCTAGGCATGACACTTCAGTAGTTGTGGCTCTCGGGGTCTAGAGCACAGGCTCAGTGGTCGTGGCGCTTGGGCTTAGTTGCTCTGCAGCATGTGGAATCTTCCTGGATCAGGGATCGAACCCTTGTCTCCTGCATTGACAGGTGGATTCTTACCACTGAATCACCAGGGAAGCCCTGGAGATGTTTCTAACAGGGCTACTTGGCGATTGGCATCAGCAGAGCTGAAACCCATTTCATGTACCAATTACTTTATTCATGGGTTCATTTCTTTATTTGTCGTCAGTGGAGAATGGGGCATTCACTGGGTTTCCACCTCCAATGTTTCCCCCACCTTGAACTGAGCACTGGGTGAAACAAGGGTGAGGACCAAGGGTCTCCTGCCTCAGGGACCTCACCATGGGGAAGGGAATGCAGGCAGGTAAACGACAACCCCCACCCCCGCTCTGGCATGGAAATCCAAGCCCTGGGCGTGCCTGGAGAAAAGGAGATTCAGGATCTGGTGGGCTTCTTGGCCCTTCACACTGTTCTGGACAAGGACCCCCATGTCTTCCCATCTGGACATGGTGGGGGGTTGGGAGACTCAGATCACCAAGGGTTCCCCAGACTCTGACCCTCACTTTCCAGAACTGTGTCTCCTTAAAACATGATGTCAGATAAGTTTCAGATTGTTAAGGGGCTCCTCCCCCAGTGTTCCTGACTACGGGACCTCCCCAGGTGGGTGTCCCTTGGCCCCCCACCCTAAACCAGAGTCTGGGCTTTGTCAGGTAATGAGATTTATCCAACTGTCCCTGTCTTCTTGTCTGTCTGGTACTGGGTTGGCCAAAAAGCTTGAGTTTTTCTGTAAGATGTTATGGAAAATAAATCCATAAAATAAAGAGCCGACTTTAAAAGCTTCAATTAGTTGAGTATTTGCCACCTGGCCCCAGGATATAGTGGTTTTCAATCTCTGTCTCTGTCTTTCTCTCTCTCCCGTCCCCTGCTTCTTTGTTTTCTCCTTTCTTTTCTTTTTTCTTGTTTTTTGAGACTAGACTTATGCAGGCATAATTCACAGACAATAAAACTCACTGTTCTCGTGCATTTCTATCTTGTGCATTTCTATGAGTTTGGACAAATACCTACAGTGTGTAACTGCTACAGTTAGGATATAGTATATTTTCATCATACTAAAAAATCCCCCCTCATCCCTCTGGAATCGACCCCCCTGCTTCCCCCGTTCTGGCAACCACAGATGCGTTCTCCAAGCCTAGAGTGTTTCCTTTTCCAGATTGTCCTATAAATGGAATCATACAATATGTTGCCTTTTGGGGCTGGCTTCCTTCACTCAGCAGAATACATACGCGATTTCACGTATGTCCCACAGATTGTTTATCTCATCCTCAGCTCAGGGATCTTGGGGTTGTTTCCAGTTTTTGCAGAGATGACTAGAACTGCTGTGGAGATCAGAGGCTTCATTTCTCTTGGATGGAGAAATCCTTCATTTCCCAGGATGGCACGGCTGGGTGGGATGCTAAATATGTTTCACGTAGTGGTTCTCAACTGTGGGTGACCTTGACTCTTAGAGGACATTCAGGGATGCTGGGGTCACTTTGGTTGTCACACCTGGGGGCAGGGTAGGGGGTGGAGTAATGCTAAACATCATACAGCCTACATGACAGGCCCCGAATAGAAAACCATTGGGCCCAAATGTCAATAGAGCTGAGGGTAATAGGGACTTCCCTGGCAGTCCAGTGGTTAAGACTCCACACTCCCAATGCAGGGGAACTAAGTTCAATTTCCTGGTTGGAGAACTAGGATCTTGCATGTTGCACGGGTGGCCAAATAAAATAAATTTAAGGATATTTCTTTAAAAAAAAAAAAGATGAAGAAGGAAGTCCAACCTTAACTTTTAAGAAGCCTCCAACATGCCTTCCAAAGTGGTGGTACGATTTTGCATCAACAGTGAGTGTTCCCATTGCTTCACATCCTCATCAGCATTTGATTGTTTCTCTCTCTATTTAAGATTTGAGCCCTGCTAATAGGTGATAGGAGGTGTGTCATAGTGTCTCCTTGTGGTTTAATTTCCCTGGTGACTGATGATGTTGAGTATCTATTTATGTGCTTATTGGCCATCCATGTACTTACTTTAGTGAAGTGTCTGTTCAAATCTTTTGCCCATTTTTAATTGGGTTTTTAGTCTTCTTACTACAAATGTCTTTTAAATTCTTTTAAATTTTTATTTAAATGTAGTTGATTTACAATATTGTGTTAGTTTCAGGTATAAAGTGATTCATATATATATATATTCTTTTTATATTATTTTCCTTTATAGGTTATTATACCATATTGGATATAGTTCCCTATACTATACAGTAGGTCCTTGTTGGTTATCTATTTTTAATATAATACTGTGTATATTTTAATCCAAAACTCCTAATGTATCCCTCCCCCTTCCCTTTTAGTTCATTTCCGTTCACTCCCTCAGTTGTGTCTGACTCTTTCCGACCCCATGGACTGCAGCACACCAGGCTTCCCTGTCCATCACCAACTCCCAGAGCTTGCTCAAACTCATGTCCATCGAGTCGGTGATACCATCCAACCATCTCATCCTCTGTCATTCCCTTCTCCTCCTGCTTTCAATCTTTCCCAGCATCAGGGTCTTTCCCAATGAGTCAGTTCTTCACATTAGGTGCCCAAAGCATTGGAGCTTCAGCTTCAGCATCAGTCCTTCCAATGACTATTCGGGACCGATTTCCTTTAGGATGGATTGGTTAGATCTCCTTGCAGTCCAAGGGACTCTCAAGAGTCCTCTCCAACACCACACTTCAAAAACATTAGTTCTTCAGCACTCAGCTTTCTTTATAGTCCAACTCTCACATCCGTACATGACTACTGGAAAAACCACAGCTTTGACTAGATGGACCTTTATTGGCAAAGAACGTCTCTGCTTTTTAATATGCTGACTATGTTGGTCATAGCTTTTCTTCCAAAAAGCAAGTGTCTTTTAATTTCATGGCTGCAGTCACCATGTGCAGTGATTTTGGAGTCCAAGAAAATAAAATCTGTCATGGTTTGTGCTGTTTCCCCATCTATTTGCCAGGAAGTGATGGGACTGGATGCCATGATCTTTGTTTTTTGAATGTTGAATTTTAAGCCAGCTTTTTCAGTCTCTTCTTTCACTTTCATCGAGAGGCTCTTTAGTTCCTCTTCACTTTCTGCCATTAGGGTGGTGCCATCTGCATACCTGAGGTTATTGAGATTTCTCCCGGCAGTCTTGACTCCAGCTTGTGCTTCCAAGGAGCAGGGCAAGGTCCCTTTTGGTAACCAGTAGTTTGTTTTCCATGTCTGCAAGTCTATTTCTGTTTTGTAAAATCTAATTTATATCACTTTTTTCAGATTCCACATCTAAGTGATATCATCTGATATTTGTCTTTCTCTGTCTGACTTATTTCACTTAGTATGATAATCTCTGAAAGTAAAAGAGAAAATGTTAGTCGCTCAGTCGTGTCCAACTCTTTACGACTCCATGGACTGTAGTCTGCCAGGGTTCTCTGTCCATGGGATTTTCCAGGCAAGAATACTGGAGCAGGTTGCCGTTCCCTTCCCCAGGGGATCTTCCCAACCCAAGGATC
This sequence comes from Tragelaphus eurycerus, assembly GCA_935064755.1. Classification (NCBI taxonomy): domain Eukaryota; kingdom Metazoa; phylum Chordata; class Mammalia; order Artiodactyla; family Bovidae; genus Tragelaphus; species Tragelaphus eurycerus. Next base: position 5,034,530 of record CAKXYN010000108.1, read on the forward strand.
AAACCCAGGTCTCCTGCATTGCAGGCAGATTCTTTACCATGATAATCTGTACTATAGACATTTTTTTATTTCCTTCCTTTTGAAGTCCTGTACCTGTGAGGCTGCTGCTGCTGCTGCTGCTAAGTCGCTTCAGTCGTGTCCGACTCTGTGCGACCCCATAGACGGAAGCTCATCAGGCTCCCCTGTCCCTGGGATTCTCCAGGCAAGAATACTGGAGTGGGTTGCCATTTCCTTCTCCAATGCATGAAAGTGAAAAGTCAAAGTGAAGTCGCTCAGTCGTGTCTGACTCGTAGCGACCCCACGGACTGGAGCCTACCAGGCTCCTCCGTCCATGGGATTCTCCAGGCATAAGTACTGGGGTGGGGTGCCATTGCCTTCCAGATTTGATAATTCATATTTTATACATGAGGAAGTGAGACTGTGATGTCACAGGCCATGTGGCTGGCCCCAGGCTCCTTTCCCCCTCCCCCGGACCCCTCCCCCCATCCAGGCCTGCCTGCCGTCTGAGCTTGTGCTCTGAGCCCTGATCAGTACCCCATTCCTTCCCTCCCTCCCCCTCCCTCTTTCCTTCTCTTTCTTTCCTTTTCCCTCCTCTATCCTTCATTCTCTCCTTTCATTCTCCTTTGGAAAACAAGCACTTTCTTTGAAAAATCAAGACGGAAGGCAAACCAGTTTTTTTTTTTTTTTTAAAGGAAACAAACTCTGCGTAATTTTTGATGAATGCTGGCCTACTTAGCTCAGGGGAAGAATTTGAGAGCAGAAATTTCTTTGCTTTTCTTGGCCAGAACTCATGCCGAGATGTTTGGGGGGTTATATTATTATTTTGACAGAGCCAAGAATTACTTGGATGAAAAATCGGCCCCAAATGGAGTGGGTGCGTGATTTCATGGCAGGAACCGAGGGGCGAGGTTACCGAGGGCTTGGCTAGACTGGATCCGGATTAATAGCTCAGCTTCTGCTTTCTTGCAAATTTGAAATATTGGCTGTGTTTCCTTGGCTGTGACTTAATAATTGCAACCTGGGTTCCTAGGAAGCCTGCGTTCTCCTCTAAATGAGCAACATAAAAAGCTAGTTTCCAAATACGGGGCAGCATGAGACACATTGAGCAGAGTTAGCATCAGAACCTCATCAACAAGAAAAGAAAGAGGGGAGCTGTGCGGCAGGCTCCTGTGTGGCAGGGCTGCTGGATCAGTTGATTCAATAAATTTCCCAAAGGATCAGGGTCTCCAGCTCCATTGCTCACACGCCATGGTGCCACCTGTGTAGGGCCCATGACCCTGGCCCCTGCTGGGAAGACCCAGGAGGGCACAACGTGCAGGGTCAGGACTGCGGCCTGTTGTTGCATGTCAGAAGCCCCCAGACTCCCTCCTTCTCTCTCCAACCCACTTCCACTTTGTTCATTTGCTGGGGCTTTCTAATGCCTTTTTTCTTCCTGACACCAAAACCAGATGTCTTTTCCAACACCAGCCAATTCTCCAGCTTTCCCCCTCACTGACTGGGTGTCCCAGAGGTTAAGGACCCAGCCCCACAAGACTGCCACTGGCAAATTCTAGGAACCAACTATACTTTTGGCCAACCAGGTATATAAATCCAGAAGTTTCCATGCTTCTTTCTCAGGTTCAATGATTCACTAGAACAACTCATACAACTCGGGAGAACACTTTGTTTACATTTACTGGTTTATCATAAGAGATACAGGAACTGCCAAGGGAAGAGCTGCACAGGACAGGTATGGGGGAGGGGCGTGGAGCCCCCATGCCCTCCAGGCGCACTGTCCTCCCAAAGTCAACGGTATTCACCAAACCAGAACCTCACAAAACCTCAGTTGCCTGTTTATAACTCAATCTCCCTCTCCTTCCCCTCCCCAGAGGTAGGCTGTGGTGGTAAGGCTGAAAGTTCCCACCCGCTGATCCTGTGTTCTTTCTGGTGACCAGCCCCATCCTAAAGCTACCTAGGGTAGAGCCCCACCTGGAAAGAAAATAGTGAAAGTGTTAGTCACTCCATTATGTCGGACACTTTGGGCCACCCCCACCACCACCACCCCACCATGGACTGTAGCCCGCCAGGTTCCTTGGTCCAGGGGATTCTCCAGGCAAGAATAGTGGAGTGGGTGGCCATTCCCTTGTCCAGGGAATCTTCCTGATTCAGGGATCAAAACTGCATTGCAGGTCTGATCTCCTGCTTTGGGTCTCCTGCATTGCAGGCAGATTCTTTACCATCTGAACCATGAGGGCTACACCTGGGTCACCTCAATGGTGTAAATTCAGGTGTGATGGAAAAGGGATCATAGCAGGGAGTGATTCGTGGTCCTGGAAGGGGGCAGGAGGGGCAGGAGTCATGGAAGATGGGGGAGGTCAGGATGGAGGCATGGTCATGAGCTGGGAGGGCCTGAAGCGGGGGCATGGACCTGGGCACCAAAAGTGGAGGAGGAGGCGAAAGGAGAGTGGGCTGTGCAGAAGCTGGCATCAGGGGGGCAGCTGGCCAGACCAGGAGCCCCAGGTTGCCCAGAAGGGCCCCTCTCTTGGGAGGGCACTCAGCTTTGCCATGGGAGGAGGGCGGAGGGCCACCAGGCCACATGGCTGCCGGAGGTCGGGACCCAGAGAGCAGAGCCACGAGGGTGGCCGGGCGCAAGGTCAGGAGGGTCAGTCAGTCCAGCTGCCGTCAGAGGCACCTGGAGTTTGGTCCTGGAGCACAGCCATTGTCGCTGACCCCAGGGAAGAGACCAGCCTTAGGAGCCAGTGCAGAAGGGCCACCAGGAGCGCTGCCCCCGCCCCGACTGGCAGAAGGCTGGAGGCAGCCGGCCCGTGCCCCTCAGTCACAGTGACAGGTGGGCCCTCTGGGCCGCCACCCTGACCCCGACAGAGGCTGAAGACCCCACAGGAAGCAAGTAGACCAGGCCCCAGGCGACTCATCAGGAGCCATCAGCGAGGCTGCTCCAAGCCCCCCACCATCCAGGCTCCTGGGGAACCAGGGCCTGAAGATACCATGACTCATTAGCTTTTATTTTTAGTTTTATGCCACAGAAGATGTGCAGTAAGGAGATCAGCTTAAATGTCTTGCTATATAAAAAGGCTGATGGGAGTAAAAGGGCGGTGGGAGGGGGTGGGGGGAAGAGAAGAAAAAGTCAGACAGACCTGGACAGACAGAGATGAGGAGAAAGGAAAGAAGAAACACGTCAAGGTGTGAGCAAAGCTTTCCTCCAAGTGTCAAGATTAGGGATAATCTTAAAATACCTTTACAAAGAATATATATTATTTTTTATAATCAGAAAAGAGTATGTGTTAAGTAAAGACAGAAGGCATAAGAAGGCCTGAGAAAGCCCTCCAGGATCAATGCTGTGCGGGCCTTCAACCTAAGTGACCAGCCTTGCAGTGAAGAAGACCACCTCATTCTCAGGGATTTCAGAGAAAGTTCTGGAACCATCACGGGCCACAGACATGCCCCCGAAACTGAAGTGGGGTGGCCATCAGGCTCCAAGATGGCGCCCAATCTCTCTTGCCTCCTGGTGTTTGTACCCTGTGACCCCTCTCTCCACAAACAAGGCTGATCTGTGTAAACAAGAGGATGTTGTGGAAATGATGGAAAGTGACTTCTGGGTTTTTTGCTTGTTTCTGATATTTATTTGGCTAAGCCAGGTCTTAGGTGCGGCATGTGGGATCTAATTCCCTGACCAGGATCAAACCCAGCCCCCTGCACTGGGAGTGCAGACTCTCCGCCACTGGGCCACCAGGGAAGTCTCTGGAACATGACTTCTGAGGCTAGGCTGTAAAGAACACTGTAGCTCTGCCATGTTCATCTTAGATCTCCGACTCCAGGCAAAGTTAGGCACGGTGTTGTGAGGACACTCAAGCAGTCCCTGTGGAGAGCTTGTTGTTGAGAAGGACTGAGGCCTCCCACCAATGGTTAACACCAACGTGCCAGTCACACGTGTGACTCTCCCAGCCCCAGTCAAGCCTTCAGGTAGACAGCAGGCCTGGCCCGACCACCCGCCTGCAGCCTCATGAGAGACCTGGAGCCAGGACCACCCAGCCAAATGGCTCCCGACTCACAGAAACATGACGTAATGAACTTTCCTTTGTTCTTTTAAGCTGCTATTCTGATGTAACTTTTCAGGCAGCAACAGATAATGACTACAAATGACGCCTTTAATTGGAAAGGCCCTGGTCACAAGCTTAGCCCCAGAGCCAAGCTTGTGGGCCTCGCTACCCAAACCCCAGGCCTGAATGGGAAGGAAGGAACAAGACATTGATGCCAGTAGGAGGAGACCTTAAGGAGAGGGGATTCAGGGCAGTCGTGCACAGGTAGGATCCGATCCTGCTTTCCATTTTGCTTTGTCAGTGTGGGTATTTTTTTCATTACTTTTAATTAAAACAAAAAACTATTGCATTAAAATGTTATTTATCTCAGCTGCTGAGTTTAGGGCACCCCTGAAGCTGAGTATCTGAGGTGAGTGGCTCCTCACCAGACCCTAGTCCTGGCCTCCTCTGTAGTCAGGCCCCAGCCCCACCCCGAGGCCCTGGGTTATCCTCCTGTGCGGGTGGGGAGGGTGATAAGTTGCCCTCTCTGCTCACTGTGGGCACACGATGGCTGATCCTCCACACCCTGCACGGCTTCCCCATTTGACAATCAAGAGCTCTGCTGTCAAACGTGGCAGCCGTCAGCCACATGAGTCCACTGAGCTCGTGCAAAGCGGCCCATCCAGACCGAGAGGTGCCGTAGTGTATAATACTCACCTGCAGGGCTTCCCTGCTGCTCCAGTGGCTGAGGCGCCACTCGCAATGCACGGGGCCCGGGTTCGATCCCCTGGTCAGGGAACCAGATCCCACCTGCTGTGACTAAGGGTTTGACTGCCACAGCTAAACATCCCGCATCCTGCAACTAAGACTCAGAGCAGCCATGTAAATAAATAAATATTTTTTTTAAAAGAGAGAAATTTCTGATTTCCAAAGAGTTGTGGCATCTGCATTCATTGAAATGGAGCCTATACCCAGAAAGACTTCCCTGGTGGCTCAGATGGTAAAGCGTCTGTCTATGACGTGGGAGACCCAGGTTCGATCCCTGGGTTGGGAAGATCCCTTGGAGAGGGAAATGGCAATCCACTCCAGTCCTATTGCCTGGAAAATCCCATGGACAGAGGAGCCTGGTAGGCTACAGTCCATGGGGTCACAAAGAGTCAGACACGACTGAGTGACTTCACGTTCACGTTCACGTTCATACCCAGAAAGCTACAGTAGCTCCTACAGTCTCCTGGGAACCACAGTTCAGTTCAGTTCAGTTGCTCACTCGTGTCCGACTCTTTGCGACCCCATGAATCGCAGCATGCCAGGCCTCCCTGTCCTTCACCAACTCCCGGAGGTCACTCAGACTCATGTCCATCGAGTCAGTGATGCCATCCAGCCATCTCATCCTCTGTCGTCCCCTTCTCTTCCTGCCCCCAATCCCTCCCAGCATCAGAGTCTTTTCCAATGAGTCAACTCTTGGCATGAGGTGGCCAAAGTACTGGAGTTTCAGCTTTAGCATCATTCCTTCCAAAGAAATCCCAGGGCTGATCTCCTTCAGAATGGACTGGTTGGATCTCCTTGCAGTCCAACGGACTCTCAAGAGTCTTCTCCAACACCACAGTTCAAAAGCATCAATTCTTCAGCGCTCAGCCTTCTTCACAGTCCAACTCTCACATCCATACATGACCACAGGAAAAACCATAGCCTTGACTAGACAGATCTTTGTTGGCAAAGTAATGTCTCTGCTTTTGAATAGCTTGGTCATAACTTTCCTTCCAAGGAGTAAGCACCTTTTAATTTCATGGCTGCAATCACCATCTGCAGTGATTTGGGAGCCCAGAGAAATAAAGTCTGACACTGTTTCCACTGTTTCCCCATCTATTTACCATGAAGTGATGGGACCAGATGCCATGATCTTTGTTTTCTGAATGTTGAGCTTCAAGCCAACTTTTCCACTCTCCACTTTCACTTTAATCAAGAGGCTTTTTAGTTCCTCTTCACTTTCTGCCATAAGAGTGGTGTCATCTGCGTATCTGAGGTTATTGATATTTCTCCCGGCAATGTGGATTCCAGCTTGTGCTTCTTCCAGTCCAGCGTTTCTCATGATGTACTCTGCATATAAGTTAAATAAGCAGGGTGATAATATACAGCCTTGTTGTACTCCTTTTCCTATTTGGAACCAGTCTGTTGTTCCATGTCCAGTTCTAACTGTTGCTTCTTGACCTGCATACAGATTCCTCAAGAGCCAGGTCAGGTGGTCTGGTATTCCCATTTCTTTCAGAATTTTCCACAGTTTATTGTGATCCACACAGTCACAGGCTTTGGCATAGTCAATAAAGCAGAAATAGATGTTTTTCTGGAACTCTCTTGCTTTTTCCATGATCCAGCGGATGTTGGCAATTTGATCTCTGGTTCCTCTGCCTTTTCTAAAACCAGCTTGAACATCAGGAAGTTCACAGTTCATGTATTGCTGAAGCCTGGCTTGGAGAATTTTGAGCATTACTTTACTAGCAAGTGAGATGAGTGCAATTGTGCGGTAGTTTGAGCATTCTTTGGCATTGGCTTTCTTTGGGATTGGAATGAAAACTGACCTTTTCCAGTCCTGTGGCCACTGCTGAGTTTTCCAAATGTGCTGGCATATTGAGTGCAGCACTTTCACAGCATCATCTTTCAGGATTTGAAATAGCTCAACTGGAATTCCATCACCTCCACCAGCTTTGTTGGTAGTGATGCTTTCTAAGGCCCACTTGACTTCACATTCCAGGATGTCTGGCTCTAGGTCAGTGATCACACCATAGTGATTATCTGGGTCATGAAGCTCTTTTTTGTACACTTCTTCTGTGTATTCTTGCCACCTCTTCTTAATATCTTCTACTTCTGTTAGGTCCATACCATTTCTGTCCTTTATCGTGCCCATCTTTGCATGAAATGTTCCTTTGGTATCTCTGATTTTCTTGAAGAGATCTCTAGTCTTTCCTATTCTGTTGTTTTCCTCTATTTCTTTGCATTGATCACTGAAGAAGGCTTTCTTATCTCTTCTTGCTATTCTTTGGAACTCTGTATTCAGATGCTTATGTCTTTCCTTTTCTCCTTTACTTTTCACTTCTCTTCTTTTCACAGCTATTTGTAAGGCCTCCCCAGACAGCCATTTTGCTTTTTTGCATTTCTTTTCCATGGGGATGGTCTTGATCCGTGTCTCCTGTATAATGTCACGAACCTCATTCCATAGTTCATCAGGCACTCTATCTATCAGATCTAGGCCCTTAAATCTATTTCTCACTTCCACTGTATAATCATAAGGGATTTGATTTAGGTCATACCTGAATGGTCTAGTGGTTTTCCCTACTTTCTTCAATTTCAGTCTGAATTTGGCAATAAGGAGTTCATGGTCTGAGCCACAGTCAGCTCCTGGTCTTGTTTTTGTTGACTGTATAGAGCTTCTCCATCTTTGGCTGCATAGAATATAATCAATCTGATTTCGGTGTTGACCATCTGGTGATGTCCATGTGTAGAGTCTTCTCTTGTGTTGTTGCAAGAGGGTGTTTGCTATGACCAGTGCATTTTCTTGGCAAAACTCTATTAGTCTTTGCCCTGCTTCATTCCATATTCCAAGGCCAAATTTGCCTGTTACTCCAGGTGTTTCTTGACTTTCTACTTTTGCATTCCAGTCCCCTGTAATGAAAAGGACATCATTTTTGAGTGTTAGTTCTAAAAGGTCTTGTAGGTCTTCATAGAACCGCTCAACTTCAGCTTCTTCAGCGTTACTGGTTGGGGCATAGACTTGGGTTACTGTGATATTGAATGGTTTGCCTTGGAAACGGACAGAGATCATTCTGTCGTTTTTGAGATTGCATCCAAGTATCACAAGAAAAGTGAAATAAAGTCATTTCCACATGCTCTGCAAACAGTGTGGTGTCACTTCCGGGGTCTGAGGAGGTGGCATGTGGGGTGGCCCCCTGAGTCGTGGGGAGGAGGGCTCTGTCCTCTCGGTTCCCCCGCTCCACTGAGACCCTCCCTGACAAGAGTCCCTCTCTGCACATCCATCTCTCCAGCCCTGAGCCTCCTCACTCTTTCCTTACCTTCAGGACTGGGGGAGGTTGAGTCACACTGAAGGAGCTTGACAAGATGGCTCACCGATGTGTTTTAATAATCCTCCGCACCAGACGCTCCGCCAGTGAGACTGCTCACTTGAGTTATGATGAAAACAGCAACTGGAAAGTCACTTTATTCAACCATAAATGTGCGCCGCAAATCACCACTACATTCGCCCTCTGCGGAAGCTGAGCAGAGCCCTGCCTGCTGCTTTAACTCGGCGAGGAAGGGAAAGGTAACACATTGGAACACTGGCTCATCAGCCTTTAAAAAAAAATCCCCAGTGCGTCTGTCCTACCCGGTTTGGCTTAATTGGCACATGTGCGCATGCGCACACGCATGCACCCATGATGCTGAGATCCGAGGCTGGGAGTGAGAGGCGCCTTCGGTACCCGCCCAGGCGGTGTTGGTCCCCATCACAGCCTGCCTGTCCACCGGTCCTACTGGTGAAGACCAGAGTCAGCCAGTCTCAGGACTGGCCGCATCAGGATTCCCCTGTGTGTAACACCTGCCTTGGAGCAATGACCATCTGGAGACCTACACGGCAAACCAAGCCGGTAGCCCCTCCCCAAGGTGTTCTTGAGAATTCCTTCATTTCTCTTGGACTCAGTTAATTTAGCTGTAAAATGGTGGGCAAATCAGTGGTTTTCAAACTGTGCCCATGGATCCCTAGCAGAGGCACCTCAGCGACTCCTGTGGTGATCCAGGGGCTCCAAGCTCTCCACCTTGACTTCCACCCGAACAATGATTTTTTATTAATGTTTAGTTTTATTTATTTGGCCGCTCCAGGTCTCAGCTGCAGCACAGAGGATCTTGATCTTCATTGTGGCATTCACAATCTTTTAGCTGCAGCATGTGAACTCTTAGTGATAGCACGTGGGGTCTGCTTCCCTGATCAGGGATCAAACCTGGGCCCCCTGCCCCGGGAGTGTGGAGTCTTAGCCGCTGGACCGCCAGGGAAGTCCCCCACCCAAACAATTCTACCTTTATCTGTTTTGTATGTCGTGGGGAAGGAAGGGAGAGATAAAGGGAATCTAAACCAAAAACTAAAATACCCTCGACTTAATGGCTTCTGAGGACATTTCTGGTTCTATTCTCCAGGAGATTGTGAATCCGGGACCTTCAGGGACAAGAATGTCAGGGGAGGGTCACCTCCACTGTCCGGTGGGAGTGTCTTGTGACTCGTCTTGCATCCTAATCTACCCAGGGCTTGTGGTTTGTTACCGTCTGGCTGCTCGCCTTTCCCGTGCAGAGTCTGGCAGAGTAATGAAGGCGCTTCTGCATCAGTCTTCAGTCCCATGCTCGTGGCAGACATCACCAGTCAATTTCCATTCTTGATTGCGGAGCCCAGATTTCATTCTTCTCATCCCACTGTTCCAGACAGCCACTGCCAGTCGACATGTGAAGTCGTGCAAGATACAGCCTATGTGCCTTTCTCCTTCCCTTCTTGGTAGAAAAACTCCCTGAAAATGTGAGTACTGGCCTTTCTGTGACTTGACATGATGCTCTTCAAAGCATCTCCTTTCTTGTTCAGAGATAAGCTCTGAGAAGATGTGTCTGTACTTCCCAGTCTCCAAGACGGCCCCAGCAGTCCTCATCTCCTGGTACTGACATCCTGGTGTGGTGAACGGAGCTGAACTGTGCAGCCAATAGGATGCTGTGGAAATGACACAGTGGCTTCAGACTCTCGATCACAAAAGGTACTGTGCCTTCCACCATGCTCTCTCTTGGATCCCTTCGCTCTGGGGCAGACGGGCTGCCATGTTGTAAGGATACTGAAGCCAGCATGTGAGGGAGTCCATATAGCAAGGCACTGATGCGTCCACCCACAGCCAACACTTCATTTACCCGCCATGTGACTGAGCCTCCAGGGAGCAGATTCTCCAGCCCCAGTCTAGCCTCTAGACAACAGCAGCACCAAAAAACGTCTTAACTGAACCTTGTGAGACAACCCTGTGGCAGACTCAGCCAGCTAAGCCATGCTCCAATTCCTGACCCATGGAAATTGTGTGAGGTGATACATATGCCTTCTTTAAAGCTGCTCAGTTTGAGGATAATTTGTTATGCAGCCATAGGTAACTAATACATTACCTGAATTCACACCTGCTAGGGAGACCCCGGCACAAAGAGAGACAGCTCGGTGATGCCCTGCCTGATCGTGGACTACCAGAGGATAATCTGGCCCCAAACAAGGTGGGGTGTGAGTAAGAACACAGAGTTTTTTGTTTTGTTTTGTTGTTTTGACTGTGCTGGGGCTTTGCTGCTGTGCCCAGGCTTTCTCTAGTTGCAGCAAGCGGGGGCTGCTCTCTAGCTGCAGTAGTGGGCTTCTCACTGCGGTGGCTTTCCTTGCTGTGGAGCACAGGCTCTAGAACTCAGCAGTTGTGGCTCTTGGGCTTTGTTGCTCCGGGGCGCATGCAGTCTTCCTGGACCAGGGATCGAACCTGTGCCCCCTGCATTGGTAGGCAGATTCATAGCAACTGGGCCACCAGGGAAATCCAGTGGGAGTTTTTCGACACAGCTTCAACTTACCCAGTAATTCCTCACTGTGGTGTTTCTTTTCCTTCTACCCCTGCCCGGACAAGCATGTCTCTGACTGTATTTATTCATCAAAACCAGAGGCCTCCCACCCCAAGAACTAATCATCTAAAATCACAATGATGAGCACCCCCCCCCCAAAAAAAAGAGAAAAGACTAAATAAAAGCAAGAAAAATATGCATTTTGGTTTCTCTTCACCCTTTCCCTTTTTTATTAAAATACTTGTCCATCACGATTATGACTCTTGAACTCTAATGAGCCACCGGTATTACCATTGTTTATTACTTTTATGTGAGATATTTCTTTTTTTTATTATTTGTTTGGGCTGAAGCCCAGTCATAGATTTACTGCTTTCCTCGTGACTGGTCTTAAAATATTTGATTTCAGCTGTCAGAATGCAAATAACTCCAGATATCCTCATTAAATGGAGACGCTGAGGAGGGCTTTATTGTTGGGAGGAAAATGGTGAATAAAAAATGATGCTGATAATATTAAAATGATCTCAGTATTAACAAAAGAGAAGAAGAAAAGAAAGAGGCTGGAAAAGGAGGAGCAGGGAGGGGGAAGTGGTTGTAGCTAAAAGCCTGATCCATTTCATCTTAAAATTGAGAGAGCCTCCTCCATTTAGCCCCTTTTCATCTGTCCCTGAAGTTTAATTCCTACCTTTCTGGTTTGTCTCTAAAATGTCTTCCCCACAATAATTTTACTTGGAGAGGGAGGACCCACCTGACCCCACAGTGCGTTCAATCAACAGACTCTCTGACAATTTCGGGTGATTCTCGACACCCAGCAGCCAGATCTGTGACTGCTCCCCCCACCCCCACCACCGGAAGGATTGCATAGGCTGTAGTTGCTACGCAAATGTTTGCCAAGTAACACGTAAGTGACAGATGTGTTCTATGCAGTTTATCAGCATGTCACCAACACGACCTCGTTGGAGTCCTGCCTGAACCTGGCAAGGGAGATCTTACGCCCATTTCACAGATGAGGTTACTGAGGTTCCCTAAATCTCCCAGCATCACAGGGCTGGTCATTAAGGATCAAAAGCCAGGTGTTCTTACTCCAAGTCCCGGCACTTTCTTCTGTAGCGCAACAAAACCGGAAAAGGAAGGATGGAGTTGAAAATAAGGTGCGTTTGACATTGAGAAAGTCACAGAGAGGAAGAGAAGCAGGCACAGTCAACCCTGTGACTGGTTGGTACAGCCTGGAATCTACGGACATCCTGCAGAAACACTCCCGTCGGCAGCATAACGCATCTTCCGGAAGCCTGCCTTCTGTAACGTCAGGGTACGCTGTTGGCTTCCTCTGATGGCAGCATCTTCGATGCTGACTGCTGGGAAGGCAGGGAGAAGGCAGCAGAGCCCTCTTCCAAAGGGTCAGCCCAGTCGCCCACTGCTTCCTACCTGGACGTCTTCCCCCCTCAGCACCCCTAGCAGAGTTGCTCCCAACCTGGCAGCACGCTGGGCTTACCTGGGCAGCTTTAACCGAATACTGATCCCCAGGCCCTGCCTCAGAGAGTCTGGGATCCAAAGACACAGCAGGAGCAAGAAGGTCTGCTCCAGGGAGAGGTGGTCACCTCTAGGAAGAACGTTCCAGCTTCATGACCCCTGGGAATCCTCATCTCCTGTGTGTCCAGCATTGGCAGGCGGATCCTTTACCACCGAGCCACCTCTGAGTTTTACCATATTTCAGTAATTTTCACATTCTCGCATTAGTCAGGATAGGAAAGGCTTTGCGCATTAAAAAACTAACCCTCACGTCTCTGACTGAATTAAGACTGAATTAAGATTTTGCTCAGTCGTGTCCAACTCTCTGCAACCCCATGGACTATACAGTCCATGGAATTCTCCAGGCCAGAATACTGGAGTGCGTAGCCTTTCCCTTCTCCAAGGGATCTTCCCAACCCAGGGACTGAACCCAGGTCTCCCGCATTGCAGGCAGATTCTTTATCAGCTGAGCCACCAGGGAAGCCCAAGAATACTGGAGTGGGTAGCCTATCCCTTCTCCAGCAGATCTTCCCAACCCAGGAATCGAACCGGGGGTCTACTGCGTTGCAGGGGGATTCTTTACCAACTGAGCTAACAGGAAAGCCCAGGCAGGCAGGGCCAGAGGAGGGGCCAGATGTGCTTTGCTCCACGCAGTCACACAGGGAGCCAGGCTGACGGAGGCCTCCGAGTTACTGAGGTGGGGAAGAAGGCAGACTGGAGAGCCACCCCATCTTTTCAGGGCCTCACCTTGGAAGTGACACTCGCCACTTCTTTTCCACCAATGGTCAGATCTGATCCTACAGCCCAGGCTCACTGCCAGAGTGCAACTTCCGAGAACTGGGATGAAGAGAAGAGCAGAAGATTGGTGAACTCGTGTGACGTCCACCCCACTTCCTCATCCCCTTTTCCTTTCTAGCTAGAACATGGAACCAGCCAGCGCACCTCACTCAAAGCACCTGCTGCACCCAGGTGGGTCAGGTTGGCAGAGATCCAATTTGAACCTTTCTGCTCCTTCTCATTTCTTCCAGGGGGATCTGACTTTTGCCTGAATGAACATTTCTGCAGCTTCTTATAGCGTTGCTGGCAACAAATGTTACAGATTTCTGTGGACTTTGCCACACTCCTTATGCTTGGATTTTATGTCCAGACTCATGTTCATTTTAAGGTTCTTTATTTAACCAACTTTATGGCTACACCTACAAGTCTGAATGGGGATGGGGGTGGGGGGTAAGTTGGTCTGATGACAGTATCTTTGTTTGATAGAATACTGGCGCTTATACCATCAGTTGAGCTGATTTAACAGAATTTATAATGTATTCAGCAGTTGATGGCTTGAGCCTAATTGAACACAAATTTATAATGCCATCCAGTGTTGTAATTAAAATGTAAAATTAGCTCATCAGATACTGTGTACACACACTCTCTCACAAGGCCATCAGCGGCCTTCGTTTTGTGTATGGTCAATTACATTTTCAAAGTGGAATCCTCAGAAGACTCCACCAAATGAATGGACAGGAAAAGAAATCAACCAAGGACTTGAGCTGGCTCCAAACTGACCAGGAAAACACTCGGAAAATTGTTTTCAAACAAGGAAAGACATTAATTTTCTGAGGTGCTGATTTTGGACTGTGATTAATCTTCCATGCTATTTGGGTTATCACAGAATTATGGAAGCTGGCCACAAGGGGTGGGGCAGGGGTGGGGGGATTGAATACATTAAAAAAGAATTGTCCATGTGTCTCCGTCCAGAATCCAGGTCATGCAATAAAGAGAAAATAGGACTTTCCCCACCCCACCCCTCAAACAAAACAAGTCCTTACTGATGATCTGCAGGCACAGATAATTGTTAATTCCAATTGGTCTTCTTGCTATGTGGTGACTTACCTGTCGTGAGGGCATCTTCAGGCTTAAAACTACATTTTGAGCCTAGAAACACTCCTTCTGTAAATATTGTTAAAGAATAATTAGAGATAGAAGGGAGCGATGCTGGTAATGGGGAAACCGTTCTCACCACGGGGCTCATGTTTGCCTTCTGCTGTGGTAGAATAGAGGAGCCCTTTCTTCAGCTCGGGAGACACAGAAAGGGATAAACTAGCTTTGGGGCTTCTTGAGTGCTCCCTTTTATTTGGGGGCGTGAACACCTGTCTGTTTGGGGAAGGGGCTCTTCCACCCCAGCCCGTCCCCTCTTCTCTCCCCACTGCCCCTGGTGGTGTTGGGTTGTACTTGGAGTTAGCCGAGCTTAAGGGTAAGACCCCCAACTTCAAGTTCAGGGGATTCCCTCAAATCTCTCCCAGGTTCTATAATTCACTAGAACGAGTCACAAGACAGAGGAAAGCACTGTACTCACAATTACAGTCTTATTGGAATAGAAGGATGCACTTGAGAACCAGCCAAATGAAGGCTTTGGCTTTGGCCAGGTCTGGGAGGTATCCAACTGTGAAGCTTCCGCCGTCTTCTCCCCAGAGTCCTGACACTGTTAACCCTTCCGGCCATGCTGTGTGACACACTCTGAGTATATTGCCAACTAGGGACACTCATCCAAACTTCCACGTCGAGAGTTCTTATTGGGGCTTCATTACGTAGGCGTGATTGAATCCCAGGCCATGTGACTGAATTTCCAGCCCCCTCCTCCATCCTCTGAGGTCAAGCTGATTTTCATGGTTCAGAGCTCCAAGCCTCTAATCACGTGGTTGGTCTTTCCATTTGGCCAGCCCCAACTCGGAGTCATCTCTGTACAACTTAAACTATCCTAGGGTCCTCCACACTTCACCTCATTAGTATAAACGATCGTCAGGTGTGGTCTGAGGACTCCAGCTTGAATCCCAAAGACCCTTCTCTCACTTGGGAAGCTCCAGATGCTAAGACATTACCTCCTGGGAGTCAGGACAAAAGCCGATCTCTCTTTAGGGGAGACAGAATTTCTTACTACACAAAGGGGCATCCCCCACAGAAGGAAGAATCAGTTCAGTTCAGTTCAGTTCAGTTCAGTCTCTCAGTCGTGTCCGACTCTTTGCGACCCCATGAATCGCAGCACACCAGGCCTCCCTGTCCATCACCAACTCCCGGAGTTCACTCAAACTCACGTCCATGGAGTCGGTGATGCCATCCAGCCATCTCATCCTCTGTCAGCCCCTTCTCCTCCTGCCCCCAATCCCTCCCAGCATCAGGGTCTTTTCCAATGAGTCAACTCTTCGCATGAGGTGGCCAAAGTATTGAATTTTCAGCTTTAGCATCAGTCCTTCCAGTGAACACCCAGGACTGATCTCCTTTAGATTAAAAGACGCTTACTCCTTGGAAGGAAAGTTACGACCAACCTAGATAGCATATTCAAAAGCAGAGACATTACTTTGCCAACAAAGATCTGTCTAGTCAAGGCTATGTTTTTTCCAGTGGTCATGTACGGATGTGAGAGCTGGACTGTGAAGAAAGCTGAGCGCCAAAGAATTGATGGTTTTGAACTGTGGTGTTGGAGAAGACTCTTGAGAGTCCGTTGGACTGCAAGGAGATCCAACCAGTCCATTCTAAAGAAGGAAGAATAGCTGTGTCTTATCTGGGGTCACCTTTGAGCAGGCCCAGTCAGAGATGCCCAGAGAGCCCAAGCCCATCTCCTCAGGACCCGGATTGGTCCACATACTCACCGGCGAGGACCTGCTCCATGCCAGGTGACAAAGAGGAGCCCCCAACTCTTCACTCGGGGGCTCTTGAGCTGCACGTGCTTCCACTGAGAGCACCTACTCCCTGGAAGGGTTGGGCTGGATGGGAATGGGGTCTCCAGTCTGCAGTGGGGGCTTTCTGTTGGGGAGCCAGGCAGGGCATTGGGGTCAGTGCCCAAGCCAGAAGCCCCCTTAAGCTTCAGTGGGCATCAGCGTGGTGTGGGGCGTCACCTGTCACTTTCGCAGCTAGTACAGGTTTCAAGCCTCCATAGTGAGGGTAACTGCTCCAACAGGAACCTCACCGGCGGTGTTCACGGTAAAGGGGCAGCCCAGGTGGGCTGGGGGCTCCCTCCAGGTGGCACAGGCTTGGAGAGGGGACACCCCATCCAGGCTGGCTCACACAGAACCTGAGGAAGACCAGACCTCAACAAGGAGAACAGCTCCACTTACCTGGGGAGACTGATTCTTGGTTATCTTCACCCTTCTCTCAGCTTTTCATAGCTTTTATTTTACACAAGCACATCAACTCCCCGGCATGCATGCCAGGAGAGGCGAGGGCCTCTGTCAAACGGACCTCATCCCCGAGGCTGATGCCACGATCCACTTGGACTCACATCCCCACCCATCACCAACGCCCCACCAGGCCCCCAGCAAGTCTTCATCTCTTACAGATCCGTACCAAGGTACCGCAGACTTCAGCTGCTTGAACAACAGAAACTCACTATCCTAAAGCCCTAGAGGTCTAGGTGTCAGCAGGGTTGGGTCTTAGGGCCGTGAGGGAAGGGTCTGTTCCAGGCCTCTCTCCTAGCCTCTGGAAGGTCCAGCTTATGGCGATGTAACGCTGCAGTTCACATGCTGTTCTGTGTGAATGTGTTGTGTATGCCTGTGTCTCCATTTTCCCCTGTTGATGAGGCTACCCATCACATTGAATTAGAGCCTACCCTAATGACCCTTATTTCAACTCTGTGAAGACCCTAATGATCTCGAAGGTCACATTCCGAGGCAGGGGCCTTAAGAACGGCAACGTATGGGTGGGGGAGGGGAGCCCAAATTGAACCCATAGCACAGTGGCCCCCAGCCTACATCAAAGCCTCCCCTGGTGGTGACCAGAGCCCTTATTCCATGGAATTGCCTCTCCTGTGAGGCTCCTACGTGCCTTCAGACAGTTCCAACCTGCCCCGTGGAGAGGTGGGTGACATCAGACATCAGAGCTTTTATCCAGGCCATTGTTACAGATGGCGCCTCTGATAGCTGCGTTTTAATACCTTCTCAGCAACATCCCCCCCACACACCCCACCTCTCTCTGACCAGAAGCCTTGTGTAATCAGGGCCCCCACCAGCTGCCAACTGGGAGGGAAGTCGGGTATCTATGATCATCTGAGCTGCTGGGAATGGGGGGTATTAATGGAGGAGGGCATACTGGCAGAGCAGGGGAAGGCACCAGGTGGCCAGTCTGCATCCAGCCTCAGCCGTGCCTGCAGACACGGCAGCAGTTATGATTTAACCAGAAATCAGGTCCCTACTCTCGATTCTTAAGAGCTCCGTGGACTGCAAGGAGATCAACCCGGTCAATCCTAAAGAAAATCAATCCTGAATATTCATTGGAAGGACTGGTGCTGAAGCTGAAGCTCCAATACTTTGGCCACCTGATGCAAAGAGCCGACTCCTTGGAAAATATCCTGATGCTGGGAAATATTGAGGGCAGGAGGACAAGGGGGTGATAGAGGATAAGGTGCTTGGTTGGTATCACCAACTCAATGGACATGAGTTTGAGTAAACTCTGGGAGACAGTGAAGGACAGGGAGGCCTGGCGTGCTACAGCCTATGGGGTCGCAAGGTATTGGACATGACTTAGTGACTGAACAACAACAAAAAAGCCCTCGACAATACGGTTATTCTCTTTCCTGGCCTTTTTCACAGATGATGGAGAAGGTTCCCATGGATGCATCCTGTGGGCACGTCACATGACAGTGTCCCGCCCTTATTCCTTCTCGGTTTGCAAACACACACGCAGCCAACCCTTGCTTCTGTGGACCGAAGCTTGGAAGGGCCAGGAACTGCACACCTGTTGCCAGCACTCACTTGAAGAGTATGTAACTGTGTTTTTTAATGCCCCACGTTCATTTCTTGCTCCTCAAGTTGTGGGCTGAATGATAAGAGGGCAAACTAGACGACTTATATTTTCTGGCAAACATGAGTACCTCGTGCCTTTGAGCCCAACTCCTCGGTGCCTCTGAAGGGCTCTGAAGGTCGTGGGCCCTGAGGACTTGCTGTGACGTCGCAGCCAGTCATATAGCATGTCCCCAAATCTGGCTGGGATAAAGCCACCCCTCCCTACCAAGGTATGAGGATCAAGCTGAAAGACAATCTGTTTCCTGGCTACTGCCAGTGCTGGGTCAAGGGCAGCCTTGGGCGCGAGGAGCCCAAGCCCAGCAGCTGTCCGGGACGTGGGTTGGGGTGGACAGAGCAGGGGACAGAGGGTGTGAGTACAATAGCAGTTGTTGTAATATCATCACCGCCGTGCCTCATGGAGGGTGTGGACCAGGCTGAGCTCTCCATCTTCATCAGCTCCTTTACTTTGCACAAAATGCCTGTGAGGTCTGTGTCATCAGCACCACCTTATAGATGAGGAAGCTGGCTGGGAGAAGTGAAGTAACCGGCTTAAGGGCAAGGTCAAAGCTGCCTTTCACACTTGGTCCTGCCTGTTCCCAGCCTGGACTCCATCCCCCATTGTGCTCACAGCCTCCCGCTGGGAGTCCAGGAAAAGCTGAGCCTGTGACCAGCTTCTTAATTACTTTTCTCCCACCCCGCCACCCGCCATGTGCTGTAACAACATGCATGAGACCCCATCTACGGCGATGTCTCTCAGCTCCCCAGCACGCCCTGCACCACATGCCTTCATTAAGCAAGCTAATTACTTGCCAACTTGAGAGCCCAATCAGGCCTACTGCGGGAGATGCCTCTGGGTCTGCTCTGACCGCGGAAGCCCCAGGGCACCCCTGGCTCCCACGTCCCACGTGGGACCCGGCCTGGGGCTGTCTGAACATCCCATAACCCCCCGTTTATCATCTGGCTGCAGACGGACAGGCAGAAGGAGCCTTAGTCTGGGCAGGGATGTCCATAGAGCCCAAGGGATGTCCACGAGGGAAGGAGTGAGTGTGTCTGAAAACGCTTTCAACAACAGACGTGTCTCCTTTGCCATGGAAATAGCTCTCCTCGTTTGCTTTGTACCTACTGCGTGCAGGCTGGGGTTGAAAGCAGGGGTCTCGGAGGTACCCACATAAGAGCACTTGGGTTTGGCTCTAGACCCCAGACAATGCCTTTGTGCATTCCTTGTAAATCCACCTCCCACCCCAGCAGGCTCAACCTTGCTTCACTTGTCCAGACCCCCGAAATTCCTTCTGTACTAAGGATATATGTGATGTCTGCCCACAACAGTCACTCAGCACTTCACAATTTACAAACTCTTTTATATCCTAACTTAACAGGAATCCTCTCTGAACAATCTCGTACCCACTTTACAGATGAATACACCGAAGTGGAGAAGGAGGAAATATATTAGAACTCTTCTGGTAGCAAGTAACAAAGAAACTCCTAGATCAATTAGATTGGGAGGAAGTGTTAAATCTTGGGTTACACAATTGTAGATTGAGGAGTAGGGTAAGATGGCTTCAGGTAGAGTTAGATCCAGGTGCTGAACTGAGTCATCAATAATCTCTCTGCCCTCAGATCTTGACTCTAGGCCCCTCTGGGCTGGCTTTGGTCTCAGACAGGCTCTGTCCTCAGAGTGCAGAAGGACCAGTGGCCACTCCCGGCTTCTGTCCCATCAGCGCTTCACCACGCTGAGCAGGTCAGAGTGAGGCGGGGACTGGCCCCTGCTTTCCTGCCCTCAGCACCTTGTTCGAGGACTCACAGAGACCACCCCACCCCTACTGCTGACCTGGCCTGGCCGAGCTTGCTGGCCCAGGCTCCCTCAGACCACCCTGCCTGATGGGGCAAGACCTGAGACTCTCTAGTCCCCTAGGATCCCTCCCTCCCACCGCCCACTCTGTCCATACCAGTGACACTTCCGTTCCATGCCCAGCCACTGTGCTCCGTTCTGAGTCCTGCAAAGAAGCTCTGCATGGAACCCTTCCTGACCGTGGCCAAGGTCTGCTTCCTTTCCAGCGATGTCACAACAAGCACCACACAGCCTGCTGCCCTCTGTGCGTGAGTCTACACTCCCTACCAGGGCCCAAGAACTCTCTATAACACGCCTCTTTTCAGCTCAGCTCCCGACCCCCTCAAAGGCGCTGGTACACAGCCTTCTGAATGAACGGGCTTGTGGTTGATGAGCGTGCCAATAGAGGCAGCCCTGTACACACGCTGGAGGCCATGGGCACCGGACTTCAGTGGGTGCCAGCCAGCTGGGGCTCTGCATGGCTCCATCTCAGTGGGGGTGGGTAGGAGGGGACCTTCCAGCTCACATGTATGCTCAAGAGGCACCTCCACTCGCAATGGCTCCCCAAACCCTCCAGCCAGGAGCCCGGGAGTGCATGGTGAGTGTCAGTCTGCAGGGTGGTCTCCTAGCACAGAGCTCCATGCAGAATGGAGGGTTAACCAGCAGCCTCAGCAACCCGGCACAGGAGCCACGTGTAGGCTGAGGGCCGCACTCAAGAGAGTGGGGACACTCCCCAAGAAGGCTGTGAGCTGCCCAACCACCCCCACCCCCAACCCCCTCCCCAATCCCCTAACCCCCTCCGCAGGCGGACCCTTCCTGAGGCTGGAAGGTCTGGCAGACAGCAGCTAACACAACAGTTTCTGGAACTCATTTGAATTTGACCATCCCTCACCTGACCCTCCTGCCAATGCAGGAGACATAAGAGAAGCAGGTTCCATCCCTGGGTGGGGAAGATCCCCTGGAGGAGGGCATGGCAACCCACTCCAGTATTCCTGCCTGGAGAATCCCATGATCAGAGGAGCCTGACAGGTTATAATCCATGGGGTCTCAAAGAGTCGGACATGACTGAACCGACCCAGCACACGTGCACACACACACACACACCAGACCCAGAACGTGGAAGAACTTGGGGACCCAAGCTGGGCTCGCAGCAGAAACTTGACAGATGTTCGTGCAAGCCAAAGGGCCCTCGATGTATCCGCCTTGGCCCCCTCTGTAACACCCACTTCTTCCCCTCCCTTGCGGTTTTCCCCGCACAGTCATGAAGCCAGCGGCCGCAGAACAGGCGGGCGTGGCTGCCATGGCGTGGGAAGCAGGCAGGCTTTCCCACTGGCTGCCCCGCTGAGATTCGATGGTGGGGACAGAAGTGGACATTAGGAAATAGCAACGCAGCGACCTAGGGTACTGGGGTGCGAACAGAGGAGGTGAGATTCTGGACGTGCTCTGAAGGGGGCGCCCTTGAGACTTGCGGATGAATTCAGGGAAGTCAGTTGCCCTGAACTCCACCACGCGGGCCTTTGGGAGGGCTTGAGGCCGCGGAGGAGGTATTGGAAATTCTGTCGGGGGGCTGATGTCTAAGCAGACATCCAAGGGAAGGAGTCAAAAAGGTAGTGGTGCCCGAGAGCTTGCAGTTTCAAGTGCGGTGTGGTCCGGTATCTGTCAGCCGCTCAGTCGTGTCTCTTTGCGACCCCTTGGACTGTAGCCCGCCAGGCTCCTTGTCCAAGAATTCTCCAGACAAGACTAGTGGGATGGGTTGCCCTGCCTTCCTCCAGGGGATCTTCCCCACCCAGAGATCAAACCCCTGTCTCCTGCACTGCAGGTAGGTTCTTTACAGTCTGAGCCACCAGGGAAGCCCCTGCGGGGGATACACTTAGAGCTCGTTGATGAATTAATTGATGGCTTTGAGACTCGCTGTGGTCGGAGATCCTAGCCCTGGGGCTCAGTTTGGTGGGTGACGGGAGAGGTGGGGTCAAGAGAGAAACCAACCTGCATGGTGTGCTTAGTAGCTCAGTTGTGTCCGACTCTTTGGAACCCCATGGACTGTAGCCCATCAGGCTCCTCTGTCCTTGGGGATTCTCCAGGCAGGAATACTGGAGTGGGTTGTCATTTCCTTCTCCAGCAGATCTTCCTGAGCCAGGGATCGGACCTTGATCTGCTGCATAGCAGGCAGATTCTTTACCAACTGAGCTCCGAGGGAAGCCCCAACCTGCCTGGTGGGAGGCACGCAGAAGAATGTTTTCCCAGGAGGCAGAAGTAAGCGACCGTATGGCTTCAGAGTGGAAGTTGGGGGTCGGGGGAAGGCAGGAGTTAGGGTGGGGAGGGGGGATGGGGATTAACACACTTGATTCAGCAGCGGGGAGGTCCCGGGAATTCGGGGAGCTGCTCCCAAGGATCGGCGGGGGCCAAACCTACCTGGAATGGGTTTAAGAGATGGGAAGGGCGGGGGTTGGTGGAGAGAACGCGCGCCTGGGGGAACTTTGTTGCAAAGCGAAGCCAAGCCGGAAGAAGGGCCGGAGCTGGAGCAGGAAGTGGGGCTGGGAGGAGAGGATTTTCACGCGGCAGGAATCCTGCGCCCCCCACTCCCCTGCGCATCCACAGCGCGGAGTGCGAAGTCGTGCTTTTACCAGACTCAGAAGGACTCCAGGCGGCCCACGAGCCGCACCAACGGCCACCCCCGGACAGATGCCGCCGCTCGCCCGCCCGCCCGTGACTCCCTGGCACCGATGCAGGGCCTCCTGGCAAACCCGCGTCGGGGCCCCCGCCTCCCCCGCCCTACCTAACTGAATAATTTAGGCGCTATTCTGAGTTAAAACCAAAGAAAGCAGTTTGGAGTGACTAACTCCTCGAGAAATTTATGTTCCCCCAAATGTCTTGCTGGTAACAAAGCTGGAAGCCATTTATCCCCTTAATTTCAGAGGCGCTGCTTCTGGAAGGAGCTCTGGGCTGAGATGGTCTTTGTTTTTTTCCTCCAGGCAGGCCCCCTGGGGGGTTGGGTGGGGTCAGGGTGGGCCACAGGACTCCTGGAGGGACGTCCAGACTGGCCTTGGAGACAGGGGCCGGTTTGTGAGAGACAACGGCATCACCCATGTAGCCATTCACAAGGTGGCCTCAGAACTTCACAGTTGGAAATGCTGGAGGCGGGGTGCTGAGCTCAGCTGGACTGAAGCAGTGTGAAATATGAGCAGGTCCCCGTGGACCAGGGGCTTCAGAAAGGTGACAAGGAACTGCAGGAGCTCCAGGTGAGCATGAAGGATGGTCTGGAAGAACATAAGTGGGGCAGAGAGAAGAGATGGAGGGGTCAAGGAGGGAGAAAGCCCCATCTCTGCCCCTGCAAACCTGCCCCAGGTCCCCAGAGAGAGCCCTCACCCACTCTGAGCCCCCAGCCCCTCATCCTTCCCTGACCCCAGCCCTGACCCGACTGGACTGGGAGCATCTAGGTCCAAATTGGCCTTTCCCTGGCCTGGACACTTGCCAAGTGAGAGTCTGGGAGGAGAGGTATCCAGCAGAGGAACAACGGGTACAGAGGCCCCGAAGTCCCACATTCCTCCGTGTGTTCCTATGGCGAGGAGACCAGAAGTGGCAGGACCTGGGTCTGATCCTTGTCGTGCTCAGCACTGGCCTGGCACACAGTAGGCCAGGTGTGCAGGTGAATGAATGGGGAGGGGGTAGATAAAGAGGCGCATACGTGTGGGGAGATGGCCCCTGCCCATCACAGTGGCTCTACGATGCTCTGGACCTGAAATGTGCCCCCTGCCCTGCTCTGGGCGTGGGGCAGCCATGGAGACTGCCCTTCGTCCTGCTGACTCCCTCCAGGACTGTTAGGAGATGGGCGTCAGGACCCTGATGATGAACCCAGGCTGGTAGCCCCTGCCTGCCTGAGACACAGGCACCGCTCCCACGGGGGGCCTCGGTCTCCTGCTTTTAAGATGGAGAGGCAGGGGGCATACCAAAGTGGAAACTGAGATGGGGAGAGGGTAGGTCTCAGAGAATCTGGCTCTTGTGATAGCCCTGTGGAGCAGGGCATGTTTCCTTCCAGAAGAGACTGGGGGTGGCAGGGACCTCCCTGGGGACTCCAGAACATCTTGGGGTCACCCTAGGGAAGGCACTAGAGACAGAGACAGGAGCCTGGGAACCCCACAGTCCCCAGCCGCAGGCTCTGAGCTGGGGCAGGAGGCAGAAGATGGACCCACCTCCATCCTGTGGGAGAAGCAAGAGCTGCAGAGATGGACCGTGAAGGTTTCCACCCAGCTGATGTATGAGGCTGCTTCATTCTCTCCAAGAAGAACCACGTCCCCATCAGGGAGGGAGGCTTTGATTCCTCAGTAAACGACCCATCTCACTGTACGGAGCATCGTTGCATGCT
The DNA here is from genome assembly GCA_935064755.1 of Tragelaphus eurycerus. Lineage (NCBI taxonomy): Eukaryota > Metazoa > Chordata > Mammalia > Artiodactyla > Bovidae > Tragelaphus > Tragelaphus eurycerus. The sequence goes on from CAKXYN010000108.1 coordinate 5,058,602, forward strand.
GGGCACACCCCCACAGGCCTCTTCATTAACTCTCACGGTCCTGAGGTAGGCAGTCTGTCTCTGTCTTTAAAAAGTGGGGAATAAGCTCAGAGAGGTAGTGTGACTACCCAGAGGCCACACAGCACGGGAATGACGGAGTTGGTTTTCAAACACAGGTTTCTCTGGCTCCTAGTGGATCCTACCAACCCACTGCTTGATACCTGCTCCTGAATCCTGATCTCAAGAAATAAAAGTTTTGAGGTTGGAGAAAATATTCAATTTTCACCTTGAAAGGATGAGTCTCCCATCCCCAGAGTTCAAAAGGGCTTCAGTTACTCTTCCTACTGTCATATTTCCCAGGAGGAATCAAAGGCGCTAAATTTATGGTGTCTGAAGTGAAATTTATGGTGTTTAAAGCGACTTCTCGAGCATCCCAATAAAGGCTCTGATTTATAACTAACGCATTGTTTTAAACGCATTACAAATGATAAAAATCGGGCCTGCCAATGCACCTCATGAAAAGTCATATTAAGGGAGGAAAAGAAACGGTGAGATTAGATGTTGCATTAAAAGATAGAGTGATGGATTAAGGTCCAGAGTGTGAATTTAGTGTGACTTGCCAGAAAAAGTTGGGGAGCAGTAAATCTAAAGTGACAATCTGTGTACAGTGGACCAATATTTGTCACTTTTATTATACTTTGTTCAGAATTGGTGATGGGTCATTATTTAGACACACACCAACAATGCTCAATAAAGCTCAGAAGTGGAAGCTTCTTCTAGTAAGGATACAGGCTAACGGACTTCCCTGGCAGTCCAGTGGTTAAAACTCCATGTTTCCACTGCAGGGGGCACGGATTCAACCCCTGGTCAGGAAACTAAGATCCCACATTCCCTGCAGTGCAGCTCTGCCCCCGCCTCCCTAAAACGGGCGGGGGATACAGGGTAAAACCTCAACTCCAAACCACCATGTCAACTCAGAGGCCATTGCATAATAGAAGATACTCCCTGTCGTATTCAGAAAACATTCCAAACCCAGAAAATGTGGGAAAGGCTCTCAGAGGGTCCCCACCCATTCTCAGGAAGCGAGGGGAGGGTCACACCCACAGCTTCCGAGTGGCGGAGCCCCACCCCTGCCCATGTCAGCATCCTCATCAATAGCAATAGCAGTGACGATAATCGGAGGCCTGACGTTTCTCCTGGTCACTTGTTCAAAGAGCTTCTGAGAGCAAAGGTGGCTGGAACCCAGGGCATGCTGGCTCTTCTTCACCTTGGGAGGTCGCAAGTCCCTGTCTCGATCTGAGATGCTGGGCTAGATTGGATTGTTGTTCCCAACTCTCTCCTCTCTGTACCTGGATAAAAGATTCATGCTCTCTGCTCTGTGACTTGCAGTATTTCTCACTGTGGGAGGGATACATGTCCCTGCCAGAAAGAGAACCCCCGTAGTCCCAGTCCCAGCTCCCTAATCATATATGTCATGTAGGTAGCACCCCACTCTACTTTCTATTTTAAGGTAACTCCAATCACTTCCTAATCCACCCCAGGCCTGGACCTCCCAAGAGGCTCACAGGAAACCTCCTTCCCCCAAGGATGTCACTTTGATTGACTATATTTCTGTTCCCCCAGATTCAAGCTTTTGTCAGTTCTGTCAAGCGAGTTTCTTTGTCATAGTGCTTTTAAAGAACCCTAGAATTTCTCTACCAAGGTTCCCCATGGAGCCCCAGACCCAGACCTTCTTATGAGATGTTTTTAGAACCCACAGAGACCTGTGGAAGTGGGACAGGGGAGGGGAGACAGAACTGGAAACCTAGCCAAAACGCTATTCCTTCTCTCTCATTCCCTCCACTCTAGATTGGCATGTGGCTAATGAGAAGACTATTTCATGGGGGCTCCGTGTGGACCCTGCCCCCAGCATACTCATTTTTTGTGTAATTTCTTCCCATAGACTCTGGGCTTGGTCATGTGACCAAGCAGAGTCTTGCTGATTCCCTCTTGAAACCCTAACCTACCCTGCAGGCAAGAGAGAACTGCCCGGCCAGCCCTCAGCTGTTCCAGACATCTCCACTGAAGCACCAGGTGTGCGGGTAAAGCCACCTGGAAATCTTCAACCCCAACCAAGCGGCTGCATGAGGAATCTCAGATGAGACCAGCGGAAGAACCATGCAGCTGAGCCCAACCCAGATAACAGAATAAATAAATGATGGTTGAGGGTGGTGTGTCACACACTGTGACAAATTGAAGTAGATCTGTGAATTTTTTGACATCCCCTTGTCCCACTCATCCTCGGGCTTAGCAGAGGGTCCTCACAGGTCCTCTTGAGGGTCCCTTCTTACGGGAGACCCACGGTCTCTCCTTCCCATCCCTGTCCACTTAGAGGGGGCAGCGGACAGGGTGGTTTGCGGGCAGGATGTTTTTCCAGATAGCCCTCTAATCAACAGGATCTCTTGGGAACTAGAGGGCTCTTTGATCCCACCTTTCCTGGAACACCCCCCTACCCTGCCTACTCATAAGCAGAAAAGATCTCGCAGACAAATGCATGTACACCCATTTTCTTTTCATCCCCTGCTTTGAAGGATTTATTCCCCTGCTGGCAGAGGTATGTCCATCAGGGCATCACAGAAACAGGCTCGGTGTTGACCCATTCCCCGCTCCCAAATCAGCCACTTTCATCCATCGCCAACGGGAAGGTTTTCACACAAACCTTCCAGGGAAGACATTTTGATCACAGTTCAAGAAACTTCAGTCATTTTCCCTGAACCCAGCCATCCCACTTCTAGGAACCAACTGAAGATACACATCAAACCGTATGACAGAGAAATTCTGGGAATTGTAGCAGTATCAGTAGAAACACTCATAGAACAGAGAGCTGTTGAGAAACCTATGGTCTGTTCACATAGTGGATGCTATGTAGTTGTCAAAAAAAAATTAAGATCTCTATGTCTCCATGTGGAGAGAGTCCCAGAATGCATTAAGTTAAAAAAATAAAAATAAGAAAACAGTATTTACTGTGGAGTTACTTTTTGTGTAAGAAAGAGAAGGAAAAGAAATACATGTACACATGTATCTGCTCATTTTTGCAAACAGAAACACTGGAGGATATCCTCAAAATTAATGAAGTTGGTTACCAACGGGGTGGGTGTGGACCGGGTACTTCTCTGACCGAACCTTTTAAATACAGTTTTCACTTTTGCGTCAAAAGTTAACAAGGTTGGGGGGGATGGGAAATGCCTAAAAATAACTAGGAACATAAATGAGCCACACTGTATATCAAACTGAAAACATAACTGAAGAGTAGAGATTTAAAAAAAAATATTGAATAGTTAATAGTTACTCTATGTTTTAAAAAATTCCTCACCAGCTTCTTTAATAGACCAGGCAAGCCTAGTCCATCACGGGCATCCAAATAAAAGCTTTCTGGAGTAAATGAATGAATGGCTCAAGGACAAAGACAGGAAGCTGAGAGTCCTGCTCTCCCCTCAACCCAGCTGTCTCTGCTCTTCACAATTTATATAGCATGGCTTCCCAGGTGGCACAAGTGGTGAAGAATCTGCCTGTCAATACAGGAAACTCGGGTTCGATCCCTGGATCAGGAAGATCCCCTGGAGGAGGGCACAGCAACCCACTCCAGTGTTGTTGCCTTGAGCATCCCATGGACAGGGGAGCCTAGGGAGCTACAGTCTATAGGGTCGCAGAGTCCAACGCGACTTCGCGTGCACCCAAGGTCTGTAAAAGCAATTTCATATCACAAAAACGAGCCGCAGGTGTTATCTGTGGCCCACACTCCTGCGCACCCTGCCCCCAGCAAGATTTTAACACCCGCCCTGCTGACTTCTTCCCGTTCTCTGTCCTGGTTCCCCTCCTGCCTTACCCGCCTCCCGTGGAAGACTTTCCTTAATAAAACACTTGCAGTTTTATGTGTTTGCTGGGGCTGCGGTCACAAAGCACCACAGGCTGGCAGCTTCCACCACAGAAATGTAAGTCGGCTGTGGAGGCTGCAAGTGTGAGGTCAAGGTGTCGGGAGGTGGGGGTGGGGGTTCCTTCTGGAGCCACTTTCCTTGGCTTGTCGACAGCCATCCTCTCCCCGGGTCCACATGTGGTCTTTCCTCTGTGGGTCTCTGTGCCCAAATGTCCCCTTTTTGGAAGGACACCAGTTGTCCTGCACAAGGGCCCACGGTCATGCCTGCATCACAAGCATCTGCAAAGACCCTATTTCCGAATTCACAGGGACTGGGGATCAGGACCTCGACATTTTTGGGGGACACAATTCGACCCCTAACACTTGCATATGACCCTGACTTAGACCAGTGCATTGCTGATTGCTACCAGGACTGTTGCAAGGATTAATTATCAATACATTAAACATGAACCACAATGTTGGGGACAAAGCAAGTAAGTATACGATTGTTTTTATTATTATGATTGTTACACATTGAGGCATGGGTTCCACTCTCATGAACACCCTACTGCTGTATGGCTGAGCCCCTGAAACTTCACTGTTCACCTGAAACTACCACAACATTTTTAATCGGCTATGCCCCCCCCAAAAAAATACCCTACCGCTGGCCACTGAGTTGGTGCCATCCCACCTACCAGTCAGTTTTCATCCTTTCCTCAATTGTGAGTGCTTACCAGGCTCACCAGTCCCATAAAACAAAGCGAAGGTCTAGTTCTGTGTCTCCGAGCTTGGAAGAGGCAAAAATCACTTAGGGAAAGATTAAAGCCAAGGAAGAAAACGATCCAGGCCACAAGGACAAAGGTTACCTCGTCCTCAGGATGCCAGCAGCCTCACTGCTGGCAGCAGATGCGATCATAAAAAGTGAGGACCCTCCAGAGCCTCCTCATCATATTTACAACTGTGCGTGGGATCGAGCACAGAGGAAGACCCAAGGAGGAGGCGCACGTGCTGAGTTGGCAGGTATCAGGGTCTTAAGGGATGGAAACAGCGAGCTGGCGTTTTCTACGGGGCTCTGAAGTCAGCGGGGTGGGGGGAGGGGTGCAGCTTAGGAGGAGGGATGAGGGCAGGGAGGACTCCCCTTTGAGCCAGGCAAGACAGGGACTCGTGGCCGCTTTTGCAGGAAGCCCAGGCGGGTGTCCATACGGGTCCACCCAGCAGGCACGTGTCCTGGCCCCAGCATTCAGTCGCAGCTTGAGCACCGTGTTGGAGACCGCTCCACTTTTCCCCTTGTCAAATATTATTTCAAAGCGGCTGGAGAGGCGGGAGGGGGGGGGGGGGGGGGGCTCTGAGCGTGCGGTAGGCGGAGCCGCAGCTCTCGGTTTAGTTCAAGGTGCAGAGGTCCCCCGCGCCCGACGCCAAACGAAATAATGCATTTGTGCATGAAAAGAGAATCTCGGAACAATAGACCGAGAGCACTGCGTGTCCCACTCTTGGCCTTGGTGATGCTTGACATTTCTGGGAAATGAATTTAGCGCAACAACCAACAATTCAAAACGTTGCGCTAAACAACCGATGCGAATAGAAGCGGTGGGAGAAGAAACAACGGTGAAGACGAAGCGCGTCCTAAAATAGTCCGCGTTGGCTGCTGTGTCCACGCGAGCAGGGGGAGGCAAGTTGTCAAGAGAGCTTTATTAAAGCAGAGACAGAGGCAGGCGCAAGGGCGGGCTATTGAGGGAAGCGTATGCGTGCGGGGGCGGTGGAGGAGGAGGATTCGTTCTGATGAATTCAGATTTATCATGCGTAAACTCCCGGAGAATGGTCCAGATTCCACTTCCGATCCCCCAGGGCCTGGCCGCTGGCCAAGCCGTGACCACCGTGTCCCACGGCCTGTCCCACAGGCCCGGCCTGCTCAACCTGTCCAAAATGGAGGTAATCCCCCAGCACACCCAATCTCACTGCCTTCACCATTCCCCACCTCCCCTTTTCCCACCCCCATCCAACCTGCTTCCACCTAGGGGCAGCCTTGGGCCAGGAGGATGGGTCCAGGCTTGGAAGCAGCTCTACCAGGGGTCTGGGTTCAAATCCTGACTCTGACACTTGCTGGGCTGCCAGGTGGCCCTAGTGGTAAAGAACCCGCCTGCCGATGCCGGAGACGTAAGGGACACAGGTTCCATCCCTGGGGCGGGAAGATCCCCTGGAGGAGGGCATGACAATCCACTCCGTTATTATTGCCTGGAGAATCCCATGGACAGAGGAGCCTGGCAGTTAAGTTCCTAGTCATGTCTCCTTGAGCAGGTTCTTTTCTCTGAGCCTCAGTATCCCCTTCTGTGAAATGGGTGTAACAGCCACACCTGCTTCCAGTGGCTTCAAACTTATCACAGTGGAGAGCGGTCTCCACCACGGTGCCTGCTCAACACAAACTGCTCAAAAATCGTTGACTTTTGTTATCATTAGTACCTCATTGCTCTCAAATAAGCCCTTTTTCTCTGTCCCTGCTGTGCCTTCCTGCAGAACTGCTTAGACCACCTCCATTCATTCATGCATCCCTCCCCCCCCCTCCCCTCCCAGCAGCCAGGAAAGAGGCCAGCAGGTGGGGGTCCAACCCTGGCCAGGGCCATCCCTCCCCCCATCTCAGAGGGCTGAGGGACGGCCCATGCCCTCCTCTTAAGATCTTTCCAATCCTTCCCAGTCCCTACACACTCTCACCTTGGAGGCTGTAGTTTATTGAGTGTGTCCCCCCAAAATTCATGTTTACCCCCAAACCTCAGACCTTACTCAAAAATAGGGTTTTTCCAGACATCATCAAGTTAAATTCAGCTCACACTGGATTCGTGCTCAGTTGCTCAGTCGTGTCCAACTCTTTTGCGACTCTATGGACTGCCCCCTGCCAGGCTCCTCTGTCCATGGGATTTCCCAGGTGAGAGTACTGGAGTAGATTGCCATTCCCTTCTCCAGAGGGTCTTCCCAACTCAGGAACTGGACTCTCATGCACTGGCAGCGGATTCTTTACCACTGAGCCACCTGGGAAGCCCATTAGGGTGGGCCCTAAATCCAAGGACAGGCATCCTTATAAGATGAGGAGAGGGCACAGAGCGGTACACTCAGAGAAGGCAGCCGTGCATGGAGACAAAGACGAGTGATGCCGCCACTGGAAGCAGGAAGAGGCTAGGAAGCGTCCTCCCCTAGAGCCTGTGGAGGGAGCGCCGCCCTCCCACACCTTGACTTCAGACTCCGGGCCTGCAGAACCCTGAGAGAGTGAATGCCTGTTATTTGAGGCCAATCGGTTTGTGCTTGTTTGTTCAGCAGCCCCAGGAAACTAAGTCAAGGCCACTGCACCTCGTGAGTACCCGTGTCCCTCATTAAATACCGTTTACGGCCAATAACATAGGAGTCAAACCATGTCCCTGCCGACTAGCAGCCCTCTGTGACATTTTGTACATGTTTCATTAAATTTGTATTGATTATGATTTTGCAATTTCTTTTCCGTATTTCACAGCCATTGATGGCTTTTGCCAGGTTTCAAATGTTTTCTCAGCCTTTGAAAAGCCTACTGCCCGAGGGCCCTGTGCCCCTGAGGCCTGGTTGATGGAACACCCCCACTCCCCCACTGCCCTCCCTCCTGCCGGTGCCCTGAGGACCACAGTCAGGTGCCCGGGGCCGGGCCAAGGGACCCCTGCAGAGCCCTGAAGAAGTTAGGCTGAGGGGCATGGGCTGCAGATCAGCGGAGACCCTCTCTAGCTCCGCTGGCCTCCTCCAAGCCTCTGGAGTACTGTGGAGATGGAGATGCTGGGAGAACAAAGGTCAATGCCTGACCCTGGGGGCAGCCCCTAGTCTGCCCTGCCTTCCCGGTGTTGATTTCCCTCCCCAACCCTTGGCTCAGCAGCCCCCTCTTCGCAGCTCTCCCGTGCCCCCCGAGTTTCTGCCCAGTCACCACGTGGAGGGCCCCTCCAGCCCATCACCCGGCTGGACACTGACTATGTTCACGAGATCCTTGGGGAATCTCCAGCCGCATCCCTGCAGGGCAGGGTGGAGGTGCACCGTCTGGCCGCTCATGGTGCTTCCTTCCCCGCTGGCAGCCGGGAGCCTGGATCCACTCTGCAAGAATGGGGTCAGTGTGGTTGCAGCATCCCACTTGCTGCTGCAGTGGGAGGACCCTGACCTCTCCCCTGTGAGGTCAGGAAACAAAGCTGGGGGTACCCTTCGGGCCTTGAACACACCTGCTGAGGCAGAACAAAGGTGCACCTTCGCTTCTGAACCAAGGAAAGCGAGGGCAGCACGGGCGATGCGCCCAGCACGGGCTCCGAGGGCTCCCTGTCTCTTCCTAATGAAGTGTTACGGCCAGTCCTGCTTCGTAGGTGGCTGAGCAGCGATCAAACAGCACGTGGAGTTACAATTATTTGGCTCCCAAGCCTTCTCCCCTTTCTCTCTCCTGCGGCTATAACTCTCCTAAACATTATCTCACAGTCTATGCACCCTGGATGTGCTCCACGCACCCAAGCGGTGATGGAGTCAGGGTGTCCTGGTAAAGCGGAAGCTGCAGGTCAAAGGTGAGCCAGCTGGGTTTGCCTGGCCCTGCTCTTCTTATGCTTGCATCCTGGGCAGCTTTCACCTCCCTTCCTCCTCCATCCTTCCTTGGGCATCTCGTCTGCCCTCTCCATGGACCCTGGAAACTTCCCCAGCACCCCCAACACATCTCCCAAGGGACACCTGTCTGCCTGTCGGCGAGCCAGGGCCTGGCATGTGGCTGGACAGGGCAGGTGCCCTTAGATACCTGCAGAGGGCATGAATGAGGAGGGTCCCCACCCCTGGGAGGAGGCCCAAGCTACACCCAGCAGTTGGCTTTCTTCATTGCTGACTTGGAGCCATCACTGGTGACCTGTGAACTCCCAGGGGGAGACCCAGAACCCCAGATTCCATCAACCTCGGGACTTACCCATCCTGTCTTTAGGGCATCCACCTGTGTGAGGGCACCCGCATCACCCTTGCAGCCCTGCACTGCGGCCATGGGACAAAAGTTACTCCTCTCACCTGGGGGTGCCACCCCCTCCACCCCCCACCCGGGCCATTTTGACAGATTCCACTTGTAAACATGGAGACGAACAGCACTTAGATGCCCAATCTCTACAGCTCTTTCCATTGTAAAGCCCCAAGACCTCAATATGTACGCTAACTTTTAACTTCCTTTTAACTAAGAATTATCTCAGAGGTAATTGCTTCCATCACATTGATGCAAATCAAGGCAGAGTAAATGAAATGTAAAGCAAAATTCGCCCCAAACCTCTTCCTCATCGCCTTTGAATAACAGGATGACAAAGCAACTATTTGATCTCTCGGGCTTAGAGTTTTTATTGCTGGACATCTTGAAAGGAGATGTGATTATAGGGCCTATTTATCAAAAAGATTAAGGAAATCGAGGAATGGGAATTGGTTTGCAAGAGTTCTGGAAATTATATCAACGTGACCCTCTAGGTCTGCATTTTTCATGCTGTGTCCAGCAAGTTTCTCGCATCCTGCTGTTTTCCCTCCTCCCTCCCAGCTCCCCAGATCAATGCTCATGAATAAGGTTGATACAGAGGGACTGTAAGAGCAAGAGCCCACAGAGAACCCCTGTCTCCCATCCCAGGACGGAAGGATGGAAGCCTGGCCGACCCGAAGCAAGGCTGGCTGGCGGGAGAAAGACTTGTTTTCCTCAAACTGTGTTACCAAGGATACGGCATCCAGTCCTCCGAATCTGAATGAAAAAGCCTGGTATCCGGTTTTTTGTGTGTGCATTTCATAATTTAGAATATGTTTGGTTTTCATTTTCAACCCGGCCTGCCGGCCCATCCTCCCCACAGCTCTGCAAACTCACCCATAATGAACACAAATAAATCAAACCTTCTCAGCTCCAGCTGCCACACCAGGAGGAATATGGGGGTGTTGGGATGATCAAAGGGTTCTCCTGGTTGGGAGTTCTCAAGACTTACCTGGGGACTGTTACTCCAGGGACTTTTACAAAATGCACACGCTTGGTCCCCACTCCCAGGGTAAGGTCTTGTGGAAATTCCCTGGATAGTTCTGGGGCACACCCTGCTTGAGAACCAAGCCTAGTACTCTCACTTCCTGTGAGGCAATGGAGGCCCTATGGGGCTGGGGAGGGGGACAGCGAAGCGTCCAGGAACAGATGGCCATTAACAGCCGCCCCCAGCAGCGCAGGGGAGACAGAAGCAGAGGTGCTGTTCCTGGCCCTGCCTCTTGCCAGCTGTGTGACCTTGGGCAAGTTGCTTGATGTCTCTGTGGTCAGCTTCCTTAGCTGAAAAAAATGGGGACAGTACAGCCTGTCTTTTGGCTGGGCTGGGGAGAGGCTTATGGGAGATCACACCAGTGTGTACAGGATCCTCCCGCAGCCCCGTCACCAGCACCCAGTATAACTACGTCCAGCACATGTCTCTGTTGAGCCTGCACCATAATGAAGTGGGGCCTTGGAGGTGCTGCACCCCAAGTTACCAGGGCTTTTGCCTTAGCTGGCCACTCTAGACGCCTCCAGGCATGGCCGTCTCTGGCCCCATCTGCCCTCCAGGGGACAGCGAGCCATCCGGGATGCTGGGAGTGCCCTGGCTGCCCAGGCCCCCCTGCTTGATTCTTTCTGAGCCTGGAGACGCATACACAATTTCCCCACCTTGGCTGCTAGACGTGACATCTCTGCACCCACAGCCCCTCTGTCAAAGGCTCTGCAAACCCCACGAGTGCCTTTCTGGAAAGGAGCTCCCCACCTTGAAGGCTGTGTTAGCTTCCTAGGCTGTCTTGACAAATAGCCGCAGACCGGGTGGCTTAAGACAACAGACATCTGTCTTTTCACGGTTCTGGAGGCCGAAAGTGCAAAGTCAAGGTGTCAGCAGGGTTGGTCTTTCTGGAACCTCTGAGGGAGAATCTAGTCCAGGCCTCTCTTCTCTTCTGGGGGATACCAGCAGTCTTTGGTGTTCCTTCCCCGGCTCGTAGAAGCATCACCCCAGTTTCTGCCTCTGTTGTCGCATGGCTTTCTTCCCCCGTGAGTCTGTCTTCTGTCTCTTATCAGGACACTTGCCATTGGATTTAGGGTTCACCCAGTGAATGCGGAGCAGGCAGTGGCACCCCACCCCAGCGCTCTTGCCTGGAAAATCCCATGGACGGAGGAGCCTGGTAGGCTGCAGTCCATGGGGTTGCGAAGAGTCAGACACAACTGAGCAACTTCACTTTCACTTTTCACTTTCATGCATTGGAGAAGGAAATGGCAACCCACTCCAGTGTTCTTGCCTGGAGAATCCCAGGGACCGGGGAGCCTGGTGCGCTGCCGTCTATGGGGTCCTGCAGAGTCGGACACGACTGAAGCGACTTAGCAGCAGCAGCAGTGAATACAGATGATCACATCTTGAGATCCTTCACTTAACTGTATCTGCAAAGACTCATTTTCCAAATACCTTCACATTCACAAGCACTGGAGGTTAGGACTGAATATAGCTTTGGGGGATCACAATTCAACCCACTTCAGAAGGGATTTCGGGTTTCCCCAGTAACTCGGTTGTAAAGAAACTGTCTGTAATGCAGGAAATGCAGGTTTGATCCCTAGATGGGGAAGATCCCCTGGAGGAGGGCATGGCAACCCCCTCTGGTATTCTTGCCTGGAGAATCCCATACAGAGGAACCTGGTGGGCTACAGTCCATGGCGCCGCAAAGAATCTGACACGACTGAAGAGACTGAGCATGCATGCATAGGAGATTTTTAATTCCTGTATTTTCTCAATTCTTAGAGTTTTCTTTCCTTATAAATTTTAATGTTTACATCCACATGTATCTAACAAACAATGCAGTATTTCTGCCTCCCCTCAAGCTGCTATTAAATCAGTGGTAGTTGTGTCTTCTCCTCTATCATGAACTGACATAGTGCTGGTCAAAGAAAGCTCTTGGGCCTCCAGGTTGGGGACCCCTTTTGCTGGAGGCTGGAGATGGGAGGGCCCGAGGCCAGCCAGGCCTCTCGTCCCCTGCCTTGGCACGGCCACTTGCCAGCCAAGGTGGGCCACCCCAGACTGAGACTCCGAGGGCTCTGGACCAGGTCTCCCTTCGGGGCGGGGGACAGCTTTGCTTTCTCACCACCACTCCTGTTAGCTGTTGGTTCTGGGGCCAGCACCCCACAGCCTACAGCCCTCCAGGGAGGTGGGGGAAGCAGGGGGAGGGCCCTGCAGCAAACCCCGCAGCAATTACTTTCCATTAATTCTCTCATTTGTTCCCATCGCCCTTCTCACCCCAAGGGGCTCACTCATGACCCTCTGAACCCCAATGGTTAGAAATGTCATGACCTCAGAGAGGACCCCACTGTCCCAAGCCACGTCCCTCCCTTCTCATCCCATCATGCACATACACAGCCAGTCCTTCTTGACCCTGACAATTGTAATCATTTTGCTAATTTTTTGTTGTTGTATTTTTGTCGTTCTTGTCAATCAGGCTCTAGCTTCATGAGCGCAGTGCCCCCAGTCCACTCATTCATCTCAACTTCAAGCACAGCCTTGACTCTAGAAAGCATGCAGCAAATGACTGAATGAATGAATGAGCAAACGAATAAGTGACTTCAATCCACAAGACACCCCCAGGAGAGATTTCACAGCCCAGGACGCTGAGTTCAGGGAGGTATACCAGATGGGGAGACCATGCAGGTCTTCAGTGGGACTCCAAAGTCTTCCTAGCAACCACACAAGCTCATTAGACACAGCCAGCCATGCTGTCAGAGCTGATCCACAGAGGGTCCCCATCAGGAGAAGAGCAGGCTCAGTGTGGTGACACTCAGCCCTGCTCCTCAGGGTCCAGCCTGGGGGTCCTGGACAGGAGACCTCAATGTGATAGTCTCCTTGCAGACCGCCCCGGCCCCGGACACACCCCACAAGAAAGACCAACCCAGTGCCCCCACATTGATGTTCTGGGACTCCTTCTCCCAGCTGGTGTCTGAGGGTGACAGGGTAGGAGATGGGGGCTCCAGGCCCGCCCACAACCATCTCACAAGCTCCCCTTTAAACCTGCATGGTGTCTAGAGCAGCTCCACCCAACTTGCTCTCCTACCCTCGCACCTGCCCTCGGAGTCCACTGTACACTGTGGGCTTACTGCCCTCCAGTCTTTCCTGACAGCCTCCCCAATTTTTCCCCCTGGGCGTGTCTCCAATAGAAGTCTAACAGGGTATCCACTTTTCAAGGGATCTGGTGTGTATGTGGGGGGATGTCCCATCTGTTTCTGAGGGAATCTCTAGGGCCAGGGCTCCAACTGTCATTCTCTGGGGGAGCTGGGGCTGGAGACAGGAAGGCCTGGCTGAGTCCCTCGAAGCAGGCAATGTGCTGGCAACTGGGCCTCCTGGTTGCGGGTGCTGAGAAGGGAGAAGCTTGCAGAATTAGAGGCTTTCAAATTGCAAGTGCTGGCATTGGACTCAAACAGGCTGCAGCATTATAAAAAATGAAAGGTTCATGTATTAACACTGAAACCGGAACACCCAGGGAGGTTACACTCCTCGCCCGGCTGATGCAGGGCTCGAGCCTGCACTGGTGCCTGGGGCAGGGCCGAGCATCCACAGGCAGGCACCACTTTTCAGTAGCAAGATTGCTGCTTCCAGCTCAACAACTCATGAAAAAAGCCCGTGACACTGCTATGCTTCTGATTGGCCTGACCTGGGTCACATGCCCACCTCTGACCAATCACTGGGGTTAGGGGGAATGACGTGATCTGATTGGCCAGGCCGGGATCACGTGTCCATCATTGGGCCCACCCCATGGAGTTTACCTGCTGCAGTCCACGTGGACCACGAATGGAGTGCAATTACCTATGGGGAAAAGTCAGGATGCTGGTGCTACAAGAGGACCTGAAGGGTGGCAGCACTGTCAGCCCCGCTGGGGAGCCCCAGGCCCCACAGGCACCCATTACACAGAGTCAGGGCTCAGATAGGGGCAAGGACCTGAGACGTCCTGCTATGTTCCAGAACTTTCCAGAGCCTCACCTACCTCCCAGATCAATGGAAAACTGGGATCGTGAGGAGAGTTGGGATAGGAGAGGCTGTGGCAGAGACGGGATTGGTCCTGAGGATACAGAACAGATATGCAGGGTCCGCATTGAGAAGGAAGAGAAAGGGCTTGGAGAGGAAGGGGGTCTGAGTGGGACCCAGCCAAGAAGCCCCAGAGTGGATAGTGTATACACATCTGTTAAGACTCTGTGAAGCAAATAAATAAACGAGGACCCCTAGTCTAGCCAGCCAGGTTAATCTTGATAAATGAGTCTACACCCTGGGGCCCCTCATCTGCTCAGAATCCACAGCCACCTGATATTAATGTCCCTTTGATGCCTTTCACAGCTGGGCCCTGATATTTCCTGGTTCGGGACAACAGGGCATTTGGATTTTTTTTTAATGGCAGAATCTAGCAGCTAATGAGGCCATTACTCTTCAAAGATTTAATTTGCTTTGATGGGCCAATCTATAATTATATTTCCAAACAGCTTCTATTTAATTACTGCACAAAATGAATGAGGTCCTTGAGCAATTTGCGTCTGATAAACTCACCTCCTGTTTTAGTTCCTGAGACAAAGAAAGACAGGGTGTGGGGGGCCGGGGTTGCGGGGGAGAAGACAGATGGATGGGGTTTGAGGATGGGGACTGACACCTCTGGAGGCAAGTATCCCCCCAGGAAAAGTGTTGCTGGGATCGTGTGGCTGAAACCACAGGAAGGACCACAGTGGGAAAAATGAGGCCCTGCCTCCCTCTGGAGGGAATCAACAGATGGTCAGGGTGTTGGGGAGGGCGGTTATCACTAGAATGCAAGCCCCAGGAGGGCAGAGATTTTTATCTGTCTTCACTTCTGTAGTCCAGGTGCCTTGAGCAGAGCTTGGCTGCCAGTAGGTGCTCAGGCAACACCTGTTTAGCAGGTGCATTGTGTAGACCTGATGGAAGTCAAGGTTCTGTTGCGGAGAAGGCAAGTTGTTCATTTACACCCTGGCCCTCTGACAGCTCGTCACCTAGGGAATCTTACAGCCCCCAGGGCAACTGTGGTCAAACAGCTTAGCATCCATTCCCCCCTTTTCTGGGGATGGCTATCTCGTTTCATCTTGACGGGCCACCTTGCCTCCTGAACTCTGTCCTGGGGGGTGTCATGAGTTGAATGATGTCTCCCCTCCCCACTCCAGTGTTCTTGCCTGGAGAATCCCAGGGACGGGGGAGCCTGGTGGCTGCCGTCTATGGGGTCACACAGAGTCGGACACGACTGAAGTGACTTAGCAGCAGCAGCAGCCCCTCCCCGCAGTCACGTGTTGATGTCGTAACCCTGAATTCTTCTCTGTGTGACCTTACTGGGAAGGAGGGTCATTACAGCCATCATTAGTCAAGGTGAGGTCACCCTGGACGAGGTGGATGGGCTGCAATCCAATATGACTGGCGTCCCTATAAAAGGGAAATTTGAACATGGACACGAACACAGAGAGAATGCAGGCTGAAGACTAGAATGATGCTGCCACAAGCCAAGAAGCTATCTGGAGCTGGGAGAGAAGCCTCATTAGCGGGGAACGGGTCCTCCGCTAATGCCCACAGGGAGGAGCGCAGCGCTGCTAACCTCCTTGATCTTGGACGTCCAACCTCCAGAACTGAGAAACAGTGCGTTTCCTCCCAGTTTGCAGTGTTTTTTTTAATTTACTTTTTATTGGACTATACTTGCTTTACAGTGTTCATTTCTGCTACACAACAGCGCGAATCAGCTATACGAATACAAATATCTCCTCCATCCTGAGCCTCCCTCCCACGCCCTGTCCCACCCCTCTAGGTCATCGCAGAGCATGAGCTGAGCTCCCTGAGTTTGCGGGATTTTTCACAGCAGGCCTAGCAAACTCCTACAGCAGGAGCATCAAACCCAACACCCTTACCTGCTGCAGCCAAAATGCTGGTCAGGTGACCCCCCTCCCTGAAACGTGACCCCCATGGCCATCAGTGAGCCCTGGCATTCTCCACCAGCTGGGTAAGTCTCCTGTGGGGAATTTCTTTCCTACCTCCCCTTCAACTCTCTGGGTTATCTCCCCAGAACCTCCTGAGAACTTTGAGGGGCTTTCTGAATTCAGAATGTTTTTTTATCTTGCTGTTAGTCAGATATGCCTGACTGACGTCAGCACCAAGAGCTGTCCCTGGAAATCGGGTCTCTAGGCAGGGAGGGGGCGAAATCTCCCTGCCTCCCTGCGCAGCGGGCTTGCTCACGATGGAGTCATCGGCTCCCTCCTGCCCCAACCACACATGTTATTGCGCTCATACAGATCATGTGACTGGACCCGGGGATGCTGCAGTGAATAAGGCAGCAGGAAGGGAGATGATTAAGTGAGCAATTTCAGTACAGCGGGGTGGGCGTTGTGATGAGAAGAGAGGGCGTGGGCACACAGATGAGGGGCAACTCACTCAGGGTGGGTGGAGTGGGTGGTCAGAAACGCCGAGAGAGCAAGGCTGCCTAAGTCAGGAGAGGATGGAGCTGGGGGGACCTGCTGTCCTGTTTGCCTGGGACTGTCCTGGTGGTAATGTTGAAAGTCCCGGGTGCTGGGAAGCCCCAGGCAACAGGGGGAGTCAGTGCCGGGACAGGGCAGCCAAGGGATACTTTGTGACTGGAGTGGAGAGAAGGGGTTAGGCCCTGAGTGGCCAGGGAGGTGATTCAAGCAGTGATTCTGAGCCTTTCTGGGGTTGGGGGTGACAGACCTACTCTGAGACCCTGATGAGTACCGCGGACGCACGCCTCCAACAGATGTACACGGCTGCTTGCTCGCAGCACTTTTCTCAGGCACACGGACTATGTTGCGAGCCGCTTCATGGTTTTTGCAGATCCTGAGGTCCAGTGCTCCTGGTCTCCTGTCTATGAGGTCCAGTGCTCCTCGCCTCCTGTCTATCAACAGCCCAGCTCCTCAGGCCACCTGTCCCTCCAAGAAACCCCTCCTGTGCTCAAGGTAATTCCCAGGTCAGCTGCGTTCAAGTCAGTTTATACCTATGGCAAGTAGGTCGTGGACCCAGGGTTCAAGCTTGGGGAGATCTGATGCCCAGAACTTTGTGTTGTTTGCTGTCTCGATGCCTGATGTATGTGTGTGTGTGAGAGAGAGTATGAGAAAGGTATTCATCACGCCCCTTTTTATTTGAAGACAATATTAACAGATGAAGGAACAGCCTGTATTTGCCTGAAATACAAGTGTGTAAGCAACTGTGTTCTATTCCAGAAGCTCCACTGAGGAAGTGGAGCCCGATGTGCAGTGATGGATTCTCAGGGCAGCTGGACAGCTGTGCTCTCTCTTCTCCAAGGGGAGGTAGGTCACCAGTCTCTGGCTTTACCAGCAGCATCCAGAGCCCAGGAAAGAAACTGCGTTATTAATCGTGTCCATCCTTGGGCTTCCCAGGTGGCTCAGTGATAAAGAATCCACGTGCCAATGCAGGAAAGCCCAGAAGATTCCCCTGGGTCAGGAAGATCCCTTGGAGAAGGAAATAGCGACCCACTCCAGGATTCTTGCCTGGGTAATCCCGTGGACAGAGGAGCCTGGAGGGCTGCAGTCCGTGGGGTTGCAAAGAGTCCGACACGACTTAGCAACTAAACAACAAGAACAAATCATGACCCTGAATCCAGGAAGCAGACAAGTTGGAACAACTAGGAAAACACACGGTAAATAACACAACCCAAGAAGGGAGGGACTTTCCTGCTCTCTCTTCAGTGTGACTGGGCGGGGGCGGGGGCGTTGATTATTGATGGAGTTTCAAGGTCTCTGGAAAAAGAGACAGAAACGTCTGGGGCTCCCGGGGAGGTGAATGTCACAGGCTGAAGATGCTGGAGGCTGGTCTGGAGTGATTTCTGGCGGTCCTAAAACTGATGTGACCTGTAAATTCCACCAATAGAAAACCACTAAGGTCGGGCTTTAAAGCACTCGGAGTTTTTGCAGCCAGCAGCCAGAGGCTGGCATTCATCAGCGGGGGCTGGGCCTGGACAGCAGATGGGCCGTCTCTGTGCCAAAATAGTGCCACTGCCTGTAGTGCAAACCCACATGCTGGGATGAGACGGAGCTGGTCTGGCCCTGGCCCCCAGCCTTCGAGCCAAGCCGCTGGCCGCCATCCTGTGTCCCGGACTCTCCAGGGAGCCCCCCTGGCTGGTGCTTCCCTGCCCTGAGCAGGGCTGTTTGGCTCGGACACCGGACTGGCTGCCCAGCCACCATTCTCACTGCCTGCGATGGATGAACTGGGAGGCAGAGGCATCGATCCAGCCCAAATGGTAACCAGGACCATAGGCGGTGCTTTCAGGGGGTGGCCGTAAAAGAAACACTTTAGCTATAGGTCAAAGTGGAGGGAGACCCAGGCAGACTCGGCTGCAGCCTCGCCAGCCTAGAACAACCCCGGGAAAGGAATGGACCCCTCTGGAGGCCACAGGGAGGAGGCAGCAGACGCTGGCTCCCGCTGGCCCTGCCGGACCGTCTCAGGCAAGAGTCTGACCTCATCCTCCCCATTCTGAACGTCACCCACCTCCCTGGGCTGTTAGAGGGACTACATGATGGACATCGGATGATTTTGCTTGGCCCACCATAACACACTAACGCAGACTGAGTGGCTTACACAACAAAACTTTATGTTTGCACCGGCTGAAAGTCTGAGATCAAGGTGTCAGCAGGGTCGGTCTCCCTGAGGCCTCGGTCCTTGGCTTCTGGACGGCTGTCTTCTGTGTCCTCATGTGGTCCTCGCTCTGTGAGTCTGTCTTTGTCTCCTCTTCTTCTAAGGACACCAGTCATCTGGATTAGAGCCCACCCCAGTGACCTCGTTTAAACTTAATCTCCTCTTGTCTCCAGATACAGTCACATCCTGAGATGCTAGGGCGATGGGACCTCACTGTGCGAATTTTTAAGAGGACATAATTCAGCCGGTAACAAATGAGAGGCCGCACAGAGATGCCAGACGCAGTGAAGGGGGTTAAGAAACTGAGGTGAGTGTGATTCGCGGCGACTGAGAAGGCAAGGGGAATTCAGAGGGTTGAAAACTCTGCCGAGGTCCAGCATCTTAGCCCTTCTCTCCATGGGGAATCAATCCATCCTGGTCTTCTGCCGTCAATCCTTCCAAAATCACCGGCAAGTTGGTGACAATTCTTTGCAGTGAAAACACCACCAAGGCTTTTGAGGTAATGTTTCAAAGCTGGATTTCAGTCAACGTGCCCCCCACCTCACCCCAGGGGCCCCGGTGAAGGAGAGCAGGCGTTTTTGAGTCCAGACAGGTCGATGCATTGTGCCGGGCGCTGCTCGTGGGTCCTGCTGTAAGCCGCATTGTCACCAGCATTTGTTCACTGTGCACAGAACAGGGCTCTTGCCCCGACTAAGCCACACCGTTGAATAATGAAATTACTTCTCCCCCGTCCTGCCTGGAGGCTCTCAGTAGCTGCAGGATCTGGATTCTTCAGAATGGAGCAGAGGCTCCGTGCTCCAGCTCTTTGCCTCCCCAGGCGTGAGATTTCTCCTGAGGAGCCTTCGGGTCACGTTGCTACCCATCAACGCTCCTTTCTTCTTTCCCTTGGAAATCTGATGAGATCAAAGGGTCAGCTTTTGCCAGCAACGCCTGAAGACAGTAAGAAGGCAGACAGGCCTCAGCCAGCTCCACGCCCCTGCACCACGATGCCGCTGATTCCTCCGGGAGGAAAGGCTGGGCTTCTCCTGCATGGGAGAAGCTCCGGCCCCCCTGCAGATTCATAAGTGGCAGTCCAGGTAATAGGTGGATGAATGCCTCCAAAATGAACACAGAACTGCCATACGACCCAATATTTCTACTTCTGGAGCTATAGTCCGAGTAACTGAACAGTTAATTGTACACGCGTGTTCACAGCAGCGTCATTCACTGTAGCCAGAAGATGGAGGCAACTCACGTGTCCGTGGACAGATGAATCCAGTGCGGTCTGTCCTCACAAGGGACGATCACTCAGCCTCAAACAGGAAGGGAATTCTGTCGCAAGATAGATGCACCCTGAGGACCTTATACTCTGAAATAAGCCAGTCACAGAAAGGTAAATAGGGTAGGATTCCACTTTCGTGAGCTCCTCGAAGGAGTCAGATTCATAGGGACAGAAAGTAGCAGGGTGGATCCCAGAAGCCAGGGAGGGGGAGATGGGGGGGTTGTGTTTAAAGGGGACAGAGGTCACTTTTACAAGATGTAAAAGCTCCGGAAATGGATGGTGGTGGGGGCTGTCCAACAGGGTCAGTGTTCTTGGTGCCACTGAGCTGCTTACCTAAAAATGGCCCAAAGGGTACATATTCTGTATATTTCACTAATGGGACAAATGAAGCCGCTTGGAAGTGGTTAAGAGGCGTTACTCTCCCTGGAGCAGGTAGGACGGCCCAGTGGGCACCCTCTCTGTGTCTGGGCAAACCCAGGATGGGATCCCAGGTGTCCTGGTGCTGAGCCTCCCACTCTGGAATCTAGAAGAAGACCTCCCCCACCCCGTCTCAATAAACCCCCAGGCCCAGAGCACTCTGCGCCCCTGTCACGTGAGATTAAATTCAGAGATCGGGGCCCCAGGGAGGTATCGAGGCCAGTGCCCACAGGGAGGCCCAGCTGCTGTGTCTGGTCTTTGTGTCCAGCTGTGACAGAGGCCAGTGGAGGGCGTGGGCGGTCCAGAGCAGTCGCTGCATGTGGGCACTGAGACTGGCAGGGCAGGGGACGCGGAGTCTGGGTGGAGGCTCCAAGGACTGGATGTGGCCGTGGGGAAGGTCAGAGCAGTTCTGCATCCGTGGGGTCCTTTTAAGGCCGCGAGTTGTGGCTCAGAGTGACCTCAGGCCTGTCCCTGCCCATCCCCAGGTTTCCTCCTCTGTCACACAAGGACGGGTGGTCGCTAAGGACTGTCCCAGGAAGACGAACATTTGCGGATCTGTGTAGAAACCGCGCAGTCCGGAAGTGAGCACAGTGGGTGGATGACAGGAGCAGGGAGCCCTGGATCATGGTTGAGGGTCAGCCACCGGGCTCAGCAAACACTGCTGGTTGAGAACCCCAGGAGCCGCCCATGCCCCGGAAGCGGGGAACACAGCCACCAGCACCTGGATCCAGCACCCAGCAAGGGTGCCACCTCCAAAGCTGGCGCTTCCTCTCATGGTGAGCCACAGGGGGCCACTCCGAGGGGCTGCACGCTGGGTACCTTCCCTCAGCCAGCCCCGTCCATCCCTGCTCTCCGTTGCTCTAGGCTGGGGGTCTGTCCTTATCCTCCCCTCGACACACACCCTGGCCCCGGAGCTGCTCAGTTCTGCCCAGGCCTCGGCCCAGTTTCCAGACCTCCCAGGGAGGCACAGAAGGCTCTCAGCGGGCCCAGGCTGGGTCTGAATTAGGTTGCTGTTGATGTTATTATTTGGGGAGAAATGTTCATTTCCAACCCCCACACCATGCCCACAGACCGGGCTCCCTCCTATCCAGAGCCAATGTGACTGATTCCAAGGGGAGGGGGCGGAAACTCGATTTGATTCCTGTTCCAGGAGGGAGGGGTCGGGCTCCAGGGGCTCTGGCATGCTGGGTGGGCTGCTTGGAGCTGGGGAGGGGGGAGTTGGAGGGGAGCATACAGATAGGCTGCCGGGGTGGAGATTTGGAAACCACAGTAGAGGGTGGAGGGGAGGCCACCTCTCAGGTATGCCTCCCCCGAGCCCTGGGCCCAGTGTTGGAGTCCAGCCCTGGAACAGGCGGTGGGCATGGAAAATCAGCCTGACCTGAGCCCCAGCCACAGGCGTGGGAAGCCAAGGACCTCGGGTCCCTCGCCTGAGAAAGCAGGCAAGGTCTTTTTGTTCCTCTTTAAGGACAGCTTCTCCCCTCCAGCTCCCCTCCAGGGGAGACCCTGGGTCTGTGCAGCTCTGTGCCCTGGATGCAGAAATCCCCACCCTTCAGCGGTGTCTGGAGTTGGGGGTCCTGGCACCTGCCTCCCAGACACACAGCTGAATGGCACGGCCCCCTGCAGGCAGGTTCATGGGCTGGGTGGGCAGCGAAATACACGCCCCCTGGCAGGCCTGGCCGTCACACCCTCCTCCATGCTCCCTCCTTCCCTGGCTTCCGGGGCTCTAGGCGAAGATGTGACATCCGATGGAAAGGAGCCTGGGCCCCTGTGTGACCACGTGGAGCAGAGCATCCACAAAGCCTACTTTGGGCTGAGCCAAGAGTGAGAAGGAAGCCTTTCCTGTGGGGAGTCACTGAAATGGGGGCTGGCCTGGGAGCTTCTTGGTGCCTCTTGGGGGGCCTGGAGGAGGCATCCGAACGGAGGGCTTCCCATGGCTCCATGAGCAGCAGAGGCTTCAGATGAAGGAGAAGCAGGAGAAGGTCTTACAGGGGGGCACCCGAGGACCCCAGACCTACTGGGGGGCTGACCAGGGTGAGGTCCCCCAGGACAAGTGAGGCAGGTGCCTGCAAAAGGAAGGCCATCGCGGGGACCAGAGTGGGGCTGGGACACTTTGCCCTCCAGCAGAGAGGAGGGGCCTTGGGGAAAGAAGATGGGAGGGGTCCCCTATCCTGCAAAGGCTTGTGGGTCCCGAGCCTTCCCCAAGTGTGGTGGGTGGGCTGGAACACGTGGAGACCCCCGCCCTCAGTCCCTGCTGTACTAAACATGGGCTGAGGACAGAAGAGAGGTCCTGCCAGTTACAGGCAGCAGGGCCAAGCCCACAGCTGGTCCAGAAATGCTCTTCTCTTCAAGAGCACACATGGGGACCTCCCTAGTGGTCCAGTGGCTGTTCGTGTTCCCAATGCAGGGGGCCCGGGTTCAATCCCTGGTCAGGGAACTAGATCCCATGTGCTGCAACTAAGACCTGGTCCAGCCAAATTAATTTATTATTTTTTAAAAATAGAGCACATGTGAGCCCGCCCTCTCCGGGGCTTCCTCTTCTGAATCAGGGTCCCTGCCCCACCTTGGGTTAGAAGGGAGGGTCTTCTTATGCTGCCAGGGAACTGAGCTCCTTGGCTCTTCCACCCCACGGCCAGCCTGCCTCACCCAGCATCAGCCTTCGCTGCTCTGCCCAGGCCTGACTGAGCCTGGAGAAGCTGGGTGCACTGGGGGTGTGGGGTGTGGAGTGGGGACGGTACCCAGGTTGGAGGAACTGAGAGCCCTTCCGGAGAAACTGGGTGCCAGAAAATTAACGTGTCCTTCTGGGACAGCCATGGTTACAGCAGGACAGCCCATCACAGAACGAGATGTTTGCAAGTTTAAAAGGCAGTCTGCTTCCTGAATCTGTCACCTGAACATCTCTCCATGCCCAGGGTAACACGGTAACACAAACCTTGAAACTTACTGCTTACATGCTCCTAGTGATGAAGAACTCACTACCTCAAAAGGAAGACGTTTTAGTCAAAGAGACAAGACCAACTGTTTGTACTTTCTGAAGATAAGTGCTTCTTGCCAAGCAGAGCAGGGGAAGTCTCTCTTGGTTCTGGTGAAGAACAAGGTCTCTGGACTCAGACCAGACCAGTCCCAGCTCCACTTCTCATCAGCTATGTGTTGTTGGACAAGTGCTCGGTGTCTGTGGACCTGTTTTGTCATCTCCTTTTTTTCAATGGATGTAATAATCGTCTTCTTCACAAGGCTGTTGAGAGGATAAAGTCAAATAACCCATCTAAAGTACGAGGCACAGTTTCTGCCACTTGACAGGTGCTTGATAAATGTTAGGGATTATCACCTGACTCTATGAAACAGAAATTCCTTAAGCCTGAAAATAGGGATCTAAATCAAATTGGAGCTTGGCCTCGTGGATTCTACAGACAAGAGTTTCTGCATTTACTCAGGTAATGAAGGATTCTTGGGATTCCCCCAGAGGAGGTTTCCTGGAAAGGTATGGGGTGAAGCTTTTCAAGTCTTTATTTTGAGTCACAAGAGTGACTGTTACTGAGCGTTCATCTCCTGCAGGTCAGTGCTCAGCAAGCATTTTCAGAATCCTATTCCAACCTCCACCGGCTGCGTGAGGCTCCAGGGCTATCCTAGCCCAGGTTTTTTAGAAAATAGAACCCGAGGCAAGACTTCAGTGCTAACAGGTTACTGAAAGGTGCAGTTCCAGGGCGATGAGAGTGAGGTTGGGCAGAGGAGAGAGGATGCAGGAGACATCACATAGTGATACACTTCTGGGCCGGCCACTGCTTCACCCATTGCAAGAAGGGCCCCAGGGAGGTCTCCCAGCAGGTTTACAGCAAGAAAGCCAAACCTCAGAAAGACATCTCCAAAGGAAGAAAGGAGAATTTATCCCCCAGCTTCATCCCATCTTTCATCTCCTTTAGCCTAAGTTGGCCCCAGGGGGACTTAAGTTCCCCCCAACCAAGTGCATCACCAGGTACCTTTAGGTGACTGTAGGGGGAAGCCCAGGCCATGCTCTCCCCTGCAGGGGGTCAGGACAGGTGATGGAAGAGGTTACAAGGGCAGCAGCTGCAGCCCCAGCCTGGGCTCCCTGTGAACAAACAGCGCAGTCCCAGGAGAGCGAGAGGCAGTGGAGACCCCAAGCTGCATGTCCCTTCCCAGTGTCTGTTCCAAACTTGCCCCCAACTTTGCTCTTTCTTTCTTCAAAAGTGCTGCTTCCCTGGCGGTCCAGTGGTTGAGACTTTGCCTTCCAACACAGGGGGTGTGTATTCCTTCCTTGGTCGGGGAGCTAAGATCTCATATGCCTCCTGGCCAAAAAACAAAACACACAAAAAAAACAGAAGCAATATTGCAACAAATTCAATAAAGACTTTAAAAATGGCCCACAGTAGGGGGAAACAAAATCTTTTAAAAAAAGCTGCCAATTATATTCCAATAAAGAAATGTTAAAAAGAAGGGGAAAAAAAGCTGCAGAGAACAGCTGCCTCAGGGTCCTTTGAAATTCACTGTGAGGAAGATGCGGCAGACTCTTGGGTTGGGAGGCTGAGCAATCTGGATGGGAATACTTGTTCCACAAGGAACTCACTTTAGACATCTCACCCTTGACTTCTGCCTTCACATGGTTTTACTTGTGTGTGTGTGTGCATGTGCATGCGTGCATGCACACATATGTACACACCCATGTGCATCTGGGTCTCTTCCTCTCCCACAAGGACACCAGTGACTGAATCAGGACTGAAGGCACGTAACCATCTGCACCCAGCTCTCTCATCCGCGGTTTGGGTGCAGGGCAGTCTCCTGAGATGGCCAGGATGAATCACAGCCCCCAGTGTGGACGCCCTCCGGCGGGTCCTTCCCGAGGTGGGATGGCAGCAGCGTGCCGATTCCAGGTCTGGCCTGCCCCCCTTTCTGCTTCCTCCCTCTTGGATCCGGCACTTTGGGGAGCTGGGGGCCACCACCTGTAAGTCCAGGTCCCTCTCCCCAGGAGGACGACGTGGAGAGAGGCCAGACTCTTCTACCACATGGAGCAGAGAGACGCCTAGCCCGGGTCCGGTCTCACCTGCGGATGACACCAGCCCAGCCACAATCTGGTGACAACATGAGAGACTTGAAGTGAGATCAGAGGAAGCACTGCCCTGCGGAGCCCAGCCGGCCCACGGCCCCGTGAGAGATAGGAGGGCAGCTTGGGGTGGCTCCTTATGTGGCAACAGTTAAGTGAAACAGCAGATGTACGCTCTGCCTCCACAGGGCTGAAATCTGCAAAAAAAAAACAAACAAAAAACCTCCCGTGAAATGGCAATGGGAGGTCAGTTCAAGAAGCATGTGTGTGAGGGTCCACAGCAAGGCACGGGGTTGGGGACAGGGGGTTTGGGGAGACTTGGTTGCTCTCATTTCCTGCGCCGATCTGCTGTCCCCTCTGTGATACTCAGAGGTAAGGACTGTGGGCTTGTTGGAAGCAGGAGGACCCAAAGAGATTGCAAACTCGAGGGCTCCGGTGCGACCCCAAAGGCGGCCCTTATGAGCGTCTGTAGGGATACAGGGCTGGGCCAGAGAAATGAAGAGGGGCGGCCCCCTCCCACTGGATCCAGCAGTGTCACAGAGAGGCCACTCAGCCCAGTCACCTGGGCCCTGGGCCTGGCAGGGCCACAGGGAGCGGCCGCAGCCCACACGCAGCTCAGCTCTCTGCATAGACAGGGCCCAGAGAGGACACGGTCCTGCCCAAGCTTGCACAGCGAGACAGTGGCAATCATCTGGCCTGCTCCTAGGTCCTGGTCCCCATCTGGGGCTCTTCCTGCACCCTGACTTCCCGGCTGAGGTTGTCCAGGCAAGAGGAGTGGCCGCCTGGAGAACACATTCCAGGCTGGACCCAGGCAGAGAGAGAGAGAGGCTGGAGGGCCGCCCCCAGTCAGCATCCTGTCCCCTCCGGCTGTGAGCGCAGCTGGACGCGATCTGACTTGCTGTCAATGGTTGTCATCTGCCCTGGCAACAAGCCAAGGCTGTTACATGAGTGCCGTTGCCATGGAAACCATGAATCAGGGCCACACTTTGCACAGCCAGACATGTGAGGGGCTCTCGAGGGCTTCTCTGCCAACAGGAAAGGCAATGCCTCTCATTACTGCGGTGGAGGGAGGGGGAGGGTAGAGGGAAGGGAGGGGCCTGGGTGGAGGGGCGGGGCCTAGTGGAGGGGCGGGGCTGGGTGGAAGGGGCGGGCCGGGGAAGGAAGGGGAGGGGCACGGTGGGGAGGAAAGAGGATCCGGAGAGAGGAAATAGTGAGAGCCACAGTGCAGCCCTGGGACCATCTTGGGAGCTTCCAGACCCAGACCGCAGTGCAGAGGGGTGTCTCCTGCCATGCACCCAAATCTGCCACTTACTGTACCCAAGAAGTCAAACTCCCAGAGACCAGAACCCGGGGTTGCACCCACAGATGCAGCCTTTTAGCAACAAGGGGGAATTGGAGTTGGGGGGGCTCTGGATTGTGGGGTTCCACCTGAGAAGCCAGCCAGCACATCTGTTTTTCCCCCAAGGTGCACAGAGGTTTGGGGACGTGCCCAGGGTCACCTGGTGGGGTCGTATGGAGCCAGGCAGCCTCTCCTAGGCTCTCACCATCGTCCGGCGGGCAGGCGGGTGCAGGCTTGCTGGCTCTGGAGGAGCCCGGGTCCACACAGGGTCCCCCACGTGGCCTGGGCCCAGCAGAGAGCAACCCAACACCCCCATCTGCCCAGGGCGCCCGCCCTGTGTTGGTGAGTGCACAGCCAGGGCCCCAGGTGAGCCCATGCTGACCTTGCCACCACGCCCTGTGGTGTACCCCCTGGTCCAGAACCTCACCCTTCCTGGAAACAGGGCAAACTCCACCCCAGGGAGGACCCACCGCCTGCAAACACCCGAGTCCCTGGGTGAGCTGGAGGTGAGCGCAGTGGTCCCTGCTCCTCCTGGGCCACCATTCTCTCAAGTCTTTACCGAGGCCTCCTGCCAAAGGCCACAGAGCTCACAGAAGGGACACCTGGGCTTTGAACCGATTGCTTGGTGATGACAGTTGTCACAGCGGTGAGCCACCGAGCCACTGAGCACAGGCCCGGTGGCCGACCACCCAAGGGAAGCGTGACATCAGTCCTCCCACATCTGGTGCTGGAAGGCTGCTGCAGACTGCTTGGCTGCCCCTGGGACAGGCCTGTGGGCGCCCCTGGAGGACCGAAGAGATGCAGGCTGCCCGGGGTCGGGGGTTGGCCACCAGCCCCTTCTCTGACCACACGGCTCCTCGGCTCCAGAGGTGGGAGGGGGCAGGGTGCTGTGTCCCTGCTTTGGGCTGCAGCCACTTAGCCGGAGGGAGGTGCTCCAGGCCTTTCTGCTGGTCTGCTGAGTGAGCAACCAGAAGTTAGGTGAAAGCGTCAGGGTGCCAGGAAAGAAAGCCAAGCGTCGCAGGCTGGCTTCCTGGGACCAGTTATCGCTGGTCCTCTAGTCTCAGGGACGAGAAGAACCTGCCCACCTTCGTGGCCCAAGACCTTCCATCGAGGGATGAATAAAGCCAGCGCATGTCCATGTACAGGTAGCTCTTCAGCCCCGGAGCTGGGTGGGCCTGAAGCTGAAGGACCCACCCCTTTCCAGTGCCGGAGGCCTGGGATTGGCAAGCCCCTTCCTGTTCTCAGTAACAGACAACCCACCTGGTCCAGCCCCCGCTGTTCTCCAAAGTCAGCTAAGTACCACCGGTGCTTCAGAATGGACAGACATGATGAACTGGTACCATGCACCCTGCCATCAAGCCCAGCGTTTCTCAACGTATTTTCCTTTATCATCTTCGTAAAGGAGACCTTTTAGACCCCTTTTAACTAATCGTCTCCTTCCCTGTGAAACTAAATACTAAGAAATACGATTTTGTCACGTAGCAGGTGGCACTGAGCTTTGGATGGACACAAATCATTATAATAGCTAAGATTGTCATATTTTGTAATATGGTAATATTAATTTTGTAATATTTTTTGCACCCTCCTCCCAGAACTGATTTTAGCCCTGTGGGGTGCCGACACCCCACTGAGAACAAATGGTCTTGTCAATGTGTCCGTGTTGCCCACTGAGGGATGGCACCCTTTGTCCATTTGACGCTCCACGATGGGCCCCTGGACTGGGCACTGTGGCCAGAATGTCCTCTAGCTAGTCTGTGCCCCGAGGTGCTCGTTCCAGGAGGGGACAGCAGACAGAGGAGGGGGTACTTAGAAGATTGGGTGCTGGGGAGATTTGAGCCTGGAAGGGAGCAGAGAAGTACTTTCAGGAAGCAGGGAACCGTCAGGGTGCACAGGAGGCCCATCTCTCAGAAGCACGCTCACGGGAGGGGATGGAGAAATCGTTTCCAGATCATTCGCTGATATGGTCGTATTGCTCATGGCCACCGCCCAGGACCGCTTCCCAGTGCGGGCTCTGGACAGGGCATAGTGGGAGCTGGCATCGGAAGGGGAGAGGTGAGCTGTCCTGGCCCATATGCTGGGCCAGAGTCCCAGCAGAGGAGAGTGTGTGGTGACCGAGCCACAGACGGGGCAGGACGGCGCTGGGCACGTGCCTCCAGCTTGCGTCTCTGTGCATGTGCGCATGCTCAGTCGTGTTCAACCCTTTGCAACCCCATGGACTGTAGCCCGGGCCTCTGTCCATGGGATCTCCAGGCAAGAATATAGGAGTGGGTTGCCATTGTCTCTTTCGGGAATCTTCCTGATCTAGGGATCGCACCCGTGTCTCCTGCATCTCCTGCGTCGGCAAGCGGATTCTTTACCATGGCGCCACCTGCCAAGCCCGTGTCTTTCTGAGGTCTCAACTTTCTGGCCACACACCTGTACTTCCTGGAGAATTCCATGGACAGAGGAGACTGGCGGGCGATGTCCATGGGGTCGCAAAAGAGTCGGATACAACTGAGTGACTAACACTTCCGCTATTTTTTGTTTTAAACAAGAGAAGGAATGGTACTCATCAAGAAGGCCACAGCCATTCCGAGTGCTTTTTAATTAAGTGAAAGATGAGTATCTGATTTCCTTGAAGAGGAGCCCCTCCTTCCTCTTCCCCAAAATGTCGCATCCTCAGGGGTGTGGATGGCAAGGGTGGGGGAGGGGACACATTGAGAGTCGGCGGAGGGCGGAGGGGGGGTACACCTGCAGCGTTAGTGGCCGGGGCTGGAGCTGATCCATTCCTCCCCCCACCTCCTGTCAATGAGCCTAAAGCTCAAATGGGAAGTTTTAACATATTCGTTAATTAGAACCCGACTTTGTTCTCAGCTGCCCACCCGTGCGGGCCCCAACAAGACCAGGCAACATTGTTGTCTGTATGCTTATGAGACGGATCCACTGGAAGGGCGCATTCCAAATGAGATTACATCTTATACATGTTTAATGTACTGTTCTTGCCATTTAGAATGCGGGTCTATTAAAATAGTGGGGAGGGAAAATTGACTCTCAGAGCTGGGTGCAGGGAGGATAGATCACTGGTGAAATGAATAATATATTAACAGAATAATGATGTTGCTCCTCATATTAATCGTATAAATCACAGGATTCTCGGGCTGTCGGCAGAAGTTAAAAAAAAAAAAAAAAGCCGATTTCTAGTTTTCTGGAAGACGGAGGCCCGTGGGGGTGTGTGTGGAAGGAAGCTGGCTGCCTTGTGGCCACATCGGATATGAAATTGAGGTTTTCTGGACGCTCTGACGAAGCTGCCAAGGACCTGGGACTTCCCCCTGAAGGAGTGGGAAGGTTGTAACTCAGTTCCAGTCTGCATCCCTTACCAATGCCAAGGGTGCACAGAAATATGAAGGAGATGTGGTCCCCTGCCCACTGGGGCCAGAGGGACAGGAGTGTACACCGAGGGCTCAGAAGTGGGCCAAACCCACCCACCACTGCCTCACGTGCATGCGCGCTTAGTCGCTCAGTCACGTCCAACTCTTTGCGACCCCGTGGACCAGATTCCTCTGTCCAAGGGATTCTCCAGGAGTGGGTTGCCACTTCCTTCTCCAGGGGATCTTCCCCACCCAGGGATTGAACCCGGGTCTCTGCATTGGCAGGTGGATTCTTTATCATCTGAGCCACCAGGGAAGCTCCACCGCTGACCCACATAGCTGTTCTAACTGCCAGGACCACATCTCATCTGGGGAATCACCAGCCGAGTTCGATGCTGGGTCACTGAACGTGCTCAGGGCAGTGACCCCCAGGTGTCCATGGCAGGTGCTGGCCAGCGTCTGTGGCTGCAGCCTTGCCCCTCCTCCTGCCCCTGCTGTGTTCCTGGCTGGGACCATGTCTGAGTGTGGAACTGCGCCCAGCACAGCCAGCCCCATCCGGGGAAGATGCAAGGGGCAGAACTCAGGCATCAGCAGCCTGTGAGGCAAAAAGGTCTCCATGGCAACCAAACCCCACCCCCAGAGGGGGTCACTAGCTTTGGTTTTCCCGGCCCTGGGAGGGCAGCTGGAAGCCACAAGCTGGAGAAACTGGGGTGCAGACCCAAGGCTCACTGCCCTGGATCACAGGCTCCCCAGGTCCCACCTGGGAAGCCGTGGAAAGGAGGTCGAAGCCTAGGAGCCCATCTCCCCCTTCCTCCGGCGCTAGGATGGCTCTTAAAGCCTGGAGCCCTGAGGAGGTCTCAGCCCTGTGTCTGGAGGGCAGTGAGCTGTGGCGTGGCAGTGGGTGTGGGGGGGCGAGACTCAGGCAGTGGGAGCAGGATGCAGGCTAGGAATCCTGAGAGGTGTGTCGCCAGGTGGAGGAAAGAGGACAGAAACCCTGGGCTCCTGTAGTTCTCCCCTCAGGAGGCTTCGAATGCCCATCCCTGCTAGCCGGGGGGTGCCTGACTGTCAGCATCCCCAGAGATGTAGAACAGATCCCAGTGCATGCAGTTCTGTCCCCATGTGGGGAAAATTAGGGGACAGAGGCTCAGAAAGGACACCAGCTGTCCCCCGGTGAGGCCAGGGTAGAGCAGGAGGCAGAACACAGCTGTCCTGGTTTACAGAGCAGCCTCATTCTGCTTCACCAATCATCCTGGGAGATGTAAAAACTACCAACGCCCAGGCTCTTCCCCAGGCCAATGAAGTCAGGGTCTCATAAGTTTCCCTGGTGGCTCAGCGGTAAAGAATCTACCTGCCAATGCAGAAGATATGAGTTCAATCCCTGGGCCGGGAAGATCTCCCGAAGGAGGAAATGGCAACCCACTCCAGTATTCTTGCCTGGAGAATCCCTTGGACGAAGGAGCCTGGCAGAACCCAGTCTATGAGGTTACAAAGAGGCAGACACGACTGAACACAGACACACACAGGCAGCAGCGCTGGGATTTTGTCAGCTTCATATCACTGGGCAAGCAGGGTGGCTCTGCTGCTCGGTCACCAGCCTGCCCCCTGGCTGGCCTGATCCCTTGGCTGCAGAGTTCTCAACAGTATTTGAAAACAGAGCAACTTATGAACCCTCTCCTTGCAATTTTATCTACACCAGTCGCTTGCATGGCAGACTGCCTCTCCATTGATGGCTCCAAGGTCACATCTAAATAATCAGAAGTTCTCAACTAATGGAGAAACATTCAACTTCTGCTTTTTCTGGGAAGAGTTACCCCTCCCCTAACACACATTCCCCCCATCCTCCTCGTGGGGGTTATTCTCTGTCCCTCCCCTCTTCCCCAGGGCCCCTCCTGGCTGCCCTTCATCCAGGGCGCTGGGCACCTGCGTCCACATCATGTCCTCCCTCCCACCCTCGGCCATGAACTCCACTCCTAACTCCTTCTCCCATCCCCCGACCTGGTAGGTCCTGACCAAGTGATGACCATCAGTTGAACTCGAGAAATAAAGATGAAAGGCTGAGGCTTCTCCGCTGAGGGCTTTCATGAACTCTGACCTGCCCACCTCGATGTCATTGTCAAAGACGGAGCCTTGAAATCTTCTTTGGGGAACTGAAGCCCTGTGAACGTCTGTGTTCTGAGAAGTTGCACGTAGCTACCGCTGGGTCATTTTAAGAAACGTCTTGGGGACTTCCCTGGTGGTCCAGTGGTTGAGACTCCACACCTCCAGTGCAGGAGGTTCCATCCCTGGTCCTGCCACGTGGTGAGCACCAGCCCCCCCCCCCCCCACCACCATACACACAAAAAGAAAAGACTCCACTTTCCTTCATCCTAATTTACACAAAGTGCTTTAGGGGTGCTGTGGACTAAATGTTTGTATCTCCCTACCAAATTCATATGTTGAAATCCTAACCCTCGATATGATAGTATTTAAAGGTGGGGCCTTTGGGAGGTGTTTGGGTCACAGGGGTGGAGCCCTCATGAGTGGACTGGTGCTCTTTAAAAGAGACCCCAGGGAGATATCTCTGGCGGTCCAGTGATTAAGATTCCGAGATTCCACTGCAGGGGGCATGGGTTCGATCCCTGGTCAGGGAACTGAGATCCCGCATACTTTGTGTCACCGTCAAAAAGAAAATATTGCTGCTGCTGCTAAGTCGCTTCAGTTGTGTCCGACTCTGTGCGACCCCATTGACGGCAGCCCACCAGGCTCCACCGTTCCTGGAATTCTCCAGGCAAGAACACTGGAGTGGAGAACACATTTCCTTCTCCAATGCATGAAAGTGAAAAGTGAAAGGGTAGTCGCTGAGTCGTGTCTGACTCTTCGCGATCCCATGAACTGCAGCCCACCAGGCTCCTCCGTCCGTGGGACTTTCCAGGCAAGAGTACTGGAGTGGGGTGCCATTGCCTTCTCCGAAGAAAATATTAATCAAAAATAAATAAAAGAGACCTTGGAAGCTCCCTCAGGCCTGCACCCACGTGAGACGGCCGTCTGTGACCCGGAAGCAGTTCCTCACCAGACACCAAATCTGCCAACCTGCCTTGATCTTGGACTGCCCGGCCTCGGAACTGTGAGAAATGAACTCACGTTGTTTCTAAGCCTCCGGTCTCTGGGAGTTTGTTACAGCCGCCTGAGTGGACCAAAACGATGGGTCTACAAAAGACAGCAAGCAGCCGCGATGCCCTGCCAGACCACAGACGCTGTGTAAAGTCCTTATCGGAAATCCAAACTGACAGAGGCCTTGAATGGTCATCGGAAACTTACGACCAGGCGAGCAGTGATGCCGAGGGGCACGGAGAGCGGAAAGGGCAAGGTCGTTTTTTTTAGTCCAGTTCTTATTGCATCTGTTTATTTATTTTTGGCTGAGCTGGGTCTTCATCGCTGCCTGCGGGCTTTCTCGAGTTGCTGCGAGCGGGGGTTACTCTTGGTTGCGCTGCGCGGGTTTCTCATTTCAGGGGCTTCTCTTGCTGCAGAGCACGGCTTCTAGGCTCACGGGCTTCCGTAGCTGCACGTCACGGGCTCTAGAACGTGAGTTCAGTGGGCGTGGCTCACAGGCTTAGTTGCTCCGTGGCACGTGGGGATCTTAGCTGCCCAGTCGGAGACCTAAGCAGTGCCCCCTGCATTGGCAGGTGGATTCTTAGCCACGGGACCACCAGGGAAGTCCAAGGGTGAGGTCTTGATTCTGGTTGTGCAGCTTCCTGGCTCCACAGACCTGGGCTCTGCATCTGCCTCTGCACTCACACACCTTCCCTCCAGAGGCCGCCGGGGATGTTCGGGAGTTGGCGGGGGAGGCTGTGATGGTCTGCATGTGCAATGACTCCACGGGCTGTAGGGGACTCTACCATCCAGGACATTTGCAAATACCATGCACAGGCCGGCCTACTTTCTGGGGAAGAAAGAGAAGTGGAGAAGGAAGAGGAGGATGGCCTTGGGGGCCTGGGCTGTATATGGAAAGCCCAGCTGGGATCCAGGTTGCATCTGAAAGTGTTTTGAAGGTAGACAGCAATGGCAACCCACTCCAATATTCTTGTCCGGGAAATCCCGTGGACAGAGGAGCCTGGGGCGGGGACGGCGCTGGGGTTGGGGGTTTGGGGAGTTACAGTCCATAGGGTCGCAAAGAGTCAAACACGGCTGAAGTGACTTAGCCTGCACACATGCGATGGAACATTCTAGGTCTGTTTGGACACTTCCTGCAGGCTGGAATTGAAGGAATGAAGAAGGAGGGGCATTCTATCCCCGTCTCATAAAAAAGCAACACGAGCCATCCTCAACTACTCCTGGCCCCATGAAAGGCCTAATTTCCATCCACCTATAACTTTATTAGGCTCCTCCGAGCTATTCATCAGACAAGCCTGTCTTGAAAAACGGTGTGTAGTGGCTTTCATTAAAATGTCTTCCCCGTGGCTCACAGATCAGGTTTTATGGTCCTGCACACAGATCAGATCAGTCTTCACAATGGTAAAGAGCCAGCTCCCTTGCACTGGGACCCACAGAGGTTACAGTGAGACCCTTGGAGACCAGATGTCTGGTCATACAGTTTCCCCGGAACATGGGCCTCAGCGTTTGGAGTGGGTCCTTGCTGCAACTCCAGGAGTTTGGGTAAAATTTTCCATCAAAGTGCAGCCAGCTGACTCTTATGCAGCACCAACCCCAACCCCCAACTCCCAGCTGCCCTGCCCTTCAGACACATGCTGGAGCCAATGTATATTTTTGGAAACTGGTCCCTGGGTGGAGCCTGGAGAGTCTGGATAAGGGCTGGCCAGGCTGCTAAAAGACTGTGACGGGCAGGCAAGTCCTGAGAGCACAGGGCTTGGCCAGTTGTGAAAAATCTGGACGGGGAGGGACTAGACCGATGGAGAGATCAGCAGTGGAGCTCGGGGGCGCCTGACACCAACCCCTGCGTCGGAGGATCAGGGGGCCTTCGGACACAAATGCAGGTCTCTGTCTCAAAAAAAAAAAAAAAAAAAAAGAGGTCCTGAGGGAGCGGGTGGGAACTGGCCAGCTCTGAGACTTGGCCACTGATGGAGCAAATGAAGCTGAGAGCCTCAGTCTCTTCACCTGTAAAATGGGGCTCTCCATCCCACCCACCCTTCACCCCCAACCATGCTGCTGGGTCATTGGCAGGGTTAAAGCAGACAGATCTCAAAAAGCATTTAGTGACAGGCTTGGCACATCGGAAGCCCGGGCCTCAACCGAGATGTGTTGACAAATGGATATGGTGTGTTTGAAAGAGAGAGAGAGAGGTTAGTCCGGGGTCACCTGAAGGACTGGCCTGAGACGCCAGGATGATGGAGCAGCCGTCAACTGAGACAGGAA
Organism: Tragelaphus eurycerus; assembly: GCA_935064755.1. NCBI lineage: Eukaryota > Metazoa > Chordata > Mammalia > Artiodactyla > Bovidae > Tragelaphus > Tragelaphus eurycerus. The sequence goes on from CAKXYN010000108.1 coordinate 5,093,887, forward strand.
AAGCGGGGAGGAGCAAGTCACAGGGGACTGAAGCTGAAAGGCCAGGGGCTCGCCCTGAGTCTGTTGGGAGCCCATCTCAGGAGACAGGAAGGAGGTGGAGGGCAGGCAAGTGGGAGATCCAAGGACCACCCCCGTGCCCACTGCCACCACCCATCTGCCTTCAAGCACTTGTCTTCAGGGAGGGGTGCCCAAGGGAAGCCCCTCCTCGGAAAGCCAGGAACTCCCACTCCTGCACAGGCCCGTGCTCGTCAGCACACGTCTCAGGAGAGAGGTAACACCTTCAGAGAGGTGATCGCCATGACCCCTTCTCATGATGGGCAGATACCACAGCCCGAGCCTCTTAACACAGCCAAGAACCCGCTAAGAGGCAGTTGCTACCTGGTCCTGCCGCCCACCTTCTCCTCGATGGGGCTCCCCGTCTCCTGACAGCCCGGAGCCTGCTTGGTCATTCTGCAACAAAGGCCCAGCTTTCCCAGTAAAGAACCGAACTCCTCTAGCTCCAGAAATAAACTGTATACGTCTGCCTGCCTGTGGCCTCACATCTCTTCCTCTCCCTTCTCAGCACGAGGCTCGGGCTCTTTATAATTCATCAAAAAGGCCACACGTAATGAGCTTCACTCTTAACTCTGCAGCCAGGGCTGTCGGCTTACTTTTTAAGAACCCTTACATCTGTGTTATCCAGAGTCAGGTATGGGGGTGAGTTGGCACCGCCCTCTTCCTGAGGACCAGTCATGTGTAAGGGGCTGGGCTGGGGGCTTCCCTAGAAGCAGTCTCACAGAATCCTCTTGACAATGCTGGAAGGAAGGTGCCTGCCTGCCCATTCTGCAGGTGTGAAAACTGAGGCACCATGAGGTAGTGTCTCATTTGAGGTCTCTTGGCAGATGTCCAGTGAAGAATCAACATCAACCGAAGAGACGTCTGGACTTTGCTTTCAGCTCCTAGAAGGTGATCTCTAAGCCCTTGGAATGTCCTGCCCAATAATAAGTTTGTCTTTCTAGGGGGTCTTAGACCGTGTCAGAAAGTCCAACGACATGATTTAGGGTGGGGGCTTTGAGCCATCAATATCAGTTTGACCTCCAGAGGGGCTGGCAACCAAGCCCAGCCACATCAGAAGTCACCCATATCTAAGTGATGGAGCCCCAGTCAAGACTCTGGACACCAAGCTCGAGGAGCATCTCTGACGGCGTGTCTGTGTGTGTTGCCATGTCACTGCCAGGAGATGTTAGTACTGTCCCCAGCCTTACCTGCCCTCCTGGACTCTGCCCCAGGTGTCTCTGCCCTTGGCTGAGCTTAATCTGAATCTCTTGCTGTAATAAACCCTAACTACGAGCACAAGCACCTGGGGCTTCCCAGGTGGCGCTGCTGCTGCTGCTAAGTCGCTTCAGTCGTGTCCGACTTTGTGCGACCCCACCAGGCTCTGCCGTCCCTGAGATTCTCCAGGCAAGAACACTGCAGTGGGTTGCGATTGCCTTCTCCATTGTGTGAAAGTGAAAAGTGAAAGTGAAGTCACTCGGTCGCGTCCGACTCGTGGCGACCCCATGGACTGCAGCCTACCAGGCTCCTCCATCCATGGGATTTTCCAGGCAAGAGTACTGGAGTGGCTTGCCATTGCCTTCTCCTAGTGGTGAAGAACTCGCCTGCCAATGCAAGAGACTGTAAGAGACGTGGGTTCGATCCCTGGGCTGGAAAGATTCCCTGGAAGAGGGCATGACAACCCCCTCCAGTATTCTTGCCTGGAGAATCCCATAGACAGAGGAGCCTGGCAGGCTACAGTTCACGGGGTCACAAAGAGTCAGACACGACAGAGTGACTTAGCACACATGCTGCATTCAGGATGCTTTCATCTTGAGGACCTTAACTAATGATGTCTGCTCTGAGGTCTGAGTGGACATGAGTTGTTTTTTTTTTTTTTTTTTGGCAGAAGGACACTATTCAACCCACTACCCCGGCATCTCCCCTAATAAGATGTGATCTTGACATATGATTGCCGGTGGACCCGCACTAACACACCCTCTGTGGGCCGGGCATCATACTCGATGCTAGAACTACAAAGGTGTACCACCTAGAAGTGGCCCCCAGCCTCACGGGACAAGATTTGGGAAGGGGGCAGGTGGGGAGGATCCGGTGGGGGAGGAAGTGTGTCAGGGGCATAGGGACCCCTCCCTCCACCCCCACTTCCCTGCTCCCGGGGGAGGGGATCTAGCCCATGGGACCTCTTCCGCCACCCCAATTCCCTGCTCCCGGGGAGGGGATCTAGCCCATGGGACCCCTCCCTCCACCCCACTTCCCTGCTCCCAGGGAGGGGATCTAGCCCAGAGGAGGAGAGACCTGGTTCAGCAGCACCCAGTTCTGCAGCCTTGGCTTCCAGGGTACACATGTCCAGGAGGCGGTCACATGCATGAAAACGCCAGGGAGCCTCTTCCTCTCGCTGCCTCTCCGGCGCCCGAAATAAATGAAAAAAGAGACATTCCTGGCAGGGTCTGCGAAGGAACTCCACGGCAGGAATGAGAATTGGCTGCAGCCTCCGAGAAATCCTTGCCTGGGAAGGGATTTCTAGGATAGCACACCTCGAGGAATGGAAAATGCCGGGAGTGAGGTTGTAGGGGTGGGGGGTGAGGCTGCCGCCCAGCCTGTCTGCATGTGGCCGCACCCCCCGCCCGCCGCATGCACACCTACGCAGGTGTGTGAGCACCTGTGGCCGGGCGTGAGCGTGCAGGCGAGCACGGGGGGCCAGCCCAGAGCACAGCACATTTGCTGCTGTCTGCCCACCTGCCAGCCTCTCCCATCACCCCCAGGCCCGCCGGCCAGCTGAGGTCACCTTGTCCTGCTGCGTCCGCATGAAACAGGTCCTGGCCCCCATCCAGGACCTGGGAGGACCGCCAGCCTTGCGCCGCTCCCCAGGGATTCTCTGCAGGCCGACATGGCTCCGGGCCCGCCTGGCACCAAGTCCTGCTTTCTCTGAATCCTCCATCTGCCCTGTGCCAGCCGTCCTTCTCCTCCAGGTGTCTCATTCGCACAGGTCCAGGGACTCACCACCATGGGGGCTTTTTTCTGGGTTCCATCATAGCCTCAGTTACTTAACATTTTAAAACACATCTTTACTTCAGTCACTGGAAGACTTTTCATTGTATGTGGAAGAACTCGGGGATGTGAATCTACCCTTCCAGTTGTTCAGTCTCTAAGTCGTGTCCGACTCTTTGCGACCCCATGGACTGCTACACGCCAGGCTTCCCTGTCCTCACCGTCTTCCGGAGTTTGCTCAAACTCATGTCCACTGGGGCAGTGACGCTATCTAACCATCTCGTCCTCTGTCATCCCCTTCTCCTCCCGCCCTCGATCTTTTCCAGCATCGGGGTCTTTTCCAGTGAGTCGGCTACACTTTATATGAACTCGAAGGTCAAGGCGGTAGGTGCTGTTAGAGGAAGGTACACACACCAATCAATGAACACATAGTACAAAACCAAGAAGGTAAACCACCTCCATAATCCTACTGTATGGATCACGTGCTGGGATGATGCTCCTGTGAGACAGTGTGTTAAAGAAAATAGATGAGTGAAATCACCTGGCCTGCTTATTTTCATTTTTTTAGTGTGGACATTAGAACATTTAAAGTTACACAACACTGGCTTGTCTGGTGACTCAGTGGATGAGTCCACCTGCCAGTGCAAGAGGCATGGGTTCGATTCCTGGTCCAGGAAGATCCCACGCGCTGCGGAGCAACTGATTCCATGCACCGCAACCCCTGAGCCTGTGCTCTAGAGCGCAGGAGCCACACCTACCGAGTTCACACATGCAGCCTGTGCTCCGCAACGAGAGACGCCTCCAGGGTCTTTTCCAATGAGTCGGCTACACTCTATGAAATCTAAGGTTAACGAAAAACACTCCAACTGCAACTAGAGAATAGCCCCCGCTCTCCACAGCTAGCAGAGCGGTGAAGACCCAGCACAGATCAATAAATACTTGTAAAAAAGGGAACAAAATAAAGTGACACAGGCCTTCCCAGACGGTTCAATGGTTTGGACTCCACGCGTCCACTGCGGGGGGTGCAGGCTGGATCCCTAGTCGGGGAACGAAGATCCCACACGCCACTCAGTGTGGCCAGAAAATACAAAAAAGAAGAGGCAAAATAAAATGAGTATATGCCTTGAGTGTATTTCTAGGGCTTGAAGGGATAGATAGTGAGCTGAGAGGTCGGCAGTGCGTATGGAGATCTTGTTGGCTCAATACTGATTAAAAAAGAAATTACTTTTAAGGCAAAACAAGAAAAATTTAAACATGAAGTTCTCTCTCTGCCCCTTTGAGCCCCTGCCCTTTCCTCTTTAGTGAGCTCCGTGCACCTGCGTTACATACTAACTAGGTCTCCTCAGAAGACAGGAATACCTACTGACCAAAAAAAAAAAAAAGAAAAAAGCAATTTCCTCCTAACACCAGCAAGAGAACGCCTTAGGAGATAACAATCCCTTCTCAATTCTGTAAGGGGTCACAGCAACCCACGACTCACCTTGTTGGACGATATAAGCTGTCGATATGTTACTCTGATGCGTGACCCTTTGTTTCAAACGCTTAGGTAACTGTGCCTTGACCTCTAACCATCCTAGGAGCGTTCTGAAAGACTGGCCCCCCCAGGTTATAATCCTCAGGTTAGCTCAAATAAAATTTTCCATTTCTTTCTTAGATTGACTATTGATTAATTTTCACGGACAACACAGTTGGAACATCTACCTGGGTAATGGGGAGCCACAGCAGGTGTTGGAGCAGAGGCTGACATCAGCTGACAGGCTGAGACATCGGTGCCCAGGAAGATCCCTGTCACAGTCACTTTGGGGGAAGTCACTGTCACGGAGGTCATCAGACATGACCATGGCTTGGATTAGGATGGTGGCTACAGAGATGGAGAAAAAACTGCTTGTCTCCCATGTAAGGGGGCTTTGCAGACATTTCATGAAAAACTTCTGCTCTTTATTTTCTTGCACATTTCCTAAAGATATTTATAACCATCCAAAGGTATTTTCAACAGGAAATGGCAAGATATCTAATTTCCCCTGGTGGCTCAGTGGTAAAGAATTGGCCTGCAATATAGGAGACACCAGAGACATGAGTTCAATCCCTGGCTTGGGAAGATCCTCTGGAGAAGGGCATGGCAACCCACTCCAGTATTCCTGCCTGGAGAATTCCCATGGACAGAGGAGCCTGGGGGCTACAGTCCGTGGGCTCACAGAATCAGATATGACTGAGCTACCCAGCAGAACACACAATTTCCCCAAGACCCGCATTTTCAGTGTCTCCCAGGGAACTCATCTATCATGGAACCCTCCGAAGACTCAGTCTCTACAAAGCATAAGCTAACTCACTTGGACTCCAGTTCCCCTCTGTCAATTTCCTGGGCTGACCTGCAAATTCCATCTCACTGTTTCCCTTAGGTCTCTGGTTTCTTTTTGCCAGAACATCCGCCACCCCCCAGAATGTACAGAGGACTGGAAAAGTTGCTTGGGTGGGCTCATGTCTGTTCCAAACAAAACTGGGGCCCTCGTCCTAAGGAAAATGGGAAGAATGGTGGGTGGGCAGACAACTAGTCACCTCCACTGAGAAAGTCCAGGGAAGAGAGGGAGAGGAGGGACCACCAGTGGGGAAGGAACCAAGGAGGGAACCAAGGAGAGCTGAGGGCTTGTAGGTTCCGCTGCCCAGGACCCAACGCTGTTGAGCGCCAAGCAGGATGAGGGCGGCGTGCCGAGGGCATAACGCCTGGCTCTCAAAGATGCTCTATAAGTGTTTGGCGAATAACGTGGGTTTAGCCATGTGAACGTTACTGATGACCTTGGGAAGACCAGTTTCAGAGGGGAGGGGAGTGGGAATTCTTGCTGGAAGTTTGGCTAGCAGGGTGGGGCAGGGACAGAGCCAGAGAGAGAATGGTGGAGAGAAGGAGTGTGTTGTATTTGGCTCTGAATCCCAGCACCTGGCATTATTATAATCATGCCAGCATGCGCGTGAGAAGGCTAGGGCTCGGGACTGAGGCTAAGACCAAGAGAGGGGCGTTCCAGGTTTCCAGTGGGGACCGAGATTTCACCCCGAGTGGCCACCGCCCAGCGGGTCTTCCCACCCCTCAACTCTCTCCCTCTCCTACTCCTTCCCTGCACCCTCTTTTTCTTTAAGCAGCAGGCGCTTTGATAACCTGGCCTTTTAGGAGCTAAACAAACCAAAGCTGCAGACTTTAGTTTTGTTTTTAACAAAAGAACTCATTGAATAAGCAATGGGCTTTTCTGCAGCTATTTTTAAAGATGGAGCTGCAGGCGAGGCTTCGAGGACGATCACAGAGGGCGACCTTCTGAAGGTCACCCAGCACGTCGTGCGGTTGCGGGGGGGGGGGGGGGGGGGGCGGAGGGAGCCAGAGCTGGCGGGGCACCTCCCAGACCCCACAGGCTGGGGCCCATCAGAAGGCGGAGGTCCCGGGTGCGGCTCCTAGAACGTACCTCCATCCCGCGTGGCCCCCCGTCCTTGGCAGTGTCCTCAGCCTGTTTCTTTGGCTGAGGGACTTTGTGACCTATGCCGTCACTGACCTAACAATGACCAGCACCCTGGGCCACACGCGATCCAGAAGGAGGGGCTGTAACTGCCCCACCCCCTCCACTGTGTCCACGCCTTCCTTCCTCCTCCGGGCTCCCACCTCTGACCCCACGGATGACTCTGCTATCAATTCACTCCTCACCTGTGCGCCCCCCATGGGCATTGCTGCACGTCCTGGTACCTGGTCACCGCACGCACACACATCGGATGCCCTGTCCCACCCTGGGAACCAAGACCTCCCACCTGGTCCCTGCCCTCCTGCAGTTCCAAGGTCAGGGTCAACGTTCCTGGGAGCAAAGCGCTCTCACACACATCCCCACACCTAATTCCCGGCCACTTCCAAGGAAGGCATCATCCCCCGGGGGAAACTGGGGCTCAGAAAGGTCGGCGGCTGCATGTGCCCTGGTGGGACACAAACCAGAGCTCTTTCCATCTCCGTGGTTCCTTACAAAATGCACGGTGCTCCTTCTCCCTACATAGAGCTCTGGTCCAGGGGACTTGGAAGGTTCTGGAACTCCTTGTGAGCTTATGTCTGGGATGTGCTGCCAGTGGTGTGTTGAATCACATCCAGGTGGGGAAGCATCACTCCAGCTTTTGTGTGCCCATGACCCTGACTCCCTGGGCCTCAGTTTCCTTGGCTGTAGATTGGGTTGATAATATAGTGGCAGTTACTATGTATTTTTCAAAGTTTATTTTACACTGGAGCGTGGGCTTCCCAGACGGCACTAGTGGTAAAGAATCTGCCTGTCGATGCGAGAGAGGCAAGAGACTCGGGTTCGATCCCTAAGTTGAGAAGATCCCCTGGAGTAGGAAATGGCAGCCTGTTCCAATATTCTTGCTGGAGAATGCCATGGACGGAGGAGCCTGTTGGGCCACAGACATGGGGTCACAAAGAGTCGGACACGACTGAGCGACTGGCCACAAGCCCATAGCTGGTTTGAAATGTGCTTTAATTTCAGGTGAACAGCAAAGCGATTCAGTTATATTGAGTAAGTATTTGTTTTTACTTGCTGAGTCGTGTCTGATTCTTTGTGACCCCTGGGACGGTAGCTCGCCGGGCTCCTCTGTCCATGGGATTTTCCAGGCAAGAATACTGGAGTGGGTTGCCATTTCCTTCTCCAGGGGATTGAATACATGTCGCGGTTACTGTTTCCTGGGTCCTAACCATGGGGCATGGGGCACAGAGTCCCCTAGGTTGGCACCATTATTTCCCCCAAAGGAGACAGGGAAACCAAGACTCAGAAGAGTAAAATGACTTATCCAAGGTCACACATTTGCAAAGATTTGAACCCAGGCAGCCCCACTTGGATGGTCTTGCAGGGCTGTTGGGAGGATGGGACCTTGAACCTGGGACCGGGACCTTGAACCCTGTTTCTTCTCTCAACCCAACTACAGGGCCTTCCCCTCCCCCTCCTTGGAGCCCTGGCGCCCCCTGGTGGCTGGAGAAGCCATTGCGGCCCCGCCTCCGTCGGGGCCCCACCTCCGTCACGGCCACACCTGGGACATGTGGGTCCCTCTGAAACCCCGAGGACCAGCAGCTGGGGAGCCCACCAGGACAGGTGGCAGCCGGCGAGCCAGGAAGTCAAATCCCAGCCCTGCTGCCTCACCCTGGCTCTGCTACCCTGGGCAGAGATATCACTCAGGTAGGAGACACCACTGAGTGATTCATTTACATGTCCTTCTTGTTGAATTTCCCCCTGCCCAGTTCTCAGAAAAGAGCAGGCCTCCGAGTTCCTCTGCCTCCAGGTCTTTGCATCAGCTAATCCTGCCTTCTGGCTTGTATGCTGAATGTTGACCTAGAGGCGATTACTCAGGGCCAACCACTGGGGCAGCCAGGGTGGGAGAAGGTGGATACCGTCCAGCGGTTCCATGTTCCCAAGAATACAGCCTGTCTGAACACAAAAGCACTTTTCCCAACAATGTAAGCTCCCGTTTAGAACCGAAGGGGGGTGGGCAGGCTTCTGACATCACCTGCTCAAGACCTCCTGAAACCTACATTGAGTCATCAGCAACCGTCTCCCAAGAGTGTTAAATAAAGATAAATCCGGACTCAGGAAGACAGACTCTATTCAAAAGGACCACCCAGTGGAGAGGAGCAGTTCAGGTCATCATTATGAGGCAAAGAAAAGGATTGTGAGCCTGCGTCTGGCATTGGGTTGTCTTGGGCAAAAATGGAGGGAGGGCGAAGGAGGGTAACTTTTTGCAATAAGCCATCTTCCTGAGTGCAAAGGAGGTGGGGGGTGGGGGCGGGGGCGGGCGGCGTCCCATTAACCTCTGTTGTTTCTTGGGAGCTCAAGCCTCAGGTTAAAAAATCCAACATTGTCAAGAGTGAGAGCACTGCTGTCATTGTGGGTTGAACTTGAAGGGAGGAAGAATGTTAATTGTGTCCAAGGTGAAACACAAGAATAAATGGATCACAGGCAAGAACCTTTTTTCCGAATACATGTTAAAAGCTGGCAGAAGCGTGTAGGTCGCCCTGGGTAGAGCTGATGGTGATGCTACCAAAAGGCACTCCAGGCTCTTTGTAGCTCCCCTCCGCCTCTCCCACCTTGAGCTCAGAATCCCCGAGCATCTCCCAGGGAAGCCTAGTGATCTCTTGCCAGAAGAGCCACACGTGGCCAGCAGAACCCTTGTGGCTGTGGTCTGGGATGCTGGGCACTGGCCAGGTTTCAAGCACGTTCCCCAGGCAGAACGTAAAGAAGAGACACCAGCTCCTGACAGCCCGTGGCTCTTTCTGTGTTTCCCTGGGGGCTGTTCAGCGTTTAGAACTGATCCCAACCTGTTTGGGGCCAGAAGGCTGTGGTTTCTGTTTGAGAGAAGACGCAGCACTTGCCCCACCCTCCTGGGGGTGGGGGGTGTGGCTAGGAGTGGCCTGGTTCCCATCAAATGCTCTTTGGGGGTATGGGGGTATGGGAGATCAGCTGGAAAGGACAGCCGGAGCTGGAGCCTCAGACCCTTCCAGAGGCCCGGGCGTCCATCCCCTGCTCTGCAGCTAGCTTATAGCACCCCCTGCTGCCAGTTCCTGGAAGCACACTGGACTTTGGTGAAGAAAATGAAAAGACGGCAAAGATGGCATCCAGTCCATCCGCCTGCAAGGGAGGCAGGGAGGCCGCTTGCTGCCCAGGGCCTCCACAATCCTAACTCACCACTGACTCGGACTCTGATATGTGCCCAACCTGCTGGGAAAAAAGGACCCGTGTTTCCCCCGGTTCTTCTGGGCCCCCGTGCCAGGGTTGTCAATGCTGCCGGAACATTCTCTGAATGACTGCTTGGAAAACGCACCCATTTGCTTTTATTTTGTTGGGGCGAAAATGCATGAAATTCACATAACACTCAATGGATCACTTTAAAGTGAACGATTCGGTAGCATTCAATGCATTTGGAATGTTGTACAACCACCTTTCTATGGTTTCAAAACTTTGCTCACCATCCCCAGCAATGCCCACTACCCGTTAAACCAGGGGTCCCCAACCTCCGAATTCTAATGTTTGATGATCTGAGGTGGAACTGATATAATAATAATAGAAATAAAGTGCACAAAAATGTAATGTGCTTGAATTAGCCCGAAACCACCCACCTCCCCACCGCCCCAACCCTGGTCCCCGGAAAAGTTGTCTTCCTCGAAACCAGTACTGTGCCAAAGAGGTTGCGGACAGTTGGATTAATAATCCCTTCCCCAAAAAAAAAAAAAAAAAAAAAATGTTTATCCCAATATTTGTCCCAGAATGTGGTGACTCAGCTAATGGAGCTCCCAGCAGAAGCCCCTGTGACTTTCATGTGTTAAATCATGTTTTACCACTAAGTCAGAAACATGGCCCCTACCCTAGCTAAACAGTCCCTAACCCTGCTGCCAGTTGTATGTATAGAAATATAATAAATGTTATTCCCCATATTTTGAAAAAAAAAAAATCCCTTCCCATTCTTCCCTCCAACCCCCAACAGCCGCCAATCTGCTTTCTCTCTCTATGAATTTGCCTGTTCTGGACACAATACAAATGGAATCATGACACATGTGTAGCCTTTTACGGCGGACTTCTTTCACTGAGCATACTATTTTTGTGGTTTATTCTTACTGTAGCGGCATTTCATTAGTTTTTAAGGCCGAATAATATTCCACTGAGGGCCTCCCAGATGGCGCAGTGGAAAAGAATCTGCCTGCCAAGGCAGGAGACTCAGGAGATACAGGTTCAGTCCCTGGGTCAGGTTGAGAAGATCCCCTGGAGGAGGAAATGGCAACCCACTCCAGTACCCTTGCCTGGAAAATTCCATGGCCAGAGGAGCCTGGCGGGCTACAAAGAGGTTGCATGGGGTTGCAAAGAGTTGGATATGACTGAGCGACTGAGCACACATGCAATATTCCATATTCCACGCAGTATGTACCATCAGTTCAGTTCAGATCAGTCGCTCAGTCGTGTCCGACTCTTTGCGACCCCATGAACTGCAGCACGCCAGGCCTCCCTGTCCATCACCAACTCCCGGAGGTCACTCAGACTCACATCCATCAAGTCAGTGATGCCATCCAGCCATCTCATCCTCTGTCTTCCCCTTCTCCTCTTGCCCCCAATCCCTCCCAGCATCAGAGTCTTTTCCAATGAGTCAACTCTTCACATGAGGTGGCCAAAGTACTGGAGTTTCAGCTTCAGCATCATTCCTTCCAAAGAAATCCCAGGGCTGATCTCCTTCAGAATGGACTGGTTGGATCTCATTCATGCTTCTGCTGATTTATATGTGAGCTCTTTCCACCTTTGGGCTTTTGTGAATAGTGCTGCTATGAACATTCATGAACAAGTATCAGAGTCTCTGTTTTCAGTTCTTTTAGGCATATATTTAGGGGTGGAATTGCTAGGTCATATGGTAATTCTAGGTTCAGTCCCTGGGTCGGGAAGATCCCCTGGAGGAGGGTGTGGCAGCCCACTCTAGTGTTCTTGCCTGGAGAATCCCACGGACAGAAGAGCCAGACACGACTGAGCACATGTGCATACGTGGTAATTCTATGTTGAACTTTTTGAGGATCTGCCAAAACTGCCTAGCAGTTTACATTCTCACCAGTGACGTACGAGGGTTCCCGTGCGTCCCCATCCTTGCCAATACTTGCCGTTTTCTGTTTCGGCTTGATCGCGTTTTGTCTTCTCTGTTAGAGCCATCCCAGTGGGCATGAAGTGGTTTCTCATTGTGGTTTTGTGTTTCCCCAGTGCCTAATGATGCTGAGCGTCCTTTCATGTGTTTATTGCCATTTGTATGTCTTCTTTAGAGAAATGCCTCTTCGAGTCCTTGGCTCATTTTTCATTTGCGTGGTTTGTCTTATAGACATTGGGCTGTAAGAGCTCAGTCTTTATACAAATCGTGCCACACAAAGAAACCAGAGCTTGGACAGGTTAAGTCGCCTGCCCGAGGTCTGGGAGCCAGGCCAGGACTCCAGTCTACACCTCACCCCACCTCCCGTGTGCTAAGTCGCTCAGTCGTGTCTGACTTTTTGTGACCCTATGGACTGCAGCCTGCCAGGCTCCTCTGTCCATGGGATTCTCCAGGCAAGAATACTGGAGTGGGTTGCCATTTCCTTCTCCAGGGGAATCTTCTCGACCCAGGGATCAAACCCACATTTCATCATATCTTCTGCCTTGGCAGGAGGGTCCTTTACCACTAGGGCCACCTGGGAAGCCCACCTCAGCTGCAGTTAGATTATTTTTGTGGCTGGAGTTGGTGGCTTGTGCTGACCTGCGGACACCTCAGAAAAGCTATTAGGGACGGAAGAGATGAGAAAGAGCAACGCAGGTTCCTCTCCTGCAAGGACTTCCCAAGGGCAAGGGTTCTGGGGATGCCTTCAGAACTGGAAGGGGTAGGATGTTCTGGAAGCTGATTCCCAGGTAGGCTCCTTCAGCTGTCAGTGTGAGCATGCATATGCATGTGGCGTGTGCCTGTGTATTCATGCATGTGCACAGGTGCATGCATCTGTGGGTCCCACAGCTGCCAGGACCCACGCCCTCCGTGGCCCTTGTATTCCTCCGGCACCCACAGGCTGCCCTGGAAGGAGGAAACTGCAGAAGCATGGCTGAGAAGGGCTGCCACCTGCTGGTCACCCTGGGCACTGCAGGCAGGTGGCCCGTGGGGACCTGACACCTGGTCTCCTGGGTCAGATGCCCCGGGAAGGATCAAAGAAAGCAGAATCCCTTGTCACCCCTGTGCCCCCCAAGGACCGCCCCAGCGTACAGCTACAGGGGTCTGATAGCCTTCTTGACACCCTGAGCTCCTCTGCAGTCAGACCCAGTCATCAGAATAAATCAGAATGTTTTTGAAAGCATAATAGTAAATAATAGGAATCCAAAGGCAACCAGTTATCAAAATGGCAATTGTAATATATGTGCTCAGTGAAATAAGATCCAGCGGCAAGTCTAATAACAACTGTAATTCTGAAGGCATGATCAGCATAAATGTCGTTTTGAGAGATTCACAATTGGAATGTGATGTGAACGCATTTGTGATTGTTACTGATGGCAAAGCCACAGAAACTGCTGACAACAGTTTCAGGCCTATATTTATGACCTCGATTTGATTAAAGGTTTCTAACAGCAGAGATGTCATTTCTCCCATCCAAGCTGGTGAAGTCTCTCCATAGGTCCCTTGGGGATCAGGCATCCTCAGGTTAAGAGCCCCAGACCCAGATCCTGCCTGGTGGTCCCAGCTCCTCCTCAGCCCCTTAGCCAGGCTCCAGCCCAGCTTTGGCCCCCTGCTGTACCTTCCAGAGCCTGGCTGCCTCCCTCCCACCCTCTGATCCCCACCCCCAACACAGAACAAGGCATCATCCTCAGACGACAGCCATGGGCTTCCCGCTCTGATGATGAACAAGACCTCATCTTAACTTGATCACGTCTGTAGAGACTCTGTTTCCAGAAAAGGGTCCATTCACCAATTCAGGGTGGATATGAATTTAAGGAGAGTTACTATCCAATACTTTGGCCACTTGATTGATGCCAAGAGCCAACTCACTGGAAAATACCCTGATGCTGGGAAAGATTGAGGGCAGGAGGAGAAGGGGGCGACAGAGGATGAGATGGTTGGGTGGCATCGCAGAGGCAATGGACGTGAGTTTGAGCAAGGTCTGGGAGATGGTGAAGGATAGGGAAGCTTGGCACGCTACAGTCCATGAGGTTGCAAAGACTCAGACACAACCTAGCGACTGAACAGCAATAACAACAGCTATTCAACCCAGACTAGATGAATTCATCTACCTTGCCTTGGAAACCTGCTTTAATCCTATCAGGCTTAAACTCTCAGAAATCTTCCAAGACACCCGGGCATGTCTGGGGTGATGGGCTTCTTCAAGGAAAACGTGGCTCTTAACAGGTACCGGCAAAAATACATTCAGTTGCTTCTGCTCCTGACATCCTGTGGTCACTAGAACCCGCAGCCTCTCATTAGCCATGGTGAAGTCCCTCCTAGAACTGTAGGCTGCTGGGAACAGCTGCCCAGCCCTTTTGCCATCTGGGGCTGGGATGTAGGTGTAGCGTGAACTAATACAGAATCCTGACAGTTCTCAGACAGAGGAGAAATATTGTAAGACATCCCTTATACGTACCATCTAAAAAGAAACAATACAAATGAACTTACAAAACAGCAACAGACTCACAGACTTAGAGAAGGATCTTAGGTTGCCAGGGGAAAGGGATGCTGGGATGGACACGTGCACACTGCTATATTTAAAACGGATAACCAACAAGGACCCACTGTATAGCACATGGAACCCTGCTCAGTGTTATGTGGCAGCCTGGATGGGAGGGGAGTTTGGGGGAGAGTGGATACAATGGTTATGCTATTCACCTAAAACGATCACAACGTCGTTAATCGGCTATATCCAGGTGCTTATTCACTCATTTGTATCCGACTCTTTGAAGCTCTAAGGACCGTAGCCCACTAAGCTCCTCTGTCCACGGGATTTTTCAGGCAGGAATACTGGAGTGGCTTGCCATTTCCTCCTCCAGGGGATCTTCCCAACCCAAGGATCTAACCCGCATCTCCTGTGTCTCCCGCGTTGCAAGGGGATTCTCTACCCGCTGAGCCATCAGGGAAGCCAGGTGGAACTAGTGATACAGAGCTCGCCTGCCAATGCAGGAGACAGAAGAGACGTGGGTTCAGTCCCTGGGTGGGGACGAGCCCCTGGCATGTATGGCGACTCATTCCAGTGTTCTTGCCTGGAGGATCCCATGCACAGAGGAGCCAGGTGGGCTACAGTTCAGAGGGTTGCAAGGAGTCGGACACAACTGAACGACGAAGCATGCACGACGATGAATCTCTTTTCTCAAAACTACCCCTAAATCCTAGTGTTTGAACAAAGTTCAAGAGGCCCTGCTGGAGACAGGCAGCTCTCACACTTGAGGGTGCACTGGGGCTGCCCGGCTCCCAGGAGCTGTTTTGGGTGTGGCAGGGGGCCCAGGGATCGGTATTTCCAGGTTCCCAGGTGCAGCTTACGTCCCACCCTCACCAAGAGTCACCCCCAGAGTCTCAGACTTGAGAGTCACCTGGGGGCGCCTGGACCCACCTCCAGGGGACCCTCAGGAGCCAATCATCTGTGAGGCAGCCTAAGCGGCAGTTTGAGAACCACTGGTCCAAACTGAGACCGGAGCCTGGGACAGCGGCTCCATCCCGTGCACCTGCCAGAGCATGTGACGGGGACGTCCTGCTACATCCAAGAACCTCTCCTGCTGCCTGAAAGGTGCACCAGGCCCGGAAAAGAAAGAGACTCAGCCGCCCGCTCTAGGCTTGGCTATCGTCAGAGCACACAAGCTTTATTCAGCAATCACGGCGTATTTATGAGTATGAGCTATACAACGGTGGGGATGCTGTCTTCAGCACAAAGTCTGAGAGCAAACAACTATGGTGACAGAGCTTGGCCTCCGCGGTCCTGCTTCCTCCCCAGACAGGCCCAGGTTGCTCCCCACTCCTGCGCGGTTGGCTGGGGTCCCGACCATGGGCTCCCTCTGTACCCACACTCTCTGCACCTGACCTGCCTCCCCCAGGCCACTGGGCCAAAGGGAGAGGGGTGGACTGGTCCCCCACCCTGGGCTCCATCCAATCCTCCTCCCTCTCAAGGCCACCCTGGGAGCAGTTAAGGGGGCGAGAACTCTGTCCCCTGCACAGGGCACCCAAGTTTCCCCCCAGCCTGATTCTTTCTTTTGCCACAGAGCCTCTTCCTCAATGCAAGTTGAAACGGACTCAATAAAAGAAAGTGCCATCTACGAAGCACTTCACGCTCACAAAGCATTAGCCCTGCCCCCCACCCGACCCCTAGCAAGCAGACGGGGAACAGGGTGTCCTTAGAAGGGGACCCAGGAGCCCCTGGGACAGCACACAAAGGCAGGAGCCAGGCCCTGGAGCTGTCGGGGCCATGTGGGAAAGGTCAGGTTTCCTTTTAGCTCTGATTGAGGGGACATCTCAGCAACCAACTGAGAGGGGAAGTCATCTAAAACGTCTGGGTGACATAATGCACGTTTGTCCCTGTATGTAAGATCTTTCGTGATGTAGTCTTGAATTAACCATTTGTGAGCTTCCTCCTAGCTCTCTGACCTGGGCAGGGCTGCCTGGGGGAGGGAAGTGTGAACCCCATATGGATGGCAGATGTGCCAAATAGGGGAGGGATCGGTAAGAGGCAGTGGGCACACCTAGGGGAGAACACGGACCACGTCCAGTGTCGGAGTCCCGCTTGGGGGCCTCCTCAAAGGCAAGCGGTGGGGCAGGGCTGACCGAGAAGGGCTTCCAGCTGTATAGATGGATGGATGGCTGGGAGGTGGGACTGAGTGGGGCTTGTGGAGGTGGCTAGACTGTACAGATGGATGACCGGTCAGGGCGGATGGCCCCGCATTCATGGCGTGCACCAGCCTGCCCCCGACACTGCCCAAGATTCCCGATCAGCAGTCAGTTAACACTGAAACTGGGTTAGGGGTGGGCGGCTCAGACCGTGTAAGTTTTGACAGACTTGTAGAGGGGAGGCAGCAGCCCATGGTTCTCGCGGACGACCTCCAGGTACTCAGACTGCGTCTCCAGTAAGAAGGGCCCACAGCACATCCGGCAGCAGCACCGGGCCCCACGGGGCGGCTCCCGGTTCTTGTCAGACATGGGGGAAAAGTCAAAATCAGCCACCTATGGTGAATAAAACCCCACGGGTCAATCACCCTCCCGCCCACCTGCAGCCCCGTGAGGGGGCCTTACGAGCTCAGCAGCCTGGCTGGGCAGCCTCTTACAAGCTCAGCTGCCTGGTTGCAGCAGACACAGAAACACCTTTCGGACACTACATGGGGCTTCCCTGTGCCCTTGGCTTTTCTGCTTTCTGGGTTTCCCCTGCTTTTGGCTGCCCTCTCCTTTACCAGGTCGTGGGCATGGGGGGCAGGCCAAGGGCAAGCAGAGTAGGAGGTAAGTGACATCAGAAGCAACCAAGTTTATCAACGGGGCCCCAGTTACAGATGCTTCATGGGTACTTCAGCCCCAGCCCTGGGGTCTTGCTCTGACATCCAGAGCACCTCCTAGACCCCCTGGTCTGCCCACCCCCCTCACCCTCTCAGCAGATCCTCTCCTGTCAAGGCCAGGAGTCCAGCCCCCACCACCCCACCGAGCACCCACCTCCACCATGTCCTTCTGGTGAGCAGCATTCCTCAGGGTCATGTACATGATGAAGGCCAGCATCATGGTGATGAGCGTGGCACAAGGGAAAGCAAAGACAGCCGGCTGGATGCCTAGAAGGAAGAGAGGGTTAAGCCACAAGCCTGGGCAGTCAGTGCTGAATACTAGCTCTCAGGGTATAGCACAGGGGAGAGCACAGAGCCCACCAGAGCCTTTTCCCTCTTGGTGTACGTGCATCCCAGTTAGGCAACTCCGATAGGCAAATCCAGGATTTCACAAAACCCAAGGTAGGGTCTGTTGGGGTTTTAAAGCGACACTTGATAGTACCTTTCAAAGGGTACAACTAAATTTCCCACCAGAGTGTGGGCTGGACTCATAGCAACTTGCTTCTAAACAGCGGCAGAGGACAGAGGGGTGATATACAACTTCCAAGCCTAGACCATGAAAGACCCAGCAGCTTCCTCCTTTCTCTCTCGGGTGACTTGTCTTGGGGAAGGAGGCCAGGGCGTGAGGACACCCAAGCATCCCTGTGACCTCCAGCAGCTCTGGGCTTGCTCACTTAGATCCTATTGCGGAGAAGCCACAGGGCAGATCAAGAAGAGCCCAGCGGGCCCTGGGTTCAAATCCTGGCTCTTCCCAGGTGACCTGACAGTCATGCTGACCCACGAGGTGGCCGTGGAGATGCCACCAGGTGAGGCAGGCGCAAGGCAGGTGATGAGCAAGTGTGGGTTCCTTCTCACCCCTTCCCCCGCTCTCCTCCTGGTGGAGACACCACCATACACCAAAAGGATCTGTCTCTGAGGAAAGGCAGCATGGATTACCTGCAGTGCCAGCTTTCTATGCAGGATGCAGAGGATCCCAGGTGCTCAGTGCCCAGGAGGTGCTGTGGGAGTCAGGGCCCAAGGCCCCCAGGGATGCCCGCAGGTCAAAGAGTCTGCCTGGCACACAGGGTCAGCCAGGGCCCAGGGCAGAGCATGGAGTCGGCTCAAGGAGGAGGGACTGGGAGACTAAAGGGGGTGGTGACCACATCTGGTACATTGATAGGGCCAACCTTGGGGCAAGTGCAGCTGGCAGGGGGGTCCCCTTTAATTCTGCACAGGGTGGGACCTGGCTGAGCATCTGAAAGACCATCCCTTGGGCCTGGGATCCTTTCTCCTTTACAGAAGAAAGCCCTCTTCTGGGGGAGGACATCCAGCGGACCCCCTGGAAGTGAAGGGGAGAACCTGATGCTGTCATCAGCCAATCCCACAGCTGCAAGCCAGCAGCTGGACTGTGTGACTGTTTGGAGAAGAGTATGCCACAGGGGACAGCTGGGCACCCACGTGAATGGGAGAGACTGCACTGCACACTTTCTGAGCTGCCCACACCCCCTGGGAGACTTCTGACAACCCAGCGAGGCCAGCACAGTCACCATCGGAGATGCTTGTTTTGGTGGAAGCAAAAACACTGAGACGCAGGTGAGGGGGCGGGTGTGTCAGCAGTGAAGGATGGAGGGCTCGTGTTGGGGACAAGGGAGGCAGAGGTCACGTGTGGGAGGGACACTGCCCACTGGCAGCGCCGGTGGCAACACGAGAGCTGAAGCTGGGATGATCCCAGGGCAACACGGTATGGATGGCGCTGGCCCAAAAGGTGGGTGCCGGGGCTGGGAGCAGGGGCATTGACAGCGGTGCTGATGGTGGCCAGGGTGGTTGCTATGGCAGCGCTGACTCTGGCTCGTGAAGATGTTACGGCTAGTGGTGCTGGTGTTGAGGGTGGTGTTGCTGGGACTGAAGGCGGCTGGTATCGGGGGGCTGGAGCAGTGGCTGACGGCACTAGAGCTTGGTGGTGGTGCTATGGGTGGTCAGAAACGGTGTTGACTGGGGCCGGCAGGGTTACCAATGATTCTAGTCATAGTGGGATTGGCTGCTGACGGCCACTGGTGGAGCGAGGGTGACTGGCGGAGGTGGCAGGATTGACTGGTTTCTGCTGGGGGCAGAGGCAAAGTGTCACTTACTGGACGGCCACACCTGGATCTTGTGGTACTGGTGCGTCTTGCTGATGACGTTCTCAGCCTGGATGCTGAAGCAGTAGTCCCCGGGATCCCGGAAGATGTGGGTCAGGTTGTAAGCCGTCCTGTCCACGGACACTGGGTGGCATTCCCCGTCCTCCAGCGGGAGGCACTCAGGCTTAAGACGCCAGCACACGTTCAGAGGGGGGCTGCAGGGAAATGGGGGGTGTGTTTTTTCAGCTTGCCAAGGGGTGTGAGCACAGACCAAGTCCAAGAAAGGTCAGGCAGTCATGAACTTCAGTGTTCTTTCCAAGGAAGAACACCTAGGTGCCCAGGCCTCCAGGGATCATGGTAGTACATTAGAGATGGCCCAAGAGTAAGGGGAGACTAAGGGGAGGCCAGGGCGGTGACACACACAGGGACAGGCACAGGCTGCTGGACGAG
The DNA here is from genome assembly GCA_935064755.1 of Tragelaphus eurycerus. NCBI lineage: Eukaryota > Metazoa > Chordata > Mammalia > Artiodactyla > Bovidae > Tragelaphus > Tragelaphus eurycerus. The sequence continues at coordinate 5,113,487 of CAKXYN010000108.1, forward strand.
GCGGAATGCATGCTCCAGAGACGCCCTTGGTGTGTCAAGGGGACGGAGAAGCACGCTCTCAATGAGGAAGTCAGGGAAGGCTTCCTGGAGGAGGTGGCATTTGAGTAGGATCTGAAAGGATAAGTGGGCTTTCTATAGATTTGAAGGGGTGAGGGCATTCCCACCTTGCAGACAGCCCCACAAGGCCAGTGCTCCCTCCCCTGGACCCTGAGAATGAAGTCATGCTGTGATTCTCCCATGGCCCAGTGAAGGGTGGGCCTCGCCACTCCGTGTGTTCCCTAACTTGGGTCCCCTCAGGGATGAAATCCAGTTGTCATGTATGGATGTGACAGTTGGACTATAAGGAAAGTTGAGCACTGAAGAACTGATGCTTTTCAACTGTGGTGATGGAGAAGACTCTTGAGAGTCCCTTGCACTGCAAGGAGATCCAACCAGTCCATCCTAAAGGAAATCAGTCGTGAACATTCATTGGAAGGACTGATGCTGAAGCTGAAACTCAATATTTTGGCCACCCGATGCAAAGAATTGACTCATTTGAAGAGACCCTGATGCTGGGAAAGATTGAGGGCAGGAGGAGAAAGGGACAACAGAGGATGAGATGGTTGGATGGCATCACCGACTCAATGGACATGAGTTTGAGCAAGCTCCGGGAGTTGGTGATGGACAGGGAAGCCTGGCGTGCTGCAGTCCATGGGGTCGCAGAGTCGGACACGACCGAATGACTGAACTGAACTGAAACAAAGTCAGGAGCCTCTCAGCGGGAGTGTGGACAGGACCACAGATCAAGCACAGTGTGCTCCAGGCTTCACTCACCTCCCCAGGAAGTTCAAGGTCACTACCATCTTTTGGAAGGTCTGAATTAGGGTGGGCCCCAAGACTTGGATGCCTCGAAGGGTTTCTGAAAAGCAAAGAAGACCTCATTATACCTGGTGGCTGATGACAGCTGTCTTGGGGCTCCCAGGGTTCCTGGGCTGTGTGACCACCACCCTGTTTCACTTGGCCCCCCTGAAGGGTGGGTCACAGATCACATGCAGAGTCCTGCTTCCCCATCAGCAGCAGATGCTGGAGCCACTTAGGCTGAGGCCGCTGGGGGACACCAGCAGGACTCTGGTAAGCAGGACCTGGGGCTGGCTTAGGATAACCACCTCCCTCCCCACCATCTGTGCTGTGTGAGGGGCAGGGGAGCAGCACCCCGTTAGCATGACTGAGAAATCGGCTGCAGCTGCCCCAGTGCCCCGTCTTGACAAAGCCAGGAGCGGCGGGGCTGGGGGCTCCCCTCCCGGTACAGCCGACTGGGGCCATCCCCTCCCTGACAGAACAATGTAGCCGGAAAGAGAGAGTGACAGGGATACACCCTATCGCGGCACAGTGTCTGGGCTCTGCCACTCAGTCCCCTGACCTCCTCCGTGGCCTTCAGGGCCCTCTTAAAAGTGGGCAACGACACACCCCTCACAGGGCTGCCAAGGGAGCTGAAGAGAGGCTGTGCAAGCCACTCTGATCTGTGTGTGCTCCAGCCCTGGAAGGAGTGGTACCCAGGGCTCCTCGACGACCCAAACACTCAACCCACACCAACCCCCCAAGACTCACCCTGCAGCTTCAGCGAGGCGGAGAAGTCACCCGTCTTCTGCAGAATGCCCTTCCCGGCGTCCGGCGTGACCTGCTCCCACCCTGCCACCACCTTGACCTTCACGGTGAAGGATCCGATGATGGAATAGTTATAATAGACAGTACCATCTCTGGTCACCATCTGGGTGCTGTACGGTGTTGGAGAGGGGAGAGATGACAGAAGTGATCCACATGACTTTTTAGGGTCAACGGTTGGGTGCACAGTGACACATTCAGACCAATGTCATTTTGCAAGCAAAAATGTTACCTCAGCAGCAGTCCCCAGGGCCAGCCAGGCCATGAGGTCAGCTGACCTACATGGGTGGAGTGGCTGCTGGTCATCTTTGGACTTGTAAGTTACAGGTAGAAGAACTCTTAGCAACAGGCGCCTGTCACCTGCCAGGAAGTACTCTGCAACCCCATCCAGACCAAGGAAAGACTGTGTGTTAGATAGAGATGATCTGGGAAGGGGAGAAATATGAACTTTGGAGTTAAGACAAATCTGGCTTTGAATCTCAGCTCCAAATTTCCTATCTACATAACTCTCAGCCTTACTTTTCTCATCTGTAAAACAGGAAGAATCATACCTCCATCTTAGGTTATGACTTTTTCCTCTACAATTACCTGAATCACTTTGAAAGGAACTTGGGTAACAATAACGAAAATATTTTTGTTGATTTGTTGATGCTCTTTATATATGAAGTTTATCGAACTTCTCCCTATTATATATCTTCCAAATATTTTCTTCCAGTTTAACCATTATCTTTTGGCTCAACTTGCTTCTTTCATTTCAAATTTTAAATCTGATGATGCCAAACTTAGCATTTTTTTTCCTTTACAGTTTCTGCCTTTAATATGTATTCTTAGAAATGCCTTCCCCACTGCCAAACTATTCAATTGCAGGGGATCATTGCCTACATTCCAATCTAGTCGGGTTTATTATGTTTACTATTTACTATTTTAAATCTGTAAATTTGGAACAGGTTTTGTTAGGGATTAGACTGGCTCACACAGGTCCCCAGGGACCCCAAGTTTGGCACAGAGCAGGTGTGCAAGGCATGTTTGGAGTGAGACAGAACAGATGAAGATGGCAGAATACAGAGCACTCCACACAGCCCAGGACTCTGGGGCATCACAGGGGGTCAGAACATACCCATCTCCGAAGTCCCAGCTGTAGAGGAACGAGGCGTTCTTGAAGAAGTTGCTGGGGTCGTGGAGGAGGAAGGAGACTTTAAGGACTGTCTTGGTGAGGTAGGAGCTGGGCCAGGGCAGGGAGGTGTTCTGGGTGACCACAAGGTTCCCCACGAGGAATTCTGGGAGGGAGAAACCACAGGAGGGTGAGTCTCCCGCCCCCAGGGTGGAGGAGGGCAGAGCCATGTGCCTGCTGACAGGGCAGCCTCTCCCCCACCTGACCTCCTGACTGTCACCGCTGTGGTAACAAGAGGGGGACCCTGCAGGTCTCCAAACACAGAGGTGTATGCCCCCTTCCTAGGCACTGCCCCGGGCCAGTGGATGCTGGTGAAGACTTACTTCCTGTCTTACACATACAGTTCGCTCCTGTACCCCTTTCACCAGGACCCTGAACTTTCTGGCACAAAAGATGCCCAGGACCAGAAGGAAATGCGCAGGCTTTTAAATCGAGTCTTGGGAAACACTTCAAAGTATCAGATGAGCCTGGAAAAAACCGAGCATTTCTACTGACCACGTGTGTTACTGTTTTTTAGTCACTAAGTTGTATCTGACTCTTTTGTGACCTCACGGACTGTAGCCTGACAGGCTCCTCTGTCCGTGGGATTCTCCAGGCAAGAATACTGGAGTGGGTAGCCATTTCCTTCTCCTGAGGATCTTCCCAACCTCATGCACTGCAGGTGGATTCTTTACCACTGAGCCACCTGGGAAGGCCATCACCAAGTATACGTGTGTACGCATTTAAGGCATACATACTTTAAACGCAGTTGATCAAATTGGTCATAGAATTTCATTTTGATCTTTAAAAATTTACATGCATGAGTACTCTCTTAGGCTAAAACACACTCTTTGTAAAGATCATTATTATTACAAATTATATCAGTATTCTTATGGTTGCATACTTAGCTTGTTGCTATTTTCCTCTGTTATTATAGAAACTGGGATGAACACTTTCGTGCATAAACCATTACCCAAATGGAGGTTTATTACCTGAAGATAAGTTCTTTAATAGATTGTAGGGATTCCCTGGGGCTTCTTCCCTGGTAGCTCAGCTGGTAAAGAATCTGCCTGCAATGCAGGAGATGCCGGTTTGATTCCCCGGGTCAGGAAGATCCCCTGGAGAAGGGACAGGCAACCCACTCCAGTATTCTTGGGCTTCCCTGGTGGCTCAGACAGTAAAGAATCCGCTTGCAGTGCGGGAAACCTGGGTTTGATCCCAGGGTTGGGAAGATCCCCTGGAGGAGGGCATGGCAACTGACTCCAGTACTCTTGCCTGGAGAATCCCATGGACAGAAGAGCCTGGCAGGCTACAGTCCGTGGGGTTGCAAAGGAGTGATTCAACACAGCATAGCACAGGGACTTCCCTGGTGATCCAGTGGCTTAGACTCCACACTTCCAAGGCAGGGGGCCTGGGAACTAGATTCCAGATGCAACAGTTAAGAGTTCCCATGCTGGAACTAAAGATCCTGCATGCAGATAAGACCCAGTGCAGCCAAATAAATAAGAAAAAATTGATTGTAAACTCCAAGAAAGCAAGGAGTTCTTGGAAATAGAAGGGAGGGAGGGTGTGAGGGAGGAAGAAGGGGAAAGAGGCGGGGGGGATAGGGAAAGAGAGAAAGAGAAAGAAGGATCAGAAGACTAAAATAATTTACAGCCATTGATACATATGGATCAGCTCCTCTCCCAAAGCCTTGTATTAGTTTACACCCCAGTAGCAAATATGCACTTTGTGTCCATGTCAGCACAGCCCTGCCAGCAGTGGGTATTACCATTTTCTGATCCTTTGTTAACTGACAGCAACTGAGAACCATGGGTCTAATCTGCCCGTGTGTGATGGTTGTGATGCCTGTGCCAGGCTGGTTGTTTTCTCTGCCCCAAGAGCCTGAAGGCAAATCAGCGAGGAGGGAAGGTCCTCACCTGTGATGGGGAGGATGAGGAGGCTCCTGGCCACAGGCTGGCACATCCCACAGTCGGCGGCGGTGACCCAGACGGAGACCGGGAAGTCCCCGGGCACGCTCCCCACGACGCGGATGGTGGAGCTGAAAGCCTCGTCCGCCTTCCCCGTGAGCAGCAGCGGGGTGTGGATCCAGTGGAAGCGGTAGAGGCGGGTGCTGGCGGGCAGGGCCAGGCTGCCGTTGTCGTCGGCCACCAGGCTGGCCGTGATGGTCACCTCTGCCCCCGTGGTGGCAGGGCCATCAGTGGTGAGCTGAAGTTCATACAGGCCTAGGAACCCAGAAGCAAAGGCTGTGTTTCAGGAGAGGGCATGGCCAGGAGCCCCATTGCCCCATGCCGATGGGTGTCTATTCATGGGTGTCTATGCATCTCATGGGTGGAGAAACCGAGTCAGGTCAAGGCACAAGCCCAAGGATCATATGATTAGCACATTGCCAAGCGGAGGTTCGAACCCAGGCCCGGCTGACTCCAAACCCACACTCTTTCCACTGTCTCAGTTTATTTTCTTTTTTCATGCCAGCCACGCAGGGCCTTACAGAGCATGAGTCTGCTGACCTGGCCGGGCTTCTCAGCTACAAAAATGACCATCAGTTCATGTCACAGGAGGAACCACGCAGCTGCTGCCCAGAAAGGCCCCCCCACCGAATCACCCACTCTTTGGGCCCAAGCTTAACATGTGAAACAAAATTCCAAGTTGAAACACAGAGCTGAATCTGGACCCCCTTAGAGGCCTCAGGCCCTGACACGGCAGAACAAGCCTTGGGAGGAAGGGTCACTGTGATCCAAGACTGGGCCCCTTCTCTTTGGTCTCAGTCTGCAAATCCACAAACTGAGAGCTTCTAGATCTGAGCCACCCGATACGGTTGGTTCCACGGCCACGTGGGGCTCCTGAAGCTTCAGTCACAAGGAAACAAACTTCAAACCCACTTTCTCGGTCACACTGGCCACATTCCAAGGGCTCAGTGGCCGCATGTGGCCAGGGGTCACGAGAGTGGACACTGTGGATACAGATCTTCGTTATCACAGAAAGCTCCATGGGGCCACACGTTATCAGGGACCTCCAGGGTCTCAGCCGGGGTCAGCACTGGAGCGCTCTGATTCCAGCTGGGTCCGCTCCTTGAGGAACTTGAACTGACACGTTGGGGTTACAGCTCTTACAGGGAAACAGGGAATTAAGACTTGCAGGCTGCAAGCAGAGAACAGGGCCTGGGGACTTCCCTGGGGGTCCAGTGGCTAAGACTCTGCACTCCCAACACAGGGGTCCTGGGTTCAATCCCTGGTCAATCCCTCATGTCATAACTGAAAAAAAAAAAAAGATTCCTCATGCTGCAACAAAGAAGAAAGCTCCCACATGCCTTGACAAAGACCTGGCATGGCCAAATAATATAAATAATTGTTTTAAATAAACAACTATTTTTTCAAAAGAGAGAGAGAGAACAGGGCCTGGTGAACATGGAATGGAGACCATGTAAGAGGCCTTTTAAATAATACTCCCCACCCGACCAAGATCATTCAGTCTTACACTGAATGTAAGACAAATTATAATCTGAAAATACAGAAAGGTATAAAATTTAAAAAAAAAAAAAAAAGAAAACTTTTAAAATAACCAGCAATGATCCCTCTTACTATATTTGGACATTTCCTACTATTTTTTCAAATGATGCTTACTCTGAGATTATTCCACTGCTGTCGCTGGTTTTGCATATAAAGCACCTTCCTAAGTTATTATGCTTCACCTGCTTTAGATAGCTGCAGATTTTTATCATACTCACGGGTAAGATTTTAAAAATCAGGTTTCCATCATAAAAGTTAAGACAGGGACTTCCCTGGAATCTTCAGTGGTTAAGAGTCCATGCTCCCAATGCAGGGGGCATGGGTTCGATCTCTGGTGGGGGAACTAAAATCTTGCATGCCACATGGCACAGTGCGGCCACACACACACAAAGTAATGCATACACATAAAGAGTATTAGACGTGTCCTATTACCCTACACCCCCCCCCCAAAAAAAAAAAAAAACAACAGCTGCTAACAGATTAAGGTCCTCTGGTTCTTTTTCATGCACCAAAGTTCCAATTTCCTCAGCATCACCCTCTGCAGACAACTCTGCATGATTTTATTTCCACATGACGACACATCAAAAGGATGTCCGCGGGGGTCCTAACATGAACTTCAGTGGTTGCAAGATAATCCCTCAAGCAGGTGTATCTGAATTCCCAGACCTCTTCCCTCTCGTCAATAGCACTACTGCGTGTGTCGGTAACTCTTTTCCTGCAATTTGGGTTTTCCTCTTCAGGTGCGATGTCTGAAGGGCTTGCGAGGTTAGGGACTGTCCAGTCTGTGGCAGGGCACACCTGGGCAGATGAGGTGATAGAGAAGGAAGGGAGGAGGCACCCCAACACCCACCCCCGTCATTTCAGCCCCTCCCACCCCTCCCTTTCCCAGGCATAGGCACCCCCTCCCTTGGCTTCTGGTACCTCCTAAATGCTGATGGAACCCAGGAACAGTGACTTCAATTCTACTAAGCAGTAATGTAGTAGCTACTAACCACATGCCATTATGTTTAATCACTTAAATGTAATTCATACTAAAAAATTCAGTCCCTCCATTGCACCAGAGCCACATTTCAAGCGCTCAAGAGCCATAGCTCTCCCGGACAGCACAGATGGAAAATATATCCTTCATCATCCAAAGTTCTGTAGGCCAGGGATGCGGCAGCAGTCCCCAGCCTTTTTGGCACCTGGAGCCAGTTTCATGGAAGATAATTTTCCCACTGAGCTGGGTAGGGAGCGGGATAGGGATGTTTTCAGGATGATTCAAGTGCATCACGTTGATTGTGCACTTCGTTTCTATCATTACTACGTCAGCTCCACTTCAGATCATCAGCCATTAATCCCAGAGGCTGGGGTCCCCTGCTCTAGACCCCCTGGCTTTCTCCCCTCCCAAACCTACCATTCTCATTACCTGTCATTCTCTGTCCGGTTAGAGGGGCCCTGGGCCCCTGCCACTCTCGCTGCTCCTCTCCATCACTACGAACACCACTTGTGTGTGTGTGTGTGTGTGTGTGTGTGTGTGTGTCCTCAGTCACTCACTTGTGTCTGACTCTTTGCGACCCCATGGACTGTAGCCTGCCAGGCTCCTCTGTCCATGGGATTATCTAGGCAAGAATACTGGTGTGGGTTGCCATTTCCTCCTCCAGGGGATCTTCCCAACCCAAGGATCGAGCCCATGTCTCTTGTGTCTCCTGCACTGGCAGGCGGATTCTTTACCACTAGCGCCACCCTGGGAAGCCCCCAACCAGTAGATGACTGCTCCATCCTACCCGCTGACCCATGGCCTCCAGTCCTGCCCTACTCTCAGCCACCCCGGCAAGCAGATTCCTGCACAGTTCATCTGATCACGGGCCGGCCTCTGGGTAGAGGGAATCCACATTCATGTCTTGGCACATCCATGCTGTAGCTTTAACACTTGCTCTGTCCTTCATAGCCTCAAGGCCTTTGCACATGCTGTCCCCACTGCTCTTCTTCACCTAGCTGTCTGTGGATATAACTTCTTCCAGGAAGCCCTCCCTGACTCCCACCCCCCGCACCCCCATCTCTTCAGCACTCTTCCAACAGCTTGGCACACAGCTCACCCTGGGTTGGGATAGACACTTTCTCATTTCCCCTAACTGCACTGCAAGCTCCCTCAGGGCAGGACAGGGGTCATCCCCATCTCCTGCTAGACTAGTCAAGCACTTGGCACCAAGTAGGGGTTGGACACTGCGCTGTGGAGTGGCACCTGGAGAGAAGGGTGTGGCAGGGGTACCAGTCCACCTGATGCCGCCTTAGGAAACTCTTCATCCAGGTGCTGCAGACTGAGCCCCTTCCTTGGGCCCCACCCCACAGCTCTGAGGGGACCCAGAAGTACAGGACGTGCCCCCTGCCCTTGTGGGGTTCACGAGAGACCTGTTGATTCAGCCAAACTGGAAGGTGACTGAGTGGGTTCTCAGCTGGATCCCATTCACCCTGCGACACCATGTCGCCTGCCCCTACTGGGGACTCTGTCTCCAGCCTTTTGGTCACTCATGTTACACATCGGTTCTGAATCCCTTTCCTTGATGCCATATTTTGAATTATAAAGTCATCTGGGCTAGCATTGCAAAAGGGACCAGCAGTGTCTTAATCTCAAAGAGAGAATTCCAGACAGAAGTCTCTCCAAGAAAACACAGTGTATGGCTGAGTCCGTTTGCTGTCCACCTGAAATTATCACCATGTTATTAATCTGCTATGCTACCGCTGCTGCTAAGTCACTTCAGTCGTGTCCAATTCTGTGTGACCCCATAGACGGCCGCCCACCAGGCTCCCCCGCCCCTGGGATTCTCCAGGCAAGAACACTGGAGTGGGTTGCCATTTCCTTCTCCAATGCATGAAAGTGAAAAGTGAAAGGGAAGTCACTCAGTCGTGTCTGACCCTCAGCGACCCCATGGACTGCAGCCTACCAGGCTCCTCCGTCCATGGGATTTTTCCAGGCAAGAGTACTGGAGTGGGGTGCCATTGCCTTCTCCAATTAATCTGCTATACTCCAACATAAAATAAAAGCTAAATAAAATAAACTTTCAAAGATTCTTTAAATTGAAAAAAAAAAAGTGTAGATTTTACACTGGGGAACCTGAGTCCCCAAGGGCTCCCAGGGGATAACGCTACTGCCTGGGGTCAGAGTAAATCCGCATTGCCCCAGGCTAAGTCCCTCTAGCTGGGGGGCAGCCTCTGGCGGGGGAGGGGGGCCAGCCTTTGGCCAGGCTGCCGCAGAAGGAGGTGCTGAGATGAGAGGCCATTTCCACCCTTCCCCCTCCTGCTCTTGCCCACCGTCTCCCCCCTACAAGGAGAGGCGCGTGGGCCAGAGTGAGGCTGGCAGGTGGCAGGGACATTCGGCTGCATGCTAATGGCCAGCCAGCATCTGCAGCAAGACGGGCGCATGTCAGCACGACGATGAGGACGAGACGACGCAGATCGGTTGCCAGGGGAATGGAACAGGGGGGCAGCCAGCTCAGCTGGGAGGAGGGACGGGGTGGGGGAGGGCAGGGGATGTGGCTGCAGCAAACGCAGCTACAGCAGACAGTGGCCCAGCTCCTGGGAGCCGTCCCCTCCACCACCGTCCAGACGCTGAGACTCCAAGGGGACTTTGTGTTTTTGTTTTTATTTTTAAAAGCAGGTATTTCACAGGCCCTGGGTGATGCTGCCCCTCGTCTTCAGGGTCTCAGAATTGTCCAGAATCTGAAATGCACCATGAAGTCTTTGCCACCTGTGGCTGAAGGGACCAAGCCCCGGTCCGGTAACCTACCCGTCGAAATCCATGTTTCCGGTTCAGGAGCCCAGGTGCCCTGGCCTTGGAGTACAGAGCAGCCCAGGCCAGGGTTGAGGGACCCCACAGGCACCCCAGTGGCCCAGAGCTGAGAGGGCCACAGCAAGATGTGAAGTGGCAAGAGCCACGAAGCTTGACCCGTGGAAGAATGCCCACCAGCGGGCTCCCTTGGATTCCACCTGGAGCATGTACATACTCCCTGACCACACAGCCTGCAGGGGCCCTAGAACCTTCTAGAAAAGAGCTACATCGGCCTTTGCACCTTGCACATGTTGTCAGCCCAAAACACTTCCCAAAGTACCTCTGAAGTGTGAACAACACAACCTGGAATTAATGAATGGTCCAGGACACCGACTTCTGACTTCAACCCTTGGTACAGGAAGTGTGCCCGAGTCTGACTCAGACCTGCGGAGGCTGCAAAAGGGCTTCTGAATCTTTCTCTCCTGTGGGTTTTCCCCAACCGCATCTCAGCTGTTTCGACTGTATCATGGGTGCAGTAAGCCAGTCTGCGAACTACATATGATTTCCAAAGAATTAATCCTCTTCTACTTTTTTTTTTTTTTCTGGCAATTTAGGCCACATTGATCATTTCTGGACACCTGTAACCCTAACAGACAAGAGACCTCATTTGTATGTGAATATCCAGGGAGAAGCAGATTATCCTGACGGAGCACAAAATTCTCTTAACATTCACTCCTAAGATGCAGGGTTTTTACTTTCCTGTGGCTTTCATTTCACAAGTTAGGATTTGATCTCTTCTCTCTACCATTCTTTGAAGGGGGGACAGGGCAAGATGAACATGTTGGATAATATTGAATAGCTGCATTCAATAATCTTGAATGCACCCAATAGCTGCCAACAGTCTCCTCCAAACTCTCCAACCTGGGTCCCCTTTATTTTGTCGCCAAAATGGCCCAGAAAAGTGGGGTGCTGGCCTTCGGGCGGTGAGGAGGTGGGGATGCTAGAAGCACAGCCCCGGGGGACACGGAGTGGTACCCAGCGGATTCAGCTCGGGGTCCATTTTGGAAACCATTCCCAGAGAGGAAATGGCAGGCTGGCTTCCCGGGCTCTGAAAAATCGCATCCCCCGCCCCCAAGCACCACCCCGAGGCCGAGCTGGGTGGCACGCCTCTCCCAGTAAGGCAACATTTGGAGGCAATCTGGCCGCACTCCCTGGGGTCTGTGGCGTGACGACCGACCCCAGCATCCCCGGTCCGCCACCACCACCCCCCCCCCCCCGCCGCCCCCCGCAGCATCTTCCCCCACCTCCAGCGGCTTGGAGGCTCCCAGGCTCCGGGATGGAGGCCCCGGCTACCACGCCGTTCCTAGGGCAGGGCCGATCTGGAGGGCCCATAGAAGCGAGGGGTGCGGGGAGCCCCCCAAGTGCCGGCGACTTCAGGGGACTGGGGTGAAGGCACAGGCCCGTCGGGCCGTGCTCCCCTCCACAGTGCGCGGCCTCGGGAGAGGAGGGAGGTGAGAGCAGGGCGCAGGGCGCCACCTCCGCAGCCCCGGCTCCCGGCGAGGCCGCCGGCTCCAGACCGCCCCGAGGCCCCCGACCGGGGAGGGCGGCCGGCCGATCCGCGCGGCGCCTTACCTGCGGCCACCCTAGCCGGGGCCAAGGGCAGGAGGCAGGCTAGCCAGAGGATGCGGCCGAGGCGCGGCCAGAGCGCCGGGGCCATGGCGGCGCCGGGAGCCGCTGGAACGCCGAGGGGACGCGGCTGGACTCGACTGCGGCGGCGGCCGCCCGTGGGGCGCGCGGTGAGGGCGGTGCGGGGAGGTGCGGGCGCGGCGCCGGCTCGTCCTCGCCTCGGATCGCGGAGTCTCTGCGCGTTGCCGCCGTCCACGGCCCGCCGCGCCGACCCCGGCCCACGTCAGCCGCGTTGCGCCCCCTCCCCCGGCCCCCGCTGCACCCTGCCTCTCTCCGCGACCCTCCCGGCTCCCCCCGGGCCCCAGCTCCTCCAATCTGCGCCCCCCTCCTCCCTCCGGTTGCCGCGCCCCTCCTCTCCCCTCGATCCCTCCCCTCCCCGGTGCCCGCTCCTCCTGTCGGCGCCCCCTCCCCTCCAAGCGTCCGTGCCCGCGCCCGGCGACTCTGACTCAGCGTCCCCAGAGGCGCGCGCGACGCTGCGAAACCTCGAGAAGGGGCCTTTGGGCTCTTTCTCCAGGTGCCTTCGCTCATGACGCACACGGCTTGGAGATGCTGCCCTCCGTTCAAGAAACGCTGAGGAGCCACCGTGTGCCCGGCGCTGGGCTGTGGACCCGAGAACTGTGTCCCTCCAGAGAGAAGGACCCGAGCGCAGGGGCCCGGGTGCAGGCGTTGGCACTGATGCCCTTCCTCTGGTTACCCTCTCTGCACCTGCTGCAAAAGGAGGCTTATGTCCCTGGGCCCACAGCGCTGTCAGAGGCCTTGTGACACTCAAGACAACCGCGATAAGAGACCAGGCCGCTCCTTGGACACTCCTTGGCCCAAGCAGGCTCTTCCATCTGCCTTAACAGGAACAGAGCGAGTTTCTTCTGCTAGAAGGAGGCCAGTCTGGCTGACCTTAAAAGCTGGACACTGGCAGCCTGAGTCCTGGTCCCAGCTGGGCTTCTCCCTCATCCTTGGCAAAAGAGCCCACCCAGAGAGAGGGAGTTGGGTGGGACCAGGGGGGTAGCTGCAGGGTCCCCAGGGGGGGGGGGGACAGATTTGAGTGAGTCTCCTTAAGAAAGTTAAAAGTGCTAGACAGATGTCATTCACTGATGGGATCAGTCACCATCGTGGGGACAGACACCAGCAGACTTTGCATTCTCCCTGAGAGCTCTTGACCTTGAGAAAGTCACATAACTGTCCTGGTGCCTCAATTCAGTTTTCTTTAAAATAAGAAAAATAAGACCCCATGAGACTGCAGTAAGGGTAAAATGAGCGAACACACAGAGCAGTGCTTGGACATTTGCTGTTGTTTGGTCGCCACGTCACATGTGACTCTGCAGCCCCACGAACTGTAGCCCACCTGGCTCCTCTGTCCATGGGATTTCCCAGGCAAAAATTCTAGAGTGGGTTGGGGTTTCCCGGGCAAAAATACTGGCCTGGGTTGCCATTTCCTTCTCCAGAGGATCATCCCGTCCCAGAGATCTAACCTTCCTCTCCTGCGTTGGCAGGTGGATTCTTTCCCACAGAGCCACAAAGGAAGTCTGTGCTTGGACATAGTTAAGTGCTCAATCAGTGCTGGCTGTCGTCATGAGAAGTGCTTAAGGAATTGGGAGAATTTTGTTTGTCCACCAGGAATTGAGAAGAACATTGTGCTTGAGAAGAAAAGAATCTGTTAAGGTTATAAATTGTTTCAGATATTTAACTATTTCACGTGATTCGAAAGTCTGGCTGTTAGTGGCTTTTAAACTGTACTAACTGCAGAACTTCCTTGGTGGTCCAATGGCTAAAACTCCAAGCTCCGGAGGCCAGGGTTTGACCCCTGGTCAGGGAACTAGATCCCACATGCCTCAACTAAGGGTTTGCATGCTGCAACTAAAGAACCCGCATGCCGTGGTATAGCCAAATAAAAATTTTTTTTAATTAAAAAAATTAAACTGACAAACATGTTCTTTAAAAAAAATAAAATTTACTAACTATATAAAAAGAATAATAACATTTATTACTTTTAAAAATGGGTAACATTACATTGGGTAACTTTACAGCAGCCAGAATCGCAGAAACCACCTGGAAAGGCCGCCCTGAAGCTGATGTTGATCTGAGTCTTCTTTGTCTAATTTCTCACATGTATCACCTCCTCAGGAAACCTTCCTTCTTCTGGGCTCTCACAGCACCTGTCTTTTTTGAAGTGTCATTTTGATATTTATTTCTTTATTTTTGGCTGTGCTGGGTCTTCATTGCTGCGCGGCCTTATCTCTCGTTGTGGCGAGCGGGAGCTACTCTCTAGTTGCCGTGCACGGGCTTCTCACTGTGGTGGCTTCTCTTGCTGCACAGCGTGGGCTCTAGGTGCACAGGCTTCCGTGGTTACAGCAGGCAGGCTCAGAAGTTGTGGCGCATGGACTTAGTTGCCCCAGGCATGTGGGATCTTCCTGCACCAGGGATGGAACCCACGTCCCCTGCATTGCAAGGCAGATTCTTAACCACTGGACCACAGGGACGCCCCCCCCCCCCGCCCCCGCACCTGTCTTGAGGTACATTCTTGTTGCTGGAAATTTTTCTAAAGCAGGTGTTTTGGTCTGTTGGCCCTAGCAAAACAGTATAATTAGACTTCCCTTTGGTAACAGAAGGGCAGCAGCCATAGTGTTCATCTTCCTACCACAAATCCTCATTGTCCTTTGCTGGAAATGTAACTGCAGGAAGTGGGGGCCCCTGATCTGATAAGTGACCCCAGATTGGCTCTGGAGAGGCTTTTGGAGTTAAATCCTATGGTAGTGTGGAGGGGGCAAAAGGGAGTTCAGGGTGATCTCTTTGTTGAATTCACCATGATTCCAGGCCTAGACCTCCACTCTGCCAGATTTTCTGTTGGAATTTTTTGACCTCAGCACACCCAGTCATCCTGTTGAAACTCACACGAGACCTAGGGAGGATTTATTGATTCATCAGGGGGAAAGGTTCTTCATAGGGGTGGGACCCCTAGGGCCAGCCCAACAGGTGAGGCAAAGGTAATCAGGGAGGGAGAGAGAGGAAGAGTGGGTTCTTGGTGACTCTCAAAAAGTCAGGCTGAGGCCCTGACCCACTCCATGCAGGGACCACTTCTGCAGACTGCTCATGCCCACCTGACTCGATATTTTGGGGCTCCCTGTACTCTCTGTAGTGTCCCAGCTGATCCTGACCTATGCGTTCATACAGGGTACAAATTTATACATTTGATTATGCTCTGAATTGTATCCCTTGAGAAATTCATATGTCAAGGCATAGCCCCCAAAGTGACCGTATTTGGAGACAGCACCTTTAAAGAAGCAATTAAGGCTAAATGCGGTCTTAAGGGTGGAGGCCTAATCCAATATGATTAGTATCCTTATAAGAAGAGGAACAAACACCAGAGATTGATCTCTTGAGAGAGCACACAGGGAGATGATGCCACCACAAGCCAAGAGAAGAGGCCTCAGAATGAAATCTACCTTGGTAGCACCTTGATCTTGAACTTCTCAGTTGCCAGAACTATGAGAAATAAAGTTCTGTTGGGTAAGCCACCCAGTCTGTGATAGTTTGTAGTGGCAGCTTAAGGAGACTAAAACAACATCCAATGGGCAATAGGAATACATTGGTAAAGAAAGACAGGAAGGGAGCTTTCCATCTAGGAGGGAAAAACAGATGATAAATGAGTAAATAAGAAATTTCAGATTATAAGGAAAATTCCAGTATAATGAGACATTGGTGGGGAGCGGGGGGAGGTGATGGTTTTCTTATTGGGCCTTTCGCCTCTCTGAGGAGATGACATTTGAGCTCATCAAGGATGACAAGCAGCCTGCTTTATGCCTTTGCTGCTACTGCTACTGCTGCTAAGTCGCTTCAGTCGTGTCCGACTCTGTGCGACCCCAGAGACGGCAGCCCACCAGGCTCCCCTGTCCCTGGGATTCTCCAGGCAAGAACACTGGAGTGGGTTGCCATTTCCTTCTCCAATGCATGAAAGTGAAAAGTGAAAGTGAAGTCGCTCAGTCGTGTCCGACTCTCAGCGACCCCATGGACTGGAGCCTACCAGGCTCCTACGTCCATGGGATTTTCCAGGCAAAAGTACTGGGGTGGGGTGCCATTGCCTTCCCCGTTATGCCTTTGAGGGAAGAATATTTCAGGCAGAAGAATCAGCTGCCAAGGTCCTAGGTGGGCAGGATGCACAGCAAGGCCATTGTGGCTGGAACATGAAGAATAAGGTTGGAAGGTGCACAGGGCCAGGGGCTGAGGATAAGCTGAAACGGTTACCCTTTGGAGGGTTTTAAGCAGAGGAGGGGTATAAGTTATTAATATATGATAGAGATGAAGTTGACACTGTCCCCAACTGCTAATTCAGGAGACAGACAAGAAAACAGGCAAAAATCATAGCAGCATGCTGCTGCTGCTGCTGCTGCTAAGTCGCTTCAGTCGTGTCCGACTCTGTGTGACCCTACAGACGGCAGCCCACCAGGCTCCACCATCCCTGGGATTCTCCAGGCAAGAACACTGGAGTGGGTTGCCATTTCCTTCTCCAATACATGAAAGTGAAAAGTGAAAGGGAAGTCGCTCAGTCGTGTCTGACTCTTCGCGACCCCACGGACTGCAGCCCACCAGGTTCCTCCGTCCATGGGACTTTCCAGGCAAGAGTACTGGAATGGGGTGCCATTGCCTTCTCCATAGCAGCATGATGGGTACTATTAAAGGAGAAGCTAAGGCCATGGGAAAGTGTAGGAATTCCACCAGTGTTATTACTGACCTAACTCTAGGTCTTTATCACATGCAATTAAACTGAAATTTATCAAAGGATTTGTCTACAGCTGCTGCTTTCTTGATTTACACCCCCCCCCCCCAACAAACAATATTAAATGACCTTGGTTAGCACACTGGTTCTAGCCCTTAGATTTTTCCACTTTCCCCAAGTTTGGACTTCCTACCTTTTGGGGGGTGGTGGTGGTAGGAGCAAGAGGATTTTGCTTGCAAGTGGGCAACGTCTTTCATGGGGGAAGGAGTGTTCTAATTCACTTTATATCTCCTAGGGCAGAAATAATTGGCACTAAGTACCAATGCATCTATTTTACAATCCCAGGCGCTTTAGCTGAGGCTTGTTCTTGAGAGGCAATATTAAACAAAGGCAAGAAGCATGTCTCTGAATAGGATATCTTACAGGAATTGCAAGCTCTATTTATTACCAGGTGTGAAATGTATCCGTCTGAGAAGGGAACACAAAGATTTTGGTGAGTTAATGATGATTGGGGGGCGGGGTTGGGGGTCACGGGTAAGTACTGTCAAAAAAAGGAGGTGGAGCCAGGTCATGGAGCAGGTGGAGGTCGGTCAGGTCATCACTTAGCCTTCTTACACGCTAATCACACGTTTCAAGGAATAGCTCATCATTCAACCACTCTCAAAGATGGGAGTCCATAAGTGAGATCCGACGGTACGTTTCTCTTCCAGGGCCTTTAGGTCCAGCCCACGCCAGGGTGCCAGGGCAGCAGGGCCTTCACTCCCTGTCCACATTGCTCTGGTCCAAGGTCTGCGCTCTAGCCTCAGGGTGATGGAACTGCAGCAACTGACCAGGCCGGCCACCTCCAGGCAGAACACTTGGGCTGCCCTATGCTTCCAGGGTTTCCGTCCGTCCGCAGTCTTCGTCCTTCCCAAAGACCCTCCTTACCTCCTCCCCCTCCCCGGACTCAGAAGGACCCCCAGGACGCCGGCGAAGGAGAAAACCCCGCCCAGCCTGCTACGTTGGAGGTGGCCTCTTCCCGGGCCCATCCGCCGCCTGCTAAGGGTGCCCCCACCGCCCCCGCTGCAGCGCCCCCTCGCAAGCGTCCCTCCTCCCCAGCTTCCTGGCTCCGGAGAAGACATTCAGGGCAGAAAGAGCCCAGAGACGCCGGTCACCTGTCTGCCCCTCCCTCGCGGGCCGGCAGCCCCGCCCCGGCGGACGGAGGCTTAAAAGCGCCGGGCCGAGCCCACCCGGGCGTGACGCCCCTCCCCGCTCCCGCCGCCCGCCCAGGCCGCACCCACTGGAGGGCGGTGCGCCCGGGCCTAGTCCTCGGGCGGCCGGCGCGGCGGCTTTAAGCGGGGGCGGGACTGCGCGCCGCGCGGCGGGACGGAGACGGTGGACTCGGCCGGGGGCCTCTGCGGGCCGGGGCTGCGGGCGGCCGGCCGCCGAGGTCGGGGTAAGTGCGGGGACCCGGGCGGCGCTGCGCCAGAGGGCGGCGGAACTGCCCCGGGAGGCGCGCGCCGCGGCGGCGGCGGCTCCGGCGGGGCCCGGGCGTGAGGGAGGCCTCTGCGGGCGCGGCGGCCCGCGGAGCGACGGAGAGAGGCTCCGAGCGCCCTCGGAGTCCCCCCGCAGCCCCTATCCCCCACGCCGGGGCTCAGGCCGGGCGGCGCGGCCGGCCGGGGAGCGGGGCGGGCTGAGCGCGGGACGGCGGAGGGCGAGCGGCGCGGGGATTGGCCCTCGGCGCCCGCCGTAGCCCGGCGCTGGGAGGCGGGCACCGGGCGTCCGGGGACGGCGACCCACAGAGCGGAGCCGCGGGCCGTTTGAGGCCGGGAGATAGGAGGGCGGGCTTGGAGGTCCCCGTGTCCTCTCTGTACCCCCGGGCCGGCCGGGCCGCTCTGGGCCTGCACGCAGGCGCCTGGCTCGTCCCGGCCGGGCGCACGGAGCGAAGGTAGCGGCGTCGACAGCGCCCCTTCTGGCCCGGCGGGGCGGGGCGAGGCGGGGCCGTTTGTCGCGAGCAGGCGCGGCGGCGGCTCGGGGGCTCCCCCCACACCCCGAAACAGCCCCACTCCGACCCCCAGCCCCGTACGTGGGCCGGGACTCGGCGGCGGGACCCAAGCCAGGCTCGGACCCTCGGCCTCCGGCTCCTGGAGCTGCTCTCCGACCCTCAAGGCGGGGATGGGAGGTCTTCCCCTCAGGGGCGCCCCCCAACTCCGGGCCCGGGCAGAGAGCGAGCTTGGCCCCTCGGGGTCCCGGGAAATGGGAGAGTTTGATGCCTTCCGTGAAAAGGGCGGGGGAGATTCGAGCCTTTTAAAAAGTTTAGGCACGCCCCCCCCACCCCGTTCCCCGAAGTTTCTTGGGCAAGGGGAGGCCGTGGCCCCGGCTCTCGGGTCCCCCCGGGGGTGGGGTTCGGGGTGGGGAGGTGAGGAGGAAGCCCGAAGTCGGGTCTCGACTAGCGCGGCCGGCGGGATCCCCTCCAGTTGGTTCCGTTTAGTGCCTTCTCCTGCCTGGAGCCGGCGGGCCCGAAGGGGCTCTCTTGGTCTCCAGGGGCGGGGGGATGGTCCCCATCGCTTGGGGGGGCGCAGAAGTGGGAGCTGCAGGGGAGCATAAGCCGGGAGGCAGGGCCGTGGAAGGGCCTGCAGAGGAGTTCGTGGTGTGTTTGTTGAAGGAGGAAAGAAAATCGAGTCCTGAAACTGCGCCTTCGTGCAAAGTGAAACGAGCCGGGTATTCACGCAGGGAGGGTGAATAAAAGGAGCTGGACCAGGTTCTCCTAGCAGGGGTCTTAGTACAGGAACCAGGTCTCTTGTTTTTCCACCTGGAGTTGCAGTGCTTAAAGTGTGGTCATCCACACCTGTTTCCAACTCACTGAGATGCTTTTTGGAAGCACCTGTGCATTCATCCCAGGAGTGTTTCCTGAGTGCCTCATGGGTGCCCAGGTGGGAACAAAATTTACAGCTTCCCAGGGCTCGTCTCTGCCTGGTGCTTGGGAGTCCACCTTTGGTACCTGCTGATTTTAGTGCACAGTGAAGTTCGGGTCACCCAGTGCAGAGAGGGTCCAACCACAGCCAGCCTGCCTCATACAGCCTGGTGGCTACTTTTATACAGCATAAAAACTGAAAATGGTTTTTTACAGTTTTTTAATAGTTGGAGGGGCATCAAAAGAGGAATAATGTTTCATGGTACAATTAAAGTGAAATTCAAATTTCAGTGTCCATAAGTCAAGGTTTATGAGTTATAGCCATGCCCATTTATTTGTAAGTTGTCTGTGGCTGTTTTGTGTCTATAGCAGAACTCAAGAGTTGTGACAGACTGCAGAATCCAAAATATTTACTATCTGGCTCTTTCCAGAGAGTTTGCTGACCCCTTGCCCAGGAAAAGATGGACATACTCTAAGAAAGAAAAGCATCTGTGTATAAAAGTTGTGTTTAGAAATGAATAGAATGGACTTTTACTTTCCAAAAAAAAAAAAGCAGAGGGAGTCGTGTTGTTTTCTGAATTAATGGCAAAGTATTTAGATTAATACAGGCATTTAGGTAAGATTTTCCTACAGACTGTGAATTTATGCCCTCAATAAGTTAGCTAATCATGTGCTTCTTTTCGTAGGCTGAATGAACTCATGGACGTGATACTTTTCTCTTGAGAAACAAACTAACTCAAAAGAAAAATGGCATTTGTTGCAACACAAGGGGCCACGGTGGTTGACCAAACCACTCTGATGAAAAAATATCTTCAGTTTGTGGCAGCTCTCACGGATGTAAACACACGTGAGTTGATCCTTTGTGTCATTAAGAAATGTGTTGATGTGACAGCTTCATCTCTGTTTAGGTGACGCCCACACTCAGAAAAGTAGTAACATTAACTTTTATCCGAACTTCCCCTTTCTCTGCCTTGTGGAGAAGCAAAGTGATGAGCATTACTGGCTGGAGCTCCAAAGAGGCGTGTGTGTGTGTGTGTATGTATGTGTATCCTTGTCTGTGCATGCACACGTGTGTCTGGGAGTACGAATGTGTGCGACTGGTTGTAGGGAACTAGTTATGTGCCTGCTTTTGGACCATGACAGTCAAACTGATAAGATCTGATTGCTTCTCTTAAATTATCAAATCCAGTAATTTTTAGGAACACCCTTAACATAATTTCAAATACCTAATCGTTTGTTTTGTTATTTACAGCTGATGAAACAAAGTTAAAAATGATGCAGGAAGTTAGTGAAAATTTCGAGGTATGAGCTTTATATTTTTATACCTTTTCATTCTGAGATAAATACACGTGCTTTCCTGCAGTTCCCTTGTTAGTCTTTTCACTAGTCACCTAAAAGTTATATTCTTTGTTAATGTAATGTGTCGTATTTCAGGATTGAAATTTGAAAATGTGTCCAGTGTTGTCCACTGTCTTCACACTAGTGATAGTGAGTCCCAAACAGTGTTGAGGAATGTTGTTTTGTTTAGGTATTTGGCCTTTTTTTTCACTTTTCAAATACCGTATACCTCTCCTGCTGCCGCTACGGCTGGCTGCTAAGTCACTTCAGTCGTGTCCGACTCTGTGCGACCCCAGAGACGGCAGCCCACCAGGCTCCCCCGTCCCTGGGATTCTCCAGGCAAGAACACTGGAGTGGGGTGCCATTTCCTTCTCCAGTGCATGAAAGTGAAAAGGGAAAGTGAAGTCGCTCAGTTGTGTCTGACCCTCTGCGACCCCATGGACTGCAGCCCACCAGGCTCCTCCATCCATGGGAGTTTCCAGGCAAGAGTACTGGAGTGGGGTGCCATTGCCTTCTCCGATACCTTTTCTAGGCATTTGCTTTCAGAATACACTCAGACTTCTGTTGTAGATTTGCTACGTTAGGTAATGGGCGGTATGTTACTGTGTGGAATGAGTGCTGGGTTTCAGTTTTGGCTCTCCTGTTTATAACTTCTCTGAGACTCAGTTTCTCTCTTCTGGGTCTTACATTACAGTTTTATATTTTATGTTGGTCGCTCAGATTCTATTCATTTTTCTTCAGTCTTTTCCCTCTTTGTTCTCGGATCTGTCCTCAGATTCAATGGCTGTTTTCTGTCATCTCCAATCTCTGTGATGCTATTTTTAAATTTCAGTTTATTGGTATTTTTTAATTTTAAAATTTTAGTCACTGTGCTTCCTGTAATTTCCATTTGGTTCTTCTTTAGATGTCACTTCTCTGCATAGAGTCCTCATTTTCATTTATTGAGACCGTATTTTCCTTTTATACTTTGGACGTATTTATTATAGTAACTGCTTTGAAGTCTCTGCTAAATATAAAATTTGGGCTGCAGCAAGATTGATTTCTGCTGACTCCAGGTCACGTTACCTTGCTTATGCGTGGTAGGTTTGATTGTGAACGGACATTGTGTGTGAAACGTAGGGACCCCCGGTTCTGTTACCGCCCTTGGAAGAGTTGATATTTGTACTGTAGTCAGCAGTGCAGGTGCTGGCTGATCTCAGTGAACTTGTGCAGGTTTGGTTTTACCGTGTGCTTGAGAGGGGCTGTGGGAAGCCCAAGGAGTTTCCCAAGTCCCTCTGACTTGGTAGGCTTCAATCTCCGAACCCCATCTCTGTGTGGTTTTCACTGATTTTAGACTCTGTTGGGTTGGGCTAAACTAGGCCTTCCTCGGGGGCGTGCTCCTTCGTCAGCTGAGTGTCTGAAGTGTCTCCAGGTGTTAAGGTCTTTGCACGGTGTCAAGGCTGGACCCCCAGTATCCTCTAACATTGCTAGACCTCTGATGTCTCTTTATTTCTCAGTCCTCAAGCCCCCACTCCCCGGCAAGCCTCAGGCAGTCTTACCTTCCCTCACCAGAAGTACAGCCCGGTGCTCTGTCCAGAACTCTGGGGAGACCATCCACACCCCCATTCTGAGGTTCCTTCTCCTCTGGGGCTTTGCCCTGCAGATTCCAGCCACTTTGGCTGCTGCAAACTCGCTGTTTGCTCCTCAACTCAGCAGGACCACGGTGCTTACCCTGGGCTCTGGCCTCCTGAGCCCAGTCGGTAAATGGGACCCAGGCAGAGAGTCAAGGTGGGGCACGGCATGAGTTCCCCCTTCTGGAGATCACAGCCTTGCTCCACCTCTGGTCCAGCGCCCAAAACTGTTACCTGTATTTTGTCCAGCTTGACAGTCAGTCTGGTGCCAGTCAGTCTCATAGGCCAAAGAGAAAGTTCCTTTCTTGTTTTTAATGTGGGGATGGGAAAGTCTTTCTCATGGAGCGAATATGATTATTAAGAACAAAATGTTTCCTAGCCTCTGTCATTTGAATCACTAAACTTGAGATGAGTGTTAGTGGGATTGACTCCGATACCTTACTATCTATAGTAATGGATGGTATTTTTCTTTGGTAGGGGAATTGTTTGGTTTTGTTCTGTGTTAGATAGATGTTTTAAAGAAAAAAAAAATCTTGAAATATTTAGAGATTGAACGAAAGAGCTTTCTCTTCCACTATTAGTGCAAACTGTTATATAAAAAAAAAAAAAAAACAACACTGAAAAAGAGGTGGGAGTAGAACAGGAAAGGCTTGTGTTCTGCATTCTGTGGATGGAACCACAGCCCTCGGAGGTTTACCTGCGAGGCTGGGATCCCAGCGCCGCCTGCGACGCTGCAGGAGAGGCAGGTGGGCCGGCCTCATGGGCGCAGGGGGCTCTTCCAGGGAACTGTCTCATCCCTTCCTCTCCTGTTGGCAAGAGCCTGGCAGTTAGCAAGTCAGTTCTTGCTTTGGTCTCAGATGCATCGATTAAATTAGCAGAATGAAAAGCACTTGGGGCTTTTCCAAATAATGCCTTTCGAAATCTATCTGATAGACATTTAGCTTAAATGAAATTCAGATGACTGAGTCCTTCGAAGAATGAAACACTCAGAATGACCATCAGAAAGTAATTCTGAATTACCACCACTCCTATCCCAGAACTAAATATTTAAGTGAAATGAGTGAAATGAAGACTTCGCAAGAGTTTGAGGAATCTTAGAAATTCATTTCATTAACCACTTAGGGATAAGATTCCAAGCAAAGTAAGTATCATAGGGGCCGTCTCTCCTAACAAAATAGAGAAACGTTCAAGTTACAAATCACGGAGGACATTCCTGTGGATTGAAAAGCTGTGTGGGCTGAGTTGAAATCCTGGCATAACTGAGCAACCTGTTGCATCTGTCCTGTGGGAGAAATTTGACACTCAAGATGCTTTGAAGGCTGTGGAATCGATGCTGTGGGCTGATGAGTAGCTGACCTGGCTTTCTCGATAACCTCGATAGTGTTCCAACTTGACTCTTACCTTCTTTTCCTTGAATCCTTGAATGGGGGTGTTTCATAAAAGTTAGATGTTGGGGGTGAAAAGTGACAAGCACAGTTCTTGTCCCCCGTGGATTCGCAGACTGCTGGGGGAGGGGCTGCCAGCTCCCGGGGGTGCCCCCTTGCCCAGCGTGCTACGGGCTCACAGCCCCTGGAGTTGAACTTGGCCTTGGGAGACCAGCGCTCGGGTGTGTATTCCAGGAATGGCGCCTCTGTCTTTGTTCCTATGGCGAAACACAGTTTTCTGGGTTTTACCTGTATTTCCTCCTTCGTGGATTCCTCAGGCAGCAGCCAACCCTGGACCTGCGTCCTCTGCCGTATCAGTATCTCCAGCGCCAGACACATTTAGTCGCAACCCACGGGCTTCTCAGACTCACGATAGTGAAAGTTCAGTGCCTCCCTCTTGCACTGCCATCCCTGCCGTGTGGAAACTTTAAACAGTTGCATCAGTTCGTGCCTTCGCGTGTGCTTTTCTGAGGACCTTTCCCGCTTTGTGCCGTGGTTCACCCCTGCTGGCCTCCTAGGGTTTCATTGCCACATCCCTTCGGAGGGTGTTCTCTGCCGCCGGTTCCGGATTCCAGTCAGTCAGGCCTCACTGTCAGGTTCCCTGAGTTGCCAGCCCAGCGCTTCCCCGTCCTAATTCCGTGTTATCAGATTGTTTCTTGATTACCTGTCTTCTCCACCACCCTGCTGCCTCCCCCGACTCCCAGGACATGGACTCTGTCTACCTTCTTCCTCCTTTTATCCCCATTGAGCATGTGATAGGAGCATGTGTTGAATGTGCAGGTGAGGCCTTCAAGGGGAAGAGGGAAGAGCACTTGGGTGTTAGATACTCGTAAGTGGAATCCACTTTGTGACTCTGACAGTCAGCAAGCTCTGAGCTCTGTTTTGTTTTGTTTTGTTTTTAAATCTGTGAAATGGACAGAATACTTAAGAGAGTCCTGGTGAGGACTGAGTGAGAAAGAGTAAAAGGCTCAGGGCACAGTGTTTGTGAAGCAAACACTGTAAATAATAACGAAGTTGTAAATAATAGCAGAGGGACATTGAGCATTTACCGTAGGCAGTGTGGAAAGCTTTACGTGTACCAGCTCGTGTACTCTTCACATGGTTACGTAAGGCAGGAGATAGTAGCCTCTTCACAGGTGGGGCCACTGAGGCCCAGGAGGTCAGGTGCTTGTCCCAGGTTTATACTCGCTGAGTGGGGTCTGGACCCTGCCCTGGTCGCCATCTGACTTCACGGTCTCCAGACCGCGGTGTCATTTTCCAGTTTCCTTTTAACACCCGTGATGTTCATCTAACTGATAAGCTAGAGTTTTAGATTTTAGTGTGGTCAAGCTCCTCATTCTCCAGATGAAGAGATTCAGTTCAAGTCTCCTTGCTGCTGCTGCTAAGTTGCTTCAGTCGTGTCCGACTCTGTGCGACCCCATAGACGGCAGCCCACCAGGCTCCCCCATCCCTGGGATTCTCCAGGCAAGAACACTGGAGTGGGTTGCCATTTCCTTCTCCAGTGCATGAAAGTGAAAAGGGAAAGTGAAGTCGCTCAGTTGTGTCCGACTCTTAGCGATCTTGTGGACTGCATGCAGCCCACCAGGCTCCTCCATCCATGGGATTTTCCAGGCAAGAGACTGGAGTGTGGTGCCATTTAGAGGGTGGCAAAGTCAGCCCCCACAGGCTCCGAAGTGAACGTTCTCCACAGCATCAGCTTTGCTAGGCTGAGCAGTAAATGTTAGCATTTGGTTCTCTTGAAGTGGATTTCAGAAGCAGCAGTCAGCTTATTTCAAACGATGTTATCATTAAAGCATCCGAAAGTTTTAAAAATTGCTAGCAGCTCTCCCGGAATGCCTCTTAAGATGATGGTGACGTGTGAATTTGCAACGGAACTATCCATACATAGACCTTAACGGTGTTCTCTTTTCTTCCTGCGTGATTAGAATGTGACCTCCTCTCCTCAGTATTCCACGTTCTTGGAACATATCATCCCTCGGTTCCTTACGTTTCTTCAAGATGGAGAAGTTCAGTTTCTTCAGGAGAAACCAGCCCAGGTAAGCTGTTCAGGAGAAGAATGTCCTGCTGCAGGGGTCCCAGCCCTTGTGAATGAAAACAACTCAAACACCTACGGCTGCCCTTATAAATGAGAGCGGTGTTGCCAGATAAGGGTCCCTTTGCCCAAGTCCCTCGCCTCTTCAGGTAGATGTCTTGGTTTTATTTCCTCGCGGCCATCTCTCTGACTGTTTAACCTCTCCACACTTGCTGGCCGGCGCGCATGTGTGGGCTGTGTGTTGTAGCCGAGTTCACCCGTATGTACAAGTGGGGGGAGAATCTCACGACCCTCCGCACGCCTGGTGCCCAGCTCTAGCCTCACACTGTTTCAGTCCTATAACTCTGCCCGGGTTTCTCTATACCCCCGCCTCCTCTTTGCACCTCCCACACACACTTTGACCTTGATCATTTTAAAACAGCCCTGTCGTCTTTTTTTTTTTTTCTATAAATGTTTCAGCTTGTATCTCTTAAAAAGTTTTTAAAATTCCCAGAACCCCAGTGAAAGTGAATTGCTGAATGAAACATTGTGTGGTGACAGCTTGAGAGGTCCCTCCCTCTGAGTTCCGTTCAAGTTCTTAGTTCTGTAGACAAAATCACGAAAGCCTGGCACAGCCTGCGATAATGATCAGTGGTTCGGTCCGAGGTGACTGGAGAGCTCGTCCCAGGAGCTGAACTGAGATCATGCACGGAGATGGCCAGTGAAGTTTCGTTGGTGTTCCGCTTTTTTTTGTCTTAAATTCACACCTGCTGCACTTGTATCCTTCTGCTGGCAGTGGTGACGAGGTGTGAAAGAAAATTTGGCTTACTTGACTTGGTACACAGCTATGGAGATACAGAAAATGCTTTGGATTACATTTAAATACTTTATGGGACTGTTTGTAAAATGGGCCCCATCTTGTAGCATGGTGGCTCCCAGTGCTGGGCGCAGGCGTGTGTGGCGCTTGTGGGATGCAAAACATTATCCTGGAACTCTTGGAAGGGTTTCGTATTTACACCTTTGTTTCTCTTCAACAGCAACTGCGGAAGCTTGTTCTTGAAATAATTCATAGAATACCAACCAACGAGCATCTTCGTCCTCATACGAAAAATGTTTTATCTGTGATGTTTCGCTTTTTAGAGGTAACTTTTGAGAATTCTTTTTATTTAGCAACTTTCAAAGCTTTTAATGATTTTCTTACAGTAAAATCCTGTCTGTAAGCAACTGGTTTCTTTCAGTAAAATTTTGTTTCACAAATAGAAATTTTCTTAACTGCCTGTTTTCTTGCACTTTGCCAGCCAGATTACTAAGAAGGATTATTAAGTGAAGATCTTCCTTGGGGTCACTGGGGGCTTGACTCAACATAATGGATGGTGGCTGGTGGGCTCTGAGCTCGGGGCCCCTGGCCTCACGCCTCCGTGTGTGTGTGTGCCAGGCGCAGTAGGCGCACGGTCGTCATGAAGAGTTGCTCAGATTCTTGGGTTAATCCACGTGGTGCCTGCTAAGCTAGCTTCTGGAATCGTTTTCTTGCTGCCCTCAGTCTTGACGTGTTTAGCATTCCATCGCGCTTCTGGGCCCCTTGGGAAGGTGAGCTCGGGAGGGCGTCGCGCTGACCTCAGGTCTTGGCTCTGCCGTGTGTTGGCTCTGCCACGCCAGCCTCGTTCCTCTTGCCCCGAGCCTTAGCTGCCTCTGCTAGGATGTGTCGTGTTAGCACAGGGTCCAGTGCACGCGGGTGCTCAGCTGCTATTCTTCTGGCAGTCTTTGCAAGCAGTGAGACGTGTCTGTGGTTAAGGCCTTGGTTTGTCGTGTGACTTGCTGGTTACTCATCTGTTGACTGGCAGAACCTGCCGGTGGGGTACCTTCAGATGGTCCACCAAGGCCACGAACATGTCCTGCCTGGGTCAGCTGTGTTCTGTGGGTTTATCAGTTTTCTGCAAATCACATCTAAGTGGGTTGATGGAGGGTGTATATGCAAAAAATGCTGAGGAAATACTCTTTAATCTTTTTAGTAAGATAAGATTTCAGTAATGTAACTCTTTTAAATGCTTTTTTTTTAAGACGGAAAATGAAGAGAACGTTCTTATTTGTCTAAGAATCATTATCGAACTACACAAACAGTTCAGGCCGCCCATCACCCAGGAAGTAAGTGTCTGTTCTGATGGCCTGTATGAAGTGTACGGACAGGTTCCTTCTGCTGTGTGAATTTTTCACTCTGAATTTCCTTTCTTCTTTTTCCCACCTTATGTGTCTGTGTGTTTTATAATTCTACTGTGGATAACGTATCACATCCTGGTTGTTTCCCCTCACTTTATATGTATGTGTTTTCCCAATCATAAAGAATGTATTGTAAAGTTGATTTGTAATGGGCATATAATAATCTTTTACAGTTTTGGATATTTAGGGCATTTCAAAGTTTTTATTTTATGACCGTAGCCCAGTATTTGTTTACAGTTTAAATTACTCTGTAGACTGAGTTTGTAGCAGTAGGACCCGCAGGTCACAGGCGTCACGTGCTGACGCCTCTGAGCTGGGTTGCCCTCTGGTGTGCAGAGGGCTTCAGCAGCTTGTGCGCCTCGGTGCAAGGGCGTCTCCCTGGCTCACCCCCTCCAGCTTGTGCTGTTGCTACTTTTTGAAAGACAAGAAGCAGCATTTATTATCGTTTCATTCCTTTGCTCTCCCTGAATTAGAACACTTGTTTTCGGTTTATCGGTCTTTGTTTCTTTTTCTGGTCTGTGTGTTCACATTCATCGCCTATTTGTATCTTGAGTCTGGCATTTTTCTTGCCTGATTCATGAGATCTTATATTTGAAGACTATTGATATTTTTCTTACTGTAAGCATTTTCTGAAAATGCTTACAGAAAATCTGTATTTGCATTACAAATATCTTTATATTGTCTTTCTTTTAGATTCATCATTTTTTGGATTTTGTGAAACAGATTTACAAGGAGCTTCCAAAAGTAGTGGTATGCTGTTTTTTATATTATTTATCATTTATATTTATGCCTTCCTTATTCTAAAGGGTTGAAGGAATAATTGGAGGGCTGCTAATTTTACAATGAGGAATGTTTCGTTTAGTCAAAATCTAGGTTGATAAATTGTTGCTCTTCAGTTGCTAAGTCATGTTCAACGCTCACGGCCCCATGGACTGCAGCATGCTGGGTTCCCCCGTCCTTCACCATCTCCCAGATAGCGATTGATAAATTAGCCACTTCAAAAAAAGAGTCCTTTTAGTTTCATTGTTTAAATACTGCATTTTTACATAAAGCAGTATATTCTTAAAGAAGTTTTGTATTACAAAAAGGAAAACAAATTGTCCTTAATTATCCTTTGACTCGTAAGCAGCCATTGACATTGCTGTTTCGAGTTTCACTGTGTGCTTTGTAGAGATGGTTTGCACTCAGAGTCTTGAAGCTTTTGGGGGAGTGGTGTATACTTGTAGCGTTTTTCTGTGTCATTAAAATTTTTCCATATCTTGAAAGAACTGTTTGTGAGCAGGGCCACCCGTGTTCAAGTTTGTAGAGTGGCAGAGGCTCGCCCCTCGCTCCCCACCCTCCGCCAAGGACTCGCTGACACAGTGGGAAGCGTCCTCCAGGGCTCTCCCTTTGGCAGTCGTGGTTCTGAGCGACTGATCATTCTGCCGTATTCGTGTACTCGGACCTTCTCCCTGGTTCCCCCCATTTTTCAATTCATTGCTACCACCAATAATGCTGTAGTATAAGATCATTGTGCATAAATGTGTTTGTTTCAGAGTTTCTACTGTAAAGGTTTTTTTTTTAAGCTTGAATTTTTAAAAAATCAACAGATGGTAGAATTGGCTTTTTGTTTTCTGAGGATTTTAATCTGCTGCTGCTGTTGTTCAGTCGCTAAGTCACGTCTGACTCTCTGCGACCCCGTGGACTGTGGCCCACCAGGCTCGTCTGTCTTCTGCTGTCTCTTGGAGTTCGCGCAAATTCATGTCCATTGAGTCAGTGACGCCAGTAGTGTATAAAACTTAGATTGCCTTCCAAGCTATCAGATTATCATTGTGTCAGCTGCTGTTTTCATCAAAGGAGCTATTTTTCATACGAAGCTGTCTTTTTAACATGAAGCCCAAATTCCACTGAGAACTAAGGATGCCAGTGAGGTCCTTCTTGGCTTTTCAAAATGTCTCCTGGACTTTGCTTCTGTTCCATATCTGAGCTTATTTAGGAGACTGGGGAGTTAATTCAGTCGGGACCGGCTCCTGGTTTCTGATCACTAGAGAGCTGGGTTGCACCCTGCTTCACTGAGGTTGCCTGTGATGTGGCACGCCGCTCCTCTTCCATCAGCCCGGAGACGCTAGTAGAGAGTGCCGTGGGCGAGTCTGATCTCTTGTTGGAGGGGGAGAATGTGCCGTGTTATCTTCATGGTCCTGAAGAAAGGGGCCTCCCAGTACTGTGGGGTTGGTGTTGCATACGTGGGCAGGACATTGCGCGTCCCCCCGCCCCACATCAGGTGTGTTTTATTAAGAGGAATATTGTGTTTGACTTTAGGAAAAATGACTTCTCTTCTTTCGCTGTAGAACCGCTACTTTGAGAACCCTCAGGTGATCCCCGAGAACACCGTCCCTCCCCCAGAGATGGTCGGAATGATCACGACGATCGCTGTGAAGGTGAACCCCGAGCGTGAGGACAGCGAGACGAGAACAGTACGTGTCGCCTGTTCTCCTAGCTTTGCTGTTATCCACGTCTTCTCCCCCGGTGGAGGAAGCCTGAGGTCTTGACTTTTTAGACCCTAAGCTTTTTGGTTTTTCATAAAAATTAAGCACATGGAGGCATTTAAAATAAGCAAATAAATGTGTGTGCGCACAAGAGAGCCTCACTGATTGTGCTCTGTAGGTGTGCACGTGAACTACCACTCACTACTGATGCAGAGACACTCAAAATCGTGGTGGAATCAGAGCAGCTGACCCTGCGGGGCCCTGGCCTGGGCTTCCACAGTTGTGAAGTCCCTGTAAACTACATATAAGCCTGTAGTGCAGCACCTGCCCCTGTGGGCTCTGGGGACAGACGTTCTAGAATGTTACAGCTCCACCACTTGCATTTTCTCACTGTAGGAAAGTTCATGAACCATGAGTTTTGTGAAGGTAACAGTGTTATTTTCTGCAGCTCCTGTGTTAAATCTTTACCACTGGCCACATAGGGAACACGTATTGAGTATGTACTATGATTGTGTTTTATGATTAAATCAAGACGAACATCTGTATTTGTTCTACTGCGATGTTTTGCAGACTGTTTCAATATGAGCTAGGATAAATAGGAAACTACATTTTAGTTTATAAGGAACAAAGCTGTCATTTCTTTGCTCTTCCTGAATTAGAAACTTCTGTTTATCAGTCTTTGTGTTTCTTTTTTCACTTCCCTTTTCCTATCCATTCATTGTCCATTTGTGTTTTTGAGTCTGATATTTTCCTTACCTATTTGAGATTTTATGTATTAAAAGATGATTTTTTTTATATTTATTGTATTTTTCCTGTTTATAAGTACCTTTGAATAAAACTAAGTACGCACGTACTTCTTACTGTTTTTCTTTTGAAAGTGAAGTGAAAGTGAAAGTCACTCAGTTGTGTCCTACTCTTTGTGACCCCATGGCCTTTACAGTCCATGGGATTCTCCAGGCCAGAATCCTGGAGTGGGTAGCCTTTCCCTTCTCCAGGGGATCTTCCCAACCCAGGGATCGAACCCAGGTCTCCCGAATTGCAGGCAGGTTCTTTACCAGTTGAGCCACCAGGAAGCCCAAGAATACTGGAGCAGGTAGCCTATCCCTTCTCCAGCGGATCTTCCCCCACCCAGTAATGGAACTGGGGTTTCCTGCATTGCAGGCGGATTCTTTACCAACTGATCGGGGAAGCCCATAGCAAATTAAAAAAAAATTTTTTTTTAAATTTCTCCAGTGAGTTGAATCTCTTTTTGACACATTTTCTTAAGGATTTTACTACAAGTCATGACATTGTGAAATATAAAACCCTTTACATTGAATGATAATTCTTGTGCTTTGTTTTCAAAATATTTTGCTGCTTTCACCACAGATAATTACAGAGATGAGTCAGTGTTTTCCCTTCCCTTTATTTCGACCGGGTGGTGCTCAGTGGTGGGACACCAGTGGGGGCTATATTAGGTGCCAAGGTGGTGACCACAGTCCTCTGTATTCCTGTCTTCCAGCATTCCATCATTCCCAGAGGATCGCTTTCTTTGAAAGTGTTGGCAGAATTGCCCATCATTGTTGTGTTAATGTATCAGGTATGCGTATTTTCAGTAGATTCCGGGGTTTAAGGCTTCTCATTTTACAACACTTTACACACCTGCTTTTCTGTGGCAAACAGATGTATATGTTAACATGTGTGCCGAGTAATGAATCTCACAGAGTCTTTGCTATGCCAAATTAGTTCGCTATAAGCAGAGTGAAAAAGCATGAGAATCTGATGTGTTTGCTTTTAGCTCTACAAACTGAATATCCACAATGTCGTTGCGGAGTTTGTGCCCCTGATCATGAATACCATTGCAATTCAGGTATCTTCACAAGCCAGGTGAGATTTCTTGGCCAGTGACGTAGCTCACCACCATAGCTCTTTAATCCAAACGGCGCTACACTTGCTGTCGTCATTTGTGAAACAGGAAACTTAGATAAAATTTTGGTTTAACTTGTATGTGTTTGTGGCTTTCTGAACTTACATTTTGATGATGATAGTAATGGTTTTTTTCACTCCTTGTTTTGGAAAGATGACGTGCCCCCTCTGTCCTTGGCGTCATGTAAATTTGAAACTATGGTTAGGGCTTCCTGTCCTGATTTCAGCTCTGAGGTGCTCTGGGCCGCCTCACCATCAAGCCTGTTTTCTCGCTGCTCCTCTTAGCATGAGGGCTAGGAGGCCCCTTTACCCCATTACCCTTAATCACTAACTGGGCCAGACCCCCGAAGCCTCTCAGCAAAGCGTTTTCTCCGACTTCATGGCGTTCCTCCTCAGACCCTTACCACTTGTCTCTTGACCTGTGGCCTGTCTGGCTCTGAGTCAGTCGAGGGCAGGATCTAAGGGTGGATCCGCTCTGAGAACCCCTGTGGCACAGGTCTTTCATTGTTCAAACAGGTGCCTTCCTTGGGGAGCAGGCAGGCCGGTCTCCCATGGACTGTTGGGGTTCAGGTTGTGGGTGCTGCCCAAGGGCCTGGCAAAACTGTCTGCTTTATGTCTTTAAGGCCTCTATGTTACTCAGAACTGCATAAAAGTGTGGGCACAGTAACGGTTGTTGCTGTGTAGAAATCAGCCTTTTGGGCTTGGTAATTACTGCAGGTGATACCATATCACCTAAAGAACTGAGCTAATGTCAGTTTTATCACTTCTCACTTAGGCAACATAAACTTTACAACAAGGAGCTGTATGCTGATTTCATTGCTGCTCAAATTAAAACGTTGTCATTTTTAGCTTACATCATCAGAATTTACCAGGTAAGTTCTCTGACCTCTGTTTTAAATCAGGTTTACTGAGATATAATTTACAAGGAGTAAAATTCACCTTTTGTCGGTGAACAGTTCGCTGAATCAACAGATGCATACCTAACCACCAACCAGTACATCAAAATACAGAACATTTCCATCTTCCAAAAACTTCCTCTTACATGTAGCCAGTCTCGTCCTCCTGCCCCCTGTCCCTGGCAAACACTGGTTTGTCTTCTGTCCCCATAGTTTTTTGACTTTTCCAGAATGTCAAAGAGATGACATTTTTATATTAGTAAAAAAAATCTGAATTAGATGCCCTTTGCTGTTTTGGTCAGCTTGAGTTATCGTGAATAACTTCCTGAGACTCCTCAGAAGGCAGATGTGACTTGAACTCATTCTGAGCTGATTAAAGGTGTCATTTGTGACTCACGTCGATGGGATGACTGAGTGAAGAATTTTGTTTTTTAACTTCAATGTTTATTTCTCCCTCCTTCCCTGTAACAGGGACATTGTTGAAAGTTGGAAAGACGCAGAAAATAAAGAGGGCCTCCATGATCCCATTGAACTCCTCCTGCGTGGCCGCCTCTCCCAGCAGGGTGGCAGCACGCAGACTGACCAGACACGGCAAATGCTTGTTTGTCCCGCTTGTTATTTCTGAGGGTCCTCTGAGCCAAGTGTAGTCCTAACGGAAATGTTTTTGTTTAAAGATTTATAAAACTTGGCTTTTTCTCAACAGCCGCCCATCAGTGTAACTACGTTGCTTTCCTCTCCCTGGTGCAGGAGTTGGTGACTAAGTACTCTCAGCAAATGGTCAAAGGAATGTTACAGCTGCTTTCAAATTGTCCGGCGGAGACCGCGCACCTCCGGAAGGAGCTGCTGATCGCCGCCAAGCACATCCTCACCACAGAGCTGAGAAACCGTACGTCCGCCCGGCCTCTGCCTGCCTGCTTGCGAGCGAGCGAGGGCTGGGCCGTCAGCCTGCCCAGGGATTCTGGCTCCCTTGATCTTTGCCTGGTTTATTGCTGCTCTGGCTGTTTTCTCTCCTGGGTCTGTGTCTGCCTTCTTCCCTCCCCTCTTTCCCTCTCCCCCTCGTTCCTCTCTCTGACTGCCTCTCTGTTTCACCAGCCACCAGGGTTCTTGCTCTATCTCGTCAACAGTTTCATAATTAATGTGACAATCTCCTTAGCCCAGTACCGTCTGAGTAGCTCTCAGTATGTGTCTACCTTCTGACTGCCTATCTTTTGACTCTGCAAATAGCCATTTGCTTTTTCTGACTCAGAGCCAGCGAGCTTTAAAAGGTGAGAGGAAGACTGTTTTCTTTCTCCATGCTGTGAAACGATGAACAGTTTACATGGAATGTCTTAAAATCTTTGCTGAAGTGACCAAGTCGTGTCTCGAGTGACTGACTTTCGGTTTTCCTGCCAACTGAGTAATAACGACCTTGGAGGTGGGGTAGGGAGCCGCACAGCGGAAGGTTTGTCCTTGCTGAAGTGCTGACAGATTAGAAATGTTTCTCGTGTGTGTTCGGTCACATCCGACCCAGCAGGCAGGGTGGGTCTTTCCCTGGCACTCTCGGGGCCGTGAAGCTTGGTTTCAGCCTTGTTAACTCTACAAAGAACAACAGGTTTCCGAGACACTACTCTCAAAAGTTAGGTTAGGTGTTAGACTGGTTGAATTCAGCTCTTAGAGGCTGCTGCTTTTTTTCCTTCCAAACAAGATTTCGGATATTTATTTTGAAGCACATTGTTAGTTTACATAGAGAAGTATCCTTCTTTCTCCATGACGACCAACCTTAAGATCTTTAAGAAGGACAATTTCAGGGCAGTGGATAAATGGGCATTTAGGGACTACCACCCCCTTGGGTGGTTGGTTCCAGCTTTCAAGGACCCTGGACTGACCTGAGTGAAGCACTGGGGCAGGTTCCCCACCAAGGACACGAGGCGCATGGTTTATCTCTGACACTCATGTGTGTGAGGCGCGTGGCCCAGCAAAGCCAGCATCTCAGACTGAAGCACCGTGCGTGCCCTCCTCCTCCCCCCGCTTTCCCAAAGCTGAGTGGCTCGTTGGTGCAGAGCAGCTCCCGGGAAAGTACTGTTAAGGGACTTGCTGGCCACCTGGCTTGTTTGGTGATGGAGGCAATGGATGTTTGTGTTCCAGAGTTCATTCCTTGCATGGACAAGCTGTTTGATGAATCCATTCTGATTGGCTCAGGATACACCGCTCGGGAGACTCTCAGGTATGATGGTAAAGCCAGCGCTGCCGCCGGGGATCCGGCACTGTGTCAGCAGCGTCTCCACGAGCGTGGGCTGTGGGCCTCTCCTCTCCCGTTGGGTTGAGAATTGCAGGAAGTTTCAGAAACGCCTTGGTTTGCCTTATGTGCCTAGGCTCAATCAGAGTCGCTGTCTTGATATACACTGTAGGTAGAACTGTTTCACTAGCGGTAAGTGTTTTTGTTTTGTAGGTAGGAAATATGTCACATAACCTGTAAGTTACCAGTTGACAGGCTGTTTGTATTTGAGCAGCAGAGCCCATTCAGGGCAGGGCCCAGCTGTAGGTGGTTCTGCCCAGGTTAACCAGGTGTGATGGTATCAACCTGGAAGGGCATTTATGTGCATGAAGGTGACCGTCTTTTTCAACTTCGAAAGTAAAGATTTAAGCAGTAAGACAAGCGTGGAGCCTTTTAATCCTATAGCTGGGAGGAGGTAGTGGGGAATCCAAGACCGTGTGTAGTGTGCCCAGACCAGCCGTCCTGCCGCTGGGGTCCCTGGGGGCGGTGGAGGTGGAGGCCCGCAGATCTGGCCAGGAGACACTGAGATGTGCTAGTGGAGGTCTCTGCCCGCAGGCCCCTCGCCTACAGCACGCTGGCCGACCTCGTGCACCACGTCCGCCAGCACCTGCCCCTCAGCGACCTCTCCCTCGCCGTCCAGCTGTTCGCTAAGAACATCGACGACGAGTCCCTGCCCAGCAGCATCCAGACCATGTCCTGCAAGCTCCTGCTGAACCTGGTGGACTGCATTCGCTCCAAAAGCGAGCAGGAGAGTGGCAACGGGCGGGACGTGCTGATGCGGATGCTGGAGGTGCGGTGCCCCGCACCCCTGCCTGACACACGCTTTCACCCCCACCTGGTGCTGTGTGCTCACCTGAGCACTTTACCAGCGGTTCACAGGCCGCCTGGTTGTCAAGCTGGGGCCTGGGTGTTTAGACTCCCTGGGTGCAAGGCCCCGCTCCCTCATCAACTAGCCCAGGGTCCTGGGGCGAGATGCTGGATCCTCTCTGCTGGCCTGCTCGTCCCCTGCCCGGGACAGCCACGGGCTGCCTCCGAGGACTGTCAGGACTGAGGGAGGCAACCACGGGCGCGCTCAGCACTCTGCTGGCAGGCAGTCTGGAGTGGTGTTTACTGCGACGCTGTGTAGCCCAGCGCTCCCTTGTCCATGAATGTCTCTAGGGAGGTGTCCGGTGCCGGGGCAGGGGTGGGCTGTGTGGATCATGGAGCAGTCCCAGGGCATTGGGCCGGTCACCCCCCGCTTCTCCCCCGGGGAAGTTCCTCTAGTAACTCGAGAGGGAAAACAGCGATTCCAGCAGGTGGCTTCAGAGAGTGTGTTCTGTCCTCTGGACTGGTGCTGGGCCTGGTGAAGAGTGACTTGGGTCTGCCTCCCACTTTCCCTTCCTGACAGGTGTTTGTTCTCAAGTTCCACACCATCGCGCGGTACCAGCTCTCTGCCATCTTTAAGAAGTGCAAGCCTCAGTCTGAGCTCGGGGCTGTGGAGGCGGCCCTGCCCGGCGTGCCCGCAGCCCCCGCAGCCCCAGGCCCGGCCCCTTCCCCAGCCCCGGTCCCCGCCCCTGCCCCACCGCCACCCCCGCCACCCACCCCTGCCACGCCCGTGACCCCGGCCCCTGTGCCGCCCTTTGAGAAGCAAGGCGAGAAGGACAAGGAGGACAAGCAGACGTTCCAGGTTACGGACTGCCGGAGCCTGGTCAAAACCCTGGTCTGCGGCGTCAAGACCATCACGTGGGGCATAACGTCGTGTAAAGCTCCTGGTGGTAATCCCGCTCCTGAGTCGCTTAGACCGTGCTCTTCCCAGAGTGGGTGTTGCTCCCAGTAACTTATTGTGCCCTCTCTCTTCCAGAAGCTCAGTTCATTCCCAACAAGCAGTTACAGCCCAAAGAGACTCAGATTTACATCAAGCTTGTCAAGTACGCAATGCAGGCTTTAGATATTTATCAGGTAAAGCAGTGCCCTCAGGCCAGGTTCCTGTTAGAATTATGGTGCTAGTGACTAGGAAGGGGTCTCACAAGTCTGTTACCGTTCGGGTGGTCTGCAGTATCGATGTTCCCGGACTGAGTTTGTTCTGTAGCACAGGGTTGTGTCGATGGTGAGGATTCTCATGTTGGTGGATTTTGAGAGGCAGATGGTATAAGGGGAATGCAGTAGAAATGAGATTTAATTTTACTGAATTTGTTACTGCTAAGAGAGGTTTTGGGGTGTTTTGTTTTTTTTTTTTTTTTTTGCAAATTTTATATGAGAATAAAGACTTTAGAAGATAGGCGTGGGCAGTAGACATTTGATTTCTAATTCTCTTACGTGCGCCCTGCTGGTCTGGTGATGTAATGGAATACATTCATAGACTCGGTCTTGATTCCCGTGTGGTTTTCCCCCTGTGCAAGGTTCAGATAGCAGGAAATGGACAGACATACATCCGAGTAGCAAACTGCCAAACCGTGAGGATGAAGGAAGAGAAGGAGGTGCTGGAGCACTTTGCTGGTGTCTTCACAATGATGAACCCGCTGACATTTAAAGAAATCTTTCAAACTACAGTCCCTTACATGGTGGAAAGAATCTCAAAAAATTATGCTCTTCAGGTATGACACTCCTTTCTTACGTTCTTTCAACATGTGTCGAATACTTGGTATTCCTTTTATTTCTAAGTAACGTGCCTGAGGATAGTGATTGTAGAGCAAAATTTATAGAGAACTGTTCATTTCAGTCGCTCAGTTGTGTCCGATTCTTTGAGACTCCATGGACTGCAGCACACAAAGCTTCCCTACCCCTCACCAGCTCCCCGAGCTTGTGCAAACACATGTCCATTGAATCAGTGATGCCATCCAACCGACTCATCCTCTGTCATCCCCGTCTCCTCCTGCCTTCAATCTTTCCCAGCATCAGGGTCTTTTCCAATGAGTCCGTTCTTGTCGTCAGGTGGTCAAAGTATTGGAGTTTCAGCATCAGTCCTTCAATGAATATTCAGGGCTGATTTCTTTAGGATTGACTGGTTTGATCTCCTTGCAATCCAAGGAACTCTCAAGAGTCTTCTCCAACACAGTTTAAAAGCATCAGTTCTTCGGCGCTCATCTTTATGGTCCATAAAGAGAACTGTTAGGCCATAGTAAGAAAAAAAAAAGCGTTTTCAAAAGCTCAGGGTATTTTGGACCAGTTCCTTTCATAGTAGAAATTGTGTGTGTTAGACGTAGGCTCTTGGTACTTGACAGTAAGGATGAAATGACAGATTTGAGTTCTTAAACTGAACTGTTCCAGCAACACTCAATGAATCGATTTTGATTTTTTTTTTTTTTTTTTTTTACTTTTGGTGGATAATTCCTGTCTGGGAGTGTCTGATACAGATTTGATTTTGTGATTTTGAAACGTTGATTGCTTTTTCTTGGAGCCGCTTCGTGGACGGGGTGATGTCTGTCACGTGTGTCTCTCGTTCTGACAGATTGTCGCCAATTCCTTTCTGGCAAACCCTACTACCTCTGCTCTGTTCGCTACGATCCTGGTGGAGTACCTCCTGGACCGCCTGCCGGAGATGGGCTCCAACGTTGAGCTCTCCAACCTGTATCTCAAGCTGTTCAAGTTGGTCTTCGGCTCTGTCTCCCTCTTCGCCGCTGAAAACGAACAAATGCTGAAGGTAGAGTCAGGCCCAGCCTGCGCGTTGTGTTGGGGTCTTTTTGTCCTTGTTGTTTCTCAATACTTTTCATCTGGAGCAGAAACCGGAGTGGCTCTTTATGTTTTCAAACACAATAATATTAAATGAATAAATGTTTACAGCCAGTTGGAGCCAAGTGTGGAAAACACTGCAGTTTTAAAGCAGAGCTGCCCCTGGTTGCCTGCTGACCCAGGGTGGACACGCGAGCACTTTTCACTCACAGGGCTTGTCAGTGGTCTTGGCACCACTGATTCTTCATTTTTGAAGTCATTTCTTACATGAACCACACAAGTAGGGTAGGAGCACATCATGTTCTTTTAAAAAAAAAAATCGGGTGACACCAAAGAATAGAAAAGGAAGGAACATCTGACCTCTCAGACCCGACGAGAGGCGGTTGGCTGTTGAGCAGTTCCCGTCACATCCCCTTCTCTCCCGGGGCGCCGTGTCTGTGTTGTACCTTCGTGCGTTCGGCGCCCAGACGCCCCATCTCAGGCCTGTTTGCGCATCCCCTCTGAATCGAGGGCTGCAGCCGGCTTGTGTCCCCATGTTAAGGCCGTCCAGGAGGGGTGTGTTTCCTGACGCGCTCCTCCGCGCGGCTGATCCCGTGCGTGTAGTGGTGTCTCATCGGTTACTTGATTCCAGCAAATGGCAGAAGCCTGTGCGTGCTTACGGCAGCCACTGAAGGCAGCGCGTGGAACAGAAAACCTTACCAAAATTCTCTTCTACTGACCGCAGGATATTTTAGTTTCTGCAGAAGGCTGAGTATTATCTGTTCTGTCTGAAGAGAGATGTTTTCCTGTAGGGAGAAGGTTTGAGAGTGTAAAGGAGATCCATTTTCTTCTGAAGTAAGTGTGACATAAAGCACCAGTAGTTTGTGCTTGTGTGAGACAATTTCCTCCGCTTCTTTAGTTACATAGTAATCAGTTACCAACAACCTTGATGTTACTTTTGAGTTAGTATAAAAAGACAGACGTTCAGGAAGATGTAAGATATTTGTGTTCTTTGTTCACATAATTTAATATCTTCAAATAATTCAACTTTTGCCAACCTTGGAGACAACTGTATAAACCAGCAACCAACAAACAAGAGAATAAAACCTAACAGACAAGTCTAATGATGAGGCGTCTGAATATTGTTCGAGAGATGTTCAAAGAATAATTTGATAGGATGCTTTGTCTTGAGACTAATAGGGATGATTTATCTATAAAAGAAATGCCATATACAGTTACAAATGGCTATGCTGATAGTTTGCAGTTCACTTTAAATGCGCCTGCAGAAAAACTCACATCAAACTTAACTTGTCGCGTGTTAAGACCAGGATTTGAAGTACAAAATAAAAAGCTAACCTGTTTTAAGCTATTCATTAAACTTGCAGTTAATGCTTTTTTGAAGTAAATAAATACGAACAGATTTTTTGATCGCGTCTTCTAAAACGTTCCCGTCGTGAACGTCTTCTGAGGCTCTTCCCAACTTGGCATGTGTAGTGTGTGATTGGTAGTGAAGTTTCCGTGCCTTTGGGTTGCTTTTTGTATTTCCACAGTTACTAGGAGACCGGCTTCTTTCGTCTCGTTTGATTATTTATTCTTAGAAAGGGGAGGGACTGTTCACAAGAACTGTGGAGCCAACAGGCCCTTCAGGTCCTGCTGCAAAGTGTCTGTGCAGCATCGCTTACCTACGTATTGGTGGTAAGATAGGAACCTAGTAAATGCTTCTTTCACAGTCAAACTGGGTGGAAGGCTACCTGTATTTTAAGAGAAATTAATTCGAGTCAAATAAAAGTTGGAAAGGTTCTGTGTGGTTTTTCTTCTTGGAAAATTCATCCAGAGGACTGTCCCTTCCTCCCTCTGCAGTGAGCCCTCCTCCCTCGGGAGCCTGTTAACCTGCGTTTTCTCCGTCCCACAGCCTCACCTGCACAAGATTGTCAACAGCTCGATGGAGCTCGCCCAGACGGCCAAAGAGCCCTACAACTACTTCCTGCTGCTGCGGGCCTTGTTCCGCTCCATTGGGGGCGGGAGCCATGATCTCCTGTATCAGGAATTCCTGCCTCTCCTGCCCAACCTCCTGCAAGGTCAGAGCAGTGATCTCGGTCACCATTGAGTCTTGTGTGCATGCGTGGGTTTTGTCTGACCTTGTTTGCTGAGGTTCCTCCTCTGCACCCGGTCATGGTGAGGGGACGTGTGTGCGTGTGTGTCTGTCCCTGTATCTTGAGCTTTAAAGGGGTGGGTGCGTCTCCCTGCTCAAAACTGACTGGGAATGGGAAGGTCTTCATTGACCCCAGTTGAAACGTTTTTGTAGCATTTGTGAAGCAGTTTTAGAGACTAGTAAGGTCAGGGATCTCTAGACTGAAAGAGAACAAGAAGGCAAAAAGACAAGTGATAAAGCTGATATAAGCCCTATATGTAATATATAAAAATATGTGAAAGTATGTGTTTTTATTTAGTTGCTAAGGTGCGTAGGCAGGATTCTTTCACTCCTGTGCATTAGGAATGCTTTCAAGGCTTACAGCCAAAGAGCATCTTGAGTCCAGTAAATGTTCACAGGTATGAACTGAGTGGACACACTGTCCTAGGAATTGTTTTTTTTTGTTTGTTTGGAAAGGGTGAGCTCTTGGCAGGGGATTGAATCTTCTGTATTTTCTTTATAAATTTTTCTGAGAAGCCATTTATAGCATAATGTGCCCAGAAGGTACCTGGGGAATCCTTGAGCATGTTGAAGGCAGTGTTGGTCGCTCAGTCGTGTCTGACCTTGTGTGACCCCACGGGATGTAGCCCACCAGGCTCTTCTGTCCTTGGGACTCTCCAGGCGAGAGTACTGGAATGGGTTGCCATGGCCTCCTTCATGTTGAGGGTAACGTGGCCCTAAGTCCCCCGGCAGCTGCTTCAGGAGGCCCGCAGGCCGGCCGTGTTGTCTGTCTTTGACCCTGACTCCAGGCCTCCCCGGCCTGTGCCCTCTGCTCTGATCGGTCCCACGGCCCCGCCTGCAGTCTGCCCGGCCTCCCTTCTCTGCCCACCTATTTTGTTCAAGCACATCCCCTGCTGGGAGCCGGGCCTGGCCCCTCTCCTTGTCTCCCTTCTCCGGGTTCTGAGTCTGGTGCGACTGCTGTGTGTCGCCCTGGCCCGTGGTCCCTCTTCAGAGTCTGCTGCCTGGGACGCGCCTTGTTTGGGTGGTGCTGTTCCTGCTTTTCTCTTCTCAGCTCCCTCTCAGGTTCTGTGGGCAGGTCCACATCTGACATTTTTCAGGAGTGGGGCTCGATAAATACTCGGTTACCTTCGTGAAGAGTGTATGGGGCCATGAGTTTGTAAGAAGGAAGCTCCTCTCATTTACAAAATCGAGTGGATTTTTTTTTTTTTTTTAAGTTTATTTTAAAGCATAAACACAGCCATGGTTTACTGGAAACCTGAAATGACATGCAAGCTTGTAAGCCTCAGACTTGAGATGAATACGTCATGTTGGAGTCTGTTTCGTTCTAGATTGGGCTTATTCACTGGAGAACATGATGTTAAATACCTTGTGTAGCATTAATTCAGAGAAGGCCATGGCACCCCACTCCAGTACTCTTGCCTGGAAAATCCCATGGAGGGAGGAGCCTAGTAGGCTGCAGTCCACGGGGTCACTAAGAGTCAGACATGACTGAGCGACTTCACTTTCACTTTTCACTTAGATGCACTGGAGAAGGAAATGGCAACCCACTCCAGTGTTCTTGCCTGGAGAATCCCAGGGACGGGGAAGCCTGGTGGGCTGCAGTCCATGGGGTCGCACAGAGTCGGACACTACTGCAGCGACTTAGCAGCAGCAGCATTAATTAGTCCTTAACGTGAGTTCAGTCCACATTAAATAATACTCATCACAACCTAAACTGATCACATGCAGCCTGCTGTTGTCATGCAGCTTGCTGT
Source organism: Tragelaphus eurycerus (assembly GCA_935064755.1). Lineage (NCBI taxonomy): Eukaryota > Metazoa > Chordata > Mammalia > Artiodactyla > Bovidae > Tragelaphus > Tragelaphus eurycerus. The sequence continues at coordinate 5,156,472 of CAKXYN010000108.1, forward strand.
TGTCTTACGGTAGACGGAAGAGGCCTCGGGTGCAGTTACAGGATGGGTGCAGCAAACGTAACTCTAAGGCGTAATTCTGTCTTGAGGCGGATGTTTACAGAAAGAGTGGCCGGTTATTTTCTGCGTTACCTGGGTGCACCTGGGCGGTACCGTCCCCCACAGACAGGGCTCAACGTGCTGACGTCCCCACGCAGGGCTCAACATGCTGCAGAGCGGCCTGCACAAGCAGCATATGAAGGACCTGTTCGTGGAGCTGTGTCTCACGGTGCCCGTGCGGCTGAGCTCGCTCCTGCCCTACCTGCCCATGCTCATGGACCCCCTGGTGTCGGCGCTCAACGGCTCTCAGACGTTGGTCAGCCAAGGCCTGCGGACGCTGGAGCTGTGCGTGGACAACCTGCAGCCCGACTTCCTGTATGACCACATCCAGCCCGTGCGCGCCGAGCTCATGCAGGTGAGTGCGCGTCCCTGTGCCGCTGGCAGAGGGCGCCGCGGGCCCCGGGACCCACGTCCTTCCCGGGGTTAGGGTTAGGGTCCGTTTCAGAGGCAAGCTCGCCGCGCTGGGCTCGCGCTCAGCTGCGCTACCGATGGAGCCTTCGCCTGGCTGAGTGAGGCTTCTGGCCTACGAAGTGATGTGGAGAAACACCACGAGGGTCGAGCAGATACTTGTTTTGCAGCGTCGCTCCCCTTTCGGAGGGCTCTCACAGTGTCGCGTTCTCATGAGGTTGATGGCTTGGGAAGGCAGGCGTTAACCTGGCTACCGCTGTTTCCAGAGAGATGCGCTCTCTTTCTGGGGGTTCCCGAGTTACACAGTGCAGAGGTGCACCCTTGGTAGAGAGAGAGAGCTGTCTGGCCGCCCCCGGAGGAAACAGAAGAAAGGCGGGTGTGAACCCATTTTACGTCTCATGGTCGTTAGAGCTCTGTGTCAGGTGTGGGGTTGTCCCCTTGTGTTTTGCTGATGGTGACGATTTGTATTGTGGTTGGCGAATGTTAGAGGTCAGGGCTGACTTGTTGCTTGCTCACGCACCCCTTTAGCAGAGTGTTTGGCCCCAGGTCGGGGTCTGAGTGCCAGCTTCTGTGATGGGCATGTAGTCACTCCTGAGATGCAGGATGTCTAGACAGTGGACATGAGACAGTGACCTGCACTCACGTCTCAGGCTCCATCTAGAAAGGAGAAGATGGCCGAGAGGCTGGATGGGAGCCGCCAAGGCCAGTCATGTGGAGGCCTGGCCAGAGAGCAGGACTGTTGGTTCTGGAAGGCCGACCGTGGACCCGACCCGAGCCTGGGTGAGCACCGCGTGGGGAGAGGAGGCAGGGCTGGGCTCGGAGCCTTCTGCCCTTCAGTGAGCTGGACAGGCCGAGGGAGAGACCGCTCAGGGCCCCTGCTTGCTTCCCGCCTGCTGGACTGCTGGCAGAGGCCCGTCAGCCCACCGAGTCCCTATGCAAGGGTGGGAGACTGGACCCCCGTTCCCAGGCCGCCTCCTCCCAGGGAGGCGAGCAGACGCCCCTCTCCCGCAGTGCTCGGGCTTCAGATGGCCGACAGGAACATAAGAGAAACTGGGATTTTGCTTAGAGGAGTTCAAGGATTTTATATTGATGATTGCTAGACACTAATACCTGGCCTTGTTACAGAGGATGTGTCAGAAAATAGATTTAAATAGTGAGCTGTGGCCGTTTTCAGGATTTATGAAGGTGTCAGTGAAAAAGTTGGGAAAATGGCAGAGTTTTTTGAAACAGTCAAGGGCCTCTCTGTTCTTTGTATTAACTGTGAGTACGAGGTACCCAGTAACTCGTTTCTCTTACAATGCCGGTCCCTTTACAATCCCAGTGTTCCTGCTTCACCATCCTTTCTGATTTGAAATGTAGAAGAAAATTTGTGTATCATGTTTATAAGTTATAAACCCTAATAGCAGTAAAAACCTGAGGACATGCCATCTAATCCAGGGTCAAGGGCTTTACCGGCAGACGTGTTTTCCCGGCTACTCCCCCAGGCCGTGTGCGTATCCATCCAAGCAGTGTGTGGTTCTGTTCTCTTGCCTTTGAGCTCTACGCTGTTGACGGCTCGCTACCATTTGTGTTTCAGGAGCATAGAAGAACATTTACGTGTGTGTTCTGTAAAGGCATTCAGCTTCTCGGAAGGACACACACACAGGACTAACACCGGTCCTGCAGGCAGAGAGCTGTGTCTGGGGGCTGAGGGGAGGGGCGTCTTCGCCGCGCCGTCCCCAGAGCTCTTGAGTGGGGCGGGGGCCGTGGGCGCCCGGAGGCTGACAGGCGGGGCGGGGCCGTGGGCGTGGGCTCGGAGGCTGACAGGCGCACTGGCTTGCAGGCCCTGTGGCGCACCCTGCGCAACCCCGCGGACAGCATCTCGCACGTGGCCTACCGCGTCCTTGGGAAGTTCGGCGGCAGCAACAGGAAGATGCTCAAGGAGTCCCAGAAGCTGCTTTATGTCGTGACCGAAGTTCAGGGCCCCAGCGTCACCGTGGAGTTTTCTGACTGTAAAGCGTCCCTTCAGCTCCCGATGGAGAAGGTAACTGCGCCCATCTCTGGGAGCATCTTAGAAAAAGAGACTGCAGGTTCCCCTTTAAGACATTTAATTTCTGTTCAGAAACATGCAGATAGAACCAGTCCCTTTGGGGTGCGAGTTTCTTAACCCAAAGAGCAACAAGGCTTGCTGGGGCCCAGCTTGGCTGGCAAGGGTTTCCATGACTCCAGGAGGCCCGTGGGGGGCGTTGCCCGCGAGGACCTGCGCCCTGGGCAAGGCCATCCTTCCAGACGGGTGGGGGGTGCCCCACACGCCTCACCCTTGCCCTTTGTCCGCTCTGATGCCCAGCGGGCGTCTCATCAAGGGTGATGTAGGACCAGGCTGACCGTGTCCCTTTCTCGCCGCCCGCTCCTACTTTACTCCCGGGCTCCCTCCACGGGCGGCTTTGTCAAAACCAGCAGACGATCCCAGCGTATTGCATCCCTCAGCTGCTTCTGCCTGAGCCTTACTGAGATCTGGCCCCCTCACCTCACTGACCGCTCTGGGCCTCCCACACTCAAGGTCGTACTTACTACTGTCCGTGTGGTCGCGTCCGTCTTTCCCCTTTTTATTATAGAACCCGCCTTCGCCGCCTGCATTGCTGCTTTTGATACCTCATCGTTTCAGGCTACTTTACCCAGAGCATTCTGGGGAAGGATTTTGCCACCCTTTGGCGTGTGTCCGCGTGACGGCCGCTTCAGTGAGCCGCTCGCCGGCTGGGCGCTGAGCCCCCTGCAGGCCTGGGCCTGGCCGTGCCCTGTGGCCGGGACCACTCAGCCCTGCCTGCGTGCGGGCTCGCCTCGCCCTGTCCTGTGTACTAGAGCTCCGCTGTCCGTGTGGGAAGTGGACACAGCAGGAGTGCCTGTGATTTCTTCTTTGAGCCAGACATTGCTGACCGCTTGTGAGGAAGGGTGCCCTCTGGGTCGCATCTCCCTGGAGCTGTTTCTGGGGTATTCTCTGTCCCCCTGTCCCCCACCCAGCCTCTCCCCCGACCTTCTCAAGCACACGCATTGTCGCCCCCTCCCCCAGCCCCGCCCACAGACATATTGCCCTTTTTAATCTCAGCTCCTCATCGCAGTCCTTATCGAAGTGCTTGTCAAATAAACACTAGTTTCCTTGTGAGGAAATACAACTACAATTCTGCCTTCACCTTGAAAATGACCGTAGTGACCGTTCTGTGAATCCAGCCAGTTCGCACGTCTTAGGTAGTTTCCTTAAGTTAGGATTCTGTTTGCTTTAGCCCTGTCAGTGCCAGGTTGGCATCAGAATGCAAACTGTGACTTTCACTTGACCTCTGCATAGACTGAGCAGAGCAAGAAGACCCCTTTAGAAGTAGTTTTTCCCCCAAGCAGCGAAAGCAGGGAAGAAACCACATAGTGAAGACACGCCTCCCTGGTCCTTCCAGGGATCCCATGCTGCTCCTGGGATCCTTCACAGAGGGTGGCACCTGGGGCCCTGGCAGGAGCCGGCAGGGAAGGGCCAGGCCTAGTGCCGCGGGTTTGCATGACATGAGTTGCTTTTGGCACACCTTTCGGCATACCGAAGACAGTCCTTTCTTGGGTAGGGAGGGAATGGTGATCGGCTTGGAGGTTATGTTGCTCCTCTAAGATAACACAGTTCCCCCTCCAGTCTCTGCAGAGAGGGGTGAGGTAGGGAGAGGTCAGCCTGCGTCTGGAGGACACGGGCCCCAGCCCGTGGGGAGGAGCCCATCAGCCCCTCCCTGGCTCCTCACACTGCGTCTGGAGGAGACTTCAGTACAGATTGAGTGAAGTCGCTTAGTCGTGTCCGACTCTTTGTGACCCCGTGGACTGTAGCCTACCAGGCTCCTCTGTCCATGGGATTCTCCAGGCAAGAAAACTGGAGTGGGTTGCCTTTTCCTTCTCCAGGGGATCTTCCTGAGCCAGGGATCGAACCCTGGTCTCCCGCATTGCAGGCAGACGCTTTAACCTCTGAGCCACCAGGGAAGCCCAGTACAGATTAGGCCTTTGATTTCTAGGTGTGTAAGTACTCTTAACATTAGCACCTGCGCTGTTGAAGACTTGTGTCTTTGTGTGTGATCCTGCCTTCCCTGCCTAACCTGAAGGGTAGGATAAGATGTGTGAAGCTGTGTAGGTTTTCTGAAAAAAATGAAGTAAACCCTTTTTGAAGAAATTAGTTAAACCTTAGGAAAGTCATCTCAGTTTTGAGCTGAGACGATTCAGGTTCTAGTTTAATCCAGCAAATCTGCCACGGGAGTCCTGAGCTCACTTAATTTCTGGAATTTCCCCTCGGCCATTTAAGCACAAAATCAGTAAACCCGGCTTCATATTTCAGTTTTGAGCCGCATCCATTGCCGCCTCTGGATGCTTCATTTGGTGAAACCTGCTCGCCTGTCTGCAGACCCACTGCTGTCTGTGCGGGTAGACGTGCTTCTGGGTGCTGCTCGTGCCTCCAGCAAAGGCTTTTCAGAATCACAATTTCAGCACAAACCCAGTTGCCGTGCCTTTTCACCACAGGCCATTGAAACGGCGCTAGACTGCCTGAAGAGCGCCAACACCGAGCCCTACTACCGGAGGCAGGCGTGGGAAGTGATCAAGTGCTTCCTGGTGGCGATGATGAGCCTGGAGGACAACAAGCACGCGCTCTACCAGCTCCTGGCCCACCCCAAGTATGCTGTGCGCGGGGACGGGGCGTGGGCCTTGTTGGAGAGCATTGGCGGGGGGGGTGCCTCCCAGATCTCTGTGTCGGAAGTGTGTTCCGTCAGGTCAGGAAAAAGGACATGCTGTCTGCCCAGCCCTGCCTCTCTTTTAGAGAAAATGGAAAGAACTTGGGTGCTTGAGGGTTAGTCTCTCTCAGCCCTTGAGTGTGCTGCCGTCCTGTGGTGTCCCTCTGAGTCGCTGGCCCGTGCTCACATTAGGGGACAGAACGTTTGGTGTCTCCTGACCCGCTGGCTGAAGACATGCATTGTGAAACTTGTCACGTTAGATTCCACATGTTGCTGAAATTAAAGCAGGGAAGTCACTCAGGCCCGTGCAGCTGCACATAGGTCCCTTATGGTAGGATCTTCAGTTCTGGACTCGAGTGTGGTGACAGCGAAGTTAATTGTTGTTGCACAGCTTCACGGAAAAGACCATCCCCAACGTCATCATATCACATCGCTACAAAGCGCAGGACACCCCAGCCCGGAAGACGTTCGAGCAGGCCCTGACCGGGGCGTTCATGTCCGCGGTCATTAAAGATCTGCGGCCCAGCGCCCTGCCCTTCGTGGCCAGCTTGATCCGCCACTACACGATGGTGGCAGTCGCCCAGCAGTGCGGTGAGTGACCCCAGACGGGCCGGGTTGAGGTCTTCAGGGTCGTCGTGTGTCACAGAAGCCGGGTTTGGCTGATGTTTGCTGGCTGTCCACTCGTTCCACTGACACAGAGTTGGTGTTTCAGCAGTAGGTGCTGTATTCACCTGAAAATTGTCACCTGGTTTTACATATAAACTATGAACACGGTGGGTTTAACGTTTCGGCCCTTTGTTTTTCGTTTCGGGGGCTGAGTACTTTTGGACCCTCTGAGTGTAGAGCAGTGACTGTGTGTGGTCCTGCCGCCTGCTGGTCCCCTGTCCCCGGTGCTGTTGGCCGGGCCCAGCCCCCATCACCTCTCGCCCCAGTCCCCCGGCTCCTCAGTCTGCTCCTGGACCCTCATCCGTGCCTTTTCCCTGCCTGGCCGCTCCTCCCCTCTGCTCCAGGCCTTCCCGGCTCTGGGTGCCGAAGGACCTATTCTGTTAGTGTTTCCGATCCGTTGCAGACGGGTGGTTTTGTAAGAGATGGTGAAGATGTCACGGCACCACCCGCTGCTGTTCCTGAACTCAGCTGCTCCCAGACCGGCGCTGGTCGTGGGCATGACCTCTTGAGTAGCACTTTGTGTCCTTGAAACCTCTCGCCCTGGTCGACAAGTAGTTTTCTCCCAACACTGCAGAACACAGAACTCCCCCCTTGTTTAGAGTCTTCCTGTCCGAACAGTCAGCGCCATACAGTTGAACACTTAGCTTGTCTCCCAGTGTTTCCGGCAGACCTCTCACGTCTCAGTCACCCCCACCTCGCCTCAGGCCGTGCCTGCCTGGCGTGAGTTGTTGCTTGCTGCCAGCCCCTCCTGCGCGGGTTGGGTTTCAAAGCTGGGTGCTCTTGCTCTCTCCTCTGTGTGTTAGGAGTGTCCAAAGCGTAACCCATAGTCACCCCCACGTTGTGCCTCGTGGCCTGGTTAATGAGCTTTTTCAACGAAGAGACCTGATTACAGTTCTCCCTTTAAACAAGTCTGTCTTTGAGCTGTGATTGAGAAAATCTGAAAGTTAACACTGTGTGATGGAATCAGTTACGTTATACCTACTTAGTTTGTAAATAATTGCGGTTTAACAGAAGTTGGTCAGGTACCAGGGTTGGCTTTTATTAAATTCCTAATCTCCAGGGAGACGGGGACGAGTGCGTCTGTGGCGCTAAGCCCGGCCTCCCCGCCTGCTGCCCGCCTCTCCTCCCAGGTCCCTTCCTGCTCCCTTGCTACCAGGTGGGCAGCCAGCCCAGCACCGCCATGTTCCACAGCGAGGAGAATGGCTCCAAGGGGATGGACCCCCTGGTCCTCATTGACGCCATCGCCATCTGCATGGCGTATGAGGAGAAGGAGCTCTGCAAGATTGGGGAGGTGGCCCTCGCCGTCATCTTCGACGTGGCAAGCATCATCCTGGGCTCGAAGGAGCGGGTGAGCAGTGTGGTCTGGGTGGGGCTGTGTGCCTGCGGGCAGCCGCTCTCCGAGGCTCGGGACCTGGGGGCACAGCGAGCCGTGCGCGTCTCTTCCAGGCGTGCCAGCTGCCCCTCTTCTCCTACATCGTGGAGCGCCTGTGCGCGTGCTGCTACGAGCAGGCCTGGTACGCGAAGCTGGGCGGCGTGGTGTCTATCAAGTTCCTCATGGAGCGCCTGCCCCTCACCTGGGTGCTGCAGAACCAGCAGACCTTCCTCAAAGCGCTGCTCTTCGTCATGATGGACCTGACGGGCGAGGTAAGTGGGGAGGGTGCAGCGGGCCGGGGGCGGCCCCAGACCCAGCCACACAGGCGCAAGACGGTCATCGCCTGGGCAGCAGTGTCAGGCAGTTCTGCAAGCGTGCTCTCCGGGAAGCTTAGATCTCACTGCTACTGTTGTTCCGTCACTAAGTCGTGTCCGACTCTTTGTGACCCCCATGGACTGCGGCAGGCCAGGCCTCCCTGTCCTCGACTGTCTCGTGGAGTTTGCTCAGATTCACGTCCATTGAGTTGGTGTTGCTAACTAACCATCTCATCCTCTGATCTCGCTACCACATTGTAAATGAAGGGACAGCTCACAGCCCTCAGGTTCTCTTTCTCTGAGACTCTAAATACGGGTCAGTCTTGATAAATAGTCACTGGCCAAAGGACTTAACGCAGTGGTCCGTGAAGGGAAACTGCTTCTCAGTCCTGCCACAGACTAAACAGTACACGTGCCGCAGACGTTCCTGAGGGAGCCGTGTTCTTCATGAACCTTTGTGTGGATGTAACAAACAAGTAGGAGGTGGTGGGCATCGCCTGCTTAAATCTGTTTGGTAAACACAAGGATCAAGTCTGGATCCATATTTTCTTCCTGAATGACAAACAAGCGGTCTCTAAGCAGCAGGGTTAGCTACCGGAGTACCTTGAGGACAACAGGAAGCAGTCTCGATGCCTTAGCTGGTGTGTGAGGGGCGTGGCCCCCAGCAGCAGCGTGTGGGACGGGCGGGCAGGCGTGGGGTGGGCAGGCGTGGGCGCTCTGGTGCTGAGGGGTCCCTGGCCTGCAGGTTTCCAATGGCGCGGTCGCCATGGCCAAGACCACCCTGGAGCAGCTTCTGATGAGGTGCGCGACGCCCCTCAAGGATGAGGAGAGGGTGGAGGAGATTGTGGCGGCCCAGGAGAAGTCTTTCCACCACGTGACCCACGACCTGGTTCGGGAGGTCACATCCCCGAACTCCACCGTGAGGAAGCAGGCCATGCACTCACTGCAGGTGCTGGCCCAGGTCACCGGGAAGAGCGTGACCGTGATCATGGAGCCGCACAAGGAGGTGAGGCGCCGGACACCGGGCGGAACCCCTGCAGGCTTCTTCTCCTTCAGGTTTGAATGTTGATGACAACGGAATCTGGCGTTTTATGTGCAGTGAGCTAAGTGCTCTTACACATGCTTGTTCTGACCTCGGGTTTGCAGACGGCAACGTGCTTATGTTAACGTCTGTTTCAGTGACTGTCAAGGGTGGGGGCTGGTTTTTGGGCCTGGTGAGCACAGCCTGGTCTCATCTTTGTTTTGGTTTTCGCTGTTGTAAGAGCGGTTGCTCTGGACCCCAAGGAGTGGAATGCATCTGAGTGCATCTCTCCACGACCCGGCGTCAGCGCTTGAAGCAGCGCCTCCCTTTCCTGACTGAGGGCTGTCTGGGAGAACTTGATCTCAGTTATGGTTTTCAGGTTGCTCACTGGCTTAGGATCTTGCTCTCAGGTGTTTGCTTTTTAAGAGGCGGTGATCAGTGGTGCCTCCTGTGTCTCCCCCAGGTCCTCCAGGACATGGTCCCCCCGAAGAAGCACCTGCTGCGCCACCAGCCCGCCAACGCCCAGATCGGGCTGATGGAGGGGAACACATTCTGCACCACGCTGCAGCCCCGGCTCTTCACCATGGACCTCAACGTGGTGGAGCACAAAGTATTCTACACCGAGGTAGGGCTGGCCTGGGCGGGGTCACTGCGTGACAGGCAGCCGGTCTGCACAGAGGCGGGGGTGTGACCGCAGGGAGCCGGCTGTCGCCTGGGGCGGGGCAGGAGGCAGGTGTGTGGCTGAGGTGTCCAGTGAGGTGGGGGTTGCTGAGTCCTTGGAGCTCTGTTAGCCTTCACGGGGGGGTGGGGGGCCTTGCTCTTCAGGACCATGAAGTGCATTTCAGAGCCAAGACTGTACATCCTCCTCTATCACTCATGTCAGCAGGCTCTCCGTTTATTAAGTTTCTCAGACTTGAGTGTGCCATGCCCTGTGTAGACCTCACTTCACGTGAGCGCCCTTACCTGGCTCCGGCAGTACCACATGAAGCACAGAGCCTGAGCACTCTCTTCTGAAGGTGCCGGACCCGAGCCTTAGGGTTTGTTAGGTACCCGGAGCCCCAGCGCAGGCGAGCTGGAGAGCTTAGGCTGGATGCCAGGGTCCAGCCCCGGTGGATCCAGGGATTTCGAAGGGGAGACAGCATAGGCAATCAGGAAACAACAGCTTATTAAAATATTAATTAAAGATATAAAGAGTGATGAAAATGAAGATAGCTCAGCGAGGAGGAAATTCAGTGAGAACATTTTGTGGAGAGAGGAGGCTGAATAATTCAGCCAGAAGGTAAGAGAAAGAACGACATGGGGAGACCAAACTTCGGTGAACAAGGCCCCACACTTTACTTTTCAGAGTAGTTTTTATCCCTTAAGTTATGCATAGAGGATAATGGGGGAAGGGGTGGAGTCACGCAGGGACAGCAGTCCCTGAGCCAGGCTTTCAAACCTATCACACGCAAAAGTGTAGGTGAGTTACATCATCTTCTGGCCCAGAGGCCTGTTAACATTTTAAGGAACTTATTTTCTCTAAAGGTGATTATTCTAAAGTCAGGCGCCACCCTCCAAAAGCATTGGAGTTGCATTTCTATAGGGCAAAGGTGTGGTGGGTTGTAACAAGGAAAAGAATTAACTCAAGGGTCCAAGGTTACAAACATTAAAGCTACTACTTACATTTCAATACACTGCCAAGGACACAGTAGGTAAGGGATATGGAGATTTAGCAGCAAACATTGGCCCAACAAGTGAAAAACCCTTCACCAATACAATTTCTAATCAATCTTTTAACTGCTCAAAGGAATCTGTGTTTAGAAAGTTTAGAACATCTTATGCCTCTCACAGTTGGGAGGCTCTAAACAATCACATGTGGCCAGAAAAACCTACTCAGGCAGGCTAGAGGATTTCCAAAAGGAGTTTGTAGGCTGAAACACTGTCACACCCAGGAATTATTAACTGGAGCTGTAAGTTAGCTCTTTTTTCAGAGAAAGGTAGTGGGGGACAGCCCCCTGTAAAGTCAGAGGTGAGAACACAAAGCAGAAAGTAGGCAGACTCCGGCTTTTTGGGGGTAGATGCTCGAGAACCTCCAAGGGGCTCCTGAGGCTTGATCTTGCCCTTGCGTTATTGCCAAGCCTCCTTCCTCATGACCTTTGTTACGGGCAGAGCGCTAATCCAAACCGGCGCCCAACATCTGGAGCAACCGCAGTTGTGTTAGAGCCTGGCGTCTCATCACTGTGCTGCCCTGCTGGGCTCTTGTTTTGTGTGGTGGACGTGACTTGCCCCTTGACCCCAAGATAACAGGCCGTGGAGGATGGCGCTTTCCGCGTGTTCCCGCTGTCAGTATTACAGTGTGGCGTGGTACTAGACGGTGCTGAATAGGAACGCAACTACAGATGCAGGCAAACCAGAGGCATCAGCTTAGACTTGATAAAGGGCTGTGGATTATCCCAATTTGAAATGGTTTCAAGATGTGGCTTATTTTGGAGGCACTGTCAGACTAAACTGAGCCAGAAGGCATAAGGAAGCAAGTTCTTGCTTGTGCACACCAAGTCTGAATTTCCAGCTATGAAAAATTTGCCTCTTGATTCTTTAAGTCCTTTGTTTTTACTTGCACATGAGGTCATTGATCGTGCATTCTAGCTTTTATTTATTTATTTTTTTATACCTTGGTTATAGCCCTTATGTAAGTTGTCCAGGATGTCAGTAGAAGGGGAAAGTATAGAACACCATATATAGTATTTTAGGCAGTAGATATATAAATGTGTACTGGTTTGGTGAAATGTCTGGAAGACTAGCTGCTGGAGTATCTGCATTATAATCCATATATATATGCATATATATATTTGCAATAAAATACTTCCTTTTTATGCTTCTGTATGCTTGAAAAGAAAGAAAAGGTATTACTGCTCAAACACTTGAATTACAGTGTGTTTATTTCTTGGGCCTTGGCCCACGGCATTGGGAAACAGCTCTGAACAAGGCATTGTCCCCCCATTGTGGAATTTGCATTTAGATAGAGTGACCCTCTGCGTAAAGAAAAAGCATGATGATATCAGAGCCGATCAGAGTGCCAAAGAATTTATTTCACAGAGGTTGACTGAGTTTTGCCTTAGAATAAGGCAGCCCAGTGACATTTATACTTAAGTGCTTCAGGATTTGGGTTTGGTTTGTTAATCGTGTTGGTGTGGCTGATGGTCGTGTCCTGTTACTTGCAAGGTCTTCCCAGTGAGAGCAGCCCGAATTACCTCATTCCGTCTCTTGCAGCTCTTGAACTTGTGCGAGGCTGAAGATTCAGCTTTAACAAAGTTGCCCTGTTATAAAAGCCTTCCATCGCTTGTCCCTTTACGGATTGCAGCCTTAAGTAAGTTCACGTAAATCTGAAACAAGTTACCGGGCACAGAAGTGGAGGGGGACCGATGGCCTTTTTGTTGTCTGATTTTTCTGACTCTCTGTGGTCTCTAAGGGGGAATAAAAGAAAATTGTTGGTGTATTTATCAGGCTGCATAATGAGATGTCATTGGACTGTACAGATTGCTAGGATTTAAGTAATTATTCTACTCTCTAATAAACTGCATTTTATGTGTTATAAACTCTTTGTAGCTCTCTTATGGGAACTGAACATTTCTCTAAGGTGTATCTCTAATTTCCTGGTGTAAGAGTGATGTCACACCATTCACATCTTGCCATTTTCATCTGAATCAAAGTATTTAGATCTTTTTAGACTTTGCAATGATTTAGGAGCATTTGAGACTCCTGCTGTCTCCAGGCTTTCATTAAGAATGTCAGTCATCATTGTTTAGCACAGGAATTGTACATAATTTAGGAAAATACACTACTTGCCTTCATACTTAGAAACAGTCATTTCCTCATTTTTGATAAATACCCAGTGGTTAACTTTGTCTCTTGTTGACTTTTACACACTTAATGAAATATTGCCAGAATCCTCCTTGAATTAGAGGTAGAGGAGCTGAGAGGCAGAACTTGAGGGTGGAGCTGAAGACATGGCAGCCCAGCGTGACGGGGGACGCAGGGGTCTTCTCACCCCTCCTGTTGGGGCTCCTCTCCTTGGGGCACCCCTCACGCGTTTCACACGAGCTAGGACATTACTGCTTAAGTAAGCTGTAACATACAGGCTCAAGTTACGTCCTCTGTCCTGAGAATGTCTGCCTTTCAAAGCCTTTGACCCCCCTGCAGATTGGGGCGCAGATAGTGGGGGGACACTGAGCTGAGTGTCCATCTCCTTTGTCGCCAGAGCCCGTGGCCCCGCCCTCGGTGTTACTGCAGTGCGCATGCCCACGGCTCTGCCGTGCCTGCGACGACATGCTGGGGGCAGGGTGTCGTTGGGGACCCCTTCACCCGTGTCTTCACATTGTTTTTGTTGTCACCCCTCCATTTATCTGGACAGTAAGATTGATCGTGGGCTTTCTGGCAGGCTGTTACCTTGTTAGATAATAGTCACTCATGGATAATAGTGACCCTGTGAGTAGAAGGCCACGTGTTCTCTTGTCTTGCATTTAGCCGGGTTATTAGGAAAGAAGTTTAGTGACCCACGTATCTATTGGTTGGTAAAGCCTTTAGACGAGGATGTTGCTGTACGTTTTTCAGGTGAATGATGAAAATCGTGTTGATTTCTCTCCCTAAAGATGCGCTTGCGGCCTGCAATTATCTTCCTCAGTCCAGAGAGAAGATCATTGCTGCGCTCTTCAAAGCCCTGAATTCAACCAACAGCGAGCTCCAGGAGGCCGGAGAAGCCTGCATGAGAAAGGTGAGTGGGGCTGGGCGGGCGGGAGCTCCACGCTGAGCCCGTCCTGTTGACCTCGTCTGTATCTCGGGAGTCTGCCTGTTGTTCATCCCACCCGTGAGCGTAGTAGCATCTCTACCTATCTCATAGCCGTCCTGAACCCTTGAAAATGAAACAGGAATGCCCAGTCCTCCTCATTTCATCATAAACTTGTGCGATCCATTTGGTTAATACTGCATTTTCCTAAGCAAAGCAGAAACTTGCAGGTAGACTTGACTGTGACTTCTGATTAGTATGAGCTGTGCTCTGGCATCTTCCCCCTAACCTTTCTCTGTTAACAGTTTTTAGAAGGCGCCACCATAGAAGTAGACCAGATCCACACCCACATGCGCCCGCTCTTGATGATGCTGGGCGACTATCGGAGCCTGACGCTCAACGTCGTCAATCGTCTGACCTCGGTGACCAGGCTCTTCCCAAACTCCTTCAATGATAAATTTTGTGATCAGATGATGGTAAGCCAGACGTGTATGATGAACCTGAAAGGTTAAACTTTTTTAAAAAGTGAATTACACACTTAAATGACTTACAGCTCCGAAGGTGTGGAGGGTGTACTGTAAACAGCCTCCCTCTCATCCCCGCCCTCCAGCCTCCCAGCCCCTCTTCCGGGAGACAGCCAGCAGGAACAGTCTCCCCTGTGTCCTTCTAGAGGTGGTTCCCGTTTGTCATGGGACATACGTCTCTTCGATTGCTTTCCACAAAGGGAAGTGGGATCCATCCATCCTTCTTTCTTTTTATATTTACCGCCCCATCGTTCAGACGGGTGTGCGAAGTGCGTCTTCGTCCTTGTCTCACGGCCACATAGTGTTTCATGGCGGGGATGAGCCAGACTCAACCGCTTCTTTCCCTGCTGGTGACCGTCTTGATTATTCCCAGTCTTTGGCCTTTGTCGACAGTGATGCAGTGAAGAACTTGTAAGGGCTTTAGAAATCCTTTTGAGTTTTTACAGTTAGCAAGTAGCTATGCAAATAAAAGATCTGTTTGAAGAGTGTTTAAACCCGAGGAGTAAACAGATGAAGGAATTTCAGCTATTAACTTCATTTTGCATTCTGTAAATAAACATTTATAAATAATTTGTTAACTTTACGATTTTGCAGTACGTTACTGCAAAGATGCATGTTTTTATGCAGCTTCTAAGCTTCATATGCTGGTTTCTTCATGTCTGTAGATACCAAAGAAATGAACCATGGCCCAAATACCTAACTGGGAATTGATTGGTCCTAAAATTTTTAAGTGATGCCCTAATAGTAGAGTGTAATGTAAGTGAATTCTCCAAATTGCAAGGCCCCTTCCCTTTAAGCTTCCATGTATGATACAGATATGTACCTACCAGGCTACACACATACGACCTGGAATGCTCTTCCCTATGCTTCTGCCTCTGTGGGGCCCTCCTGTAGCTGGTTCCTGCTCCCGTCATGTGGTGGATGCCTGAGTTTTACCTCGTTTCCCTGCTGTAAACCGGAGCTCCATAGGCTTGGGGTGCCGTCTGCTCGGTCATGTCTCTGCCCCAACGCCTAGCCGGGCTGCTGGCCCCAGGGCAGACTTGGGGGACCGCCACGGCACAGAGTAACAGGAATACAGGTCCTCTTGTTGGAATGACCGGTTGCAGGACATCTGCTGTATCACGGTAAACTCAGCCTTCCTGTTTGTAGAACATAGGAAAACATCAGTTACTCTCATCACGCGTTTGGCTGCGCTATCTCAATAATTAGAAACACTGCCGTTCTCATGTTGAGTAGGTTCGGAATTGATCACATACAGGTTTTCACCTATTTTGGAATTGAGATGCTCCCATTGTCAAGAAAAAAATGTCTAAGGATGTATTTTTTTTCAACAGCAACATCTGCGAAAGTGGATGGAAGTGGTGGTCCTCACCCACAAAGGGGGCCAGAGGAGTGACGGAAATGTGAGTGACTCGTTTGTTTCCGGGGCAGCCCCGCCGCCGGGCACTGCCGTTAGTGATGCGAACGTCGGAGCCATGCTCTTAATTAAATCCCGGTCAGAGGTTTAGTTGTGTGTGACTCTAGTCCATGTAACCTGTTACACATATTTTGTTAGCGTTACATTTTCGCTTTTATTTCTCTTAATCATTGAACGTTCCTTTTTGTGTTTCTTTAAAAAAATCTCCCTTTTGTTCACTTTAACACGATGTTTTTGTTGATGAGAATCCTGGGAAGCTTGACATGTTAGTATTTCACTTTTACTAGCTTTTCTTTAAAGTGAATCAAGCGTGCTTTCTGGACGGTTCTTGGCAGCTGTCGTTTGCACGGGGGTGCAGTGCTCAGCTGCGGTTTGCACTGCTTTCTGCCCTCATTGCCTCATAAGCTGAGCAGAGGTCTTGGGCCTTCCCCAAGCCCCGAGGAGAACATGATGAAGCGTCACGTGAGTCCTGGCGCCGGTGTTCTCAAGGTCTGAATCCCCCACCCCCGTTGTTTGCCCAAAGGCCAGATGGCCTATACTTCAAAACATAATTTTTTACAATTTCGAGGGAAAACCACTCTAGTTAAATCGATAGGCTACAGTCCATGGGGTCTCCAAGAGTCGGACATGACTGAGCGACTTCACTTTCACTTTAAATCTTTTAAAGGATCCGATGTGGGTCGCTAAAGACTTAATTTGTTACAAATGAATGCTTCTTGCTGATTTGACTCTAATCTTATTCACAGATGTTAATACTCTTTTAAAATATCTTTTAAGTTGATGTCTGTCCTCTCGGTGGGCTGTGTTTCCACAAGCTCCTGTTCCGCCCCGTGGAACTGCAGCAGTACCCCGAAGAGGGGTTCCCGAGCTCTGCAGAGGCATCATTAACGTGGTGTTCCGTGCCCCTGTGCCTATTCGTTGGATGCCGTGTTTCATCCCAGCTTGCATTTTCTTTATTTTGGCTTTATTATGCTTTGTGTTAACCATTCTGTGTCAAGGTGTTCTTTTTCTGTGAGTCTTGTTTCCTGCTGCTTCTAAACAGCGAACAAGCAAAACTGAACCAGGATTTTAAACTTTCTTTAGAAGTGTTAAACCATCCATAACCTCTTTGAAGGTTTGTTATTTATGTATAAAGGGGAAAAAAAACTCCAGAAAATCCTCATGGGGGAATCACGGAGTGTGTTTGAAAAAGCTGAGCTCTTGGGAGTAGGCACGAGTGCCTCTATACAGATGAGATCTGTGTTTTTGCTCTAAATTTTATATTTGCTTTTACAGTTAGCTGTTAATTCTCTGAAACTTACAGCCAATTTTACAATAAACGTTTAAGCCCTAGCAGGTAGATGAACGACTTACATTAGATCAAAAAGATCCCACAAAGTTTCACTGAAGCTTACATGCTATGGGGGCCAGTTGCACAAGGGCTGAGGCCATGGGTACTGGGAGTTGGCTAAGCTCCTGCTAAAGCCTGTTACTCAGCAGTGAGCATGTCCCCAAGAGCATCTCACTGCTGAGAGAGTCACGGCTCTGCATTCGGGGGCCACAGTGTTTGGGGTCCAAGGCAGAGCAGCTGTGGTCTCTGGTGTGAGCCCAGAGCGAAACTTCCTTTCTGCTCTTGAACCCTGATGGTTTTCAGTGGGTGCTCCACAGATTAGGAGCAGTTTATTTGGTTGGATTTCCAAATAACATTGCCCAACTGAGAAACTGTAAGTGACGATGTGCTAAAAGTTGAATAAACAGTCATCCCCATGACATCTTCACCCCTGATGATCCGAGCTTTGCACTGTCCCCACATTAGGAAGGTTTGCCTTTTTGGTGTTGAACTTACGGGGGAGAACTCGTGACCACCTGTTACACACACGTGCCCAGGCGCACAGCTTCACTTCACAAGATAACCCAGATGTCCATCCAGTGGGCGGTGTCATGGCCTGTGGGTTCTTCTGAGTGTGCAGGCCTGAAACATGCCTGATTGATGGGGATTAAGCCCCAGCTTCAGCGGGCCAAGTTTTTTTTTTAATGTCTTAGCCCTCACGTAAAATCTTGAATGACTGATTATAAACAGAACAGTTTTTTAAAATGTATTTGCATACAGCAAAGTCTTATAGTTTCTCCCCTGGGACAAGAATTCCAAAACTCTTTGTTTGTTAAATTTAGGGAAGAGTGCCCTCCCCATGACACCATCGGAAGAGCTGTTCTGACATCTGAAGGGTGGACGGTGTCTGTTTTGCTGTTGCGCATCTGTTAACTGTGTGTGCTTTCTTGACAATTGTCTTCACTGTCTTGTTTTCCCCAACAACCCTGACTGTGTTTTGAGTGTGCGGGAAGTTCTGTGTAAATAACATGAATAGAAAAAAGATGATTTTCCTCCCCATCCTCAGGAGAGCATTTCAGAGTGCGGGAGATGCTCCTTGTCTCCATTCTGTCAGTTTGAGGTGAGAACAACCTATTAACAGTCAGTTTATGACTTGCACTGTGAAGAACAGTTTATATTTTCTTTTCTTTTCTGTTCTGTTTACCTTTGTGTTGCCTTTTTTCATGCTGTAATTTTTGTTTTGGTTCAGCCTGCCGTGGAAGGGGTAGAGGTGAGAACCAGTGGAGGTGCAGGAGGGGCTGTCGTCGTCCTTGGTTTTGCCGTGACTTGTGGTTCTGTGGTGGACGGAGTGTGTCGTGCCCGAGTGCAGTGAGCGTGCTTGTCTGTCTGTGGCGGGCCTGTATCGGTCCCACCGTTGCGGTGAACTGTCCGGGGGCCACGCATGTTTCCCGTTAGGACCTTTTTAAGCCGGTTTCTAAGTTCTTCTGTTTCCTACATGCTAGAATTGCCACATCTCAATTTTTCTGATTCCCTCGGGTTTTTGCTCTCGTACCGTTTGTATGAACTCACACGTCTAACAACCTCTTGAGAGGAGACACCGCAAAGAATGCAGGAGGCCTGCCAGAAATCGGGAGGCATTCTCGTCCTTCTTGCACACGTCTGACTGAGCAGCTGCCTCACGTGGCTCTACCCGCGCCCCCGTCCCCCGTGTGTGTCTGCCGCACACAGCGCCCTCGGGTGGGCCCAGCGCTATGGCCTGGGACCGCGCTGGCCTCTTCTGTAAAGTGGGGGTGGTAACGCCTGTCGTTCCTGCCGCCCCTCCCGGTGGTGACGCGAAGGCCAGCAGTGGTTCTGAGACAGGGCTTTGAAAACCAACACCTTGGAGAGGAAAGTGCCATTGTTAGAAGGTTATTCGAACTTGAGGATCGAACTAATTCTGCCCCCAAACTTAGAAACCCTGGAGACGGGCACTCCAGGGGAGGCCGGGGGCGACACTGAGCTGATGCTTCTCGTTTCTGACCCCTCTCACGTTTGGCCTCTCGGCGTAAAGAGGCGTTCTGAGCGCTCTGTCCACTGCCGCCGGGACCCGGTGCCCCTGACTGGCGCTTACCATCCCCATTTTACTGCAGTGGGGTCTGGGTGCCTGGCGCCCCCCCACCCACGAGGGACATCAGGGCATCTTCCGCCCCCGTGGCCCGAACGGTGGACCCAGAACGGTGGGAACGGGCGCTGAGAACGCACAGTCGGGTGCCGGGGACCGGTCGCCAAGCAGCCCACTTTGCCCGTGGTTCTGGGGAGCAGTCTGGCAGCTTGTTTCCAGGCCTGCTTGGCCGATTCTTAGTCCCACAGTCGCTCATTTATTTCCGCTGATAGTTAATTTCCGGGGTAAAGACTTCCCATACATTTTGAGGACTTGGTGGCTGAGTTTTAAGGGCAGAAGAAGTCTGTGCCCTCAGAACTTGCTGCACTGGGGAGACCCCATGAGGTCATGGCCACGTGGGCGACTCTAATGCTCAGGCCACGGGCACGACCCCCTGCCCCCGAGGGGGCTCACCTCGGCGGCCCGAGAGGTCACTCCCAACACTGGTCAGTGTGCGTGCAAGCGGACGTGGCACTATGACCAGCTGTGCGGTCCCCGCCCTCCGCTGGCAGAGCCCAGGGCAGGTCGTTTCCTCTGGCCACAGCTGGAAGCTGAGGGTGGCAAGTTGTGGCTTTTTACATGTTAACTGCTTCTGTTGGCGAGCCTTGCGAACGTAGTACAGCCTAGCAGGGTCTGTATGAGGTTGATGCCTCTGGCTGGTGCAATTAATTGGCCTGTTTTCTAATTTCTGACTTTCTCCATTAGGAGATGAAAATCTGCTCTGCCATCATAAACCTTTTTCATCTGATCCCAGCTGCGCCCCAGACTCTAGTCAAGCCTTTGCTAGAGGTCGTGATGAAGACTGAGCGGGCCATGTTGATCGAGGTAGAGGCCAAGCCCGGGCTCACCCCGTTCCTCCTGCGTCTTTGACGGGGAATGCTTCAGTGTCTTGCTTCAGCTGGGTTAATCTAGCAGAGGAAGGTGTTGGGTGTTTATGGTGGCTTGCGGCGCGTGCAGTCCACTCACGAGGGGAGAAGGCACACACGGAGCCGTGGGCAGTTGCTGGACCAGAGAGACCTCAGAGCCCCAGACGGTGCAGGTTTCACTGCGTGTCTTCCAGGCTGGCAGTCCCTTCAGAGAACCTCTGATCAAGTTCCTGACGCGCCACCCCTCGCAGACGGTGGAGCTGTTCATGATGGAGGCCACGCTGAACGACCCCCAGTGGAGCCGGATGTTCATGGTGGGAGCCGGGCTGGGACTGGGGTGCTGCTCGACAGTCTGAAATTTGTAGTTGGCTGTTGAGGTTTTATTTTTCTGTGATGTAATTTGAGCATTAGAAACGTCGTGTTCTGCTGAGAAAAGCTCAGGTCCGGGAATCCTTTGGAGGACTTTGATCGTAATGGATAAATGAGCTGCTCTAATTATGAAAACCAAGTGTCTAAAAAGTACATTCTAAAGAGAGTGCTTTTGTAGTCTTTTTTCTTTTTTTATTCTACCTCAAGAGATTTAGGAAGAACCTTAGAGTTCATATCATCTAAAATATAAAATAGTTTGTGGGCTTTGAATAGCTTAAAACAGCTGTTTTGTTTTGTTTCCAGAGTTTCTTAAAACACAAAGATGCCAAACCTCTTCGAGATGTGCTGGCGGCCAACCCCAACCGGTTCATCACGCTGCTGCTGCCTGGCGGCACCCAAACCGCAGTGCGCCCCGGCTCGCCGAGCACCAGCACGCTGCGGCTGGACCTTCAGTTCCAGGCTGTCAAGGTAGCACGGCTCCCTGCCACACGGCCGGTGCCCCGAACGTGCCGTTGGACGCGAGGAGAGCCCCCGCCAGCGTCCTCACCGTCTCCTCTTTGGCAGATCATCAGCATCATCGTTAAAAACGAGGACTCCTGGCTGGCCAGCCAGCACTCCCTGGTAAGCCAGCTGAGGCGCGTGTGGGTCAGCGACGCCTTCCAGGAAAGACACCGGAAGGAGAACATGGCGGCCACCAACTGGAAGGAGCCCAAGCTGCTGGCCTACTGTCTGCTGAATTACTGCAAGTGGGTGCATCCGAGGTCCGGGGCCCCGGGCCCCGTGGGCTCTTCCTGAGCCGCGGGTCGCTGGGGTCCCTGTGCGTGTAGGCACGGCCTGTAGAGCATGGGCTGTGGCTCTGAGCAGCTGGAGGGCAGGTTGGATGTCCCGGCAGTTACAGCCCTCTCATTTGAACACGCAGGAAGAATTATGGAGATATCGAGCTGCTATTCCAGCTGCTCCGGGCCTTCACCGGTCGCTTCCTCTGCAACATGACCTTCCTAAAGGAGTACATGGAGGAGGAGATTCCCCAAAACTACAACATCGCCCAGAAACGGGCCCTGTTTTTTCGCTTTGTGGACTTCAATGACCCCAACTTCGGAGATGAGCTGAAAGCCAAGGTGGGTCCCTCCGTTGCCGCAGGAGAATCCACGATGCTTGAGCTCGTTTTCCTGGGAGCCAGGGCACTCTGCCCATGGTCTGCTGTGTCTTTCCTGGCATTGGAAGAGCAGTCTGGGCTGTTTAGGAAGGAAGCTTCATTGTTGAGAAATGTGAGGCGGGTCCAGCTGTGAACCAATGCTGACGAGTGGTGTGGTAGTGCCTTTGTTTTTATAAAACAGCTTGGTTGAGGTGAGAAGAGTGGACGAGTCTGCTCCTTTCCTCAAGTTGTTACCCTGCCTTTGCAGTTGCCACTGGAAGGAAAGACAAAATTGCTAGCTGCACCCCTGACCAAGTTCTGTCCGGATGCTGCAGCATGACCGAGCTGGTTCTGCCTAGTGAGAGAGAGAGCCTGGCTTTGTTTTCCTTCTCCTTCATTTTAAAATTTTTTTCTAGGTTCTGCAGCATATCTTGAATCCTGCTTTCTTATACAGCTTTGAGAAGGGGGAAGGAGAGCAGCTCCTAGGACCTCCCAATCCAGAAGGCGATAACCCCGAGAGCATCACCAGTGTGTTCATTACCAAGGTGATGTCACGAACCACACACAGCGTGGGAGATGTGTGTGGGTTAGACGGGTTCATTGTAATAAAGTGACGTCATGAACCACGCAGAGCGTGGGAGATGTGTGTGTGTGTGTGATGGGTTCGTTGAAATAAGGTGACATTGTAGGAAGTGTGTGTGTGTGATGGGTTCATTGAAATAAGGTGATGTCATGAACCACGCACAGCGTGGGAGGGGTGTGTGTGTGTGTGTGTGTGTGTGATGGGTTCATTGAAATAAGGTGACATCACGAACCACCCACAGCGTGGGAGGGGTGTGTGTGTATGATGGATTCATTGAAAAAAGATTATTTCCCCGCAGCTTTTATTTTTCATGATTGCTTTCATTCTTACTGCTACTGCTACTGCTAAGTCGCTTCAGTCGTGTCCGACTCTGTGCGACACCATAGACGGAAGCTTACCAGGCTCCCCCGTCCCTGGGATTCTCCAGGCAAGAACACTGGAGTGGGTTGCCATTTCCTTCTCCAATGCATGAAAGTGAAAAGTGAAAGTGAAGTCGCTCAGTCGTGTCCGACTCTCAGCGACCCCATGGACTGGAGCCTACCAGGCTCCTCCGTCCATGGGATTTTCCAGGCAAAAGTACTGGGGTGGGGTGCCATTGCCTTACTAGTGAACTTATTAAGGCAGCTTCACTGTGGAATCACTTAATTTTTCCAGATTAACATTTCAGTGGGAAGCAGAATATATCACATTGAAAATTCACATGTCGTGGATGTTTTGCAGAAGTTCCTATTGCTGGTCAGTAGTGTTTTCATGATGTGTTTACAAAAGGATCTATTAAAAGCCAGTGAGAGTGTGGGACTGGACCCAGTTACCACTGTGACCCTTTGCTGCCAAATTCACGAAATGCTATGGCAGCGGGATGTCTGAAATTAACTTGGGTCTTGGTTCATGCACAATAGCGTTTGCAGGTTGCACGAGTGAGGCTTTAGGAATCAAGTGTTCTCTTGAGAACGTCCCGTGGTGCTCTGTGGTCGGGCTGGTGCACTTCACCAGCGGATGCTGAGTCTGCCTTGAGGTGGTTGGGCCGAGTGTTCGTGCACAGCTGCTGGTCGAATGCTGTGACCGTGGGGCTTCACTCATCATGGGCCTTCACTTCATTCCTTGTACGGCCGATGAATTACTGCCCTTGGGAAGAGTAGAGTAGGTTCCACACCCCCTGGCCTGGGGTCCAGGTAGAGGGGAGGCTGTTCACAGGACACGTGGCCAGGCTTTCCATAGTCTTTGCTGCTTAAGACTGGTGTCCTTCTGCAGTTTTGACGCTAGCCCCATCCTCCTTGGGGAGTGAGAGCTGAGCCCAAGCAATTGTTTTGGTCCACATCCTGATACCCTGTGCTGGGCAGCTGTGGGGACACGGAGACCCAGACTCGGGCCCTGCCACGGGCTGCCCTCCGTGGGCTGCAGCCTGGAGTCAGATGCTGCCAACTCGGCACCAGTGAGGGGTCAGGAGTTCAAGTGTCAATGAGGATCAATGGTGCAGGGCAGGCTGGCGCCCCCGGGGAAGGGCCTCTCTGAAGCTGCAGATCCAAGGGAGGGAGTTGGGGATGAAAGGGCCCCCTCATGACAACACAGCTGTTGTGGAAGGCTTCCGTTGCAGGTCTTCTGCGAGGCAAAAGGTTGGGAGGGTTCTTGGTGGTGTGGTCGGTCCGTGTGACTCCACTGAGGCAGGTAGCATTTTCCTCTGTGCACATTTTTCTTATATCCGTGAAACACACGTAGAAATTTGTCAGACCCTTGATTGTATGGAAAAGTGTAACTTTTTTTTTTTTTAAGAATTAAGAGTTGGGGAGTAGGTAATATTTTCTAATAATACTAAACAAGTTAATAATTAATGATTGACTAGGAAAAAAAATAACTTAGTTACTTGGAAATTGAGAAACCCGGTTGTGAATCCCCGAGTGTGGGGGCCTCGGAGCCCCTGCCCTCTGTGTTCCAGCATCTGTGCCTGCTCCCTCTTCAACACTGAAATAAATTCGGCAAGTTTGTAGTCTGTACATAATAAAGGAAAATTGATGTGACGCCATTGAGTCCAGCCCCGTAAAGCTTAATGCTATGTGTGTAAGAAGGTACATGTGTTATGAGTGTGTATGCGTGTGTGTGGAGGCGTAGATTGCCATCTGACCCTTGAGGTACGGAGGTAGCAGAATATTATGTGTATAGATAGCATGTGCAAAAGCGTAGATTTGCTAAGTGACCCTTGGAAGGTAAGGAGGTAGCAGATTGTTATGTGTATAGAGGGTATGTGGGTGTAAGGTGTGTGTGTGTATATGTGAAGCCATAGACTTGTTGAGTGACCTCTTGGGAGGTTTGTATATAGTGTGCGTATGTGTGTAGACTTATCGAGTGACCCTGGGATGTACAGAGGTACAGAGTGATGTGTGTATAGAGGGTATGTGCGTGTGAGTGTGTGTGTAAAAGCGTAGACTTGTCAAGTGACCCTTGGCAGGTTTGTGTATGGAGTGTGTGTATGTGCGCACGTGTGAAGGCATAGACTTGTGGAGTGCTCCTGGGAGGTACAGAAGTAGCAGAACGTTACGTGTATAGAGGGTGTATGTGCACGTATGAGTGTGTTTGTGTGTTAAGGTGTAGACTTGTGGCATGCCCCTGGGAGGTATGTGTCTAGAGTGTGTGTGCGCACGCGCACGCGTGTGTGTGTGTGTGCCTGTGCAAAGGCATAGACTTGCAAGTGCCCCTGGGAGGTGTGTGTCTAGAGTGTGCGTGCGTGTGTGAAGGTGCAGACTCGTGAGTGCTCCTGGGAGGTGTGTGTGTACATGTGTGAAGGTTCAGACTTGTGAGTACTCCTGGGAGGTGTGTATCTAGAGCGTGTGTGTGTGAAGGCACAGACTCGTGCGTGCCCCTGGGAGGTGTGTGTCTGGAGCGTGTGTGCATGTGTAGACTCGTGCGTGCCCTGCGCGGCAGGCGTAGCAGAGCCAGCAGCGCCCCCTTGTGCCTGTGCCCGCAGGTCTTGGAGCCCGAGAAGCAGGCAGACATGCTGGACTCGCTGCGCATCTACCTGCTGCAGTTCGCCACGCTGCTGGTGGAGCATGCGCCCCACCACATCCACGACAACAACAAGAACCGCAACAGCAAGCTGCGCCGCCTCATGACCTTCGCGTGGCCCTGCCTGCTGTCCAAGGCCTGCGTGGACCCCGCCTGCAAGTACAGCGGGCACCTGCTGCTGGCCCACATCATCGCCAAGTTCGCCATCCACAAGAAGATCGTCTTGCAGGTACCGGCAGGCCCCGTCCCCCTCAGCACGCGCAGCCTCCTGGCTCACCGTCTTCTCTGGCGCATTTACAGATGGTCTTTTTGCTGTCGTCTTGGGACGGTGCATCAGCCCCCATGATTTGTTCTCTCCCTTCCTCCCACTCCCGCTCTGTCTGCTCCTTTCTCTCAGCCTTGCTTTTGAAACAATACGGTGTCTGCTTCATCCACCTCCTGTTCTTCTCCCTGTTGCTGAAAGTGTGTCCGTCCAGGGCCCCAGCCCACTCGTTAGCTGCGGACAGACAGTGGGCACTCGAGGGTCCTCGTCTCCTGACCCTGTCCGGGTGGACCATCTCGAGCACGTTCCTGGTGTTGCTCAGTGGGTTTGGGCCTTGATGTCACGCAGCCTGGGTTTCTCCTGCTTGTGAGTTCCTTGGCTCTGACCGAGCTCGTCCCTGTCTGTGTCAGCGTTTGCTGTGATCCTGTGCTTGAGCACTTAGCCTGTCTGTCTCACTGAGCCACTGGTCAGGGGTAGCTCTCATCCTGTCCTGAGTCACCCTTCATTGTTTGCTCTGACTACGCCCTCCTGGGAGCTTTCATGGGCCAGAGACCCGCCAGGGGCATCTGTGACACCCTGCATTCTCCCAGGCACCCGGGTTCAGCAGGTCCTATTGTTTCCAGCCTGTCCATGACCTGTATCCTTCGAAACTCCGTGCTGGTCACGCTGGGAAAGCCGGGGCTCGCTTTGTGCGCATGTGTGTGTTTCAGTCGTGTACAACTCTTTACAACCCCATGAATTGTAACCCGCCAGGCTCCTGCCTATGGGGGTTTCCCAAGCAAGAATACTGGAGTGGGTTGCCATTCCCTTCTCCAGGGGATTTTCCCGACTCAGGGCTCGAACCCGGGTCTCCCACATTGCAGGCAGATTCTTTACCATCTGAGCCTAGTCCAGCACAGGCACACACTAGGTGCTCAGAAAACATTAGAGCAGACATTTTCACAGATCAAATCTTAACGAAAGACAAAGTCACTACTACGTGCTTTCCTAATAAGAGCCTCAAGGAATTGTTTAAAGATTGTTTTTGCAGAAATAACGCCTTGTTTTTGAGTGACTCTTTTCATCTCGCTTGTTAAAGCCTCCATGCTTACATGAGACTCTCTGTTCTGTTTCAGGTGTTCCACAGTCTCCTCAAGGCGCACGCGATGGAAGCGCGTGCCATTGTCAGGCAGGCGATGGCCATTCTGACCCCGGCGGTGCCGGCCCGGATGGAGGATGGGCACCAGATGCTGACCCACTGGACGAGGAAGATCATCGTGGAGGAGGGCCACACGGTCCCGCAGCTGGTCCACATCCTTCATCTGATCGTGCAGCACTTCAAGGTGGGGACGTGTGTGGCTGGGCGTGGAGGCCTCAGAGCAGGCACTGATACGTTCTGATGCATTTGCTTTAAAGTTTCCCTCGTCTTTCATTTTTTTGCAAAAATAAAGTTGTCCTCATCTTTCCCTGGGCTTCCCTGGTGGCTCAGAGGATAAAGCCTCTGCCTGCAATGCAGGAGACCCGGGTTTGATCCCTGGGTTGGGAAGATCCCCTGGAGAAGGAATTGGCAACCCACTCCAGTATTCTTGCCTGGAGAATCCCATGGACAGAGGAGCCTGGCGGGCTACAGTCCATGGGGTCGCATAAGAGTCGGACACGACTGAGCGAGACACTCCCCACTCCGCATCTTTCAGAGAAGGTATTTCTCTTCTGTAGATTAGCATGAGTGTGTGTGTGGCCTTACAACATGGAACGTGCTGTAGTTTAGTGGATGTGTCCTAGGTATGTGCTTTTTTCTAAGACAACATTTTTCTTGTAAGTACATTTGGTCTTTGAACAGCAAGGGTTTGTGTTGTGTGGATCCACTCGTACGCAGATGTTTTTCAATAAATACGCACTGTAATATTACATGATTTGCGGTTAGTTGAATCCATGGAGGTGGAACCATGGATACAGAAGACTGACTAAACTCTACAGTTGCATTTTTGACTTGGTGGAGGGTGGGCACCCCGACCCCTGTGTTGTTCAAGGATAAGCTGTACTCAGTTACCTGTGAATACAGGCGAGTTGTTACTTTAAGGTGGGAAGTAGTGTCATTAATTCTTGAAGAGGTCACTGGCATTTCCTTTTGTATAACCAGATCACCTCCTTCCTGTATTTATTTATATTTAGATTATTTTTTATAGATTTTTGGGTGGAGGAGAAAGGATTGAATGTGGAGGAGAAAGGATTGAATTGAAAATTTGTTCTTTCACAATTAGCTCTTTAGAATTAGGAATTTGCCTCTTGGTGTGGCTAACTTTTATAACATTGTCTGAAGTTTAATACACGTGACTAGACTTGCCTACCTAACAAATTCATTGTTTGAGCATTTTTTAAAAGATGGTCCTTAAAAAGCTAAAACACGCTTTTATATTGGAACTCAGTGAATGAAGGGGGAGTGCTACTCATACAAGGTGTTGAGAGATTTCTTGGCTTACGTTAGGGTTCAGATTCTTGGGCAGAAGGTTGGGTCGCGTGTTGAGGCCGAGGCAGGTTGCGTGCGTGGCCCGCGTGCCGGCGGCCCTGGCGTGACCGGCCCGCGTCCGCAGGTGTACTACCCGGTGCGGCACCACCTGGTGCAGCACATGGTGAGCGCCATGCAGCGCCTGGGCTTCACGCCCAGCGTCACCATCGAGCAGCGGCGGCTGGCCGTGGACCTGTCCGAGGTCGTCATCAAGTGGGAGCTGCAGCGGCTCAAGGACCAGCAGGTAGGGCGGCAGCCCCTCCCGCCGGCCCGGCGGCACTTCCCGCACCTGCCCGGAGCGCGGCCAGCAGAGTCGAGCGTGGGTGCGTCTCTTTAAGCCCGATTCAGACATGGACCCGAACTCAAGTGGAGAAGGGGTCACCTCTGTCTCGTCTTCCATCAAGAGAGGCCTGTCGGTGGACTCTGCGCAGGAGGTGAAGCGCTTCAGGACGGCCACGGGCGCCATCAGCACGGTGAGCGCACAGGCCCGGGCTGCCGGCCATTCATTCATCCAGGAACTCGGAATGCGGGCCAGGCGCCACGCCACACCCCACGAGGCCCGCCCCCCGCCCCCTGGACCTGGCTCCCTTCCGGGGGTGGCCCAGGCCCCGCCCTCCCTCTGTGGCGGTTGTGCTTGTGCGTGTGCTGGGGGTGCCCTGGTGCCCAGCGCGGGCAGCCCTGGGGCGGGCCGAGGCCAGGCCGCGCTCCTGAGCACGCTCTTCCCGCATCTCCAGGTGTTTGGGCGGAGCCAGTCTCTGCCGGGCGCCGACTCCCTGCTCGCCAAGCCCATCGACAAGCAGCACACGGACACCGTGGTGAACTTCCTCATCCGCGTGGCCTGCCAGGTGTGCCATCCCCGCGTCTCCGCTCAGGGGTCCTTCCGAGCGAGGGCGGCCCGCAGACTCAGTGCGTGCTGCCGTCTGACCGTTCGGTCAAAAAAGAAATAGACAAACCAGGTCTGAGAGCTTGTCTTTAGTAGCTTGTCCCTTTCTTACCAGATTTCGTTTGTTTGGTGACATGCTGATGTTCCTGAAACCTGTGTTTTATAATAGGATTTTTTATAACTTTTTTTCATCAGTGATGAAATAGTGGCATATCTTAGAATTAACAGCATGTTGGTGTTCAGTGACCCTGGGTTGGAATGCTTGACTTTCCGGTGACCTGTGTCATGAGGGTGCTGGGCCGGTCCATCCCGCTCAGGCAGCGGACACTGTGTCCTGAGGGTGCTGGGCCGGTCCATCCCGCTCAGGCAGCGGACACTGTGTCCTGAGGGTGCTGGGCCGGTCCATCCCGCTCAGGCAGCAGACACTGTGTCCTGAGGGTGCTGGGTTGGTCCATCCCTCACAGGCAGCGGACACTGTGTCCTGAGGGTGCTGGGCCGGTCCATCCCGCTCAGGCAGCGGACACTGTGTCCTGAGGGTGCTGGGCCGGTCCCTCCCGCTCAGGCAGCGGACACTGTGTCCTGAGGGTGCGGGCCGGTCCATCCCGCTCAGGCAGCGGACACTGTGTCCTGAGGGTGTGGGCCGGTCCATCCCGCTCAGGCAGCAGACACTGTGTCCTGAGGGTGCTGGGTTGGTCCATCCCTCACAGGCAGCGGACACTGTGTCCTGAGGGTGCTGGGCCGGTCCATCCCGCTCAGGCAGCGGACACTGTGTCCTGAGGGTGCTGGGCCGGTCCATCCCGCTCAGGCAGCGGACACTGTGTCCTGAGGGTGCTGGGCCGGTCCATCCCGCTCAGGCAGCAGACACTGTGTCCTGAGGGTGCTGGGCCGGTCCATCCCGCTCAGGCAGCGGACACTGTGTCCTGAGGGTGCTGGGCCGGTCCCTCCCGCTCAGGCAGCGGACACTGTGTCCTGAGGGTGCTGGGCCGGTCCATCCCGCTCAGGCAGCGGACACTGTGTCCTGAGGGTGCTGGGCCGGTCCATCCCGCTCAGGCAGCAGACACTGTGTCCTGAGGGTGCTGGGTTGGTCCATCCCTCACAGGCAGCGGACACTGTGTCCTGAGGGTGCTGGGCCGGTCCATCCCGCTCAGGCAGCAGACACTGTGTCCTGAGGGTGCTGGGCGGTCCATCCCCACAGGCAGCGGACACTGTGTCCTGAGGGTGCTGGGCCGGTCCATCCCTCACAGGCAGCGGACACTGTGTCCTGGAGGGTGCTGGGCCGGTCCATCCCTCACAGGCAGCGGACACTGTGTCCTGAGGGTGCTGGGCCGGTCCATCCCTCACAGGCAGCGGACACTGTGTCCTGAGGGTGCTGGGCCGGTCCATCCCTCACAGGCAGCGGACACTGTGTCCTGAGGGTGCTGGGCCGGTCCATCCCGCTCAGGCAGCGGACACTGTGTCCTGAGGGTGCTGGGCCGGTCCATCCCTCACAGGCAGCGGACACTGTGTCCTGAGGGTGCTGGGCCGGTCCATCCCTCACAGGCAGCGGACACTGTGTCCTGAGGGTGCTGGGCCGGTCCGTCCCGCTCAGGCAGCGGACACTGTGTCCTGAGGGTGCTGGGCCGGTCCGTCCCTCACAGGCAGCAGACACTGTGTCCTGAGGGTGCTGGGCCGGTCCGTCCCTCACAGGCAGCAGACACTGTGTCCTGAGGGTGCTGGGCCGGTCCATCCCGCTCAGGCAGCGGACACTGTGTCCTGGGGGGGCTCAGGCAGCGGACACTGTGTCCTGAGGGTGCTGGGCCGGTCCGTCCCGCTCAGGCAGCGGACACTGTGTCCTGAGGGTGCTGGGCCGGTCCCTCCCGCTCAGGCAGCGGACACTGTGTCCTGAGGGTGCTGGGCCGGTCCATCCCTCACAGGCAGCGGACACTGTGTCCTGAGGGTGCTGGGCCGGTCCATCCCGCTCAGGCAGCGGACACTGTGTCCTGAGGGTGCTGGGCCGGTCCATCCCTCACAGGCAGCGGACACTGTGTCCTGAGGGTGCTGGGCCGGTCCCTCCCGCTCAGGCAGCGGACACTGTGTCCTGAGGGTGCTGGGCCGGTCCATCCCGCTCAGGCAGCGGACACTGTGTCCTGAGGGTGCTGGGCCGGTCCATCCCTCACAGGCAGCGGACACTGTGTCCTGAGGGTGCTGGGCCGGTCCATCCCGCTCAGGCAGCGGACACTGTGTCCTGAGGGTGCTGGGCCGGTCCATCCCTCACAGGCAGCGGACACTGTGTCCTGAGGGTGCTGGGCCGGTCCATCCCGCTCAGGCAGAGGACACTGTGTCCTGAGGGTGCTGGGCCGGTCCATCCCTCACAGGCAGCGGACACTGTGTCCTGAGGGTGCTGGGCCGGTCCATCCCGCTCAGGCAGCGGACACTGTGTCCTGAGGGTGCTGGGCCGGTCCATCCCTCACAGGCAGCGGACACTGTGTCCTGAGGGTGCTGGGCCGGTCCATCCCGCTCAGGCAGCGGACACTGTGTCCTGAGGGTGCTGGGCCGGTCCATCCCGCTCAGGCAGCGGACACTGTGTCCTGAGGGTGCTGGGCCGGTCCGTCCCGCTCAGGCAGCGGACACTGTGTCCTGAGGCGGGCCGCCGGCAGCGGACACTGTGTCCTGAGGGTGCTGGGCCGGTCCATCCCGCTCAGGCAGCGGACACTGTGTCCTGAGGGTGCTGGGCCGGTCCATCCCTCTCAGGCAGCGGACACTGTGTCCTGAGGGTGCTGGGCCGGTCCATCCCTCACAGGCAGCGGACACTGTGTCCTGAGGGTGCTGGGCCGGTCCGTCCCGCTCAGGCAGCGGACACTGTGTCCTGAGGGTGCTGGGCCGGTCCGTCCCGCTCAGGCAGCGGACACTGTGTCCTGAGGGTGCTGGGCCGGTCCGTCCCGCTCAGGCAGCGGACACTGTGTCCTGAGGGGCTGGGCCGGTCCATCCCGCTCAGGCAGCGGACACTGTGTCCTGAGGGTGCTGGGCCGGTCCATCCCGCTCAGGCAGCGGACACTGTGTCCTGAGGGTGCTGGGCCGGTCCATCCCGCTCAGGCAGCGGACACTGTGTCCTGAGGGTGCTGGGCCGGTCCGTCCCGCTCAGGCAGCGGACACTGTGTCCTGAGGGTGCTGGGCCGGTCCGTCCCGCTCAGGCAGCGGACACTGTGTCCTGAGGGTGCTGGGCCGGTCCATCCCGCTCAGGCAGCGGACACTGTGTCCTGAGGGTGCTGGGCCGGTCCATCCCTCACAGGCAGCGGACACTGTGTCCTGAGGGTGCTGGGCCGGTCCATCCCTCACAGGCAGCGGACACTGTGTCCTGAGGGTGCTGGGCCGGTCCATCCCGCTCAGGCAGTGGACAGGGCTCAGTGGTTCGGTGCCCCGTAACTTGCATTCGTTTACCATTCACATCAGTAACATATTTCACGCCATTGTTGGCAATCAGTTTCTGAAACTTTGCATTTTTATATTTCAAAGAAACCCTTATAAATGAGATTTCCCTCACAAAGCAGTTTTATAGCTATTAAGAAGTAGTGTATACTATTTCACAACACTATAGAGGATCTCTTAAATGCTGGAAACAAGGTACCCGACTATCAGCCGATACGTCCCTGAGTGCCACAGCGTGCTGGGCGCAGCCTGGGAGGCCCAGCCAGGGGTACCTCGGGGAGGGCCCGATGCCGCCCCTTCCGTTGCACAAAAGAGTGCAGGTCACCACTGACCCGCTGCGTGAGGCCGGAGCGGTGGGCCTGGGCAGGCGAGCAGGGTGGGCCCTGTGTGCAGGGTAACTCAGGCCTGACCTGCGTGAACTTCCAGGTCAACGACAACACCAGTGCGGCGGGCTCTCCTGGGGAGGTGCTGTCCCGCCGGTGTGTGACCCTCCTGAAGACAGCCTTGCGCCCGGACATGTGGGCCAAGTCGGAGCTCAAGCTGCAGTGGTTTGACAAGCTGCTGATGAGTGTGGTAGGTGCAGGGGTCCTCGGGACGGGTGGGCCCCGAGCCCCCTGCTTTGCCGGTCGGGGCTCCTCCCACTGCTCTTCTGGTCGCTGGGAGAGGAGGAGAGAGCGCCAAACTTCCCCCTCCACCCAGGTAGAGCTAGGAGTCTTGGAAGCGGAGTAGTGCCCTTGTTTTTCATGGACTCGTGGCCTAAACCGACCTACCGGCTAGCCCGGAATAAACATGTTTGACTTAGTCAACAGTCTTTAAAATGAAGTTGAGTATTTGAATACAGATTGAATAATAAACAAGGCACCGAACAGTCAGGTGTTGAGAGAGAGCCCCAAGTGCTGATCTTCTGATGGCTGTTTGGATATTCTTGGTCCTGTGATTGTCCGGAGGTTGCAGAAGCTGCTCTCTTGCCTTATCTGTCTCGTTACCAGGTCGCAGTTGTTTGTCTAGATCTCTGGTGAAACAGAAAGCTTTCAGTTTGAAGATTTTAAAACCTGCGGTAAATGTCTGTTACTTTGTGCTGCAAAGATGAGTGCTGCTGCTCACGTGTACTGAGTGGTCCCACGGGTTTCCTGCGCCACAGAGACTGCAGGGCAGTGGGCCCGCTGGGCCCGCGGTGCACACTGTGATCCTGGCCGTAGGCTTCACTGCTAGACATCTGCAGATTTCTTTCCTCTGTTTCTCTTGGAAAGGGAATGATTTTCCTATCAGAATTAGTCACTGTTGACTCAAGGCTAGCCCCTTCACAGGTTTACGTTCTCTAAGACCAGTGGGTGTGCTCACACTGACTTCTGCCTTTTCCCTAGAGTCCACCTCAGAGTAGCATCCATGCAGGGCACGTGTGTGTGTGTGTGCGCGCATACATGCAGGCCACGTGTGTGTATGTGTGTGTGTGCGTGCGTGCATTCGTGCCACAGACACAAGTGTCCTGAAGCCAAACTTAAATCCTTCCTGCGGACCTTGGTGCTCTGTTTTCTTTTTTTTTTTTTTTTTTTTTTTTAGCGCTGACAATTTGTGAAGTTAATTTTACAATACAGTTTCAAGGATATTTCCTTTTGGAAGGATGTATGTAGTTGAACTAAAAACATGAAAGGAGAAAAGCAAAATTCATTGCAGTAGTTGCCTTCTTAAGCCAAATACTAATATTTTTCGTGAACTTTTTAAAGAAAGTTTGACTAAATACTTAAGGCGAATTTATTGAAAGGAAGATTGTGAAATCCTACTGTAGTTGCAGAATATGGCGCCATTTATACGCCCGATGTGTTCACCCCTTGGTGGTTCTGGGTTTTTTTGGTTTCACCTCCCAAGTGCTCAGTGGCACGGGGCTCGGGCTTCGCTTGCCCCGTCGTGTCGCTGGCGTTCACGTGCTGTCTCATCCGCGCCTGGCCCGTGTCCCCCGTTGCAGGAGCAGCCGAACCAGGTGAACTACGGGAACATCTGCACCGGCTTGGAAGTGCTGAGCTTCCTGCTCACCGTCCTGCAGCCGCCGGCCATCCTGAGCAGCTTCAAGCCCCTGCAGCGTGGCGTGGCCGCCTGCATGACGTGCGGGAACACCAAGGTGCTGCGGGCCGTGCACAGCCTGCTGTCCCGCCTCATGAGCCTCTTCCCCACCGAGCCCAGTACGTGGCCAGTACACCCCTCTCTCTCTCCTTTCCGCCTGGCTGGGTGGGCCCAGAGCTTATTACTGAGCGTGCTCCTCCCTCCTCCACTTGCCATACAAGCCATTTTATCATCCACGCTTTTTTTTTTTGTACCATGAAACTTTCTTTAAAAAAAAAAAAATAGATTGACATAACTTCACAGTCAAAGCCTTTGCATTACATTTTTTGGTCTGCTTGGGAAATACAGTTTCTCTTCATCAGCTAAACATTACTGTTTTTGTAAGATGAAAAGAAAATTCGGTTAAAGCATTTTGGTCAAGCATTGAACAGCTGGCAAGATAGAATTTTGGCATGTTTTCCTTGTGTTTAGGGGGTTGAGTGGAGGACTGGGGACATGAAAGGTGGTCACCGAGCTCCATTAACTGGGAGCCACGCGTCCTGGGGTGAGGGTTGCCGTGGGTCCCAGACGATGAAGCTCAGAGCTGGCCTGGGGAGAGTCAGTGTCTCTCAGAGCCGGGCAGGGCCCGCCAACCGGACCTCGGCCCCACAGTCCCACTCCTGTTTCAGGCACTTCCAGCGTGGCCTCCAAGTACGAGGAGCTGGAGTGCCTGTATGCGGCCGTGGGCAAGGTCATCTACGAGGGGCTCACCAACTACGAGAAGGCCACCAGCGCCAACCCCTCCCAGCTCTTTGGTGAGTGTGCGCCCCTCCTGCACACGTCTCTCT
The DNA here is from genome assembly GCA_935064755.1 of Tragelaphus eurycerus. Taxonomy (NCBI): domain Eukaryota; kingdom Metazoa; phylum Chordata; class Mammalia; order Artiodactyla; family Bovidae; genus Tragelaphus; species Tragelaphus eurycerus. Next base: position 5,191,092 of record CAKXYN010000108.1, read on the forward strand.
GCTCGCTTGGACGGGCTTCCCTTCTGGGAAGGGCATGGCGTGTCCGGAGGAGCTCTGAGCCGATGTGTTGTTGACTGAGAGTGGCCAGGCGTACACAAGGCCAGGTCCCCTGGGGTCTTGGAGATGAAAGACCCCTGCCCAGCCTCAGAGCTTCTTCCTGCCTCAGACACACATGCTCCCTCCCCGCCCATCTCCAGGGTTGTTTAAAGGTCCGTGATGTAAGCTTTTATGGGATGTTTACAGCTGATTCTTGAACAATTTGGGGCCTAGGGCGCTGACCCCGCGCAGGCCAAAGTCTTGTTGTGAGTGTAGTCGGCCTCAGTGTCTGTACAGGGTCTCGCTGCGTCCACTGAGTCTCGTCCGCAGATTGAGCTGACTGAGCAGTTCAGACTTGTGTCAGGCTCAATGGCAACGTCGACATTTCAGATAAATCCATACTTCTGTCAAAAACGGCCCGTTTTTGTCTAGCGCATTGTTTAAATATTTTTAGAGGTAATTGACATTTTTGTGACTTAGTTTTTAGAGACTCAGAAACCCCCTGGCGCTCTCTCCCTGCAGGGACCCTGATGATCCTCAAGTCCGCCTGCAGCAACAACCCAAGCTACATCGACAGGCTGATCTCGGTCTTCATGCGCTCCCTGCAGAAGATGGTGCGCGAGCACCTGAGCCCGCAGGCCGCCTCGGGCAGCACGGAGGCCGCCTCAGGTGACGCGCTGGGCCGACCCCGCCTCGGGCTGCCACGACTGGCAGCTCTGCTGCCCGCTGCTTTCGTGTTCATCATCATTTGCTCTTAACAGAGCGATTCCGAACGTGTCGTTGACCACCAGAGTCAAGCACTCTTTTAAAGAGAAATGCTTTTTAAGTTTGTGATTGTAAGAATGAAGAGATTTTGAAGAATTTGCCACTAGAGGAGAGTTATCTAACGGTTTTGCTGTAAGCAGAGATGGCTAAATCAGAGCCACTGTTTCTGAAGAATGAAGTCTCAGGGTCCAGACCCGAGCTGTGAGCTCCGGAACTCGGGTGCCGTGTTGGGGGAGGGGAGCTGTGGGAGTCACACGTCTCCGCCCGCCGGGGCCGGGCGCCTGACTCCAGGGCTTGGCCGAGCCCCCCGTCCCATCAGCTCTGTCGTCCCCTGCCCTGTGAGGAGGCTCTTGTTGGGCCCCCTGGCACGGCAGTGCGGTCAGAGCCAGGAGGCACTTCCCACGCTGGAGCTCTCGTTTTGGGGCGAAAGCCTTCTGGGGAGGGCGTAGGCAGGATCCAGCCACTCGGGTGGTGGGGATAGCCGGTGTTTCTCGCGTGCGCAGGGACCAGTGAGCTGGTGATGCTGAGCCTGGAGCTGGTGAAGACGCGCCTGGCCGTGATGAGCATGGAGATGAGGAAGAACTTCATTCAGGCCATCCTGACCTCCCTCATTGAGAAATCCCCCGATGCCAAAATCCTCCGGTCCGTGGTGAAAATTGTGGAAGAATGGGTTAAAAACAACTCCCCGATGGCAGCCAATCAGGTGAGCTGGGCAGGGGCTGTGCTCTGGCCTGTGGGCCTTTCCGAGAGAAGGCTCAGCGGCGCTTTCCAGGCGCTTCTGCGAGCTCTCAAGCAGAGTGCTTTTCTCTCCAATAGTTGCACTCATGGGATTCTTTTTTTCAGTTGGATTTTTCTCACTGTGCTTCACAAATTTTGAACAGAAACTTAAGACAACTGGTTGTGTAATGTGGTTTTACTTCTGTTAAAACGTTAAATGAGCCACAGACAACAGCGGTGAGGACCAGGTAACCGGGAGGCCGGCGGCTCCAGGCTGTCTCCTAGTTTAGTTGCTTTCTCTCCTAAGGGAGTTGTAGGCCCCCAGGGAAGTTATGTTGGCACCTGTCTTGATCTTAAGCATCCAAAGAACCATTTACAAACAACCTTATTTTACCTGACAAGACTGTAGGAGGTTAAAAATCAGTTGCGCAGATGGCTGAAATACTTTTGAACATGTCCTTTCTCAAATAATTGACTCTTAAACTTGTGCAGACACCTACACTCCGGGAGAAGTCCATTTTGCTTGTGAAAATGATGACCTACATAGAAAAGCGTTTTCCAGAAGACCTTGAACTAAACGCCCAGTTTTTAGACCTTGTTAACTACGTCTACAGGTAAACACCGCAGCCGAGCACGTCGCGTGTCGTCCCTGCTGTGCTCTCTGACCCACTGGTGGTGTGACTTTTTAACCTTCTCCTATATAATAAGTTTTAAATGTTAACTCACATAAGACACACAGTGTCGGTCGGCGTCATCAGTCAGCCTTTTGTTCAAACGTTCCAGGGATGAGACGCTGTCGGGCAGCGAGCTGACCGCAAAGCTTGAGCCAGCCTTTCTCTCGGGGCTGCGCTGTGCCCAGCCGCTCATCAGGGCCAAGTTTTTCGAGGTTTTCGACAACTCGATGAAGCGTCGCGTCTACGAGCGCCTGCTCTACGTGACCTGCTCCCAGAACTGGGAGGCCATGGGGAACCACTTCTGGATCAAGCAGTGCATTGAGGTAAGCCACGTGTCCACACCGACGCAGGGAGGCAGACGTCTCCACCCCAGAACCGCTGTCATCTCCAGTAGGAAGGAACTGACCGACAGCCAGGAGGTGGAGCGGCCAGGCCCAGCCGGCCTCACAGCACGCGGGCTCTGACCACTTAGCTCACGGGGTCAGGGAGCTGGAGGTGAGGGCCCCCGCAAACAGTCAGGCTGCTTCAGTGGATGGCGAGTCAGATGGCCTCCGTTTCTGACTAGCTTGTGGTCAGGTGTCTGTATTCCTCATTATTTGGCTTTATTACCAGCGTGCCACACCAGGCAACCCAGGTTTCCTGTAGAGAACGAGAGGTTACGCATGCCGCGCACATAGGCTGTTGACTAAGTCTGCAGGGAGTCACCGCCATCTGACACGCCAGGCTATGAGATTCTCCTTGAGGGAAAGGAGGGACTCGTGGCTGGGCTTCAGGGAGAGTGTGTGGGTGTGTTCCCACCAGGGCTAAGGGTCCGTTCTCAGCGCTGTGAGCAGCAGCAGGTGGGATTCTGTGACTGCGGCACATTGGGCAGAGGTCCTCGACTTGTTCTTCATTCAGGAGGCTGTCGGTTTTATCAGGTGCCAGGCTCTGGATCAGGTGGTCAGAGAGACCTTGGAGGAGAGGCTGGCCATTCCTCCTCTGTCCCGAGGTCTGGCCTGTCTCCAGGCGGCACCAGTGCACAGCCCCACACTTCTCTGCTTTCCCTCTTGCTCCTCACGATGGAGCCAGGAGTGTCCTGCCAGGGCTCGCCCACCCCGTGCTGCCTGGCACAGGCTGCCTCTTCCTGCCATTTGTGCTCATACCTTTCTCATAGCGAAGCAGATCGCGTCGCTGCTTGCCTTTGTGCCCAGCACACGGTCTAGCCTCCGGGGCCGGATCAAGCTGGCCCCTCTGTCCAGCCTGCTGAGACATGGAGTCAGGGGCACCTGAGTGGGGACAGTGGAAGGGGAGGTGCAGGCTCCTGTCTAGGTGGGGTCAGCGGGATAGAGCCAGCCAAGCGCTAGGGGGTCAGTGCACGTGTGTGCCCATTGAGGTGACTCGGAGGTCACCGGGGTCCCCACGCCTGAGCGCCCGGCTCAGGTCCCAGGCCTCTCCTTCCCTGCGTGCCCCCAGCTCCTCTTGGCTGTGTGTGAGAAGAGCACGCCCATCGGGACCAGCTGCCAGGGCGCCATGCTGCCCTCCATCACCAACGTCATCAACCTGGCTGACAGCCACGACCGTGCGGCCTTCGCCATGGTGACACACGTCAAGCAGGAGCCCCGGGAGCGCGAGAACAGCGAGTCCAAGGAGGAGGTACGGCCCCGCGCCCACGCCACCTCTGCAGCCAGCCTCCCCGCTCGGTGGGAGGATGCTCTGTCAGCCGTGGGGGTTCTAGGGCGAGAGGAACAGATCAGAATCTGTCTCTGCTGAAAGGTCTGAGTGTGGTGCCTGTTCAGTTACCTACTGTTTGCTTTTTGTGTCAAGGTATAGTTGACGTACATCCTGTTAGTCTCAGGGGTACAACGTGAGGATTCAGTATTTGTGTGTGTTGTGAAATGATCACAGTAAGTCTAGTTAACATCCATCACCACACATAGTTACAGGATTTTTTTCTTGTAATGAGGAACTTCTAAGATTTACTTTGTTAGCAACTTTGAGATACACAGTGCAGCATTATTAACTGTGGTCCCCATGCTGTACGTGACACCCCCTTGATGAGTTTATTTTATCACCAGAGGTTTGTGCCTTGTGCGTGTCTTTGCCCGTTCCACCTCCCCCCCCCGCCCCCGCCTTGGGCAGCCGCCCTTCTGTTCTCTGTTAATGAGCTTGTGTGTGTCTTTGTCTTTGGCGTATTTCACTGAGCACAGTGCCCTCAGGGTCCGTCCATGTCGCAGACGGCAAGATTTCGGGTAGAACTGAGGAGCATCTGGGGTTGCCATTCAGTTTGAGAGCAGTCACTTATCACGAGTTGGTGCTGCTGAGGACAGGGTCTTTTACTCTCTGCTGATGGTCCTCTCCAAGTCAGGAGTCCCCCACGTTGTGTCCTAAAGCACCGCTCTGGAGAGTGACGCTGTCTTGAAGGAGCCATGTCTCTAGCTGATTCCACAGGCCACCTGCTCTGGCCCTCCTGGGTCTCCACCCAGTCTGGCTGGGGCAGCCCAGGAGCCCGTAACTAACCATCAGGGCTGAGCCTCGGTCCCGATGGTTGTCAGGACTCCGTGTGGAAGTGGGGACACCCCTCAAAGCGTGGGTCTGTGAACGTATCCTTGAGGCTGTCAGCCCGTGGAAGCTCAAGCTGGCTGGAGCATTGGGTGTCAGAAGACAGCCAGTTGGTACTGGCGGAGGAAGGCACTCTCTATGCTCTGAAAGGGGTGGTTTGTACCCCTTGTGTGTGAAATCTCTACTTATTTCATTAACAAATAAGAATTTAAAACTTTTTTCACTTTGCACAGGAGATCATTCGGTGATGGGATCTTCTTTCCTTTCTGTAGTCCTCTGTGGAATTAGTGGCAGCTTTGACAGGACTCAAAGGCAGCTTTGGGCTTCCCTTGTGGCTCAGCTGGTAAAGAATTTGCCTGCAGTGTGGGAGACCTGGATTCTATCCCTGGGTTGGGAAGATCCCCTGGAGAAGGGAAAGGCTACCCACTCCAGTATTCTGGCTGGAAAACTCCATGGACTGTATAGTCCACGGGGTCGCAGAGAGTCGGACACGACTTCACTTTTACTTTCACTTTTTTGATGTGACTTGTTTTCATTCTCAATGGCACACACCAAATGTTCCATAACCTGAGCTCAAGCCCAGTCTTGGCGATGGGATGTTGACTGTTACTTCCCAGAAGCTTCAGACGGAAGTCAGATTCCTTCCTCTTTGAGGACGAGTTGTGTAAAGCCCTGTGCCCACAAGGTGCTGTGCATTGGCCCCAGTGATAGTCTTGATCCAAGTAAACAAGTCTGTGCTGCGTTCTCAGGAATGGCAGGCGATGATTCCTAGTAGTCTTTATACTGCTTAAACTTGTGCTTTCTTTTTTATTTTCCTTTCTATAATCCAAATACGACAGCAAAATGCTGACATTTTTATAGCATCATGTAAGAAAGCGCTAGGTCTGGTCTAGCTTGATTTGCTTGTCTCTTATTTTAGAACTCAGGATTATTTAAATAATCATAGACTTCCAGGAAACTGAAGATTTACTTGGCAAAAATGTAACAAAAAGCTTATGAAAGTTGTGTGTGTTGATTTTCTTTAACTATCTGACCTTTTGGTTTTGCATGTGTGTTTTTTTGTATTCTTTAGGATGTAGAGATAGATATTGAACTGGCTCCTGGAGATCAGACCAGCACGCCCAAAACCAAAGAGCTGTCTGAGAAGGACATTGGAAACCAGCTGCACATGTTAACCAACAGACATGACAAATTTCTTGATACGCTCCGGGAAGTGAAGGTCTGTGCGAGTTTGGGGGAATGATGGTGGCTTTCCGCTCCCCCCGCCCCCGATATTTTGAACAGTCCGTGAGCCCACGGACTCCCCCATTCATAGCTCGAGGTGAGCATTTCTCGGGGCAGGTCTGTGTCTATTGAGAGCTTTGGTCTCTGCTGTGTTAACGTGGAGACAGGAGCCGTCTGCCCGGCGGGTGGGGAGCGGCCGTGTGAGGACAGCCAGGCTGGTTTTAACGCGGCCTTCCACGCAGGGCGGCCTGAGTAGCAGACAGGAGCGTTCTTCACCTGACTATTCTCTCCCCCTTTCTGTGGGATGTTTGTATCCTGGGCCTCTGCGTTTTTGACAGGGACGTGGTCTGGGGTTCGCTCCCTTCCTGGTCTGCTCTTCAGTGAAAGGGACAACATGACCTTGACACATGTCTCTCTCAGCCTCAGGGCCCACCGGGGGCTGACAGGCGTGTGCCCGAGCACCTCTGCGCTGTCTGTGTGTTGCTGTGTGGGGAGGTGGGCTTCAAGCGGCCAGAAACCTGACTATGAGAAATTCACACCTTAGAGACAGCGGACCTGTGGGCAGAGGCAGCCATGTTTGTGGATTTGATGTGGCCGTTGGGTCCCTGGTCTCCAGCTCTGGCCCCGGTTGTGGGGCGTTCTGGTCCAGTACTGTCCATTCCAGTCGCTTTTCCATCTGCTCACTGTTCATTGCAGAGACTCTGAGCTCTCTTGGTTCTTGATTTCTTCGTCAGAATTACACCTGTTGGCAAATAACATAGATTCTCTGCGTGTAGTTCTGTTTCCCCTTGGTATCTTCAGCAGCCTCTGCTTTGATGGCATCTGTGTGTCTTGCTTGCACTTTGTGGGTCAGCGTCGTGTTTGTACTTCTTGGATATGGTGAAATCAGTAATGTTAAGAGGTGCTCTGGGAGGTGAGACATGTAGGCATGTCACTGAGCCCCTTTCCCACGTCCATGCTAGCCGCTCAGCACAGCAGGAGGGGTCTGCGGTGCCCAGAACTGGGCTTCACTTCAGTACGACGTCCGTTCAGGTTCAGAACGTTAGGCAGTGGAGCAGCGTCGTGTAGAGTGGGTGGTCCTGCTTCCTGGGCAGGGAGCTCGGGCGGCACCTGCGTGGTGGGGGCCTGGTGCCAGACGGTCTCGCCCCTGCAGACGGGAGCCCTGCTCAGCGCCTTCGTCCAGCTCTGCCACATCTCCACCACGCTGGCCGAGAAGACGTGGGTCCAGCTCTTCCCCAGGCTGTGGAAGATCCTGTCTGACAGACAGCAGCATGTGAGTCTGTGTTTTCTTTAAGTCCTCTTTTGGAAAATGCAGTTTTAGCTTTTGAGGAATGTTTATGAAAGAAACTCTTGATGAAGTTTCAAAGGCTGAGGGAACTAGCGTTATCCAAGCGTGAGTTATCACACGCGTGCCCAATGCTGGGGGAAAGCACGAAGGCGGGCTGGTTCTCGCACGAGGCCCTGGCCAACCGCAGCCCGCGCTTGGGTTTCAGGCTCTGGCGGGCGAGATCAGCCCATTCCTGTGCAGCGGCAGCCACCAGGTGCAGCGGGACTGCCAGCCCAGTGCCCTCAACTGCTTCGTGGAGGCCATGTCTCAGTGCGTCCCGCCCATCCCCATCCGGCCCTGCGTCCTCAAGTACCTGGGCAAGACCCACAACCTCTGGTTCCGCTCCACCTTGATGCTGGAGCACCAGGCCTTCGAGAAAGGGCTGAGCCTGCAGATCAAGCCCAAGCAGACAGCCGAGTTCTATGAGCAGGAGAGCATCACTCCACCCCAGCAGGTGAGGCCTCGCCTCCCCGTGTTCACACGTCCTGATGAGAATCTCTCGGGTGGTGGCAGATTAGGGGCCATGAAGTCGCCCTGTTGGGGAAACACGGTATTCCCCGCCGAGCACTCGGAGACCGCGCTCTGTTCCAGGAGATCCTGGACTCCCTTGCGGAGCTCTACTCTCTGCTGCAAGAGGAGGACATGTGGGCGGGCTTGTGGCAGAAGCGCTGCAAGTACTCGGAGACGGCCACGGCCATCGCCTACGAGCAGCACGGCTTCTTCGAGCAGGTAGCCCCGCCGGGGAACCTCCGGGCCTCGTGGGCGGTGGGAGGCGCTGACAGAGGTGCCATGGTATTGTGGCCCTAGAGGCAGTTCCTGTCTAAATAAGTTTCGTGATTTCTTGGAAGCTCGTATTTATCCACATACAGACTCTGAGATTGAAGCCTTGGTTTTAGAGACGTGAACACTGACGCTCAGTCATAAGTTCTTTACTGTCAGTGAGGCCGGCTTGGATGCTTCCTGTCTGCAATCCTCAGTCCCGTTGGGGTTGGTGGAGCGTGAGAGTTTCGTCCCCCTGCCCGTCCTTGCTCAGCAGTGGGAGCCCCGGGTAGGATGCGGAGCCGCAGAAATTCCAGAAGCAGAGGCACAGCTGTGGCCCGGCTGCCGTCACTGACGGGTGGAGACCTGTGCGATGTCCCGCTGCTTCTGCTCGGGGCGGGGACTCAGGCGCCAGCTCGTCCACTCTCATTCTCCGGGTGGAGATGCTGAGAGCCCGAAACGGCCCCGGGTCTGCGATCCAGCTTGCCCTAAGTAACTGAGCAGTGGTCGTGCAGCAGTTGCTAGTTAAGCAGCAGTTTGAAAGCATTATTAACTTTTACAGGCGCAAGAGTCGTATGAAAAGGCGATGGATAAAGCCAAGAAGGAACACGAGAGGAGCAACGCTTCCCCTGCCATTTTCCCAGAGTACCAGCTCTGGGAGGACCACTGGATCCGGTGAGCTGAGCGGGGACGTGGCCGGGAGCCAGCGGAGAGTCTGAAAGTTTCCCTGACAAGTATTTTTAGAAAGGGGCTTTGCTGCTCTCTTTATGGCCCCACAAAGAAAAGTACAAACAAAAATCGAGAAACAGCTGTTAAAGGCTCGAGTACTTGAGTGTGTTGGAGAAAGTGACTGAGTCCTGCCCCCGCTGGCCCAGAGCTCTGCTCTGCTCTGGGGTGCTGTTCTTGCTGCTCCAGGGGGCCCCTACTTCAGTGCCCCGGGGACTGCAGCACCCCACAAAACACCTTCTCTGTTGGGGGAAACATTTTTTCCTTTCTGTATAACGGAAGTGGCTTAAAATCACTGAGTTCGGGCCAATCCTTGGTCTCCAGGTGTTCCAAGGAGCTGAACCAGTGGGAAGCCTTGACGGAGTACGGCCAGTCCAAAGGTCACATCAACCCTTACCTGGTCCTGGAGTGTGCTTGGCGGGTGTCCAACTGGACCGCCATGAAGGAGGCGCTGGTGCAGGTGAGGACCGTACCCCTCTCACCGTGACCTGTCCACACCCAGGGTACAGTCTGCAGGCACAGGGACCCTTTCCCCACAGCCCCGAGTCTCGGGGGTCTCCCCTTGCTTGCATCACGCGGGGCGCCTTGGCAGATGCAAGATAGTTCCTGGGAAATAAGAGTTACTTTCGGTTTTCACGAACATCTTTCCTGAGTCTGAGTTAAATGATAACTTAGTTTTAGTTCATTCTTCAGTCACAGCAAGTGTCATGTGTGGAGACTCTGGACTCTGTGAGAAACTGGGAAGAGCAGAGGCCGTTTTACCGGTGGATTTGGTTGTCAGAGGCGCTGCAGGTGTGAGTGTGAGTGTGGTGCAAGTGCAGGGCCGGGCTGTCAGTAAGGTTGTGGCATGAAAAGCAGAATCACGTTCAAAGCGTATCTTGTATTACGGAAGTGGTAACCGTGTCGTGTAAGTGCAGTCAAGCCCTTAACTTGGTTGAGCTGCACGTTTTTCAGAAGTTAAACTCCATCCAGAGGAGTTCAGTGCAAGACAGGAGAGTGGGCACCGAGGTGCGGGTCTCTCGCCCTGGGAGCCTCTGCAGGGCGTCGGCAGCCGGGGTTGGTGGCTCAGCTCTGCTGCCCGAGCCCACGTCCCCACCAGCGCCTCGGCCTCTGCCGACGCAGCCGTGCCTGTGGCTCGCTCCTGTCCCTCCTGTGTCTCCTCCGGCACTCCTTTCCTGCTCAGGCTCTGACCTTTGCCCTGTGTGTCTGTGGCGTGGGCTGGGCTCTGCACTGCAGTCCTGTTCTCACCTGGCCCCTTTGCCTGGTGAGGACATGTCTATAGTCTCACCCGTGATTGTCCTTTCCTGATGTGAGGCTCAAAGCACACGGAGGTTACAGGCCATGTGTTTGAAAGGATTGACTTAAAGCTTTACCTGTATTGTGGCTCCCGTGCTTATTTCACCACTGCTGCTGCTTTGAACAAAATGCAAAAGGTGCAAGAACCGTAATAGTCACAAACCATCAACTACAGGGAGGTTATGGAGCCCAGGGTCTGGAGTTTCAGCTTGGGATCGGGAAAGTGGCCCCTCTCATGCAGGGGGTTACTCTGAGAAGTAAACCAGTCACTGTGTAAGTAAACGAGGGTGGTCTACTACAGGTTTACTACATTTACCACTGGTTCTTTTTTTTTTTAATTTATTTTTAATGTCCTTTCTTTATTCTGATAAATATTCCACTTTATTTTATATCAATATAAAAATACTGATAGCTCACTCTAATGTTTCTTTTTCTCCTTTCCGAGGTCTCACTTAGCAGGATATGTGCAGTATCATACTGACCATAAGTCTGACAGATGAGTTTCTTCTTTTACAAGTTCTTGATTATTTTCCCCCCAGTTTTAAGGCACTTACTGATTGGAAAAAGCTCAAAGTATATTAAGGAGCACTATGGGTAATCTGCAGTAAATTAATTTCAAATGTTTTTGATAGCACTGAATTATTTACTCATTTACTAGTACTTCAAAAAAATCTTTCTCTTATGTCTTACAATTATGGGGCTGCTGGCAGTGGTACATTTCTTGGTTTGATTTAATAAATGAGGTAATATTTTCCAGCAGGGGAAAAATGAGATGCTTTTGTTCTTAATGTTCCAGAGAGTAGGTATGATTAAACAAGTACTGTCTTAACTAGTGTTTAAGTCCAGAAAATGTGAGACGGTAGGTCGTGATCGTAAAGGACCCTGCAGGAAGCAGTTGTGTTCCCAAGTTTGCCTCCCTGATTTCTTCACGATTGGGTAACTGAGAAGCAGGAGGGGCCTCGGACGTGACTGTGCTCCGAGGTCAGAGGTCAGCAGGCAGGGCCGGTGTCAGGTCAGTGTGTCGCCATCACCATCGCTGCTCTTGCCCTCTCCGGGCTGAGAGCCACGCGGCTCTGATGTGTCATTTCCGTTGTCACTTCCAGAGGTGCTTCCGAATGAACGTCTTACTGATCCTGATACAGCAAGTCCTGTTAAATTCTTTCAAGAATATCTGTGTGTTCTTTCATCTTCTTATATACAAAGAGGTTATTTTTGAAAAGACTTTTTTTTATTTACAGTTTTTAAAATGCTGATAAATCAAAGGCTGATAAAATGCAGTGAGTTCTAACACCTTCTTTAGAGGGTGCTGGGCAAACTCGGGGGCTTTCCAGGGCACATCTGGAGCCTCTGCCTGGGCTTAGGGGGCAAACGTGACGCTCTGGGCTCCGTCGGCTCCATCAGTAGAACTGATAACCAGGATACGAGAGAGATCTGGGGAACATTTTGCAGTGGATAATAAATGTAGACTTAAATGACTGTAAAGTTTTTGAATTTTCATTCATATTATTAGAAACCTGAATCGCTGCCTTCTGCTTCTGTATATAATGTGGAGCAAGTTAGATTGATTTCTCAGGATAACAGTGTGAGTTTTCAGAATTATACGGATACTCACCAGAGTGGAGATGAGCACGTCTTTAAACCTTTGGAAATTCCCTGGCCAACTTTGTAGGTTTTTCGCCTTGTCTGTCATAACAGAGTCTTATCAGTTTCCCTTTTTTGGAACTAAAAGCGATCTTAAAGCAAGGAGCCTGTGGCAAGGCTTCGTAGCCAGAGAGATTGCCACACTTTGGTGTTTGGAAAAGGAGAGTGTTCAGAAAAATATCTAATGCATTATCTCTCCAGTGAAAATGAGTGTCTGTTTGTAGCTTAATTGCTCTTTACTGCTTTGCATAACTGGCTACCAAAAAGTTTGTATTTTGACTCTGCACTGAGAGGAAGTATACCCACTGCCTCCGTGTGATGCTCTTCCCCACCCAGGTAGAGGTGAGCTGTCCGAAGGAGATGGCCTGGAAGGTCAACATGTACCGCGGGTACCTGGCTATCTGCCACCCTGAGGAGCAGCAGCTGAGCTTCATCGAGCGCCTGGTGGAGATGGCCAGCAGCCTAGCCATCCGCGAGTGGCGGCGGCTGCCCCACGTGGTGTCACATGTGCACACACCCCTGCTCCAGGTGGGGTCCGTCCCGGGGTGGGGGGGCCTTCTCCAGGGGATCCCTCCCGGCAGAGCCCCTCTCGTCCAGGCTGAGGGCTGTGAGCGGAGCTGGACGGCAGAGGAAACTCCTTCCCCCCGTACTCCCCGCATTTGCACTTGGGCTCGGCGAGAGGACCGAAACGCGGCTTCTGGTGTTCGGGGCATCTGGGGGTTTCGGTGACAGAAGGCCTCCCTCAGGGGTGACTGCGATGGTTTTCTTGCTTGAGGATTATGCTCTGATGCCCGCCATACCAGCCTCAGGGTGATGCCAGTGTTCAGTCTGCGCAGGGCCTCTCCCTCCGAGACTCGAAGGCTGCGGTTACGTAGCCTGCCCCGTGGCTTCTTGGTGTTCCATCCTCACTGTTTGACTCGTTCAGCCACACAGGCCACTAGTCAGTGACTCCCCCAGCCCCTTGCACACCCGTGTGTGTGCACACGCACGTAGATACGTGCAGATACACGCACACACTCTGGGTCATGCTGGCTCTCGACCTCTTTGGTCTGGCGCAGAGCAGCTCCCGGTGTGGCTGAATGAGGGGTGACTGCAGGCCGCCGCTCTAACAGTAGTTCACGATGCTCACACTTTTTTCCTCTGGAAAGAGTAGTTCTGAGACTTAAAACTGCTACATTAATTTTTATAGTGTAGTTTTTTATAGGGTTTTAAGATTATGTAGTTATTAATATACTTAGATTATCTTGTCTTCATCATAGTGAACCAGAAGTTCATCGAAGCAGTTTTATCTCTTTGGTTTGATATTTTCCCTTTTCGTATCTATTATTTTGGGCTTGAAAGCAGTATATGTTCAGTAGAAACCATACTTCGAATCCTGGATTTGGATGTTTTTCCAGACCAACATGCGTGCACGATGCTCTCTGGTGCTGGGTGGTGGCGCCGAGCATCAGCACCTGGTCAGCCACGAGATCCTGACAGCGGATAGCCACCTGCTGACGGCTGTTCTGCTTTTCACTTTAATTATGTGAGAAAATCAGTGCTTCATTATTAAACAGGCCTTGTGTTAGGTAGCGTGAGTGTTCTTTGCACATTCAGGTCGGCTAAGCTAGGATGTCAGGTAGGTTCAGTGTGTTGAATGCAGTCTCAACTTCAGATGTTATCAACTTACGATGAGTGTGTTGGACATGACACCATGGTAAGTTGAGGAAGCTCAGTGCTAAAAACTACTGAACCATACACCTGAAGGGTGCTTTCAGTGGTGTTTAAATTATACTTTGGTAAAACTGTTACAGTACAAATACCCCATAGTTCTATCTTCAGTAAGCTTTTGGTGGAAGGAAAGATTAGATTAAGGTTTCAGAAATCTGAGTGTAATGAACTAAATTTGAAGTATAGTTGCAGGTGGAAAGTGTGAATTCCTGTGGATAATTTTAAACTTAAGAGCAAACAAAAGGATACTGTCCTGAACTTGGTGCTGTGTTTGAGGGTTCAGACAATTCAGAGAGTTTAAAAACATTTCTCCTCGAAGAGTTAGGCTGGAGAGAGAGGACATGTCCGTAAGAAGCCAAGTTTTACGGGGGCGTCTGTGACTCGGTGCCATGTGAAGACAAACACAGATAAACCCAAGATTCAGAGAAGGGAAGAATCACTGGGGAATGGAGTGTGAAATTTAACAATGGGGGAAAAGGCTCAGAGCTGCGCCCCAGCCCCCACCCCCAGCCGAGAGGGGCTCCAGAGAGCACCGCCTGTTTGCAGCCAGCGGCATGTGTTGGGTGTAAAGGGGTGGGGGGCACCTGGACAGATGGGTAGGCGGGTGGTGAGAATACATGTGTCAGCCGGGAGAGAGCATCAGAGCTGTGTTCGAGATGATTGACGTGGCCCCGGGGTTCAGATGTTGATGGAGGAAAGCTTGAGGGCAGGAGGCGTTGTCAAAGACCTACCGAGAGCCCCACGTGGGGGCGGGAGGAGGGCGGCATGGACCCTGCTGTTCTCCAGGCTCCAGTGTCACGGCAGCCGGGGGTGGAGGTATCCCGAGAGTCATGTGTGAGGCGTGGAGTAAGTCAGATGCCGCGTCTGAGTAAATCCCAGATTATCCTCTTGAATCCTGGGCCCTTCCCAGGAGACACTCCCGGTCAGCTCTGGCTTGCCTTCCTCATCCAATCCTCGCTCCCTGCTCACCGTGGAATCTCTCACCCTGGTCCCCTCAGGCAGCCCAGCAAATCATCGAGCTTCAGGAGGCTGCTCAGATTAACGCAGGCTTGCAGCCCACCAACCTGGGGAGGAACAACAGCCTGCACGACATGAAGACGGTGGTGAAGACGTGGCGCAACCGGCTGCCCATCGTGTCGGACGACCTGTCCCACTGGAGCAGCGTGTTCATGTGGCGGCAGCACCATTACCAGGGTAAACCCACCTGGTCCGGCATGCCTCCACCATGTAATTTTCCAGACGCCCGCTGTTCTGGTTTCATGTCTTGGCTGTTTTCTCTGTTTGTTCTTTTGTGTTTGTTTTTTCTTTTACCGAATCCTCTGTTTCTTGGCAGGTGTGGTAGAGGTGGCTGGTATGACGAGGGTAAAGATGCAGGTGGTGAAAGGGGAAGAATTCCCTCCCTGTTCCCTTTCTCCACCCAGGATATACTTGCTGCCAAACAGCTGCCTGTTGGCACCAGGGGCATGGACCAGTGGGGGACCAGAGCTCTGGGTCATGGCCCTTTTGTTCTGAAGGCCCCCCACTCCTAAGACCTGCTCTCGGGGGGCCGGTGGAGCCTTGCTCAGCTTCCCTGGGCCCCTCTGCTGCTTTCCCTAGACCTGCCAGGCCTCTCTATCCAGAGCAGCCTTAGCCAAGAGGGTAACTCTCCACTCAGGAGTTGGTGCCTCTTAGATCATCCTTTTGATGCACATGTGAGGAAGAGTAACGCGGGCTAATCACAGAGCTTCCCATGTTCATAAGCCGCCCTGTGTGTGTTTTTCATTTTTTATTTAAGCCTTAAACTGAGAAACATCTGATGTGGACTGAAATGTCACTTCTTTCCTCTCCAGCTATTGTAACTGCATATGAAAACAGTTCTCAGCACGACCCAAGTTCAAACAACGCTATGCTTGGGGTTCACGCGTCGGCTTCAGCTATCATCCAATATGGAAAAATTGCCCGGAAGCAGGGCCTGGTCAATGTGGCTCTGGATATATTGAGTCGTATCCACACCATTCCAACCGTCCCTATTGTGGATTGCTTCCAGAAGATTCGGCAGCAGGTCAAATGCTACCTCCAGCTGGCAGGCGTCATGGGCAAGAACGAGTGTATGCAGGTAGGGTGCCGGGTGGACCCAGTGCCCGTCCTTGCCCTGGCAGTGAGGGTCCCTGGGCCAGCTCCTGACCCAGACAACAGGGAAAGGGACTGGACCACTACAGGACTCCTTGGTCTCGGGGAGCAGTTCTGCCAGAACGAGAAAGGGACAGGAAGCCACTTGAGTATTTGAAGTATATGCCACGGTCTCTCATCTGCCATATACTTGGGTAATGTAGTTATAGAATGAAAACTAAAAATTGCAGGACTGTGAGGGTATATGGTAGATTTGGGCTATGTTCAGAGGAAAATTAGTAAAAAGCAATGAAACTGACAAGATATCTAAAGCTTCGGAAAAAATAATACCATTAAGGTGTCTGGAACTGAATTTGTGTTTAGTGGTTCAGTTTAAATACTCCTTGTCAGTCAACAAATATTCCAGGTAGGCAAGCCTCATCAGTTTAAAATATATTTGTCAGTGACCTTTAGAACTTAACCGCCTGGATCAATATTTTAATGAGATTTTCAATGAGTGTCTAGCAAGTTTAAGAACCTTTCTGTTTTTACAAACAGGGCCTTGAAGTTATTGAATCTACAAACTTAAAATACTTCACGAAAGAGATGACGGCTGAATTTTATGCACTGAAGGGGATGTTCTTGGCTCAGATTAACAAGTATGTGTGTTATATAGGTGGCGGGTGAGAGAAAGACTCATCAGATTATTTAAATAGTTGTTTGTAACTTAAAAGCAATGTGAAGATGAAGCTAGAAATTGACATGAGTTGGTGTCAGTCGTCAGACATGGTGTTCAGCTTTTGTATCTCTAGGAAAGTAGTAACTTGCAGCAGGATCAGAAAGCTGGCTTGAGTGTGGTACTTTTTAACTATGAGTTGCTTGACCATGGAACTGCCAATAACAGTTTCATTGCCCCATTTTCTCAGTGTGCTGTCTTGGGAACAGAGTTGATTCCTTTTATGGAGGTGATTCTTGCTTTAGAGGCGGGGTCAGTCAACTGGAAAACAGTGTGGTGGGTCCTCAAAACACTATAAATGAAGAATTATGTCCCAGCAATTCCATTCCTAGGTATTTATGGAAAAGAGTTGAAAACAGGAGCTCAAGCAGGTAGTCATTCATGAAGGTTCACAGAGTTCTGTTTACAGTAGCAGAATATTGAAACTACTCAAATGACTGGATAAGCAAAATGTGGTGGGTACAAACAGTGGAATATTACTCAGCATGAAAAAAGAATGAAGTGGTGTTTTCTTTAATATGTTGCTGTGCTTAGTTGCTCGGTCATGTCCGACTCTTTGAGACCCCATGGACTGTAGCCCGCCAGGCTCCTCTGTCCATGAGGTTTCTCCAGGCAAGGATACTGGAGTGCATTGCCATGCCCTCCTCCAGGGGATCTTCCCAACCCAGGGATCAAACCCACGTCTCTGGCATTGCAGGCGGATTCCTTATTGTCTGAGCCACCAGGAAATAAGTAAGAATTGTATTTACTAGTAAGAATTAAAAGCCTTTTTTAACAGAAAGTGACCCCTTGGATGACCTGAAAATTCCATGCTCCATCATGAGCGGAGGGGACCAGGCTTTCCGTGGTGAGCAGATTGTGTGATGAAGAACGTTGCTGAATTCTCTTCTGAAATCTTTGATCCAGGAATTCAGCCATGGCTTATATGTGGACAGACATGTTTTATAATGAAAGCTCAAGCACAGAATAATAAAAAATACAACCATGACTTTTAAAACTAGGATATTCCATTTCAAAGATGCTATAGCTATGGTAGTCTGAATTTTTTCTTATCTGTTGAAACTATTGTTATATGAAAACTACTACAAATAAGGCTGGTAAATTGAATTTGAATAGCAAATCTATGACATTTTAGTCAATGATTTATTTCATGCTTTGAAAATATTACCTTCATTAGAAGTGTGTTTAATGTTTTTTCTTTCCACATTTATAAACCCTGTTAAGTTTTACCTAAGCCAGTCTGATGCTTAAATGATCTTAAATGTCAACAATACTAAAAATACAGCTAACATTTTTCTAAATGGTTAAAGCTTTGAATCCCTTCATTTTGGGTTTTGCTGGTGGCTCAGATGGTAAAGAATCTGCCTGCAATGCAGGAGACCCAGGCTTGATCCCTGGGTCAGGAAGATTCCCTTGAGGAGGAAATGGTAACCCACTCCAGTATTCGTGCCTGGAGAATCCCATGGACAGAGGAGCCTGGTGGGCCACAGTCTGTGGGGTTGCAGAGAGTTGGACACGACTGAGTGACTAACACGCGCACACGTTCTCTTTCATTTAATTGTGAAATCAGGTCCGTGCGGGTCTCCTGCACACCCCTCAGACAGACCCAGCCCGCGGTACTTGGACTGCCTCAGTTCAAGCCTCCGAACTGCCTCCAGTTGCTTCACTCTCCCACACATTCTCAACATGGTCACAAAGTGGTCAGATTTGTGTCTCAGAAGGGTCACCCCACTATTCTGCTCAGAACCCTGCCCTGGCTCCTCACCGCGCCCTGGTCTCACTTTTGTGAGCACGGTGGCCCTCGGTGATCTGGCGCACACCCACCTCTCCTGCACATGGCCCGTCAGAGTGCTTCACACTAGACTAACCGGCTGTGAGAACTCTCTGCACAGCCCCCCTTTCCTCATTACCAGCCTTTCATCCTGAGTTCTGGTGAACTCCATCATTCTTCACAACCCAGCTCAAACATGACTTCTTCCCTAAGGCCTTCTTAAGCCCGTCCAACTCCGAAATTAATCACGCCCTCTTCTCAATCTTGTAGCCTACCTTTTACTACCACTTGTGTTATAACTATTCGTTTCTATGCTTGGCTTTTCTATATCACTGTAAACCTTTTGAGACCATGAAAGCAGTTTTGTGTTCGTTAAACCAAATTGTCTTTGCTTCAACAATCTAAGTAATTGGGAGCAGAGATGGGATGTTTCCAGGGCAATCCACAGTGGCCGAGATGCTGCTGCCTCTCCACAGCAGACATAAACCTCGTGTTTCTTTAATCACAGGATCACCAGAGCCTTGTGGATTAGCATACATAACAGCTCTTAAATATGGGTTGAGTATTTCTGACTTTGTGCAAGATATGTACATTATGTTTTACTTTAAACCTTTTGGCAGGGGTGGTTGTTGTTTAGTTGCGAAGTCATGTCTGACTCTGTTGTGACCTCATGAATCATAGCCTGCCAGGCTCCTCTGTCCATGGGATTTCCCAGGCAAGGATACTGGAGTGGACTGCCATCTCCTCTAGGGAGTGAAGTGTTGACATGAACGTCAGCATGGATGAACCTCAAAAATACTTGAGGCTGATTGAAAGAGTCTAGACACACAAAGCCGCCGTCTGTGGGTCTGTCACTGTGAGATGTGCGGTGGTCAGTTCACAGAGACAGCAGCAGTAACTCCATGGGGGCCGCCGGGGCTGGGTGTTGGGAGCAGTGGGGAGTGTGCTTCTTGGTTCAGGGTTTCCTTGGGGTGAGGACGATGTTCGCAGCCTCCGTAGAGGTGGTGGTCACACAGCATTTTAAGTGTACCAACTGCCCCTGAATTAGTCACTTCACAATGGTTGGTTTTCTTTTCCGTGGTGTTCACGGGCTCAATTTGTGTCCTCCCAGGTCTGAGGAAGCGAACAAAGCGTTCTCTGCGGCCGTGCAGATGCACGACGTGCTGGTGAAAGCCTGGGCCATGTGGGGCGACTACCTGGAGAACATCTTCGTCAAGGAGCGGCAGCTGCATCTTGGCGTGTCCGCCATCACCTGCTACCTGCATGCATGCCGGCACCAGAACGAGAGCAAGTCAAGGAAGTACCTGGCCAAGGTGAGGCCGGAGGAACCTCACCAGAGCCCTTCCTGGGAACCTTTAGTTTGGATGGAAGCTCAGCGACCTCCTGGTCCGTGCTGGGCATGAGGCAGCACACAGAGCCCGTAGGTCCTATTTAAAGTTGGAAAGTGGAGGCCTGGATGTTCTTGGGGTCAGAGGACTTCTCAGCGGCAAAACCAAACCTGAAGTGTGGGTGGGTCTTAGAGCTCAGGTCCGGTGTGGCTGTGGGCCTCCCGCTGGACGGGGATTCCTGCAGACTGCGAGGGCTCTGCCAGGAGCATGCCCTGCCGCACACCTCAGGCTCTGGCCTCTCATTCCCAGGGCCGTGCACACAGGCCGCGGCCGGTCGGCTCTGGTCACAGGTGACGCTGAGTCCCCGGGTTCCTGCAGGGTGAGGTCGTCCCGCGCTACCCCACTGCAGCGCCGGGCGCAGGGCTGTATCCACGTGTGCCCAGTGGGTGGCTGCCTGTGCCTGAGCACCCTCCCTGCTTGCACCTTCTTGGCTTCCCTGGGAAACACATCTGTACAACCCAGAATCCATTCTTGCAGATAACTTAAGAATAGGTTGTTCCACTTACTTTGTCCAATAAAGGTGAGGAGTTTTTGGAATTCCTTGATTTAGTGTCAGAGTTTGGACTGAAGATCAGAGTGGTGAAAGCCCACTGTGGACACAGGCCGGCCATAGTCGTGCCGAGGCGCCACCGCACGGCCCGGCTCCGGGTGTGCTTTCTTGAGGATGAGATGGTCTCAGAGTCTCCTGACAGCAGGCTGTCAGCAGAGCCTCGCGCTAGGGTGGTGGTGGTCACCTGAGATCTGAGCTGCTGCTGCTGCTAAGTCACTTCAGTCATGCCCAACTCTGTGTGACCCCATAGACGTCAGAGATCTGAGCAGAAGCCCATTTTGTTCTGGGGAGATCACAAGTGTGGATAACAGGCTGGAGCCCCGTGGGGTCCACATGACCACTGCTAGCCAGCTGACCAGGTCAGTTAGTAGTTGGCATTAAAGCTAAACCTTGATGAAAACTGTATTTAAATTTTCAGTGTCATTTATCTGTAAGCTTTATAGTGAAGTTTCATCATACCGTTGGGCCTTTTGTCCATGTTTCCCCATGATGCCAGGAAAGGTGCCCTGTGTGGCAGTTTAATGTCGGGAACGTCCCCTGACCGGAACTGGAGACTGGTTCAGCTCTCTGACTTCCCTTCTGTCTTAGGTGCTGTGGCTCCTGAGTTTTGACGATGACAAGAACACCCTGGCAGATGCCGTGGACAAGTACTGCATCGGCGTGCCGCCCATCCAGTGGCTGGCCTGGATCCCGCAGCTGCTCACCTGCCTGGTCGGCTCCGAGGGGAAGCTGCTCCTGAACCTGATTAGCCAGGTGGGGCCTGCCGGCCTCTGTGGTCACAGAGTGCTTTCCTTTCACATCCTTTTTTCCCAGAAAGAACATGTGCACGCTCAGAGTTTTGAAACTAAGATGGACGGGCGGGCGTGCACAGTTAGCTGTCCCCTGATGTAAAGCAGAGGCGACCGTGGCTGCAGAGCACAGCGGGGCTGGCGGCCAGTGACCTGCCGGGCTGCCGGCGCCAGGATGCTGGCTTCTTCTCTTACACACGTTGCCCTGTGAGATACACGTGAAGTTAAAATGCAGGGTCCCTGGCGAGCACTCAGGTTACTGACCGGGCGCGGGTATCCGGTCAGTGCTCATGGCTGACTCCCCATCATGGGCTGGACGAGGCTCTCTGAGCCCCAGAAGAAAGCCCGGCGGGCTGTGGGGTCTGTTGCTCTTGGTCCAGCTGCCGGGCTGCGGCTGTTGGAGGCTAACGGTCGTGTGCACTGGGGCGGGGTAGGGGACTGGGCCTCTAGAAAGGCTGTCGTGACCCGTGTTTGAGTCAGAGTGCAGAGTGTCCTCCTCCTGCAGAGAGGTCGTGTTTGAGGTCTGCTCCAGAGTGTCCTCCTCCTGCAGAGAGGTCGGGGAGGGGCCTGAGCAGGGACTCGTGGATGCAGTCTGGTCTGGGATTGGTGCCTTTGATGGCGCTTTGTTTGATCAAGTTACAGAGTCTGTATGTAATCTCTCCACGTGAACCTATAACCAGGCACCTGGGGCACGCCACTCGCTCCCTGTTCATGCACAGCAGCTACACGGCACCCAGAAGTGGTTTCATTCTTCTTGAGCACTTGCAGCTGTGTTCCTGGGTACCGGTACTTCACTTGGAGTTGATCTGTCAAAGACGTAGATTCTGTTTGGTATCATCATTCACTGGACACTTAATGTACATTAGCCAGCCTCCCTGCAGCCAGTAGCCAAGCTGGGTAATGTCTGCTCAGCCCTTCCGAAGAAGCAGTAGAACTCTAGTTGACCAAAACTGGCATTTCTTACCTAAAAGAAAAAGGCCAGTCCCCTGCATCCTACAATTAAACAGAGGGAAGTGACTCGCCAGGGAGCCCCTCCGTCAGCCCGCTCTCAGTTCTGGTGAATGAAGACGGCTGCGTTTTGTGTCCTCTGTCCCAGACATGCAGGCACCTGTGTGTCTGTCCCCCTCAGGTCAGACGACAGTGAGGTTGCTCTGCCAGGAGGAGTCTTGGGTGGGCAAGACTGATGGATACACCAGGCTGCTCTGCCTGGGTCTTTTCCGGCTACACTGGACGTTGGGCTTGCTATTCAGTCTGGCCTCCTGTCTGTCTGTGCTAAGTCAGTGGGGCCGGCCAGGTGCGGGCCCCTTGCCACTCACGACTGACTCTCTCTGAGCAGGTGGGACGCGTGTATCCGCAGGCTGTATACTTCCCCATCCGGACCCTGTACCTGACGCTGAAGATAGAGCAGCGGGAGCGCTACAAGAGCGGTACGTCTCCTGGGGGCAGCGGCCAGGCCGCGGGGCGGGTCCCCAGGGCGTCCGGGTTCCCGCTGTCACCATCACGTGCCCGCCGGCAGCTCCCCTCCAGCCCGCGGGCCCGTCTGTGTTCAGACGCTGGGAGGACACCGGGGTGGGAAGATGAAACCTGACCTCCCAGGGGCTGCTGGTTCTCCTTCTCCATAGTGTGACAGGGTGTTCATCCACTCCAGTGATCCCATCCATAAGTAGGAGAAAATGTGTGAAACCCAGGGACTCAGCAGTAAAGAATCTGCCTGCCAAGACAGGAGCCGTGGGTTCGATCCCTGGGTCGGGAAGATCCCCTGGAGGAGGAAATGGCAACCCACTCCAGTATTCTTGTCTGGGAAATCTTACAGACAGAGGAACCTGGCTACAGTCTATGGGGTTACAAAGAGTGGACACAACTGAGTGACCAAACAAGAAAAAGTTGAACTTAGCTCCTTAGTTACAAGTGCATTCTGGTAAACAGCACAGACGCCACTTACTGTGTTACAAGGACTCACGCCTTCAGCTGTCAGAAGAATCCGCATAGAAATCCATCTTACCTGCGACTTCTCTGGTGGTCCAGAGGTTAGGACTTCAAGCTCCCAATGCAGGGGCCACGGGTTCGATCCCTGGCCAGGGAAGCCAGGGAACTAAGATGCCATTTCCGCACAGTATAGCCTAAAGAAAAAGAAAAAAAATCAATCTTAACCAAATGTAAAAACTTATTCAAAATAGAAGTTTTTAATCTGTAATGATTACTGTGGTATGTAGAGAAATAACCTACTTAATGGTTTCAGTTACCTACTAAGTATGCTGCTGCTGCTGCTAAGTCGCTTCAGTCGTGTCCGACTCTCTGCGACCCCATAGACGGCAGCCCACCAGGCTCCCCCATCCCTGGGATTCTCTAGGCAAGAACACTGGAGTGGGTTGCCATTTCCTTCTCCAATGCATGAAAGTGAAAAGTGAAACTGAAGTCGCTCAGTTGTTTCCAACTCTTAGCGACCCCATGGACCACAGCCTACCAGGCTCCTCCGTCCATGGGATTTTCCAGGCAAGAATACTGGAGTGGGGTGCCATTGCCTTCTCCACTAAGCATGGTGCTCTGTAAACAGTTAAAGCACCACTTGCTTCCTGCGTCTTTAATACGTAGACTCGCTCACTGTGAGGCCAGAGCCTTTCCAAGAAGGTGACTCCCTCCTCCCGATGGTGGTGGCAGCTCCCGGTCCTGTGTAGGGTGGGTCTTTGTGCCAACCTCCTGGCTGGCGACGTAGATTGGAGTTTGGGTCAATTGAAAGTTAAGGGTTTTTGTTCTAAGTGAGCTGAAGCTTTAAAAAGAGCATCAGGGGTTCTGTAACTTTTCTTACGTAGCAACTAGCTTTGTTTTTAATGTCATTTATATCTGTGGTTTGGCTTTCCTTGATGAAAGCACACTTCTAGATTCTCAGAGCTGTAATACAAAGGATGAATTGTGACATATTTTGCCAGACCTTAAAAAAATACACTCAGACTCCCACTGCAGTTAGAGGGAGTCAGGGGAGCCTGCGCCCCCCACCTGGACCGCAGCCACACCCACCTCGCGCCCTCACCCGTGCGCCTTCTGCTTGCACTGCACCCCAGGACAGGGCGCCTGCCTTGCAGCCCCGGGAGGCCCCCGGGGTGTGTCCCGCGCCGGCAGGAACCAGCGTTCCTCTGGCCGGGGGGTCCTCGGAGCGCCGACTCTCCCATCGGTCAGTTCGGCGCTGACATTGGCGTTGTGTGTGTTGCTCTCAGATTCTGGACAGCAGCAGCCAAGTTCAGTGGGTAACCAGTCCCATTCTGCATCAGATCCAGGGCCCATAAGAGCCACGGCCCCCATGTGGCGCTGCAGCCGTATCATGCATATGCAGCGGGAGCTGCACCCGACGCTGCTGTCTTCCCTGGAAGGCATCGTCGACCAGATGGTCTGGTTCCGGGAGAACTGGCACGAGGAGGTACGCGGCGGGGCTGGGTGCCCTCGCGGACACGGCCTGTCCACACGAGCTCCCCGCTCGTGTGTGTCTGTGGGTGGCCTGGCTGATGGAGCCGCAGAGGCTCCACGTCTGCACCCTGGTGCTGCCGTCACCGCCGAAGCAGAAGACTTCACACGCAGGCGACAGCAAGGAAGCCGTAGCTGCCCTTAAAACGCTTCTTTTGTTCACTTGTCCAAACCTAACCGCTGAAATCCCACCACTGGCCGAGGAGCGGCGGGATGTGGGCAAAGGTCATCTTGGGGGTCATCACCTCCAGGGGCCAGAGCTGGTTCTCAGGCAGCCGCCTCAGTGGGGGTCATAAATAATCAGTGTTTGTTGTCTGGTTGGCCGCGAGGCCCCCTCGTTGGTGCTGTGTTACTCTGTGTGTGTGCACAGCACACAGACGTGATCTGAAATAGGCATTTCCTTAAACAACAGAAGGGCATGTGCACGATGCAAAGGGTGAGGTTGTGGGTCTTTTTCTTCTGTTAATGTTTGGGATGCTGTTCCTTGCTGTTGAGAACGCAGCTCATGGCGTGAGCGTCCGGGGCGCCCCCTGCCCTGGTTCTGCACACTCTGGCTCCCCAAGAGCTTTGTCCGTGGTGGGGCTGGCTGGGCGGGTGCCCAGTGGGTGGGGGGCAGCCTGCTCGAGCGCAGAGCTCTGTTGCGCGAGCCCACCGTGTCCCTGTCCCCCAGGTCCTCAGGCAGCTCCAGCAGGGCCTGGCCAAGTGCTACTCCGTGGCGTTTGAGAAGAGCGGAGCGGTGTCGGACGCCAAGATCACGCCGCACACCCTCAACTTCGTCAAGAAGCTGGTCAGCACGTTCGGGGTGGGCCTGGAGAATGTGTCCAACGTCTCCACGATGTTCTCCAGCGCCGCCTCAGAGTCCCTGGCCCGGCGCGCCCAGGCCACCGCCCAGGACCCCGTCTTCCAGAAGCTGAAGGGCCAGTTCACCACCGGTGAGTCCTGACCCAGGGAAGCGGCCCCTCGCCCTGCTCCTTCGTCCTACCCATCCCAGTTAACCGCCTCCGTGGCTTTTCTGGAACGCAGCACCGGGTCGGTGGGTTAGACGGTAAGCAAACGGGACACTCCCCTGCCCCAAGATCGCACGGCCTTCCCTCCAGGGGAAAAGTCAAAGAATCGGAGCCAGGGTAGACACAGGGATTTAGGATGCAGTCACGCCGCCTGCCAAGTTTTTGTGGAAGATTGGACAGGGTCAGGTGAGGCAGTAAGACCCGAAGGTGCTGGCTCGGCAGTGACGGGCAGGGATTCCCCTGGTGGTGGCTCTGGTGTCAGGACGGGGAGGGGACTCTCGCGTTTCCTGGACCCGTGGGAGCATGGATCCGGCCCCACCTCTCTGTGTGACCTCTCGGTGACCTCAACAGCCCAAGTCCCCGTCGGGGACCCCTGTGCCCCGGGCACGCGCAGGCCAGGCCGCGCCCCCCGGAGCTGGAGCGCGTGTGGTCTCTCTCTCACGGCAAACAGAGGCGTCTGAGATGGAAGTCTTGTGGATGCCGTCCTATACTACTGAGAAGAAGTGATACTTAGTGTATCTGTATTTACACCCAAACGTAGTCTGAAATAGAGCCTTAGAGGTGGACACATCTGGATTCTGACGTGAGAAAATGACAGGCGCTGAAACCTGGAAGAGGGCCAGCCTCGAGGCGCTGACCCACCGCCAGCTGCAGCGAGCGTCGGACACCTGCAGCAAATCCCTCTGGCCACGCACCCCGGGGGCCAACCCTGTGTCCGCCCTGGGTTCTGGTCTGGAGAGCACAGGAGGGTTGCCCCTCCGCCCACAGCAGCATCGCAGCCCTGGCTCCAGCTCCACATCCGTGAGCCGGGGGAAGGCAGCTCTGGAGAGTCGGTCCCGAGACGGAAGACTAACCCACGGGCCGATGCTGTGCCCGGGCGCTGACGGCCGCTTGTGGCGACAGCCCCAAATGCAAGTCCCCCGGATGCCCCTCCAGGAGAAGAAGGGCGTGGCTCTTACACTCATAAAGCAGATGAAGAGGCGTTAACTGACACACACGGCAACCAGATGAACTTCAGAGAAATTATGCTGAATGCAGAAAGCCACTCAGAAGGAGTCCTGCCACGCACTTCTAAATTATGAAACCTTTGTGAGGTCACGATGGAAAGCAGACCAGCAGTGGCCAGGCGTCGGGTGTGGGCAGGCGGGCATGGCTCAGAGCTGGTGGACAGGGGCCTCCTGGATATACAGCGCCTCCCATGAGCCTCACAGATGCACACGTGCACACCGAACACACACAGGTCACATGTCTGAATCAGCCCCGTGGGTTGTGCCAGTGCCTTGGTTTTGGGAAGGGGTGTGTGGCCCTCCCTGTACGTTTCTTGGTGCTCCTGTGAATATTTATTTCAAAATAGAAGTTAATAACAAGCAGAAACCCGTTCCATGAAGATCAGGCCTGGCCTTGATAACAGCTTCCTGCCCCTGAGTTGAGAAGGCGCAGCCCCTTGTCCCGGTGGACGAAGACCTGCCTCCCCTGTGCTCACCTCGCTAGTCACGGGACCGCACGTGAGATGGTAAAGGAAAGCCAGAGAAATGCCGTGAGGAAAAACCCCCCGAGAAAAGCGCATCGACTGTCGTGAAACTGACGACGCGTGTACACAGTTAAACTCACACGTGGGCGTGACGAGTGCAGTCGTGGGAGCAGCCGTGTGTCAGGCCCAGAGCTCCGCGCCGTTTATTCCCGTCGGCATTTTTATGTGCTGTTTATTGGAGTCCTGCCCCTCACAGCACTTTATTTCAGACTAGACAGAAATGCGCCTGTTCCCTCCCTGGGCCGTGCTGGATCCGTAGTTGTGCAGTGAACTGAAAGTCACCCAGGTGGCCGGAAGTGTTTCTAATCATATTCTGTTTTGCAGATTTTGACTTCAGTGTTCCAGGATCCATGAAGCTTCATAATCTGATTTCCAAACTGAAAAAGTGGATCAAAATCCTGGAGGCTAAAACCAAGCAGCTTCCAAAATTCTTCCTCATTGAAGAGAAGTGCCGGTTTCTGAGCAACTTCTCGGCACAGACGGCCGAGGTGGAAATTCCCGGGGAGTTTCTGATGCCAAAGCCAACACATTACTACATCAAGATCGCTCGGTGAGTGCGCCTGGCTGGCCTGGGGTCACCGACACCTTCCCCCAGCAGATGCCCGGGACATGCTCCAGGGTTCACACTGTGATTCCCTTCCTTCTGCCCCCGGGAGAGGACTCGGGACTGCCCTCGCACTGGAGTCATTGGGCACCTTTCACGTGTCCAGGCGAACCCGTGGGTTCCGTGTCTTGTCTGAGTCAAGCTTGTGTTTGCTCTCAAAAGAACCCTTTCTGAATGCTTGTAGAACTTGACGGAGCAGAGTTTTGTATACTCTGAAAGCACAGTATTCAAAACAGAATCAAATGATGTTAAAATTTTTTAGAGCAGAGCGAGTTGCATTCCATTTAAAATGTAAAGCGAGCTGGGAACTGGCGACCCTTAACAGGGTCCCCCAAATCTCACCCTGCTGCTCCCCTCCACTGTCGGCCCCAAGGGCCCCTCCGCTGTGATCCCCAAGGGTGCACAGGCCCCGTGCCGGCTCATCGGCAGCGGGTCCTCGGTCCCAAGGGCCCAGGCCCTCCCACTTCTGGGGTCCCTGGTGTCCTCTGACTGCTGAGGCCAGGCCCTCGGTGCAACTGGTCGTTCAGGAAGCTCTGCTCTCGAAGCAGAGGGGCGGGGGTGGGCTCACGGCATGGCGTCAGCGCCCGCGGGCTTGGCAGGTTCATGCCTCGGGTGGAGATCGTGCAGAAGCACAACACGGCAGCCAGGAGGCTCTACATCCGCGGGCACAACGGCAAGATCTACCCATACCTGGTCATGAACGACGCCTGCCTGACCGAGTCACGGCGGGAGGAGCGCGTGCTGCAGCTGCTGCGCCTGCTCAACCCCTGCCTGGAGAAGCGGAAGGAAACCACCAAGAGGCACCTGTTCTTCACAGGTACGTGCACGGCCGCTGCCAGGTATGCCCTGCCGGCGCCCTCCGGGTATGCACGCGGCTGCCTCTGGGTATGCCCTGGTGGCGCACGGCCCCTGCAGGACACGCACCTGACCAGCACCCGCCTGGAGAAGCAGGCCCCGACCGGGCACACAGCTGTCTCCACTCACCTGGGAGCCTGCCCAGGCTCTGGTGACGTCGGCTGAGCAGGTGGCGCGCTCCACACAGATTTTAAGCACAGTCTTTGATCTCTTCTTGGCCTCCTCTGGTGGCTCAGCTGGTAAAGAATCCACCTGCAATGCAGGAGACCCTGGTTCGATCCCTGGGTTGGGAAGATTCCCTGAAGAAGGGAACAGCCACCCACTCCAGTATTCTGGCCTGGAGAATTTCACGGGCTGTATAATCTATGGGATCACAAAGAGTCGGACGTGACTGAGCGACTTTCACTTTCACTTCTCAATCTGCTCTGGGTACCACCTGAGGTACCCGCCTGGGAGTCGAGGAGCCCCAGGAAGGCCCCTGACATCTCATTCAGGCGGCACCCAGCAACCTCGGGTGAGGTCTTTACAGAACCGAGTGGTGGTGGGTGAATCGTGAACCTGTCACGTGGGGCGGGGCAGTGCCTGTGACTCCCCGGCCCTGGAGAGAACGGCGGTCACCCTTCATGTTGACTCAGGTTTGGAGCCCGTTGCCGGGCGTGGTGTCTGGTCCTGTTCGGAGCTCTCTGATGGCTGAGCTGTGATCCAGCCTCTTCTGACCCAAAGTCTCTCACCCTTAAGTTCAGAATCCCCCCAAAATAAGTGAATTGAGAAATTGGCTCTGCAGAGCGCTGTGGGTGTTCGAGCGCACGTGTGACGCACTCTGCTGGTCGGTCCCCGCCTCACCCGCCGTCTCCCCTCTCTCCTCAGTCCCCCGCGTGGTGGCCGTGTCCCCGCAGATGCGCCTGGTGGAGGACAACCCCTCCTCGCTGTCGCTGGTGGAGATCTATAAGCAGCGCTGCGCCAAGAAGGGCATCGAGCACGACAACCCCGTCTCGCGCTACTACGACCGCCTGGCCACGGTGCAGGCGCGGGGCACGCAGGCCAGCCACCAGGTGCGGGCGGGCGGGCGTGGGCGGGGCCGTGCACCCGGCCAAGGGCCGCTCACTGTGACGGGACAGAGGTGCGTTTTCACTCAGCCTTGCAGAAGCTCAGAGTCCTTCCCGCAAAGCAGCTCAGAAATTAGAATCTTAAAGGAACTTCCTGGCAGGTTCATTTGGTTGGCAGCCGGGGTGTAGGCGGTGCGAGGCTGTCCGCCCGCCTCCTGGGCACGTTCACAGGTTTGCTGCCAGGCCTCCAGGTCACGCACAGTCTGTGCGATGTGTCGTTGCTAAAATGCAGAACGTGGGGAAGTGGAAACCTGTCGGGCCAGCCGTTTCTGTAGCCTCGGGTGTTTCTGTGGCATCCAGGAGTCCCAGATGCCCCGGCTGCACCTGCTGGCGGGCCGAGGGTCTCTCTGCACCTGCGGGTCCTGCTCTGGGGGCAGTGGGGCAGGGGGAGCGTGGGTGAGAAGGCTTTGTCCAGGGTTCTCTGTGTCACCAAGATACAACTCTGCCCGGTTCTCCAGTTGCCTCTGTGGTCCTTCCTGCGCTCCCCGAGGGCGCCTCCTGGATCTGGGGAGAGACCCCCCAGGGCTGGAAGCTACCTCTGTTGTCCAGGGACTGGTCTCCCGTTAATCTGGGTCCTAAAGGGCTTGGTTCAGGAGGACAAAGCCCAGGGGTGCCTGTCTCAGCCCCGCGCCATGCTCGGGGTGCAGGGTCTTGAGTCAGCCCCCACCGTCATGCGGGCAAAACAGGTGGGTTCTTCTGTGCTCAGCGGTCTCCGCGGACCATGGCAGTTCTGAGGTGTTGGTGGGAAGTGAACGGATTGGATTCTCAAGGCTCTGTGTTCCTTGGACTGTGGGAGCCAGTGACCCTTGTCTGCAAATACGTGGCTACATCGGAAGCCCCCTCCCGCTTTGTGAAGATGGAGCTGAGCGCGGATCTGGCACAGGCATGGTGCGGGGCCCTCCTGGGCCCGTGGGAGGCGCGGACGTCTCCTTGGTCTTTCTCCCCTAGTTTGCTTCGTGACTAACTTGGCTCCTTGTGGTTTTTACCACACTGCCTGTAAATTTGCTTGTTTTGGACGTATCATGTGAGCAGGATCACACAGCACGTGGTCTTTTGTGCCTGGCTCCGTCCGCAGCGTGTTCTCAGGTCATCCGCTTGGTGGCACGTGTCGGTACTGTTTCTTGCTGATTATTTCCTTGTATGAAGAGACCACGTTTAACTTATCCACTTATTAGTTGGTGGACGTTTATGTTAAGATTACTACTGCTGTGAACACACATGTACAGGTTTTTATGTGGATTTGTGTTCTCATTTCACTTGGCCATCTATATACCAGGAGTAGAATCGTTGGGTTATGTGGTAACTCTCACGTTTAACATTTTGACAGAGCCACAGTGTTTGACGGAGCAAACAGCATTTCGACTGTTTTCCAAAGTGACCGCAGTGTACGCGCGTTCTGATTTCCCCACGTTCTTGCCAGCACTTAGTATAGTCTGTCTGACTACAGCCGCCCGAGTGGGTGTGAACTGCTAGTTTATTTTGGTCGGTAGCAAGTGATACTGAGTATTTTTTCATTTGCTAATTGGCTGTTTGCATATTTTCTTTGGAGAAAAGTCAGTTCAAGTCTTTTACTCAGTTTTTTTTAATTTTATTTTGCTTAACTTTACAATATTGTATTGCTTTTGCCATTCAGCAAAATGAATCCGCCACAATACTCATTTTTTTAAATAAAATTTTTTTAAACTTTCATGCTGCACCGCTCGTCGCTGCTCCTCGGGCTTTCTCGAGCTGTGGTGAGCGGGGTCTGCTCTCCAGTCGCCGTGACCTGGGTTCTCACTGTGGGCCCCCGGCTCAGGAGACATGGCTACAGTAGTTGAGACACATGGGCTCCGCTGCCCCGTGGCCTGTGGAATCTTCCCGGATCAGAGATCGACCCCCTGTCCCCTCCGTTGGCAGCCGGATATTTACTGGATCACCAGGGAAAGCCCTGTTTGCTCTTTTTTTTGTGTGTTGGGTGATTTGTAAAAAGACTTGTCCTTTTCTTGATTCTAAGGATTCTTTCTATGATCTGGTTGTAAGTGATGACACAGGTGACTTTCTTTGCTCTGTACATCGTCCTGCTTCTCCACGCATCTCATAACCTTCTGCTGAAAACGGGATGCTTTGGATAATGCCCCCACGCTAGTAGCCACGGCAGTGCAGGTGTGTGTGTGTTGGGGTGTGTGGCCTCACTCACCCAGGTGAGGCCCTTCCCCACGTGCGTGGTGTGTGTGTGTGTTGCTGTGTGTAGTTTTGTGTGTGTGTGTGTGTGTGTGTGAGTGTCTGGGCTCAGTCAGCCCAGGTTGTGTGTGTGTGTGTGTGTGTGTGTGTGTGTGTGGACTTCCTGGGCTCAGTCAGCCCAGGTGTGTTTGGGTAGAGTCGTCGGTTTTGTGTGTAGGGGTGTGTGTGTGTGTGTGTGTTGACTTCCTGGGCTCAGCCAGAGGTGTGTGTGTGTGTGTGTGTGTGTGTGGACTTCCTGGGCTCAGTCAGCCCAGGTGTTTGTGTGTGATGGGCGAGGTTTTGTGTGTGTGTGTGTGTGTGTGTGTGTGGACTTCCTGGGCTCAGCCAGGCGAGTGTTGTGTGTGTGTGTGTGTGTGTTGACTTCCTGGGCTCAGCCCAGGGGTGTGTGTGTGTGTGTGTGTTGACTTCCTGGGCTCAGTCAGCCCAGGTGTGTGTGGTTTTGTGTTGATTCCCCAGACCCAGGTGTGTTGGGGGTGTGTGGACCTTCCCAGGGGCGGCCCTGAGCACCACTCAATCACCCCCCCCCCAGGTGTGTGTGTGTGTGTGTGTCTGCTCAGCCAGCCCATTTGTGTTCCGGCGCCTGACCCGCTGGCTGAATCCCTGTCCCCCAGGTCCTTCGCGACATCCTCAAGGAGGTTCAGAGCAACATGGTGCCCCGCAGCATGCTCAAGGAGTGGGCCCTGCACACCTTCCCCAACGCCACCGACTACTGGACCTTCCGCAAGATGTTCACCATCCAGCTGGCGCTCATCGGCTTCGCGGAGTTCGTCCTGCACCTCAACAGACTCAACCCCGAGATGCTGCAGATCGCACAGGTAACGTGGCGGGCGCGGCCGGGCCCCCTGCTCAGTCTGCGCCTGCTGCTTCCGCCCCTGAGTGTCTGCCCCCAACCTTCAGGACACGGGCAAGCTGAACGTGGCCTACTTCCGCTTTGACATAAACGACGCCACCGGGGACTTGGATGCCAACCGCCCCGTCCCTTTCCGCCTCACACCCAACATCTCTGAGTTTCTGACCACCATCGGTGTCTCCGGCCCCTTGACCGCGTCCATGATCGCCGTCGCCCGCTGCTTTGCCCAGCCCAACTTCAAGGTGGGTCGAGGGTCGTCCCAGGAGGAGCGCGTGGTGACCCCCGGGTGATGAGACGTGGCCCGACGCCCGTGGCCACACTGGGGCTCTGACAGCGCTATGCCACACGCCGTGCTCGGGAGGACAGACGGGGGTGCTGGTCCAGTCCACTTGACCCCCAGCCTGTCTCTTCGCAGTCAGAGACCGAACACGCACTGTCCGGTCTCTTTTCTTCTGACTTCCGGGACCGTCTGTACTGATTGCTCTTTTCCCAGATAAGCAGTTTGTGTCTAGAGAAGGCTTCAGACATCAGTTGCTTTTGCAAAACATTTACTCAGAACAGGTTTTAAATCATCGAGTCACCTCCTGACTGCAAACACGGACTTTGAGCTCTGTTGACGTCCGATGGCTCTCTTCCCCCCACCCCCACCCCGGGGTCGACGCTGCTCTGGGGCCCATGAAGGCCTCTGTGAAGTGGGTCAGAACACGG
The DNA here is from genome assembly GCA_935064755.1 of Tragelaphus eurycerus. Classification (NCBI taxonomy): domain Eukaryota; kingdom Metazoa; phylum Chordata; class Mammalia; order Artiodactyla; family Bovidae; genus Tragelaphus; species Tragelaphus eurycerus. The sequence continues at coordinate 5,224,163 of CAKXYN010000108.1, forward strand.
AGCCCACTCAGGCAGGGAGAGGAGTGACACTCACCCACTTAGGGTTAAGACCTGAAATACAGCACCATGTTCTCGTTCTGTAGAAACACTCACTTCCGGAGATCGGGTTAGCCGAGAGGGGCCCATGATTGGAGTTTCTGACCACCTGTTTAAAAACCTGTTACGACCTGGAAGAACTGCCGGTGTCACTGTGTGTGGCCTGAGCGGCTGTGGACCGGAGGAAGCTGGGCTTTTCCACACTCGGGCCACACTCCTTCCAGCCCCAGTGGGGTGACTGCCTGCACATTAGATCCACATAGAGACCACCCAGCACACTGCACTGGGGCCAGGCCCTCAGCGTGTCAGTCCAGGTCACACTTAAGCAGCCGCAGCGCCTCTGGTGTGACAGCGGGCCGCGACTGGGCGCCCAGTTCAGGAGGGTTTGCACACAGCCTCTCCGTCTTGCCATCACCCATCCTGTCTGTCATCCCAGCGCCGCTGTCAGAGGCGATGGGCCTGGGTCCCCGGCCCTCCTCCATCCCCTCCCTCGGGCGCTCCTGCCGTCCTCCCACGGGCCCCCCTCCAGCCCCTACCACCTTCCCTCAGGACTCCATTCCATGGTGCCTTGACCTGGGGCCCCCCACCTCTTTCTTAGAACCCCAGGGGTCATCACGCGTGTCTGGCTGCAGCATCGCCACCAGAGTAACTGTGGTGCGGGCCTTGGCTACTGAGGCCCCAATGGCTGCCACAACAGAGCACCTCGCTGGGACGCTGCCCTCTGGGCCGGTAGTTAAACGCGAACCTTCCGTTCTCGCCCCGCAGGTGGATGGCATCCTGAAAACTGTGCTGCGGGACGAGATCATTGCCTGGCACAAGAAGACGCAGGAGGACACGTCGTCCCCGCTGTCGGCCGCCGGGCAGCCGGAGAACATGGACAGCCAGCAGCTGGTCTCCCTGGTTCAGAAGGCCGTCACGGCCATCATGACCCGCCTGCACAACCTCGCCCAGTTCGAGGGTGGGGAGAGCAAAGTCAACACCCTGGTGGCCGCCGCCAACAGCCTGGACAACCTGTGCCGCATGGACCCCGCCTGGCACCCTTGGCTGTGAGCTGGGCTGCGTCGGCGGGTGGGGCAGTTCCCGACGGTTGGGGGCTGAGTGTCAGGAAGGCCAGGCAAGTCCAGGCGGGAGCGGAGACCAACCCGCAGCTTTTAAAGCAGCCTTCAGAGAAGCCAGGACCTCTCTGTGAATTCTTTTTATCGACTTCCTCCCTTGTGTGAATGTATAGATCGAACTGTAGGAAACGCTTCCTTGTCATCGTTTTTAACTTTCAGAGGTGACATCTCCTAGGAGCTTCAGGCTTTTGTACAGAGCTTTGTAACAAGTGTACAGAAAACCCACTTTGTTAGAGAAACAGGAAATTATGAAGACAGTGTGCTGGATTTTCTCTAAGCAGAAACTTCCAGGCTGCGGGGAAGCAGCCTCAGAATCTCCCAGCACGGCTGGCATGGATGGAGAGGCGGGGGCTGCCTGCCCTGTGTTTGGAGTCAGATTCCTTGGGGCCCGCAGAGCTGGAGAGCGAGCACGACCCTTGCTGTTCCACTGCTCTTCAGCTGTCTTCTCGATATTTACTATCACTGTACCTGGAAAAAACATTTTCCCCTCTTAATTTAAAAAGAAGCAACGAAGGTTTGTTTGTTACCTCCAATCTGTTCTGTTCACATTTTTATAAGTATGAGCCTTGAGAACGTTCTATCTAAATTTGTACAGTGTGAATTTTTTAGAATAAATATTTTATCAAAGGACGTGTTGTTTCTGCGAAGTGTGCCGCCCCTCGGGCCAGCAGGGCCTGGGCCCCAGGGTGGCCCCACGGCGACCGTGACATGCACCGGGCCGGGGCTCGGGTCCACAGCCCTCAGCGTGAAGTCCTGGTCCCGACCAAAGGCAGGAAAGCACGCGCAGGGGGCTCTTGGCACCGTTCCTGAGTTTCAGGGCTGCGGCCCAGTGACCCGCGTGCAACGGGGAGACGCCCGGAGGCGGCGGCCTGGAGCTGCGTCCCCGGCTGTGGCCCGTCCTGTCAGCGGGACAGACAGACCGAACCTCATCCCCTGGACTCCAGCCCCCACACGGACGGAGCCTGAGGGACTGGGTTTGGTCCATCTGACAGACTGTCGCATTCTTTATTTGGAGCTGATCGTAAGTTATTTTACTAGTACTCTGCTGTCTTTGTGAGCAAGCGTCTTGGGTTCTGGAATGACAGGAGCCTGTATTTCAAATGACAGATGTCACTGCACAGCCGGCAGGCTGGAAGGGGAAGGCGCCCATCTGTCTGACAGCCCTCACTGTGCAGCAGGGTCTCCAGAGCCGGGGTCAGGACGTAGCTGAAACCAGCCACTGAGTTACCTCAGTCCTCTTGGAGCGGCGTAGAGCCTGGTGGTCACAGAGATGCATGGACAGTGTTCGGGTGGAGGGAACGTTTGCTTCTCAGCCTCGCTGCTTGGAGTCTGGAGTCAGCGTCCTGGTGAGAAGGGCCCAGGTTCAAGGCCAGGCTTGCCCGCACCGTGCCCCAGGCGCTGACCTTGTTCCTGGGAAAGCCAGCCTCTCCCCAGTGGAGACCCAGCCCCTCCTGTGCGCCATTGGTTCGTCCCGGAGTCGGCAGCCCTGAGGCAGCACCTCGGTGACCAGAAGCCTCTGCTTTCTCTCCCGAAAGAGTGTGGCTTTGCTGGGACCTGGGTCCCCAGGAGCAAGGAAGGTCAGAGGGCTTGTGTGGGGAACCACCCCCAGCGTGTGCCCAGTTTCCCTAGCGCAGTTTCCAGGTAAGCACGATCGGTGAGATTTTCTAAAGCTCTAAACTACATGTGACAGAATTTGCCATTTCCGCTGTGTGTGTGTGCAGTGCCGTGGCCTTGAGTACCTTCCCATCATTATGCAGCCCTTGCCACCGTCACCTGCAGAACTTTTTCTTCGTCCCAAGGAGAAACTGTTTCCATCAACCCCGAGTCCCATGCCTCTCCCCCGGCCTGGGGCAAATGCGCTTCTATTTCACCTCTATGGTTTTGACTCCTCCAGGAATCTCGTAAGTAGAAGCATGTGCTCTGTTCCTTTGTGACCGGCTTGGCTCACTCAGCACACCGGTGCAGCACGGGACAGGACGGCCTTCCTTTCCAAGGCTGGATGAGGGGACGCGCTGCGTGAACCACGTTTTTGGACCCTTGGCTTGCTTTCGCCTTTCCGCTATTGTAAAAAATGCTGGAATGAACACGGATGTTTTGAGGGGAGTCAGAGTACCCAGTCAACTTCCAACTTTCAATTCCTTGGGGAATGTATACAAAACTGAAATTTCTGGATTGTATGGCAGTTCTGTTTTTACTTTTTTGAAGAACCTCCGTATAGTTTTCCAGTAACTGCACCATTTAACATCCCCACCAACACGAGGGTTCCACTTTCTCCACATCCCTGTCAATACTTATTTTCTAATAAGAAAAAAATATTTTTAAACTGTGGGATCTGAGTTCCCTGACCAGGGATCTGACCAGCACCCGCTCCAATGGAAGCATGGATCTGAACCACTGGCCCGCCAGGCCAGTCCCCCAAACATTTATTTTTTTGGTAAGAACCATCCTAAGGGGTGTAAAGAGCCATTCGTCCTCACTGTGGGTTTGGTTTGCGTTTCTCTCCTTGTTGGTGAGCTTGAGCATATTTTCATGAGCTTGCTGACCATTTGAATTTTATTTGAAGAAATGTACATTCAAAACCACTGCTCATTGTTTCTGTAAGTTGTAGGAGTTCTGTAAGTTGTAGGATACATTCTGGACCTTAAACCCTTAGCAGATACGTTGACTTCAGTATTTTCTGCACATCTTCAGACTGCCTTTTCATTCTGTTGACAGTGTCCTTTCTTGCACAGGTTTTAAATTTTGATTTAGTTCAATTTATCTAGCTTTTTTTTTTGTTGCCTGTGCTTTTTGGTTTCATATCTAAGGAATCATTGCCAAATCCAGTGTCAGCTATCAGACCTGCTAGAGAATTTTCTACTTCTTGTGTTTTTCAGCTCTAGAATTTTTATTTGGTTCTTTTTTCCTTTCATGTTAATCATTTCTCTTTTCAAAGTTACTATTTTTTATTTACTTGAAGTATAGTTAATGTACAGTGTAAGTTGGAGGTGTATGGTAACGATTCACAATCTTAAAGGTTATATTCCGTTTATAGTCATCACAAGATACTGGCTGTATCTTCCCTGTATGTGCACTGCGTCCTCGTAGCTTATTTTATACCTGGTTTTTATTTGTGGCTGTGCTGGTCTTTGCTGTTGCCACGAGCGGGGGCTGCTCTCTAGCTGCGGAGCACTAGCTCCTCACTGCAGTGGTTCTCTGCGGAGGACAGGCACGTGGACTCTAAGGCACAGGCTCCATGGTTGCGGCGCACAGGCTGAGCTACTCCTTCACATGTGGACTCGTCCTGGGTCAGGGCCCACGTCTGCTGCACTGGCGGGTGGATGCTTCGCCCCTGAGCCACCAGGGACGCCACAGCAGCTAGTACTGTGTCCTCAATCCCAGCTCCTATGCTGCACCTCCCCTGCCGTCCCGTCCCTTCCACTGGTTCCCCTATGAGTCTGTTCCCCTTTTGTTACATTCACTAGTTTAAGATTCCACTGTGTGTGCGTATTTTTTTTTGTTTTTTTTACGTATGATACATATGCATGCACACATACATACATATACATGCATACATACATACATATACATGCACACATACATACACATACACCACATCTCCTTTATCGATCCATCTGTTGGTGGACGCTTTGGTTGCTTCCATGTCTTGGCTATTGTGAATTATGCTGCTGTGAACAGTGGTGGGGGTGTATCTTTTTGAACTAGTGTTTCTGTTTTCTTTCAGATATAAACCCAGGAGTGGAATTGCTGGCTCATATGGTAGCTCGATTTTCAGTCTGTTGAGAAACCTCCATACTGTTTTCCAAACCTGCTGCTATCACTTCCTCCTGCCGTTGGAGTGGTGAGCTTGCCCCTTTCTTTAGAAGGCCCTTGCCACTGGCTTCCTGTCTTGTTAAAAAAAAAAAAAAAAAAAAGCTGGAATCTCTTCTGCACACCAAATAACGGACGCCACAAATGTAAAGTCGTGAGTTTATTGCATATGTAACAAAATGAACCTGACCGCCGGGGTCCAGCCTGCTGTACAGCCACTGTTTGTGTTTCCAGCTGGTTCTATAACCACATTAAATAGAACTAGTATTCTTTAAATACTTTTGATTTGACATAAAACAACATTAGTGTACAACTTTCACAAAATAAATCAGCAATAAAAACTGTGGGAAGGATAACAAGGATAGCAGCAGTACTTAAAAACAAAATAAATAAAAATACGTTATAAAGTGGTTGAGAGACAAAAATAAACCAATTTTAAAAATCCACACTATGTGTTGGGGAAGGCTGCCGTGCGCAACACCTGGCTGCAGCCGGGGCGTCTTCTCGGATAGCTCGGCCTGGACGACCGCCCGACCCGGACTCGGACCCTGGGCTGGGCGAGCCCCGGGCCTCGTGCCCAGGCGCTTCTCCCAGGAGGAGTCGGTGGACGGCTGGCAGCCGCCCCGCAGCCCCTCCGGTCTTCCTAAAGCACTGAAGAGCGGTGGTTTGCTACATCCCTGAGGGTCGGCTGATGGCCGCTGGCGAGGCAAGCCTGGAGGGCGGGCCCTGAAGCTTCCGGGCAGAGGCGGGGACGGGGGTCGTCTGCGGCTCCCGGGAAGGGCACGGGTCGGGGGGCTCACCCGGGACCACCCAGGGCTAGACACGATTCTTTGGTGGGGGTGGAGGGTCGAAAGGCCCACTCCCCGTGGACACTGAGGTTCGAGGGGCAGTGCCACCGACAGGCCTGCGTGGCAGGAGTGACCTGGAGCTCTGGAAGGTTCTGCCAGGCCCCCCGACACCAGCTGTGGGGGCCGAGGCGTCCACGTGCCAGCAGGGAAGCGCAGAGCCGGGCCCTGGGGGGAGGTGAAGCTGTCACCAGCAGCCTGCGGAGGAGCCCCGAGGGGACCCTCTGCTCTTGCTGAGGTGACATCTGACACAGGAAGCAGCCCATCCTCCATCAGCAGGGAGGTCACTGGAAAGGAGGCGAACGCCTCATTCCTGCTTCCAGGTCTTTCCAGCCACGAGACCCTCGTGTCCTCCCTAATGACGGCAGGTTCTGGCCGACACCCAGGAAAGCCAGGTGTCCCCCCCGCGGTCCCCTCCTCCAGGTTTAGGTCCGGTCACAGGGCCCTCACGCCGCCAACGGACACCCCCGAGGAGCCAGCTCCCAGCACACCCGGAAAGCGTGACGGTAACCCGGGCACAGCTCAGCCCCAGCCTGGCCTGCACGTTCTGAGAGGGCGCTTTTCCTTTTACAGCCAATGGCATCCTTCCTATTCTAGAACCCCAGCGAGTCGCCGGGCAGCACAGCTTTCTCTCCTGGAACCCCCAGCTGCAGTCTGCCCCCCAACGCTAGGCCACTGACTGCTTCCGGGTCAAGAGAAGAACCACAGCAAGATGCAGCGGGTCAGTGCTGTCCACAGGCGTCGGGAACGAAAAAGGACAGACAGGTCAGAAAGCGCCTTCCAGACCCACAGCCGGCCGGATCCCAGCACAGACCTCGGGAACGTCCACAACAGAAGTTCAACGGGGACGCGTCCTGCTAGTGAGCTACCCTGCACTCGGCCCCCAGACAGACATGGACATCCACACGGGAGAGTCTGTTGCCACTGCTATTTTTCCACTGAAGTTTAGCTATCTAAAATCGAACCACTCTAAAAATTATTTGAACTTTTGTGCAAATTGGGAAACGGTGTTAGAAATTTAGGGTCAAGGCTTTTTCTGGCCTTGCTCATTGCCTGGGCGGGTGAGCCACACCGCGGTGTCTGGTTAGCGTTGCCATCAGATGGGGACGTGGGCCAGCGGGTCCGGGGGCCCCTCTGACTTCGGGTTCCATCCACGACCCGCTTTTTGTAAAAAAGTGACTTGGGATGCACGTCAGTCATGAGGGTTAGACATCCTCTCTCTCCTTTTCAAGCTAGTTCGCACCAAGCCAGCAGCTATGAAGTCAGAATTCTGTCCTGTTAGTTTAGTTCTTAAGCACTTTCCACAAAATGGTTCATTAGTATCCAGGTGTGGGGGCGGGGCAGGGCTGGTTTTGGTCTGTTTTATAAGCTCTGTTATGTGGTGGTTTTGCTGGAAAAATATTTTGAATTGGATAGATAATGTGGCTAAAGGAACTCTGAAAAGGAAAGATCATTTTTCTCTCTGTAGAACAGTTTTCAGCCAGGAAACCCTGAAAAGAAACACCCAGGCCCCCAGCGCAAGCCACCCCGACTTGTGTCCCCTTCCGAATCAGAAGCATCTTCTTGACGCCAGCTTCCTGCAGTGGCGGAACTCCAGTAAGCATCTATTTTACGGTTACTCTCAGAACTTAACTTGCTGCCCAGAGCAGGCCGCTGGGACGTGGGGTGTGGAATCCAAGCTGCTGAACTCGAAAAGGGACTTTGAGACAGAGCAGCGGGTCCAGCTGTGGGATGTGCCCCGGGCAGCCCCGCGTGGCTCCCACCCTGGAGCCCACAGGTGCTGAGCTGCCACCACGAGTGCCGCGGCCATCGCGGAGGGTCCCGTGTGACCAAAGCCTTGCTGACCTGGCTGCATTTATTGGATGGGGTGGATTGGGGGAGGGTCCTGCCAGGAGGGGGAGAATGTGAGAGGAGCCACCAGCCACAGTCTGCCTGCCCCTCGCTCCCCCAGCAAAAAGCAGGGGAGACCAGCCTTTCCCTCGGGTTCCTAGGATTCCAGGGCCTCAGCCGGCTTCGCGGAGGCATCCAGAGAGCTGCCGCTCGGGGTCTGGTGGCCATGAGCTCGTGTCTGCTCCTCGGGGTGCACCTCACTCCACGGCAAAGCCACAGGTCTCCTCCACCGCCGTCAGCAGCTTCTCATAGAGCTTCTCGTACGACTCATAGGGCGGGATGTCGATCCGGTTAAAGCTGGAAAGGGACAGAGGTGAGACACACCGCTGAGCCAGCGTGGCCGAGGGCCTGCTCCCGGGAGAGGGCGGGTGGGTGAACACTTGTGTGTACACCTGGGGCTTCTTGGGCAAAGACTTGTAAACCAATGAAACCAGGTGAGTACATCCTGGGCAGATTAGGACAAAGCTGTCACCTTGTTGGGTTTCTTGTTTTGGGGAGAAGTTATTTCTCAGACCAGGAACACATTTGCAGAGCACAAAACCCCTCTATCAGTTCACTGCCCACGCGTCAAACCCTCTAGGACTCAATCTAACCACAGAGGGGCAGTCCGCAGTATTTCCGGCAGAAACAGATTGTCTCTCAAAACCAACAAGACGTCAGATCCCCAATGGGATTAGAGGAACGGGCCAGCATTTCCTCAGGGATGTTCGTTCCCAAGGCTGTGTCCAAAAGCCCTGTGAAGTTATCACCTCACAATGAATCCAAAACTACCGGATTCTGACTGAGAGGACATAGAGGCCTTTGAACCGCTGGGGCTGAGCCCTTAAGGACAGTTTCTGAGGAGCAGTCAGGCTACAGTGTGTGGAGTCTTTTCAGGGGTCCTTGACCCCGAGGACATTCTTCACATCCATCAGAGGACCAAGCCTGCTGGGGGTGGGAGGAGTGGCCCTGGGGGTCGACCCCGCTGGACACAGACCCTGGATCCTCACGTGGGCCAGGGGGCTGTCCTCCGTCTCCCAGACGTGGAGACCCGCCCACTTGGATGTCGTGGCCAACGTGGGACCCCCCCAGCCTCGGTTCCCAGCCAGGAACCTCCCCCCACGTCACCATGCGTCCCGGAAACGTCTGGAACCAGTTCTGGTCAACTGTAGGGACACTCAAGACGTGGTTCACAAGGGTGAGTGAGTGACTAGATTTTAAACCCCAAAGGGACTAACCCCGCTACAGGTACTGTTTAAGTGAAGGCTGAGGGAGGAAGCATTTTTCAGGGCACAGGGACGTCTGTCACAGGCAGAGCTCCAAGGAGGAGACCAGTAACCCCAAACTTAACCCTGCAGTGCTCCCTCCTACGGCACCCGTGGGCACGCACGGAGAAACGTGCGCCCGTGGACGCACACACAGCAGGAGCCGGGGAGCAGCGCCAAGGTCAGCCACGTCTCAGGACTGGACTGCACCCCTGAAAGAGCCTTGTGCTGACCCTGACGTGCGGGCGCCGGTCCTTACCAGGTGTGGGCCTTGGGCAGGTTGTCCGTGTTGGCGTCGATCAGGTGGATGGTGAAGAGCCGGGGCCCTGCGGCGCCTGTAGAGCCTTACGAGACAACAGTCTAGTTAACACGCTTCAGAGGTGGGGCCCGGGCCCCCTGCCACCACCCGGGGCCCCACGCCCATCCTGCCAGACGGTGTCGGGGTTCACGTAACCCTAGGAGCTCTGTGCAGTCTCAGGATATGCACATGACGGCCACAGAGTGACTCACATCAGACATTCTAGAAAATTCACGGGCACAGGAAGAGCAAAGACCGAGCTGTCCTCTCACAGCCGACCATGAGCCTGCCCCAGAGCAGGTGTCTGAAAGCAGAATCCTTAAGTCACCAGGAATTTGTTTAAAAAAAAAAAAAAACCCAGGAATATCTAGCAAGCAGACCCCCTGTTGGCAGCGGATGGTAGCGTCACAAGAAAAGTAGCTTCTAGAGTCAGGAAACCCCATGTAGAGGCAGTGGGAAGACAGACAGACACAACACCAGGACCCAAGCCCCAGGACAGGAGGGGACGTCTCAGTCCAGGAAGGCCTCAGGCCAAGGACCAGGCTACAAGGAACATTTGCGTGAAAACTGCCCGCTCTCACTAGGAACATGCGAAGTCCAGTTACGAAGTTTTAAGGTACTAATATTCTCAACCTTACTTCTGCCAGGGTTATCAAGTGACAAAACCCCCAGATTTAGCATCAGTGCTCGGAAGAGGCCCTTCCCGGGTGGAGGCGCTGACCACGCAGCCCCTCCTGAGCTCAGCCGCATTACCGTGCACGGCCGCCCCCGGCCCCCTTCCCAGGGACCCAGTCCGAGCAGAAAGGGACGCCTGGGAGGATGGCTCCTCACTGGACAAGGCAGCTGACCAGGAGGGCCCACAGACGATGGGACGGAGGGCCCGGCCCGCACAGCGTGCTGTGCGCTCGGGAGACTCAGAAGTTAACCCGAGCGCTTTACAGCTGCTTTCCTCCCCCAAAGCCATCCGTTCTGTTGGGCAAGGGGAACCCACCCCCTACCCCGGCCCCCTGGCCTTGCTGGCGGGGTCGTTCCTGGGCCAGCCCCGCAGGGACACCAGGCCAGCCGGCCAGCATCGGCCGCTGTGGGCCCACGGGCTGAGACACCCCGAGCAGGCAGTGTGGACGACTCGTGTGGCTGACACGGGCTCCCACTGTTTCAGATGTTTCTTTCACCCTGGGAGCGGCAGTGGGGAGAGAAGAGGTCTCTGGATGAGCGACAGTGCCGTGCCCGGCGTCCATCAAAAATGGACTCCCGATGCCGGGAGACGCCCTAGGCCCCCGCCCGGCCTGGCCCGGCCACCACTGCAGTCACCTTGCAGCGCCTTGAAGCCCTGGAGGGGGACCCGCGTGGAGCCCGTCACGAACTGCAGCAGCCGGGCCCGCCGCTCCTCGTCGAAGGTCTCCACCGCCTGCCAGAACCACCGGACCACGTTGCTGTCGGCCCCACAGTGCTTCAGCCGCGTGTTGGACTTCCAGTCGTCCAGGTCGATCTTGTCTAGGCCGCCGATGATCAGCTGCAGGGCGTGAAGGCGGGTCACTTCCCGGACACACAACACGACGGGGTGCCCAGGCTCCCGGGCCGTGGCGAGACGGACCAACCACGCCCCAGTCAACCGGGCGATGTTCAGACAAGGGGACACCCCCGCAACACACGGCCGGCCTGAGGCCCCCGTCTGTGTCTGCACTTCCAGGCTGGCTGCCGCCCCCAGGGTGCAGGGGCGGCCACTGACTTGAAGTTTCCCTACAACTAAGTGTGCACATGCGTGTGTATACATGCACTGAGGCGCCAGAAAGGCTGCACAGGGCCACCTGCCCAGCGGGGCCACCTCCCAGGACCTTGCGGGGACCCTTGGGGACGTGTGGGGTGTAAAGGGTGACTCCCCCTCTGGGGGGTCACGTGCACTCCGGCATACCAGGGCAGAAGGTTGGGGACATTTTGAAAGGCCCAAGCAACTTGGCGCCAGAGGTGGACAAGACATGAGTGAATCACCGTGTCCCATGAAGATGGACAAAGGCCAGTAGCACCCTGTCCTGGGCCTGATAACAGCCGGAATCAAAGGCGAGCAGCTGGCTAGGATGGAAGCCGCTGGTTATGGCCACATCCTCAGTGTAAGGTGACCCCTCGGGAGGAGGCACTGGGGAGGCTCTACGCTGGAAGTCTCTAAGTCAGGGGAAGCCGCGAACACCCTGACTGATGTCCCACGGGTGAGCTGGACTCCCTGCCACCACACGGACACCAGGCCTCGTCAGCCCTGCTTGGGGCTCCCCGACGCCCGTCCCCCCGACCCTGTCCCTGCTCCTGCAGCCACGGCGACCCCTATGCCTGTGGGGACCGTGCAGCCTCCTTCACAGCCTGGCCGGGAGACAGGGACCACCCCGCACCCAACAGCCCCTCGAACCCCAGCCCTGCACGGCCCACCTCCAGCTCCTTCTGGTCAAAAGGCTTCAGTAAGTGTTGAGGGATGAGCTCGTTAAACCCCTTCTGAAGAGCCAGGAACTGGGCCTCGATTCCCCTCATGAACCTCCAATTTACATACAACCTGAGAGGGAAAGTCACACATTGGAAGCAGTAGCACAGCTGTTCTTTCCTCCGTTAGTCCGGGCCGACATCAGCGAAGCCCTGCCCGCCTGGCCCCGCTGACGGGGAGGAACGCCCCCTGCTGGTTGGTGACCAGCCTAAGACTCAGGAAAGGGAGTCAGCCCCTCCCTAAGATGTGCTGATTCTCTGCTCGAAATCAGTCAGATCTGACCTGACCTGTTAGGGATGCCATAGTTGAAAAAAAAATGTTTGAAAATAAAATATAGGACCCTGAGAATGACACCCCCACATGTGTCTGAAAACCCCATGGAGTCGCTAGTCAGCTATTTGCCTTCAGAGGCGGGAGGACAGACCAGAGGGAAGATGCCCTGAGACAGCTCAGGAAGCTTCCAGGCTCCTCCTCCTCTCCCTCCTGTGGTCACCACGGTCACACCCAGAACCGAGTGCTCCCTTGCCAGTCCCCACCTTGGGCTCTGGGGTCATGAATCCCCCTTTAACAGAGCTCCCTCCACTCAAAGCTCCCACTGCTGACGCCACTGCTTTCTGGAAGTCTCTACTGTGACTCTGGTCCAAGTATGGGAAGGGAGGCTCATGCAGCAGAGAAGCCTCGACCATCTCAACGTGGCCGCTTCCTGGCGAGCCCCGCCCCGGGGGCCCCAGAACACTGCCTACCGGACATATTCCTTCTTATTCTCCTCTGTGACGGGGACGTTCCTGCCGTTGGGTTTCAGTTCGTGCTGAAGAATCCGCCCGAAAGCGTTGTGCTCCACGCAGAACGTGTGATCAAGCACGGGGGTGATGTCGTTCTCTCTGGGGGGGGGGGGGGGGGGGCACAGGCAGGGGTCAGGGCGGCCTCAAGGGGAGGGTGACGGGAGCGACGCTGCTGGGACTTCCAGAGACGTGGTGCCCGAGTCTCCGAGCAGACAGGAGCAGACAGGAGGGAACCGTGATGGGGAATCTGAGACAAGGGGCAGCCACACCAAGAAGATACCACCGCCTTGCCTCCAGGCAGCCTTTCCAAGGCTTCAGTGCAGAGAAGCCCTTGAAAGTTAGGACTGGCTCCTTTGTCCACCACATTTCTGGAAACACAGCTGGGGTGGTTCTGCACAGGATGCAGGCCTGACCCCCGCACCCCAGCCTTAGCAGCTGGGCCATGTGGAAGGAGGTGGACCTCCCATTCCTGTGAAATCAGCCCATTCGCGAGGATCCCCGACATCCACGGTGACCACGTAGCTGTGCCTGTTGCTTTTAAAAGTTTTAGGATAATCTTAAAGGCGACTGAATATCAGGACTTTTTTGATATCTTCCTGGTCCCTCTAGGCTTCCCTGGTGGCCTCAGCTGGTAAAGAATCCGCCTGCAATGCAGGAGACGTGGGTTCGATCCCTGGATTGGGAAAATCCCCTGGAGAAGGGAAAGGCTACCCCATCCAGTATTCTGGCCTGGAGAATTCCATGGACTATACAGCCCATGGGGTCGCAAAAAGTCAGATATAACTGAGCAACTTCACTTCACTTGGTCCCTCTAGAGACCAGGAGACACCTCAGTGTTAAAAAACAAACCACCAGGCCTGGGCATTAACAGCCACAGTCGTAACCTAATAATTCAAGGAGACAAACTAGTCCATGAAGAGAAGCTGGTCAAACAGTATATGAGACAATAAGTCAATTAAATATTTTTGTCAGATCAGCTTTTGTGATTCTGGTGGTTGGTTTCTCCAGTTTGACACCCATGGATCTGGTCACCATAAGACAGGTGACAGGTGAATTTTCAGTTCCCTGAGTCCGTACTTACAGAATCCACACTAAGCTCTTATGGAGTTCAGGGTCCACCGATTCCAAATCAGAAAGCTGGATGGGCTTCCCCAGTAGCTGCTTGTAGAAAGGAACCGTGAAACCCCCATTGATGTAGTGTCCGTGGAACACAGCCAGACCCATGATCCGACCCACGAAATGGAAGTAAGACAAGTGGTCCTGCAGGGGGCAGCAGAGAACACCAAGTGTCAGGAAGCTGACCGGCGGGGCGGACAGGTGTGTGCTTTTCCAGGTTCTCAGGAGACCCGTCAGACCAGAGGACGCTGAATCAGTGACTCACAGGCTGCACTCAGGACCCACCCGATCAAAGGTCACAGGAGCACAGGACTCTGGAGAGGTCATCTGAATGACACTTTATGCGTCCTTGGTTCAAATACCTTCTCAAAACGGCTATTGAATTTGTGGGGCCCCGTGCAAAATGAAAATGCAGAACCCCTTATCCAGAAATGGAGAATTTCAACATGATGAAGGCAGAGCATCAACCGCGAGCTGCCCCTTCTCAGTGCAGCGCCTGGTGCTGGTACAAGTCAGCTGGCACACCCAGGAGGCCACCAGCCTCCCCCCAGCGCACCACAAGCAAACAAAGGCAAAAAGCAGCCCCCTTCTTCCTCTGCCATCCCTCCCCCATCCCACGGGAAAGCAGAAGAGAGGAAAATCCAGAGAAGGGACTGAGCGGGGGCGGGGGGAACACAGCCCAAAACCAGCGCTGTTGTGGTTTGCAACCAGGGAACCCCCATTTCTACTCTTAGGCTGGAATTACAATTAGAGAGCGTCCACACTGGTGAAAGTCGCACTGACTGCCCCTCAGAGCCGTGTGCATGGTGGGGACCACAGGACTCAGCCCCGCAGCAGAGCCCTCCACTCGCCGCAGGCCATCCCTGGGCCGCATTCTGCTCCTGTTTCCTCATTCCTATGACGAGCAGCTAAGAGTATCAGCATGCTGGCCAAAAAGGCCAGTTACATGAGGGAATATTCCAGTTCTGTCTGGGAGGAGGATGGACCTCGTACCCCACTTCTCAGAATGATACTGTCAACAAACACAGCCATCGAGCCAGAGTTCCCTCAAATGGCAGTACAGTGCTTTGAGTCCATGAGCAGCTCAATTTCACTCTTGTTGTCCTTGAAACAGCATGCTCAGTGATCCCAGTCACTGAAGGTAAGGGGTGGAAACCATCCATCCTAATCCAACTATCACTCTACCTTTCCATGTTTTTCCATGTTTTATTTGCCACAGACTTTGAGTAGGTCTGCAATGAATAAACCAAGAATTGAGGTTGAAACTAGAAAGCCACTTAAATTCTCCAACTAAATTTCTGACCTCCTTATTCATTAATACTTACAGGGTTGATTGAAGAATCTGGGTTGATTTGCAACATGTAAATGTTGTCCGTGGAGTACTGGAAGAGTCCATAGTACGGATTCAACATTTCATGGCACAGTAAATAAAGCCACTCCCTAGAAACACAGCAACAAGAAGACGTGTTAGAACGCCCTAGTTGTAGATCTTCGCCACAGGACTGATAGACTGTGCCCTCGGAAGCCAAGCTGGTAAGGCTGCCTGGCTCTGAGAAAGGTCATTGGTACAGGCTGGGCAAACAGGCTTCAAGAAGAAACAGCTGTTTCCAGTGGTTCCAGAAAAGCAAAACTTGAGCAACTCCGAAGTTGAGAACTATCTCTGGTTGTGGGAATCATCACCAGCTCAGAGGCACGGTGTCTCTCAGCCTGCCTGTGCCCCAATGAAGGTTTTCTCTGCTACTTTGCAGAGATAAAATCTCGTGACGATGGGACCTCCCTGGTGGTCCAATGACTGAGCATCCACACTCTCGACACAGGGGCCCAGGTCCAACCCCTGGTCAGGTAACTGTATCCCACATGACGAAACTTGAGAGTTCATACGCCATGACGGAAGATCAAAGATCCCGCGTGCAGAAACCAAGACCCACACAGCTGAATAAATATTTCAGTTTTTAAAAGCCCCAAGTTCAAACCAAACCAAAAAAGCACTCTAAACAGAAAACGTGACTCAACTGCTGTGGTCAGGTTTGGTAAACCCACGTATGCAGTCTTATACAAACACTTGTGTGACCTTGTTTTCTTTCTACTCAAAACTTTAAATGGACGAATCTTATTAAGTTCTAAAATTTCTTACTCTTTGAAATAGAAAACATAGAATTGAGAAAATATGGAAGGATAAGCACAAATGCAGATAATCTGTCGGAGGAGCTTGTGAAAATACCCGTAAAATGATCACACCGACCAAGTGCCATATCAAACTCCAACAGGAAGGACTGTCAGAGACGAGACACTGAGTCTTAGGAGGCCTCTTTATTGGGAAGGCAGGATTTCCCAACTCTGCTGCTTTGTTCAGCCCCAAGTTTCACAGTTTGGATTTACAAAGAATTATTTTCATAAACGCCAAGGACCTGTAACTGTCTAGACAGGAGGTGATTAAAATACAAACAAACATTCCGACTGAGCTGTGGACAAGGTATAGAGCATGAGAAAAGTTCTAGAAGTGGTCAAGGAAGAGCTATCCCCAGAGTCAGAAGAGAGAGAAAGGACAGAGGTTCAGAGCGGGAGGCAGGGGAGAGGAGCAGACATACACACGTGTGTAACACACAGGTAACTGACATCTGAGCCTTCCACAACAGGTATGGACCGTTCAGACACGGGGAAGACTCGAGAGCTGAAACAACGGGAGATCAGACTAGCGGCAGAAAAGCAGGGCTTCTCAGCTCTTTCCCCTGCAGCACCGTGTCCATCAAGGCAGCTACACCAAGACTCATCTCCACCTGGAAGACTTCATAACCATGGAAAACAGTAGAGAAAGCGAACTCCTTCCAAATCAAACTTCACCCAGCTGTTCACATGCTCACCTAGGGACCATACCCCAGCTGCGCACCGAACAATGTACAGTGAAACCATTCAAGATACTGACTCTTGAGACATCCTGAGACTAGAAAGAAAAAGGCAGAGGAGAAGGGATGGAAGTAGTCTGATGTGAATTTCGGACAAACATGAACAAGGAAACAGAAGAGTCTCCCTGGAGAGGGGGACGGAGAGCCTAAAGCCCTCATCTTGTTGGGAACGGGACTCATGTTTTCAGGGCAAACCTAAGTTACATTTGCCAGAAGAAAGATGCTTTCTAGAATCAATATGGAGAAGATCGAAGAAGAAACCTGGGACAATCTGGAAAGAAAAAGCACTTCCCAGGGAGAGGCAGTTGCAGTGTGAGCACATAGTCAGGAAGGCCCGGGCTCAACCTGTATCCCAGACGGAGGGGTGGGAGGGGGAGAGGCGGGCACGACGGGAAGAGGCTGGGAGAATGATTCTGTTCTCAGCCCCATTTACTTACTTACTTTTGGTGGCTGGAATAGATCCCAACTTCACCCAGAGACGTAGTGAGACCCCCATATCACTTCTCAGAACCTAATTTTGCTGGTGCTGACTGCTGCAGGGCTGACAAGCTGCTTGGGTATTCTAAACTGTGAGGGTGGGAGGCTGTCTGGTCCCGTGACCCCAAGATGGGACCACTGTCACACACGACTGCACGTGAACGAGGCCCCTTGCAGCACCTACCAGAGCTGAGGTTTGCAGTCACTGGTGATTCTCTGACTCACAACCCTGTCAGAGAGGGGACTCCTTCACAGGGGATGGGATGCTTCAGAACTGGGGTTCTGCCAGTGAGTGACAGCAAGCCGAAAGAGGAGCAAGGAAGTGAGGAGGGGGTGGGGGTGGGAGGAGCGAGCAGGATGGTGGATACCGGCAAGGAGGCCTTGAAGACAGGAGTGGGGAAGAAAAACAGGAAAAAGGTACAGCATCTGTGGGTGATGGACATTCCTGGACGGGGACAGATAGCACAAGAGGGACTAAAGCGCTGTCATCAGACGGTGACCCTGGGTGCGTGGAGACAACAGAGCAAATTCAAAGTTCTGATTGAAAGCGATTTTCTTTCTAGATGTCTATAAGAAGCCAAGCTATCAAAGTGAAGATTATAAGACATTTTCAGACCTAAGATCTTGGAAAAGTACTCCCACACACACCCTTTCTAAGAAAGCTACTTGAGGATATACTCCAATAACACGAGGGAGTAAGCCAAGGAATAAGTAGCCATGGGACCCACACAACAATGGCTGCAACCCAAGAAAGTGGTGATGTCCCATGAAGACAGCGGTGCAGAAGGTCCACAGAAACCGCATCAGGGGACAGGGCCTCCACAAGAGAGGATGGGAGGGGAAATTGGCCAAAGGCGATAATGGAGCAACAAAGACTAGACCTGGTTTAAAAGAAGAAGAAGAAATTCTTAGAAAAATTAAAATTTGTTCAAAAGGATAAAATAAATGATAGAATACCACTTAATCCCTCTGAGTTCTTACACTGTCTTAATAAAATAAAACAGTGTGCTGACTTTCAACTCACAAATAATACACAAGCGCAAGAGACTGGCTTAATTTTGGTTATAGAACAAAATGTAAATCTTTGGCCTTGACACTATGAAAGTTATACTACAGATAATGGAATGTAAGAGGTAAGAAGTGGAAGGAAGGGAAAGTCAGGAGCATTAATATCCTTCTCTTATGAAAAAGACAGGCCAAGAGACAGTGTCTCTAGTGGACGACAAAAAAATAAAGGCAGAAACACATCATGTAGAGTTACAAAGACAACGACAGAGGAACTAAAAATACTGATACTACAGAACTGGGAAGAACTAAATTTGACCCTCACCACAACCATGACCTAGTCTGTGTGCCTGCCAGCATACATCACAGGGTCAGCAGCTAATAAATGAACTCGATCAAGCTCATGGTCTAGATGACTAGTTCTATTAAAATAAACAGTTAAAAGAGCCAAAGAACTGTTGTCTCAAAGGTGAAAAGAGGGAAGACAGGACACATAACGTAATCATGAAAAATTATTACCTTTAAAATAATCTGCGTGAATTGTTTTGACCCAGACCTTGCTTTAGCTCCTCTGACACAAAGGCAATGCACGTGCCCTCCTCCCGCCCCTGAAGGTCCTCTTATGACAAAAGCCAGGCTGTCCCCACATTAACTTCCGGTTCAGAAGTTCCTGAACTGGAAGTTCAGGGAGTGTACTGTCTTCCCAGGCCAGATGGAGAAGGGAGTAAGGTTAAAAGTTTAATTCAAACTTTGTAAGAAGTGAAGCAATGTTTGGGTCAAGAGTAGGGTCTCGATGGGTCATGACAAGATGCTAGCAAGCACACGCTTTTAGGAATTCTTTTCCTAAGAATGCTCTGATGGCAAGACCCGAGTTCTGACTGCCCCAAGATCAGCACCAGGAAGGGGCAGAGGGCCGCTCGGCAAACATATGCTCACAGGTGCGCCGACATCCACACAGAAGCAGGGACACACGAGCCTCTCACCTTGCCACCCCGCCATAGTCCAAGCCTTCTTCTCCTCGGAATTTCACCATGAGTCGCTTTTTCAAGTCTTTCGGTCGCATCTTCATTATCTGGCGATAAGACTCCTGCACATCAAAATTACAGTTTCAGAGAGAAGAATTTGTCTTATTTTTAAAGTTATAACATGATGAAAGGTTATTTATAATGGAGCCTGACTATAAATAAGATCCACGGTTATTTTTAAGAATTCCAATCTGAGTCCTGTCTGGTTCCTGTTCAGGATGTTACTTTGGGCTCTGGCTCACTGTTCCTTCTTTACCTTTCTCCCACCATCACTCCCTCAGAAACAACAAAGCTCATGGCAGCTGACACTGTACCCAAGGATACACATATGTACCCTCAACACAATCACGACTTAAGGATTAAATGTCTTCTCTAGGGTTGATTTTCCCCACACAAATGAATTCCAATGTGTCCTATAAGTTTATATGCTTTAGCCAAATGAAGACCTCAGAGTAAAATAATAAGAGAGAAATAGTAAAAGAATCCTGAGCCTGGTTTTACATCTGAAGTCAAAAATCACATTTTCCCACTGAATCAAAAATCCAAGGAGGCTTTCAGTGGAACATAAAGCAGCTCATCAGACACAGGAAACATGTGGTCAGCCTAACAGGGCCTCAGAGTCGGCCTCTGGAGTGGAACCAGCTCAGTGTCTGTGGGTATTTTCAGTGAAAAGGCACTTAAGAACCTTTTCTTGCTTTAAATTTAATGGGAATCAAAGGGGACCATCCCAAGAGGCGAGAGGATGTTGAATGGAAAAGATCTGGCAGCAGCGTGTCCACAATTCAGCTTCCCCGTTCTGATAGCCGTTTAAGACGCTCAGTGGGCAAAACTGGGCACTTGAGCAGCTCCACTCGTGCGGCCCCGGGCACTTTGGAGAAGGTGCTGAGCGGCCCCCCGGCTGCTGTGGGCTGGGAGAGCCTGTGCCTCAGCTAGGCTTCCACAGAGAGCCATACATGGCTGAGACTCTACCAACGATGGTGGTCCCGAGAAAAGGGCCCTGCCTGCCAGAGGTCCCCCATTTAGGGAGCCCGATGCCGCAGGGCAGCTGGACAGAGGTCAGCACGCCACCCAGAGCCAGTATAGAGAGGGAAGCCACTGGCTCCTCCAGGGAGACAGTGCCATACAGGGAGGTGGTGGGCCAGGCCCCGCACGGGGATGCTCGGTTCTGAGGATGCCATGCCAACGGCAGGAAATACCATCCGTACAATGCAGGTGTGGGACTTACAGTACCACTTCGTACTGCTTCTGTACACATCACTAGATCTTCACTCAGAAGTCATCGATTTTTAAACCTAGACCACAGGAGGAAATACTGATCCCTCTCTTGCCTGAGGCTTCAGCCCTGATAAACCCCTACATTTCCCCCCCGATACACCAGAGAGGAAGCAGAACTCACTGTCCACTGATGGGGGAAAGAGTCCGCCAGACGACCAGCTGCCCCGAACCCCATACCTCAAATATCTCCTCTCTGGACACCTCGATGCGGCAGTGGCCAGCCTGGGGCTGCTGCAAGGACAGCTCGTGTCTGAGGACCTTCAGTTTCTGGACCAGATCTCTCTCGTACCTCTGGGCAGGTAGCTCCTCATCCTCCACGGAGCCCTCGCTGGGTGGCGGTGGTGGCTGGCTGGGCTCCTTCAGTTGGCACTGGTGACTTGAGGAGAACAGAAGCTCTGAGGTCACCCCAAGGGCAACAGCCAGCGGTGTCCCCCCGACACACACACCAAGGGACCCAGAAGAGAGGTCAGGACACCCACTTCCGGTCAAGAGTGCTTCCTCGGTAACACAACTCTGTATGCAGATACGTGAAAACCGGGGTGGCCACCCTCAAGACCATTCTTTTCATCAGATGTTACGGGAAACCCCAAATGAACTTCCTGGCCAACCCAACAGGTGTCCAGGATATAACAGAGGAGACCCCCATCTCCGCCTCTCATACATCATCACTGCCATGGTAAACACAGAAACTTCTAGCACTCATTGGCAACTAGTGCCAACGCGCTCTCAGCGGGGCCTCAGGGCCGAGAATTGCACGGAGGTGACCGGAACGCTGAAAGCAGACGGCAGTGGGGGAGGTGACGCGCACGAGGGCAAACACGGGAAGTGTGCTGGGCGCCCCCTCCTCCTCTCACCCAGGGGCCCTCCAGCTCTCCTCACTGGAGGCGCAAGTCCAGGGACAGAGGAGGCCCAGGACCAGCTACCTGCTCGGCTCCAGTTTTGCTGACTTACGTCAGCTCTCAGTGACAAGCACCCCCGGGCTCTCATGTTTGAGGACACACGTCCCTTATCCTGGGACGTGGAGTGTGGGATCCAAGGTCATCCCCAGACACAAGTCCCCCCGGGAATGACGGTCCGGGAAGCCAGACGGCGCTCTGGACCAGCCCTTCCCCGCAGTGGTGAGCAGACCCCACGGAAAACCTCACCCTGCTGCTCCCACTCTGAGGCCACCCGTCGTATCAGATACGCATGTGGAAGCTCCGAGAAGGAAGCTGTGCCAGTTCGGGGATGTGACTTGGGCTGCAGCTCAGTTACAGGCTGGCTGTGACGCAGGCCTGCAGGGCTGCGCCCAGCTGGCTGAGGGTGTGAAGTACACGACTGTCCACTCAGTGACTGTCACATTTTGCTCACGCTTATTCTCTGCTAACCAACAATGCCGTCAACAGACGAAGGGAAATATCAGTAGGAAACATGGCACTGTAACGGTAAAGAGGCCAGCAAAGAGCCGGTAAGAGTCTTACGTCATGATGTGGTGTAACCGTGGGTCTGTAAACTGGGTTGTCCGGTTATTATGATCTACAAAATATATCCTCCCGGAAACCGTGCTGCGGACTTCCCAACCGGGTGGCAGCGGTCCAAGTTCATCGCAGTTCACGCTGTTAAGGTCTCTACCAGAAAGGAAGACACACAGCGGTTTGTCCATCTGAGCGTGGAGGCCTGAGACCAAAACTTCAGTGAGGAAAGCAGGGGCGCCCCCTTATCCAGGGGCTACGCAGGCCAATCCAGGTGCTACTTACACCAAACACCCACCGAGGCCCGGCCTCTGGTGCAAGTGGCAGCAAAACCCCATGGATAAAATCTCAACTCTCAGAGCCGTGGTCGTGACAGGGAGCACGGTGTGCCTGGGAAGACCATTCCTTCCACCAAAGAGGACCGAAACATTGCATGCAGAAGATGCAATGCAGAACCTCGATCGAACTTTTGGCCAGCCCAATAGTGGGGGGGATCTGAATGCTGCTGGAAGGCCTCTCAGGGTTCACAAGTTAATGAGATGCTCAAGGTCAGAAGGGTCTTTCCGTGGGAAAGCTCCCAGAAAACATGTTTTCTCCAGCAGACGAGTATAGGAACGTGCACTGGAAATCTTCCCGTTCTAGAGAGCTGCGCCAGGATGAGGCCGTCTCAGTTTTGAGTCACTTTTGTTAATAAGCAAGTAGCTCTAAGTCTAACCTCGTGATTAATTATTTCAACCCAATCCACAGTCACCTGGGAGCCAGCATTACTGACCAAGACGCTTTTCTAATGAGCACAAAAGCCTGACCTTCCTTCCCGAGAGTACCAAGGAGACAGTTCATTCATTTGCAGGTAATACTTCCATTCTAATTATAGACACTGAATTGTAACTTCAACATAGATTTGGAAAATCAAAGGCAAGAAGCTTGTTTTCAGATGAAACAAATTATGAATAAAAAGGAAACGAGCATTACTAAAATGTTATTAAGTAGTAATGCTATTCTGAAACCAAAAAAAAATTTCTAAGGAAAAAAAAAAAGAAAGCAGAAGAAAGAGAAAAAAGAAACTTAACTCCATTACAGGTAGGGGAGGGGCAGGGATCTCTCTGACCTGGGCTCAGATGTATGGCCTTGTAGAAGGAATTCGTATAGAAAAGCTTCATCTCCCCCAGGAATGGTCCCCAAGGGACTGAGGCAATAGGGATGGTAAAGTAGAAGAGAAAAAGGGTGACAGAGTCTTTATATTTCCTGTTTAACTTTTTATTATGGAGAATTTTAAGCATATTTAAAAAAGAGAGACCATAGCGAATAACCGGCTTCAACAATTACCAGCCCATCACCACCTGCTTCCAGGGCTCCCCATTCACTCCCCCACTCCGATTATTTAAAGCATCAGGTCAGACATCAGATCATTTTATTCAGCAATACTTTTAGTTTAAAATGAGAGCAACCACATCTTGAAGGTTTTTCGAGTAAGTGCATTTGATTTCATCTAAGGGTGAGGGTCTTTTCCAGTTATGGAACCTGATTTCAAGACCCAGGATCGCTCTCTAAACTTTAGTCTAAAGGACCCAATTGTGTTACAGCAGCTGCTGACCAGCTGTGGGGAGGGGGAGCAGAGCTGGGACTACCACTCCCCTGCCCCGAGAGTCTGAGTCAGGACCTCAGACAGCCTACCCTCTAAGCCTAAATCTCCATACCCTAAGGGCTGTATCACCCACAGCCAGGGGGTCCAGGCACTGCTGGAACGCACCCTTGCCGGTGAGCCACTCAGGAAACCTACCTGGGTATCCTGGGGTCGTGCCACGTGCTGACTCCCGTCTGCGTGTGCAGGAAGTACACCTGGCCCTGTACCGTGGTTCTCTGCTCTGCACGACACAGTGGGGACATGGTCAGTGACACGCAGTCCAAGGAGTCAATCCTGTAAGCTCGGAGGCCCCGCTTCCTTCCCACAGTCTTTCAAAGGACCGAGAGAAGGGTGTGAAGGGCAGGAATGAACTTGGGCCTGGCTTGCTGGGGTCAGCAAGACCTTACTTCTCCTGTTCCCACCTGCAGAGGCGGCCACACCCCTTGACCTGCCACCTCGGGACTCATCCTGCCTCCACCCCTGTCCCCTGCAACAGCTCATACTTCCGGTCTCATCTGCCCCATCTGTGTGGCTCCTCCAACATGGATCTACATGGGTCCTCCTTCATTTAGGCGCTTCCTCTGGTTGTCAAAAGATTCTGTTTTACCTTTCCTGATAGTGGTACGTCTTATCACTCCTACCCAAGGCCTATCCTTCCCACGTTGAAATCCCAAGGTGCTACAAAGAGCCTCATCCAGACCCCATCCCACTCCTCTTGGCTCTCTTTGACATTTGTTTACCTAAATTCTTCACACAATTGCTATCCTAGAAGCTTGGAGCGAGGGCGGATACATTAAGGAGGAACAGGATTTGTCAACCATCTCGGGTTACTTTTCTTTACACTGACACACCGCCGTGGGGCAGAGCTCTGCAAACAGCAGCGGCTCTGGCAGGTGTGCGTTACCAGAAAACGTCTGAAACTGGAGAGGGACACGTGGCCAACCGCACTTGGAATGGCGGGTGCGCGCCCTCACCGTAGCCTTCGGGCAGCTCCGGGGACTGGTGGCCGTGAGGTCGGTTCTGTGGCGTCTGGAGCGACCCTCGCACCTCAGGGTTTCGCAGTCGCTGGGCCTGAAGTCTTTGGTCTTGACTCGGGGATTCCACAAACCTGCAGTTGCCACCGCCAGCAGCAGCCCCAGGGCCATCCGTGTACGGGGCTGGCTCCTCCATGAAGCAGCTCAGGGGCCTTCCAGGCCCGGAGTCTTCATACACGGTTCTGGAAGGGAGAGAGCACAGCCCACGTGACAACACCCGCCAAAGACAGGGACGCACCCCAGTTCACGCCACGCTCTCACACCCGTTTATTCTGCTTCTCTTAGACAATACAGAATGTCCCCCGGACTTAGTTTCATAAAATTCATCCTGTCCTTTTTCACTGGGAAGCCAGACTTGTTCACAAAGAATCAATGGCCTAAGGAAGCCATGTGTTAAGGGCCACTGAGGCCAAGGTAGGATTTCAAACTTGGGGATAGCCGAATGGTCGGGAAACACCAACCCTGAACTATAAGAAGTTCAGAAAAGGAGATTTCAATTTTCTTGACTTGGAATCAAATTCAAACATTCCATTTGCCTTGTCATTTTATAATAGAACTCCTGGTTACATCAAATATTGCAATGACTTTAAAAGTGACTTTTAACATAAATCCTCATCCCCTAAACAACTGTGCAGACAATGTACCTTAATAGGCTCTTTTCCCTTTTAAGCAAGTACTTTTGAAAAACGTTTTACGCTGGAAAATTTCCAAGAAACACAAAGTGAGGGACTAGCTGGGTGACCGCCCTGGACTCTCCACCCACCTCCAATACCATCCCGTGGCCACGTGGCCAGCTCTCCCCACTCCACTGGATTATTCGAAAAACAATCCCCACATTTTACCACCTCATCCTTAGATATTTTGGCACGTATCTCTGAAAGATGGGCCTTTTACCATTAGCATGATCCCCAAAATGGGTCATCATAATGCCAGTCAGTATTCAAATTTTGCCAGTCCACTATCCCATTAATCAGGATCCAAAAAGATCCACACACGGCATCTAGTAGGTGGGCCTCTTAAATCCTGTTGATTAAATTTACGGGTTCTCTTCCTTCCTTTTTATTCCCTTATTCTCCTTGCAGTGTATTTGCTGGACACTGGCGTAGGTCTGCTACACTCTACAGGGAGCCCCACTTCTGGATGGGATCTGCTATAGTCCCCTGGGGCTGGGCAGCCCATTCCCATCCCTGGAACCTCCAAGATCTATGTTCACATCAGGTTCTCTTTCCTGATGGTGTCAACAACTATTAATGGCATTAAGAGTTAATTCATTGGGTACTGAAAAATCATGATAGTGACCGAGAGCTCTTGATGGTTTTGGGGGTTTGGTTTTTTATAACTTCTTTCTCTCTGTATCGTCATGAACTCCACGGATCGGTTTGATGTGTTGCAGTTATCTTTCTTGACCAGTGCTCTCAGGCCAGTGGGAACCTCTGTAAACTGGACCCTGAGTCTTTGGGGCACGACCCTACTAGTCTTGACAGCGTCCTTTACAGACAAGGAAACTGGATCACAGTTGTATCCCGAGTCCTTCCCTGCACCTCAGGTATTCAACGCAGTGAAAAGCTGTGCGGGGCGCTCTCCGCAGCGCGAGTGCCAGCGGCCCGGGGGTACGCACCCTTCGCTCTCCAGCAGGCCTCTGCAGTCCACCACAGAGCCGCCGGTGCCGATCCTGTCTCGTGTCTGTAAACTGACTGAAAAGAAAAGGACATCTTGCATTAAAATCCAGGGATATTTTATACAACTGCGATAAAGTGAGCCACTACAAATGTAGAATTTATATACGATATTATTTTTAAAAGTGAGGTGTCTGTCTCTGCACTCACATTACACATGCCTGTGCTTACAAGTATGACACATTTCACTCCATGGCTCCACACCACGCATACCACTCGGACCCTTCCTTGTGAACGTGGAACAGAAGGAGGTGCTGTGTTTTCCACGCTCTCCATAAAAATAACACAATATTCACTTTTTTCAAGTTATCTTGTTTTTTAAAGATTCTGACATGCTGGGTAAGGACACAGAGAGCACTGTCTATTTGCACAGTCTAGACGCATCTGTGTAGCTACTCTCCATCCCTAATACAACCAACAAAGACACTGATGAAGTTGCTTCCAGGCACTGGTTTTGCCCCGCATGTCTCTCCACAAAGAAGAGAAGACATCACACACAGGCAGTGAGTGAGAACTCTGTCATCAGGAGAGTCTGCAGGATGGATACTCACTGTTCATTTATCCTGGGTCAGATCTACACAGCCGACTCACTAGAAAAGACTCTGATGCTGGGAAAGATTGAGGACAAGAGGAGAAGGGGGCAACAGAGGATGAGATGGTTGGATGGCATCACCGACCTAATGGACATGAGTTTGAGCAAACTCTGGAAGATAGTGAAGGACAAGGAAGCCTGGCGTGCTGTAGTCCTCGACGTCACAAAGAGTCAGACACAACTCAGCAACTGAACAACAAGTTCTACATAAGACAAGGCCTAAAAGATTTGGGGTCATAAGTCATTCTGTGTGCTACTGAAATACTATGGGGTTTTTTTGGATTCCCTGCAATGCAGGGTCAATATGTGAGTTACTCTGAAATGCTAATAAGAATGGGGTGGGATAACAGGATGAACTGCTTAACCGACAAATTAACTTCCAGCAGAATATGTCTAGTCAACACTTCGTAACATTAGCATGTTTCGTTTCTTCATTCTAAGTAAGTCAATCTTCTGTAAAATCATAGGACACGGAAGTCCTCAGAAATCCCACTGCCGTCTCCGTATGTAACGGTCTTCCTGTGGAGCTGTCTCAGCTCGTGCATGCGTGGCCGCCATGTTTACCATCTGCGCTTGGGTAACGGGACAAGTGTGAGGACTCAAATTACATCAGAAATTACAACCCTACATCTCTGTGTACCTTAGTCACTTTAACTCCACCTTGAACGACTAAATGAAGGGAACTGGATAAAATAACAAAAACCACACAAGATGAAACTTTTTAGCACTGGAGAGATGGCCCCCAAATGTGGCTTGTCCTTCACGCATGTCACCACGGGTCAGTGGCTTTGTGTGTTTTCTCAGTGATGAAGAGCTGGATGTTGAGTTCTGTAAAAGTTATCTCTTTAGAGATGAGAAAGTTCTTACCCACTATTTGGCCACGAACTGCATCAGTA
The DNA here is from genome assembly GCA_935064755.1 of Tragelaphus eurycerus. Taxonomy (NCBI): domain Eukaryota; kingdom Metazoa; phylum Chordata; class Mammalia; order Artiodactyla; family Bovidae; genus Tragelaphus; species Tragelaphus eurycerus. The sequence goes on from CAKXYN010000108.1 coordinate 5,251,724, forward strand.
TCTGAGGGGTTTAGTTTGCACAGATCCAAACGCTGGTCTGCAAACAAACAATTCAAAACTTAACCTGGGGAATGTTAACTAGGGAGGAGGGCAGGAATTCTGTATTCAAAAATGGTAATAAACAGAACGATGGCTCGTAAGCCTTCCTCGGTGCATTGAGAGGCAGAATAGCATTGGGTTCTTACAGCCAGTATCTTTTAATCTGCTGATGGCGTTGGACAGCAGCCGCACACACCCCAGGAAGCCGGCTCCCTGCTTCTTGTGAATCTTCTTGTGGTTCCACACGCTGATGGTTATAGAATCTGTTTTTCCAACATATCTGAAACCAAAGTGCAAATTCATCTTTAATTGCATTTCTATATTACAACAGCCCATCGAGATTCTATCTGACTGACTTGTTAGTCCAGAAGAATTCTCTGAAAATAATATTGGCTCTAGATCCACAAGTACAGGCACTTGATGAATATCTGTGCCTGAATAACTGAATATGTGATGAATATCTGAATAACTTCAACGGGCGGCAAACGGGCTACAGCTGATGATGTGAGAAGCACATGGAGATAACTACATGCTGATGATAATCTTGTAACAGGGATTTACTAGATCTTAATAGTTTCAAAGATAATGGCAGGATTCATAAGCTCCCACCAATTAGGCTTCATAGAGAATAACCAGTCTGCAACAAAGGATTCCTTACAAACCCTCCATCCACCCAAAGCACACGAAAGAGCAGAGCTCAGACAGGAAACCCCCTTCTTCTCAGGGCAGGTCAGCCACGAGGGGGCTTCCAGGACTTGGACTGACAGCAGCTTTCCAGAACACCTCCAGTGCCACAGTGTAATTGAAAATGGGCCTCAGGATCCAGCTACTAAAAAGCCCCTCAAACCCAGGACAATCTGTGGTGTGGTAGTAAAACAAAGCAGTAATCATTCAGTGTTACCTGACAAAAATTTCTTAGCAAGGACATGAAAACAGAGATGAATATAAAATAGTGGTTTTCAAAGGGCAATCCATGTAATGAATGGATATAAGACGTTGTCAGATGGCGTGTGGGCTTATATACATTCACTCATACCAAACTTTATTTGCTGTTGCAAAAAATTATGTGTGTGTTAGTTGCTCAGTTGTGTCCGACTTTTTGTGACCCCATGGACTGTAGTCAGCCGGACTCCTCTGCCCATGGAATTTTTCAGGCAAGAATACTGGAGTGGGTAGCCATTCCCTTCTCCAGACAATGTTCCTGACCCAGGGATCAAACCTGGGTCTCCTGCATTGCAGGCAGATTCTTTACCATCTAAGCAAAATTTTTAAAATCAGCATATATATGTGTGTGTGTATAAAATATTTGTATAATATGTGGAGAAGGAAATGGAAACCCACTCCAGTATTGTTGCCTAGGAAATCCCATGGACAGAGGAGCCTGGCAGGCTACATCCATGGAGTTGCAAAAGAGTCAGACATGACTTGGCGACTAAACAACAAAAACAACTTAATAAATATGTATAATAATACATTTCAAATAATGCGTTTTACAGCTACACTCATGGTTTTGCTCAAAAAACAGTAGCATATAGAGGACCTGAACCACAGCCCCTTTTTCCTGTTAGAGAGGGCCAGAAGACTGAATGTTTGAAGATCACAGTTACAGAAGCAAACCATAAAAAAATGTATGAAAACGTCAAATGCAAGAACTTCCAAGTACATGAATTCTACAGGTAGGCACTGTGTCTTTGGCCATCCACGTTTGTTACCAGGAAGAAGCTGGTAATCCCTTTTTAAAAAATGCTTCTCTCACAAGCCAGACACCTGCTCTCCTTCACCCCCGAGTGCCGTGTGGGGCACCCAACTCACAGATCGTAGTGCTGGTTCCACTTTGGGTCCAGTGTGTTCTTCACCGTGTCCGTCGAGTGGCACTGCCCAGATCCGTCCACAACAATCTTTGCAAAAGGGTCAGGGAGCCCTGGAGGAGAGGGGACAGCCACACTGGATGAGATGACAGATCCACCGGTGCGACACAGAGCACGGTCCCGCAGGTGATGGGCGCTTCAAGATCACCTAACCATCCTGGCATGGTTCATTCTCAAATGTAAGGTTAGTTTCCATCAGCAAAGTAAGTTATTTCATTAAGCTTTCTAAGAAAAGCAACCCAGAATGATATCCTCCTCAGATTTTTAGACACTAGAAATGAAACTCTGAAAATAGGCTTAAATTCAGATTTCCATTTCTGAAGATCACTACCAGTTGAATGGAGGAAACAGTGTCTACAAGTAAATGTATTTGTACTTTCTAAAAAATAATACCTAGACATGGTGTTTGCTGGTCTTTGTCTATTTTATCTCTGGACGCAGCATTCACCACATTTTCATTAGGTAGGTTCTTAAATGCTGGAGTGTGAATCAGACAGGTTTATAAGATCAAAGAGGTGGCTGGGTCTGAGAGACAGACCTGGATGGGATCCATCCCTCTGCACCTTCTTAGCTCCTTGAATAAAGCCCATGAACCTCAGTTTCTTCACCTGAGAGTGTGAATAATACCACTTAGGAACCAAGAAGCATTCTGGTGAGGATCAGAAAGAGTGTGAAAATTTTCCTGCTGCGGGCACCTACTTTATAGTAGGTGAGCTCCTTAAGCGATTCCTTTCATAAGAAAATGACTCTCCATTTATTATTTTTATTTTTACAATTTCATTACAGGACTTTTCAAGTGTGATTGAATTTATAAAATTTGACTATCAGTTTTACTGAAACTCATCACTTTATAGAAAAATGTCTCATCTGTATTTGAGCAGAGAACACTTCAGCAGAAAGCGATACATTAATGGATGGAAAGGCAGAGAAAACGGGGTGTGGCCAGAACAGGGAACGAGAAAGAGCTTTTCCTGCTTGAGTTATAAATTTTGTGCCTGGGAGCTAAGCAGCCTCTGTGCCGTAGTCAACTGGGAAATGAAGTTTGTCAAACCATGGGTTTCTATTCTTTTCTTTTAGGAGAATACACCCAGTGTTTTTTGAAAAAAGTTTTAAATTTCAGAAATATGTGAAGAATATTAATAGTGTAAGAGAGCAAAAATGGGTGTTTACTTACTGAAGAAGTCTTTCTTTGCAAGGTTCTTGGCACATAATACTAAAAACAAACAAAAAAGGCAAGGGTTAGCATTTATGGACAAGATTTTCACCATAGTTAGTCGCTATGGACAGAACTGTACACCACCCAAAATTCATATGTTGAAGGTCCAGGCCCTGATGTGAAGGTATCTACAGGTGGGGCCCTCGGGAAGTGCTTGGGGTTAGCCGAGGTCACGGGGGTGGGGCTGGCATGATGGGGGTCCATGCCTCTATAAAGAAGGGCCCACAGCACATGCCCTCACTCGGCTCTCCATGTGAGGAAGCACGAGGTGGCCATCTACAAGCCAGCAAGAGGGCCTTCTCCCAGAACCAAATCTCCCCGCTCCTCATCTTAGGGTTTTCTGGCCTCCTATGGGGAATAAATGTTTGCTGTGTAAGCTGCCAGCCGATGGGATTTTGCTAGTGGCCCAAACTGGCTGAGGCGCTAGCCTATATCTGCTGTGGGGGGGGGGGGACCTCAAAATTATCTTTGCCATTGATTGTATTTCAAATTAAGTGTTACATTAAACAAAAAACTGACAGTAACTAGAAAGTGTTTTCTCCTTCAGTTAGAAATCAACAAATGCAAAATGGTTTAAACTTAAAAATCTTTCTTAAACATACATGGGTGGATTTATCACTGTGTTCTTGAAACTGCCAGGATCACACTAACACCAGCTGAAATGAAGACCTACAGTCTGTCTCTTTAGAGCACCTGCTCATAAGAGGAGCCATGCATCTTTGATATTTGACTAAATAACACAATTTTGGAGAACAGAATGGGAGAGTGACAGAAAATACGGGGCCATCATCAAATGTGAAAAACAAATGATAACGGGGCCATCATCAAATGTGAAAAACAAATGATAAAATGCACGCTAAGAAGGTGGCACAATGTTGGTATATAGAAAGAGAGCAATAAATGCCATTGTTACAATTTTATTAATGAGGTGGGTAAGAAATTTTGTCACTAGATCCATTCCATGATTAAAGCTATTATATGGGGAAAATACACAATATATTAGACCACCTGACCTGCCTTCTGAGAAACCAGTATGCAGATCAGGAAGCAACAGTTAGAACCTGACAGGGAACAACAGACTGGTTCCAAATTGGGAAGGAGTCCGTCAAGGCTGTATACTGTCACCCTGCTTACTTAACTTATACACAGAGTACATCATGCGAAATGCTGGGCTGGATGAAGCACAAGCCAGAATCAAGACTGCCGGGAGAAATCTCAATAACCTCAGATATGCAGATGACACCACCCTTATGGCAGAAAGTGAAGAAGGACTAAAAAGCCTCTTGATGAAGGTCAAGAGGAAAGTGAAAAAGTTGGCTTAAAACTCAACATTCAAAAAACAAAGATCATGGCATCGGTCCCATCACTTCATGGGAAATAGATGGGGAAACAAAGGAAACAGTAACAGACTTTATTTTCTTGGGCTCCAAAATCACTGCAGATGGTGACTGCAGCCACGAAATTAAAAGACACTTCCTCCTTGGAAGAAAAGCTATGACAAACCCAGACAGCATATTAAAAAGCAGAGACATTACTTTGCCGACAAAGTAGCTTTGTCTAGTCAAAGCTATGGTTTTTCCAGTAGTCATGTATGGATGTGAGAGTTGGACTATAAAGAAGGCTGAGAGCTAAAGAATTGATGCTTTTGAGCTGTGGTGCTGGAAAAGACTTTTGAGAGTCCCTTGGGCAGCAAGGAGATCCAACCAGTCAATCCTAATGGAAATCAGTCCTGAATATCCATTGGAGGGACTGATGCTGAAGTTGAAACTCCAATACTTTGGCCACGTGATGCATAGAGCCAACTCATTAGAAAAGACCCAGATGTTGGGGAAAATTGAAGGCAGGAGGAGAAGGGGACGACAAGAGATGAGATGGTTGGATGGCATCACTGACTCGATGGACATGAGTTTGAGCAAGCTCTGGGAGTTGGTGATGGACAGGGAGGCCTGGTGTGCTGCAGTCCTCGGGATCACAAAGAGTCAACACGACTAAGCAAAGGAACAACAACAGTTACATGTACAGCTGGTAGGAAATTTTGCCACCAGATCCATTACGTGATTAAACTATGACAGGAAGGGAAAATACACCAATGTATTATGCATACACAGCATCCCAATTGTTAAGAATACAGTGTTTTACTGTGACCTTATTTGACAAAAACATACAGAGGAACCTGTCGGGCTACAGTCCACAAGGTCGCAGAGAGTCGGACACAACTGGGGTGACTGAGCACACGAGATCACTACTAAGGCAGTGTGCAAGTCGGAGGTTAGCGACTGTTTCACCTACAGGAAATTCATAATATACTGTTCTGCAAACTTTTAGTATATTTTATATAACAACTTTATCAAGATAAAATTCCTATACAGTTCATCCAAGCGAAGTGTACAATTTATTGGTTTTAATACACTCACTGAACCATATAACCATCAGCACGTCAATTTAGAACATTTTCATCATCCCATAAAAGAAATCCTGCACCTATTAGCAGTCACTCATTGTTAACCGCAAACCCCACCAGTCACAGCCACCACTAATCTACTTTATGTCTCTGGATGTGCCTAGAATGGATAGTTCACATAAATGGAATCAGAATATGTGGTATTTCGTGACTGGCTTCTTAACTTTATTTTTTTTTTTACTTTTTTAATTGAAGGATAATTGCTTTATAGTATTGTATTAGTTTCTGCCATACATCAACATGATTCAGCCACAGGTACACGTATGTCCCCTCCCTCGTGAACCTCCCTCCCACCCCTCTAGGCTGAGAGCCCCGAGTCACACAGAAGATTCCCACTGGCCATCTGTTTACACACGGTAGCGTGTATGTTTCCATGCTACTCTCTCCATTCGGCCCACACTCTCCTTCCCACTGTGTCCACAAATCTGTTCTCTAGGTCTGCATCTTTTTCTGTACCTATCGGGATGACCAACTGCTATTTGTCCTGCACCTATTGATAATGCTGCTTTACATGAATTGACTTCCAGCGTGAAACCAACCCTGCATTCTGAGCTGAAGGCCACCTGGTCATGGTGCATATGGAACCTTTTCATGTGTGCGGTGAGCCAGCCAGGCCCGGGCTTTCCTTTGTAGGAAGTGTTTCCAGTCCCTAATCCATAATCTCTTCACAAGTCCAGTCACATTTTCCACTTCTCAAATCGGCCTTGGTAGTTGGTGTCTTTCTAGAAATTTGTCTATTTCACTTAAGTTACCAATTTATTGGTATACAGTTGTTTACAGTATCTCCTGATAATACAAAAATACTACCAACTATACAAAAATACACATTTCCTCTTCAGTATAATCTTTACACCCTTCCTTTCAATGGAGATACACACACACATACACAAACTCTTCAGTCTTTTTTGTGGCTGGACCATAATTTATTACAGCTCTGGTTAGTGCTTCATTTCTTGTTTCTCTAATTTAAAAGAACAAAAGTACTTACAAAAAATGAAAACTTGCAAATGTGTAAATAGGAAATGCATGCCTCCAAAATCTCATTGTTATCCTTTGTTTTTTAATCGCATTTTCCTGGCTGGTCTCACATACTTCCTTTTTTCCCATTTAACTTTAGAATTACTTTAAGCAAGTTTTCAAAAAATGCATAAAAAAATTTGAGGGCAATGTACTGCTTTACAATATTAAGTATTCCCAGTCTTGAGAGCAGCATATATATCCAGTTATTAAATTCGTCTTTAAATGCCTTTAAGTAACATTTTCATCTGCTCACAAACGCTTTCCACATTTCTAATAGGGGTTACTCTGATGTGTCTTGGGTTTTGTAATTATGATGAATGGGAGAGTGCCTTTTATTGCACTTTTTTAAAAAAATCATCAAGATATCTGTTCTTTTATGGTTTTCTGGTGCACTTTCTCATAGTGATGTGGGTATAGGTAAGTGATTACTTGTCTTAAAATAATTCTCAACCTGCCATCTTCTTCACTGCTCTCCCCATGAGCCTGTGATGTACTGTTTCCTTCCACTTCCTTGTTTTTCCAAGGTGCTGATGCTGGATTGCTTCTGACTGGAAGAATTCTGGTAACTAAAAGATTAATCCTTGTTCTTCTGCACAAAACAAGTAATTTCAAAAAAAAGTATTTATTTATTTCCTTGGCTGTGCTAGTTCTTAGCTGCAGCATGCAGGATCTTGTTCGCTGACCAGGGATTGAACCCAGGCCCCTGGCACTGGGAGCATGGAAGACCAGCAATGTTTTCATTTAAGGCTCATTCCAGTGGAATTTGGTTACCTCAAAAAGTGGCGAGGGTTTCAATATTGTCAGCACAAAGAGAATTTTGCCTCGATTTTGTGCAAAGACCATTTACGGTCACTATGAATCTAGTTTAGTTAATGGCATTTGATCTCTCCTAGTAGAAAAATTTTGTGATCCTGCGGTAGAATTCTGTTTGTCCACTCTATGAGGTAAGAGAGAATTTATTGCACTTAAAATCCCACTCTGTCTGGATCTACCACTCGTTGTAAAGATATGTACCAATTTTAAGTAAGATTCTGGAACTACAACAATGAACAAAAGAGACAATTACTCTTTCGAGAAGCAGCAGCTGATTTTTTCGGAGTATACTACCGCTTCAGCTCTGAGGTGCCCTCTACTGCGGACAGATCAGGTCCAAATCCAGTAATTTCCTAATCATATGCCACGGTTTCCTAATTTGGGGGGTAAAGAAAGAACAAACTACATAATGTTCACTTAGCTTCTGAAAATACATGGGAAAGACATGTTTTGCTAAGATTCAGTTAGTGAGTCGAGCTTCCCTACCAGCTCCCTGATGGACGTGTAGGGTCCCCAAAACGCTATTTGTGGCTTCGCCCACTCTCTGAAAGAGCATGTCCTTCAGAAGGAGTTGATGCTCTTTCTTAAGGTTTCATTAGCGTCGGCTGGTTGGCACTATGGATAAAAACGTCTGCCGGCAGTTCCAAGCCAGAGGTTGGGTGACAGTGAGGGAGAAACGTCAGCTCAGCGCAGTCGCTCAGGCGTGTCCGACTCTGCGACCCCATGACTCGCAGCACGCCAGGCCTCCCTGTCCACCACCAACTCCCGGAGTTCAAAACACAAGCAACAAAGTCCAGGGGCCACACAAGAGTCAGACGTGATTTAGCAACTAAACAACAACAAAAAGTCCAGAGGGCATTTGGGACTTTTTATTATGTTTGGGCTTCGCTGGGGGCTCAGGCTGTAAAGAATCCACCTGCGATGCAGGAGACCCCAGTTCGATTCCTGGGTTGAGAAGCTCCCCTGGAGAAGGGACAGGCTACCCACTCCAGTATTCTGGCCGAGAGAATCCCCATGGACAGAGGAGCATGGCAGGCTACAGCCCATGGGGTCCCAAAGAGTCGGACACGACTAAGTAACTGAGCACGACACGGAACACTGGAAGAATAACCCCGACTGTCTCTTGGGCTTTCCTTGTGCTCAGCTGGTAAAGAATCCGTCTGCAGTGCGGGAGACCTGGGTTCAATCCCTGGGTTGGGACGATCCCCTGGAGAAGGGAATGGCAACCCACTCCAGTATTCTGGCCTGGAAAACTCCATGGACTGTATAGTCTATAGGGTCACAGAGTCGGACACATCTAAGTGACTTTCACTATATTTGCACAAAGACTTCCCTGGTGGCTCAGATGGCAAAGCGTCTGTCTACAATTCGGGAGACCCAGGTTCAATCCCTGGGTCGGGAATATCCCTTGGAGAAGGAAATGGCATCCCACTCCAGTACTATTGCCTGGAAAATCCCAAGGACAGAGGAGCCTGGTAGGCTACAGTCCATGGGGTCGCAAAGAGTCGGACACGACTGAGCGACTTCACTTCACTTCACTTCACTTCCTTCATGAACAGTCATTTTTTTACATCTTAAGGGATGATTTCCATGGACCAATGAAGCCATTACATTCAAAGAAAATCTATAACTGAGGGGCATTTTTCAATTTTTTAAAATTTAAAAAGACATTTTTAAATTTTAATCTTAAGATGTTGTTTTCCTTGACACCTGGATTTTCCCACAACCTCCAGGAGGATGACTTCCTGGGTGGAGGAGAGAGACGGGCCTCACAGGAGGCAATTTCCAAAGCTATGGTTGGTTTGACTATTTTTCTCCCTCAAGTATTACAGGCCTTTGCACCTTTGCCTTGGGAGATAAGAAAAATAGTTCATTAAAGGTCTCTGTCACTTAGAATAATTTGGGTCTCCAGATCATATTTCTGTCTTAAATAAAGTAAATGAGATGTTTTTTAACCTTGTTCGAGTGGGACTAAGATAGCAAGAAGAATCAGGGGAATTTTCTAGGTAGAAGCAATTTCCCTTGCAAAGAGCTGAGGAAAATTTACATTTTCATTAGAGAATGTTTTATCTAAATAATTAAAGTTACATTCCAAAATTAATCACCTCATCGATTGATTATTAGTATCAATGTTGTCTCCCTACATGTTTCTTTCTGTTTTCAAGCATCTTTATTCAAGAGCCATAACGTGGTGACATTTACTAAACTCCAAAACTTAATAAAATAAAATAAAACTCCAAAACTTCAGCCCCAACGTCTAGTATCTCATCTCCTAAAAAGCTCCTAGTGATTTTATAACCAGGAACTAAGGAGCAGTTTGCTACTGGTGCTTCCAAAAAACACCCTGGAAAGCAGACTGTCTCCCCGGCAACCATCTGACCAGTGCCTCTGCCAAAAACACTCGATGAAATCTATCAATGGAATCACAGTGGGAGGTTTGGAAACTTTGTCATTGTTTTGTGAAAGGTTCCAAATAAGATCTAATTCCCTTTCACAGACCTAATAACAGCAGCTAAAATGTATCGGAAGTTTATGAGGTATGAGGCACTACCCTAAGTGTCTGACACGCCTGGCCAGGTTTATCCAACACCACAATCCCGAGAGACAGTTACTCTCATGTTTATTTTCCTAATGAGAAAACGGGGGCTTAATAAGATCACGCAACTTGACCAACAAAAGCCACGGTAAAGGCTGCTGCTCTGGGCAGTGCATCCGTTTATCCATTTAACAAGCACCCACTGATGACCCACAGAAGCCAGGTCCTGCTCCAAGCTCAGAACGCCATGGAGAACCGAACCGAACCAAACCAAACAGGCACTTGTCCCGGGGTGCTTCTCAGGCCTGAGGCTTTGACTTTTAAGGCGAGTCAGGTAATTTTCTTTTTTTTCCTTTTAAACAGTTGCTTAAAATTGACTTCCTAAGCTTAGACTATTTTCCTAAGGTTATATGATGTAAAATAAAACTCAACTTTGTCAGGAAGGAAATGAATTTTAACCTCCAAAAGCTTGTTATTAAGTAAATTATATTTGATTGTCACCTTAGAAGGAAAATGAATGAACTCCATTGACAGGAGATAATCCAGAGTTAACTCTGGAGAACCTCCCATGAGGCCAAACATCCCACCCAGCTGACTCCTGAAGAACTACTAAGATAAAGGCAAACTGCTCTGCGGCCAAGTCATTTCAAACAAGGCGGTAACTACTGAGGGCAGAAGGGAAATGAAGGATGTTGTGGGAAGAAAGCTGGAATTAAGCAGGCTCTCCTACAACCTCATCATCAGTCCAGACCAGAACAAATAGACAAGGAAAAAGTAATAATAGCCAGAGAAAGTTGTGTCTGCGTTTTCTTTCAGTTACTGAGTTGACATATGAGGCTTTATTAATTTGATGCATAGAAAGGTCAACAGAAAACTGCAAGGGAAGACCAAAGTTTTAGCAAATATCCCCACGAACGGCTAAAAAAAGCCACAGTGCGTAATCTTCTCAAAGTCCCGTAACGTTTCTTTCCTATGTATCATTTTATAGTAATACTTTCTATAGCACTGAAGTGAAGGTATTATTTGGCATAGTTTTACCATAAAATCGTCTATAATTGTGGAGCTAATCACTATTCACATCACAGCATTAGTCGGAGCGAAATTATTATGCTCAATTTAGTCAAGAAAAATAGAAGAAAAGGAGACTGAACAACTTGCTCAAGATGCCCTTGGCAAGTCAGTGATGGAGATAAGAACTTGATTTACCCGTGAATGAAACACACAGAACTCGCTGGATTATGCTCCTTCATTAAGACAACTGAGTGTTAGGAATGAAACCATTTGTCACCATATTAAAATTTTTCAGTCTGTGTGGCCAATATTGAATTCACAAGATCATTTAAAATTTTTTAAAAAATCGTGGCCCAGCCATTCCACCCTTAGGCATGTAATTAACAAAGATACACACATACATAAGTTCGTGTGAGTAAGAGCAGATACATTGAGAGTGAGATCGAATAATGATTAACTGTAAACTAACAGTAACAATTGCTAATATTTATTGAGCTTACTCTGTGCCAAACACTATCAATAGCACTTTACAGATTATATCTTATTTAACACAACAAATAAGGAGGCCAAGACTAGGTGAGATTCAATCCCTTGCCCAAGCGCATGGAACGTGTAAATTTCTCCCTTGCGTCTGACCGACTCCTGAGCCCAAGCTCTCTACTGCATGCATCCTGATACAGTTTCCAAAAGGTATAATTACGGTGACAAGTTGACATAAACATAAGGAAGCCAGAATACTCTAGAGAAACACATATTTTTGTAAAAGCAAACAAATATGACTTAAAAAAAATAAAAAGGGAACTAACTCTGTTAGATCTTACTTCTAACTAGAAAATGAAAAAAAAATTGTAAAGCAGTGGTATCTCATTAAGCATACATTTTAAAATATAACAACTTGCTGAGATATAATTGACAAACCATAAAACTCATGCTTTTAAAGTATGAATACATTTCAGTGGCTTTTAATATATTCAGAGTTGTACAACCATCACCACCATTTAATTTCACAACATTTCCGTAATCTCCCAAAGAAGCCTGCACCATTAGTGGTCACAGGCCCCTTCGCCCCTGTCCTAGCCTCGGGCAACCACTAATCTACTTTCTGTCTCTGTTTGCGTTTGTATTGATGCTTGCCTACAGTGCACACTTCATTACAGGGTCATGCGATATGCGGCCTTCTATGACTGCTTTCTTTCATTTAGCATAATGATTTCAAGGTTCGTTCACTCTGTAGCAAGTGTCAATACTTTATTCCTTTTTGTTGCCAAATAATACTCAGTTATATGAATATATTATACTTCATTTAATCCACTCACCAGAAAATAGACATTTCAGTTGTTCCCACATCTGGGCTATAGTGCATGATGCATGAATATTCATGTAACAAGGTTTTACGTAGAAACATGTTTTCAGTTCTCTTAGGTACCCACCTAGGAGTGGAATTACTGGATCATATGGTAACTATGTTTAACATTTTGAGGAACTGCCAAATTGTCTTCCAAACTGGCTGCCCAGTTTTACATTCCCACAGCAATGTGTAAAAGTTCCAATTTCTCTGCATCCTCGCCTCCGAGTATTTTTATCTGTACCAGCACCATGAGACACAAAGACCTCTCTTTCCCCCTTCTAGTTGTCTCGATACCACTGCTGAAAACCAACTGAATGAAGACATGAGGATTTATTCTTGACTCTCAGTTCTGTTCCATTGATCTATATGCTTCTATCCTTATGTACTTCTATCCTTGACAGTCTGTAATGACTACCATGCCTTGGTATTAATAGTAAGTTTTGAAATCGCGAAGTGTGAATCTCCAATTTTGTTCTTGTCTTTTTAAGATTGTTTTGGTTATTCTAGATCTCTTGCATTTCCATATGAATCTGAAGATCAAACTCTGTAAATTCCCCAAATAAAGCCTCCTGAGACGCTGATTGGCTCTATGCTACAGGGAAGCCCGGCGTGCTGCAGTCCATGGGGTCGCAGAGTCGGATACGGCTGAGCGACTAAACTTAACTGCTACACATGCAGATGCCTCCAGTTCATAAGCATGGATGTCTTTCCATTTACTCAGGTCTTCAGTTTCTTTCAATATTTTATGGTTTTCAAATATTTATTTTTCTGTTTTTGATGCTATTTTAAAAGAAATTGTTTTCAATTCTCTTTTTCAGTTGATTAATGGTTACAAAGGAGGTTGAAATGAGGGGACCCAGGGATGACAGCTAAGGGGTACAGGGTTTATTCTGGAGGTGATGAAAGTTCTGCAATTGTGGTGGTGGCTATGTAGCCCTGTGAACATACTAACAACCACTGAATGGTACACTAAAAATGAGTTGATTTTATTACATGTGAATTCTACTTCAATAAAGGTGTTACTACACAGAAAGAAGAGAGAACCCCATTGAGAAAATAAATGAAAAAGTACAAGATTAAAGGAGTTTATCGGAAAGACTATAGGGTTCATTTCCCCAGACCAGTGTCAAAAAGACTCTGTTTAAGACTGATTTATTTACAAATTAGTTAAATCATCTGAAGCAAAGTTTGAATGTCATGATATTAAACTAAGGAAAGAAAAAAACTTGTTTACTTTTATAATGTTGATCAAGTCCATTTTAGATGGACAAATGACCTGCCCATTAAACAAACCAGCTAAAGACTGCTACAATGATTTCAAAATTATTGGAAGAGTCACAACTGAAATCCCTGCTTCCTATGTTGATTTAAACTCAAATTATTCTTAAAACATTATCAAAATCCTTTTTGATAATACCTCAAGGATCTCCACTGTCTACAGACTGCTCCCTTTGGAGTTTAAAACACAAAATAAAATTTCTCTTGATCTACTTAACCAGCTTTATCACCCAAGTATGGTTTACTTAACCGTTCCCAGACCACAACATAGCAATTTTTACCACTGGGCCTTTCTTCCTGTTGCATGCTGACCTCTTTCTGTGATAGTTAAGCAGGTGGTTTTTTTTTTTTTTTTTTTTGAGCTGGAGTGTGAGTCCAACAATTGTGCATGATTTACGATAGCCAAGACATGGAAGCAACCTAAATGTCCACAAGAATAAATGGAAAATGGTGTGTGTGTGTGTGTGTGTGTGGAGTATATATATATACATATGTATATTTGGGGGAGCAGTCCGACTCGCTACCCAGGACTGGAGCCCACCAGGCTCCTCTGTGCACCAGGTAAGAATACTGGAGTGGGTTGCCATGCCCTTCCCAGGGGGATCTTCCCAACCTAGGGATCAAACCCAGGTCTCCCGCATTGCAGACGGATTCTTCACTGTCTGAGCCACCAGGGAAGCCCTTTGTATAATATACCTACACACACACACACACACACACACACACACACACACACACACACACACACGCGCGCGCGCGCAATGGAATAGTACTCAGCCATAAAAAATAAAATAAGGCCATCTGCAGTAACATGGATGATAAATCTAGAGATTAACATACTAAATGAAGTCAGACAAATATATGATATCACTTACATGTGGAATCTTAAAAAGTTATACAAATCAACTTACTTATAAAACAGAAACAGACTCACAGACATAGAAAACAAACTCATGGTCACCAAAGGGGAAAGCGGGGAGAGGGATTAATTTGGAATTTGGGATTATCAGATAAACAGCACTACATACACGGAGAACTACACAGTCAGTATCTTGTAATAAGCTATATGTAAAGGAATCTGAATCACTCTGCTATATACCTGAAACACTGTAAATCAACTATACTTCAATAGAAAATATTTTTTTAAACCATAGAGTAGGTATTCAGTCAGTATCTGTTGAGAGCTCTACTTATCTCCTGCTCAACTCTGTCCCAAGCACTTCGCCTGTGCAACCTCCAGTAACCGTTCTACAAACCCCAGGAAGAACCTAAGGGTCTGAGGAGAAACCCAGCCAAAGTTGCACATGTGGAAACACCGTTCAGTCACTGCAGTTCTACTCATTCTTTCAGTTACAGCTCAAATCTTAACTTTTGCCCTGTTAGGCCAACAGCGATTTCTCCTTTCTCTGAACTTCTAAAGGGCTTCCTGCCTTTGACATATACCACCCTGAATTGCATTTTCAAAGCAGACTTTATTTTTTAGTGCAGTTTTAGGTTCACAGCATAATTAAGTGGGAAGTAGGGAGATGTCCCTTTTTCTCCCTGACCTCATGCACAGCCCTCCCAACCATCAGTATCCCTCCCAGAGTGCCGTCTCTGTGACAGTCGATGCAGCCACGTGGTGCATCAGCAGCGCCCCAAGCTCACAGCTGACCTCACAGTTCGTTGCCAGTGCCGCGCATCCTGCAGAGTCTGACACGTCCACGAACATAGTATCACACAGAATAGTCTCACTGCCCCAAAAGCTGTTTTGCTTATTCATCCTTTCCTTCAAATTCCTGGCAATCACTGATCTTTAAACAACCTCCACAGTTTCGCCTTTTTCAGAATATCATATGGTTGGAATTACACAGTATGCACCCTATTCAGATTGACTTCCTTCACTTAGTAATATGCAGTTAAGGCTCCTCCTTGTCTTTTCATGACTTGGCAATTCATTTCCTTTTATTTTTTTAAATTAACTTATTTATTTTCATTGGAGGCTAATTACAATATTGCACTGGTTTTCATTTCCTTTTAGTACTGAATAATATTCCACTGTCTGGATGGACTAGAGCTGCTTTCTCAAGTTTTGGCAATTATGAATAAAACTTCAGTAAACATCTACCAACTAAAGAATTAATCAACACATCAAGCTAACAAAGAAAAGGACAATTTTGAGCCAACCTGAGGATTATAACCCCAGGAGACAGTCTTTCAGAAAGCTATAAGGACTGTTCCACCTTTTAGAGGTGCAGGCACAGTTATACAAGTTTTGGGGAGTAACATATTGATAGTGTCCCTGTCCCACAAGGCCAGCAGTGGGTTCCGGTGGCCCCTTACAGGGTTGGGGAAGGAATGTTATCTCCTAAGGAGTTGCCTTGCTGGCGCCAGGGGGAAATTGCCTTTTATTCTGGCAAGGAGGCATTCCTGTATCTTCTAGGGGGATCTAGTTAATATGTAATGCAAATGCGCCACGCTCACCAAAGGGGACAGGGCAAGGGGCTCAAACGGGCAAAGAGAATTTCACGTTTAAAAATTTTCTTGTCCTGTCTCGAAAATACTTTTATTTCATCATATCCATGAATTTTGGTTTTTGTTGTGGACTAAGTTTTCATCCCCTTTGGTTAAATACCAAAGAGCACAACGCCTGGATTATGTGGCAAGGATATGTTTAGTGTTGAAAAGAACTGCCAAACTGTACTCCAAAGGGACTGTACCATTTTGCGCTCCTACCAGCAGCAAACGAGAGTTCCTATTTCTCCACATTCTCGCCAGCATTTGATGTTGCCAGTATTTTGGAGTTTTGCCCTTCTAATAGGTATGCAGCAGTATCTCACCGTTGTTTTAATTTGCATTGGCCTGATGACGCATGGTGTGGAGCATGTTTCATATGCTTTTGGCCATCTGTATATCTTCTCTGGTGAGATGTCTGTTCAGGTCGTCTGCCTATTTCTTAATTGAGTGGGTGAGATGTTTTCTTACTGTTGAGTTTTAAGCATCCTGTGTACACCTGAAACTACTATTATAAGTCAACTATACCTCAGTTTAAAAAAAAAGTTATTATTTTGTATTAACAGTCCTTTATCAGACATATCCTTTGCAAACATTTTATCCTTGGCTGTGGCCTCTGCATTAATTTTTTTTCCCCACATTTTTAAGTCTTACAAAATTGGGCTTAAATATATCAAAGTGATTTTGAGTAGCCATACTGCTTTCCCTGGGAAGTAACATCACCTGATGTTTAAAGTAACTTGAATGAAAATTCACGTCATCCGTATAGAAGGTACTACGTGGACTTTCTGTTTACTGGTAGCTATCCTCCAGATGGGTGACTGAGAGCACGTGGGAGCCACGGAGGACAAGGCTTCCCATTGCACACCAGCTCCTAAGCCGCTGTAACCCCAACCCTGGCAAGCACACAATGTGGGTACGAGGCTAGTCCAGGTTATGGAGTTACTGGCTTCATGTCTAATGTGATGGATCCCAGTGCCCAATAAGTGTGAAACACATCAAATCTAGCCATCACGGTGCCAACCACTTGCAGGACACATGGAGCTAGAACCAGATGCCATCAGCACCTTTGTTGCTGATTAGTCACTAAGTCATGTCCAACTCTTTGCAACCCTCCGAACTGCAGAACACCATGACCAGGACCATGGCCACGCACATCAGGGAGACACATAAAAACTACAAAGAACGGAGGATCCCAGCCCGCCAGGCTCCTCTGTCCATGGGATTTCCCAGGCAAGAATACTGGAGCAGGTTGCCATTTCCTTCTCCAGAGGATCTTTCCAACCCAGGGATCAAACCCACATCTCCTACATTGGCAGGCAGATTCTTTGCCACTGAGTCACCAGGGAAACCCATTAGCACCCTCAGAGTCCTGAATTCTTAATAGGCTGGTTAAAATTCCAAACTCATATTCTTTGAAGTTATCCTCAATGAAGCAATCCATAAAGTTATCAGAAGAAATCAGTGGTAACAGCAAGCCAACCCATAAACACTGGGAGCTTTGTGCCATGACAGCTCCTGACTACAATCCTGTGGTTTTGGAAAGGACCATGAGTTTCATGGCATTAACAGTGGTTCTCATGCTATCGCTTCAAAAAGTTTTAGAAATACTCTCCAAATCCACAATCACCACTAACTGAAGCAAGCTCTGTAAAATTCAAACCCAATAAAGTCAGTATGCTAGAACAATAGATGTCTGGACCTTATTTCATGAATGTAGTCAAACTTATGAAAATTCAAATTTAATAGTGGTGCCAAACCACTTCAGTGGGAAGACAGCAGTCTTTTCAATAAATGGTGCTGGGACAACTGAGTAGCCACATGCAAAAGAATGAAGTTGGACCCCTAATCTCACTCATACATAAAAGTTAGAAGAAATCATGCTGTTGCTGCTGCTGCTAAGTCGCTTCAGTTGTGTCTGACTCTGTGCGACCCCACAGACGGCAGCCCACCAGGCTCATAGGCCAGATTAAATAAATCTATATCTGGGACAGAGCAGTGGTTGCTTAAATGTAGTACCAAAATCGCCAGCAACAGGGGTGTCCCTGGTGGCTCAGTGGTAAAGACCCACCTGCCAATGCAGGCAACATGGGTTTGATCCCTGTTCCAGGAAGATCCCAATGGCCCAGAGCAACTAAAACCTTGAGCTGCAACTACTGAAGCCTGGGAGCCTAGAGCCTGTGCTCCACAACAAGAGAAGCCACTGGAATGAGAAGCCCGCACTGCAACTAGAGAAGCCTCCACCTGCTGCGATTGGAGAAGGCCTGCACACAGCGACAAAGACCCAGCGCAGCCATAAATATAAAAAGTAAATCATTTTTTAAAAATCACAAGCAACAAAAGAAAAAATAGGTGAGTTGGACTTCACTGAAATTTAAAACTTTTCTGCTTCAATAGATATTATTAAGAAAGGGAAAAGACGACATGCTGAAAGAATGAGAGAAGATATACATAAATTAAGTATTTATAAAATGGGGTAAGGGACTTGAATTCAGAATAAAGAACTCTTACAAAACAACAATAAAAAGACATCCCAGTTAAAATATCTAGGCAAAGGATCTGAACCAACATGTCTCCAAAGAAGATGTACAAATGGCCAACAAGCCCATAAAAGATGCTCAGTGCCATTGAGCATCAGGGATGTGCACAGAAAAGTACAACGAAATACCACGTCACACCCGCTAAGATGGCAAAATAACAAAGACAAAGGACAGAGTTGACAAGGATACAGAGCAACTGAAACACTCACACACCGATGGTGGGAGTGTACAGTGCTACAGTCACTTTGGAAGAGCCTGGAAGTTCCTCAAAACATTAAGCAGAGAGTTGCCACACGAACCAGCAATTCCACTACTAGTTATGCTCAGAAGACTTGAAAATATATGGGCACATAGAATCTTGTACATGAATGCTCATGGCAGCATTAGCCTTAATAGCCAAAAAGTAGACACAACCCAAATGTCCATAATCTGATGAACAGATAAATAAAATGTGGTACAGCCATTACTGCTACTGCTACTGCTGCTGCTAAGTCACTTCAGTCGTGTCCGACTCTGTGTGACCCCATAGACGGCAGCCCACCAGGCTTCCCCGTCCCTGGGATTCTCCAGGCAAGAACACTGGAGTGGGTTGCCATTTCCTTCTCCAGTGCATCAAAGTGAAAAGTGAAAGTGAAGTCACTCAGTCGTGTCCGACTCTAGCGACCCCATGGACTGCAGCCTACCAGGCTCCTCCATCCATGGGATTTTCTAGGCAAAAGTACTGGAGTGGGGTGCCATTGCCTTCTCCGACAGCCATTACAGTGAAATATTATTCGGCCATTAAAAAAGAAGCGCTGATACATGACATATGCTACAGCGTGGATGCACCCTGAACATTTGACGCTTATTCAAAGAAGCCAGACACTTCCTGGGCCACATAGTGCATGATCCCATTTATAAGAAATGTTCAGAATATGCAAATCCACTGCTATAAACTGAATGTTTGTGTCCCCTCAAAATTCACATGCTAAATCTTAACATCCAGTGTGATGGTATTTGGAGGCAAGGCCTTTGAGAGGCAGTTAGGTCATGGGTGGAGTCCTCACCGATGGGATCAGCACCCTTACAAAAGAGAGCACCCTTGCCCTGGTGACCACAGAGAGACAATGAGAAGAAAGCCATGTATGAACCAGGAACTGGGGCTTCACCAGACATTAAGTCAGCTGATGCCACTTCCAAGCCTCCAGAATTTCAAGAAATAGATTTCTGTTGTTTCTAAACCACCCTGCCTATGGCATTTTGTTATAACAATCTGAACGGACACCTAGAGACACAGAAAACAGATTAGTGGTGGCCAGAGGCTGGGGATAAAGAGGAATAGAGGGTGACTGCTCAAGTAGGTGGGGGTTCCTTTAGGAGGTAATGAAAATATCCTGAAATCAGCTGGTAATTGGTTAAACTCCAGGACACACTGAAAACAATGAATTGTAACTTGAAAGTATATAGTTTACGATATGGTAATCATATCTCAATTAAAAACGAAATGCAACAGAGATTCAAGGACTGATGAAAGTGGCATTCGTTTCTCATCAGACACACCCTTCGGCCTCAGCTTTCTCTCAGCAGCGAGTTACAGGACACTGTCTAAAATGTCACGTTGTGTGGAACAGTAAGTGTCAATGCATTGTTTAAACTAGAATAAAAAGACAATGGGCACCTACAACAAAAGAGGGTAAAATGCAGTGTATCTCCCCAAGAGCGTACAGTTTGGCTCAACAGACACCATATATCAAGAAAAACAAACAACAGTGCAAAGCAGATCCCTTTTGTTCATGACTCATCGAGTCATATCAATTCATCCTTTGTTGTATCTTTGAAATCTATTCTTTCCAGGCCCACTATGGTTGCTCAATTCCCGGCCACTCTCGTCTCAAGTTATGACAACAGGCTCTGGCATTTCTTTGCTCGCATTCATTTTAATCATGAAATAATTATTTGTTGGCTCAATGAATAAAACGCTATTATGTAACCTCCTTCATATAAACCTCTGAATTCAGTACCACTTACAAAATAAAATATAAAGTCATCCCTGGCCACCACCCTCCCTCTCCAAGAAAGAGAGAGCGAGCGAGAAAGAAAGTATAAACGCTTAGCACCTAGCACATAAACGTCTATAATCCTGTCCCGCTCACTTTCTGGCCTTACCATCCGCCCAGGCCCATAGAGTGCTGCCCCTCCAGTCAGACTACTGCACTGTCTTCCAGATCTTTCTCACGCTTCTCGAAAAATTTTATTGAAGGATAATTGATTTACAATATTGTGTTAGTTTCTGCTGTATAGCAAAGTGATTCAGCTAAACATATGTACGCATCTTTTTCATACTCTTTTCCATTGCGGTTTATCACAGGATATTGAATACAGTTCCCTGTGCTATTACAGTGGGATCTTGTTGTTTATCCTTTCTCCATAAAATACTTTGCATCTGCTAATCGCAACCTCCCAATCCATCCCCCAATACCCCTCCCCGCTCATGAATTAATTCTCTCCTTTGCTGGAGAGCCCCCACCCACTGCCCTCCTCTACGTCATCATCCTTCCAGATCTCCGCTTCCAGACCAAGCTCAGGACTCCCCTCTCCTATCATCTGTCCCCTATCCTTTAGTGCCCTGTAGAATTACTTACATTTCTTACTGTTACTTATATACCCCTCCAGACAGATTTTAAACTGAAAGTAGGATCCATGACAGAATGGATCTAAGATTAACATCTTGCTCAATAACCACCACCACATGGAATCAAATTTCAAAATGAGCCGCACAGGTGGGTCAGAAGAACTCAGAGAAACACAGCATTACTGTGGGAATGCTTAGAAAGGTTGTTTTGGTTTGTTTTTGTGTAAATGAGACAAGTTGGGTTTCAAAGGCTGGGTAGGTTTTGGATTCATGGAGAGGAAATACTGTCAGAAATCAGAGGAGGCAGGCAGGGGAGGGAGGTAAAGCCCAGGATCCATGTGTTAATTGACTGTGTTTTACTGGGAGGACTGAGACAAAGATAGGAATTAAATTTTTAAAATACTGTTGATTAGTTTATCTTCAAGCCTTTAAATTTTTATGCTATTTGTCAAAATAATGCTGGAAAGTAAACTAGCATTGATTCACACAGTACTGAGGTTCCTCAAAAAACTAAAAATAGAGATACCATACGATCCAGCCAACTAACTCCTGGGCATCTATCCAGACAAAACTAAAACTGGGAAAGATACATGCACCCCTCTGTTCATAGCAGCGCTATTCACAATAGTCAAGACATGGAAACAGCCTAAATCTCCCTCAAGAGAGGAATGGGCAAAGATGTGGTGCATGTATACAGGGGAATATTACTCAGCTATGAAAAAGAATGGAATCCTACCATTTGCAGCAACATAGTGGGCCTAGAGATGACCATACTCAGTGAAGTCAGAGAGAAAAGACAAATACCATATGATCTCACTTATATGTGGAATCTAAGATACAACAAAATGAATTTGCTTGTAAAACAGAACAGACTCAGACACAGAACAGACTCGTGGTTGCCAAGATGGAGAAGGGGTTGGGGAGGAATGGTCTGGAAAGTTGGGATTAGCAGACACAAACTCCTAGTCTTCGAAGTAGAGCTAATCCTCATTACTCATGAACTCGGTATTCACAAACATGTCTACTTGTTAAAATGTGCTTGTAACTCCAAAATCAGTACTTGTGGCCCTTTTCCTGTCACTTATAGACACCTGCAGAGTGACATGAGCACTAACTTGTCACCCAGCGTGCACACTCCCAGCTGTGGTTGAACACGCGATATCTTACTTTCTTGTTTCAAGTGTCATACCACACAAAGTGCCCTTTTTATGGTCCATAGTGCCACATTTTCCACATTTTTGTGCTTTTCTTGGCAGTTCTGCTATTTAAAATAGGCCCAAAGTACAGTGTTGAAGTGCGACCTACTGCTCCTAAACCAAAGAAGGCTGTGAGGCGCCTTCCAGAAAATTCATGTGGTTAGGTGAGCTTCATCCAGGATGACTCACAGTGGGGGCTGCCCATGCTTTAAGTGTTAATGAATTGGCAATATATATTAAATACGGTGTCTTTCAACAGAAGCATGAAACAAGCTTATGTGTTGATCGGCTGACAAAAATGCAGCAGAGGCTCATGGGAACAGAATCCTGTATTTCTTTAGAAGCCATGGTTCTGTGTCCACTAATTTAGTTTGAGGGACTTTAGAACATAGTTACCATGGATAACAAGAATCAACTGTAGAGTCTGCTTTCTACTGACAGTCAGATCTGGTGTTATCCACACCTCAGACACTATACAGACTCACACCGGAAGTTTCTAGTCCATCGCCAACTCTACACCATCCATCAGGCGCTGATCGAGCCAGGCAGTGTACTGGCAAAAGAAGGAACAAGAGCAGAATGAAGACAAGCAAACGCGGTACTCCATAATCATGCTGCTCAAATGAGGGCAGGAGAAGATGCAAGCTTTACACCAAAAACATATTCTGTTCCTCTCTGCTCCTCCCAACTTTAATCCCTATATTCAGAAAATGTTTCCAAAATTGAATTACAAATTAATTAATCAAATTGAAAGCTGCCTTCAGTCTGGCATTCTTGATAATTTGTCAAATTTTCTTTCCTCTCATCTCAAAGCCACTGTTTTCAGTTCTGGACATAAAAATTAGGTGAGAATGTAGACAGAATTATCTCCACAAAGATTTAGTGTGTTTTGTCTTGGAAAATAAAGATTCTCTTGGAATTTACTGCCCAAAATGCAGTCCGATGTAACACAGCAGCCACGCCACGATAATATTAATTATTACCAAACTGCCAGAGCCCTACAGAAATGATGCCCAAATCCTGAGGAGGTTTGCAGTTTCATTGCTAAAATTCTTATGCAAAAGTTATTTTATGCCAAGCTATATATAGTTTATGATTTCTTTTCTCCTCATATATAGGGTTGTTCTTTAAGACATTCTCTTTATTTAGAAAAATATCAATGTGATCCAAATTACATCATCCTACATGTACAGTCTTCTGTGTGTGTGTGTGTGTGTGTGTGTGTGTGTGTATAAAACAATTGAAAATAAAAGCTAAATATAAATCCCCATATTGAATTAAGGTAAGTCAATTTTTCAGTTATGAGTTGATTATAATTCATTTGCTAAAATAAAAGCTTTTCAGTCTAAATAAATAACTGGGCTTTCTATGTTATAATACATTCATGTGAATTCTAAAAAATAACAGACAAAAGTCAAGTTGTAAATTTCATTAGTATTAATTCAGTTGAAATTTATAGACAAGATTTTAAAATAAATGATAGAAGTTATTTGAAACCCAAGTACATAATGTAAAGTATAGTATGTAAAGCGTCTGCCTGCAATGCAGGAGACCTGGGTTCGATTCCTGGGTCGGGAAGATCCCCTGGAGAAGGAAATGGCAATACACTCCAGCACTCTTGCCTGGAAAATCCCATGGACAGAGGAGCCTGATAGGCTACAGTCCATGGGGTCACAAAGAGTCAGAAACGACTGAGTGACTTCACTCTCAAGTATATAATATCTCAAAATTAAAATCTAATCATTATTATCTGAAAATAACCTTAGATATTTCAGGGCAGAAAGCTAAAATACTAGAAATAAAAACAGGATCAAACTAAAAATTCATAAATAATCCCTTTTATAAAAAAGGAAATCAACTGGAAAAATGAATAGCCTTATATTAAACAGATCATAAAGAGAATCATCTACTAACTGAAAATGTCAAAACTGGCCATGTTTAGGGAAATAGTTATCAACTTACTTTTTAAATAGCTGCACAACTAATTTTTAAAATACAACTCTGGCTAAACCAACATCTTGTAAGTCACTTAAACTCTCAGTTTGGGCTAGTCCCAGAAGGCAGCACGCTGGAGGTAGGAATTCAGGCAGCAGCCCACCTTTGTATCAGTTGGTACCCAAGAAAATCTCAAGTCTTAGTTCTGGATCACTACAAATGACTTGCAAACACAAATGTCCAGTACCTCTGATCTATGGCTAAACCACCAACCGAGCTTCAGGTGACCATAGCAGCGCCCAAGTCAGGTACAGACAGCTTGGAACAGGTTTTGAAACAGAACTGACCTTGAACCACAAAGCCCAGAGGGCTGCTTAGAACACACACTCTGAACCCAACTAGGTCAATGACAGTGAAACGAATACAGCTGGACCTTGAACAGCCTGGGCGTAAGGGACACTGATCCCCACCCCTGCGACTGGTCAGCTCTCAGTATCTGCAATTCCACACCCACAGATTCACTCAACCACAGTTCAAGTAGTACTGCAATACATATTTATTGAAAAATATATTTAAGTGGACCTGCGCCATTCAAACCTGCGTTGTTCAAGGGTCAACTGTACATCGACATTCTCCGTAAGATTAAAACAAGATGCAATCTCATGACACGACACTCAAGATGTCCAGGATATAAACCTAAATTACTCAGCATACAAAGAACCAGGAAAACTGCAACTTGTGTGAGGATACGCCATGCGAACACTAATCAAAAAACAGCTGGAGTCACTGTATCCATGACTAAAGCAAACTCTAGAGCAAAGAATATTGTAAGGGATAATGAGGAATATTAACTAATGATAAAAGTGTTAATTTGCCAAGAAGACATAACAACCATAAATATGTGTGCACCTAACAGAGCTTCAGAATACCTGAAGCAAAGACAGCCAGAACTGGGAGACAGAACCGGGGGCTTCCCTGGTGGCTCAGTGGTAAAGAATCTGCCTCCCAATTCAGGAGATTCGACTTCGATCCCTGATTTAGAAAAATCCCACATGCTTAGAGCAACTAAGCCCATGTGTCACAACTATTGAGCCTGTGCTCTAGAGCTCGGGAACCACAACTATTTGAGCCCATGTGTCGCAACTACTGAACTCAGTGCCCTTGAGCCTAATTGCTCCGCCAGAGAAGAAGCCACTGCAATAAGCCTGCGCACGGCACTGAAGAGTACCCGCTCCTCGCTGCAACTAGAGAGAAGCCCACACACCGACAGAGGCCCCGTACAGCCGAAAATAATAATTTAAAAAAATGACAGAACTGAAAAAGACAAAATTACAGCTACAGACTTCAACACTTCCTTCAGTAACTGATAAAAGTAGCAGACAGAAGGCCAGCGAGAATAGAGAAGGATGGAAGGCCATCAACTGGATCAAACTGACATTTATATTACATTTCACACAACCATGACAGTTTTACACTCTCTTCTCAATTACCCACAGAGTACGTGAAAAGCAAATTAACAATCCTAAAAGAATTGAAATTGTACAATCTATATTCTCTGATCAAAATGGAATTCAACTATAAGCAAAACAAACAAATCTTCAAACATGTGGATAGTAAATACCATACTTCTAAATAATCAGTGGATAGAAGGGAAGGTCTAAAGGGAAAGTAAAGAATATTTTATTACACTGAAAGAAAAAGTTTTAAAAAACATACCAAAATTTGTGGAATTCAGCTAAAGTAAAGTAAGGCTCAGAAGGGAACTTATGAGATTAAATTTTTTTATTAGAAAAGTTACAACTGGACAATCTTTTATATCTTAAAAAATTAGGAAAAGGTCAAAACAAACTTACAGTGAGAAACCCTAATTATAAGTTTAACTGAAGTCCTAGAAAGAGAAGAAAAAGAGAGTGAGCAAAAGCAAAAATGAAAGAGATCCTGGCTGGGAATGTAAGAAGTAATAAAAAACATCAATCCACAAATTCAAAAAGCCCAAGCAGAATAAATAAAAAGAAGCATATCTGGTTATATCAGAGCAAAACTGTAGAAAATAAAAGACAAAGAAAAATCCTAAAAATAGCCATAGAAAAAGGAAAGACTACTGGGGTTCCCTGGTGGTTCAGTGGTAAAGAAACCGCCTGCCAATGCAGGAAACACCAGAGAAGGAGGTTCGAGCCCTGGGTTGGGACGATCCCCTGGACAAGGAAATGGCAACCCACTCCAGTATTCTTGCCTGGAAAATTCCATGAACATAGGAGCCTGGCAGGCTACAACCCATGAGGTTGCAAAGAGTCAGATGTGACTGAGCAACTAACACGTTTCACTTTCTAGAATTCTCTACCCAGTAAAAATAGCTTTCAGGAAGATGAAATGTCCATCAACAGATGAATGGACAAAGATATGATATACATATAATCGTGTGTGCACACACAAATATACATACATACATAGAGGAATATTACTCACCCATAAAAAAGAACAAAATCGTGTCATTTGAAACAACATGGACGAACCTACAGACTATCATATTAAGTGAAGTCAGGCAGAGAAAGACAGATATTATATGATATCACTTATATGTGGAATCTAAAACAAATGAACTTGTTTACAAAACAGAAAAACTCATAAACACAGAATACAAATTATTGGTTACCAAAGGGAAAAGGGGAGAGGGAGGGAATAAATTAGGAGTGTGGATTAACAGGTACACATCTAACAAGGATTTACTGTATAGCATGTGGAACTATATTCAATGTCTTATAATAACCTGTAATGGAAAAGAGTCTGAAGCTGTGCACCTGGATCTAACACAATACTATAAATCAACTATAGTTTAATTAAAAAATTTTTAAATAAACATTTTTATTTTAAAGATGTTTTAAAAGATGAAATAAAGATCTCTTCAGAACAAAACCTGAATTAGCTACCAGTGAAATTTTCATTGTCACCATCAAAAAATGCTTTTACTTAAAACATTCATGAAACAAAAGACAAAAGTTCTCAACAGTGAATTTTATAATTATAATAAATTTACTACAGTTTTTGTTTAGTGCTCAGTCACGTCCAACTCTTGTGACTCCATGGACTGTAGCCCACCAGGCTCTTCTCTCCGTCCGTGGAATTCTCCCGGCAAGAATACTGGAGTGGGCTGCCATTCCGTTATCCAGGGAATCTTTCCGACCCAGGGACTGAACCCAAATCTCCTGCACTGGAGGCAGATTCTTTACCATCTGAGCCACCGGAGAGCAAGATACAGCACCTTCATCTAAAAGCTATATGGCCAATGTCATTCTTGCTACTTTACTGGTTTCCCCACTTATGAATTAAATAAATCTTTGACACAGACTGACTCTAAATTAACAGTCTGAGATGAGCTGTTTAGAATGGGTAACCAACAAAGACCTACTGTGTAGCACAGAGCACTGTTCAATGTTCTGTGGCAGCCTGGGTGGGAGGAGGTTTGAGGGAGAAGGGATGCGTGAATATACAGGTATAGTTGAGTCCCTCCGCTGTCCACCGGAAACTATCAAAATGCGGTTAATCAGCTATGCTCTGATATAAAAGAAAAAGTTCAAATAAACAAAAAAACAGTGAGGAAATGCTCCGCCACGCCCTGTGCCACCGGCAAAACAGATGACCGAGTCTGCCTCTTTAGCAGGAACAAAGACAAGGAAATGAATAATATGAGGAAGGTTCTGAAGACACTGCTACAGGAAGATGAGAAGGGGACTGGACTCTTCTAGCAGAACAGGGCTGGAGTAGGCGATTCTACAGAGAAGGAACACACAGGAAGGCGTGTTTGAGAGGCATCATGCATTCAGGGAAAACTGTGCTTCTGTGGGATGCCCAGTTCGCGAGCAAGAGAAAAGGCTACAGCAAGACTGGAAGAGGTCTTATCTGCAAGAAAATTCTGAAAGAGATGGGAATACCAGACCACTTGATCTGCCTCTTGAGAAATTTGTATGCAGGTCAGGAAGCAACAGTTAGAATTGGACATGGAACAACAGACTGGTTCCAAATAGGAAAAGGAGTACATCAAGGCTGTATATTGTCACCCTGTTTATTTAACTTCTATGCAGAGTACTTCATGAGAAACGCTGGACTGGAAGAAACACAAGTTGGAATCAAGATTGCCGGGAGAAATATCAATAACCTCAGATATGCAAATGACACCACCCTTATGGCAGAAAGTGAAGAACTCAAAAGCCTCTTGATGAAAGTGAAAGTGGAGAGTAAAAAAGTTGGCTTAAAGCTCAACATTCAGAAAACGAAGATCATGGCATCCAGTCCCATCACTTCATGGGAAATAGATGGGGAAACAGTGGAAACAGTGTCAAACTTTATTTTTCTGGGCTCCAAAATCACTCCAGATGGTGACTGCAGCCATGAAATTAAAAGACGCTTATTCTTTGTAAGGAAAGTTATAACCAACCTAGATAGCATATTCAAAAGCAGAGACATTACTTTGCCAACAAAGGTTCGTCTAGTCAAGGCTATGGTTTTTCCTGTGGTCATGTATGGATGTGAGAGCTGGACTGTAAAGAAGGCTGAGCGCCGAAGAATTGATGCTTTTGAACTGTGGTGTTGGAGAAGACTCTTGAGAGTCCCTTGGACTACAAGGAGATCCAACCAGTCCATTCTGAAGGAGATCAGCCCTGGGATTTCTTTGGAAGGAATGATGCTAAAGCTGAAACTCCAGTACTTTGGCCACCTCATGTGAAGAGTTGACTCATTGGAAAAGACTCTGATGCTGGGAGGGATTGGGGGCAAGAGGAGAAGGGGATGACAGAGGATGAGATGGCTGGATGGCATCACTGACTTGATGGACTTGAGTCTCAGTGAGCTCCGGGAGTTGGTGATGGACAGGGAGGCCTGACATTCTGCGATTCATGGGGTCGCAAAGAGTCGGACACAACTGAGCGACTGATCTGATCTATATGCAAGGCTCAGGAATTTGGACTTTACCCCCACCCTGGGCAACCAAGAGCCAGATGCCTGTTAAGCTAGTAACTCTTGTTGCTGGAGGAGAAAATGAGAAGGAATGGGGAGAGGCTGGAGGCAAGAAGACTGATGTTATCTGGAGGCTGTTTCAAAAATCAAAGGACATCATCTCCTTTCTCCTCCTCCTGTGGCAGCTAGCACAGTGCCTTAGGTGTGGCAAGAGAAGACAATGTTGAACTAAACTGACTCCAAGAGAAAAAGACCTAAACTTCTTACAAAGTGCTTTCTTGCTTTCTAAGGCAATTTCTTTCTCAAGATAGGGGAAGGGGAAAGAAAAGCCACACCATGGATACTCTGATAAGACCACCAATTTCTTTCATACCATTGTATAATATACAGCTAAGACCTTGAAGAACCCTGGTTCTCCAAATTTTGTCTCTCCTTGCCTTTATCACAATTTCACTGATCTCAAAACACTGGAAGGGGACTTCCCTGGGGGTCCACTGGTAAGGAACCCACCTGCCAATATAAGGCCCACAGGTTTAACTCCTAGTCTGGGAAGATCCCACGTGCCATGGGGCAACTAAGCCCGTGCACCGTAACTGCTGAAGCCCGTGTGCCCTGGAGCCTGTGCCCCACAAGAGAAGCCACTGCAATGAGAAGCCGGCACACACAACCTTGGAGTAGCCACCCCCCCCCGCCCCACAGCAAAGATCCAGCTCAACCAACAATAAACAAATAAACATAAACATTTTTTTAATGCTAAGTGAAAACTTTAAAAAATGGGAAGAGTAAAAAGCCTGCAAAGCAAATACTCTGACCAAAGGATGCCACATCTATATTTTTAATAATGAAACCACGGAAAGAGTTTAATACAAAGATAACGCCAGTTGAGTGTTTCTTCAAAACACTTAGTTTTGGACTTGCATTGTTATCCACCAAGACACAAATCTCCTATGCACAGCTGAAATAACTGAGATCTGTTTCAGAGCTGAATGCAATCTACTATTGATTGCAGTCCTATTAAAATTCCAGCTGTTTTTTTTTTTTTTTTTACTACATTGACAGTCTGAGCCCAAAATTCCTATGGGAATTCACTGGACTCAGAAGCCAAAGAAACCCTGAACAAAGGTGCAGACTCACCAGTATCAAAACTTACGACTAAGCTCTAAAAATAACAAATGCAGAGGGGTGTGGAAAAAAGGGAGCCCTCCTACACTGTTGGTGGGAATGTAAATTGGTGTAGCCACTATGGAAAACAGTATGGAGGCTCCTCAAAGAGCCAAAGAGAACTGCCATATGATCCCACTCCCGGACATACGTCCAGACAAAACTATAATTCGAAAACGCACGCACCCCTATGCTCACAGCAGCGCTGTTTCCAACAGCCAAGACACGGGAACAACCTAAATTTCCATCAACAGAAGCATGGACACAGAAGATATAGGATATAGTGTGTGTGTACATAAATGGAATTCTACTCAGCTAAAAAAAGAATGAATAATGCCATCTGCAGCAACACAGATGGCCCTAGAGATTACCATGCTAGGTGAAATGACTTAGCAAGAGAAAGACAAATACCGTATGATATTACTTATAGGTGGAATCTAAAATATGACACAAATTAACGTATCTATGAAACCCAAACAGACCCACAGATATAGAGAACAGATTTGTGGTTCCCAAGGCGGATGCGGGAGGGATGGACTGAGAGTCTGGGATTAGGAGACGCAAACTATTACGTACACAATGGATAAAAACAAGGCCCTACTGTACAGCACAGGGCACTATACACATTCAGACTGGTATTCAAATCCTTAACGAAGCATACAATACAAAAAAGAAGTATATATATACATATATATATATATATGTATAAAATCTGAGTCACTTTGCTGTACAGCAGAAATTAACACAACATTGTAAATCAACTACACTTTAATAAACACAGATTTTAAAAACCTTATGACTAAGGTATGGTAATCAGAACGGCGTGGTATTGGCAGAAATGGCAACCCACTCCAGTGTTCTTGCCTGGAGAATCCCAGGGACAGAGGAGCCTAGTGGGCTGCCGTCTATGGGATCGCACAGAGTCGGACACGACTGAAGCGACTCAGCAGCAGCAGCAGCAGCAGCAGCAGACATATAAATATAATCAGTGGACTACAACTAGGAGTCCACAAATACACCTGAACATTTACGTCAATTGATTCTGGACAAGTGCCAACATAATTCAATGCGGAAACAACAGTTTTTTCAACAAATAGTGCTGGAATACCTGAATATCTACATGCAAAAGAATGAGGCTGGCACCTTAACTCACATCATACACAAAAATGAACTCAAAGTGGATCACGAACCCAAATGCAAGAGTTAAATTACAAAACTCTTAAGAAGCAACTATAGTAGTGAATCTTTGTGACCTTAGGTTTTGGCGGTGCTTATCTAGACATGGTGCCAAAAGTAGAAGTGATAAAAGATATATAAACTGTCCTTGATCAAAATTAAAAACTGTAAGTAAAAAGACAATCCACAGAATACTTCAAAACTATATGAAAATACACAAGGAGACCTGTATGCAGAATACAGAACTCTTATAAATGAACAATAAAAAGACAACCAATTAAAAATGGGCAAAGGATATAAAGAGACATTTCTCAAAAGAAAATATACACGTGGTCACTAAGTACAGGAAAAGATGCTTATCAGAGAAATGCACATCAAAACTATAGTTAGATACTATGTCACAGTCATTAAGATAGGCAAAATAAATATAACATTAACAAATTCTGGTGAGAATGTGGAGAAATCAGAATACTTAAAAATGACTGGTGGGATTGTAAAATGATTCAGTCACTTTGGGAAAGAGTTTGGCAGGTCATCAAAGTGTTGAACACAGAACTGCATATGACCCAGCAATTCCACACGTAAGGTGTGTACCCAAGAATATAAAAAATGTATGTGTACATAAAAACTTGTGCATAAATTTCATTAACAGCATATTTATAATAGCCCCAAACCAAAAACAATTCAAACGATGAATGAAAAAATATGGCATATCCATACAATGGAATATTATTCTATTATTCAGCAAAAAAAGGAATGGACTGCAGATACAAAGAACATGAATGAACCCTGAAAACATGCTAAATGAAAGGTCACATCCTGTATGATTCCCTTGATATGAAATGTCCAGAATAGACAAATCCATCAGTTCAGTCGTTCAGTCCTGTCCGACTCTTTGCGACCCCACGGACTGCAGCACGCCAGGCTTCCCTGTCCATCACCAACTCCTGGAGCTTACTCAAACTCATGTCCATCGAGTCGGGTGATGCCAAACAAATCCACAGAGACAGAAAATAGTAGATTTCATGAAATGAGGGGAAGGGATATAGGGATTGACTGTTACTGGGCACAGAGTTCCTTTTTAGAGTGATGGAAATGTTCTACAATAAGACAGTGGTAGGGACTTCCCTGGTGATCCGGTGGCAAAGACTCTGCACTCCCCATGCAGAGGGCCCGAGTCTGATCCCTGATCAGGGAACTAGGTCCCATAGGCCACAAATTAGGGTTCAAAGATCCCACATACTGCAACTTAACACCCAGGACAGCCAAACAAACAGGTAAATGAACAAACAGAGTGGTGACGGTTGTGTATAACGCCAGTAAACACCAACGGCCACTGAACTGTCTGCTTTTTATTTCTGGACTTTAAGTCCGTAAAGGTGGACTTTATGTTACTGAATCATATCTCAATACAGTTGTTATATATATGTATATATATATATATGATTGCTTATGAATTAAACTGGCACTGATGTTGATGGGTTATTTTCTCTTCTATACACAATCAGTTTAAGATTTATTCGGAAAATACTGAACCAAAAAATCATCACAAAGGTGAGGTAAACAGCATAAAGATATGACTCTGAAAGATTTTACCCAAGTAATGCCAAATGTTATATGCTTTCTAAATATGTAGGATAAGATGTACTTATAAATGTCAAGCTAATCTCTTCAGTTAAATGAACAGTCCTGTTTTTACAATTCCAGAGCTATTCAGGCATGCGGTTCTAAATAGCACAACCCGCCAATGGGAAAGCTGGTTGTCGTAGCAACCCTAAAGACGAAAGTGCCACAAAGCCGGAATCGCAGTGGGTTGTAAAAGCGGTTTGGACAGAATGGAGGTCCAGGCGTTTATTTCCTGTGAGCAGAAGGTTTGAAGCAAATTACGCTCAAAACTCAGAGTCTCTGCCTGTTATTTTAAACAACTGGTCCAGGATCACTATTAATAACTGAGGCTTACAAATATCACACATTCACTTAAATACACTGAGGTTAGCAACAGGCCAGACAACAGGAAATCTATGAATTTAGTCCTGGAAAGATGTTGCACTTTAGTTTATTAAAAAAAGGAAGAGCGCAACCAGAGCCTCAATTACACAAAAAGCAAATTGTAAGTTCTGAGCCCAACTGTCTATAGAAATATAGATCCTGTCTTCCCAGGTGAAGTGTATAAAGAAGCACATTTACTTGAATAAGTTCTATATCTTTGTTGGAACAACAATCATTAACTCATAGCCATTTAGAAGTTAATACTAGAAACATTCTGTCAATGATCAAACCGAGGCTGAAACAGGGACTAGAGAAGCGAGATTTTCCTGACATGCAATGGAGAAGAGGATGTGGGATGCTTCACACTGTGAAGCAACAAGAATTTTCAGAGTTAGCTACAGAGAGAAGATAATCCCCACCAAATTTTAAACCCATATCCAAAAACCAATGGCCAGAGATAAACCTGGTAGGAGAAAGAACTCTTTACTGAGTAAAGTGATTTAGAGACTTTAAAAAAATAATAATTGGGGCTTCCCTGGTGGCTCAGACAGTAAAGAATCCTCCTGCAATTTGGGAGTGACCTATGTTCGATCCAGTCCAGCATTTCTCATGATGTACTCTGCATATAAGTTAAATAAAGAAGAAACACAAGTTGGAATCAAGACTGTCGGGAGAAATATCAATAACCTCAGATATGCACATGACACGACTCTTATGGCAGAAAGTGAAGAGGGGCTAAAAAGCCTCTTGATGAAAGTGAAAGTGGAGAGTGAAAAGGTTGGCTTAAAGCTCAACATTCAGAAAACGAAGATCATGGCATCTGGTCCCATCACTACATGGGAAATAGATGGGGAAACAGTGGAAACAGTGTCAGACTTTCTTTTTCTGGGCTCCAAAATCACTGCAGGTGGTGACTGCAGCCATGAAATTAAAAGACGCTTACTCCTTGGAAGGAAAGTTATGACCAACCTAGATAGCATATTCAAAAGCAGAGACATTACTTTACCAACAAAGGTTCGCCTAGTCAAGGCTATGGTCTTTCCTGTGGTCATGTATGGATGTGAGAGCTGGACTGTGAAGAAGGCTGAGCGCCGAAGAATTGATGCTTTTGAACTGTGGTGTTGGAGAAGACTCTTGAGAGTCCCTTGGACTGCAAGGAGATCCAACCAGTCCATTCTGAAGGAGATCAATCCTGGAATTTCTTTAGAAGGAATGATGCTAAAGCTGAAACTCCAGTATTTTGGCCACCTCATGCGAAGAGTTGACTCATTGGAGAAGACTCTGATGCTGGGAGGGATTGAGGGCAGGAGGAGAAGGGGACGACAGAGGATGAGATGGCTGGATGGCATCACTGACTTGATGGGTGTGAGTCTGGGTGACCTCCGGGAGCTGGTGATGGACAGGGAGGCCTGGCGTGCTGCGATTCATGGGGTCGCAAAGAGTCGGACACGACTGAGCGACTGATCTGATCTGATCTGATCTATGTTCGATCCCTTGGTTGGGAAGATCCCCTGGAGGAGGGCATGGCAACCCATTCCAGTATTCAAGCCTGGAGAATCCCCATGGACAGAGGAGCCTGGAAGGTTACACTCCATGGGCCGCAAACAGTCAGACACAAGTGAGAGACTAAACACACACACACAAATAATGAGAGGAAGAGGGAACCCATTTTTAATTTCAATCAATTTTTCAACTGTTTATTTCCATTTGAGAATCCAATCTTCTAAAAAGTTACCAGTGAATTTGATTCCTGTTCAGGAGCAATGCTATTGCTATGTCCTAAAGAAAGCTGGGGACTGAGCTGGGGGATATTGATAAGAATGTTCCATCAATGTTAATATGCAGTTTCTACTAATTTAAAAACTAAGATACTGTGTTCCTGGCTCATGTTTGGACTGGAGGTTAGACATACAAATAAATACACTGCAGGAGACATGCACAATTAAATTTCAAACTGAAAAACAACACATATGTGTAATCTGTTGTATGATGTACAACTGATTTCTGTAAATGGGGGTAGCAATTTCACTTTTGAAGATTCAGAGATTTTAATCTCACACTGAAGGGGGAGAAAAATGATATATACAAAAATACAGAATAATTTAGTTTTTCTTATTTTGCATTTCCATATCTAGTCAAACTCAAAGACTTTTAACACGATATTATGGGGGGGTTAAATAAAGTATGATATTATGATGTGCATTTGAAAATTTTTAATAAGGCATCATAAATTGCTTTTTACAGGCACAAACTCGGATTCTCGTTTTTTTTAATCCCATTTAAATCTACATTCTTTTTAGAGTGATGAAATGTTCTAAAATAAGATCCTGGTGATAGCTGTACAATTTTTATTTGCACAAAATTTAGGCGAAATAAGATCTTCTATAAACAGTAACTTGAAACTTCTATATCTAATTCTAAAATCTCACTAGTGTTTTAATGGATTCCTCTCAGCATTTTTCAGTTCTTTGTACATATTACTACCATCCTATACATCTGTCTCTAAAGAGTTTTGAAAGAGAAATGGTCTACTCTATAGTCATGTCAATATCACAGTAAAGGCATGCCATGTGATGGGAATGGTGTTACATTCCTGGATTCACTGGTTAAAGAAACCTAGACTAAAAGGTTGCCAGAAATCCTGTAATGAAGCAGGGACTATGCTCTGGTCTTAGGAGCAGACGTGATATTTTTAAATAAAAGTGGGTGGAAGACAGTCATGCTGTCTTCAAACAGAATCTATATAAACCTGAAAAGTTCTTACATAGTAGCTACACTGTTCTGCAAAAGTAAGTAGACAATGAGAAGTATATTTGTATTATCTGGAGTAACCAAAGGAACCAAAAATAGCAACTCTGGGGAGTGGAGAAAGGAAGGCAGAGATATTGTCAATTTTTCAGCCTAATCTCTTCGGTGCTCCTTGTCTAATTTATTTATTACCATAGGCAGAGTATTCAATTTTTTAAATAGAAATTTTAACAGAGAATAAAATAAAATGAAGTTGCTAGATCTCCTTCCAAATAGATGTTTCTAATTTGAAAAACAAACCAGAAACACTAGTATGATCCCATGACAATGGGATATGAGGAAGATAAAATGATAGCAATAAATGTGGACACAGGCCTAGAATGAAACCTGCAGGCTCACGCTCCTAAATCCGGAATCAATAGCTATTTTATCAGTTAATAGCAGGAGAAGGTGGGAGGGGTGCAGGATAGGCAGACAGCTTTCACTGTCTATAGCAAACAATTCTCTAATTTAAACATTTGTCCGGCACAACACAGTAAATCAACGCTATTTCAAGAGAAAGAGTGGACCACTCTTCCAAAATAGTTGTATTATGGCCTAGTGTAGAAAGACACAAATATTGTTGATTCTGGGTCAGCTGACTCAGAATCAACCTGAATGTGAGGTTGTTTTAGGGATTCTTTCATCCACTTATACTTTTTAATTATAACTCAGAAGAATACTACATGATTAAAAAAATAAAAAGCCCTATACTTAAACAAGTCTCTCCTCCAATAGTATAAATAAATAATATAAATAATTCACAACATTTTCTTTTTAGTACTGCATATAATGACCTCTCACAATCAATGTGCTTTGATATTTGAGTTGAGACTTGCTGAAAAGGATGAGGAAACAGGAAATGTTTTGTTTTTAATTTTCTAACAACCATGAACATACCACCCAGCACTATATATATATGTGTGTGTATATGTATGTGTATATATATATATGTATTATATACATA
This sequence comes from Tragelaphus eurycerus, assembly GCA_935064755.1. NCBI lineage: Eukaryota > Metazoa > Chordata > Mammalia > Artiodactyla > Bovidae > Tragelaphus > Tragelaphus eurycerus. The sequence continues at coordinate 5,289,119 of CAKXYN010000108.1, forward strand.
TGCCTTTGTGCATATATTCATGGGCCCCTTCCCTCACTTCCTGTGAAACAGAATATCAACTTTCATTCCAACAAATGTTTGGAAAATAATAAAAAACACGGGGAAGAATACTTAAAACTAATCTCATTTTTGCCAATTCAATGTTTGCTATTCCAAGTACCAAAATAAATGCATGGCCTTCAAGTTAAAGTATGACAAAGCACAAATCTGATATGGATAATGTCTATTACTCATTTGAATCCATGACTCAGAGTATTTTAAATATACATATGGAAACCAGAGTCTTTTCAAAACCAGACTACAAACGAGAAACTTGAGCCGAGACACGACAAACATAAATCTTAAAAAGCTTCACAGATTTAAATCTTCCATTTAAAACACAAGCTGTGTTATCAGTGCTTTGATATAATCCTGAAAATGCAGCAACACTGAGTTTAAAATTGCAGTAACATTTTCTGGTTGTGATGATGGTAATCACTTGTTCCATTAATGGTGAACACATACTGTATGACACAGTTCAAGAAGGGAATTCATATATTGATGGAGATAACTTCTGAGATTTCTTGTTACATACTTAACATATTTGCAGTGGGTATCTCTGGACATGTAACTGGAAGAAAAATCTAAAACTTTACATTTTTACAGTAATCTCAGAGCCAGCTTAATATAATATATGCTCATCCAGAAGTCGGAGCAAGTAATAAAACCACCCATAACCTTACCACCTGGCCATAACCCCGTGACTGCTTTCAGAGTGTATCTTTGTCAGAGCATGAGATAAAAGTGGCCAAGTGCCTGGTTCTGAACTCCCAGGTTTGAATCCTGCCTCTTCCCTTTATTAGCTCCGTGACGTTGAGCAAACTTAGAAACTTAATATCTGTGTGTCAAATAGGAATAATAATAGCAGCTACTGAATTTTTAAATATAATTATCCTACCTATAGAGTTTTGCTATCTGCCATTTTCACTTAATAGAATCTGTGAACAGTTTCCATGTCATTAAATATTCTACTATGAAATGTTTAAGGGCTGCAGTGCATCCCATTACATGGCTGTTCTAGAATGTATTCTGACCCTCATCACCAGGCATGTAAACCATCTTCAACTTTTTGCTCTCATAACGGGGTGTGAGGAGATGTCAGGGTTGGAAGGCGGATGTCCTAAATCACAGTGACACCGACCAGACTATTAGCCTGTGAAATGGTTGTCATATTCCTGGACGCCCAGGCCGCTCGGTTCCTGCCTTCCCTCAAGTTAGGTGCCAGCCTTCCAGCCGTTGTATGCGTTCTCAGCAGCCTTCGCATAAATTATCTGATGCTCAAATTAGCCCAAGTCAGCTTCTGTTACTTGTAACCAAAACACTCTACAGATACACACGATGTCATTCTCTTATAATTCCACTGCACACACACAAGCGACAAGCTACACAACCAAATGACCTTCACAACATCAGCTCCAGCCCGGGAAGAGGTCAGTAGCTAGACAACTGCAGCGCAAAGGACTCAGGTTCTCAAGACAGACATTTTTTCTTCCAGTGAATACAAAATCCAAAGGAGCCTTCATGCACTTACAGGCCAAGGATGTTACAATTTCATTAATGCAAAACTACACAGACTATCATCTACAGAAAGGCTAATCTAATCTCTTTCTCAGAGGGAAAAAATCAAACTGCACACTATACCCAAATTCTAATCACTACCACCACTTACTGCAATTACAGCTGTTAATACTGTATACCGTCCACTATATGGCCAGGCCCCGTCATAAATGACTTACACGTGTGTTAGTCGCTCACTTGTGTCCGACTCTGCGACCCCATGGCCTGTAGCCCTCCAGGCTCCTCTGTCCATGGAATTTTCCAGGCAAGGATACTGGAGTGAGGTGCCATTTCCTTTTCCAAAAACTTGCAATAAACTTTTAAGTAGGTACTATTATCTCCATGTTATATGTGAGGAAACTGAGGCCTCAGAGAGACTAAGTAACGTGCCAAAGCTCACACAGCAATTCAGGACTCAGATCCAGGCAACCCAGATTCAGAATCCTGTGTCCTTAACCACCCCATATACCGTGTCTTGATTTTTGTTTTATAATGATAGACATTTGAGTTCTGCCCAAAATATAACACTGTCGGTGCCTAAAGGGCAGGCCAGCACTGACCACATGCATGGACCCTGATAAAGACCCCATTTTCTGTTGCAGCTTCTCCCCCTAAGACTATAACTCCCACACACACACACTATAACCCCCCCACACACACTATAACCTCCCCACACACCCTATAACCCCCACACACACAATAACCCCCCCACACACACTATAACCTCACCACACCCCTTCCCCCAACAAATGCCAAGTGCTTTTTCACTTCTAAGCCTTCACTCAAGCTACTTCCACTATTTAATTGTTTTGTTAGGTGACTTGATTGTTTTGGCAGCAGCACATGGGGTCTCAGTTCCCTGACCAGGGATCAAGCTCGTGCCCCCTGCGCTGGAAGCTTGAAGTCTCACCCACTGGACTGCCAGGGAAGTCCCAATTTCCATTATTTTAAATGCCCTTACCCTTCTTCCTGTTTCCATCCAATAACACAACACCAAGTTCAAATGCCACATCCTCCACAAACCTTCCCCAAGCCCATCCAGATGGAGTAAGTTTGCTGGCCCCTATCTCCTTGTGATTCTGTTTACCTCCAGTGGAGCGTGTACTACAATCTGCCGATTTTCCTACTCTCCCAATGTAAGAGTCTAGAAAGCAGGGACTATATCTGATCAATTCCCTTCTCTTATTTGGTATCCCTCACTGCATAGAAAAAAGTCATTGCAAGAAATAGTTGCCTGATTAATAACCACTGAGGTTAAGGAAATAAATCCAGGCTGTAAAGACTTCTCCATCAAGATGGATTATCAAAGGAAGCAACTGGAAAATATCAAAGATTCAGAAAACCTCAGGCTATCATTAAACTACTCTAAGCCCCAGTAAATCTAAGTCTAAAAACCTATCATTAAGAGACACTATCATTTGTGAAATTTTAACATTTATCTCAAAAGAGCCTTTTATGGTCTGAATGTGCGCCCTGGGGGAAACGAAGGAGGAAATTTTGGGGAAAACTATTTGAAATATTTGGTAAGTATTGGGAACACAAGGTCACATGAACCACAAGGGAAAAGCCTAAACTCGGGCTGCGGCTAGAGCCACCAGCAGAGGGTCACAGCCACAGGCGAGGCAGGCGGGGCAGCCCTCCTCCGGGAGCCCACTGCCCTCTGAGAGCTCTTCTTCTCCAGGTGGTTTTCCTCGAGTGATTTATGGGCTCAATCAAAGCTAAGAAGCTGTCTGCATTTTTCTGAGTTACCTGCTCATCACTGCAGAGACAATAAACTATTATTCCCTTTGCATTTTTCTCAGATCGGATAAGTAATTATGGAAAATGGGAGGGTGAAACCCAAACGGAGTTAACGTTTGGGTGGTAACACTAAGATTCTGTGATCTGTTTACAGGAAAGGTGCGATCCTGGGCCACCAACAGGAACAAGAACGAACAAAAAAGACTCACTGCCCCCTCCACCTGCAGATCCAACACAGAGTGGGCTCTCCTGTCTAGAGCCCTGCACCAAGGGGAGCCACCACAGTGAGAAGCCCGAGCGCCGCAACGGGAGAGCAGCCTCTGCTCCCAGCACCAAGAGAAAGTAACCAAGAGCCAGCACAACCAAAAACAATACAGAAACTCTACAAAGAAAGCGCTCCCCCACCCTCACTGCTGCTGCTGAATCACTTCAGTCGTGTCCAACTCTGTGCAACCCCAGAGACGGCAGCCCACCAGGATGCCCCGTCCCTGGGATTCTCCAGGCAAGAACACCTGAGTGGGTTGCCATTTCCTTCTCCAATGCATGAAAGTGAAAAGTGAAAGTGAAGTCGCTGAGGTCTGACCCTCAGCGACCCCATGGACTGCAGCCTTCCAGGCTCCTCCATCCATGGGATTTTCCAGGCAAGAGTACTGGAGTGGGGTGCCTTTGCCTTCTCCCTACCCTCACTGGGTGACCCATTAAAGCCCTTGTCATGAGGAGCCCTTGGTGGGAACATCTCAAAGCATGCACTCCTTCCTAAACACTATAAAGCCTCACTTCAAATCGTATGAAACCTCAGGACTTCCCTGGTGGTTGAAGGCTAGGACTCTGCGCTCCAGTGCAGGGGGCCTGGGTTCGATCTCTGGTCAGGGAGCTGGAGTTCACAGGCCTCCACTAAGAGTGTGCACATCGCAGCTAAAGATCCTGCCTCTCACAATGCAACCAAGACCCAGCACAGCCAAACAAATAAATAAAAATAAATATTTTTTAAAGGATATGAAACCTGTATTGTGATTGTTCTGTGTTTGCTTGCTTTCCTCTTGGTCCAGACTCATAAGGAGCTCTTGAAAATCCCTGGAACTGAACACAACGACAGGAAGACAACTGTTCTCAGACACAGAGAGGTGGGTAACTGCCCCCAGCAGTCCCCCGTGGAAATGATCTTTCTGTTCTGATTGCAGGACTGCCCTGTGCCAAGCAGCTTACAGTCACAGCAAGGAAGCAATGTTAAATGGTCCCAGCCTCCCCTAAGCCCAGTCCTAAGTGGCACCAAATGGCCTTCCCAGAGAAAAGGGTATCCTCAATGGAATCTCACTTCTTCTCTTGAGAGTTAGTAACCACACCAGGGGAAAGAAACATCCTATAGTTCATCTCAACAGCAAACTCATCTGCATTTATCCACGCGTGACCCAGAAAACAGATGACAAATATCCATCCCAACCCTGTGAAAAGGAGCAAAAGCGAGGCTGCTAATCTTATTTGCCTATATGAGAACACTTTCCAAAGTCATTTTTCTTGTGGCGGTAGAGGATAAATTAGGAGCTTGGGATTAACGTATATACACTACCATATGTAAAGTAGTAAATAACAAGAAAACAAGGACCTACTGAATAGCACAGGGAACTTTATTATATCCTGTAATAACCTATAATGGAAAGGAATCTGAAAAAGAGCGTGTGTGTGTGTGTGTGTGTGTGTGTGTGTGTGTGAATAGGGCTTCCCTGATGGCTCAGCAAGTAAAGAACACACCTGCCAACGCAGGAGACACAGGAGACGCAGGTTGCGTCTCTGGCCCGGGAAGATCCCCTGGAGAAGGAATGGCACCCCACTCCACTATTCTTGCCTGGAGAATCCCATGGACAGAGGGGCCTGGCGGGCTGCAGTCTCTGGGGTCACAAAAAGTTGGACATGACTGAGCGACTAAGCACATATGTGAATGAATCACTTTGCTGAACACTTGAAACTAAAGCATTGTAATAACTATGCTTCATTTTTTTTAAAAAAGTCATTCCTCTCTCTAAAAAAATCATTGAGAACAGACATCTCCAAACTCACTGCAAGGTTTAAGAGAAACCCTTGAAGTCGTGCGCAAGGCACCAACGGAGCAGACCCAGGCGAACCGTGATGGGTCTCGCGCCCTGCTCACAACCTAAACAACACTGGCCGTTGTCGCTGCAGAGTCTCCACAGCGGGCCCGTACCAGGCATTCCGTTACTCCCCTGCACTCAAGACACTCGATTTTTAAAAGATTAATAGCATTGCTTATCTTGAAAAGAATCATTCCTTTAATAAACAACTGACACGGGACAATCTCGTTAGAGACGTACACGTATCCGGACGTGCAGGTGTGTGCTGTGCTCAGTCACTCAGTCGTGTCCGACTCTTGCAACCCCACAGACTGGAGCCCGCCAGGCTCCTCTGTCCATGGGCATTCTCCAGGCAAGAACACTGGAGTGGGTTGCCATGCCCTCCTCCAGGGAATCTTCCCAACCCAGGGATCTCCCACATTTCAGGCAGATTCTTTACCATCTGAGCCACCAGGGAAGCCCAAGAATACTGGAGTGGGTAGCCTATCCCTTCTCCAGGGGATCTTTCTGACCCAGGAATCGAAATGGGGTCTCCAATCTTTATCTCCTGCCAAATCACGTATGTTGAAGACCTTGTACATGTTATGTCTATGGATCTACAGAGTCTTCAGTCTCAGGCCTTATGTTAACCCCGACCCCAGACTTTAGCCTCTCTCTATGTGAATGTTCTTCACATGGTGACCTATGACACAGCTAGACATCTGAGCAGCCAAGTTTCAGAATTTCTAAAGATAGAACAATACCAGAGAAACTGGCTTGAATAATAGTCAGTTAAGTTTTATATCAAGTGACCAAATCAACCAAATGGGAGCCCTTTTTAGAAAAAAGAGAAGGTCCTCTTATTAACTATGCCAGGACAACAGGGTCAAACAAAAGGGTAAACAGAACTGTTCCAGGCAAAAACTGAGAGCATGATTACTCTAGAATATTCCCAGCAGATAAAACTTGTTCCCAGTTCTAAGGCGTTATTTATACTGTTCTGTAGATGCCAAAACATTGGGTAGGTCACCTCCTCTTAGGCGTGCTGTGGCCAGACCTTGTTTTACTGTGCTTTGCTTTATGGAACTCCAGATTCTGCAGGTTTTCACAAACTGAAGGCTTATGGCAACACTGTGTCAAGCAAGTCTATAGGCAGCATTTGTCCAACAGCCTTTGGACACTTTGTGTGTCTGCCGCATTTTGGTAATTCTCACAATATTTCAAACTTTTTCATTATTATTACATATGTTATGGTGATCTGCAATCAGTGATCTTTGACGTTACTATGATTCACCGCAGGCTCAGATGCTGGTTAACATTTTTTAGCAACAGAGTCGGACAGGACTTAGTGACTAAACAACAATATCATGACATTATTTAGACAGAATGCTACAGTGGAGCATAAACATGATTTTTATACGCACTGGGAAACCAGAAAGTCCATGTGACTCACTTTATTCAATATTCACTTTAATGCAGTGATCTAGAACCAAACCCACACTGTCTCTGAGGTATACCTATATTTGATAATGGCAGAATAATAGGAACTGGGCAGGGAGTAGGGGGAGGAAGGTAAAATACGGCTGAGACTTGAAATGCATTGTCTGTCCAGTAAACTAACGCAGGAACTGACAGCATCTCGCTCATCCCTGACAGTAACCGTAGATGCATGGCACCTCCCGGAGTCCCTTTTTCAACTGCCACAAAAGACACAACCGCAAGCCTAACATAATATTCACACCCTGGATCACAGGAGAAGGTTTGTAAGAACCATGCATAGGATTCAGAATCACAAGATTAACAAATCTGCGCTGTGAACTGTAATTTACAAGAGGTTGATCTTTCCCGATATGATATTAAGAAAGTGACTGAATTTTAAGACGTTGGAAATAAGATGTTAAGAGAATACGATGATTTCTTACGTGCCATTGTTTACCCATCTTCTGTCCTCTCTAAGCTCACTCTGGGAGGCTGGGGCTGCAGCTCTACAATCTACATTTCCAGGACCCAGTGCTGGCTGGCTCCCTGTTCATTTCTGCCAAAGGGAAATCCTAGAGAGAGGCTAAAAGACGAGAGAAAGAACAAAGGGCTTCTTCTTTGTTTTTCTATTTCTGTCAGCATCACTCCAGCAGCAACTGGATCTCCAGGTGTTGAGATATGCATCATGACACATACTCAAGCATATCTGGGGCAGAGTCATGGGTAAAACCCTAAGACTAGAGACACCTGCATGTCCATCAAAGAAGTCCAACTGATTTAACACAAACAAGGCAGCAGGAGAATAGAGTAACCCAAAAAGTATGTGAGACATAACAGATAACAAATATCAAAATGGTAGAAAGCTTTATCAGCAAGTACATAAATGTAAAAGTGTTTAACTCTCCAATTAAAAGCAAAGATGGACAGAGTGGACACCAAAACATGATCCAACTATATGCTGTCCACAAAAGACTTTTTTTCTGGCCGTGTCACACGCTCCCCGACCCTAGATTGAACCCGGGCCCCGGCAGTGAAAGCCGTGAACCACTGAACTAACCACTGAGTTCTAACCACTGAACTGCCAGGGAATTCCCACAAGAGACTCACACAAATAAGCGGAAAGTGAAAGAGCAGAAAAAGGAATTCCACGCTAACAGCAACCGAAGACAGCTGGATGTCAGCTATGGCAATACCAGACAATATAGACTTTAAGACAAAAAGCTCTTAGACTGGACAAAGAGAGACCTTATATAACGATGAGTCAATTCGTCAAGAAGATGTAAAAATTATATACGCACCTAACGATGATGCCACAAATACATGAGGAAGAACTGACGGAGTTGAGGAGGGAAACAGTTCTCCAATGACAGCTGGAGGCCTCAGTGCCCCACTTCCAATAACGGAAAGAACAGTAAGACAGATCAACAAGAAAACGAAAGACTCGACACCATAAACAAACTAGCCCTAACAGACATCTATCAGATATTCTACCCAAGAATGGCAGAAAACACATTCTTCTCAAGTGCATGTGGAACATTCTCCAGGATAGTCCATAAATTAGGACAAAAAACAAGTCTCAATAAGTTTTAAAAGACTGAAATAATTCAAAGTATCTTCTACAATCACAGTGGAATGAAACTGGAAGTCAATAAGAAGGAAATCTGGAATTCACAAATATGTTGAAACCACACAACACACTTTTTAAAAAACAGTACATCAAGAAAAAAATCGCAAGATAAATTAGAAAATACTTTGAGATGCGTGAAAATGAAAATCCAACATATTAAAATCCATGGATGCAGCGAAAGCACTGCAAAGTGGGAAATGTAGTTGAATGCCTATACTGGCAAAGGAGGATCTCAAATTAATAACCTAATCTTCCATCTAAAGGAACCAGGAAAAGAACAAATTAAACTCAAAGCAGGCAGAAGATCAGAGCAGAGACAAGCAAAATAGAGAATAAAATAGTAGAGAGAATCAACAAAAGCAAAAGTTTGTTCTTTGAAAAGATCAACAAAATCAACAAATCTCTATCTAGACTGGCCATGGAAAAGAGAGAGATGACTCAAATCGTTAATACAAGCAGTGAACCTGGGGTCATTCCTACCAATCTTATAGAGATAAAAGATTGTAAGAGAATATGCCCTGTTGCTCACCAGGCTCCTCTGTCCATGGGATTTCCCAGGCAAGAAGATGGAGTGGGTTGCCATTTCCTTCTCCAGGGGATCTTCCCAGACCAGGGATCTAAATCACGTTTCCTGCACTGCAGATGGATTTTTCACCACTGAGCCACTGGGGAAGACCCCAAAGACTGAATGATTCCCTTAATAGCAGGAATAAGACTAGAATGGCTGCTTTTGCCAGATGAAGGGCATCTAGATCAGAAAGGAAGAAGTAAAACTCTCTATTCACAAATGGCATAAACCTCACATACAGAAAACTCTAAAGAATCCATATAAAAACTATTAGAGCTAATAAATGAGCTCTGCAAAACTGCAGAATACAGTCAGCAGTCTAATATCAGTTGTATTTCTATACACTAGCAATGAATATCCAAAAATAAAATTAAGACAATTGCATTTACATTAACATTAGAGAGAATAAAATAGTTTGTAATAAATTTAGCCAAAGAAGTACAAGACTTATACACTGAAAACTATAATACACTGTTGTAAGAAATTTTAAGAGACCTAAATAAATAGAAAAATAAAATCCCATGTTTATGGATTGTAATATTTAAAAATGTTAAGATAACAACCCCCAAATAGATCTACAGGTTCAAAGCCATTCCTATCAAAACCAAAAAAAACCTCAAATGCTTTTTTTTTTTTTTAATGGAAATGGACAAGTTCATTCTAAAACTCATATGAAACTGCAAGGGACCCTGAAGAGTTAAAACAATTTTGAAAAAGAACAAAGGCAAAAGATTTACACTTTCTATTTCAACTCACTACTGCTGCTGCTGCTAAGTCGCTTCAGTCGTGTCCAACTCTGTGCAACCCCATAAACGGCAGCCCATCAGGCTCCCTCATCCCTGGGATTCTCCAGGCAAGAACACTGGAGTGGCTTGCCATTTCCTTCTCCAATGCATGAAAGTGAAAAGTGAAAGTGATGTCGCTCAGTCGTGTCCAACTCTTAGCGACCCCGTGGACTGCAGCCTACCAGGCTCCTCCGTCCATGGGATTTTCCAGGCAACAGTACTGGAGTGGGGTGCCATTGCCTTCTCCATCAACTCACTACAAAGTGATAATTATCAAAATAGTGTGGTACTGACATAAGGAGAGATGAAGACAAGATACAATTGAGTCTAGAAATAAAGCAACACATTTATGGTAAAATGATTTCAACAGGTGCCAAGTCTGTTCAATGGGGGGAAAGTCTTTTTCAATAAATATAGTTAAACCTTGAATAACACAGGGGTTAGGGACCTGACCACCCAGGCAGCTGAAAATGTGCTTCTGCATCTGTGGAGTCAACGAACAAAGGATCAAGTAATACTAGAGTATATACTACTGAAAAAAATCTATGTATAGGTGACCTTGTGCAGTTCAAACCCACGTTGTTCAGGGGTCCACTGCAGTCTTCTCAACAAATGATGCTGGGACAACTGGATATCCACTCACAAAAAGCGTATGTTTGGATCCCTACTTTGCAGCATATACAAAATTAATTCAAAATGGATTAAAGACCTATAGGTAAGAGCTAAAACTATAAAACTCTTAGGAGGCAACACAGGGGTAGATTCATCGTTTTTGGATTAGGTAATGGCTTCATAATCTTGAGAGTCCCTTGGACTGCAAGGAGATCCAACCAGTCCATTCTGAAGGAGATCAGCCCTGGGATTTCTTTGGAAGGAATGATGCTAAAGCTGAAACTCCAGTATTTTGGCCACCTCATGCGAAGAGTTGACTCATTGGAGAAGACTCTCATGCTGGGAGGGATTGGGGGCAGGAGAAGAAGGGGACGACAGAGGATGAGATGGCTGGATGGCATCTCTGACTCGATGGATATGAGTCTGAGAGACCTCCGGGAGTTGGTGATGGACAGGGAGGCCTGGCGTGCTGCGATTCATGGGGTCGCAAAGAGTCGGACACGACTGAGCGACTAATCTGATCTGATTTGAATGGCTTCATATGACACCAAAAGCACAAATAAAATTTAAAAACAAATGACTTCATCAAAATGAAGAGCTTTTGTGCACAGGAAACTACCAAGAGTGATAAAAACAACCTAACCACGGGGAGGAAATAGTTGGAAATCCTGTACCTGATAAGGATCTGGTATCCAGAATATATAAAGAACTCTTAGCCATTCAACAACAAAAAGACAAACCAATTAATAGGTATTTCTCTAAAGAAGATACACAAATGGCGGCCAGTAAGCACATGAAAAGATCCTCAACATCCTTAGGGAAACACAAATCAAAATCACAATAAGATATCACCTCACTGTCATTAGGACAGCTGTATAGTAACTTTTTAAAAAATGCAAAGTAACAAATGTTCACTAGGATATGGGGAAATTGGAACCCTCAGACACTGCTGGTGGGATGGTAAAATTGTGCAATCCCTGTAGAAAACAGTTTACTAGTTCCTTATAATTTAAACAGAATTCCACGTGACACCACCATTTCTACCCCTAGGTGTGGCCCAAGAGAACTGAAACATGCAGCTGCACAAAAACGTGGACACAAACGCTCACAGCAGTGTGGTTCATAATGGCCGAAAGATGGAAGTCGTCCCAATGCGCATCAACTAACGAGTGGACCAACAAAATGTCTATATCCATACAATGAAGTATTGTTCTGCCATAAAAAAGAAGTATCGTCACATACCATAACCTGAATAGACCCTGAAAACATCATGCCAAGTGGAAGAAGCCAGACACAGAAGGCCACATGTCGTACGAGTCTGTGAAACGCCCAGAACAGGCGAAGTTCTAGACAAAAGCAGGCGTCGGGGCTTGGGCAGGGACAATGCAGAACGACCGTTCAGCAGGTACTCAGCTTCTTATGCAGGCAAGGAAAGAGCCCCAGAGTTTGACAGTGGTGATGCTGCGCAACATCGGGAATGCACTAAGTCACTGGATCGCACCGTGAAGTTTACTTCAATCTACAAAAAAAATAAGGAGGCAGCCCTCGCTACACTGATATTGGAAGCACTCCAAGATGCATTATTTAGTGAAAAAAGCAACGCATGGGATTGTGAATGATATGATCTCCCTTAAAAGGAGGGCAATAGGTCAAGGAAGGCTATACATACAAGCATTTTTATCTAACATTTTAACAAACTAATAAACTGTTTCTGGTGAACTGTCTCTGGAGAAGAGAATCTGATAGCCAGGTAGGTATAAAGAGACTTTTCAAAATAAGCCCTCTTGAACAACCTAAAAGTATGTATGTGTATATTACTTCCCCCGACCCTGTCAAAAAAAAAAAAAAAATAACCTTTACAAGAGAATAAGTAAAGAGATGCTTATATAATGAAAACATGTTTACGGGAAGGTATGTTAAGTATGCGGATCCATACTAAGCATGGAAAACCACTGGGAATGACATTCTACAACAATGTCAGATATTGGAATACTTTTTAAGAGTGTAATTACAAATTTCTCAACAAGAAGACTGTATAAACAATGTGATGCTTACGTAAGAAAATGAAAGGCTACTTGAGTCAGTGACAACAAGCAAGCCATCCTTAGGACCCCTGACCCCTCGGGCAGGAAACCTGGGCTCCTTCTTCCTCCCAGTTAAGATCTCAGCCTGGGGCCTTCAGGCGCTAACAGGTAAGGGCGTTCCCCATACTGAAAAGGAGCTTGACTTAAATCATCTTCTGTAATTCTACAAGACAGAGACTGTACAAAAGCACCCATGACCACCATTATAGTCCAAAGGCCTATTTTCAACACTTTCTTGTGACTCTGAACATCTTCCAATTGTATCACTAACCGCCCAAAATAAATATACTGCTTTAATTCATGGCTAGTGAGTCCCCAGGGACATTGACAGGTGTCAGGAAAATAAAGAAGTCCTTTCGGTGTCCGCTGCTACCTTTTGTTGTTCGGTCGCCAAGTCAGCTCTGACTCTGCAACCCCATGGACTGCAGCATGCCAGACTTCCCTGTCCTCCACTGTCTCCCGATTGCTGTTGTTTAATCACTAAGTCGTGTCCAACTCTTTGTGACCCCACAGACTGTAGCCTGCCAGGCTTCTCTGTCCGTGGGATTTCCCAGGCAAGAATACTGGAGTGGGGTTCCCATTTCCTGCTCCAGGGGATCTTCCTAACCCAGGGATAGAACCTAAGTCTCCTGTGTTGCAGGCAGATTCTTTACCGCTGAGCCACCAGAGTTTGCTCAAATTCATATCCATTGAGTTAGTGATGCTATCTAACCATCTCATCCTCTGCCACCCCCTTCTTCTTTTGCCTTCAATCTTTCCCAGCATCAGGGTCTTTTCCAATAAGTTAGGTCTTCGCATCAGGTGGCCAAAGTATTGAATCTTCAGCATCTGTCCTCCAATGAATATTCAGGGTTGATTTCCTTTAGGATTGACTGGTTGGCTCTCCTTGCTGTCTAAGGGGCTCTCAAGAGTCTTCTCCAACACCACAGTTCAAAAGCATCAATTCTTCAGCTTCTTTATGGTCCAACTCTTACATCTGTACCTGACTACTGGGAAAACCCATAGACTCGACTAGACAGACCTTTGTCAGCATAGTGATGGCTCTGCTTTTTAGTATGCTGCCTCAGTTTTCCTTCCAAGGAGCAAGCGTCTTTTAAATTCATGGCTGCCTATGACCTGCAATACGACCCAAAGTGTTTGTCTCACCCACACTTTCAGGCTCGTGACTGTTTCCCGTTTCTGTCACATTTACCACCAAATTTTCTCTCCTCATCTTCAAGTTCATTACAAAGGCTGCTAGTGGGTTCTGGCTAAAACAGGAGAACCTCCTGAAGCAGCTGGGAGTAAGAGTCTGTCCTTCCTGCCTGGCTTCATTTGGAGCAGAAAAAAATAACAAACCTGGAAGCCCCATGCAGCAGGAACTTTTGTAATCTGTGACTTCATTTAAGCAAGTATTCTATGAAACCTCTGAAAAACGGCTAAATTTAGATTGAAGTCTTTCACCATGGATGCCAGCCTCTTCAGCTAGAGAACCCACATGCCCACCAGCACAGCGGGGGTGGGGGCGAAATCAACAACTTTAAAAAGTACATATAAATGTGTCATCTTTGAGGGAAGTGAGGCTGGCACGATTCAGCCCAAAGAAATTTTCTTCTGGTCCCACCAACATCTTAATTCTCGATAGAGGAGGAGTGACTACAAAAACTTTTAGGGAAATAAACAGTGAACTAAGGGAGACGGGTTTTCGAGCAAGGAATTACTCTGTATACCAGGATGTCTGTCATGACATCGTCTGGCATCAAGGTACTGAAATCAGCATATCGTCTGAAAACGAGTTCTCTACACTGAGTCAGACAGAAGGAAGAACCATCTACTTTCTTACGGCTATTTCCCCAACGCCTTACTCTTCCCAAATGTGTTGATTTAGACCTTGAACTCTAAAATGAGACACATTAAAAAAAGAAACCCCCCCACCCCCACCCCGCAGCAACACACAAAGACCTGGTGTGACTGGCGATGAACAACAATTAACAGGGAGACGGGCTTCCCAGGTGGCTCAGCGGTAAAGAATCCGCCTGCAATGCAGGAGATGCGGGTTTGATCCCTGGGCTGGGCAGATCCCCTGGAGAAGGAAATGGCTACCCAACTCCAGTATTCTTGCCTGGGAAATCCCACGGACAGAGGAACCTGGTAGGCTACAATCCACGGGGTCTCAAGAGTCGGACGTGACTTAGTAACTAAACACTGACAACGGCAGAGAGATAATGCTCTTTTCTGTGCATTTTTCTAACCTTTAAGAGTGAGCCATTCAAAAGCTAATCTTCTCCAATGTTCCATTCCCAAAATAAAGTTAAAATATTATATATAATTTTAAAATTAACATTTAACAGCCTCATCCAACTTCATGCTCCAAAACTGGTTCTATTCTGCAAGCCGTCTCTTTTAGACAGATTCCAGCAGATGACTGCGTAAGAGACAAATAGTGAGTTTCCTCGTTCCTGAAGACTTGTCTCCTCTTCTCCCTGCCCCTCAACAGCTGGGAAACAGTCCCAGATTCTTCCCAAGCTTAGTTTGGAAGTAAAGCTCAGCCTCGATAAACACTCAACCCAGGAAATGCTTTGGATCGTAGACCACTTAAAATACTCAGTCTGTCCTTTCCCAAGAGGT
The DNA here is from genome assembly GCA_935064755.1 of Tragelaphus eurycerus. Classification (NCBI taxonomy): domain Eukaryota; kingdom Metazoa; phylum Chordata; class Mammalia; order Artiodactyla; family Bovidae; genus Tragelaphus; species Tragelaphus eurycerus. Next base: position 5,304,283 of record CAKXYN010000108.1, read on the forward strand.
TTCTCTGCAAACTCCGTTTGATAGACAGTTTGGCAGTTCTGTATTTTCACTAAAACCTCCTGGAACATTGCTGAGAGATAAAATCACAGCATGCTGGAAACGATACAAATGGTGGAGGGGAGCACCACACCCGAGGAAAGCTCTTCACACCTCAAGGGAAAAAAAAGCATTGTTCAAAAGCGCTTCCAAAAGAAAAAAATTAAGAGAATTCCCTAGTGGTCCAGTGACTAGGACTCTGAGCGCCCAATGGAGGGGGCTCAAGTTATATCCCTGGTCACGGAACTAGATCCTGAATGCCGCACTCAAGATGCCACATGCCGCAACTCAGTGGTAAAGAATCTGCCTGCCAAAGCAGGAGACACAATAGATGTGGGTTTGTCCCCTGGGTTGCAAAGATCCCCTGGAGTAGGAAATGGCAATCTGCTCCAGTAATCTTGCCTGGAAAATTACACGGACAGAGGAGCCTGGACCCTACAGTCCAATAAGGTCGCCAACAGTCAGACATGACTGAGTGATTAAGCAGCTGCCTGCCACAACTAACAATCCCACACGCCAGCCCAGCCAAAATGGGCCCAGCCAAAATCGATCAATCAATTGCGATCCCAACAGGACCTACTCCCTGGGGGAGGGAGAGCAGAAGCAGGAGGGAAGGAGGGGGAGGCGAGGCGACCAAAGTCTCCCCTCTCAGTGCCACTGGGCATGTTTCTTTTCTCGTGTAACCTCTGCAGCTGCTTGATGTTAGGCCACAATGAAAACAACTAGAAAGACCTGTTTTTAGTAGTTTTGAAATGTCCTGGTCCTTGCACTACTGAAAAGGCTGACAGTCACCCTGACACTCCACATCCACCTTTTTTACACAATCACCATTTCACATCCTTTCTCTTGTGTCTTTTGGACCACATTTCACTCTGTGTTTGGGTGCTGTTCAAACCCTCTCCCAGGCCACACAATTATCTGTGCTAGCAAATTCTCTCCGTAACTTGGTTCCTGAGTTCACAGACAGATTACATAGAGCCACAGAACACTCCAGCTCAGAGCAACAGTCGGCTTCAGTACACTGAACAGAATGTCAAGTCCTTTCCCAGAGAGACGGTGGTTGGGAGACCTGGTATGGTGGGCTGTGTGGGCTGTCGGTAAGTTGTGTCTGACTCTTTGCAACCCCATGGACTATAACCTTCTTCTGTCCATGGGATTGCCCAGGCAAAAAGACTGGAGTGGAGAATACTAGAGAATACATCTCCTCCCCCAGGGGATCTTCCTAACCCAGGGATCAAACCTGCGTCTCCTGCGCTGCAGGCAGATTCTCTACCGCCGAGTCACTGGGTGAGCCCGTGGGGAGACCTAGGGGCCAAACCAGATGGAAAAGCAGCACAGGGTTAACTTATACCAAGAATGTGAGAGCGTCTGAAAGTCACCAAGGTTTTATTTTTTTCTGTGGAAGCGTAACAACAGAGTAACATTTCAGTAATACATATGTGATAACAAGGCACAGTCAAATCTGATTTTTAGTAAATAATCAATAGGGGTATAGGCCAAGTAGGAAATCGCTAATACCAAAAAAAAAAAAAAAATCTGAGGTTGGTTAAGAGACAGTAGAAATTTGGAGAGAACAAATATTCTCTTTCCTATTTGTACTGTTCTGCATCTGAGTCAGGCCCACTTCCCTCTCCATATAACAACTCTTAAAGTGCTCACTCTCTGGGAAGGTCCGTTGAACCTGTGTGTTCCTCACAGAATGATGTTTAATGAAGGCTTTAATTCGGAGACAAAAAGGAAAAGAACCAGATTTAGAAACAACACTGACATCAACTTAAAGTAAGATGCAAAGTTAACAAAGCAATTCAACTTTAGTCCATTTACAAGATCTGCAGTGACGTCTTGGGCAAGGTAGCCCCTACTGTATGCTGCTTGGCGTCTGGTTACTTCATTTATTCCTGGCAACAGCCTTAGGAGGTGGGTACCTTCTGCTGCTTAAAGATGAAATATCCGATTTGCTCAAGGTCACTGGTATGTAGTCAAACTGGGTTGCCGACTCCACTGCGCTCCACGGTCTCCAGGATGAAGACAAGACCAGAACTTCCCTGGTAAGTTTATTGAGAGGAGCAAACAGACCTCAGGGAAACTGCTTAGTCTAGCGTCTGTCTGACAAGTAGTAAAAAGTCAATAATTGCCAGATACCTGATTATGATTACCTAGGTCACCCAGCTCCTGAGCAGCCAAGCTGGAACTGAAGCCCAGGTCAGCTGTGCTCCAAACCCATACTCTGCACAGGGATGGCCCCGCATCGACTGCTCAAAGTTGCATACAAAGGGCTACAGGACAGAAGGGCGCCGATGAACGACCTCCCAACACGCAGGCTCGGGAGCCGGCCCTTGGCAGACTCCCATTCTAGAGTATGTGGGGAGAGATCCCAAACTTTGGGAATGAAGGCTGCCAGCCCCAGCCTGTGTGATGTGGGGCAGAGTGAAGGGAAGGGAAGAGCAGGGCCTTCCACCACCGACTCTGCCTCCCACGGATGCAGTTCCCTCCCAAACACTTAGGAGTGACCTCTTTTGCATGAAAAAGGATTTTAAACAGCACCTGATTGTACATGGAAGGAGGCCTGGTGTCCAAAAAACAAACACTTTTTTTTTTTTAAAAAAAAACCCACTACACAAACACCAGCCTACCATCAAGACTGGAGGAGCCCCCTGAGGCTCCAATTACAACTTGTAAGACATTCTGAAATAAGCACGTGGCTGGTTTATCCAACACAGGCTGGGTCTGGGGCGTGGGCTGGGGCAGAAGGGGACCTCCCGCTCCACGTAATCATTCAGGGGCCCAGGCTGGTGGAGGCTCCCCCATGCGATACACAGTTCTGGGTGCTCCACCGCAGAGTGGGAGGTGCTTATAGCAGCAGCCCCAGGGTGCATGAGATCACTGCTCGTCACGGTTGACCAGCCTGAACCAAGCACGCGGTCCCACCTAACTGAAGGGCACAAGGACAGTCAGTGAGCTGTTTGCGCCACCGCAGAGGCAGCTCTGGAGTGCCGGGGGGCGGGGGCACGAAAGAAGAGCGCATGGAGTAGGCTATCCTCTGTGTCAACAGGAAGGAGAAAGGGAGAAAAGGGTACAGAAAACCTCTGCACAAATACTACAGGAGAAACCAGTATTACTGCGGTAAAAACAGTTACGTCTCTGGAAACGCAAATCAAAACTACAACAAGGTACCACCTCATACCAGTCAGAATGGCTGTCCTTATAGAGTCTACAAATACCGCTCGAGGGGGTAGAGAAAAGGGAACCCTCCTACACTGGTGGTGGGAATGTAAGTTGGGATAGCCCCTGTGGAAAACAGCATGAAGCTTCCTCCGAAAACTAAAACTAGAGCTACCATATGATCCAGCCATGCCACCCACCCCTGGGCATATGTCCAGACAAAAATACCATTCAAAAGACACATGCATCCCTATGTCTATAACAGCACTGTTCACAACTGCCAAGACATGGAAATAGCCTAGATGTCCATAGACAGGTGAATGCATAAAGAAGACATGATACATACATACGATGAAATAGTACTCAGCCATAGAAAAGAACAAAGCAACACGGATGGACCTAGAGATTATCATATAAAGCGAAGTATGTCAAAGACAAGTACTTTATGATAGCCTTTATATGTGGAACAGAGACTATGACACAATGAACCTGTAGCTATGAACAGAATCACCAACAGAGAACAGACTGGTGAGGGCCAAGAGAGAGGGGGCGGGGGGAGGACGGAGGGGAGGGGGGTTATCGGCTGCGAACTGTTACATACAGGATAGACAACAAGGTTCCTACTGAACACACACAGAAAGCACAGAAAAACATGCCCAATGTCCTGTGATAAACTATAATGGAGAAGACTAGTAAAAAGGTACAAATAAATAAGCAGAATTTTTAATGTCACATTAAAACAAACAGCATTAAAAACCAATAAAAAAATTCTAAAATATGTAAAACATTTTAAAAAATAGCTAACGTCTCTGGAGGCAAGCTGGTTGGCAAAGGACAGGGAGGAGGACAAGGCATTTCTAATGGGTACCCTTTTATATCACACACACGTGTAATCTATTTTAAAACTAAAATAATTTTTAGGCTGTGATTTATACACTTCAAATTAACAGGTTGTTTGGAGGGTTTTTTTTTTTCTGAATCAAGTCCAATCTATTCTAATATAAGAAACACCAAGTTCTTGACTCATACAGCCTGAAATTAAACACCTGGAGCAACACTGCCATAATCACATCCCTTTGTAAAGCCTCGCTGAGAGATTTTGGACTGACTTCTCTCTGTCCCAAATATAAACATCACTACAGTTGTAGGTGATGAGAAAAGTACTGAAGCCGATCAAATGTCTGCTCTTCGAAATAATTTTTCCTGTTATTTCAACTTCAGTACCATTTATTCTCTAAAGAAAATGTCCTTTTCTAAAATAAAAGTGTACTTCTGGCATTGTTAAGCTTAATCTTATGCAAAATCTCAAAAAAAAAAAAAAACACAGCAAAGTCTCCTGGGTTCTCCCCAGAAGAGAAATGTTTCAGAATGCATTAAAATATGGCCTGCACTGAGATACAGCCTTTGACAAAATCATGATCAACATCCCTAAACAACGCTTAAATACTTCATGGCCAGATGTGCCAGGGGCCTGCCTCCAGGCTTGTGACAAGGTAACCCAACAACACGTCTGCTCTGCTCACGCAGCTGTCAATAGAAGTAAAATCCTGCTGACATTCAGCTGATGAAGGAAGCCATAAATAATGCAATAAGTAAACAGTTAGGTCAAGTCCCCGAAAACTCTTCCATCATTCATTTCAATTTTATATCAAAAACAGGCCTAAAAAAAAAAAACAAAAAAAAAAAACAGGCTAATACTATCCCATTCTCAGCACTCTATATACCAGAAAATTTCCAAGAGAAATAGCACTCTATCGAGTTATGTGATATCCTTATGGGTTTTCCTTCTAAATTTATGCTAAGCACATTACATAGCCACTTTTTACTATACCAAGTTCGTACTTAAATAGCCTGTGACTATCTCTCAAGTTCTACAATATACTGTCCGCATTTATATTTTAGGGGAAAATCAACTGCCATGCATTTCTTTCAAATGGCAATACTACGCTTTCTAACAGCACGCGTTTGGGTGTATTAAAGGCACTTTCCTAAGGGGGCTTTCTGCCAACAACCTGTGCTTTTCTAAAAGGTTATGTGCACTATCATTTAACCTGCTGGGAGCCTCCAAATAGGTTTATTCAACTAATATTAATGAATTCCTGAAATGTATCTCAAGTTTCTTTCTAGATCAGTGAAGAAACGCAAAAACCCAAGTTTGCCAAGCCTTTCATGGGTCTTACAGGATCCACTACTCAACGTACACAATGAATTAGTAATTATGAAATTGCCAATATTGCGACACTTGAGGCCAAATCCAATATAAGTTCAGGACAAAAACACAATGAAAAGGAAACTGCAGATCCCACTGTGTTATGTCTAAACTGAAGACAGATGGCATTAATTTGTGGGTATGCAAACAATTTCTAGGACTTTAGAGTCAGAGACAGCCATAATACCATGTATCATTGATGCTAAGACACATTTCTCCATATTTTAACATCTCTGAAACTGTCAAATGAATCACATTGCAGTGTAATTACTGATGTTTCTTTTTCATTGGTCCATAAAACAATGGTGTGACTTTCAACTCAGAGTCACCGAAATATGCCAGTGTTAATATTAGCTAACAAGTATGGAACATTTACTGTATACCAGACATTGCATATGGATTATTTTATTTAATACCCACGATACTCTGAAGTGGCTCCAATTATTTACCTCATTTTTATAGCTGGGCCAACTAAAGAGATGAGGTCACTTGTCTAAAGCCACAGGTTGGCTCCAGCCCAGCTCTTAAGCCTACCCCTTCACCCCTGCCCACTGACTCCATGGAGGAAGAGTCTGCTGGGGGTCTGAAGAGAGCCAACTGTTCCTTGGGGCATGAGTTCAAGGCTCAGTCAAGCACCTTCTAAGCACTTTTTTTTTTTTTAAAGGAATATAGAAGTAAAAATATAGAGTTCCAAATATCAAGAATAGATATTAATTCATAGCCTTTACTTAAAAGAAGGGTTGGTAAGAGCTGGCATACCAAAACCAAAATCCTGCATGCCACAACCAAGACCTGCTACAGACAAATAAATATTTAAAAAAAAATTTTTAATTCTATTATTGCTAGAGAAATGATATAAGAATGTATTCCTTTACTCTGTAGCTAAATTTTGTTTAAATCAGTGTTGAAATAGCCCCAAATAAAACAACACTCTACATCAACAATGAAATTTATTAGGGTGGTTGTTTTTCAGTCGCTATGTCCAACTCTTTGCGACCCCACAGACTGCAGCACGCTAGACTCCTCTGTCCTCTATTATCTCTCGGAGTTTGCTCAGATTCATGCCCATTGAGTTGGTTGTTGGGGTAAGTTCACACAAAAAAACTACCATTCCTAACACTTGGCAAAAATGTTTGGGTCTTTTACAAAAACACATTTTTAATTCACACTAGTACAAAGACAGTAATTTTTTTCTTCAAAAGTTCTTTAAATAATATCGTCTACTTATTTGTTGGCTGCCTTCCTCGTATTTATTTTCCAGTTCCCTCAAATGCCCCTGTCGTATATGTTGGGAGACTAATACCAGTACTAGATTCCAAGATGGACCCTAATCCCCATCACCCTAGCCAGTGGCTAGTTCAGAGATGGACACATGGGCCCAAAAAGGCCAATCAGACAAGAAGATTCAGCTCCAGGACTTCCACTCCAGGAAGATGCCGTTAGGGAAGTGCTCTCTTAACATCTCCGCTGATTTAAAGCTAGACGCAAACAGCCATGGGAGCTGCTGGTGGCCACCTCCTACCTTCCGAACACAAGTGGAGGAGGCACCCAAGAATGGTCTGAGGTCACAACACTGAGAAATGGGAAAACCAGGTCCTTGCCATGCTGCTGGAATGACTTTTGGACTTTTCAGTAAATTTATGAAAGGAAATTCTTTCTATTGAGCCAATTTAAGCTAGGTTTTCTGCTACTTCCATCTGAAAGCATTCTGTTTTTCTAAACTAATAAAAAAATTGGAATCAGGAAGTGTGGTATTGTAAATACAAGACAGAAGTAAAACTGTGAAATTAGTTGAAGAAAGGAAACAGGATAAAATTCAATGAATACCTTATGATCCCAGCCTGAGCCCTTAGTCTTTACTCTCTAAGAAAGAACAGACAGACTGTGGCCTCCTGTGCCCGCCAAGATGACAACACAAGGAGCAGGAAGGCACTTAATAGGAAGATTCAAGATAAGGAAAGGTTCTGACTCCTGCTCACAGTATTTTGTAAGGCTCCACGAGGAGATAAAATGAAAAGGGAGAAAAATATGCCTTTGCTAAAAGAGGGCCATTCTGCTTCAAATTGCAATCCAAGGGGACCAATAGTGTGAAGAGAGGAAACAGGATAAAGAAAGAGAGGGGAATGGTACCCTGGGCAGGAGATAAGACTTCAGGGTAGGGTGGGCAAAAAGAATCCTGACCCCCAGGACACCCTCAAACATGATCATTCAAGATGTAACTGCAAAGCACCCCCTAGGCAAGGGACAAATTAATGACTACTTCCATCCAACTACTTTTTTTCCAACAGCCCTGAGGGAGAAGCTGAGAAGATAACCAGGAAACTAAAGGTTATGAAGATGGGCCAAATTCTAGACTTGAGAGTATTTCAGGCTTTGGTTCCAACCTGTGAAACTGCCCAAAGTCCAGGGGCAGACTAGCTCCGGGGTGTCATATGGCCACAGACATCCTAAGCCTAGCCGACCACAGGCCGGGACTGCCCAGTTCCCAGCCCCAGTCTCACCCCCGTGGCCCATAAGAAGTGGCCGACCCCGGCAAACACCACCTCCAAGAGGGGTGTCCTCCAGTGCCCTACTCACATGTGGCTATGGAACATGGTCAACAAGAGGGTCATTAGCTCCCTCAACCAGTGGATATGTGTGAGCGCCACTGTGAGCCAAGCCGCCTTCAGTGGGACAACTGATGTAAACAAGACAGCAAGGCCAAAGGCTTCCTGTTGGCAATAGGCACTCCAGCTCCACCACTGGCCACCCCTCAGTCATCAGACCGAGGGAAGCTCCATGTCACCCTGACAAGGACAGCTGGCTACCTCACCAAGCTCCTGGAGCTGGAGCTGGAGGCAGTGAGCACAGAGGCAGGGGCGAAGGAGCCGAAGAAGTGAAAGCAGCTTCCCTGCTTCTCTCCTTAGCCTCCCCCTCAGGGCAGTGGGAAATAAGCGGGTGGATGGAGGAATGGATGGAGTCAATTTCTTTCCACCCTACTGGAGGATCTGCCCAAGTGAGGACTTTTTTCATGAATCCTTTAACATCACTGAAAGAGAGAAATAACTAGCACCGCAGCCGGATGGTTCTGGTTGTAAGTAACACTGAAATACAAAAGGGCAAGCAGCAGCTGTCCAAGCAAGAGCTGATGATGGCAGCTGGAACCAGGATGGGGTCAGTGGACACGAAGCAAAGACACATTCCAGACAAAATGTGGTGACAGAAATGAGGACTTGAGGCTGAATTAGATATGAAGAATGACAACGAAGCTTGTTTTTTTTTTTTTGGTTTGGGCAACTGGGTAGATTCAATGAAGTGGGAATGACTGTAGAGAGCAAGGTTTCCTGGGAAGGGGATCAGAAAAGCTTAGTCTACTGGGCATGTTGTAGGGGAGAAGAATGTCATGTTTCCAAGCTTGAATAGTTACAGAGAAAAAACTGCTACCTTATCTCCACCCAAAACAACCTGTCTAATTTTGTGAGGGCAGATTATCCTCAGAGTAGCCTAAGTTAAGTCAACATCCCATGAGGACATGCAGACCTCCTCCTGCATATGACTATTGATTATTGCAAAGCACGTGTGTGTGTGTTGCTCATTCGTGCCAACTCTTTGCCAGGCTTCAGGCTGCATGTCCATGGAATTCTCCAGGCAAGAATACTGGAGGGGGTTGCTATTCCTTTCTTTAAGGGATCTCTTTCTGACGCAGGGATTGAACCTGGGTCTCCTGCATTGCAGGTAGATTCTTTACCATCTAAGCCACCAGGGAATGCCTCTATTACAGCTGCTTCTGAGAATTTTTCTATCAGCCCATGAAATGATTATCCAATTAGGAGAAAAGAAACTATCTTTTCTCTCCCATTAAATGTGTTTTTAAAGAATAAAACAAATTTCATGCCTTTTTTTTTAACCTAGAAACAAAAACACAATTAAAAACAAAAATCAAAAAAAGCTTCTTGGGGCTAGCTTGCGTCTTGCCTCAGGTGAGGAAATGCTTATGAGAACTCTGGAAACTATGAGACACCGTACAGATATAAAGGCATTACTATTAGTATTATTCATATGGACCAACTCTCATCAAGCAATTCTCAAATCTATGATCTGTAGGTAATATATGTAGAAATACAATATGGTAAAACTTAAGATTTTTATCCTAAAGCTCTAAGAGAACAAAAAAGCAACAAATTACATGTGGTGATGACTTTTTCTACATTTACAGAGTCAGCTATCAGTATTTCTTTTTTAGGTACTACTAACATTAACAAACAGGCCTTTTTAGAGGTTCAAAATAAATTTATTGACTAGAAATATGTGGGGAAAATACCAAATTTACCAAATTATTACAGCTGGTTTATGCAAGTTAGCATTTTTACCCCACTTCAGGGACGAGGCTATTTTACAAAAATAGGTCAGTGATAACCCCAAATGACATTCCAATAAGTGATATGAACTAACACTGTTATTTAGAATCGAGACTCCAGCCTTTCAAAGGACTCTCTATAAAAAAGTAGGTCTAAGGAGGATTAGATTCCTGGATCTGCAAAGAATCATTTGGGCTGGAATGGCTTTTTAATATTAATCAAGGGCTTTTGAGCTTCTGCTTGGTTTTTTTTGTTTGTTTTTTTTTGGTTTTGGGTTTTTGGGGGGACTGGGGGATGGGTTCTCAGTATCAGAATGAACATATTCTCTGGAGGAAAAAATCTATTCAGACTTACAAAGTATGCAATGCATTTTCTCTCTGCTGCTGCTGCTGCTAAGTCGCTTCAGTCATGTCCAACTCTGTGCGACCCCATAGACGGCAGCCCACAGGATCCAGGAATCTTCCTAGTAGTGAAATACACGTGACGTGGATATATACCCCTAGATGCTACTTCAGCCCTTTAAAATGTATTTGGCACAATTACTTAGAATGTCCAAAAGACCTATATTTGAAATAATTACTATTAGCAATTAATGTACTAGTTGCTCTAAGAAATTTTTGTTTAAGAGTTGTAGATTCTTTTGTTGTTTGTTTTTACCATTTTTAATTTTGAAAAGCAATATATGCTCAAAGCGGGGACAAGAACTGGGTGGGGAGGAGATGAAATAATAAAAGAAATACAGTGAAACAAAGTCTCTCTCTTTCCCGCTCTGATCTGTACCCTCAAGTCCCAGTTTGCCTCCCCAGAAGTCATCACAATCAATATTTCAACAGGACTCTTCCAGTGATGTCTATACACATACACCATAAATTTCAATTCTGTTTTATTTATTACTCAAGGAACATTTCATGCAAAGATGGGCTCGATAAAGGACAGAAATGGTATGGACCTAACAGAAGCAGAAGATATTAAGAAGAGATGGCAAGAATACACAGAAGAACTGTACAAAAAAGAGCCTCACGACCCAGATAATTATGATGGTGTGATCACTGACCTAGAGCCAGACATCCTGGAATGTGAAGTCAAGTGGGCCTTAGAAAGCATCACTACGAACAAAGCTAGTGGAGGTGATGGAATTCCAGTGGAGCTATTCCAAATCCTAATATGATGCTGTGAAAGTGCTGCACTCAATATGCCAGCAAATTTGGAAAACTCAGCAGTGGCTACAGGACTGGAAAAGGTCAGTTTTCATTCCAATCCCAAAGAAAAGCAATGCCAAAGAATGCTCAAACTACCGCAGAATTGCACTCATCTCACACGCTAGTAAAGTAATGCTCAAAATTCTCCAAGCCAGGCTTCAGCAATATGTGAACGGTGAACTTTCTGATGTTCAAGCTGGTTTTAGAAAAGGCAGAGGAACCAGAGATCAAATTGCCAACATCCGCTGGATCATGGAAAAAGCAAGAGAGTTTCAGAAAAACATCTATTTCTGCTTTATTGACTATGCCAAAGCCTTTGACTGTGTGGATCACAACAAACTGTGGAAAATTCTGAAAGAGATGGGAATACCAGACCACCTGATCTGCCTCTTGAGAAATTTGTATGCAGGTCAGGAAGCAACAGTTAGAACTGGTCATGGAACAACAGACTGGTTCCAAATAGGAAAAGGAGTACGTCAAGGCTGTATATTGTCACCTGTTTTTTGATGTTTAACTTCTATGCAGAGTACATCATGAGAAATGCTGGACTGGAAGAAACACAAGTTGGAATCAAGATTGCTGGAAGAAATATCAATCACCTCAGATATGCAGATGACACCACCCTTATGGCAGAAAGTGAAGAGGAACTCAAAAGCCTCTTGATGAAAGTGAAAGTGGAGAGTGAAAAAGTTGGCTTAAAACTCAACATTCAGAAAACAAAGATCATGGCATCGGGTCCCATGACTTCATGGGAAATAGACGGGGAAACAGTGGAAAGAGTGTCCGACTTTATTTTTCTGGGCTCCAAAATCACTGCAGATGGTGACTGCAGCCATGAAATTATAAGACACTTACTCCTTGGAAGGAGAGTTATGACCAACCTAGATACCATATTCAAAAGCAGAGACATTACTTTGCCAACAAAGGTTCGCCTAGTCAAGGCTATGGTTTTTCCTGTGGTCATGTATGGATGTGAGAGCTGGACTGTGAAGAGGGCTGAGCACCGAAGAATTGATGCTTTTGAACTGTGGTGTTGGAGAAGACTCTTGAGAGTCCCTTGGACTGCAAGGAGATCCACCAGTCCATTCTAAGGAGATCAGCCCTGGGATTTCTTTGGAAGGAATGATGCTAAAGCTGAAACTCCAGTACTTTGGCCACCTCATGCAAAGAGTTGATTCATTGGATAAGACTCTGATGCTGGGAGGGATTGTGGGCAGGAGGGGAAGGGGACGACAGAGGATGAGATGGCTGGATGGCATCACTGACTAGATGGATGTGAGTCTCAGTGACCTCCAGGAGTTGGTGATGGACAGGGAGGCCTGGCGTGCTGCAGTTCATGGGGTTGCAAAGAGTCTGACACGACTGAGCGACTGATCTGATCTGATCTGATTACTCAAACAGTATATACAATTTCCACTCTTCTGAATCATGCTTCCCCACCTCCCCACTCAATAACAGATCTTGGAAAATTTTCCATCTCAGAATATAAAGCACTAGCTTATTCTTTTAAACAGCTATGTATCCCTGGGGATATGCCATAATTTATTTAGTTCTCTATTAATGCAGATTTAAGTTGTTTCTCATCTTTTATAATTTTAAGCAACGCTGCAACAGTTTTGCACATAGGCTTTACATAAATGTGTGAATATAGTATCTGTAAGAAAAATTCCTAAGGGCAAAATTGTCAGGTCCAAGGGTATATACATTCATTGCATGTGCTCAGTCACTTCAGTAGAATCCGACTCTTTGGGACCCCATGGACTGTAGCCCACCAGACTCCTCTGTCCATGGGGTTTTCCAGGCAAGAATACTGGAGTGGGTTGCCAAGCCCTCCTCCCTCTGGAGGAGGGATCGAACCCTTATCTCCTGAGTCTCCTGCATGGCAAATGGATTCTTTACCTCTGAACCACCAGAGAAGCCATACTTTTCTTATCCAATATCAAACTGCCCTTCCTACTCGATTGTACCAATTTACATTCTTAACCACAGTGTAGACAGTTTCTGCTTTTCCACACCTTTGTCATCATGACATACTATTAAACTCTGGTCACTGCCAATCTGCTAGACAAAAAACTGTTTCCCCCTTAGTTTTAATCCGTAAATGTTGTTTGGCATGAACAGGTATGCATGTTTTTTCATATGTTTGAAATCCATTTTCATTCTTTTCTGTGAATTGTCCACATCCTTTGCCAAATAGGTCACTGGCCTTTTTCTAATTGATTTTGAAAGGTCTTTATATATTAAGCAAGCTAGACTTTCATAACATACAGATTACCAAGTGTTTTTGCTAGCCAGTCGATTTTTATCCATTTTATTTTCCATGGAAAAATTTTCTACCCAACTACTAAAGTTTTGCTTGTAACTGTTTTTCAGCTGATTCTTTTGGACTTTCAAAGATATAAAATCATAACCACCTGCAAACAGGGATTTTGCTTTCTGATGTCTTTCTCTAGCGAACAACTGTGACAGTGTGTATCCCTGCACTGGTCCTGATTTTGATGGGAATGCTTCCAAGGTTTCACGATTTAAAATGATGCTGTGATACCACTTGGCTTATGATACTATTTCTCTAAGGAATTTTCTGAATGCATAGAGAATTTAGCAATTCATTCTTGAGCATAATTTTTCCATGTTTATCTGTAGATTCCATAATTTTCTTCAGTACATTATTAGCTTGAGCATTTACGTGATTATTTAAGCATAAGAAATAATAGGAATCTATGACTTTGTATTTACACTGTGCTCCTCTAGGAATAATTCACAACTGCTCATCCAAATACTGAATCCATAGCAAGTCGTCGCCTGACAGAAAAAGGCAGGTACCCCCATTACCGACTGGAACTGAGTCACAAATGGATGATAATTCCACCACCCCCGTTCTTCACCGCAGCACTTCTGCGAGTTAGAAAGAAACGTCCAACCCACCAGTCGGGTAGTGAAGCCACAAGGAAGCGCCAAGGCCTTTAGAGAATTTAGCGGATGCCCAACAACACGAAGAAAGCAAACCAGGCTGCTGTCTGCAAGCCCCGCTTCACAACATGCTCTTCCAGACTCCCTGCAAGCAACCTTCAAGTTGGACTCTGGAGCCTGAAACATCTGAAATGCATCACCCGGCAGCGAGCATAACAGGTCCGCGTTCTGTGATACGCGACGCTGCCAACATTCCTCAGCCAATTAGAATGCCTTTCAGCTGCAATGGAGGTGAACACAGCTGGAATTACAGAGTGGGGCCATCACCAGACGCACTGACTGTACATTATTTAAGCCTTGTTTTAAAACAATAAGAGGATTTTTTTTTCCTCTTAAATCTAGAAATATGGAAACAACATTTCCCTCAGTTTAAGTATCTAAATGGATTCAATTTCATCTATAGACACAACAGGAATTCTAACGTTTTAAAAAGAAGACATGCCTGATCCACAAGGCTATGAGCTTTTTTTTTTTTTTTTTTTTTTTTTTCCCACGAGAGAGAGCTCGGCAGCTCTTAACTAGAATGGCCTTAGGGACTGCGGGCAGCTAGATGCGGCTGACAACAAGACAATTTAAGTGAGGGGCTTTTTCTCAATAAAATCCATGGACAAAACAAGCAGACTAGTCATTTAGGTTGGTCAGTGACCAGAAAAAAAAAAACCACAACAAACCCACATATTTTTTACATGTTTTTTGTTTAAAGACATTTAACCACTGAAATGGTTCTGAAGTAACAAAAACATTGATTTGAGAATCCTAAAAGTTAGGGTTTCTCACCCAGAAAATCAGAGCATGGTATGAACACCCAATTATTTCACCCATCTCAGAAGGCTTTTGAACTTCCTTTTGCTCTTAGGGCTCAAGAAAATGCACGATTCAGCTATTTTAACTTTTAACCAGTGCCCACAAGCATGTTACAAAACAGCCAGGCTAGTGAACTGGATCAGTGAGCTGATGTTGAAATATTAAGGGTCAGTGTTTCTTTTTTTAATTCATTAGGAAATACTTCTTCATAAGTGACTCAGTCCCCAGGACCTCCCCCTCACCCAATGTTCCACATTAGAACCAGCCAATGTGACCGAACATAGAAAAGGAAAATTTGGAGAAGAGAAAGAAAAACTGAAGTTCAGACACGACTTTCATGGTTGCAAAAATAAGAGTTCTGAACCGACAAAGAAATAGGCTTGAAGTAAAAAATTGTAGTTTGATAAATCACAACTACAATCAAAATACAGAAAGAAATAGGGCATATGGACAGGTTCATTTCTCAAGTCAGTTAGGTGGTCAAAGTTTTGTTTTTGTTAATGGATTTGAGGGAAAAGATTTTTCTTAACACAGCATGGATATAACCAAATCAAAAATAAAGTCAATACGAGAACATGTATTTGGCAGAAGGTGATTGCTTTTAAAGTGTAACTGCAGTTTAAGTTTTGAATAAGCATTTGATCTAAGCCCACCACTCATCCTTAGTAATTCAATTTTTAAAAGTGCTTCGACTGTACCTTCATGAACCGGAAACACTGTTAGGTAAACTCAGGTGGAGGGTAAATACTGATGACTTAGTCCCTCATCATAGTTTCGGCTGATTAAAACAAGAGTTCTGCCTGCCTTACCTAAGTACAAACGGACACAGGCGACGTCTTCAGATTTCTTCATCTTTAAGAAAAACAACTATTTCGAATCACTCAGGTCACCTGTGGTTGATCAATTAAGGTTATTAACAGCTAATGACTACAACTGCTTTTCTCCAAGCTGGATCATCCAAGATACCAAAACAGTCAGCCTTACATTACTCATGCTGCAACTCTAAACACAGCTTCTACATACATAGGCTATTGGGAAAGGCTCCTTCCCCTTCTCTACTCCCCTTCCAGTACACAGTCACACTCCGAAAGATATAAAAACACGAGGAGATCTGAGAGTGTTTCAAGGCATAAAAGCACCAAAAAAAATAAAAGTTTGCACATTTGTTTTTTTAACTAACTGGGCTTTCCAGGTGGCACAGTGGTAAAGACTCTGCCTGCCAATGCAGGAGACACAGGAGACTCAGATTCAATCCCTGGGTGGGGAAGATCCCCAGGAGCAGGAAATGGCAACCCACTCCAGTATTCGTGCCTGGAAAATTTCATGGACAGAGGAGCTTGGAGGCCTACAGTCCATGGGCTCAAAATAAGTCAGACACAACTGAGCGCACACACACCACATTTTAACTCGCAAGATAACAGTAAAATAAAATAGAATTTGTTTGAAGAGCACTGTGGAATGGAGAAGGCACTGGCACCCCACTCCAGTACTCTTGCCTGGAAAATCCCAGGGACGGGGGAGCCTGGTGGGCTGCTGTCCACAGGGTCGCATAGAGTCGGACACAACAGAAGCGCCTTAGCATGCATGCCTTGGAGAAGGAAATGGCAACCCACTCCAGTGTTCCTGCCTGGAGAATCCCAGGGACGGGGGAGCCTGGTGGGCTGCAGTCTATGGGGTCGCACAGAGTCGGAAATGACTGAAGCGACTTAGCAGCAGCAGTGGAACCCTGAGAACTCAAAATTTCCATTCTTTTACCAAAGTGGCCTAAATATTGTATCTGGGATTCATTTGAGTACCATGTAAGAACAAAGTTCCTGCAAATTCTACTTGAATTTAAGATAAAAAGTGTTTCCAAAGTATGTGATTTGTCAGAGGACTCTACACTATCTACAAAAGAAAGCTCTTCAACCAAGATCACTCAGTTTTGTACATATTATGTTCCAAGCCTACTGAAACCATTTAAGAATGATTTTCCTGTTAAGATATCACAAAGACATTCATTAAAATCATATTCTTTTCAATATAAAGACTTACATGTTCTTCTACTAGTTTGGGCCTGCTTTCCAAAGCAGGTCAACCTGCGACACAATAGTTTTCAAAAACAAAAAGGGTTCCACAGAAAAGGGGCGGAAATCATAAATGTAACCATTACACAAAAGTAATGCTTGGCATAAATCAAACTTCTGTGCTGTGTTTTAACATAAATTCTAAATATCAGGACTGAGAGTTAACAAAAGCAAGTATAAGCAAACAGTAATTTGGAACAAGTAGGCAGTCAAACTGATATATCCTCAAGAAGGAAAAGAAAACTATAACGGGATTGAAATCTTATTTTATATATTAGGAAATGGAGAACCCAGAAAGGTTAAATGATTTGCTCCATATCATAGTTAATGGTAGATCTTACAGAATCGAGTCTTCTAATTCTAAACCCAATGTTCTACTCAACCACCATATATAACTGTGGACCCTGAAGTTCTAAATGCTCTTTTATAATCCAATTCTTCATGCTTTTCATTTTACTGTGCCCTATGTGTTATTCCCTGACTGGTTAGAATAACCCTCATTCTAAAAAAAAAAAAAAAATCACTTTTTTCAAATAGCACATAGGGAAATAAATTCTGAAACAGGTAACAAAAGTACACACCTCTTGAAAGATGGCTTTCCAAGTTTCCAGAAGAGATTTTAACCTCCCCTCGACAAGTTCAAAGATGGGGCCAGAAACCTACCCCTCCCACTGCCGACAAGATAGCTCATTCCTACATACATTACGTAGTTTCCACATAATTTACGTAGTTTCCAGGTAAATTAACATTCATCAGACTACTGGCATCCTGTGCGTCTGCAATCAACACTAAATTCTCAACCTCTCTGCAGGGAGGACCAGAGTCCCTCAGATCAGGAATAACAGGGGGAAAGGAAAAAGTCGTTTTGGAAGGAACATTCATAACTTGATGCTTCAATAGAAAACATGTCCAAAAACTCTTTGACGCATTTCTGCATCTGTGACATCTACATTCCTGAAAACTGGCTTCCCTGGTGGCTCAGCGGCCCTAGCCCACGTGCCCTAGAACCCTTCCTCCTGGACTAGAAGAGAAGCCAAGCAATGAGAAGCCAGCACACCGTCACAACTAGAGAAAAGCCTGCCCAGGAACTAGGGCCCAGCGCAGCCGAAAACTAAATAAAAATAATAAATTCCTGAGACCGAAAATAATTTGGGAAGAACCAACCCCCACTCCAGGCGGAAAAGGCTCAGGTCCAGACCTGCTAACTAGGCTTGATTAATATACACCTGACACAAAGTTGTAATTAAAACCTAGTCCTTCTAAAACATTAATCACACTTTTATCTAACTCACAAAATCAGTTACTTCTGCTCTTAACAAGAAACCTGAAACCAATTTCATGTCAATTATAGATTACACTGCAAATGAGAACCAAATGAAAGGTGTCAGTCATTAAAGTTTTACAAGTATTACAAAGTAAAAAACGTGGCTTTTATGTAACCGTAAAACAATGTATCTACTGCATCTACACAGTGAGAGTTTCCTACCAGCCCTGGAATAATTACATTTCTCCAGAAACAAAAATCCCTGGGACATATTTGCTATTGACGAAACCAGGGTCTGGATTTGGGTCCAAATCATTGTGATCTGATTGTGTTATCTAATCATAACCTGATCTGACATCGTTCTACAAAAAAAACTATCTCCTTTCCTTGAAACAAAAAATGGATCATGAACAACTAAGAACTCTCAGAGGAAATTTTAGTTTGAAAAAAATCACTCTCTGTTGTTTCCAGGGATTTCACCAATAATTGAGGGCCATCCCAAATACTCATTCTCTTTTTTAAAGAATCTGACCAGACCGACTTTGAAGTCATCATCAGACCAGTCACTGAACAGAAAAATCCAGGGGAAAACCCCTAACAGGGATTAGCCTGAACTCTATATTTCCTTTCCAGAGCTGGAAATACTTGCGTTTGGAAAGTCCCCAGCAGAACCGTATTTGCAACATTACAATCCAGCCTCAGGTGTGAATTTAAACCGGGGACAGTAGTAGTGGGGAGAGCGAGGAAAAGACAGAAACGGGTGCACACTGGTCCAGGATCTCTGGAGCCCGCCAGCCAGGGGCACGGCCGGCAGACACGACTGGCAGCTACACACACCAGAACCACCACGTCGCAGGCCGGGAACAGAGCTTCGCGCTCACCCTTGAAGGTGGCACTACAGAGCCACCTAGGAGACATGGGCATTTCATTGAAGACTCAATGAGAGTGAATCAAGAAGCCTGCGCTAATGCAGCTGCCAAAGCCTCCAGAGTGTGCGTGTGCGCGGTGCGCGCGGGGTGCGTGCGAGCGTGTGTGTGTGTGTGTGTGTGTGTGCGCGTGTGTTGCGGGGGGGGGGGGGTGAGGTGGGTGGGACAGGGGTGACGGTAACGCAAAGAACTGAAGCAGCAGAGTCAGGAGAAGATAGTGGCCTGGCCTGAGAGAGGAAGTGGCCCAGACTGAAGAGGTCTGGACCAGAGGGGAAGTGAGGGGACCGGGACCGGCAGAAGCTACGAGACTGGATTGAGGAATTAGAGGCTGAAGGAAAGGGTGGAGGCCGCCAGACAGAGGCAAGGGGGCGGGGCTGGGAGATAAGCGAGGGCGGGACAAGGTAGAAAACGGGTGCGGGATTGGGGGGGGGGAATGGAAACCAGCTAGGGGGCGGGGCTCAAAAGAAAGGGGCGGGGCGCGGAGGGGAGAAGCAAGGGGGCTAGTGGGGGGGCGGGGGAGAGAGGAAGAACACGGATGGGGGAAGGGGAAGAAATGGGGGGGCGTACTAGTAGGGAGAAGCCAGGGGGTAGGTGGGGGCGGGGAGAGACAGGGAAACGCCAGAGGATGGGAGAAGCTGGCGAGAAGAGAGGGGCGGGACCGAGAAGGAAAAAGAGAGGGGGCAGGTGAGGAGGGAGGGAAGAAATCGAGGGGGACTAAGGGGGTGAGGGGCAGGCGAGGAGGGGAGAAGCGAGGGGCAAGGGGGCGAGAGGAGCGAGGAGGCTGGGGGGGGGTACGGAAGGGGTCCAGGAGAGGAGAAGTGAGAGGGAGAGGAAAGTGGGGAGGATGAGGGGGGGGACGGAAGGCGTCCAGGAAGGTAAAGTGAGGGGCAAGGAGGCGAGGAGCATGGAGCGGGGAGAGAAACGGGGGGGCAAGGTGGAGAGGGGAGCGTGGAGGATGGAGTCGGGGGGGACAGAGGGGGTCCAGGAGGGGAGACGCGAGGGGGGGGGGGGCGGGGCCGGGAGGGGGGAGCGAGAGGCCCGAGTAGGGGGACGAGGAGGGGAGAGAGAGAAGGATGGAGGGAGTGAGACCGAGGGAGGCCAGGAGGGGAGACGCGAGGGGGCAGGTCGTGGGGGGAAGCCGGGGGGCGGGTGGGGGCGAGAAGCGAGGGGGCGGGGCCGGAGGCGGGGGCGGGGCCGGGAGGGAGCCGCGAGGGGCGCCAGCTGAGGGGGGGCGAACCGGTCCCGGGACGGCGGCCAGCGAGGGGGAGGGCCGCCTCCCCGGGGCGCCCTGCGGGAAATTCCGGGGCTGCCGGAGGGGCCGTGCGGGCTGCGAGCGGGCGCCGGCGGGGGCCTCCCTGCCGGCCGTACCTGTCAGACGGATCTTGATGCTGGAGCCGTTCCTCCGCGTCCCGGGGTTCGACATCTCCCGCCAACGATCGGGCAGCCGCGGATCCAGCGCCGCCGCCCCCCCCCGGCCCGGCCCGGCCCCCGCCGCCGCCGCCGCCGCCGCCTCAAGGTTACGGCTCCGGGCTGGGCGCCGGGGTCCGAGCCGGGACACAAACTCCGCGGCCCAGGCGTCCGGGCGGCCAGTAGATGGTCAAGCCTGGGGATCGGCGCTCGACCCGGCGCCCCCGACCCTCGCTCGCTCCCAGCTGAGCCCAGTCCGGAGCCGCCGCCGCTACCGCCGCCGCCACCACCTCAGAGCCGGACGCTCGCCGCCCTCGCCGCTTCCGCCGCCGCCGCCTCCCGGAGCCGCGCGCGCGCCCGCCGCCGTGCCGGCCCGGCCCTGCGCGCGCCCGCGCCGTGCGGCCCCGCGCCTGCGTCCGTGCGTGCGCGCGCCCGCGGGGGACGGCGGGGCGGGGCTCGGAGCGCGGCCGCGTCGCCGGCCCAGCCCCCGGGCGCGCGGGCTCCCAAAGCCGGTGGTTGGGGGGTCCCGCCCCGGGGTGCAGGATGGGGACCGGAGGCTCTTGGGACCCGGCACGACGTGCAGAGCCTCGGCGGCCGAGAGCGAGCGCCGGGCACGCCCCAGGGCGGGCGGGACGGCGAGGCCCGCGTGCGGTCGTTCTCATTCTCCGCCACATTTTCTCACGGAGCCGGTTTGCAGATGTGGACGTTGAGGTTCAGAGAACGGCATCGATTTTCCAGGCCTCTCACTCAAAGCTCCGAGCTCATGAGAGCTATTGAAAGCGGGCTTACAGCAAACCGAGGTCTGTGATTACACCAAGGACTTTGCACGAATAGGCGTGCAATTCCAGTTTGTTTATTTACTTTTAGTAAAGAGTGTCTTAAAAAATGCAATTCAAGGGAGGGACTTCTCAGAGACAAAGTTCCCTAGGTGTGTTCTGGGCAACTAGTGCTCTCTCTTGACCCGTAACAAAGTTGCCAGAATCGCAGGAAGTGCCATATATGGGCAAGGTAAATAAGATGCGAGAGGTGGATAAAGAGGTGGATGTTGTCACCATCCAGTCGACAGACACTTGAGCCAAACAAAAAGGTAGCTTTAAGGCCTGCGTTTCAGCCTTCTGCTAACACTCTCCCAGAGTTTCAGGGTGGAACTAAAACTCATTATGCTTTCTTCAGCAAACAAACCCCTCTGTTAACCTGTTGCAAAGAAGAAATACGTTGATAGGGAAAGCTGGGTTTGTTTATCAGACTTGTCTTTGACCAACTACCTGATTCTCTGGATGCCTACTTTGGTTTTTGTCTTAAGGAAACCAGGCTCTGATCCCTTGCAGTCATCCCCTGCAGCCGAGGACCTTCCTTGGGGTCACAGTCTTCAGAATGGAGCCCTCTTTCTAGAGCCTCTTGACATGCCCACCTGCCCTTGCTGAGCTCAAGACTCCCGAGCTGGATTCAAAGCTGCCTCTTCCAGCCTCCATCGGTGACTTAAAAGGAAAAACTCAGATCATTTCTATGGCCCCTTGCACCTCAGACTTTGAGTCTAGTAAAATATCCAAGAATACAAGCTATGTTGAAGCAACAGAGCAGTGGATCCAGTATCCAGCTCTGTTTCTCTTTTGAGATGATTGTCACCGAGTCCCTGGATCTAAATAAACCCATTTAGAGTCCACAGTGCCTCGAGTAATCCCCATTCTGCTTCCAGAGTAGTCAGTATTTCTCCTTCGCTCGGTTCGCACATTCAAGGAGCCTCTTCTCTGTAAACTACACTAAATGTCTTCCTTTCTCTGCTTACCTGAGTGCTGGACCCTGTTCTTGCGCCAGCTGTTTCTGACCTAAAAACCTTTCGTTTCTTAACCTCATTGTTTTCTTACCTTCCTGGATGTCTGGGCCTTTTCTTAATTGTTTCCTCAACTCCTGAGTCAGAAGGCTACTTCTGGAGGTTCAGATCAGATCAGATCAGATCAGTCGCTCAGTCGTGTCCGACTCTTTGCGACCCCATGAATTGCAGCACGCCAGGCCTCCCTGTCCATCACCAACTCCCGGAGGTCACCCAGACTCACATCCATCGAGTCAGTGATGCCATCCAGCATCTCATCCTCTGTTGTCCCC
This sequence comes from Tragelaphus eurycerus, assembly GCA_935064755.1. Lineage (NCBI taxonomy): Eukaryota > Metazoa > Chordata > Mammalia > Artiodactyla > Bovidae > Tragelaphus > Tragelaphus eurycerus. The sequence continues at coordinate 5,326,766 of CAKXYN010000108.1, forward strand.
TTCCCCTCCTGCCCCCAATCCCTCCCAGCATCAGAGTCTTCTCCAATGAGTCACCTCTTCGCATGAGGTGGCCAAAATACTGGAGTTGCAGCTTCAGCATCATTCCTTCCAAAGAAATCCCAGGGCTGATCTCCTTCAGAATGGACTGGTTGGATCTCCTTGCAGTCCAAGGGACTCTCAAGAGTCTTCTCCAACACCACAGTTCAAAAGCATCAATTCTTCGGCACTCAGCCTTCTTCACAGTCCAGCTCTCACATCCATACATGACCACAGGAAAGCCCATAGCCTTGACTAGGCGAACCTTTGTTGGCAAAGTGATGTCTCTGCTTTTGAATATGCTATCTAGGTTGGTCATGACTTTCCTTCCAAGGAGTAAGCGTCTTTTAATTTCATGGCTGCAGTCACCATCTGCAGTGATTTTGGAGCCCCCCAAAATAAAGTCTGACACTGTTTCCACTGTTTCTCCATCTATTTCCCATGTAGTGATGGGACCAGATGCCATGATCTTCGTTTTCTGAATGTTGAGCTTTAAGCCAGCCTTTTCACTCTCCACTTTCACTTTCATCAAGAGGCTTTTGAGTTCCTCTTCACTTTCTGCCATAAGGGTGGTGTCATCTGCATATCTGAGGTTATTGATATTTCTCCCGGCAATCTTGATTCCAGCTTGTGTTTCTTCCAGTCCAGTGTTTCTCATGATGTACTCTGCATATAAGTTAAATAAACAGGGTGACAATATACAGCCTTGATGTACTCCTTTTCCTATTTGGAACCAGTCTGTTGTTCCATGTCCAGTTCTAACTGTTGCTTCCTGACCTGCATACAGATTTCTCAAGAGGCAGATCAGGTGGTCTGGTATTCCCATCTCTTTCAGAATTTTCCACAGTTTATTGTGATCTACACAGTCAAAGGCTTTGGCATAGTCAATAAAGCAGAAATAGATGTTTTACTGAATTGCATTTTATTTAGTCATTAGCAAGTAATACATGACTAGGGACAAGAAACATAAATAAGTCAGAGCTACAGTCCATGGGGTCACTAGGAGTCGGACACGACTGAGCGACTTCACTTTCACTTTTCACTTTCATGCATTGGAGAAGGCAATGGCAACCCATTCCAGCCTGGTAGGCTGCGTCCATGGGGTTGCTAGAGTCGGACACGACTGAGCGACTTCACTTTCACTTTTCACTTTCATGCACTGGAGAAGGAAATGGCAACCCACTCCAGTGTCCTTGCCCGGTGAATCCCAGGGACGGGGGAGCCTGGTGGGCTGCCGTCTCTGGGGTCGCAGAGAGTCGGACATGACTGAAGCAACTTAGCAGCAGCAGCAGCAGCACAGCACTTGCAAGGCTCTGCTGAATGGCTGAAAGACAAGAACGGACAAGGATACAGTGTCAGAGGCTAGAAAGTAGATTACAGGACCACTCTGCTTGGGAGGAGAGAGATGGAGAGCTCAGAAGAGTCACAGAAGATCTTGATCTAGGGATTTAGAGGCAAGTTGAAGTCTTTTGGGCCAAGAAGAGGGGAAGGGCACTATAGACAGAGGGAACAGCTTGTGCAAAGTGAATGCATTTTCTAGCGCAGGGTTCAGAGGCATTGCAGTCACATAGCTGCTGAATTTTCTCTCCTTACACCAACTCCATTAAAAGTTGAAAAAGATGATAAAAAGATGTTTGCCCACTTAAAAACCATCACCACAATTTTGTGCTGAGGCTGTAGGCCAGCCTTATATCAAACTTAAAATGTACCTTGAAGGACTTCCCCCGTGGTCCAGTGGTTAAGACTTCATGTTTCCAATGCAGGGGGCATGGGTTTGATCCTTGGTTGGGGAACTAAGATCCCACATGCTGAGTGGCAAAAAAAAAAAAAAAAACTCACTCTACAGATATCCTCAATGTGTTCAATGTGCTTCTCAGCTCCAAATTAAACCTTAAAAAAAAAATGTACCCTGATACCCAATCTCTGATCAAAAATACTCAGAAAATTCCAGAAATTTCCCAAAAGCAGAACTTGAATTTGCCCTCTGTACCAGCAGCTATTTACATAGCATCTACATCTAGAGATGCTTTCAAGTCTATAGGAATGTTAGGTAGTTAGAACAGGGAAACAGGTTCCAAGATGGCAGGCAGGGGAAGTGGTAAGAAGCATGCAGAGACCAGACAAAGGAAAGGAAAGAGCCTGAGCAAAGGAAAACCACAGCTGGGGGTGAGAACCTGTTGGGGAAAACATGCCTAACATGCCCCTGTCCCTGATCAGCCTTGAGCACACACCCTATCTGCATTCCCTGCCCTGATTGGCCTTAGGTGCAAACCCCATTTTACATGGAGAATAGCAAACCGAGCCTCAGGAACCTCCAAAGTATAACCTCCAAAAAGTATAAAAACGGAAGCCCAAATGGGTTGAGGCCATTCCTACCAGGCTGGGTCTGCTCTAACATCTCGAGCGTGTACTGCATGCCGCTTGCTTCATAAATCCTGCCAGTGTGAGCTGTCCCGGTCTGTTGTTTCAATTCTTTGCTACAAGAACTGAGGGGAAAAAAACTGACCCAACAGGAAGATATGCTTAGGTTATATGCAAATACTATGCCATCTTATATAGTATAAGGGACTTGCTGCTGCTGCTAAGTCACTTCAGTCGTTTCCGACTCTGTGTGACCCCATAGATGGCAGCCCACCAGGCTCTGCCATCCCTGGGATTCTCCAGGCAAGAACCCTGGAGTGGGTTGCCATTGCCTTCTCCAGTGCATGAGAGTGAAAAGTGAAAGTGAAGTCGCTCAGTCGTGTCCAACTCTTCGCGACCCCAGGGACTGCAGCCCACCAGGCTCCTCCATCCATGGAATTTTCCAGGCAAGAGTACTGGAGTGGGAGCATCCAAAAATTTTGCTATCTTCAGGAGGTCCTGGACCAGTCCACCAGAGATAGGAAGGGATGTCTACTCTCTCCTAAAGCTATCTTGACGAATAGACAGGAAATGCCAAACAATTCTGCTGAGACAGAGACAAAGTTCAGTGAGTATCCTTTTTGCAATGACTTTACAGAAAGCAGTCTTGATGCAGCTTTCTCTGTAGGATTTGCCAACTGATTTTATTGCCCCCAGATGTATCACTTCCCTGACTCAGTGTTATTGGGCATTTCAAAGGTTTTCCAGTGGAAGAAAAAAAAATCTCTCTGGGTCTGACTACAGTAGTTCTTTTTTTGTGTCCCACACTCTTTGAGATTCTCTTTGAGAATCTGATAGCAACAGTGGAGACTTTCACCAGAAAAATTGATCTATGCAAATACACACCGAATTTTGCATCCCATTTCTGTGGGTTCATGAACACCTGAAACCAATTTATGGATCCTATAAGGTCCCATTACTCCTGATCTAAAGGCAATGATCAAATGAACAGCATTGGGAATATCCCATATGTATGTGTTCAAGAGGACTTCCCTAGTGGTTCAGTGGTAAAGAATCTGCCTGCCCTCATGCAGGAGATGCAGGTTTGATCCTTGGGTTGGAAAGATCCCCTGGAGGAGGAAACGTCAGCCTGTTCCAGTATTCTTGCCTGGGAAATCCAATGGTCAGAGAAGAGCCTGGCAGGCCACATTCCATGTAGTTGCAGAGTCAGACACGACTTGGTGGCTAACCAACAACAACAAAATTACTAAGTGTAAAATGCATGTGTTAGTCTTTGCTCTGAAACCAGCAAGTTCTATGGCCCTAGGGAAATCTGTTTGGAATATCGTGCAGAGAATCCTTGGTGGGAGTAGACAGCTCTAAAACATGCCTCTTGAGAAGACACGTCTAGACCTGAGTTGGTGCCTCTGAGACCAGCGGTTACATCAAACTAACCTTTACAGTCTTTTGTAGATCTAGGATCTAGGATTCTTTTACTTTTCACCTAAACATCAAGTTTTAAAAAATAATTGTGAGACTTCCCTGGGGGTCCAGTGGTTGAGAGTCCACCTGCCAATGCAGGAACACAGATTCAATCCCTGGTCTGAGAAGATTAAACATGAGAAGGCCAACTAATCCCATGTGCCACAATTACTGACACCCGCATGCCCTAGAGCCTGTGCTCTTCAATAAGAGAAGCCACCACAATGAGAAGCACATCCCAACTAGAGAGTAGCCCCGGCTCACCTCAACAAGAGGAAGCCTGCTCACAGCAACAAAGACCCAGCACAACCAATAAATAAATAAAAATTTAAAAAACAATGATGATTAATTAGCACATTCGTCTATTCTTTTATGCCCAGAGGCTTTATGATCTTTCTCTAAATTACAACCTAAACTTGATGCAAGTCTTAGTATGTTACTATCATTGGTAAGGTTTTTTTACTTTTTTCCTCACTGAAATTTTTATTGAGATAATGCTTTTAAACATGAAGTTATAAAAAATAATACAGAGAGCTTCTAGATAACTTTGCTGCTGCTGCTAAGTTGCTTCAGTTGTGTCCGACTCTGTGCGACCCCATAGACGGAAGCTCACCAGGCTCCCCCGTCCTTGGGATTCTCCAGGCAAGAATACTGGAGTGGGTTGCCATTTCCTTCTCCAATGCATGAAAGTGAAAAGTGAAAGTGAAGTCGCTCAGTCGTGTCCGACTCTTAGCGACCCCATGGACTGGAGCCTACCAGGATCCTCCATCCATGGGATTTTCCAGGCAAAAGTACTGGGGTGGGGTGCCATTGCCTTCCCCGAGATAACTTTGCTAGTTTCCCGTAATGGTAACATTTTGCAAAACTATAGTATAATATCGCAACCAGAGTATTGACATTGATGCAATCCAACCGTGTCCAGATTTTCCCAGTTTTACTTACACAGTGTGTGCTAAGTTCTATACAGTTTTACCATTTGGTAGGTTCAAGTATCCATCACCAGGGTCAAAACACTGAGCACTTTCAAAGCCACAAGGATCCCTCATGTTGCCCTTTTATACCCACACCTTTTGTCCCACTCTCAACACCTGGCAACCACTAATCTGACCTCCATTTTAAATGTTGTTCATTTTAAATGTTACATAAATGGAATCATATAGAATGTAATCCTTGGGAATAGATTTTTTTTTTTTTAATGAAGCATCATTCCCTGGTGTTCAAGCTGGTTTTAGAAAAGGCAGAGGAACCAGAGATCAAATTGCCATCATCCGCTGGATCATGGAAAAAGCAAGAGAGTTCCAGAAAAACATCTATTAGTCAAGGCTATGGTCTTTCCTGTGGTCATGTATGGATGTGAGAGCTGGACTGTGAAGAAGGCTGAGCGCCGAAGAATTGATGCTTTTGAACTGTGGTGTTGGAGAAGACTCTTGAGAGTCCCTTGGACTGCAAGGAGATCCAAGCAGTCCATTCTGAAGGAGATCAGCCCTGGGATTTCTTTGGAAGGAATGATGCTAAAGCTGAAACTCCAGTATTTTGGCCACCTCATGCGAAGAGTTGACTCATTGGAGAAGACTCTGATGCTGGGAGGGATTGAGGGCAGGAGGAGAAGGGGGCGACAGAGGATGAGATGGCTGGATGGCATCACTGACTTGATGGGTGTGAGTCTGAGTGACCTCCAGGAGCTGGTGATGGACAGGGAGGCCTGGCGTGCTGCGGTTCATGGGGTCGCAAAGAGCCGGACACGACTGAGCGACTGATCTGATCTGATCTGATCTGATCATTCCCTGGAGAATCATCCAAGTAGTTACAAGTATCAACAGTTCTTTCCTTTTTACAATGGCACCCCACTCCAGTACTCTTGCCTGGAAAATCCCATGGACGGAGGAGCCTGGTAGGCTGCAGTCCATGGGGTCGCTGAGGGTCGGACATGACTGAGCGACTTCACTTTCACTTTTCACTTTCATGCATTGGAGAAGGAAATGGCAACCCACTCCAGTGGCTTGCCTGGAGAATCCAAGGGACAGGGGAGCCTGGTGGGCTGCTGTCTATGGGGTCGCACAGAGTTGGACACGACTGAAGTGACTTAGCAGCAGCAGCAGCAGTGTTCCACAGTATGGATGTATCACAGTTTGTCTAACCAGTCACCTTTTGAAGGATACCTGGACTAACTCCAACTTTTGGTTATTTCAAATAAACTACTATGAACATTTGTGTACAGGTATTGATGTCAACAGAATTTTTCATTTCTCTGGGATAAGCTACCCTAGAGTATAATTGCTGAGTCATAAGGAAAGGACAATGTTTAGTTTTATAAGAAACTGCCAAGCTTTTCCAGAGTGGTTATAATGCTTCACTTACCTACAAGCAAGGCTCCTCAGCATTCTTGCCAGCATTTCATATTACTATTTTCCCTTTCAGCCGTAGATGTGTAGTCGCTGTGTTTCATGGCTGTGGAATTAATTGAGATATAGATTATTTCTTCAAATAGATGCAGCCAAATAATTAGAGGAAATCCCAGAAAAATAACTCTAAAGTCTTTCTTTAAGGATCATAGCTGAACCTCACAGTCTGTGTTCAGAAACAAGAAAGGTCATGAGTGAAAATGAGAAAATAATTGAACGGCTATTATTCATTTAAAAATGTAATTTTGTTTATAGAGTAGTTCTCACTTAGATTAGCAGTGTTCTAAGCAATTAAATTGATTATCCAAATAAAAGTAAGACACTATTAAGAATATAAGCTTGATTTTAAAGTATCTTTGATATTAATTTTTCATTTAAATGCTTTATTCTCTGCAATTACCTTCTGTGTTTTTTCAGTCTTTTAACTTTATTGAGGTTTTCAATGGCTAAGTCAAAGATCTGTCTTAGTAAACGTTACATTGCACTTGAAAATATGTGGGTTATTTTCAAATATCTTTTGATATTGTTGCTGCTGCTGCTAAGTCGCTTCAGTCATGCCTGACTCTTAGCGACCCCATGGATTGCAGCCCACCAGGCTCCTCCATCCATGGGATTTTCCAGGCAGGAGTACTGGAGTGGGGTGCCATTGCCTTCTCCATTTGATATTGTTATCTATCATAATTCCACGGAGATAAGAGAACAGACTCAGTACGGTTTCAATACCTTTAGACCGTAACATTGTTGCGCTTGGTTTTATGTCCCTGGATATGTTCCAGGGTATCCTGGTTTATAGTCTATGGGAACTTGAATAGAATTTGTATCCTGCTGTTGCGTAAAAGGGCTTCCCTGGTGGCTCAGACGGTAAAGCGTCTGCCTGCAATGTGGGAGACCTGGGTTCGATCCCTGGGTCAGGAAGATCTCTTGGAGAAGGAAATGGCAACCCACTCCAGTACTCTTGCCTGGAAAATTCCATGGATGGAGGAGCCTGGTGGGCTGCAATCCATGGGGTCGCAAAGAGTCGGACACAACTGAGCAACTTCACTGTGTGTGTGTGTGTGGTGTAAAAATTGTATAAATCTTAATTATGTTGAAATGGTTCATAGTGCTTTTCAGGTCTTCTATATCCTTCTACTGCTCTGTCCATTCATTCTATTTATGAGAGTCTGATATTGAAACTCCAACTAAAAGTCTTAATTTATCTACTTAAAAAATTGTAATATATAGTGGAGCCATATGTATTTGTTCTGTATTTTCCAAGTTTCCTGTAAATGTGTTATCATACTTTCATAATTTAAAAAGTAAAAAAGAAAAAAAATCAGACACAATAATTTTATTATTAGTAAACAAAAGATATGTCTAAAGTTCTGGTCTATTACTCTTTACAGATTTCATGATTTCTTTGGCCCAGAAAAATAAGATTAGAAATTCTCTGAATTGGTTATATCTCATCTACAATATATAGGCAATACATAAGCAACCAAGGAAATCAACAAACCAAAGGAAATCTTAAGTCCCCAAGTCACTTGTCTGTTGGCTAAATATTTTTGCTAGTCTTACAGCAAGCTTGGAGGAAGCGCTTGTATATTCTAAGACAATGGTTCTCAAAAGTGTGGTCACCAGAGCAGCAGCGACACCTGGGGACTGTTAGAAATGCAAATTCTTTGCTGTATGACCCAAGGAGTTCAAAGGAGGGGCTCTCTGATAACCTAGAGGGGTGGGATGGAGTGGGAAGTGGGAGGGGGGTTCAAGAGGAGAGGACATATGTACACCTATGACCGATTCACGTTGATGTGTGGCAGAAGCTAGCACAATATTGGTAAGCAACTATCCTCCAATTAAAAATAAATTAAAAAAAATACATCTTTTAGAATAAAAAAATAATAAAGGCAAATTCTCTGGCACCACCCGGCTTACTACAGCATCAAACTCAAGAGGCAACACAACAGTCTGGTTTTGAACAAGCCCTCCAGGCGATTCTGACAAAAGCTCGGGTTTACAAACCCCTGTGAAAGGCATCCAGTTGCTTTTCTAACGTCTCAACGAAAGGAAGAGAGCAAGGAATGCAAAAATCCACAACAGAGTTATGTGGGCCAGAATGTCCAAATCAACGCTAGGTAACCTAAGCAAAAATGAGATCTGTTAGAAAAACTTCAAGGGGTCATAAAATCCTTGCTAGATTTTAAGATAAACCATGGACTGTGATCAATACATCTGATCAGCCAAGGAGCAGATTCTTCAATCAGAAACTGTGGCCAGGATGCCACCCCTGCTCCCCTAGGAATTAACGCCATCTGTCCTTGCATGTCAGGATTATAAACTCTAATAGAGTCACAGATGTAGAAAACAAACTTATGTTTCCCAGGGGGAAAGTTGGGGAGGGATAAATTGTGAGATTGGGATTGACATATATACATATACTACATATAAAATAACTAATAAGGACTCCCTGGATAGCACAGGTAGATCTACACAGTACTCTGTAATGGCCTATATGGCAAAAATAATCTAAAAAAGAGTGAACATATGCATATGTTTAACTGGTTCATTTTGCCGTACACCTGAAACGAACATAAAACTGTAAATAAACTATACTCCAATAAAATTTTTTTTGAAAGATTATGAGTTCTAGAAGGAGTTCCCAATTTGTTTCATTGAAAGCAAGCCCCCTGTTTTCACTGTCTGGGGACACTGAGAAGGGCAAATTAAGCCCCTTTTTCCTGCACAGAGGGAACTGGGGTGCTGACTCCTGCCTACACCACACACAGTAGGTTCTTTGTCCCTAAGAGGAAGAGACCTGAACAGCCCCTAAAAGGCTAATAACTGTCTCAGAAACATGATGGGGGAAGGAGAGCCTTGAATTAACATTCCCTATCATTTGATTTATAGAACTGTATGAAAAAGATCTTCACGACCCAGATAATCACGATGGTGTGATCACTGACCTAGAGCCAGACATCCTGGAATGTGAAGTCAAGTGGGCCTTAGAAAGCATCACTACGAACAAAGCTAGTGGAGGTGATGGAATTCCAGTGGAGCTATTCCAAATCCTGAAAGATGATGCTGTGAAAGTGCTGCACTCAATATGCCAGCAAATTTGGAAAACTCAGCAGTGGCCACAAGATTGGAAAAGGTCAGTTTTCATTCCAATCCCAAAGAAAGGCAATGCCAAAGAGTGCTCAAACTACCGCACAATTGCACTCATCTCACACGCTAGTCAAGTAATGCTCAAAATTCTCCAAGCCAGGCTTCAGCAATATGTGAACCATGAACTTCCTGATGTTCAAGCTGGTTTTAGAAAAGGCAGAGGAACCATAGACCAAATTGCCAATATCTGTTGGATCATAGAAAAAGCAAGAGAGTTCCAGAAAAGCATCTATTTCTGCTTTATTGACTATGCCAAAGCCTTTGACTGTGTGGATCACCATAAACTGTGGAGTTTAAATTCTGAAAGAGATGGGAATACCAGATCACCTGACCTACCTCTTGAGAAATTTGTATGCAGGTCAGGAAGCAACAGTTAGAACTGGACATGGAACAACAGACTGGTTCCAAATAGGAAAAGGAGTACATCAAGGCTATATATTGTCACCCTGCTTATTTAACTTATATGCAGAGTACATCATGAGAAATGCTGGGCTGGAAGAAGCACAAGCTGGAATCAAGATTAGATTGCCGGGAGAAATATCAATAACCTCAGATATGCAGATGACACCACCCTTATGGCAGAAAGTGAAGAGGAACTCAAAAGCCTCTTGATGAAGGTGGAGGAGAGTGAAAAAGTTGGCTTAAAACTCAACATTCAGAAAATGAAGATCATGGCATCTGGTCCCATCACTTCATGGCAAATAGATGGGGAAACAGTGTCAGACTTTATTTTTCTGGGCTCCAAAATCACTACAGATGGTGACTGCAGCCATGAAATTAAAAGACGCTTACTCCTTGGAAGGAAAGTTATGACCAACCTAGATAGCATAGGTTGCTATGCAAAAGCAGAGACATTACTTTGCCAACAAAGGTCCGCCTAGTCAAGGCTATGGTTTTTCCAGTGGTCATGTATAGATGTGAGAGTTGGATTGTGAAGAAGGCTGAGCACCAAAGAATTGATGCTTTGAACTGTGGTGTTGGAGAAGACTCTTGAGAGTCCCTTGGACTGCAAGGAGATCCAAGCAGTCCATTCTGAAGGAGATCAGCCCTGGGATTTCTTTGGAAGGAATGATGCTAAAGCTGAAACTCCAGTACTTTGGCCACCTCATGCGAAGAGTTGACTCATTGGAAAAGACTCATGCTGGGAGGGATTGGGGGCAGGAGGAGAAGGGGACGACAGAGGATGAGATGGCTGGATAGCATCACTGACTCGATGGACGTGAGTCTGGGTGAACTCCGGGAGTTGGTGATGGACAGGGAGGCCCGGCGTGCTACAATTCTTGGGGCCTCAAAGAGTCGGACACAACTGAGTGACTGAACTGAACTGATCATTTGATTTAAACAGATGTCAATAATTTAAATTAGAGTTTCGTTTTTTACTCCCCAGGCACACACTGACTCATAGGAAGATGGAGACAGCTTAACAGGAAGAAAGGAAGTCTGTGATTTAAAACAAACTGGAAAATTCATGAATCACACACCCTTGCGCTAATTATCAAAGAAGAGCTGGAGCAAGTGCCCGTCTGCAGAGAATATTAACCAAGGTTTCTGACGGCAAGGAGGTGACCCAATTCCCTTGTCCTACAGATACGCTGGACTGGTCACCAAATCATTGCTGTATGTCTTCTGCACCATGTTGAAATCAAACTCAGTGAGAGATTGGGCGGGGCTCTAATCTTACTGTGATTGGGCAAAAATAGAAACAAGTGCAGATAAAGGAGAGAGAGACTCCCCTGGTACCAAGAAAGTGGGGTGGGAGCAATGCCTCATTATTTAAAGGCATTAATATAAACAAATTAAGTTAATTTGGGGTTCTGGCTTGTGTGAGGGAAGGATGCTACATAATTACTAGCTTCTATTTCTGCTTGATGAACTTGATAAAGATTTTCAAGGATCGCTTCTTCAAATCCAGGTTCAGCCCTTTTGGGTGCCTGCTGTAGCACTGAAGTATGCTGAAAACCAAAGATCGATCCATCCCTCTGTCCCTCAAGCCTACGTCAGCCCTCTACCTGCCCGGGACCTCCCTGGATGAATGAGGCCGAGCCCATAGAAAAGATGCTTAGACTTCCATTTCTCCCCTCCGTTGAACTATATTTTAAAAACACAGTCAGTGGCCCAGACAGTAAAGAATGCACCAGCAATGTGGAAGACCTGGGCTCAATCCCTGGGTCGGGAAGATCCCCTGGAGGAGGTCATGGCAACCCACTCCAGTACTCTTGCCTGGAGAATCCCATGGATAGAGGAGCCTGGCGGGCTACAGTCCATGGGGTCGCAGAGAGCTGGACACAACTCAGTGACTGAGTATGGGCGCTCTATATAATAATTTAAGCAAACATTTATTAAGAACCCCAGTGTACAGGTTCTTGTGCTGCTGTGCAGGGATTTTTTTTTTTTTTTTTTTTTTTTTTTGCTGTTAGAAACATTTTTATTGTGAAAGATGACACGCTTATGGAAAAGTGAAATTCCTATGTCACCATCACTAAATGAAGAAATAGAACCCTGCCAGGCCCAGGAAGACATCTGAATTCACCTTCCTAATTCCAACCCCTCCCAGGCCAGCCCCCCACAAAGGTAACCACTCTCCTGACTCTTGGGGTAATCATTTCCTCTTGGGGTAAAGTATTTCCTGCTGTTATTCACAGTTTGATCCATTAAGTATGAACCCAGCTTTCTTTTGCCTCTTTCTGACCTTTCTAAAAATGGAACCATACAATTTTTGGCATCTTTTTTTTTTTTTTTTTTTTTTTAAGCGTCATGTCTTTGAGATTCATCTATATTTTTGTGTTATGGCTGCAGTTCCTGTATCTTTATTGTCTGTACAGTATTCTATTGTATGACTATATTTCAATTTATCCATTTATGGACATTTGGATTGTTCTAACTGGGGGATAATATGAACATTATGTGTTAAGTTGCATTTTGACTAATATGAATATTACATTAAACTGTGGTGCGGCACGTGTGCAGTGCATGAGTGCTCAGTCGTGTCCAGCTCTTTGCAACCCAGTGGACTGTAGCCCACCAGGCTCCTCTGTCCATGGGATTGTCCAGGCAAGAATCCTGGAGAGGTTTGCTATTTCCTCCTCCAGCGGATCTTCCCGACTCAGGGATCGAACCTGCGTCTCCTATGGATTCTTTACCACTGAGCCACCTGGGAAGTACTTCCTGATTAACAATAGGTATTGCTTTGGCTGTTAGGAATCCCTTTAGTGATGTGTATATTCAAGGTTTTGGGGGCTTGAAGGGGGTTTTCCATTTTTCTTTGGGATTTTTTTCTTTCTTACTGATTTATTTGCATCCTTTATGTTATTTGGATATAAGTTTTCTGTTGTTTTTTTTTTTCCAATCTTTTTGTTGAGGCAAAATACACATAATATAAAATGTACCATCTTCACCCCTTTTAAGTATAAAGTCACAGTGCTGTTACGTCATCAGGCTCTGTCTCTGGAGCTCTTTTCATCTTGTAAAACTGAAACTGTATCCTTTAAAAAATAATGCCCTCATTTCCTCCCTTTCCCCCATCCCGGGCAGCCACCCTTCTACTTTCTGTCTCTGTGAATTTGACTGTTTAGTTACCTCATGTAAGTGGAATCACACAGTATTTGTCTTTTTGTATTTAGCTGATTTCACTTAATGTCCTCAAGATGGAGAACAGTATGGAAGTTCTGTAAAACTAAAAATAGAGCTACCATATGATTCTGCATTCTGACTCCTGGGCATCAATGTGGAGAAAACCATAATTCAAAAAGATACATGAGAGGGCTTCTTTGGCCATCCAGTGGTTAAGACTCTGTGCTTCGAATGCAAGGGGCATGGGTTCAATCCTTGGGCAGGAAACTAAGATCCCACATGCAGTGAAACCAAAAAAAATAAACACTTTTTCAGATCAGATCAGATCAGATTACTCAGTTGTGTCCGACTCTTTTCGACCCCATGAATCACAGCACGCCAGGCCTCCCTGTCCATCACCAAGTCCTGGAGTTCACCCAGACTCACGTCCATCGAGTCAGTGATGCCATCCAGCCATCTCATCCTCTGTCACCCCCTTCTCCTCTTGCCCCCAATTCCTCCCAGCATCAGAGTCTTTTCCAATGAGTCAACTCTTCTCATGAGGTGGCCAAAATACTGGAGTTTCAGCTTTAGCATCATTCCTTCCAAAGAAATTCCAGGGCTGATCTCCTTCAGAATGGACTGCTTGGATCTCCTTGTAGTCCAAGGGACTCTCAAGAGTCTTCTCCAACACCACAGTTCAAAAGCATCAATTCTTCGGCGCTCAGCCTTCTTCACAGTCCAGCTCTCACATCCATACATGACCACAGGAAAGACCATAGCCTTGACTAGGCGAACCTTTATTGGCAAAGTAATGTCTCTGCTTTTGAATATGCTATATAGGTTGGTCATAACTTTCCTTCCAAGGAGTAAGCGTCTTTTAATTTCATGGCTGCAGTCACCATGTATAGTGATTTTGGAGCCCAAAAAAATAAAGTCTGACACTGTTTCCACTGTTTCCCCATCTATTTGCCATGAAGTGATGGGACCAGATGCCATGATCTTCGTTTTCTGAATGTTGAGCTTTAAGCCAACTTTTTCACTCTCCACTTTCACTTTCATCAAGAGGCTTTTGAGTTCCTCTTCACTTTCTGCCATAAGGGTGGTGTCATCTGCATATCTGAGGTGATTGATATTTCTCCCAGCAATCTTCATTCCAACTTGTGTTTCTTCCAGTCCAGCATTTCTCATGATGTACTCTGCATATAAGTTAAATAAGAAGGGTGACAATATACAGCCTTGACGTACTCCTTTTCCTATTTGGAACCAGTCTGTTGTTCCATGTCCAGTTCTAACTGTTGCTTCCTGACTTGCATACAGATTTCTCAAGAGGCAGATCAGGTGGTCTGGTATTCCCATCTCTTTCAGAATTTTCCACAGTTTATTGTGATCTACACAGTCAAAGGCTTTGGCATAGTCAATAAAGCAGAAATAGATGTTTTTCTGGAACTCTCTTGCTTTTTCCATGATCCAGCGGATGTTGGCAATTTGGTCTCTGGGTCCTCTGCCTTTTCTAAAACCAGCTTGAACATCAGGAAGTTCACGGTTCACATATTGCTGAAGCCTGGCTTGGAGAATTTTGAGCATTACTTGACTAGCGTGTGAGATGAGTGCAATTCTGCGGTAGTTTGAGCATTCTTTGGCATTGCCTTTCTTTGGGATTGGAATGAAAACTGACCTTTTCCAGTCCTGTGGCCACTGCTGAGTTGTCCAAATTTGCTGGCATATTGAGTGCAGCACTTTCACAGCATCATCTTTCAGGATTTGGAATAGCTCCACTGGAATTCCATCACCTCCACTAGCTTTGTTCGTAGTGATGCTTTCTAAGGCCCACTTGACTTCACATTCCAGGATGTCTGGCTCTAGGTCAGTGATCACATCATCGTGATTATCTCGGTCATGAAGCTCTTTTTTGTACAGTTCTTCTGTGTATTCTTGCCACGTCTTCTTAATATCTTCTGCTTCTGTTAGGTCCATACCATTTCTGTCCTTTATCGAGCCCATCTTTGCATGAAATGTTCCTTTGGTATCTCTGATTTTCTTGAAGAGATCCCTAGTCTTTCCCATTCTGTTGTTTTCCTCTATTTCTTTGCATTGATTGCTGAAGAAGGCTTTCTTATCTCTTCTTACTATTCTTTGGAACTCTGCATTCAGATGCTTATATCTTTCCTTTTCTCCTTTGCTTTTTGCTTCTCTTCTTTTCACAGCTATTTGTAAGGCCTCCCCAGACAGCCATTTTGCTTTTTTGCATTTCTTTTCCATGGGGATGGTCTTGGTCCCTGTCTCCTGTACAATGTCATGAACCTCATTCCATAAAAACAGAAAAAGATACATGCACCCCAGTGTTCACAGCAGCACTATTTATAGCAGCCAAGACATGGAAGCCGCCTAAACGTCCATTCACAGATGAATGGGTAAAAAGATGTGCTGCTGTAATCTGAAACTAACGAACACTGTAAGTCAACTATACATCAATTTAAAAAAATAAAAATCACAAAAAAGATTCATCTTCGTTGTAGAATGTGTCAGAATTTCCTTCCTTTTTAAGGTACGGACAGACCACGCTTTGCTTATCCATTCATTTGTCCATGGACACTTGGGTTGTCTCCACCTTTTAGATACCATGAATAATGGCACTATGAATATGGGTGTACAAATATCACTTAAAGATCCTTGCTTTAATTCTTTGGGGGTAGACACCCAGAAGTGCTGAATCATATGCTATTCTATTTTTAATTTTTAAGGAACCACCAAACCATTTTCCGTAACAGCTGCACCATCTTCCATTCCCACCAACAGTGCATGAGGGTTTCAATCTCACTGCATCCCGGCCATCACTTGTTATTTTCTGGGTTACTGTCATGCCAGTGGGTGTGAAGTGGTATCACATGCGGTTTCGATTTGTATTTCCCTGGTGATTCACGACATCTAGCACCTTTTTCTGTGCTTGTTGACCATTCATATTGCTTCTTTGGAGAAATGTCTATTCAGGTCCTTTGCCCGGTTTTGAATTGGGTTGTTTGGCAAGCAATTTGAAAAGATCAATTAGGTATGGTCCTTCATTTTGTCTAGTACTGGAGAGCCATCACATAAGCAAATCATTCAAACCATATATAAATGAGACAGAAGAGTCAAACTGAACGCTCCCCTTTCTCGGTATGCTGTGGGTGTCTGTGGAGAAAGGAACACGTCAGTCGCTTCACGTGGATGCGTGTGGAGGGTGACTTGCTCGCTGAGTGTTTTCACCTTGTTATCTTAAGCAGCAAGTTTCTAAAGCGGCTCAAAAATTGTCAGCGACTAATTCAGGAGCTATATTCATTTAAATATACTTGGGAGGTATGGTCAGTAACTTTACCTTTCAGAAGGCAGCCCCCAACCTTTGCTTCTTAAAAGGCTTGAGCAGCTTTCTTGACAAGCCCCATCTATTTCTGCTGTGAATTTTCATCTCAGGTTGTCACTTAGAGGTATAATCAACGTAGATGTTGCAATTTGCTCAGAGTCTGTGATGTCTTAACTGAGCTCAGGACAAGGCTGTCACACTTCTCTTTCGTGAGAGTCCTTGGAATCAAGTGAGAATACAGTTTGATTTTCGCTCAGGAAAGTATTTGTTAGATTCTCAACTCACGGATGAAAATGAAGAGACTTGAATAAATAAACCAGGGAGAATCCAAGGGGAATGTTATGCTGCTGCTGCTAAGTCACTTCAGTCGTGTCCGACTCTGTGTGACCCCATAGATGAAGCCTGGCATCCCACCAGGCTCCCCCGCCCCTGGGATTCTCCAGGCAAGAACACTGGAGTGGGTTGCCATTTCCTTCTCCAATTCACGAAAGTGAAAAGTGAAAGTGAAGTCGCTCAGTCGTGTCCGACTCTTAGCGACCCCACGGACTGGAGCCTACCAGGCTCCTCCATCCATGGGATTTTCCAGGCAAAAGTACTGGAGTGGGGTGCCATTGCCTTCCCCGAATGTTATGCTAACAGTGGGCTAGTCTTAGGAGAAAGCTTCCGTTGGAAAAAGGGAGGGGCTAAGTATCATTAGAGATGTTTCATGGAACCGGAACAGTCTGGCTGACACCTCATTTCCTGAAGGAGTTTCCACCCCCTGAATGCAAGCCTTTGCAGAATACTTCATATCTAAGTGGGTGGGATAAGACGGTGAGAGGGGGTTGGTGCCAACAGTGGATGGCTTAGGAAAGCGATGAACTGCCCCAACATTTCTTTCCTCAAATCCAGAGACTTGCCACGAATTGTTTAGCAATCATCAGAGTTTCCTTCCCTCAAATGCAGAGATCTAAAAACTCAAGGCATATAAGAGCCAGGATAAGCCCCAGCGGGTAAGTCCCTGGCAATCTTCACATTACACATATGACCTAGAGCAGATTTGGTATCAGCAGATCAGTGGGTTTAAGAGTTTCCCCGTTGGCTCAGCAGTAAAGAACCCACCTGCCAATGCAGGAGACCCGGGCTCGACTCCTGGGTCAGGAAGATCCCCTGAAGCAGGAAATGGCAACCACTCCAGTGGTGGTGATGGTGGTTTAGTCACGAAGTCATATCCAACTCTTGCGACCCCACAGGCTGTAGCCTGCCAGAATCCCTTTCCATGGGATTCTCCAGGCAAGAACACTGGAGTGGGTGGCCATTTCCTTCTCCAGGGGATCTTCCCAACCCAGGAATGGAACCCAGGTCTCCTGCATTGCAGGCAGATTTTTTACCAACCGAGCTACGAGGGAAGCCCAACTACTCCAGTATTCTTGCCTAAAAACCCCACTGACAGAGAAGCCTGATGGGTTACAGTCCAAAGGATTGCAAAGAGTCGGACTCGACTAAGCACACACATGAATAGGCTTAAATACTTCCCTGTTGACTGGCTAGGGGATCCTGGGCGATTCCTTTAAATCTGAGTTTCAACTTCTTCATCTATAAAGTAGATGTAATACCAACATCATACTGTTACTATAAGCATTACGGGTATGGAGGATATCTGTAAAAACACTTTGTGTATCCTGTGACTATTCTTAATCCAGGTGTATTTGTATCTAAGCCACCTTCCAGAGAGGGATTTTGGTTTGTGTGTTTATTTAACTGAATGTGTAGGTAGTGACCAGGACTTTGTAAACAATAAAAGTTCCCCTAATTTTGATTTTTTGTTAAATGTTATACCTCTCTGCCCTCCCCCTGAAAAAGGAAACTGCTTCAAGTTTTCTAAACAGTTACATTTCTCAAAGACAAGCGAATCAGGGATTTGGAATATATTTCCAATTATGATTCACCCAAACTGAAAGGGCGCTTACTTTGTGTTTTCTATTTTCTTTTCTAAAAAGAAAAATTATCTGGCTGCACTGCCTGTTTTTTTTTTTTTTTAATATTTATTTGGCTAATTAGCCAGACCAATTGGCTAATTCCATTGGCTGTGCTAGGTCTTAGTCTCAGCACATGGGCTCTAGTTCTGTATCTGCTGCAGCATGTGGGATCTAGTTCTCTGACCAGGGATTGAACCTGGGCTCCGTGCACTGGGAGCGAGGAGTCTTAGCCACCGGACCCACCAAAGAAGTCCCTCTTTTTAACTTTTAATTATGGAGAACTTCAAATATCCACATGGGGAAAAAATACAGAATAGTATAACAACTACCCCTACCATGAACCCATCACCAGCCATCACATTGCCAGATGTACAAAACATCTTTCTCTTCCACTTCCCATGTCCCATATCAGTTGTTGCTCAGTTGCTCAGTGTCTGACCCTTCACGACCTCATGGATCGTAGTCTGCCAGGCTCCCCTGTCCTTCGCTATTACTTTGAAACAAATTCCAAATGTTATTGCATCTGTAATCATTCAGTACATATCTGTTAGGAGTGACATTTTAAATTAACCTTAACATGAAACCCAAAAAGCTAACAATTCTTTAATATCAAATCTCAATTCAACGTTCAAGCTTCCAATGTCTCAAATATCCAATGTATCTTATTTTTACATTTGTTGCAATCAGAATACAAGTAAGGTATCACAGTCTAGCTGGTCAGTATGTCTTTTATAGGTTTCCCTATATGCAATTTTTATTTGGAACTTATTAAATGAAGAAACTGAGTTCTCTGTCCTGCAGTTTCTTACAGTCTGGATTTTGCTGACTGCATATCTAAAGCTCAGCTTAACATTTTTCTCTGTCTTCTGTATTTCCTGTAAGTTGATAGTTGGGTCGAGATGTTTAATTACTTCTTTCTTTTTTAAATATTTGGTTGTGAGATCTAGTTCCCTGACCAGGGATTGAACCTGGGCCCCCTGCTTTGGAAACTCAGAGTCTTAGCCACTGGACCCCAGGGAAGTCCCTAATTGCTTCTTCCTCATGATTTCTCTTCAAGTCTACAAATTCTTTCCTCTGACTTCTCCATTCTGCTGTTGGGCACACCCAGTCAAGTTTTAGTTTCAGTTATTTTATTTTTCAGTTCTAAAATTCCCACTTGGTTCTTCTTGCTCTCTTCTGTTTCTTTGCTGAGACTTCACAGGCTCCAGGCTGTCACCTGAATGCGGTCTTTTAACGTGTGTAGAGCCTCCAAGGTGGCCCCCAGTGGTCCTGTCTCCCGGTCATCTACATCTGTGTAGCCTCTTCTGCTTTCTACGGGGGTTCGCCGGTACAACCAGTAGCATATGGTGGAAGGGATGCTGAATCCTGTCTGAGATTAGGTTATGAAGGACTGTGGCTCCTGTCTTGGGCATTCTCTCTTTTTCACCCCCATGCACAGACACTCAGGTCACTTGCTCTGGCAGAAGCAAGCTGCCCTGCAGCCAGGTGGTGCCCGAGGCCCTGCTCTGTCCCTTACCAAAAGACGCAGGACAAATCAGACAAGCTTGAGCTCCAACTTCTTTACTGGGAAATTGCTTTTGCCCCACCTACTTCCCAGAGTTATGAGTCTCATATATGATAAAATGCTTGAAAACATTACATGACTATCAATTTATCTAAACTGACACCTTTAATTCACAGATGAAAACCTGAAACCCAAAGGAATGGGGAGAATTGACAGATGAGACACAAAGGGAACAGAGGCTTTACAGGGGGAAAAAAGGCAGTGCTTCCTTGGTGGGCCAGTGGTGAAGAGTCTGCCTCGCAATAAAGAAGACACAGGTTCAATCCTTGGCCTAGGAAGATCCCAGATGCTGTGGAGCAACTAAGCCGGCGCACCTCACCTAGCGAGCCTGTGTGACGCAGCTACTGAAGCTCGTGTGCCCAGAGCCTCCACAACAAGAGACGCCACTGCAATGAGAAGCCTGTGCAGCGCAACTAGAGAGTTTAGTCCCCACTCAGCACAACGAGAGAAAGCCCACGTACAGCAACGAAGACCCAGCACAGCCAAAAGTAAACAATTATCTTCCCAAAAAAGAAAAGAGAAAAAGCCAGGTCTGGAATCCAGAGCTTGCGACTTCGATCAAGGCCAGTTGTTTTCTCTGCTGTTCCTAAAGCGTCTCGTGCTATTATTGTTCAACAGTCACCGCACATTTCAGAGAAACAGAAGATGGATTACACACTGCACATGGTCAACCAAGAGAGTGATATTTCTTCTAGGGCACATAACCACTTGAGGGTAGATACAAGAGGATCAGAGTTTTTTCGTTTAGCTTTTACATCACAAATTTTTCGGAGCCAAGTTACTCCTTCCTCTCTCTGTCTCTGCCAGTCATCTCAATCTGCTCAGTCCAAGCACACGGGCACCCAGCCAGAAGGTGACTAATATCATCTCTTTGCACCCAAACCATGTACAATAGGCAAATAGTTCCTGGTTTAAAAACCCTGCTAGACAAGTTGGTATCAGAATCTTTAAGCTACAAATACTCCTTTGTTGTGCAATTTAGTAAAGAATAGTTGAGAGAAAAGAGGCCAACAGCTGGAGCCAGCAGGGTCAGACTATTTGGGTAAACGTAACTAATCTTTAACATAGCTCTGCTAGAATGTTACAATTATCATTCTTTTCCTCCACTCTTAGTTTTGTGTGTTTAACCTAAAAATTCAAATTTTATACAATGTCTATCTTGACAGAATGATCCAATAAATCTTTTGAATTTAAATAATAATTCAGATCAGATCAGATCAGTCGCTCAGTCGTGTCCGACTCTTTGTGACCCCATGAATCACAGCACGCCAGGCCTCCCTGTCCATCACCAACTCCCGGAGGTCACTCAGACTCACATCCATCGAGTCAGTGACGCCATCCAGCCATCTCATCCTCTGTCGTCCCCTTCTCCTCCTGCCCCCAATCCCTCCCAGCATCAGAGTCTTCTCCAATGAGTCAACTCTTCACATGAGGTGGCCAAAATACTGGAGTTTCAGCTTGAGCATCATTCCTTCCAAAGAAATCCCAGGGCTGAAATAATAACTAGTCATAGTTTAGTTCTTCACTCTTCATGGGTCTCTGTTAAGATTCTTTCAGTTGCAAGCCAGCAGAAACCAACTGTAGCTACTTGAAAAAAGACAATCTAGGGTATTCCCTAGCAGTCTCTAGTGTTCAGGACTTGACACTTTTCACTGCCAGGGGCCACAGGTTCAATCCCTGGTCAGAGAACTGAGGGCCCGCAAGTCACATGGCATGGCCCAAAATAAAAAAGACAGTCTCTGGGAGGGACAAAGGAGAATGGACAGGACCAAAGGGCAGCCCTGGAGAAGCAGGAAGCAGGCGTCACTGAGGCCACCCATCCCACCGAGTGTAAACTGCAGCTGCTGAAGCAAACAGTCACCAATCCTTTGTTTCTGCCGGGCGCAACCCCTGGGTCTCAAAGTCCTCAGAGAGTGAAATTCTGTTTGGCCAAAGATGTGCCCAACTAGATGTCATGAGCTGATGGAAAAAGAGAGGGGGTGAGAGGAGTTGAGAGGAATCTCCCAGACCCTCTCCACTTCCGTGTGGGAGAGTAGAACCCTTTGAGGCTCCCATCCCACCAACACAGCCCTCAGAAGCTGGCAGAGTCACCCTAGAAGATGAGGGTACTGACGGGAAAGCCCAGAGTCCGCTGGATCACAGATTTGTTCTCACCACTGAATGAGACCACGAGCTGCCTTCCAGTCATTCCGGAGGGACACCCACATATCAACTTCCCTGCCCACCTATCAAGGACCAGCGAGCACATGCTTTGGGCATGACATTTGGGGTGATGCTTTAGAGCAAAATATAACTTGATTTCATCTACGCTCACATCAGACAAATCGGGTCCAATCCTGCTTTAAACCTCCCGTATCCATTCCCACACCACCCAGTGCTGTGTCTCCAGGTTCTTCCCATCCTCATCAGTCTCCTTGTGACCACTCCCCACACAGCCTTCCCTGCAGAACGTTCTGTATGAACAAGCCTTACCTGACAAAGAAAAGGGCTGGGGATCCACAGTCAAATAAATATAAGAAATACTGGTCAAACCCTACCTATGGCTCACCCAAGTTTGTCTGGGGAGCTCTAGGCCGCCCTACTCTGACCCTAACCCTGATCTTCCTTGAAGATCCTGAAAGGGAACCACTAAACCACGCGCACTTAGGAGATGGATTCCACGGGGCTTTCGGGCACAAGTGGCTTAATTGCATCTTTGATAGATGGAGGTGAAAATGTGGAAAATTTTATTAACATTCAGTTTTAAAAGCTTTACACCTGTGGTACGCCAAGGGGAAGGGGTTTTCTTAAAGAAGTGAGTCTCAGGGTCTGGGTCCTGGCTTAGGAGCTGTGCAGCAGTGGTAAGTATTTGTTAAGTCCTTCAGGAATTTGTGATCTTGGTCCCGGGCTCGCAAGGCTGTGACAGGTTCTTCTTCCTTCGGGGGAGAGGAGACACTGTTATACCTCCAGGCTCTCAGCACATTATCCCTGAACGATGGACTCCTTCACATCTTCTGTGGATTCGTATTTGCTCTGAGTCAGCCTTGAGGCTCTCCCAGAGGAGAGATCAAAGGAGAGAAGCCTTGAACTATTTCTCCAGATGGACCTTAAATGCAGTTTGTGTACATCCCATAAAATGTACTATCTTACACCACGAAGCAGACAATTCAGTGGCTTAGAAATTCACATCCACAGTAGACAAATCACATTGCTTTGCAACCACCATCATCTGTCTCCAGAGTGTTATCATTTCCAATCAAAACTCTACCCATTAAACAAGGCAGCATTCCCTCCCCCCTCCCAGCCTCTGGCAACCACTGTTTGACTTTCTCTGTGAATTTGACAACTGTGTGTCCCTCATATAAGAGGAATCATATAGTATTTGCCCTTTTGTTTCTGGCTTGTTTACAAAAGCAGTTTGCTATATAGAACATTAACCTCATAGTGAGGTTAAGGATACAATAGGTATAGATAGCTATTACTTCTAGATCAGAAGTCTTCAACTAGGAGCCCTGGTAGGGCTCCTCAAGGACTGTCTTCCTTTTAAAGGATGAGTTTCCTAATTATAAGATTTTCTTAGGAGCCTTTAACCCAGAAGATGCTAATCACTGTCCCGGGTCATTTCTCCTTTGAGAGCATCCTCTTGGTCCCAAACTAAAATCAGCTACCTCTCATTAGGAAGAGCCACTAACCTGGTCATATTGATTGCATAGCTCTGGATTTTGCTAATGATTCAAGTTTGACATTTAACAGAGTGTAAGCCCTGGCCGCATGTTTACCTGGCCACTTAACGTTGACCTCACCTTCCTCAAACGAAAAACATCCAATGCAAAACTACAGAGCGTCAATGAATCTATAACAAAGGAGGCAACACTAGACAATGGGGATAAGGCAGCCTCTTCAATAAATGGTGTTGGGAAAAGTGGACAGCTACACACCAGAGAATCAAACTGGACAACTTTTTCACACCATGTACAAAAATAAAATAAAAATGGATTAAAGACTTAAAAGATCTGAAACCAAAAAAAAAAAAAAAAAAAAGACCTGAAGCCATAAAATTTCTAGAAGAAAACAGACAGCATGCTGCTTGACATCAATCTCAGTAACTTGTTTTTTTGATAGGTCTCCTCAGGCAAGGTAAACAAAAGCAAAAATAATAAACAAATGGGACTATAGCAAAAGAAAAAGCTTTTGTGTAGCAAAGGAAACAACCAACCAACAAAATGAAAAGGGCTGCCTACTTAATGGGAAAATATATTTGCAAATGACATATCTGATACGGGGTTAATATCCAACATACACAAAGAACTCAAACAACGCAACATTAAAAAAAAAAAACTTGAATACAAGTGGGTTGAAGACTTGAATAGATTTGTCTTCCCAAATGAGACATACAGATGGACAATAGGCACATGAAAAGATGCTCAACATCTAATCATCAAGGATGTGCAAGTCAAAACCACAGTGAGATATCACCTTATATCTGTCACAATGACTTATCAAGAACCAAAAAGTGTTGGCGAGGATGTGGCGAAAAGGGAACCCTTGTGCAGTATTTGTGGGAATATAAATTGGTGCAGCCACTGTGGAAAACAGTATGGAGGCTCCTCAAAAAAAAAAAAAAAAATCAAAAGTAGAACTACCATATGATACAGCAATTCCACTCCTGGATATATAGCCAAAGAAAATGAAGGACTGATGCTGAAGCTCCAACACTTTGGCCACCTGATGCATAGAGCCAACTCATTGGAAAAGACCCTGATGCTGGAAAGATTGGTGGTAGGAGGAGATGGAGGTGACAGAGGATGAGATGGTTGGATAACATCACCGACTCAATGGTCATGAATTTGAGCAAACTCTGAGAGACAGTGGAGGACAGAGCAGACAGGCGTGCTACAGCCCGAGGGGTCACAAAAAGCCAGACAAGACTTAGTGACTGAACAACAACAATCTGAAAAGCTCCATGCCCCCTGTGTTCACCGCAGTGTTATTTACGTAATGGCCAAGATACGGACGCAGCCTAAATTCCAATCGATAGATGAACGGATAAGTAGATGCAGAACGTTACTCAGCCATAAAAAGAACGTAATCTTGTCATCTGTGGCAACATGGCATGGACCTAGAGGGTACTGTGCTGAAGTCAGACGAACACAAATACTCTGCGACTTCACTTATATATGGGGTCTACAAAACACACACATACAACAGGAACAGTCATAGGGAGAGAGGACAAACGCGATTGCCTGAGGGGCATGAAAGAGATAGGCGAGGGAGATTAAGAGGTACAAACTACTAGTTACAAAATAAATGAGCCACGGGTATGAAATATACAGTATGGGGAATATACTCAGTGACTATGTGATATCTCTGTAAGGCAACACATGGGAATTAGACTTTTTCTGATTTCTATACATTTAAAAATGTATAGGAATATCAAATCACTATATCGTATATCAGGTACTAACACAGTGTTGTAGGTTAATTATCCTTCAAAAACAAACCCATAGAAAAAGGGATCAGATTCATGGTAACCAGAGGTGGGAGTGAGACGGGAGGGGAAGCAAACACCCTCTTCCAACAACACAAGAGAAGACTCTACACATGGACATCACCAGATGGTCAACACCGAAGTCAGACCGATTATATTCTTTGCAGCCAAAGATGGAGAAGCTCTATACAGTCAACAAAAACAAGACCAAGAGCT
Source organism: Tragelaphus eurycerus (assembly GCA_935064755.1). NCBI lineage: Eukaryota > Metazoa > Chordata > Mammalia > Artiodactyla > Bovidae > Tragelaphus > Tragelaphus eurycerus. Next base: position 5,352,264 of record CAKXYN010000108.1, read on the forward strand.
GACTGTGGCTCAGACCATGAACTTCTTATTGCCAAATTCAGACTGAAATTGAAGAAAGTACAGAAAACCACTAGACCATTCAGGTATGACCTAAATCAAATCCCTTATGATTATACAGTGGAAGTGAGAAATAGATTTAAGGGACTAGATCTGATAGAGTGCCTGATGAACTATGGAATGAAGTTCGTGACACTGTACAGGAGACAGGGATCAAGACCATCCCCATGGAAAAGAAATGCAAAAAAGCAAAATGGCTATCTGGGCAGGGCTTACAAATAGCTGTGAGAAGAAGAGAAGCAAAAAGCAAAGGAGAAAAGGAAAGATAAGCATCTGAATGAAGAGTTCCAAAGAATAGCAAGAAGAGATACGAAAGCCTTCCTCAGCGATCAATGCAAACAAATAGAGGAAAACAACAGAATGGGAAAGACTAGAGATCTCTTCAAGAAAATTAGAGATACCAAGGGAACATTTCATGCAAAGATGGGCTCAATAAAGGACAGAAATGGTATGGACCTAACAGAAGCAGAAGATATTAAGAAGACGTGGCAAGAATACACAGAAGAACTATACAAAAAAGATCTTCATGACCCAGATAATCACGATGGTGTGATCACTGACCTAGAGCCAGACATCCTGGAATGTGAAGTCAAGTGGGCCTTAGAAAGCATCACTACGAACAAAGCTAGTGGAGGTGATGGAATTCCAGTGGAGCTATTCCAAATCCTGAAAGATGATGCTGTTAAAGTGCTGCACTCAATATGCCAGCACATTTGGAAAACTCAGCAGTGGCCACAGGACTGGAAAAGGTCAGTTTTCATTCCAATCCCAAAGAAAGGCAATGCCAAAGAATGCTCAAACTACCACACAATTGCACTCATCTCACATGCTAGTAAAGTAATGCTCAAAATTCTCCAAGCCAGGCTTCAGCAATATGTGAACCGTGAACTTCCTGATGTTCAAGCTGGTTTTAGAAAGGGCAGAGGAACCAGAGACCAAATTGCCAACATCCGCTGGGTCATGGAAAAAGCAAGAGAGTTCCAGAAAAACATCTATTTCTGCTTTATTGACTATGCCAAAGCCTTTGACTGTGTGGATCACAATAAACTGTGGAAAATTCTGAAAGAGATGGGAATACCAGACCACCTGATCTGCCTCTTGAGAAATCTGTATGCAGGTCAGGAAGCGACAGTTAGAACTGGTCATGGAACAACAGACTGGTTCCAAATAGGAAAAGGAGTACGTCAAGGCTGTGTATTGTCACCCTGCTTATTTAACTTATATGCAGAGTACATCATGAGAAATGCTGGGCTGGAAGAAGCACAAGCTGGAATCAAGATTGCCGGGAGAAATATCAATAACCTCAGATATGCAGATGATACCACCCTTATGGCAGAAAGTGAAGTGGACCTAAAAAGCCTCTTGATGAAGGTGAAAGAGGAGAGAGAAAAAGTTGGCTTAAAACTCAACATTCAGAAAATGAAGATCATGGCATCTGGTCCCATCACTTCATGGGAAATAGATGGGGAAACAGTGGAAACAGTGTCAGACCTTATTTTGGGGGCTCCAAAATCACTGCAGATGGTGACTGCAGCCATGAAATTAAAAGACGCTTACTCCTTGGAAGGAAAGTTATGACCAACCTAGATAGCATATTCAAAAGCAGAGACATTACTTTGCCAACAAAGGTTCGCCTAGTCAAGGCTATGGTTTTTCCTGTGGTCATGTATGGATGTGAGAGCTGGACTGTGAAGAAGGCTGAGCACCGAAGAATTGATGCTTTTGAACTGTGGTGTTGGAGAAGACTCTTGAGAGTCCCTTGGACTGCAAGGAGATCCAACCAGTCCATTCTGAAGGAGATCAGCCCTGGGATTTCTTTGGAAGGAATGATGCTGAGGCTGAAACTCCAGTACTTTGGCCACCTCATGCAAAGAGTAGACTCATTGGAAAAGACTCTGATGCTGGGAGGGATTGGGGTGCAGGAGGAGAAGGGGACGACAGAGGATGAGATGGCTGGATGGCATCACTGACTCAATGGACATGAGTCTGAGTGACCTCCGGGAGCTGGTGATGGACAGGGAGGCCTGGCGTGCTGCGATTCATGGGGTCGCAAAGAGTCAGACACGACTGAGAGACTGAACTGAACTGAGTCTTAAGGCATAAACTTCCCATTATAAGATAAATAAGTATAATGAGTATAATACATATAGATAAGGATAATTAACATAGTAATATAATTAGCACTGCCGTATGTTATATGTGAAAGTTGTTAAGTGAGTAAATCCTACGAGTTCTTACCACAAGGAAAAAAATTTTTTTCTTCTATTTCATATCTCTGAGATTATGGATGTTCACTAAACTAACTGTGCTAATCATTTCAGGATGTATGTACATCAAATCATTACGCTGGACACCTTAAACTTACACAGTTCTCTGTGTCAATCACATCTCAATAAAACTGGGAGAAAAAAACAATGGGATACTACTTCATACACATTAAAATGGCTATGATAAAAAAAGTACAAAGAAAATAGTTTCACAAAAAAAAGTAAAAGCAAAAAGGAGAAATTTAAAAACCACAAAAACAAGTATTGATGAGGATATTAAAAAAAAAAGGAAACTGTGTATGTTGATGTAAAATGGTACATCCACTGTGGATAACAATATGGTGGTTCCTCAAAAATAAAATATAAAAAAGCCAGAATTACCATATGATCCAACAATTCCACTTCTGGGTTATACCCCAAAGAAATAAAAGGAGGAATTCCAACATATCTGTACTCCCATATTCATAGCAACGTTATTCACAATAGACGAAAGGATAACACAAGTGTCCATCCATAGATGGCTAGATAAAATGCAGCATATCCATATGACGGCATATTTTTTAGGCTTAGAGGAGGAAACTTTGATACATTCTACAACATGGATGAACTTTGAGGACATTATGCTAAGTGAAATAAGTCAGTCAGAAAAGGACAAATACTGTGAGATTCCACTTCCGAGGTGCTTAGTACTTAAATTCAGAGATGGACTATGAGATGGTGGTTACCAGAGCCTGGTGGGGGCAGGGGGCAGTAATTGCCTAATGGGGACAGTGTTTCAGTTTGGACAAGCTCTGGAGATGGTTGGCGATGGTGGCCGTAAAACAACGTGAAATGTTCTTATTGCCAGTCAACCATACACTTAAAAATGATTTAAACAGTCAATTTTATGTTACATATGTTTTACTACAAAAAAAGTCTTTAAAAGTATCTAATGCTATCTGATCATGATTCCCTGCTCCTACAGGAAACTTAGGAGCCTTTATTATAGAGTTCATTCCCAAACATCCTATTCTGGAAAGAGACAATTTGTTGTGGCTGTTGTACAACTGCAAAGTCGTGTCTGACTCTCTTGCAACCTCACGGACTGTAGCCCACGAAGCTCCTCGGTCCATGGAGTTTTCCAGGCAAGATTACTAGAGAGGGCTGCCATTTCCTCCTCCAGGGGATATTCCTGACCCAGGGATCGAACCCTCACCTCCCGCATTGGCAGGTGGCTTCTTTACCACTGAGCCATCAGGGAAGCCCAGAAAGAGACAAAATACAATTAAAGAGCAAAATGGTTGTTCAAAAGCTGGCCTCCCTTCGTTGTTTGAATTTCTCAGTACAAAGTCACGTTAACATCATACTCCTTTCCTCTCCCTCCCCCAGAAGAGGCGAGTAGGGAAAAATAACAAAAAACAAGAGTGAGATTCTACAGCAGAGGAGGTAGGACAAGCGTCTAAGAGATTAAAGGGGTCTGGAAGCTTTCTAGGACCAAGAAGCTGTCACTCAAAGGTGGCCCCCCTAACACGGAAGGGAAGAAACTCAGGGCCGAGTCATGAGAGAAGCCTGCCTGTCCATCACCAGCTTCCTAGGAACAGCCCAGGCACCGGCCAGGTGATCACCTGCACAGGAGATCTGGGCACTTACCTCGGAGAAGTGTCTCTCGATAATGTTCAGCGCAGTCAGGGCGACCTGGTGGTTCTCGTGAAGTTGCAGAGCCTCAATTCTATCGAGCCCACCGAGTCCTTCTATCAGCAGACACATGTTTTCCTTCTGAGAAATCTTCTCCGCTGCCTGCAGGCCATAGAAGAGCGAGACTCTGGACAGAAGCCCTTAGGACGTGGGGCTTTACCTCCGTGGAATCAGACCAAAGCCGCCCAGTGGGCTGCTGCAGTGTTATTCTCCCAGATTGAATTAAAATTGCATTGTCTTCCTCTCATTTGGGGGTAACTGTCATCTATCTATTGAGGTTTGTCTTCATTGCACAAAATTCAGTATTTTTTTTTCTGAATATGCCACCAGCCATACACACATGGCTAAGCGCTATTTTGTAGGTGTCCCCTTTCTAATCGGGCTTCTCTGGTGGCTCAAATGTAAAGAATCCACCTGCAATGCGGGATACCTGGGTTTGATCCTGTTGGGAAGATCCTCTCGAGGAGGGCATGGCAACTCACTCCAGTATTACTGCCTGGAGAACCCGCATGGACAGAGGAGCCTGGCAGGTTACAGTCCATGGGGTTGCAAAGAGTCGGACATGACTGAGCAACTAAGCACACCCCTTCTAATGAATGGAGATTGTTTTCAAAACAGAAAAAAGAACGATCAAGTGATGCTACATAAATGCAGATGTTCTGGCCCTGTGCTCCCTGGAAAGCCTTGAGAGACCCTCGGTAACAGAAGCCACACCATGGCAGCTAGTGAGGTCCCTGGAAACACGTGATGGGACTGGATTGAAGCCAGTGCTGATCACTGGATTTCTCATCCATGGGCAGTCACTCACTCAACATTTGTATGTACACTATGGGCAAGGGCCACAAAACTATCAATAAAGGTGAGACATAGAGAAAGCCTTTTCACAACTCACACTATCAGGGGAGACAAGAATCGTTATAGTACAGCAAGTTAATATTCTGGGATAAACCATGATGGGAAAGAATATAAAAAGGGTGTATATACGGGTATAACTGAATCATTTCGCTATACAGCAGAAATGAACACAATGTCAATCAGCTATACTTCAATTAAAAAAAAAAAAAAAACCAGAAAGGACCAGAGTAAGTGGTCAGAGGTTTAAGTTATAGAAGATGTGCACAAAAGGCTTGGGAAGTACCTAGTTCTTGATGACCAGCACAGTACCAGGTTCCATCACAGAATAATGGCATCCCCTAGAGAAGGAAGGGCAAGGACAGAGTTCTGAGGGAATAAGTATTGCATATCGAGAGGAAATCATCACTACAGTGTACGCTCAGTTGTCCAATTCTTTGCAACCCCAGGGACTGAAGAACATGCCAGGCTCTTCTGTCCATAGAATTTCCCAGGCAAGAATACTGGAGTGGGTTGCCATTTCCTTCTCCAGGGGATCTTCCCAACCCAGGGATCGAACCCACGTCTCTTTGAGGAAAGGAGTAGTTCACCTAAGTAGAATCTTTGAGGGAAGCGCAGAGAGAGACAGAAACAACTTTGTCATCCTGTAGGACTCTGCTGGCTATTATGTGAGCAGTAATAAACACACACACAAACAAAACTTCCTGTGGATCAAATTAAATATTGGTTAGGGCATAATTTATCTGATGAGAGCCTGCAGTTTTGTCTAAGTCTCAATACCTTCTAGTCCTCTCTATACGTCCAGAGTGAGCTCTTGGCTTTGAGTAAAGAAACAGAGGCAGAAACCAATGTGTTAGGTTAGTCTCTAAGAAAACTGGGAAGTGGGTGATGACCCAGAGCAGGAGGAGCCCTGGAGAATTCTGGACTTGGACAGAACAGCAGATGGCCCCCAAGTTACTGCAGAGAACCTCAACCGTACTCTGCTGTCCACCTGAAGCTTCTTCTATCTTATCCTGATCTTTCTTACTGTCCCATGGGCCACCACTGGATACAGGGGCTTCACTGGTCCTCCAGATGGGACGTGCCCAGACTCCTCCCATAAAAAAGATCCCAAGTGTTTCATTCAAATGAATGAGATGAACAAATTTCTACAGCTCCAAGTGCGCTTTCACACGTTATGCCCAACCTTGCCTTGCTGCTATTGTTTTTCCCTCATTAAGTCCTGCCCACCTCTCTGTGACCCTACGGGCTGCAGCACACCAGGCTCCCCATCCCTCACTGTTTCTCAGAGTTTCGTCGGATTCATGTCCACCGAGTCGGTGATGCTATCGAAGCATTTAATCCTCGCCGTCCCCTTCTCCTTTTGCCTTCAATCTTTCCCAGCACCAGGGTCAGCTTTGCTACTTTGTGTGCTGGCTGCCAAGTCTCTATATCTGTGATTTGCTCAAAGTCTTAGTGTCTAATTGGGCTGTTTCCAATTCGTTTTTGACTGGGGTCAGTTCTTTCTGGGACAGTTGCATGAAAAGAGTGCTTCAAGTGAGCCTTTTAAAGGAGTCCTCTGGTGTTACTTTGAACCTTTTCAAATGGCTTAGTCACATAAAAAAGACCTTCACCAAATGAATAAAGCCAGACTCTAAGATGGCCTGAGATGATCCCTGCCTCCGGGATGCTCATTCCCTTGCGCAGCCCCTCCCATGCTGAAATGGTGTCCTCTGTGTAACCAATAGGATGTCGCTGAAATGACCTCCTTCCTAAGTCCTACGAGACACTGGGGCTTCCACCTTGCTAGAAGGTGGAAGATAGCTTGCTGCAGGGGAAGCCAGCAGCCACGATGGAAGGGCACTCAAGCAGTCCCAGGCAACCCATGTGGTAAGAAGTACCTTCTAGGCAGGTAAGTGAGTCTTCGTGGGAGCTGATTCTTCAGCCTCCATCAAGCCTTCAGATGAGACTGCACCCCCATTTCCATCTTGAACTTCTAAGACACTGAGCCAGAACCATCTGCCTCAGATCTAAGCTGCCTCAGATCCCTAAACCCAGAAACTGTGTGAGACAATGTTTGTTTTAAGCCACTAGAGGGGTAATTTGTTGTTCAGTATACAACTGACACAGATAGTATGTAAAACTGGCTTGCTGCTGCCGCTGCTAAGTCGCTTCAGTCGTGTCCGACTCTGTGCGACCCCATAGATGGCAGCCCACCAGGCTCCTCTGTCCCTGGGATTCTCCAGGCAAGAATACTGGAGTGGGTTGCCATTTCCTTCTCCAATGCATGAAAGTGAAAAGCGAAAGTGAAGTCGCTCAGTCGTGTCCGACTCTTAGCGACCCCATGGACGAGCCTACCAGGCTCCTCCGTCCATGGGATTTTCCAGGCAAGAGTACTGGGGTGGGGTGCCATTGCCTTCCTCACCTTTATTTCAGAAATAAGACTTCTCTAGAATTATCTCAAGGCTCTGTAGTCCATTTTCCCAGCTGCGCAGCAAAATGGAAAGGAACCCTAGTAACGGTCCCTCAAGGTCTCTCCTTGCTAATGTCCTGCTGCTTCCTCCAAGTATATGTTTCGTCTTCTAGAAGAACCAGCCACCTGACTCACTGTTGCTTCCTTGCTTCACACCTGTGGTTAGTTTCTCTATATCACTCAAAGTCCACCTTCTCTCACAGACCGTCCGTGCTCTGGCCCCTGGATATCACGAGCCTGTCTCCCAGGACCTTCCACCCTTTGACTTTCTCTGGCCACATACCCATCCCTGCTTTTTAAGGTCTCCTTCACTTAGAGACCACTTTCCCAGGTGCCCACAAGACTCACTCACTTCTTTCAGGCCTTTACTCAAACGTTCCTCCTCATTGAAGCTTCTCCAAACGATTGCATCTAAGAGACCACCATGCCCTCCCCACTCTGGGCCATCAGTAACTACCCCTCCATCAGATATACTCTACCGGCAACTCTCTCCTCGATGCGTCTGCTCCTCGCCCCTCTAATACATAAACTCTATGGGACAAGGACTTTGCTTTGTCGTTTCCTGAGCATCTAAAACAATGCAGGCCACCCAGACACTTCTGGGGGAAAATGAATATGGTGAACCTTCACTGAAAGGCCTCTTGTCCTGCTCTCCATCGGATGTATGGACAGAGGGTAGGGTGGGGGGTGTGGAAGCAGAAAGGAAAAGAGAATCCTAGTTAGGTTTTTAGAACCAAATGAAATGTCTTAATGCAGAGACTGTTATTTAGAAACCAACCTGCTCAGAACAGCTCACCTGGAGGATGAAAAAGAGAATGTCGAGGATGATGATAACCATTTTGTTGTCTGGGATGGTGAGGAGATTTATGAGCGGCTCCAAGACTCCAGCCTGGACGAGCTGAATCAACTGGTCCACAGAGCCCCCGGTTGTGAAGTTAGCCACCGTCCAGACAGCCTCCTTCTGGACTTTAAACTCTCCCTGCACAAAGAGAACATTTCCATTCTTTACAGATTCTGAAGAATCTAAATACAGGGATACGGATGTGGTTCGATTCCTAGGGACGCTGGGCTACCTATTCCCGGGACTCTATGTGCAATTCACACCGAGTCCCTTGGTAACCTGCCTTTAGTTTTTGAACAGAAGACACCATCTTTGAGAAGCCAAGAAGGACGGCAGACTCATGAAGGGTCTTCGAGGGAGGTTCTATATTCAGACAGACTCATTTCCTTGTGTCAGGTTATAGGAAAAACAAAATCAACATCAATCAATACAGGTAAACAGGATCGATTAGGAACAACACCTGGGGTTTTAAGATTATAGCGACTCATGTCTACATTTCTAGTCTTTCTGCCCCAGTAAAACTTTGCACAAGAAGCTCCAGAGCTGAGCACACCACCCGGTGAGGACACAGGAAAGCCATTGAAATCTCACTCAATGCATCCCTTCCATTTACAAAAAGCACTTGGGGGCTTCCCTGGTGGCTCAATGGCAAAGAATCTGCCTGCCAAGCAGGGGACACAGGTTTGAGCCCCGGTCCGGGAGGATTCTACGTGTCAAGGAGCACTAAACCTGAGCACCACAACTACTGAGCCTGTGAGCCGCAACTACCGAATTCCACGCACCCGAGAGCCTCTGCTCTGCAACCACCACGAAATGAGAACAACATAACGAGAAGCCCCCGCCCTGCAGCTGAAGAGTGGCCCCGCGCGCCACAACTAGAGATGAGCCCACGCAGCCAGACTCAGCAAAAAAAAAAAAAAAGCAGCAGTTGGCTCAGAGAGATGGAATTCATTTATCAGGGATCCTTCTATCCACTTACAGGAGGAGTTAGTCCCACTTTATGGCTGGGGGAAACTGCGACCTCAGTTTAGACCAAAGCAAAAAAAAACCCACTAAAATAACATGGCTGCAAGCAAGTTATAGTTCAAGAGGTACAGTTTAAAAAAGATCACTCCTTGATAGGTACAGACTCTGGGTAGGATGCAGGAAGGAAGCATCTGACAGACTGGAAGATGCCATTGTTTGGGTAGTACACCTGGGGACCCACCAGTCAGCCTGAGATTAACCTCTCTCCCCAACCCGAGGTCACCACTCCTGACCTGTTTCCCAAGTTGATCCACTAAAAGCTCATCCACTAAAAGGTGACAAAAAGAAATGCTGACGGTAGCAGTTGTCTTGGGGAAAGGAAGTGGGAATCAGGAGGAAGAAGGAAGCTTTAATATATTTCTCCTGGTACATCTGGATTTACACTTTCATCAATGGGATTTTTATACTGAAAAGGCACGCCCTTTCTTCAGTGTGTAACATCACTATAACCCAATATGTTTTTCCTCCTAAAACAAAACGAAACCAAATCTCCTCCCATTTTTGCCAAGGAAAGTAGGTGGCACACTTTAACACTAGAGATTAGCCAGTATTTACCAGCTCAATATTTTTCTGGATATTTGAGCTGTGGGATCACCTTTTCATTGACTTATTAAGTCTTCTAAATTTTTAATGGGCTCTCCAAAGTGGCATGCCCCCCTTTTTTTTCAGGGAGAGTTAGGAAACTAATGTTTTGTAGATTTGTCATGATCTCAATTAATTTTGCTTCTCAGTCTACGTCTGAACACCTAAAGGAGTTGAACACATAGCCCAACGCAAAGTAGCCTCATGTCAGGGATGCCGTGTGGGCCACTTACGTTTTTTAGCACAGCCACCAAGGGAGGCAGGGCGCCACAGGTGATTAGCTGCTGGATGTGTTGGCGGGGCCCAGCAGCCACGTTGCTCAGGGCCCAGGCTGCCTCCTTCTGGATGGAGGAGCGGGGATGCGTCAGGAGCTGGGGCAGCACACCTAAGATCCCCGCGTCCAGGGCCAGCTGGGTCTGGCAGTCCGTTCCTGTGACAATGTTGCCCACGGTGCGGAGAGAGGGGGTCTGGTGGACCAAGGTGAGAAGTGTAACCAACACTGCAAATCTGTCATCGTGGAAGACAACCATCGCACCAAACTCCATGCCCTCCCAAACGTTTGGCGTACTGTTCGGATGGCTTTCCGGAAGCCTGTGAGTAATGATTCTATCCGTGATCCTTACCCACTCAGTGCATCCTTGGCTGTTTACATAGTTTAAAGATACTTGTCAGCCTTCCAGTAGTTTCAGCTCAAGTGGGTCAGAGGTCAAGTGATACATTTCCCAAACAGTGCTGTCCTTTTCTCGTCCTTATACTGGGAAAGTTGTTAAACTGATGGTCATCTTTATAATGTAATAATCTCTACTGAATTTATATCTGGCATAAATATGAAACTTCCTTTGTATATTTAATTAGAGCTAATGGAAGTCCCAGTGGCATTTTGGGGATGTATTCATAAAGGTCCTCTCAGTACCTTTGAAGGTCCCTAGGATGGGTCTATGTTTGGACTCGAGACAACTGTCCTCAGAGGGTCATGGGTGCGTGTGTGCACACTCAGTAGCTCAGTTGTGCTCAACTCTGTGGCCCCCGCAGACTGTAGCCCACCAGGCTCCTCTGTCCATGGGATTCTCCAGGTAAGAACACTGGAGTGGGTTGCCGTTTCCTCCTCCAGGGGATCTTCCTGATCCAGGGATCAAAACCGAGTCTCCTGTGGCCCCTGCATTGGCAGCTGGATTCTCTACCACTCAGCAACCGAGGAAGCCCAGGAGGGTCGACTGTGGGTTTATTTTGGTTTCTCTGTACCATGGTGAGAGCCTATCAACAGTTCTAGAATCTTCCTAACCTATCACACTAGGTATCTGCTACTCCAGTGACAGGTGTAAGTAGTGCCATAGGCCAAACACAGCCTTGCCAGTCTGCTGCATCTGGGCCCCAAGCCCCCATGATAAACATTCTAGAAGATGTCTTCACACCTTCATGCCCTCAACACTATCCCCAAACTAGCCTTGACTTCTGAGCAACGATACACTCATCTCTGAACAGATGATCGCAAAGATTGCATAATACACAATATTAGGCATAGAAATCAAAAGGGGTACCTGTGCTTCAAACTACACGTCCAGTGAAGTACATTATACAAGTGACGTATGTCACAGTCATGTGTTTGATGTTGGCTTTACTTACTTTCCACCTATACCTAACGTCTAAGGGAACCAAGTGGGGAGAGGATAAGGGGGAACTTTTATACTTGAGTAAGAAAATCAAATGTTACGAGCTTTACATCAAAATGTACACAGACATACCCCAACTTGTTATCATCTACGTGCAGAGACCAGTAGAGGGAAAGGCCATAAAAGACTAGTTCCCTAGGGACTTTCCTAGTGGCCCAGGGGGTGTGGGTTCGATCCCTTGTGGCCAAAGATCCAAAACATAAAACAGAATATTGTAACCAACTCAATAAAGACTTTAACAATGGTCCACAACAAAAAAAAATTCTGAAAACAGAATACTTCATTAGGTGGAGGGGTTATAGGCAATTTTAATTGGTGCTTCCCTATCTTTTCTAGTTATCAGATTAAGAGAAAGTAAGTCATTGAATACCCGCATGATTTTGGATCAAAGTTGATTCAGATCTTTGGTTACAGAGTAGCAGAGACCAGGGGAATGCAGAGGACCAGCTTTGTTCCAGGGAAAGGATGAATACCAACAGGGAAAGACTGGGGGGTGAGGAAGAAGAGAACCTGTTCAAGTAACAGTGACCCGAGAACTCTAACCTGAAGGCCCCTACAGAGACCAATGGGACCCAGTACACTTACCAAGATGTTGAGTTCTGAGCTGCTCATAAGCTCAACCAGCCTGGGCAGGACCCCAGCGTCCACCACCTGGCCGATGCGCACGTCAGAGCCATCAGTGAGGTAGGACAGGGCCCAGCAAGTGTCCGAGAGGACCTCTCTGTCTGGGTGCCCCAGGAGGTAGAAGAGGGCCGGCAGCATCTGCTTCACCGCATGGTCGGAGGGGGATGGGTTCTTGTTCCGGCACAGGTTGGACAGGGTCCAGGCGATGTTGCGCAGGAATGGGACCTGTAATGAGGAGACTGCCGCTAGCACTGTGTAGGAAGGAAGAAGGAAACACGCCCACGGCAACATGTCCCGGCCACCCTTGATCAATAGTATTGACCCGTAGGAACCAAAGCGTTTGAGCTTCAAACAGGAATTTGTCCTAGGCGATAAGCCCTGGAGGGATGCAGAGGACGGGCTTTGTTTTTATGTTGTTGTGGTTTGTTTTTTTAAACTAGAGAGTAGCCCCCACTCGCTGCAAGTAGAGAAAGCCCTCGAAAAGCAAGGAACACCCAGCACAACCAAGAATAAAAAAGTCATCCATTCATAAAAAAAGCAAGCAGCTGGCCAGCTTAGACTTGGCTGAACGCTGCTCTGGCTGACCTCGCCCGGCTGGACAACACATATGTACGCATCATCTAGACAAGCGCGGCTGCCTTCCCAGTGTTGCTGCAACGGTGCCTCTCACTGGCTTCAACTTAATATGTACAACCAAGGCCCTGATTCCTCCTCCCCTTTACCCTCCCCACATCTCTAAAAGGAGGGTCCTCTAAACAACCTAACCTGAAACCTGGGGGCAATCCTCGCTTCCTTCTGCCTCCCCCTTCTGTGCCCATCACAGCAGTAAGCCAGGTCCATGCGCCCCTCCATCTCCCTCAGCTCTAATCCTGTGACGGCAGCCAGGGGGTCTTTCTGGAAGATCAGGTCGCTTCCCTTCCTGCCGTGACATCCTCCCAAGGCTTCCTTTTGCCCCCCAGACTGACATCTAAGTCCCTCGCCCTTCCTGCCATCCATCTTGCACTGTTCTCTGCTTGCAAGCTCCCTATGTCATGCCAGCCTTCTTCCAGCTCAGCGTATCAGGTTCTCTCACCTTGAGGGCAGGGTATGTAGCCCCTTATTTTTTTAAATAGACTTATCTCTCTCTCTCTCTCCCTCTCTATTTGGCCATGCCAAGTCGTTTGCTGCAGGTGAGATCTTTATTGCAGCATGTGGGCTCCAGTTCCCCAAACAGGGACCAAACCCAGGTACCTTGCATTGGGAACGATGAGTCTCAACCCCTGGACCACCACAGAAGCCCCTCCCTTGACATTCAGAAGCAGCCTTCTCATTTTTGTTTAAGGCAAATCTAGAACCCAAATTTCATTCCTAACCCAGAGAGTCCTCTACGGTTGCCATAGCAATCCGCGTGGACTCTAAGCTTGAACCTAGACCCTATTTTACTACCCAGGAACAGTACTGGGGAGCCACCAATTCTTTCTGTGCCCCTTGAATAGAGAGCTCAGTCATCTACTTTTGCAGGATTGTAAGTTTAGAAAAACTTCCAATGGACCTCTTCCAACCTCCACCCCCACTCCAAAGAAAGATCAGCACTACCTTGAGGACAAATGTGAATCAGCCTCTCCCCACAGTGATACCCAGCCCGAGGCCTCGTTCATTATCACCGCTGCAAGGGGCCAGGCAGACCACGAGGCCTAGCATTGGTCTGGAATCACATTCCCCATTTCCCAACTTTGGGAGCTTGTGTACCGAGCTAGTGAACTTCATCAAAAAGACACTCAACTGGTATGCTTGACGAAACCAGGGTCAGCAGATGTGGAATGGCATCACTTGCGATAACATTGTCTCTGAATTCTGGTCCATCACCTACAAATAGATAAGAACACAACACTCTAAGAGGAAACAGAGAGAGTCCTGGGGTGGGTGACAAATTCTTCAAAAGGCTCTGCAAAGGGTGAGAAGCCAAAACTCATCCCTGGGTTGGGCAAGCAGATAGTATAACCATGAACTAGACCCCTGGGTCGCCAACATGTTGGTTGAGTAGATGGTATGATGTGGAAAACAGCTACCACACAGCAGGGATTGCTAGAAGCATGGTCTCCGGGCCCATCAAGGGGCCAGCCAACCGGACCCGGGAAAGTGCGCTCTAAATGTTGGCAGCCTTTCACAGCATGGTTCTCAGGAGACAAAGGCCACTAGAGACCAAACTGTCTTCCCAGAAGGCTTCGGCAACTCCCAAATGCAACTCAAAACAAAGTGTGGGAGATGGATAGATGCCACCCAACAGCTATCTGCAACTCGGGCTAGAAGATCAACTATAGACCCTAGACACCTCAGCTCTTCAACCATCAGGCAAGGCATAAGCGACACTTCACTACATCACCCGATTTTGCCTGTTCCTTACTGCACCGAGCAAAACGAGAGATGAAATCTCTGTAATAGATGCTTTACTTCTGTGAGCGTTTAAAAAGCAGACTTATTTTATATTCTGTTTGCTAATCCTGTCACGCGAAGTCCTTGGAGGTCTAATCACACTGTTTGTTTCTGCTGATGTGGTCATGGAGAACTGTTGACTCTCTGAACTTGAAATTGCTAATATTTGGTTGATTTTAATTTGTCAAAACCCTGAGGGGCCCAGTTGAGTTTTTTCCCCCCAGAGACATCACATTTATATTCAGCCTGGGATCCCGGATGTTCCACCCCAGCAACCCTCATCCCCAGCTTGTGCTTTCTCGGGTCAGGCAGGGAGTACAGCATCCAGTACTAAATCCGTGAGGCCAATCTTAGGATCGTGTTTTCAGGGGGAGAATTTTCCCCTACGCTGAGCAAACATTTGTGTGTGTGTTCCCTGGGCAACTTTCACTGAAGGTAGAATTCTTTTACAGTCCTGGGTGATGTAAGGGTCTGTCAGAATATCCCCAGCCTGCATGAGCCGTGTCAACAGAGATTTGTCTTTTGTTCCTAAAGCCACTAGGCCCTGAGGCTGTAAGACCCCAGTCTTGGCAGAGGTCCCGAAGCAGCCTGGAGCTCCAGAACACACCACGTCACCTAGTTTCAGCTTCAGTTTTTGGCCTCTGAACTTGACTCTGAGTTTCGGTAAAGCCCGTTCTACTCTTGCCAGCGTTGCTAGGCATTTGTATACTCAAGAGTGTCTGATCTACAGCATTCCCCCAAAAGCTCCCTTGGCATGCCACATGCCCGGCCCACTGTTTTCTTAGCTCCCTGGTGGGGAGAGCCTCACCTGCTATGTTCCCGAGGGCCCACACGGCCTGTTCACACACAGTCATGTGAGGGGAAGACAGGAGCTCAACCAGGGGCTGGATGGCACCCCCGACCACGACAGCGCGAGTCAGCTCCGAGGCCCCTGAAGCAATGTTGGTCAGAGCCCAGGCTGCCTCGAACTGCAAGCGGGGGTGAAGGGACGACTTCAGGAGCTCCACCAGCCTGGGGATGAGTCCTGCGTCCACAATCAGCTTCAGAGGAGGGTTCTTCTCCCGGGACAGCATTTTCCTTTGCAGTGTGAGAGCAAAGAAAGACAAGAACATATCCTGTGAGTCAGGAAGGGAGAAGGCCCTTTATGGATGTTCTTGGCATTCCTAACTATCCAATGAGACAAATGGCTGGGCCAGAGCTCCTTCGGATTCTCACGCTCAGCCTATGGCACTTTGTAGGGATGAAGCAGCATTTTTAGTTATTATCTATGAGCCGCCATTTCTGCAGAGGCCAATTTAAATGAAGCCATTCATCTCTGACAACACTTGCATATCTTAAGCTGTTCTCAAGGACAGTGTAGAGGAGCAATTTCATCTCACTTGTGGATGGATTTGCTTTTTCCTACATCATGTGGGTGTTTCGCCACTGTCAAGAGACCAAAGAGGCCAGTGGAATCCGGCTAGGAACCCGTCAATGATCCAAGTCTGTTTGGTGATACCTGGCTGCTTGGGTGGCCTGGAAACATAGTTCTGGATCTGAGGCATTGACACCACTGATTATTTCTTGCAGGGTGAGGCTGACCTGTATAAGGAGACACAGATTCAAGTCAGAGTCTGTGCCAAAAGGAACCATGAAGGTCATCTAGTCTCACCATCTATCTGATTAGAAGAAGCTGGCTTGAGCAGTATATCTCAAGCTGCATGCTGGTTTGTATTAGGATAGGGAAGAACTCTTGGTGGTCTCATAGGTCTCATGGATTCGTGGGACGCTTCCCATGCTCTGGAGGAGAGGTAATTCCTAATATCATTTGGGTCCCCAGAGCCTTTTACTCCCATACAAGCTAGTGGGAAGCTAGTGGGACTTCCCTGGTGGTCCAGTGGTTAAGAAGCCACTTGCCAGGACAGCAGACATGGATTTGATCCCTGGTATGGGAAGATCCGGGCTTCCCTAGTGGCTGACAGTAAAGAATCTGCCTGCAACGTAGGAGACCTGCGTTCGATTCCTGGGTGGGAAGAACCCCTGGAAAAAGGAATGGCAACCCACTCCAGTTTTCTTGCTAGGAGAATTCCATGGACAGAGGGGCCTGGCAGGCTACAGTCCATAGGGTCACAAAAAGTTGGGGATGATTGAGCAAACCAACACTTGGCACTTTTTTCTTTTTTCCACTTTGAGGAAGATCCCACATGCCCCAGGGAAACTAAGCCTGTGCACCGCAACTCTGAGCCTGCGAGTGCCCTGGAGCATGTGCTCCACAGGGAGAAGCCCGAGCACTGCAGGTGAGCAGCCCCTTCTCCCCACAACTAGAGGAAGCCCATGCAGCTCACTGAAGACCCGCTGCAGCCAAAAGGAGGACGTGCTAGGGATGTCAGCAAAAATGGCAGAGTCAGGACCTCAAAATTCTCTTCCACAAAAGCAACAAGAAACCTGAAAAATAGAATCAACTTTTCTACAACTCTGGAAACTGACCAACAGTTTGCAGTGATTTTATTCAAGCTCAAAAGGGTTTACTCAAGAAAACTGTCTAACTCCCAGGAAGAACAGAAAGGACTGCAGCATTTTGCCTTGCCTTATACCCACCCCTCCTCCCCCAGCTCCGTGGGCGCTTTAAAAACCAATAGCCCAGCAGGCACTGGAGGAGGCAGAACAGGTTGGTTCTCCCTTAAAACCTCATTCCCAGAGAGTTATTATTTGATCCTTCTGGTGGTTTCCTGGGAGATTCCAATTGTAAGATTCTATTTTATTGGGCTCAGACCTCACATAAAGAAAAAAGTCTTTTTCCTGGAGGTTATTTGTTAAAAACAATTCAAGGAAGTGGTACAAATTTGCAGTTGCTTGGGGTGAGAGGGGGTTAGATAATAGTTGGGGGCAAATAATAGACTAACCACACATTTTGAGGGGGGGCGGTGCTGTGCTGCATGACATGTGGGATCTTAGCTTCCTGACCAGCGATCAAACTGGTACCCTCTGCAGTGGAAGTTCGGAGTCCTAACCACTGGACCACCAGGAAATTCCAAGAGACATACATAAGATTCAAAGGCAAAAAAGAGCTGAAAGGAAAGGAACCAAAAACAATATACCACGCAAATAGCAACCAAATGGAGCTGGAGTGGGTACACTAATATGAGACAAACAACCTTTAAGACAAAAGTTGTTATAAAGGACCAAAAAAGGACATTTTATAACAATAGTCAATTCATCCATTAAAAGATATAATAGTTATAAACACATATTCACCGAACAACAGAGCCCCGAACTATGCACAGCAAAAACTGACAAAATTGAAGGGAGAAAGAGAGAACTCAACAGTAACAGCTGGAGACTTTGAACCCCGCACTCAATGGATGGAACAACCAGATACACTATGAACAAGGTAACAGAAGACTTAAACATCACGGCAAAGCAAACAGACCTGACAGACATCTACACCAAGAAACAGAATATACAGTTTTTTCAAGGGCACATGGAATATTCTCCATGATAGACCATATATTGGGCCATAAAACATGTCTCGGTAAAGTTGAAAAGACTGAAATAATGCAAAGTATATTCTCTAGCCACAGTGCAATGAAATTAAAAACAAATAATAGAGAATGTGGGGACTTCCAGGGTGTAGTGGTTAAAAATCCACCTGCCAAGGCAGAGGACATGGGTTCCAACCCTGGTCTGGGAATATCCCACGTGCCAGGGAGCAGCTAAGCCTGTGCACCAGAACTACTGTACCTGCATGCCTAGAGCCTCGGCTCTGCAGCAAGAGAAGCCACCTCAGAGAAATCAGCGCACCATGACGGAGAGGAGCCCCGACTTGCTGCAACTAGAGTGAGTGAGTCCAGCAACAAAGACCCAGTGCAGCCAAAAATAAACTAATTCATTAATTTTTTTAAAGGCATTAATGCCTCAAGAAAAAAAGAAGAAGAAAATTTGGGAAATATAGATTTGTGAAAATTAAACAACACACTCCTAAATAACTGATGGAAAACCACAGGGAAATTAGAAGATAGTTTGAGATGAATGAAACAAACATACAATAAACCCAAACTGATGAGATGCAAGTAAAGCAGAGCTTAAAGGGAAATATGTAGCCATAAATGTATATATTACATTGAAAAAGTAGAAAACTCTCAAACCCATGACCTATCTTCATGCTTTAAAATATGAGAAATAAAAGATTTAAAAAAATCAGAAAAAATTAAAATATTTACAAAAGAGTGGAAATAAATGAAATAGAATGAGAGAATAGAAAAAAATGAAACAAAAAGTTGGCTCAAAAGAGTAATATAGATGACAAATATTTAACTAGATAGACCAAGAGAAAAATAGGTAAGATTCAAGTTACTTAAACCAGGAATAAAACTGGGGACATAACTACTGAATCTACAGAATTAAAATTACAGACTTAATAAACAGAGTACATCAAATTAAGTGATCTAAATGAAAGGGATAAATTCCAAGAAATCCAAATCACCAAAGGTGACTGAGAAAATCTGAAGAGGCCTATAACAAGAAATTGAGTTACTAATTTTTTAAAATTCCACAAAGAGAAGCCCAGACACAGAGTTTCACTGGTGAACTTTCACAAACATTTAAAGAAGAAATAACCATATGGGCCTGGAAGTCATCCCAGGATTTGCTTTGAGGGAGGCTGAGGTGGATGGAGAATGGAAGAGAGATGACAGCATTCAAGTCCTGGGTAAGACTCGACAAGTCGAGTAACTAGACACCTCTACTGAGAGAGAACCTTGGTGACCCCTCATTCCCTGTTTCTGGCTGAATGGAAGCAAGTGAATTTTCATTGAGAAGCAGCACCTTCTCTATCTCCTGTTAGAACACAGATCCCGGACTCATGGCCACAAAGATAACGACACTTAGCTTTCTGACAACATCAGTTTAGCTCTAATGACCATCTCTCTACTCTTTCCTTAAAGGGCCTCAGTTAGAACTTGCAAGTTCTCAATCAAACATTTTAAGGGCAGAGAAACTTACTAAGGACGTATTTTTATACCCAACTGCTCTAAATGCCATGTTCCCGACGTACCCCTTTGGTCTGCTGATCAGAAGGATCAAGTGAGACATCAGTAATGTTTCTCCTCTTCAGGGCCTGCTCATCCTTCTTGGCTTTCCGGAGCTCCAGGCTGACTGCTATCCTCTGCTGCCGCCTCACCTAATGAGGAAAAGGAAGAATGGGAGCCCTTAGAGCTGGGGGTGGGGGGCAGGTTGCCACCACAGCTAGTCTTCAGAACACACTTCAAAGCATCTGATTTAACATTTCAGCAACAGGCTGAAGAGTTCAGATCGCACAGCTGGTCAACAGTCAGCTCGGTTCACCTCCTTGGCTTCCTCCTCCTACACCACCCCTAGAGAGTCAGTCTTCCGCCCAAAGTGAAGGAAGTTTATGTCTGCCCATTGACAGGTACAGAGACATCTGAGCTGGACATCCCATTGCCCTAAATCTGAGTGCATCTTCATTGGTGCTAATTAGCTCCAGAAAAGCAGGTTTGGGCCTGCCCACTGTGGGCACCCACGTGGGGCAGGGGCCTGAAGGGAGCACCTAGACCCCAGACGGCCTTGACCATTTCTGCTGCTGGGTATCAGCCTATATTTCATTCAAGCCTTGGTCTAATCCCAAGAGTTTTACTTGGACACTAGAGGAAGAAGATGGAAATTCTAAAAAACAAACCAAAAAACAAATTCTTTTCTTCTTTTATCAGGCAAAACTTGGACTTCACAGTATTGAGAATCTCGTTTCCATAGTGTAGTGGTAATCACGTTCACCTCACAGTATTGAGAGTCCTGGGGAAATGATCTAATGTTTATGGATAGATGAGTTTGGGGTTGAAGACTTTAAAATATTGATTATAAGGAAGTCAGTGTGTATTAGATACTTGCAGTTCTTTAAAGAAGCTATTTAATCCTTTCTTGAAAATAGGGTCAGGGGGAATTCCCTGGTTATCCAGGGGTTAGGACTCAGCAAGTTTACTTCTGGGCCCCTGGTTCAATCCCTGGTCTGGGAGCTAAGTTCCCACAAGCCACATGGTGCAGCCAAAAAAAAAAAAAAAAGAAAAGAAACTAGGGTCACTGTGGTTTCTCTGGAAGGGCGGGGACACACTAGGGGCCTGAGGAGCCGGTTGTTGTGCTGGCCCATCAGTGGTCCTTCCCCAGGGAGGGTGCTGTACCCTCGGTTTCTACCTTCTCATCTTCTGACCCTTCCCCCTGCTGTCCACATAGAGAGTTCCATTCCTATGTTCTAATGGGTTTCCTTTAATCTGCGGTGGTCTTGGCAGACAGACAAGCCACATGTGTTGGAAGGGCATAAGTAAAAAGAAACTGGCTTGGGAGGGTGTCCTAACTGGGCAGCTGTGACCTTGTGCTTTCCTTATCCCCAGCTGCCTTTCAGATTCCCAAGTCACAGCCAACATAGAGCTAGACAGGAAACTTGGAGACCACAGAAGCTGAGTGAGGGCTAGATTCACACAGCACAGCCTCCCTGGCCCAGGCCTCATGCTCAGCCCAGTAGAGAAAGCAGTCTGGACCTTTCACTCCTGAGTCCTATTTCTTTATGAGGCCTGCTTGTCGGTACTTGCATTTCCAACATCTCAGCTCCTTGGTGAGCACCCTTGACATGCAGGGCTGCAGGTAAGCATCTATATGCCGGGCACTTGATACTGCTACCCAGACCCTTGGAGGTAGGTTATCAGCCCTGTTTTATACATGAAAAAACTGATGGTCTGAAGTTTAATAGTTTCAAGACCACATGGAGACCCTAATTTGAGTCTACAGTTGTCCAACAAAGTCCATGAGGTTTGATCCTCCCCACCTTCAATATTTTACTATGAAATTTTCAAACATACAGAAAAGTTAAAAGGATTATTCAATGAACATCCGTCCACTTACCCACAAAGAACACTCAGCAATACTTGCTTGGTTACCCTATCTTCTCCCACCCTTCACTCTATTTTTAATGCATTTCAACCATATGCCTTTTCTTTTTTTGTGTGCAGTATGTGGGATCTTAGTTCCCCAACCAGGGATCAAACTTGCGATCCCTATAGTGGAATCGTGGGCTCTTAACCACCGGACCACCACCTTCACCCTGACAGATAAGGCATTCCTTCATACTCACAGATGCATCTTTGCCCCGATACTTAAATTTTCTCAGTCTCTCTTCCGGAGCATCCAAAGTTGGCATATTGACTGGAAGAAGTAAAATACCTATGGGTAGGACAGTTTCAAAGAGATTTTCAGGGCCCAGTATGTGGTTACTATGTTAAAGCCATCTAGACTCTAAGCCTTAAAGGACCCGCGGCGCAACAGGGAGCAGACTCAGGTCAGCACCCATAGGCTCCACACCCCCGCTGAGCAGGCAATGAGCATCATGGGAGTTCAGGGGGGACCAGCCCAGGGCTGCAGGGGTAAGGGAAACGTACTGCTTCTGGGGACAGTTTGGCTTGAAGTTTATTTTGATGGCTAGGGTAGGCTGGAAGCAAAGCACAGGACCCTTCCACGTGGCTGGGTCCAAGGACTTCTGTACAGAGTATATGTACAGGATGCGAAGGAGCCCGAGCAGGCTGTGAAATGGAGACCGTCTTCTCCTTCCACACGGGCACGTTAGTTTAGGACTTTATTAAGCACGACCCACTCCTAATTCTTCAGAAGGCTTCCTCCACCAGGTCCAGCCCATGGTCATCTCTCACCCACACCCCGGCAACTGCCTCCGCTCTCTTCTCCCTGCTTCTACTACTGCTGTGTTCCACTCTGTTCTCGACACAAAGCCACGCAATCTTTGAAAAAGAAACCGACCGTGTAATTTCCCCCACTCTTTTCCCCCCACCCTCTATTGGATGCCCACTGATCTTGGAAGAAAACTCAGATTCACCAAGATGCCCACCCTACACAAGCTGGCCTCAGCCTCCTCGCCCCAACAACTCTTTCCTCTGTAAGAAGCCAAGTGTCTTCTCAATCAGTCTGTTTCATTTTCTCCACAGCTTTTGCCATCGCCCAGTATTTTCTCATTTGTGCATCTTCCCCTCCAAACTCCCAAGGACAACAGGGCCATGAGTGTCTTGGGTACAATTCCTCAGCCCCTGCACAATGCATGGCATGCACTAATATCTGTTGGATGATAGCAGTGAGCAATAAGCTCACAAAAGGAGTTGGCCCTTCATTAGAGGAGGTTATTCAAATTGGGCCAAGACTGCACTTTCTACAGGGCAGTATGGAATGACCTTTCTTACAAGTGTGCAGTGAATATCCATCTAAGTATATAGGATGGGCTGGGCTACATTATACAGAGAGAAAACTGGACGAAGGCAACCAACAGACTCGAGAAGAGAACAGCTGGGGATAATTTTGGTGGGAATGACTAATTTAGACATATCAACTTGGATGGGATGGTGTAGACAACTTGGAGAATTCTGTAAGTAAGGAGAGAGCCAAGGAGAGAGAAGAGGAATTCTGAGTGAGAACTGAGCAAGAATTGAGTCTTGGTGACACTGGCATTGCAGTCCAAGAGCTCGAGGGCTGTCTGCACGGCAGTAAAGAAGGAAGAACTGAACTGTGGTGTCAGAGAAGACTCTTGAGAGTCTCTTGGACAGCATGGAGATCAAACCAGTCAATCCTAAAGGAAATCAACCCTGAATATTCACTGGAAGGACTGATGCTAAAACTGAAGCTGAAATACTTTGGCCACCTGATGCAAAGAGCCAACCCATTAGAAAAAACCTGAATGCTGGGAAAGATTGAAGGCAAAAGGAGAAGGAGATGACAGAGGATGAGATGGTTAGACAGCATCACTGACTCAATGAACATGAATCTGAGCAACTCCAGGAGATGGTGAAGAACCAGGAAGCCTGTTGTGCTGCAGTCCATGGGGCTGTGAGGAATCAGACACAACCTGGCGACTGTACACACACATACATGTGTAAGTGAATCACTTTGCTGTACACCCGGAACTAACACAACATTGTGAATCAACTGTATGACAATTAAAAAAAATTTAATGAAATAACATTAACAGTAAGGGAGAGAGAGCCCTCTTTTGCAAGTGGGGAAATCATCTCAGGCATCATTTGCCAAAGTGCCCGGAGCCGTTAGGCCCCGGAGGCAGGAATCAGCCTAGGTCTGACTGCCACGCCATGGTTTGGTTCCCTGAGCTTTGCAATCTGTAACAAAATCAGATTGGGAAACACCAGGTCTCCACCGTGGCTGGCCCCTAACATGTGGGGGAGACGTTGGAAAATAGGAACGCGCACATTTTAGGCAATGGAAATAGCAGAGGCCGCTTCTGAAACGCTGTGTTGCCACCTCATTGCTGCATCTCGCTGTTCACTGAGCCCCGCCAGCTCAGTTCGTGAGGCTGTCTGCATGCGCACAGGAGGCTGGTTTGGTACACGGGGATGAAATGCTTTTGCTTCTGGGGAGACCCAAGGCAGGGCCTCATTCTAGGACTGTTGCCATGGAAACTACACATCCTTCTGCCACATCCCAGAAGGTATGGCCGTAAGGTACCTGGCAAGTAGCGGGTTTAAGATGGTCACCGCTTTCCTTCCAATCAACTGTCCATGGGGATTCCCCAGTAGCCCAGTGGTTAGGACTCGGCATTTTCACTGCTGTGGGTTCAATCCCTGGTGGAGGAACTAGGATCCTGAAAGGTGTGTGGTGCAGCCAAAAAAGAAAGAAAGAAAACAAAAATCGAGCGGAAGGCCAACATCAGATGGCATAAGGAGATAAAGCTCGACTTCAGATCAGAGTCCCCCCTCTCCCCAAAGCAGTTTGAAAGTCACAGATGTGGCCACACCACTTCATCTGGGGACGTTCTGCAAAGCCAGCTGCAGAGCCAGTCCTTCTGGCTTTCACAAGCTTCCCTCCTCACAGCTCAAACGTGCTTCCTTCCCCTCCCATGGCTATTTGTAGCACCAGGAACACTGGCTACACCCATCATCCTTAACCAGGAGGAGAACACCAAGCTGGAGGTTTTGAATTAGGGGCCGAAGTCAAAGTCAGTACCTTTCTTCACCCAGTCTCCAAGTTTGAGATCCAGAGAAAGCCCAGCAGGTTACTTAGGCAAACATCACCCACTTGGGGTGGGGCTGATGAGCTGATACCCCTCCCCTCAACCTCAGGCCAGTGCTGCTGCTTTCCACACAATATCAGACCCCTTCCCTGGATGTCAGGTGGCAGAAGCCCACCTAAGGGACCCTTCCGGGCCATGTTTAATTAATGGCACTGAGTTACTTTCTCTGGTTGGGGCATTATAGGCCATTTGGTTTTTTCTATCCTTTCCTAGATAGATCTAGTCAAGCTTTGCTGCTGAGCATCTTTCGTGAACCCAGAACCATTTTAAATTAAGATATGTCTCATCACCCCAGACTTGGCTTCTGCAAGTACAATTTTTCTGATTCTAAATTAACGCATGTTCACAGCTTCAGAAAATGAAATACTTCAGAAGCATAAAGAGCATTAACTCCCAACAACCTCACTCCCCCCGCCAAGTTAACCCTTAAAAACCCACACCACCACCCTCTACGCACCCTAGCCGCTCTGCACGAGCCCCAAGGTGCTGACTACAGGAGAGGAACCGATTACAGACACGGTTAGCGACACGTTCATTTCTCCACTTTGTCTGTACCAGGGACGTCTTTTGATGTGTTCAGATCTACATCACTAACAGCTGCTTCTTCAAACAAAGTGGGATTTAAGTGAAAACCATGCACTGGGTTGGAGTGAGGGAGGTTTATTCTCCAGGAAAGACTGAGCCAACCTTGACCCCAAGGTCAGCAAACAGGCACCGCTGGGGCTGGAGTGGGGCCCAAGGGGAGGGAGGGTGTCCAGTTCCAGGGACCACCCCCCTCCGCGTTCACTCCAGGCTGGAGGCAGGGAGCCACATAGGCAGGCTTCCCTTCAGGGCCCACCCTGACCAAGATGGAAGGCAAGTGTCACAGCACGGAGGAGGCAAGCGACCAAGCCTCTTCCATGACCCACCTCCAAGGCTGCAGAAGGCTTTGTTCCTCAGGTGAAAACTTCTGAGGGGTATTTCCAGGAGGGGGACACCAGAACACAGGTCTGCAGGCTACTGTGTGGTTGATGCAGCCCCAGGCACCCTGCCAACCCCCACCACCTGAGCTCTGCAGGGTGAGCAGCCCCCAAGAGTCACCACCCGCTCCCACACCTTCTGAAAACAAGCCAAGAGCCACTCAGCACAGCATCTGCCCACCAAGGCTGAAGTTCAACAGGAAAAGGCCCCACCTGGGCCTGCTGGGAGCCACCCCTCGGGGCAAACCACGGGCTTGGCAGAGGACAAAATCGCAGCAACCTCTCCAGGGGCCCCCAGACTGCCACTAGGGTCCCGGTGCCCTCACGCACAGAGACAAGCCTCCAGCCACCCATCACTCACCTGGTAGGGAGCCGCGGTCTCCAGCCTGCAGGTTGGCCTTAAATGCCCTCAGCAGGTGGCACGTGTTTGGGGGGCGTTTGGTCCCGCCCCACAGCCGGTTCCTGACCAATGTTGATGGCTCTTGGAATCACGTGGGGGCACTTTGCACCGCCCACTCACCAAGCCCCACCCCAGACGCTGATTGAGCTGGTCAAGGAGGACGGTTCGGATCTCCAGGTGATTCTCACGTCCCAACGATGTACACGATGTACACGTGAGAGGGAGCCTCAAAGGCGCCCCGCACCTTCAGGCGCTACAGCCTCAGAGACCCTCAGACGGCCTATCAAGAGGCGAGGGGCAGGGACATCTCCCTCCAGGAAAGGGTTTGCATTCTGGGTGTTTGAGGCTTCCAGGATCTGGCTAGATTGAGTGGCCTCATCCTACAATTGGCTAAAAGCTTAAAGCTGCTGTTGAACAGTTAACAAATGTTTCTTCCCAAGGCCAGCAAGAAGATTTTGGGAGGTGGTAAGAATGGGTCTGCTTCATACTGAAATGGAAATAGGAACAAAATTTCATGTATTTCTTCAACAAATATTGAGTCCCCACTTTGAAGAAAATGGCAACCCACTCCAGTACTCTTGCCTGGAAAATACCATGGACAGAGGAGCCTGGCGGGCTACAGTCTGTGGGGTCACAAAGAGTCGGACACGACTGAGTGACTGAACAACTGTGTGCAAGGCCTGGCTTGCACCAGTGAACAAGATGACCTGGTCCCTGACCTTCCAGCAGGAACAGAGACGGGCACTCCCAGTAGAGTGGGAACAGGGCAGCAGTCGGGGTAGGGGCAGTCAGGGAGGGCTTCCTGGAAGAGGTGATGCTTGAGCCAAGTCTTCAGGAAAAGAAGTTAGCGGGTAAACAACTGGAAAAAAAAAAAAAAATCCTCCAGGTCGAACAAGGCACTGAGGCAAGAAAACCGGTCATGGTTCCCTTGGGAACAGAGGTCATTTGGGATGGCTAAAGGGACACTGGGGTCAGGTGCCAGGGCAAAGATGGCCTGGTGTACAGGGGAGGGGCAGAGGGAGCTGCCCTCTCTGGTCCAGGCAAGAGGGGTTGCACCGTCTGTTGCTGTTTAGTCCCTTTTAAGTTGTGTCTGACTCTTGTGCAACCCCACGGACTGTAGCGCCCCAGGCTCCTCTGTCCATGGACTTGTCCAGCCAAGAATACTGAGGTGGGTTGGCACGCCCTCCTCCAGGAGATCTTCCCAACCCAGAGATCAAATCCATGTCTCCTGCATTGGCAGGCCGGTTATTCACCACTGGGCCACCAGGGAAGCCCTGGTACTGTCTGTACGGGATTTTAAATCAATGATAAAATCAATTGCGTCTGTTTGCTTTCTGAGCCAGGAATTCCATACAGTGTCCGTGGGCTGTGCCTGCCTTGTTACTCGCTCTCTGAAGGTGTTTGGATTTCATCCCGAGAGCAGTGGGCAGCCTCTGAAGGCCCCAGCAGGGCTGTGTTCTTTTTTGCCTGAATTTTAATTTTTTTTTAAATTATGAAAAGTTCCAAATTTGTAAATGTGGAGAAAAAGGTACAAATGGATCCTCAGGGACACCCAGGCCCTATAATCACCAGTGCCATCTTCTTTCCTCTACCCCAACCTTTTTTATTATGTATTTATTGATTTTATTATATATTTATTGATTTTTGGTTGGTGTGTTTTAAAGAAAATCGTCAGACATCATATCATTTCACCTGTAAACATTCAGAATGAATCTCTGAATCTCTGACAGACTTAAAAGCTAAAACCAAAATATCACAATCACACCTACCAAAAGCAACCATCATTCTTCAATGGTCAGTTTAGAACATTTAGGCTAGCCTTTGGGCCGAGGGGTAAGAGGAGGATTCTTACCCAGGTGGGGCTGGAAAGCGGAGGTGTTTGACCTCAGGATACTGGGGTTTCGGCAAGGGAGGAAAGCCAAGGTTCTGAGTGGGTAAAGGGGGGAATTCAGGTTTGGACCCACACATCCAGATACCTGGAGAACCTTGAGGTAGGGGTGCAGAAAAAGCCAGTCGTCTCAGAGCTGGGACGGGACTTGGTGAGCCATCAGAGGCAGTGGTGGCTGACAGTGACAGAAAAGTAAGTTAAAATTGTGGTTTCCACTATTATATTCAAAATGCATAACCAACAAGGACCTACTCTCGAGCACATGGAACTCTACTCAAGTGTAATGTGCCAGCCTGGATGGGAGGGGAATTTGGGGCAAAATGGATGCATGTATAAGCATGGCTGAATCCCTTCGCTGTTCATCTGAAACTATCACAATATTCTTAATCAGCTATGCCCCAATACAAAATAAAAAGTTAAGTTTGAAAAAAAAAACTGTGGTTTCAAACCGAGGTGGCTGGTGAGGGATGATGTCAGAAAAGGGGGGTTTGGGATGACTTACAGGAGGCCTGACCCCCTCAGGATCTAAGGATCCAAGGCCTCCCTGTTTTGCCCAAGGCATTTGAGACAACCTACCTCTGTCCACCTGCACCCAGGCCTGATGGTGACCTGGTCACTTCATCACAGCCATCCCTGCCTTGGCCTGCACCCCTTCAGGCTTTTACACACACACACACACACACACACACACACACACACACACACACACACACACACACACACCTCTGATAGATCCTTTAAACATTTAAGTCAAGTTACATCACCTTGCTGCTCAAACACTCCAGTGCTCCCCAGCATCCCTCCAATTGCCTGTGGGGCCCTTCAGGCTCTGTCTCGCCCCCCCATCCCATCCTTCTGGCTTCACCGCCTCTGCACTCCACCCCAGCCACCCTGGCCTCCTCACGGCCCTGCAGACACATCAGGACCACGCTGGCCTCAGGGCCTTTGCACCCGCTGTTTCCTGTGCCGCCCTCACTTCCTTCAGGTTGCAGCTTTTAGAGACCACTCCTGGTCACCCTATCTAAAATCAAGTTCAGTTCAGTTCAGTTTGGTCACTCAGTCATGTCCAACTCTCTGCAACCCCGTGGACTGCAGCACGCCAGGCCTCCCTGTCCATCACCATCTCCCAGAGTCACCCAAACTCATGTCCATTGTGTCAGTGATGCCATCCAACCATGTCATCCTCTCTCGTCCCCTTCTCCTGCCCTCAATCTTTCCCAGCATCAGGGTATTTTCAAATGAGTCAATTCTTCACATTAGGTGGCCAAAGTATTGCAGTTTCAGCTTCAGCATCCATCCTTCCAATGATTATTCAGGACTGATCTCCTTTAGGATAGACTGGTTGGATCTCCTTGCAGTCCAAGGGACTCTCAAGTCTTCTCCAACACCACAGTTCAAAAGCACCAATTCTTCAGTGCTCAGCTTTCTTTATAGTCCAACTCTCACATCCATACGTGAGTACTGGAAAAACCTTAGCTTTGACTAGATGGACCTTTGTTGGCAAAGTAATGTCTCTGCTTTTTAATATGCTGTCTAGGTTGGTCATAGTTTTCTTCCAAGGAGAAAGCGTCTTTTAATTTTATGGCTGCAATCACCATCTGCAGTGATTTTGGAGCCCCCCAGAATAAGGTCTGTCATTGTTTCAATTGTTTCCCCATCTATTTACCATGAAGTGATGGGACCGGATGCCATGATCTTCGTTTTCTGAATGAGCCTCCCTATCCCTGCATCCATATCAGATTACTTCATCCTGTGGGTCTCCCAGGCAGCACTTGCTAACATCTGAAATACTATATATTCCCTTACTTGTTTATTCTCCATCCCCACCCCTGAAATGGAACAAAAGCTCTATGAGGGCAGGAGTGTTGTTTGTTTGCTTCGTTCCCACGGCCCGGAAGCATCATTGCTGGTTGTATCTGCTGAATGCCTAAGTGGGCGTGCTGGCTTCAGAGCCAGGCTCTCTCCCTGCCCATGGTGCTCCAGGTGCCCCCCTCCATCACCCGGGATGTACCCTGGGTGTACCACGGGGCATGCTCAGTATCCTTCCCCAGCCAAGCGCTGAGCCAACGTCCTTGGAATAAATCTCATTGCCTTACCTCATGGAGCCCACAGTCACCACTTAGAGGGCTGGAAAAGCATCAGGAAGATGACTTCGTATGGAAGTGAGTCCTCCAGTGAGTGGAGGTCGCTCTATCCTCTCCGACTCCTGTTGCCCCAATAGTGGGGAAGGGTCACCCCGTCCACCCAGGCTGGGGGCCTGACTTCAGCCTCCCCTTCCATCCCCTTCCTCCACAGCCCCACCCTGCCCTGAGGACTGCTCTTAGACCCTCCCGACCTCTGCTCGGGGCTGACCCCCAGGGGCCCGTCGCCCACTGGCCTGGAAGCAGGTTCCTACAACACCTTCCCAACAAACTCCTACTTGGATGGGTTTGTTGACCTGTTGGTTTAACCTGCCTTGAAGCCTCTAATGTAGGGATTACCAATCCCATTTCACAGAGCAGGGGACTGAGGCTGCGGATGTCAGCCTCAGGACGTGAATGGCCTGAGGTCACATGATGGGAAGACAGGGTCTGTGTGGCCCCATCTTTGCCCTTGTGCTGCGGTCACACCTGACTCCCCCATCTTTTATTTCCTTTCCTTTCGTTTCCTTTCATCCCTCCTTCCCTCCCTCCCTTCCTCCTTCCCTTCCCCCATTTTCTTATGGTTGTAAAATACCATAACATAAAATTGACCATTTCAGCCATTTTTGAGCTTACAGAGCGGCATTAAGTACATTCACATTCTTGTGCAACCATCCCCACCATCATCACCAGAACTCTTTGCATCTTCCCAAACAGAAACTCTGTCCCCACTGAACACCTGCCCCACCCCCATCCTCCCTGCCCCCGTCCCTGGCCCCACCCTTCTACCTTCCGTCTGTCCGTGTACCCCTTCTGGGGACCTCGTATAAGTGGAATTGCACAGTGCTTGTCTTCCTAGGACTGGCTTATTTCACTCAGCATGATGTCCTCGAGATCTGTCCATACTGTAGCAGAGGTCAGAATTCCTTCCTTCTGATTTCTTTCTTTAAAACAAGAACACATTTTTCATGGTTTTGTAGCATCATTGACACTGTTATTTATAGTAGCCTCCCAGTAGGCGGAAGACGGGGGAGTATTTACCATTGACTGCGTTTATAATGGCCAGTGCAGGGCAGTAGTAAAGGCAGACGGATTTCTACTTGGTTTTCATTTTTGTCTTTAAATCCTGTATGGTCAGGGTCCTTCCCGCTTGTCACCCACATCCTCAGCCACCTGCTCCACCATCCCCCCAACTCTGTACATCACTGGTTATTTATAAATGCCTGTTCAGGTATATTACTAATGTTGAAAGGGTTTTAAGAAAACCCAGAATTGGAGAACTGATGTCACCATTCCTCAGGGGATACAAGGCAGGTTTTGTCCTTGAGGTCGGTCTTCGGGAATCCACAGCTCCTGATGAATGCAGCTGTCACCCTCTTGGCTTCTGAGTGTGTGAGCCTGTGTGCATGTGTGTGTCTTGTGTGTGTCTCTGTCTCTGTGTCCGTGTCTGTGTCTCCGCGTGTGTCTCTGTATGTGTCTCTGCGTGTCTGTCTCTATGGGTGTCTGTGTATCTTTGTGTGCATGGGTCCGTGTCTGTGTCTCTGTGTGTGTGTAAGTGTGTGTCTCTGTGTCCGTGTCTATGTGTGTGTATACCTTTGCGGCTGTGTGTGTCTCTGTGTCCGTGTCTGTGTGTCTGTGTGTCTGTGTGTGCATGTGTCTGTGTCTCTGTGTGTGTGTAAGTGTGTCTCTGTGTCCGTGTCTGTGTGTCTGTGTGTCTGTGTGTGCATGTGTCTGTGTCTGTGTGTGTGTGTAAGTGTGTCTCTGTGTCCGTGTCTGTGTGTCTGTGTGTCTGTGTCTCTGTGTCCGTGTCTGTGTGTCTGTGTGTGCATGTGTCTGTGTCTCTGTGTCCGTGTCTGTGTGTCTGTGTGTGCATGTGTCTGTGTCTCTGTGTCCGTGTCTGTGTGTCCGTGTGTGCATGTGCCTGTGTCTCTGTGTGTGTGTAAGTGTGTCTCTGTGTCCGTGTCTGTGTGTCTGTGTGTGCATGTGTCTGTGTCTCTGTGTCCGTGTCTGTGTGTCTGTGTGTCTGTGTGTGCATGTGTCTGTGTCTCTGTGTCCGTGTCTGTGTGTCCGTGTGTGCATGTGCCTGTGTCTCTGTGTGTGTGTGTAAGTGTGTCTCTGTGTCCGTGTCTGTGTGTCTGTGTGTGCATGTGTCTGTGTCTCTGTGTCCGTGTCTGTGTGTCTGTGTGTCTGTGTGTGCGTGTGTCTATGTGTCTGTGTGTGCATGTGTCTGTGTCTCTGTGTCCGTGTCTGTGTGTCTGTGTGTGCATGTGTCTGTGTCTCTGTGTCCGTGTCTGTGTGTGCATGTGTCTGTGTCTCTGTGTCCGTGTCTGTGTGTCTGTATGTGCATGTGTGTGTGTCTCTGTGTCTGTGTCTGTGTGTGCATGTGCCTGTGTCTCTGTGTGTCTCTGTGTCCGTGTCTGTGTGTCTGTGTGTCTGTGTGTGCATGTGCCTGTGTCTCTGTGTGTCTCTGTGTCCGTGTCTGTGTGTCTGTGTGTGCATGTGTCTGTGTCTCTGTATCCGTGTCTGTGTGTCCGTGTGTGCATGTGTCTGTGTCTCTGTGTGTGTGTGTCTCTGTGTCCGTGTCTGTGTCCGTGTGTCTGTGTGTGCATGTGTCTGTGTCTCTGTGTGTGTGTAAGTGTGTCTCTGTGTCCGTGTGTCTATGTGTGCATGTGTCTGTGTCTCTGTGTCCGTGTGTCTGTGTGTGTACATCTTTGCGGCTGTGTCTGTGTGTGTGCTCACACACATCAGGAAGTCCTCAGGTCCTAGAGGGACTTCAGCATCCTCAGGCTGCTGACCCAGAATGGCTCATTTCAGATTCCTGGGAGATGCTATCTGACCCAGAACCAGGAGATGAGAAAGAGTGCGGATATTAAGGAAACAAAACTGGTGGGGCAGGAACACAGAAAAAGGAAACCAATCTGATTATTTATCAGGTCTGAGGCTCGCCAGTAAAATCACCTCTATACAGTACTTGTTTCCTAAAAGCATGTTCTGTTTTCTGGGCTATTCAGCACCGTCCCTCCCAAGTTTCTCATCCACCTGATTGTCCTAAGAATTTGCTTTCCCAGGGTGAGTATTCTCCTCACTGAGGCCTATGAATAGCAGAAGCACAAACTGTGCCCAGAGTCCAGGGTCCTGGTGGCTTTCTCCTGATACCATGTGACCTCAGGAGCTGGGCCGTGGACAAGCCTCCTTTGGGAGCAGCTCTTGGGAGCCAAAGCTTCTTCTCCTTTGGGAGCCTGCTCTGTGCTGGCCTCCGTGAGCTGCGGGTGTGAACCCAGCAGGGTCCCTGTTGCCGGGGAACTGAGCACTCCCAGCTGCCGTTGCTCAGGCACCCAGGTGGTAAGATCACATAGGACCTTGGTCCACCGTTACTACCCCTGGTGCGACGGCTGGGGGAGATGACAGGAGCACCAGCTCAGAGAGCGGAGTGAGGCAGGATCCAAAGGCAGCACTGTGTGTCCAGCACAGCGCTCCAACTCCCTGCGATGGCTCTGTTCAGTTCAGTTCAGTCACTCAGTCGTGTCCGACTCTTTGCGACCCCATGAATCACAGCACATCAGGCCTCCCTGTCCATCACCAACGCCCGGAGTTCATCCAGACCCACGTCCATCGAGTCAGTGATGCCATCCAGCCATCTCATCCTCTGCCGTCCCCTTCTCCTCTTGCCCCCAATCCCTCCCAGCATCAGAGTCTTCTCCATTGAGTCAACTCTTCGCATGAGGTGGCCAAAATACTGGAGTTTCAGCTTTAGCATCATTCTTTCCAAAGAAATCCCAGGGCTGATCTCCTTCAGAATGGACTGCTTGGATCTCCTTGCAGTCCAAGGGACTCTCAAAAGTCTTCTCCAACACCACAGTTCAAAAGCATCAATTCTTCGGCGCTCAGCCTTCTTCACAGTCCAACTCTCACATCTATACATGACCACAGGAAAAACCATAGCCTTGACTAGACAAACCTTTGTTGGCAAAGTAATGTCTCTGCTTTTCAATATGCTATCTAGGTTGGTCATAACTTTCCTTCCAAGGAGTAAGCGTCTTTTAATTTCATGGCTGCAGTCACCATCTACAGTGATTTTGGAGCCCCCCAAAATAAAGTCTGACACTGTTTCCACTGTTTCCCCATCTATTTCCCATGTAGTGATGGGACCAGATGCCATGATCTTCGTTTTCTGAATGTTGAGCTTTAAGCCAACTTTTTCACTCTCCACTTTCACTTTCATCAAGAAGCTTTTGAGTTCCTCTTCACTTTCTGCCATAAGGGTGGTGTCATCTACATATCTGAGGTTATTGATATTTCTCCCGGCAATCTTGATTCCAGCTTGTGCTTCTTCCAGCCCAGCGTTTCTCATGATGTGCTCTGTATATAAGTTAAATAAGCAGGGTGACAATATACAGCCTTGACGTACTCCTTTTCCTATTTGGAACCAGTCTGTTGTTCCATGTCCAGTTCTAACTGTTGCTTCCTGACCTGCATACAAATTTCTCAAGAGGCACGTCAGGTGGTCTGGTATTCCCATCTCTTTCAGAATTTGCCGCAGTTATGGTGATCCACACAGTCAAAGACTTTGGCATAGTCAATAAAGCAGAAATAGATGTTTTTCTGGAACTCTCTTGCTTTGTCCATGATCCAGCGAATGTTGGCAATTTGGTCTCTAGTTCCTCTGCCTTTTCTAAAACCAGCTTGAACATCTGGAAGTTCACGGTTCACATATTGCTGAAGCCTGGCTTGGAGAATTTTGAGCATTACTTTACTAGCGTGTGAGATGAGTGCAATTGTGCAGTAGTTTGAGCATTCTTTGGCATTGCCTTTCTTTGGAGTTGGAATGAAAACTGACCTTTTCCAGTCCTGTGGCCACTGCTGAGTTTTCCAAATTTGCTGGCATATTGAGTGCAGCACTTTCACAGCATCATCTTTCAGGATTTGAAATAGCTCAACTGGAATTCCATCACCTCCGCTAGCTTTGTTCATAGTCATGCTTTCTAAGGCCCACTTGACTTCACATTCCAGGATGTCTGGCTCTAGATAATCACACCATCGTGATTATCTGGGTCATGAAGATCTTTTTTGTACAGTTCTTCTGTGTATTGCCACCTCTTCTTAACATCTTCTGCTTCTGTTAGGTCCATACCATTTCTGTCCTTTATCGAGCCCATCTTTGCATGAAATGTTCCCTTGGTATCTCTAATTTTCTTGAAGAGATCCCTAGTCTTTCCCATTCTGTTGTTTTCCTCTGTTTCTTTGCATTGATCGCTGAAGAAGGCTTTCTTATCTCTTCTTGCTATTCTTTGGAATTCTGCATTCAGAATTTTATATCTTTCCTTTTCTCCTTTGCTTTTTAGTTCTCTTCTTTTCACAGCTATTTGTAAGGCCTCCCCAGACAGCCATTTTGCTTTTTTGCACTTCTTTTCCATGGGGATGGTCTTGATCCCTGTCTCCTGTACAATGTCACAAACCTCATTCCATAGTTCATCAGGCACTCTATCTATCAGATCTAGGCCCTTAAATCTATTTCTCACTTCCACTGTATAATCATAAGGGATTTGATTTAGGTCATACCTGAATGGTCTAGTGGTTTTCCCTACTTTCTTCAATTTACGTCTGAATTTGGCAATAAGGAGTTCATGATCTGAGCCACAGTCAGCTCCTGGTCTTGTTTTTGCTGACTGTATAGAGCTTCTCCATCTTTGGCTGCAAAGAATATAATCAATCTGATTTCGGTGTTGACCATCTGGTGATGTCCATGTATAGAGTCTTCTCTTGTGTTGTTGGAAGAGGGTGTTTGTTATGACCAGTGCATTTTCTTGGCAAAACTCTATTAGTCTTTTCCCTGCTTCATTCCATATTCCAAGGCCAGATTTGGTCTTATTAGGTACAGATGGCTCTGTTAGGTAGTTAGAATAGGAAAAGGAGTCCAGAATGGTGGTGGCCAAAAGACAAGAAAGGGAAAAGCCCACAAAAATAGAACAAAGGAAAGTCCAAGGACCAGAGTGAGGACCTCAGGTAGAACAAACGGCATTCCTCGCTAGCCCAATTTATATAGGGCAGGCCCAGGGGGAGGAAAAACATATAAAAAGAGGAGCCCAAAGGCTGGGACTCTCTCTCTTCTCTTCTTGTCTTTTGGGTCAGCACGCCCTCACACCTTGAGGATGTATTTTCCTTTTATTCTCTAAATAAAACTGAACTGTAACATGGTCTGTCCAAGAGCCGAGAGCTGTAACACGGTCTGTCTGACAGCTGTGACGGCCGAGGGCTTTAACGTCCGTTGCTTCAAGTTTTTGTTGTGATGAGACAGAACCGAGGAGATTACACTTCCCTGATAGCTCCGAGGCAGAAACGCTGTCCCCAAAGAGTACAGGAGGATACAGACAAGGTTCACACCAGCCCAGTCTGTGGCCCCAGAGGGAGTGACATAAACACGTGTTGAATGGATAGATGGATGAGTGAGTAAATGGATGGATGGATGGTGATGATGGATGGATGGATGGATGGATGGTGATGATGGATGGATGGATGAGTGGGTGAGTGGAAGGATGAGTGAGTGAATAGATGAACGGATGGTGATGATGGATGGATAGATGAGTGGGTGAATGGATGAATGGCTGATGGATAGGTGCATGGATGAATGAGTGAATGGATGGAGGATGGATGGTGATGATAGATGGACAAATAGACAGATAGATGGTTGGATGGATAGATGAGAGGTTATTCAGCTAAATTAAGCTTTGAACCCACCCGTTTTTCAGACATTGGGCTTTGCTGGACCTTGGGAGAGTCACAGAAAGTAGAGATTCTCTTCTTTGGAAAACTAAGAATAAATACTTCTTGACAAAGAGGAATGATGCCAGACAGATAAAAAGCAAAAATGACTTTGAGATATTTTGAGATAATAAAATGAAACGGCACAATGGTGCCAAATGAAACCAAAGTGAGGTACAGGTCTAAGTGCAGTATGAAAAAGAAAGAAACGCAGCTGGAGAAACCTCTGTGCAGCGGCCGTGACCACAGTATTTCTGGGATTCCACAGACTTCACAACTAATTAGGAATTCTCCAGTTGGCTTGGAATCAGAGACTTTTCAAGCCAGGCTGGTTTTGGAGAACTCCTTGCGTAGGTCTGGCTTGCATCAGCCCCGATGCAGAACGCTGTGTTAGAGGAGCCGGTCTTGGGCCTCATCTTCCATTTCAGAGCCTGCAAGGACGGTTCCAGCAGTAGCCTGCTCAGGCTCTCCCCTCCTGAGATGACACTCCAGGATCCCAAGGGTCCCTGGAGCGAGGAGCTATTTCTGGGCCCAGACTCTGTATGTGTGTTTGGCTTTCAAGGTGCACACTGTGAACTTTACTGCACCTGCGGAGGCCTCATCCGGCAACCCTCCTGGGAGGGCACTGCTCTCCTCCCCCACTTCCTCCAAGGAACCAAACAGAAGCTGGGAATGCAGCTTCTGGAGCTGCC
Source organism: Tragelaphus eurycerus (assembly GCA_935064755.1). NCBI lineage: Eukaryota > Metazoa > Chordata > Mammalia > Artiodactyla > Bovidae > Tragelaphus > Tragelaphus eurycerus. Next base: position 5,389,605 of record CAKXYN010000108.1, read on the forward strand.
AGGAAGGACCCTGCAACCACCACCCAGGGGCAAAAAGCCAAAGGAAAACTCATTAGACACCTCTGATGAACATTCGTTACATTTTTTACACTAAAGAATAATTTCCAATCCTAAAAACAGTCCTTCTCATTGAAAAAAAGAAAGCTTTAGGCAACACTGATGAGTTTAAAGAGGGTTTAAGGAAAAAAAAGTCACCTGAAGTCCCACCGCCCAGAGCTAATGGGTCTGACCACCTGGCTGACGATCCTCTCAGACAAGCTCTTAGGGCCTCTGTTTTCAGAGGTGTCATTTTGCAAAAATGGGCTTGAGCTGTTCTATAGCCTTTCTTAAAAAAACAAAAACCAACAGTCTGCTGTCAACCTTGTTCTATGCGGATGAATATGAATTTACATCCTCAGTTTGAAAACCATCCATTGTGCCTTCATCCCACTTGATTTATAGTTCATAATTAGACTATGAACAAATCCCCTATGAATGGACATATAGGTTGTCTCCTGCTTTTCATCCTCACAAGGACATCCCACTAGCAGTCTCCTGCAGAATTTTCCCTTCTGCTCCCTTCTGTGGAAAGCTAGCTCAGAGATGCCTGCAAGAAGGAGAGAGAGCTGGAAAAAAAGAGGAGGAAGGACTTCCCTGTGGTCCAGGGGCTTAGGGGTCTCTCTGGCTCGCAACACAGGGGGCTTGGGTCAGGGAACCAGATCTCACTTGCCACAACTTACATGCCACAACGAAAAGATCCCATGTGCCACATCTAAGACCTGGTACAGCCAAAATGAATGAATGAATAAGGAAATAAATGTGTGCTGTGCTAAGTCGGTTCAGTCATGTCCCATTCTTTGCAACCCCATGGACTGTAGTCTGCCAGGGTCCTCTTTCCATGAAATTCTTCAGGCAAGAATACTGGAGTGGGTTGCCAAGCCCTCCTCCAGGGGATCTTCCTGACCCAGGGATTGACCCCGTGTCTCTCACATCTCCTGCAATGTCGGGCAGGTTCTTTACCGCCAGTGCCACCTTAAAAGAGGAGGAGAGAACAGAACGATGGTGTTTGGGCTTCTAAAGAGGTTCCCCGGAGGAGCTGAGGTGGCAACCTGGGTGGGCAGTGCCTGGGGAGGGGTTGCTCCAGGCCCAAGGTGGGAGGGTGGGGCCGGAAGCCTGAGGCTTGACTCAGCTGCCCTTCGCCTGATCAGAAGGTTCCAGAACCTGGATCCCTAGAGGCATGGATCCAGCGTGCCCTGGCCCCAGCAGCTTAACAATAACCTGTACGTCCAAACCGTGTGGAACGCAGAGCTGGGGTGATCAGAGAGGCTGTAATGAGCTGCTCCCGCAGGGGTGGGAATCGGGTTGCTGAGGACATGACTCTGCTGACACCTGTGGAAACCAGCCGAGGGTCACCAGGCAGGATAAATACATTCCTACTCTGGCCCTACCCCTGCCAGCCCCAGCCCTGAGCCAATTCCTCAGAACTCAGGCTCCAACATTTGACCTTGCTCAGAGGAGGCCAACATGCCCGGGGCATGGTGCCCAGGAGAGCTAAGCAGAGGTACATGGAGGGAGAGTTTCTTGGGATCTCCATTCTGAGTCATGTGAGAACATCCTTAATATGTAGGCAGCCTATTACCACTCAACAGTTTAAAGACAAGCCATGGCCTAGGAGAAAGTATTTTCATAGCATATATCCAACAACAGCCTTGGGTCTAGAATATACAAAGAGCTCTCAAAATTCATTAATAAGAAAATAGGGACTTCTTAGGACTTCCATTGTTTAAGACTCCATGCTCCATTGCAGGGGCCATGGCTTCCATCCCTGCTTGGAGAATTAAGGTCCCACATGTGCTTGGTCGCTCAGTCGTGTCTGACTCTTTGCAACCCCATGGATTATAGTCTTCCACGCGCCTCTGTCCATGGGGATTCTCCAGGCAAGAATACTGGGGTGGGTTGCCATGCCCTCCTCCAAGGGATCGTCCCAATCCAGGGGTCAAACCCAGGTCTCCCACATTGCATGCAGATTCTTTACAGTCTGAGCCACCAGAGAAGCCCAAGATCCTTCATGGCATGGCCCAAAGAAAGAAAAGAGGAAGGAGGAAAGAGAGAAAGAAAACTATCTGATGATGGAAAATGGGCAAAAGACCTGAACAGACGCCTCACGGCATCTGCTATCTGGGTGACAGATAAACATGTGAAAAGATGCTCAGCATCATGCGTTGAGGATGATTAGTTACAAATTTTTAAAAAGCATTTTTGAGTCCACACCTGATCATTTCATCAGTTCTGTGAAGTTAGTGGTAGTTGTTGTTATTATTATTAGTCCCATTTAATAGTGAAGAACTGGAGGCTCCTGGAGGTGAAATGACTTACCCAAGGTCAAAAACGAGACTCAGAGTCATGGAACTCCTTCCACTTATGAGGTCTCTGTGGTTTAAGAATGTTCTAGAAGCCGACACTTTGTATCCAACTGGACAAGGTCACATTTCTCCTTTTAAGTGAGGAGAGAAGACCGCACCTAGCCACATACCCTGCCATCATGGATGGACAGACCAGCTTCATGGAAGGAGGCCCTGGTACAGGGCCGGCCTCTAGGGGTGTGTAGGACAGAGTGACCACTGAATGTCCAACAGCAAGGGCGCTCATACGCTGGAAAGGCCTGCCCCGTGGATCTTCCAGAGCTGGCGTTTGGCTTCATAGGAAGGGGGCCTATCCCAGGAGCAGCTGGCTCCGATCCAGGATCTGGCACATGGTAGCTAACCTGTAGGTTTGGCTTCCTGGCTGTGGATATGGAGATATGGACAGAGGTCCGATCAAAAAATAAATAAATAAAACTTATTTATTTAGTAATTTGGCTGCATCGGGTCTTAGCTGTGCCATGCGGGATCGTTCATTGTGGCGCATGGACTCTCTAGGTGCCACACGCAGGCTTGGTTGCTGTAGGGTATGTGGGATCTTAATTCCTTGACCAGTTCCTTAGTTCCTTAATCCACCCCTGCACTATAAGGTGGATTCTCAACCGCCGGATCACCAGGGAGGTCATTAGGGGTCTGATTTTCGTCGACTCACCTTGACTGAGAACTTCGCTCCATCCAAAGTTAAGGATGGGCCCTGGTCCTGGCACTCAGGGACCCTGCAGCAGGCACTGCGGGGGCTGGGGGTGTGGTCCTCAGGCTGGAGAAGGAGCACAGGGCAAAGAACGGATCAAAGCGCCGCTCCTCCGCCTTTGTCTGCCCAGCTCCCCTGCCCGCCTCAGTCTGCCTCCCGCTCCAGCACTCAGCACAGTTCTCCCCCGCCAGAGGCCCGTAGACAGCAGTGCAGCCAGCCTCCTTGGAGGCAGAGAAAGTGTCCAGTTAACTGTCTGTCCTTGCTGGGGTCTAGTGAAGAATGTGATGCAGAGCTCCAGGGACTGTGGAAAGGCAGGCAGGCAGGTGAGACTGTTGCACAAGGAGGAGCAGGCCTATTCTGTTGGGAGCAGAGTCCAGCCCTCTGTGTATGCTGAGCCAAGGGGTTTCCAGATGCAGACACCAAGAACAACTTTCATTTCCCTGAATAGAGTGCTGTGGAGTCATTGTTCCCATCAAAGGGCTCCGGCTTTCATTCATTCAACAAATATTTTATTGATCATCTATTAGATGCCAGGGACTTTACAGGTATGAACTCAGTTCTCCCAACAACCTATTTAATTTCATGGCTGCAGCTATGAAATTAAAAGACATTTGCTCCTTGGAAGGAAATCTATGACAATCCTAGACAATGCATTAAAAAGCAGAGACATCACTTTGCCAACAAAGGTCTATATAGTCAAGGCTATGGTTTTTCCAGTAGTCTGGTACAGATGAGAGAGCTGGACCATAAAGAAGGCTGAGCACCAAAGAATTGATGCTTTTGAACTGTGGTGCTGGAGAAGAATCTTGAGAGTCCCTTGGACTGCAAGGAGATCCAACCAGTCCATCCTAAAGGAGATCAGTCCTGAATATTCATTGGAAGGACTGATGCTGAAGCTGAAGCTCCAATACTTTGGCCACCCGATGCAAAGAGATGACACACAGGAAAAGATTGAGGGTGGGAGGAGAAGGGGACAACAGAGGATGAGATAGTTAGATAATATCACTGACTCAAAAGACATGAATTTGAGCAAACTCCAGGAGATAGTGGAGGACAGAGGAGCCTGCAGTCCTCATGCGTGCTGTCCTTGGGGTCACAAAGAGTCAGACATGACCTAGTGACTGAACAAGAAGCCTAATTGGTAACCACTGTTATCCTCATTTTATAGGCAAGAAAATTGAGACAGGGAGAGCAGTAAGGGGCAAACCTCATGGAATCTGATTTCTGATTCTAGTTCTTTTATTTAAAAAATAGTAACAGCTGTCTTTTATTAATTTATTTTGCCCATCCCTTGGGGTATGCAAGAGCTTAGTTCCTTGACCAAGGGTGGAACCCATGCCCCCTATAGTGGAAGCAGGGAGAGTCCCAACCACTGGACCGCCAGGGAAGTCCCGAGTCCCGGTTCTTGACCACCACACTGCAGTACCTCCCAGCAGAGAGATCAAGCCCCTGGCATCACCACGCTTATGTTCTATGAGGACAAGACCCCCAAGTCACCTAGCAGGTCTATAATGCCTGGTTGGGTAGTGACAAGTGCCAGGAAGAAAAACAAAGCCATGTCTCAGATGCTGACTCATTGCGTGCTTTCTTGAAAATTGCTTCATCTTTCTGAGCCTTGGTTTTCTCATCTGCTAAAAGCAGGTCGTTCACTCAGCCACTCTACCCACCTGCCCAGGTTGTTGGAAGGATCAATATAAGCTCATGGACAAAGGAGCCCTTTGTTTTCATGGTTGAATCAACACCAACCCCTGACTCCTCGAAATTCTCCCCCAGGGGGTTCAGGTCAGCTTACCTCCTACAGAAAGACATCACTAGACTTCCCGCAGGTCCCTTTAGGAGCCAGATGACTCCAAGCCCAGTGTGATTCTTAGTGTATTTTTGTAGGCAGAGAACAATGCATGCGCTCACCTATTCTTGGTTACCTTGTGGGCCTTCCCCAGACCAAGCACACTTACTGAAATGGAACTTTCTGGCATGCTGACCATTAAAAACTCCCCCAGGGAGACGTCCCTGGTGGTCCAGTGGTTAAGGCTCCACGATCCCAATGCAGGGGGAATGGGTTCGATCCCTGGTTGGGGGACTAGGGTCCCACATGCTGCATGGTGGGGCCAAATAAATAAATAAATAAAATGGAAAAAAAAAGATGCCTTTTTTCAATTAAAAAAATTAAAAGACAAACCTTCCCTGTGAGAAAGTCAAACCACAAGAGACTATGGGGGCAGATGCTGGATGCCCTACGTCTGCTTCAGGTCTGTTTGTCACCTGTCGGCCACCCGATGGTAAGAGCTGACTCATTGGAAAAGACCCTAATGCTGGGAAAGATTGAGGGCAGGAGGAGAAGGGGATGACAGAGGATGAATGGCATCGTCTGTTGAATGGCATGGCCGTCGTGTCTGACTCGATGGACATGAATCTGAGTAAACGCCGGGAGTTGGTGATGGTCAGGGAGGCCTGGTGTGCTGCAGTCCATGGAGTCGAAGAGTTGGACATGACTGAGCGAGTGAATGACAACAGCAATCTGCCACCTGTCACCACCCTGTCCGAGTGGCCTCTCCTGGGCTCCCGGGTCCCTGCTCTCCCATTGGGTCTGGCTGGGGAGTGGCTGTGTCAGCCGTGAGGGCCAGGCTTTCCCTACAGCTGTATCCAGGTGGGGTGGCTCTTCAGTCACCTCTCTAGGGATGGGGGCAGCCTTTCACCATCCTCCGTGGGTTTCCCTTAACACTGCCCCAGTTAGCATGTTGTCTCTTCATCAAACTCCAGGCAGCAGTGTGCTCTTTCTTGCCGGGCTCCCCCAGGCTGAAGAACCTCCTGTTGGGGAATATCCCTTCCCAGAATCACGGCAGGGCAGGGGCCAGGCTCTTCTCACTGGCCCCCCAGTCGTTAGCCAGAAGATGAGAATCACGAGGGAAGAAGCTGGAAGCGCCCCGGGCTCTGGGTGGGGCTCTGCACTCCGAGGATGGACCCCAGGCATCGGCTGCCGGGGGAGGGGTGGAGGGGCCCCTCACTTCCTCTCCTGGATGTCTGGGCGCGGTCCTCAAAGGCCTCCCCCTTGCTCTACCCAGAGACGCTCCACTTTCATCGTTCACAAGCCAGACTTCTGCACAAAGGTCTGCCCTTTAGAGAAGCCCTGCTGCTAAAGAGATGAAAAACAACCCCGTCTGGTGAACAGACTCTGAAGAGCAGCAGGTGGGAGGGAAGGGCACCTCGGCGGCAGCATCGCAGACCGCCATGCAGGGAGGAGTCTCAGCCAAGATCTGATTTTTACCTTTGGGGAAACTGAGGCCCTGCTCAGGAGAAGTGAGGTTCATCCTCAGGTGTGAAGTATTCAGGCTGAGCGAGTGCTGGTAAAGAACCGCTTGCCAATATGATTCTTCATTGCGGGATTCCAGTTTTCAGAATACAATGACATGCTCTGGGGATCAGATGATAATAGAAAACATATGCAAGACATTACTATGTGCTAAATAAACGGTTCTTTGGGTCTTAAGTTGCTGGTTCCCAGGCCCAAACCTAGAGAGAAAACAGCGAAATTAGCTCTGTCTTAAGTGGGTTCCTTTTTCCTTTAGGAGTGAATTCAGGGATATCCCTGGTGGTCCAGAGGTGAAGGCTCTATGCTTCCAGTGTAAGGGGCCCGGGTTTGATCCTTGGTCGGGGAACTAAGATCACACATGCTACACATAGTGTGGCCAAAAAATAAATAAATAAGAGTGAATTGAGGCATCAAACCTAAATGTAAAAGTTAAAATTGTACCACTCTTAGAAGAAAATGCTGGACAAATCTTCATGACCTTGAGTTTGGCAGTGGGTTCTTAAATATGAAACCAAAAAGCACAGGTGGCAAAAAAAAAAAAAAAAAAAAAAAAAAGATAAGTTGGACTGCATTAAAATTAACTTTTCGGGGGGTGGGGGAACGAAAGATTGGGAGTTTGGGATTCACATATGCAAACTAGTAAATATATTAATAGGATTGATAAACTACAAGATCCTATTGTATAGGGCTTCCTGGATAGCTCAGTTAGTAAAGAATCCGCCTGCAATGCAAGAGACCCCGGTTCAATTCCTGGGTCGGGAAGATCTGCTGGAAAAGGGACAGGCTACTCACTCCAGTATTCTTGGGCTTCCCTTGTGGCTCAACTGGTAAAGAATCCACCTGCAATGCGGGAGACCTGAGTTCAATCCCTGGATTGGGAAGATCCCCTGGAGAAGGGAAAGGCTACCCACTCCAGTATTGTGGCCTGGAGAATTCCACGGACTGTATGGTCCATGAGGTCGCAAAGAGTCGGACACAGCTGAGATACTTCCCTCACTGTATAGCACAGTGAACTACATTCAATATCCTGTGATAAGCCATAATGAAAAAGAACACAAAAAGGAATATATATATGTATAACTGAGTCATTTTGCTGGACAGCAGAAATGAACACAATGTTATAAATCAACTACACTGCAAAAAAAATTAAGATAGATAAATAAAATTAACTTTTGTGCATCGAAGGATATTATCAAAAACTGAAAAAGCCCACAGAATGGGAGAAAATATTTGTAAATCATATATTTGATAAGGGTCCAGTATCTAAAATATGTAAAGAACACTTCCAGCTCAACAACAGAAAGGCAAACCAATTTAAAAATGGGCAAAGGACTTGACATTTTTCCAAAGATATGCAAGTGACCAACAAGCACATGAAAAGATGCTCAACATCATCAGGCATCAGTTCAGTTCAGTTCAGTCGCTCAGTCGTGTCTGACTCTTTGCAACCCCATGAATTGCAGCACGCCAGGCCTCCCTGTCCATCACCATCTCCCAGAGTTCACTCAAACTCACGTCTATCGAGTCAGTGATGCCATCCAGCCATCTCATCCTCTGTCGTCCCCTTCTCCTCTTGGCCCCAATCCCTCCCAGCATCACAGTCTTTTCCAATGAGTCAACTCTTCGCATGAGGTGACCAAAGTACTGGAATTTCAGCTTTAGCATCATTCCTTCCAAAGAACACCCAGGACTGATCTCCTTTAGAAGGGACTGGCTGGATCTCCTTGGGGAGTCTAAATAAATGAGATACCATAATGAGATACCACTTCCCACCCACTAGGATGTCCATAGTTTTTATTTTTATTTTTAAGGAAAATAACAAATGTTAGTGATGTATGTGTATTAGCTGCTCAGTCGTGTCCGACTCTTTGCGACCCCGTGGACTTTAGCCCACCAGGCTCCTCTGCCCTTGGAATTCTCCAGGCAAGAACACTGGAGTGGGTAACCATTTCCTTCTCTAGGGGATCTTCCCGACCCAGGGATTGAACCCTGGTCTCCTGCACTGCAGGCAGATTCTTTATCACCTGAGCCACCGAGGAAGCCCAAATGTTAGGAGGATGTGGAGAAATTGGAACACTTGTGAATTGCTGGTGAGAAGGTGAAATGATTCAGCCTCCAGTGGAAATAGTTTGGTGATTCCTCAAAAAACTAAACATAGAATTACCAAATGGCCCAGCAATCCCATTCCTGGGGAAATATCCAAAAGAAGGGAAAACAAATACAGGTGTGTGGTTGTTCACAGCAGTCAAAAGGGGGAAACACGCGACTTCCCTGGTAGACCAGGGGTTAAGAATCTGCCTTGTAATGCAGGAGACGTGAGTTCAATTCCTGGTCAGGGAACTAAGATCTTCCAAGCTGCGGGGCAGCTGAGAGCCCCGCACACCACAACCAGAGAGCCTGCGAGCCACAGTGGAAGATCCCGTGTGATGCAACGAGGATCCCGTGTGCCCCAACAAAGAACTGACACAACCCAATCAGATCAGATCAGTCGCTCAGTCGTGTCCGACTCTTTGCGACCCCATGAACCGCAGCACGCCAGGCCTCCCTATCCATCACCAGCTCTCGGAGGTCACTCAGACTCACATTCATCGAGTCAGTGATGCCATCCAGCCATCTCATCCTCTGTCGTCCCCTTCTCCTCCTGCCCCCAATCCCTCCCAGCATCAGAGTCTTCTCCAGTGAGTCAGCTCTTCGCATGAGGTGACCAAAATACTGGAGTTTCAGCTTTAGCATCATTCCTTCCAAAGAAATCCCAGGTCTGATCTCCTTCTGAATGGACTGGTTGGATCTTCTTGCAGTCCAAGGGACTCTCAAGAGTCTTCTCCAACACCACAGTTCAAAAGCATCAATTCTTCGGTGCTCAGCCTTCTTCACAGTCCAACTCTCACATCCATACATGACCACAGGAAAGACCATAGCCTTGACTAGGCGAACCTTTGTTGGCAAAGTGATGTCTCTGCTTTTGAATATGCTATCTAGGTTGGTCATAACCTTCCTTCCAAGGAGTAAGTGTCTTTTAATTTCATGGCTGCAGTCACCATCTGCAATGACACAACCCAATAAAAAAATAAAAATAAATAAAATAAAGGTGGGAACAACCCAGATGTCCATCAGTGGGTGAACAGATAAAGAAACTGTGGTCCAACGATGGGAAGGATGATTATTCAGCCCTAGAAAGGAGCTAAGTGCTGATACATTCAACAGTGTAGATGAACTTTGAAACCATTATACTAAATGAAAGAAGCCAGGCACAAAAGTCATTGCATGCCATCGCATGGTTCAACTCCTAAAATTCCTAGAAAAAGTAAAACCATAAAGACAGAGCGCAGACTGGTGACTGCCTGGGGCTGGGTGAGAAACTGTTTGATGGTTTGTAGATTTCCTTTTGAGTTAATGAAAATGTTTTCAAACTGTTAATAGATGGGGGTGGTAAGCAGCTATGGAACATTGAGAATATACTAAATGCCACTGAGTTAGTTACTTAAAATGGTTAATTTTATGTTACGTTAAATTTTTTATCAATTAAAAGAATAGTGAATTGAGGATCAGAGGGTGGAGATGGGGTGACTGCAGATGCCAAGAAGGAAGTTCTCTGGGGAAGTTTCTCCCTCCAGACCCAGAGGCTGTCTCTGGGCTTGAGAAAGTCACAAAGGACTCCTGCTGTGTTTAGTGGCTCTGACTCTTTGGGACCCCATGGACTGTAGCCCGCCAGGCTCCTCTGTCCATGGGGATTCTCCAGGCAAGAATACTGGAGTGGGTTGCCATGCCCTCCTCTAGGGGATCTTCTTAACCCAGGGATCAAACCCAGGTCTCCTGCATTGTGGGTGGATTCTTTACCATCTGAGCCACCAGGGAAGGACTCTTAGGGTCCTTCCATCCTCTTTTATGGATGGAAAAGACAAGCCCTGAGAAGACAGGGACTTGCTCAAGACCTGGAGAGCAAAGAAAACCACAGAAGAATTAGAGATAAAGATTCAGAACTCAAAGCTATCATTGTACCATGGTGCCCCATGGGCTGTGCTGGCCATGGTGGGCTGGAGGGGGCCCACAGCCATGATCAGATGAGGGAAGTCCAAGCTCACACTTCTGGCCTGAGCATATGAAAGGGGCAGAGTCATCAACCAGCTGTTATCCAGGTTCATCCGTGCCCAAGGCCTTGTATGAGCTCACTCGTGTTTTCTTCCTTGAGTGTAAGCCCCCTGCATGGAGCAATTACAGTTTTAAGAGAAAAACTCATTAGCCAGCTCTTCGATTTCTGCGCTCAGCCTACACCCCTGGGCTGAGGTCATCAGTTTTCCCACAAGGGCATTGGGAGGAAGGCAAATGTCCTAGCAGCAGGGCATTCACTGATCCCCGCGGAGGGACCCGGGAGCATCCAGCCAAGCCCTGGAAGGGGAGGCCTGCTGAGCCCACTGGAGCCCTGGGGGGTTCTTTTCTTCTTTTTTATGTTTTGCTGGCTCAGACCTGCCGGGAAGGTATAAAAGGGAAAGGCCAGCCTTTGCAGGGCACCCCGTCTCTTCCAGTGTGGTCTCAGGGGGAGGTGGGGAACGGGGAGGGCGTGCCGTGGAGAAGCCACCCAAGGAAAGGAGATGTAACAATGAGAGATTGACAAGGGGGAGCGAGGAGGAGGCATTTCTTGAGGGACTGTAGAGTGGGCACGTCACTCAATGCTCCCAGGGCTCTGGACCTAGGGGACAGGAGAGAGCAGCCTGGTTCCACAGCGAGACAGGAGCAGAGGGGCTTGAATCCGGATCAGCCCCACTCCACTGCACAACCTAGCTCCCACCAGGGGATGGAGGGGATGCTGGACTCGAGCTGGGTTCAATCCCCACCAACCACTTCCCACACTCCGCAATGCACCTCTCCTCCTCTTAAGACACTTTAAGCATTTGCATCCCATGCACTGAATTTTTTCTCTGTTTTGTGGTTTGCGGTTTTGAAAAATGGGTCTTGTTATCAAAGATGCCTGGGAAAAGCAGTTGTCTGGGAGGCAGGGAGCAGGAGTTGTTCAGATGCAGGGAGCCCTGGAAGATGCGGTCACAACTGAGCAGGAGGCTGGTGGCTCCTGAAAGGGGTGGTTCCTGGTGTCAGAGGCCTGCACGGCCCTCAGGGTTCCTAGTCCCAGGGATCTGTGCCCCAGGCCACCAGGCCAGGCCAAGGGCCAACACACCTTAGCCTGTGGTTTGTGGCAAAACCACCATTAAAAAAAAAAAAAATACAAGCAACTTTATTGGAATAAACAAAGGAGAATTTCTGGCCCCTCCTCCCCAATTAGGACGATTGAAAAGGAACCCAGCACAGAGACAGGAGAAATTGTTCTGTTTTCAAGACAAATCTAATGGATTTTAAAAATCCAATCTTTCGGATACTCGCGTTTTCTTTTCATGTGGATTTTGGTGTCATTTCCCTGGTGACTTCCATCTATGTCAATCAGAACCACTATAATGAGACCGCAGTAAGGCAGTGAGATCGTGCAGCCAGGGATGATCAAATGGCAAGAGAAAGTTTATGTCAAGACAGCGTATTTTCCATAAAGGGGGTGTGGGACGTCCAGCGAGGCCACTGAGCTGCCCAGGGTGACTGTGGTAGAGCTGAGAGCCTGGTCTCCTAGATGCTGGAGGAAAGCGTCCAAAGCTACCAGGGACCTCCCAGCCCCCTGCTCTCCACCAGAGTTGGGACTCTGGAGGGATCAGGTAGGGTTCCTACCCTGGGCTTGGGGGTCTTCAGCAGGAGAACAATTGCATCATGATGTTCATCACCTTTACCCGAAATGTACCATTTCCTCCCCCTTTTTAACACAGGTGACAAACCGCAGTTGTATTAGCAGTACCTATGACTTTGTCAGCAATGGAAATCACCAATATTTTCATATATCACAGTCATTGCAGAGAGCTCAAAAGATTAATTCTCACGGCTGCTTTAAAATGAAAGTTACTAGACCTGCTGTTGTTGTAGTCACACATTCCGGGAAACAAACTCACTCAGAAGGACAATGCAGAGAGTGGAGTGCAGTTTATTACACCGGCGGGCCCAAGGCAGAGTCTCCTCTTAGCCAAGGACCCCAACCAGTTTCTGTGAAAGCCTTATATACCCTAAGTGTATAAGGTTCCCTGAAACTAGTCTGAACAAAGGAAAAAGAAAGATACAATCAAAGTTAACCCGTGATCATATGCCTTAAGCCTAGGTAGTTAACAGGGGCCAATTATCAATAGGCCTGTGGTCATACCCCAATAAGCATAATACAATGTATGATTCTATTCGGTTACACAGATAATTAGGGTACTCTTTAGGCAATGGAGAGCCCTGGCTTTTCCTTCTGGGGGCCAGATTTTCCAGTTGGTATGTCGTTTCCATAGATACTGGGCATATAGCTCAAAGTCCACAGTCCAGTCCAAGATAGAGTCCTGCTTTCAAGATGGAGCCTGTTCTGTTTCCTCCTTCACTGTTAGATCATGTTATCTGATACCTTCATAAAGAAGTGTGTGTATTGCCGTATCATGCATGTTTAATATTGTGTTCATTACATGTCAATGCCATTTGTTTCCTTGGTGATCTTATTCACTTTATTACCTGAATTTAAAGTTTTGTCCAATGAGAGCACAGACATCACCAGATGGACAAAGAAGTCAGTGGTCCACAAAGGCACAGGACCCCTGATACCCCTTCTCTTATTCTCATTTTCTGTGAAATGGACCAGCTTAAGGGTTGGAGAACCCAGGCTTCAGTCAGAACTCTCTAACCAGGACGCCACACCGAGATGAGAAGAGGAGAAAGCGTCTGGCTTCGCCTCCATCACTTTCCTATCCCGATTCGGCCTCTTTTGGAAAATCTGGCAGGAAATGCTGGAGCTCCCCCAAGGATACCTCAGTGCAGTAGGGGTCCAGGAGCACCATGGTGAGAGCCTCCATCTCCAGCTTAAAGGTGAAGGCTGTACCCCTGGCTTGAGCACAGCACTTCTGGCAAAGGGGCTCAGAACCACCTGCTCCCCAAACCTTCAAGAAGGTCCTTCACCCTCAAGACAAACTGGGATGCCCCTGACTTCTCTCTTTGCTACTGAAAGTCCCCAGTCCTCTGCCTTCCTGAGAGACTGTCTGCATTTGGAAACCAAGAGGCCCAGCCTTGACTCCCGGCTGGCCTCATCTTAAGAGAGAGAATCACTGAGCCGGGGCAATTATTCAGCACCAGGGACTCACTTAGCATCTGATAAAGCCTGTGGCCCTCTGCTCAGCTTAGTGTTTTTAAATGTACAAAATAAACTATGCAGGGTCACAAAGGAAACCAGGGGTATTAAAATTCAGTTATCAAAATATTTTCAAAAATCAGCTTGTGATATAGCATTTCAAAGTAGACTTTACTGTGAGTAGATTTAAATAATAACTTCTAACTGAGGGTCTCCTGAGACCATCATTTCGAAGCTGAGATGAGTGTAAGTCGTATTTAGAGATGCCTGCAGCCATGCTACCGTGAAAGGAGAATAGCTGGGATTTCTGCTGGGGACAGGCCACAGTAGAGCAGGAATGTGGTGGCTTGTGGCCTCTGCTCAGACCTTACGGGAAAATGAAAACCAAATGGTAATTGTTTTCTCGTCCCATTTCATGGTTAAAAGTCCATGCTTTAGCCTCTCTTGGTCTTTATCTTCTCCATAACATCAAATCCCTGAACCCTACCTCACGGCCTTAGCGTGGGGGCATATGGAACCATAGACGCAGAAGCATTGTGTGGTGGCTGGGGGTACACAACTCTGAGGACTTATCAGTTTATTTGTTATTCTCAGTGGTATGTGTGTGCTTAGTCACTCAATTGTGCTGGACTCTTTGCAACCCAGTGGACTGTAGCCCATCAGGCTCCTCTGTTCATGGGATTTTCCCAGCAATACTGGAGTAGGGGGCCACTTCCTACTCCAGGGGTTCTTCCTGACCCTCGCCTCTGGCATCTCCTGCATTGGCAGGTAGATTCTTTACTATTAGCACCACCTGGGAAGCCATTATTCTTGGTTATTAAGCCCTAATAGCACCAAGACAACGAAAGTGGCACGAGAGAAGCAGCCCCAGCCTGTACAACAGTCTTGGCAAACCACCCTCTTTGTCCTCCAGCACGCAGGGAAGCCCGGGCTACCACCGGTGGCTCCTTCCTGCTCCTGCCTCAGCTGAGCCACGATGCCTGGTGCATACAAAGGTGAATGTGGGGATAATGTGGACCAGATGCCCTTCCTGGCACCTCCCAATAAGGGGAGGGTCGAAGCCATGAACAAGCCCTATGACATCAAGAGGTCCTCCTGGGTCAAGGATGAGAAGGAGGGCTTCATTGCTGGAGAGAACCAGTCTGAACAGGGTGACGAAGTCACCATGAAGACGATCACCAACAAGCTGGGTGGGAAATGACTCTCAGGATGGAACTGAGCTATAGGAATGGTGGACCCCCAGGACTCAAGAGACATGGTGGCAAGAAGAGCTGATGCTTCTGAGTCCCCTGTGCTGGGTTCAAGTGCAGACTCAATGACACTCAACCTGTGGGGCCCTAAGCAAAACCCTTTCCCTCTCTGACCTTTGGTTTTCTTACAGTAGAGATTCCAGTGTGATATGACATGAAAGTATTTTGTATGCTCTGTAAAACAGTGAATGTGTGGAAGAGATGGTAACGAGAGGTGTGCATGTGTGTGCACGCTCAGTGGTTTCAGTCGTGTCCGACTGGCTCTTTTCGACCCCATGGACTGTAGCCCACCAGGCTCCTCTGTCCATGGAATTCTCCAGGCAAGAATACTGAGTGGGTTGCCATGTCTTCCTCCAGGGGAGCTTCCTGGCCTAGCGATCAAACTTGCATCTCCTACAGCTCCTGCATTGGCAGGCAGACTTTTTACCACTTAAGCCACCTGGGAAGCCCATCCTGAGAGTTACTTATCTTTAAAGCCCCAGACAGCTCTCGTGTGGAATCAGTTTTCTAAGAGTGAGAAGGAGCATCCCACCAAGAGTGAGAAGGAGCATCCCATCCATCAGGAAATTGTGCTATGTGATGGTGTGAGGACTGGGAGACAGGACCTGGAATACCCTGGGCAACCCAGGTGAGCTCTCCAGTGTCATGAGCTACAGATGGTGGCACTGAGTCCCTTGCTGCGTGCTGGTGCTGCGCTGGGGCTGCCTTGTCCTGGCTTATAAGGATCCAACCCTAAACATTCAGGGGCTTTGCAGGTGGTCGTTAAACCTTTGGCATCCTGGCATCAGTCATGGTGGAAATGACAAAAGGTGCAAATCATGGATTCCCCACCCCCCGCCCCCGTATAGCTGGTTTACTAGCACAGCTCTCTCTGTTGGTCCACACTCTGTCCAGCTACAAGGACTGACTTCAGAGAGTGGCTAGAAAATTTGGTTTAGGAGACCCCTCACCTGGGGCAAACTCCTGGGGGAGGCACTGGATATTTCACTTAATCCTTTTAATAACCTTATGGTAGTAGGATGTATGAACCCTGTTTTGCAGAAGATTAAAGAGATTTTAATGGTCGCGCCATTTAAGAGCGACCTCGCCTGCCCGCGACCGGCGCGCCATTTAAGAGCGCCCTCGCCTGCCCGCGACCGGCGCGCCATTTAAGAGCGACCTCGCCTGCCCGCGACCGGCGCGCCATTTAAGAGCGACCTCGCCTGCCCGCGACCGGCGCGCCATTTAAGAGCGACCTCGCCTGCCTGCGACCGGCAAGAGCGCCCCGCCGGCTGCGTCGCGCACTAAGAGCGCCCCGCCGGCTGCGTCGCGCACTAAGAGCGCCCCGCCGGCTGCGTCGCGCACTAAGAGCGCCCCGCCGGCTGCGTCGCGCACTAAGAGCGCCCCGCCGGCTGCGTCGCGCACCAAGAGCGCCCCGCCGGCTGCGTCGCGCACTAAGAGCGCCCCGCCGGCTGCGTCGCGCACTAAGAGCGCCCCGCCGGCTGCGTCGCGCACCAAGAGCGCCCCGCCGGCTGCGTCGCGCACTAAGAGCGCCCCGCCGGCTGCGTCGCGCACTAAGAGCGCCCCACTAAGAGCGCGGCCGAGAGGAGCTACCCACGACCGAGGAAGGACAGCGGTGAGGGCCAGCGCACTAAGCACGGCCGAGAAGAGCTACCCCACGACCGAGGTCAGGAAGGGCGGCGGTGAGGAGAGACCCCTCGTCCAAGGTAAGGTGCGATGGCTGTGCTTCGCTGGCCGGGAGCAGCCAGGAGCAGCCGGGATGAGATACCCCACGCCCAAGGTAAGAGAAACCCAAGTAAGACAGTAGGTCTTGAAAGAGGGCATCAGAGGGCAAATACACTAAAACCATTCTCACAGAAAACTAGTCAATCTAATCACACAAGGACCACACCCTTGTCTAACTCAATGAGATTAAGCCATGCCCGAGGGGCAACCTGGGATGGGCGGGTCATGGTGGAGAGATATGACAGGGTGTGGTCCGCTGGAGAAGGGAATGGCAAACCACTTCAGTATTCTTGCCTTGAGAACCCCATGAACAGTATGAAAAGACAAAATGATAGGATACTGAAAGAGAAACTCCCCAGGTCAGTAGGGGCCCAATATGCTACTGGAGATCAGTGGAGAAATAACTCCAGAAAGAATGAAAGGATGGAGCCAAAACAAAAAGAATACCCAGCTGTGGATGTGTCTGGTGATAGAAGCAAAGTCCGATGCTGTAAAGAGCAATATTGCATAGGAACCTGGAATGTCAGGTCCATGAACCAAGGCAAATTGGAAGTGGTCAAACAAGAGATGGCAAGAGTGAATGTTGACATTCTAGGAATTAGCGAACTAAAATGGACTGGAATGGGTGAATTTAACTCAGATGACCATTATATCTACTACTGTGGGCAGGAATCCCTCAGAAGAAATGGAGTGGCCATCATGGTCAACAAAAGAGTCCGAAATGCAGTACTTGGATGCAATCTCAAAAATGACAGAATGATTTCTGTTCGTTTCCAAGGCAAACCATTCAATGTCACAGTAATCCAAATCTATGCCCCAACCAGTAACGCCGAAGAAGCTGAAGTTGAAAGGTTCTATGAAGACCTACAAGACCTTTTAGAATTAACACCCAAAAAAGATGTCCTTTTCATTATAGGGGACTGGAATGCAAAAGTAGGAAGTCAAGAAACACCTGGAGTAACAGGCAAATTTGGCCTTGGAATACGGAATGAAGCAGGGCAAAGACTAATAGAGTTTTGCCAAGAAAATGCACTGGTCATAGCAAATACCCTCTTCCAACAACACAAGAGAAGACTCTATACATGGACATCACCAGATGGTCAACACCGAAATCAGATCGATTATATTCTTTGCAGCCAAAGATGGAGAAGCTCTATACAATCAGCTAAAACAAGACCAGGAGCTGACTGTGGCTCGGACCATGAACTCCTTATTGCCAAATTCAGACTGAAATTGAAGAAAGTAGGGAAAACCACTAGACCATTCAGGTATGACCTAAATCAAATCCCTTATGATTATACAGTGGAAGTGAGAAATAGATTTAAGGGCCTAGATCTGATAGATAGAGTGCCTGATGAACTATGGAATGAGGTTCGTGACATTGTACAGGAGACAGGGATCAAGACCATCCCCATGGAAAAGAAATGCAAAAAAGCAAAATGGCTGTCTGGGGAGGCCTTACAAATAGCTATGAAAAGAAGAGAAGCGAAAAGCAAAGGAGAAAAGGAAAGATATAAACATCTAAATGCAGAGTTCCAAAGAATAGCAAGAAGAGATAAGAAAGCCTTCTTCAGTGATCAATGCAAAGAAATAGAGGAAAACAACAGAATGGGAAAGACTAGGGATCTCTTCAAGAAAATCAGAGATACCAAAGGAACATTTCATGCAAAGATGGGCACGATAAAGGACAGAGATGGTGTGGACCTAACAGAAGCAGAAGATATTAAGAAGAGGTGGCAAGAATACACAGAAGAACTGTACAAAAAAGAGCTTCAATACCCAGATAATCATGATGATGTGATCACTGACCTAGAGCCAGACATCTTGGAATGTGAAGTCAAATGGGCCTTAGAAAGCATCACTACGAACAAAGCTAGTGGAGGTGATGGAATTCCAGTGGAGCTATTCCAAGTCCTGAATGATGATGCTGTGAAAGTGCTACACTCAATATGCCAGCAAATTTGGAAAACTCAGCAGTGGCCACAAGATTGGAAAAGGTCAGTTTTCATCCCAATCCCAAAGAAAGGCAATGCCAAGGAATGCTCAAACTACCGAACAATTGCACTCATCTCACACGCTAGTAAAGTAATGCTCAAAATTCTCCAAGCCAGGCTTCAGCAATATGTGAACCGTGAACTTCCTGATGTTCAAGCTGGTTTTAGAAAAGGCAGAGGAACCAGAGATCAAATTGCCAACATCCGCTGGATCATGGAAAAAGCAAGAGAGTTCCAGAAAAACATCTATTTCTGCTTTATTGACTATGCCAAAGCCTTTGACTGTGTGGATCACAATAAACTATGGAAAATTCTGAAAGAGATGGGAATACCAGACCACCTGATCTGCCTCTTAAGAAATCTGTATGCAGGTCAGGAAGCAACAGTTAGAACTGGTCATGGAACAACAGACTGGTTCCAAATAGGAAAAGGAGTACGTCAAGGCTGCATATTGTCACCATGTTTATTTAACTTATATGCAGAGTACATCATGAGAAATGCTGGACTGGAAGAAACACAAGTTGGAATCAAGATTGCCGGGAGAAATATCAATAACCTCAGATATGCAGATGACACCACTCTTATGGCAGAAAGTGAAGAGGGGCTAAAAAGCCTCTTGATGAAAGTGAAAGTGGAGAGTGAAAAGGTTGGCTTAAAGCTCAACATTCAGAAAACGAAGATCATGGCATCTGGTCCCATTACTGCATGGGAAATAGATGGGGAAACAGTGGAAACAGTGTCAGACTTTGTTTTTCTGGGCTCCAAAATCACTGCAGATGGTGACTGCAGCCAAGAAATTAAAAGACGCTTGCTCCTTGGAAGGAAAGTTATGACCAACCTAGATAGCATATTCAAAAGCAGAGACATCACTTTGCCAACAAAGGTTCGCCTAGTCAAGGCTATGGTCTTTCCTGTGGTCATGTATGGATGTGAGAGCTGGACTGTGAAGAAGGCTGAGCGCCCAAGAATTGATGCTTTTGAACTGTGGTGTTGGAGAAGACTCTTGAGAGTCCCTTGGACTGCAAGAAGATCCAACCAGTCCATTCTGAAGGAGATCAATCCTGGAATTTCTTTAGAAGGAATGATGCTAAAGCTGAAACTCCAGTATTTTGGCCACCTCATGCGAAGAGTTGACTCATTGGAGAAGACTCATGCTGGGAGGGATTGTGGGCAGGAGGGGAAGGGGACGACAGAGGATGAGATGGCTGGATGGCATCACTGACTCGATGGATGCGAGTCTGAGTGACCTCCGGGAGCTGGTGATGGACAGGGAGGCCTGGCGTGCTGCGGTTCATGGGGTCGCAAAGAGTCGGACACGACTGAGCGACTGATCTGATCTGATCCGAAAGAGATTTTAGGTAACTTGCCTACAGCCACAAAGATAGTGAATGATGAATTCAGATTCAAAGCTTGCTGCATCTGGACTCACAGAGAACAAACTTAGGGTTGCCAGGTACAGGAGCAGGGGGAAGAGACAGGGAGTTTGGGATCGACATGTCCGCTCTGCTGTGTTTAAAACAGATGACAAATAAGGCAGGTCCTCCTAGACAGCACAGGGAACTCTGGTCAGTGTTATGTGGCAGCCTGGATGGGAGGGGAGTTTAGGGAAGAATGGATACATGTATGTGTGTGGCTGAGTCCTTTTGCTGTCCCCTTGAAACTATCACAGTATTGTTAACTGGCTATACTCCAATATAAAATTAAAAGTTAAAAAAAATAAAACTGATAAATCTAGAAAAAAACCCCCAAAGCTTACTGTATCTGGCTCCAACGTCCGTGCCCCTTCTACAGCATCACCTCATCTTCCACGTGGACTGTGGGGGGTGGGGGGTGTATGGGATCAGCGCTTGGTTAATTTCAGGGATAAGGGGACAGAGACCTTCCATGATCAGAACTTAACAATATCTAAGCTTTATTCTGTGCCTCGCCCCTCTTTGAGAGGAGTGGCCACAGGAAAATGAGGCTACAGCTGGCGTCCAGTGGGTTTGAATATGAAAGTCAAGATTAACATGCAGGAGAAGCACCCTTCTCAGAAGGGCAGGGCACTGCGGTGTTGCCAGGAATGATGGATGATGAGAGCGAAGCGCCAGAGGCCCCAGTTTGGGTACAGTTTAAGGACAACACAGCTTCTGGGAGCATCTGCGGTAGACACGCATACAGCAGGGCTTGGGACAGAAAAGATCGACTCGTCTGGCTCTTAACTATAAAGCCACAGAACTCCATTTCTCTGCTGGGGCTGAAAGACAAGTGTTTGCCTGTGGGCGAGGCCCAGAGATCAGGAAACTACCAGAAATGGACCCTGAATGAAATCTAGCTGGATTTACTGTGGGCGTGGTGACCATTACTGGGTGTATTTTCCAGAACCGTCAAGATTTCAAATTATCTGCCTGTTGAATTCATAAATTATTAAAAGTCCCAGAAATCCCATTGGGTGTTTGAGCCTCACATCTCAGGCTTCAGGCAGCGGAAAGATATTTGTTTTCCCAATCACGTCTTAAGCTTTGGTCCAGATGTGGCCACACAAGAGCTGGTGCTAGTTTACATTTACAGAGGAAAAGCTGGGGTACAGAGTGGGGATGGGGATTTGTTGTATTATTTTTACCCTAAAATATATATGGCTCATCACTGTTGGTTTGTTTGTTTTTTTTTGGTCTTGTTTGCTAGCTTGCTTTCAATTTTATCCTTCAAGGTGGTTTAGTGGGAGCAGGGGAATGTCTTTTTTTAATGGGAACGTTCACTGCTATTTAGAAACCACCACTAACTCTCAAGGCAGAGGGCAAGAGTCACATCTCTGCACAGGGTCCCTGGGATCAGTGAGCAAGTTCAGCTACCAGAATGGACTTGGCTGAAAGAGAAGCACTGGTCAGAGATGGTCTGAATACAGGGAGGGAACATCAAGGTCTTTTTACTTGATGCCGCTTCAGTTCGTATAATCCTCCCAGCAACCAACCAAGGAAGCCACTGTCGTCCCTACTTCAGAGGGGAGGCACCTAGAGCTCAGAGGGCCGTGGATGTTCCTCCCCGTCCCAAGTCGATGGGACATGGCTACACTGGGAGTTGGACCCACTGATGCAGTTTTTTTCTTGACGCCAGAGAGCGAGTGGTACTCTGCCCAACGCTGCCGTGGTGTTGAGACAGTTCTATGTCCCGATGCGTGTGCTGTGTTTTGACCCTCAGACGCTCATCGTGAAGAAACAGGACATCCAGCAGATGAACCCTCCCAAATTCTACCAAGCCAGCGACATGGCGGACATGACCTTCCTGAACGAGGCCAGCGTCCTGGACAATCTGCGTCAATGCTATGTCAACACGAGGATCTATGTACGTGTCAGGGCCAGGGGGAGGAGGAGGTGGCTGCAGTTCTTCAGCCCCTCTCCTCCCCAACAACTCATGCGTGTTATGTCTGGGACAAGGGCAGAGGGACCATGCTTTTGACAGATCAGAACTTCCACATCGAGGCTTTGGCACCTCAGTGATGGTATGATCTCTGTGAGCAGCTGACACACCCTTTGCTGAGGCTGTCATCCAGAAGTGCTCCTCCTGACCCCATCCCAGCAAACCCTCCAATCAAATCATCATTTCCCTCAGTGATGTCACATGGCTTCATTAAATGTCTTTCCCTGTCCGCCCATCCATCCTCCATCCATCCATTCACCTCTCCTTTCCTACCATTCTTCCATCTCTCATTTCTCCCTTCCTTCTATCCATCCATCCAACCATTCGTTCATTCACAAGTACTTTGCCAGGATCAGCACAGTGAGTTACTGTTGGTCCCTTAACCGTCTTAGAAATCCTAAGACTTTCCAAAGGTGCTAGAGGCTAAACTCAAAATTGGGATATAAGGAAGTTGATGTGTCTGCCTCTCTAGATGTCTTTACTGGAAAGGAAAGAGGCAATCTGGTAGGACTGGGTGAGCTGGGGCCCCCCTTCAAGGTCAGGGGACTTCCCTTCCCTGGGTTTTGGTGAGAGTCAAGAGGGCTGCCACTCGCTTCTCCCCTTGCCCTCCTTCAGTACTGCTTCAGTTCCAGAGTCAGCCCTTTGGCAGCACCAGAGCTACAGGCAGTGCTGGAGGATCTCTGGAAAGCTCTTGGGCTCATTTGCTGGGGCCACAGGCTGATGGGGCATCACTGGACTTCACTCTGGGAAGAGCCACGTCCGCAGCCTGGATGAGCCTTGAGCTTGGCAGGGGGGAATGTCTGTGTGGGCTCAAGGCCAAGCTCAGGGTTTGGGCTTGCTCATAGCCCCTCTGCAGCTGAGCCCTTGCTCCCAAGGGTGGCCACACCTCGACTCTGGGCTAAGGGACTGCAGGCTCTGTGGACAGTGGCCTGAGGGACCAGGGCAGGAGTCTCCTCTTAAATCCAACACCTTGGTTGAACCACTGACTGAAAAACTGGGGTAGGCGGGGCAGCCGCCCTCTCGTGTCCCTCCTGCAAGGGTGGTGGGGGACCTCTCCCTTTCATTCTGGCCCAAACAGGGACAGAACTCGCTTCTGGCCTGCTCTCTCTGTCCCACCCCAATGTCCAAGACAGGGCTGGAGGGAAAGAGTGACTCAGTGGCTGGATCCCGGATGAGACACAGTGCGTCATCCTCGTACGTCTTTGCATGGGTTCTCTGCCTCTTCCCTTTGCTCCTCTTTCTTTGGGTCACTTTCTATTTAATAAGGTTCCTTTTTAAAATGCAATATAATGCAGCTCTGCTAAGGAGAAGCTGGGGGTGTGTATCCCCACTTGGACCAAAATGGAAACTTTTCGAGTTGACATGAAAAGAGGCAGAGAGTGAAGACACAAGAGGTCGGTGTGAATGTCCGCCAGGAGAAGCTTGGGACCCATGGCTTTGGCCATTTTCTGCCCTCACCTATTCTGCCCTCAAATAATTTCTTGCACTACTTCATTGGTTTTTCTGATTAAAAAAAAAAAAAGGAATGATTTCCTGAAAAAAATTGCCATAGTGTAAAAGAGTATCTTCTTAAGAGTAGACCAATCCCTGTTGCCCACCAGTTGGCGGATTGTGTCCATAAAGAACTCCATGAACTGTCATGGAAAACCAAAAATCAAGATATAAAAGAGTATCAAGTATCATTTCTATGTGAAATCTAAAATACGACAGAAATGAACGTGTCTACGGAACAGAAACCGACTCAGACGTAGAGAACAGACTTGTAGTTGCCAAAGGGGATGGTGCGGGAGGACCAGGGAAGGGGCAGGACTTGGGGATCAGCACGTGCAAGCTATTATCTATAGGACGGGTAAACAACACGTCCCTACTGGACAGTATAGATAACTATATTCAATATTCTGTGATAACCATAATGGAAAAGATGATAGAAAAGAATATATATGTATAACTGAATCACTTTGCTGTACAGCAGAAATGAACACAACGTTGTAAATCAACCATACTTCAAAAAAACTTTTTCCATTAAAAAAATAAAAAATAATCAGTATCATAGAAAACGATTGTTTGCTTTAAGAACAAGGTGAGGCGATAAGAACACATCTCTGGGTTTGTTTGTATACTATGAGAAAGGGATATTAGAAAGCAACATGGTGCTTCCTTCTGGGAGGAGGGGGTGGGTGCTGAGCAGCTGGGGGACTTTTTGCTGCGTATTTGTCCATAGAAATGATTATGTTATCAAGTCAGATCCTGGGGTTGGCCCAAAAAGATCGTTCTGGTTTTTCCATAAGATGTTACCAAAAAACCCTAATGAAATTTTGGCCAACCCAATAATTAAACCAAAAGAAAATGAAACAGATACATATTAAAGAGAAACCTGGTTTTGCCTGCTGGATAAAGACTCAGACGTAGATTCTGCCCTCAGAGAGAGCATCATGGAATCTTTCCAGGATGGCAGGATGCTCCAGCCAGGATGCTCTGCGATGGGCCGGGGTCCAGAGGGCAGGGGGTGTCGGGAGAAGGACCAGCTAATCCTCTTCCTTTCCTCTCACCAGACCTACTCAGGCTTGTTCTCCATGACACTCAGCCCCTACTGGTGGCTGCCCATCCACGGGGCCCACGTGACCAACATGTTCAAAGGCAAGAAGCATGCACGGAGATGTCACCCCACCTCTTCTCCATCTCAGACAGCACCCACCACGACAGGCTCATGGGTGCGTGTGGGGGTGGGGATAGGAGGGGGCCGCCGGGGCAGTCATGGCAGGGCTAGAAAAATCCCTTTGCCACTGGGGCTCCAAATGCATAAGACCCCCATGCTACCCAGTCCCAACCTTGATCCCTCATCACCCACTGAAGATTTTTTTATTTTTTTAAATATTGCTTGGTGAGTGCACTTGCTAAGTACCAACCCTACCTCACATCCCATCTCATTTAAGCATCACAAAAACATGGAATAACAAGCTAAATAATGTCCAGAACTCAAGTCAACCCGTAACCATTCCCCATGCCATCTTCGTCGTACAGTACAAAGTGACTTTTATTAATGTTACTATTTATCTTTATGTTGCTTACGACTAGGCAGTTTTCTGGGATGGGGCTGGTAAATTCTTGGGCCCTTCGGCAAGGATGTGGGCTGCAGCGGCAGGCGTGTAGCCTCGGATCTGACGGGGTCCCAGCTCTTCTTCGTCTGCGGGCCACTGCAGCTATGCTGCAAGCCGGGCAGGATGCAGGGAGATGCAGGCGGCACGGCTAGGGTGATGCCAAATGTTGAGTTTCTGAGTGTTTTCTAATTACATCTTCCTGTTGACAGGTCCCTCCCTACAGAGCGTGAAAATCAGTCTACGCTAATCACATAAGTGTCCCTCCTGCCTCTCAGTCTATAGACATGTAATTAGGTCTGTGTCTTACACATGTAATTAAGCCTTCTTAGAATTAATTGGGGGGACTTTGTATGGAAATCTGCAGGCTGCGAACGAGTGAGCTTAGCAGGGTAGGGCTGCATTTGCTAAACTGAGTTGGGGTGAGGGGTTTCGGGGCCCAAGACCCCTCCTGCCGCACCTTGTCTGCCCCGGCTGGGATGTGAAGACGCCCAGCCTGGACCTTTCATCGCTTTGCCTCTCTGCAGCCACTCCCCTCTCTGCCCTTCACTTATCTGCTTCTGCTCTCCACCTGCAGTGGAGAATCTGGTGCCGGCAAGACCGAGAACACGAAAGTCATCCAGTACTTTGGTGACATCGGAGGAACTGGCAAACAGTCCTCGGATGGGAAGGTAGGGCCGTTTGGGGACACTTGGGGCCTCTGGGTCCACACAGCAGAGCCCTGTGACCCTCACAGCTGCTCTCTGGGTTAGGGCCACTTTACAGATGAAATAGTGGCTGAGAGATAAGCGACTTGGGCGGAGTCCCATAGAGAGAAGGTGGCTGCAGACCCAGATCTGACCCACTGGACGGACTCTGATGCCCCAGGCCACGTCTGCCCCTAGAAGTGTTGTGCCAGAGCCCCTTGTGCTTGGCAGGGGAGAGAGAGGGCTGCCAGCTCCTGGTTAAGCTGCTTCTGCAGGCCCTGGCAACCCCAGGGCTCAGGGAGCACTAGCTGGGCCAGTGGCAACTGTAAAAAGCCAACAGAGAGGAAAGGAAGACTTTGGAGGAGCACCAGGGGTGCCCAGGGAAGGGATTCAAGGTTCACATAGGAGTCTCTCCACCAAGAGCAGAGGAAAGAAACAGCCGCTAAGAATCAAGGCCTGTCATCTGGCAGGGGGGCTCCGGCAGGGGCTGCAGGGGGACAGTCCTCAGGCAGTGGCCCTCCTCCCAGGTCCCCTCCAGTCCCGCTCTCCCCGCCTCCCCAAGGCCGTGCCCCTCCCGGGTTCCCGGCACATACACCACTGTCATTTGAAAGCCCTGGCTTCCCAGGCAGCAGCCGACAGGCCACCCCACCTTGTGTTTCTCTCTGGGTCAGGGGTCCCCGGAGGATCAAATCATCTAGGCAACCCTGTGCTGGAGGCTCCAGAAACAACAGCTTCTCCTGCTTCGTCAGTGTGATGGCGGCAGGGTGGCCCCAGGGTGGCGGGACAGGCTTCATCACCCTGCCCCAAGGGAGGAAATCAGGGCTGGCTGACACTCACTGATGGGATGACCCAAGTCTCAGCGTCTCCTTCCCAAAGATTGTGATCAGTCAGGAACTTCCCTGGCAGTCCAGTGGTTAAGACTCCACACTGCCAACGCAGGGGACATAGGATCAATCCCTGATCAGGGAGCTAAGACCCCCCACAAGTCGTGTGGCACAGCCACAAAATGTTAATAAATAAAATGGTTCATAATAAATAATGCTTTAAGAAAAAAACAAACAAAAAGAGTCCAGTATTTAAAGCCACTTCCAGGGGCTTGAGTGCAGAGAAGTGGGAGGACTAAGAAGTCAAAACAGGAACCCAGAGATCGCAGCGGCTGGAGGCTGGTCCCCTGACCCCACCCAGGGGCCCCAGGGCTGGCGGGATGCGGGAGAGGCGCTGTCCCCAGGGCCCTAGTGGCCCTGAAGCCTGTCTGGTGGGAGCTGGGTCATGGATGGAGCTCAGTAGATCTGCTGTGCCTTTCCCTGCGGACCCCATATCTCCTGCTGGGGCCTCTCACTGCCTGGGGAAGAGAGCTGGGCGGGGAGGCTGCTGCTAAGTCGCTTCAGTCGTGTCCGACTCTGTGCGACCCCACAGACGGAAGCTCACCAGGCTCCCCTGTCCCTGGGATTCTCCAGGCAAGAACACTGGAGTGGGCAGGGAGGAGGTGAGGACAAAAGGTGATGGAGACACTGAGGCTCCTGTTCCAGGAGAGTTTATCCTCGACTGATCCGGTGTCTCTCCATAAGGAGGCATGGTACAGCGCCCTCTATGCTTCAGTCACTTCAGTTGCTCAGTCAAGTCTGACTCTGTGACCCCATGGACTGCAGCACGCCAGGCTTCCCTGTCCGCTGCCAACCCCCGGAGCTTTCTCAAACTCGTGCCCATTGAGTCAGTGATGCCAACCAACCATCTCATCCTCTGTTGTCCCCTTTCTCCTCCTGCCTTCAATCTTTCCCAGCGTCAGCGTCTTTTCTAAGGAGTCAGTTCTTCGCATCAGGTGGCCAAAGCATTGGAGTTTCAGCTTCAGCATCAGTCCTTCCAATGAATATTCAGGACTGACAACTCCCACCACGCCAGCCTAGGGCGGAATTCCAGAGGGTTCTAGCTTCTCCTGCAGGGCACCCCTCTGCCCCATTAGATGCCCCAAAACTGCAGGCTACCCCTAGACCCTAGGTTTAGCTCCAAGACCTGTCCACTTCCTTCTCTGCCTGTCTAAGTGGGAAACCCACAACTCCACGTGCAGCCACCTCTGGCCCAGTCACCTTCCTGCAGTGCCCTTAGAGTTCAGGGGGGGCAGGGGAGGGAGGGTCAACGAGTGACTGCAGCCAGTGAGTGACCACGTGACAAGCTTGGTCTGGAGTGCCACACGTGCTCCCTCATGACCCTCCCCGCCCAGGCCAAGTTCATCCGGATCCACTTTGGAACTCTGGGCAAGCTGGCAGGACCTGACATTGAGAGCTGTGAGTCAGGCCTTTTTCAGAGAGTTCTTGGGGGCAGGACCAGCTACCGTCATGGGGTGCAGCACACAGTGAAAACATGGGCCCCTTGTTGCAAAAGTACTGAGAATTTCCAAGTAGCAGCAGAGGGACTCAAGCGTGGGGCCCTGCTGAGCACAGCCTGGATCACACCCTCCCTACTCCCAGGCCCCCCTCCCTCAGAAGCCAGCCCCCTGCCCTGGCCATGGGTCTAGGGGAGAGGGTAGAGGACACATGCCTGGACATGGCTTTATGGGGAGGGGAGCCCTGCACTCCAGGGAGAATGGGCTGAACTCATGGGCACATTGGCTTCTTCTTTTCCGGATCTCTTGGAGAAATCTCATGTCATCTCACAGCAAGCAGACAAGGAGCTACCACATTTTCTACCACATTCTAACAGGAAGCCTGAGATTGTCAGTAAAGATCGTCACATCTCTCTCATTGTCTCTTAACTGCCTTTCCACTATTTTCAATAATGAAAGAATTTCCTGTGTGTAGAGGGGTTCTGTGGTTCTACACAAATCTGTTTAGTTGAGAATTATGTGAAGAGGTTACAGGGAAGTTTCTCAAAGTTGTACTCACACCCACCTTCACAATATCCCTATGAGGCTTCACACCATTGCTGGCCCATTTCACAGATGGGGTTTTGAGACACCATGGTTGAGATACAGACCTAGGGTGTAGGACTTTAGATCCACCTGCCTCTCCCCTGACTTGTTGTCTGGGTTTCCCAAGTGACTCAGTGGTGAAGAATCTGCCTGCCAATTCAGGAGACACAGAAAACACAGGTTCAATCCCTGGGTTGGGAAGATCCCCTGGAAAAGCAAATGGCCAGCCCACTCCAGTATTTTTGCCTGGAAAATCCCATGGACAGAGGAGCCTGACAGGCTACAGTCTATGGGGTTGCAAAGAGTCAAACACGATTGAGCAACCAAGCATGCATGCCTGCCTTCCATATCTTGGTCAGATAGCAGCAGAGAGGTCAGCCTAGGACCACTGCATGTGGAGATAGTCCTGTGCACAGTGCAGCAAGCAGACTGCATTCATGCCCTCAGTTGGATGCCCTTGTGCAGGCTACAACCTACTCAACTATCCATGGCAGACCTGCTCAGAATTTAAGGTCCAGAGAGAGATGAAGACTCGATCTTCCACATACACACTTCTTCTTTTCCCAGCCAGAGACGAGGGCATTTAATACCACCCCCTACCCAGACACGTGGGTTTTATTTGTGTTGGAAACGGTGTACCTTTTAATTAATATATGCCATTTTGAAATTGGAAGGTGTCACATAAAAACCAAACTTCTGGTTTCTCAGGAATAGCAGGACATCTGGTAGGCATGGCCTGCCCTGGCATGTGGCACGAGTCAGGGAAGTTGAGTGGTAGTGGGCCCTTCGGACGGAGCTCCAGCTCTCCTGTTTCCCACACTCCCCACCAAGCCCTACTGCCTTCCTGACCCTGGAGCAGAGTGGCAGGCGCCATTCACCTTCCGTCTTGAGCTGTAGTTTTTCTGAACAGTAGAGAGAAAGGGAAAGGACAGTATGTCTCGAACCCATGTCTCTTTCAAAAGCGAAAAAGACAGAACAGAGGGGCACATATTTGAAGAAAAATAGCAGCGAGTGTTTTCTTTGTAAAAGTGACAACATCCAGGCGCACTGGATGCAAGTGATCACTGCTGCCGGCTGCCGTCTTTGGCTTACCTTCTGCCTTCGAGCACGACCTGCTCTTTACAGGAGAGAGAAAGGAGAAAATGTGCAATCATTTATTCCAGAAACATCCACTAGTTATCTACCAGGTGCCAGGTCCTGGGCCAAGTGACAAAGGGCACAACCACATTCCCGAGACCCTCCTGTCCCTCCAAAGTTCCTCATGTGCCTCATTCAAGCCCCTCGATGAGTCCAGGAGACCTCAAGGGGCACGGAGTGTGTTGTATTCAGCTCTGTAAGCGCCACAATGACATCGTCATACCTGACACAGGGGGGCATTTAGAGATACAGGTTAAAAGTGAAAAAGAAGGGACTTCTCTGGCATCCCAGTGGTTAAGACTTCGCCTCCCAACGCAGGGGGTGTGAGCTTGATCCCTGGTCAGGGAGCTGAGATCCTGTATGCCTCAGGGCCAAAAAGCCAAAACGTGAAATAGAATCAATATCGTGACAAGTTCAACAAAGGACTGAAAACTGGTCCACATAAAAAACATTAAAACTAAAAAGAAGGAAACCACGAGTCACCAGCCTGCTAACCTGCTTTCTTGCAGAAAGCCTGCTGCTGGTCCCCAACCCGAAGGAGTACCACCGGGTGAGCCAGGGTGGCACTGTGGTGAGTAACATGGACGATGGGGAGGAGCTGCAGACGTGACTGGGTGGGCATAGCCAACGAAAGACCGGGAAACCCTGGGGCCCTGCAGGCACTGCCATCTGAACTGGGTGGGCCAGGGTCAGAGGGGACACGCAGAGTTGCCAGGCAGTAGCCTGGATTCTCCCGTGGAGATTGCTGGGGTTGCAGCCGGTGTTTTCGCCAAGCCTGTCATAGGGAGCAGAGTTTCTGCAGAGCCGACCTGTTACCCGACAGGGACTTGCGGGGCGGTCTACTCCACATAACTTCCCCTCCTCCCCAGCCCAACGAGACAGCACCCTCTAGTCCCACCAGTTCCCACGGCACCTCTCTCTCTCCTCCTCTGTGACGCTGAGCACCTGGGGCTTCCGTTAGAATACTGTGTAACTCTCTCTTTTTTGACAAAAGAATCAAATCCTGATGCATCTTTGCCTTCCCCTTCTCTCAGGACCTAGCAAGGAGCCTGTACAGTAACAATGGTGGGGATTATAACACTATTTCCCGTTTGTTCCTATCACTCTGGTTTATCTTTATGACCACCTACAAGCCCCATTTTGCAGATGACTTCACTGACGCCAGAAGGTTAAATGAATACAAGGACTGCCTTGCAGAGCATCTGGCCTGGGCTCCTTGGAGGAAAGACTCACTCTGGTCAGGGTCTGTCTGGCCCATTGGTGCCACCTCATGGTGGCCTCCACTCTGAGGAACAGGAAGTCAGGAGCTCCTTGGTGTTCCTCCCCCGGTGGCCTTGCGGGAAGCCTTTGATGTGCTGGGTTTCAGCGCCAAGATCGGCGTGTATAAGCTGAATGGGGGGGCTTCACGCACTTCAGCAACGTGAAGTTCAGGCAGAAGGCCAGAGAGGAGCAGGCTGAGGTGGGCACCACAGAGGGTAGGCACAGGGCAGGGGCTGTGCGGGGAGGGGGTGGGCCAGCAGCGGGGGCAGGGGAGGCTCGGGACTCTCCAGGGCTTCCTGCGCATGTCAGAGACCCTCGGTAAACTAAGCATGCTCCTTTAATACCAGACATCAAGAGCCACAAAAGGTGTGACAGTCAGAGACATAATTTTGGTTTCTATATCACTTTGCCACTTGACCTTGAGTAAGCAAGTGTGGAAACTGTTATCAGACTTCTGTTTTCTTTCCTTCCCCAATATTCCTAAATTTTTTAAATCAAAGTATAGGTGATGTACAATATTATATGTTACAAGTGTACACTATTGTGATTCACAATTTTTACACATTGTACTCCATTTATAGTTATTATAAAACACTGGCTCTATTTTTTCTGTGCTGTACAATAGATCCTTGTAGCTTATTTTATACCTGATAGTTTGTTCCCCTTACTCCGCTACCCCGTCTTGCCCCTGCCCACTTCCCTCTCCACACTGGTAGCCTCTGTGTCTGCGAGTCTGCTTCTTTAGGTTATACACACTAGTTGTTATATTAGATTTCACATACAAGTGGTCTTTAGCTGTCTGACTTATTTCACTGCCCATAATGACCTTCCAGTCCTGCCACACTGCTGCAGATGGCAAAAGTTTTGTTCTTTTTCATGGCTGCATAGTATTCTGTTGTATATCTCTGGTACTTCAGACCCAAGTTTTCTTGATGACGACATGGACGGTCTCCCCCTCTCTCCCCATAACCCCTTCTCTAAACACAGTAGACAGGGGCTGGGGTTCTCCAGGGCAGGGCACCGTCTTCACTCCCCTGCTTTTTCTTTCCCTGCTCAGTGGCCAACAAAGTTGCCCACCTCATGGGTCTCAACTTCAGGGAGCTCCAGAAGGGCATCACCAGGCCGCAGGTCAAAGTAGGCAACGAGTTTGTGCAGAAGGGCCAGAACGTGGAGCAGTGCCAGAACTCCATCGGGGCCCTGGGCAAGACCGTGTACAAGATGTTCAAGTGGCTGGTGGTCAGGATCAACAAGACCCCAGACGCCAAGATGCAGAGCGAGTTCTTCACTGGGACGCTAGACACTGTTGGCTTCGAGATCTCTGAGGGGTGTCTGGCCTCACTTTGCCATAGCCACCCTCCATTGATAAGAGCCTTTTCACCAAGGTTCTCTCGCTTCTCACCTTCGACCTGGGGCCAGCCAATCTCAGTCTGCTCCTGGCTCTCCAGCTCCTGGCCTCCAGAAAGTTCCATCTTCGTATATTGGCACCAATTCACACCAGGTAGACTGAGCAGTGCGCTGGCTGGAGCCAGCCTGTCCCAGCTCACCAGAGTTGATTAGGGGAATTTTCAGGAATTCTGAGAGCTGGTCAACACCCTGTTGATGACATGTCCATGGTGCATTTACATGGCCAGCACTACAAACCAGGAGCTTTTTTTTGAGAGAGAGAGAGAGCTGACTTATCAGCACAGCACTGGTGGTCCCTGTTTCTTGCCCAGACAAATGAGACTCAGGTCTCACCACAAGACGAGTGCTGTGCATCAGGAAGATTTTGCCTTCATGATTATGAGTCAGGAGACCCGGTTCTGGACTCGGGTTGGCCACCAACCAGCTGTGTGGTCTTTGGACAGTGGCTACCCCTCTCTGAGCCTCAGTTGTCTCAACTCTAAAATGAGCCGGCTGGAGGTGATGACCTCTAAGGTGCACTCTAGCTCTGCTCTTATTCCAGGACTTCTGTTAGCCACAGCCGGGTTTAAAAAAAATAATTTAGCCCCATTTCTACCGGGCTTCCCTAGTGGCTCAGCTGGCAAAGAATTCACGGGCGATGCAGGAGACGCCCAGGAGATGCTCTTCCTGGGTTAGGAAGAGCACCTGTGAAGGGATAGGCTACCCACTCCAGGATTCCTGGGCTTCCCCGGTGGCTCAGCTGGTAGAGAATCAGCCCTCAGTGCAGGAGACGTGGGTTCGACCTCTGGGTTGCGAAGATCCCCTGGAGAAGGGAAAGGGTACCTACTCTAGGATTCTTGGGCTTCCCGGTGGCTCCAGCTGGTAAAGAATCTGCCCGCAGTGAGGGAGACGTGGGTTCGATCCCTGGGTTGGGAAGATCCCCTGGAGAAGGGAAAGGCTACCCACTCCATTATTCTGGCCTGGAGAATTCCATGGTCTGTATAGTCCATGGAGTTGCAAAGAGTTGGACACAACCCAGTGACTTTCACTTTCAATTTCTTTCAGGATCTAGAAGGCTAGTTTGACTGCTGTCTACAACAGAATCATTTAATTCCATAGGTGGAAAGGGCCTTAGACAGAGTCTCAAACTGTGCTGCCTGGAGTCCTGGGCACCAGCCGAGTGGGGCTGGAAAGGGAGGAAAGCACCTGCGCCAGCAGTTGGGTGTGTGCAGTAGACAAACGCCTGGACTCCCAGCTCCGCCTCTTTCACGCCATGCATCTCCAGGTCCCCATCTTTAATGGGGTCACTGATCATTCTTGCAGATGCAGCTTAGCCAGCGTCTGACACACGTACATGCTCGACGCAGGTGATTCTGTGATCACAATGGCCCCTCTCCTCTGACCTGTTTTTCCTAAGAGCCTTCTGTGTAGGCTTTCGTTCAGAGAAAGCAGTCTCTGGTTTAAAAAAAAAAAAATGAATAAAAAGGCTTGCAAATCCCTCAAACCCCTTCATCCTCCAGATGAGGATGAGAAAAACTAGACAGAGAGACCTATCCAAAGGTACACCAGGTTGTGGGGGTTGGTTCAGACCCACAAAGCATCTCAAAGGATTTCGCTACCTAGAAAGGAAATGATTCCTCCCACATTGGTGTTCACGCACTGCGTGAGGCTGGAGTCTGAGTTTCGGGCACTGCAGCAGCAGTGGGGGGCTCGGGTGGGCATGGGGCAAGGCGCTCTGTGCCTGCATGGGGAGGGGGCCGAGAGGGGCTTCTCACAGGGCCTGGGAGCACCGACTGGGCAGTTGGTGTTACGGCATCTGCGGCCCTGCCAGACACTGGCCAGCTTCAGCTCTGCTGGCGGCCCAGACCTCCGCCCCTCCCAGGGGAGGCTCTGTCTGCATCTGGGCTGCCCCCTCTTTCCATCTTCACCCCACAGTTCAACAGCTTCGAGCAGGTGTGCATCAGCTTCACCAAGGAGGAGCTGCAGCAGTTCTTCCAGCACCACATGTTCGTGCTGGAGCAGGAGGCGTGCAAGAGGGAGGGTGTCCAATGGGTCGTCACAGACTTTGGCCTTGACCTGCAGGCCTGCATCAACTTCCTGGAAAAATGACCCCGCGTCTCGAAGGAGCGGCTTAGAGAGAGGTCGGGACCCTGACTGGGGCATGTCTCAGGAGGGGATTTCACTGGGGCCAGTGCTTTCGGGGGAATCAGCAACACAGCTGATGGCTCTGGTTTATCTGACCTCCAGCTTCCTCTCTAAAACGGCACAACGCCCACTGCAGCGGCCACTGTTAGCTCGGCTGTATTATGCCTTCACTCATCGGATCATCACGAGCTCCTGTGTGCAGGGGATAATTTATTATAACCATTTCACAGATGGGAACATTGAGGCACCAAAAAATGAAGTTCCTTGTCCATGGTCATCCATCCTATGAAAGGCAGAGTCAGGCTTTAACCACGCTGTCTAATAGCCTTCCATGTCATCACACCATACGGAATGTTTTAGCAAATGGCCCTCATTGGAGAATATATAAGATTAGTAGATGCAAACTATTTTATATAGAACAGATAAGCAACAAGACCCTACTGTAGAGCACAGGGAAATATCAATATCTTGTGATAAACCATAATGGAAAAGAACATGAAAAAGAATGTATATGCACACATATAACTAATCACTCCGCCCCGTACGGCAGAAAAAACACAACATTGTAAATCAACTATACTTCAGCAAAATAAATTTTTTTTATATTTATTTTATTTTTTTTTTATTTTGCTTAACTTTACAATATTGTATTGCTTTTACCATACATCGAGATGGATCCGCCACCAGTATACACGTGCTCCCCATCCTGAACCCTCCTCCCTCCCCTCTCCCCATACCATCCCTCCAGATCATCCCAGTGCGCCAGCCCCAGGCATCTGTTATCGGGCATCGTACCTGGACTGGCGACTCGTTTCAGATATGATATTATACATATTTCAATGCTATTCTCCCAAATCATCCCACCCTCTCCCGGTCCCAGAGTCCAAAAGTCTGTTCTATTTTTTAATTGGAAAAGAAAGTAAAAAAGGATATGTATTGCTTGATTAAACGCATAAAAGGGATAGAAAAAGGAAATTAATGAGGTCGATGACAAAATGTGAACAGAGTCTGTTCATAGTATTGTTCTGATGTTGATTTCCTAGTTTTCATTATTTTACAGAGTTTACTGTAACATTTGGAGAAGTTGGATGAAGGGTGTATAGGAATGCTTTGCACTAGTCTTGCAAGCCTGAAATTATTTCAAAATAAAAAGATAAAAAATAAAGACTATACCTTGCCTCTGAAGTTCATCCTTGGATCCGTCTTAGAGAGGTTATCGTCAAGGAAGCCAGGGGTCTTCAATGGGAGGCTTTCCTCCCTAGAAAAGTCACCAAAAACAGGCTGTGGAGACTTCCCTGTGGTATGCTCTGTGAGATGGCCTAGTTAAGACTCTGTGTCCAGCTGTCACAGAACCCGAAAGGTCCTCATGCTTGAGCTTTGGGAACAAGCATTGCCCTCTTCTAGGAGTCTGCTTCAGAAATCCAGACCTTCCACGGGAGAGGGCATATTAAGTCACTAAGGGCATTTGTGAGCTCCTTTTTCTGGTGGGAAGAAACCTAGAACCACGTGAGGCCCCGGTTGCCGGGAATGTCACTGAGAAGGAGGAGCCGATAAAAGAGAATTAAACGTGGGGAAGACAGGTGTCATTGATGTCACCAATTTTCTGAGAGTCAAGTCTGCTGGCAACTGGGATTAGCATTTGGGGAGCTATGTAGCACCCTAGAGATGTCAGTCTTCCCTTCTCTTGGACCTGATGAATTCTGCTGCTGCTGCTGCTAAGTCGCTTCAGTCATGTCCGACTCTGTGAGACCCCATAGACAGCAGCCCACCAGGCTCCCCCGTCCCTGGGATTCTCCAAGCAAGAACACTGGAGTGGGTTGCCATTTCCTTCTCCAATGCATGAAAGTGAAAAGTGAAAGGGAAGTCGCTCAGTTGTGTTTGACTCTTAGCGACCCCATGGACTACAGCCTACCAGGCTCCTCCATCCATGGGATTTTCCAGGCAAGAGTACTGGAATGGGGTGCCATTGCCTTCTCCGATGAATTCTAGCCTCTTTCAAATCTAAATAGCCATGGCATTCAAAAATCATGGAAAACTAGACCATGCTCAGAGGTTGCTGCCCAGTTCTGCATCCTGGCTGGCCACATCGGGTGTGGGGCCTCCCTCCCACCAACCCCAGGTCAGTGCCAGTCACCTTGCTGGCCTCCTCTAATGTCATCCACTCCTCTTTCCTTCCAGTCCGTGGGCATCTTCTCCATCTTCCCCAAGGCCACAAATGCCACATTCAAGGCAGCCCTGTTCCTCAACCACCTGCGTAAGTCCAGCAACTTCCTAAGCTCAAGGGGCACAAGGGCAAGGGGCCCAAGGCCCACCCTGAGCTCGTCCACTGCACAGGCACCGTGACTACCTACCCTGGGGGCCACTTGCCCAGTACCTCCACCTCCCACACATGGAAGTCCATCCTGCTATGCCCTCTGTGAGGCTTCCTGCCTTCTGCTAACATGGCCATCATCTAACAGGGCAACCAGCTGATTGAAATGACCTCCCACTCCTACTTCCTCCTCACTTCTCTCTCTGGGAGAGAGAGAAGTTCTCTCTTGGAACTCTCTGCAGGTCAGGAAGCAACAGTTAGAACTGGACATGGGACAACAGACTGGTTCCAAACAGGAAAGGAGTTCGTCAAGGCTGTATATCGTCACCCTGCTTATTTAACTTATATGCAGAGTACATCATGAGAAACGCTGGGCTGGACGAAGCACAAGCTGGAATCAAGATTGCCGGGAGAAATATCAATAACCTCAGATATGCAGATGACACCACCCTTATGGCAGAAAGTGAAGAACTAAAGAGCCTCTTGATGAAAGTGAAGAGGAGAGTGAAAAAGTCGGCTTAAAGCTCAACATTCAGAAAACTAAGATCATGGCATCTGGTCCCATCACTTCATGGCAAATAGATGGGGAAACAGTGTCAGACTTTATTTTTTGGGCTCCAAAATCACTGCAGATGGTGACTGCAGCCATGAAATTAAAAGATGCCTACTCCTTGGAAGAAAAGTTATGACCAGCCTAGACAGCATATTAAGAAGCAGAGACGTTACTTTGCCAACAAAAGTCCATCTAGTCAAGGTTATGGTTTTTCCAGTAGTCATGTATGGATGTGAGAGTTGGACTATAAAGAAAGCTGAGCACCAAAGAAATGATGCTTTTGAACTTTGGTGTTGGGGAAGACTCTTGAGAATCCCTTGGAGAGCAAAGAGATCCAACCAGTCAATCCTAAAGGAAATCAGTCCTGAATATTCATTGGAAGGACTGATGTTGAAGCTGAAACTTCAGTACTTTGGCCACTTGTTGCGAAGAGCTGACTCTTTTGGAAAGACCCTGATGCTGGGAAAGATTGAGGGCAGGAGGAGAAGGGGATGACAGAGGATGAGATGGTGGGATGGCACCACTGATTCAATGGGCATGAATCTGAGTAAACTCTGGGAGTTGGTGATGGACAGGGAGGCCTGGTGTGCTACAGTCCTTGGAGTTGCAAAGAGTCTGACATGACTGAGTGACTGAACTGAACTGAACTTCCATTGCAGGGGGCATCGGTTCAACCCCTGGTTGAGGAACTAAGATCCCACATGCCTCGCACCATGGTCAAAAAAAAAAAAAGAAGGAAGGAAAGAAAAAGAAATAACACTTGTAAAAAGAAGAAAAAAATTCTATCAGACCAATCAATTATTCCCCAGTTGATTGACTCATCCCTCTGACAGTTCGTGGCCCCTGAACTAGGAAGGTGACATTGATAGAGTGGCTTTTGCACTCATGACAAACCTAGTCCTTGGAGAAGAGGGAAATTAAGTGCAGCCAGGACTCAGGAATATTTGAATAATTGACAGGGGAGGCAAGCAGTGTTGCAGTCAATGCCACTGCCTCTGGTTGCCACAGCACTTGTTGATCCTCTGCGAATTTAGCTTCAGGGAAACGGCAGGCTTAGGACTGAGCTGTCAGGAAAGCTGCTGTTTGACTGGGCATCGGAGCCAAGCTTTTATGATCTCCACAACCATGACGACGTCCATGACTGGCCAAAGGGACTGTGCCGCTGCCCAGAGTGGGCTTGGGGCTGAATTGCAGTGCTCCACCTCAGCGCCTAAGGTGAAGTGAAGAGGGACCGTGTTTGTAGCAATGGGACAGCCCAAGTCAGGGGGGCCTGTGCACGTCCAAGCAGGCTCTGAGACGGGGCCTGGAGGTGACGAATGTCGTACACCATGTAGCAGAAGGAGAGCCCAAAGGTGCTGGCTTCTCATCTGCATCCCTAGGTTCTCCGTGCTCAGGGGAAGGATCTGACAGATGCCTTCCCCTGTGCCTCTCCAGCTGGGGCCACCTGGCAAAATGGGAACCAGACATCAGTGCGTGTCCAGGGACTTGGGCCCTTGGCGCTGGATGGATGGAGCCCCCCTCCCAACAGGCAATGTGGCAGGGAGCGTGGGGGAGCTGTGCTTCTCAGCTTCTCAGCAAGGAGAGAACAGATGCCTTTGTAGGGAGTTCTTCACGTGGCTCGGGATTCCATGGGTCAGGGCCAATAGCTGAGCCTGAAGTAAGATCAGCCATCCTGGGTAGAAGGAGACCCAGGGGTTGGGGAGGCTCAGGGTGACCAGAAAAGCCAGACATTCAAGAGAAGGTCACACCTAGCAGAGAGTACCTGGGGAATCCTGGTGTGTGGGCACAGTTCAGAGATGGGGTGCCCTACACAGGCAAACTGCAAATGCCCAAGACGTGGGGCTTCTGGGCCATCCCAGGACTCCAGGCAAGTCCTCAGGACAAGAACTGAAGCCCTGGGAGACGCTGCCGAAGATCTGGCTGTGAGGTGGCCCCGGGGTTGAAATGCAACCACTGGCGTCTGCCCCCCTCCAGGTGGGTTACAACATCATGGGCTGGATGGAGAAGAACAAAGACCCCCTGAATGAGTCAGTGGTGGGCTCGTTCCAAAAGTCGAGCCTGGGGATCCTGGCCCTTCTCTTCAAAGAAGAGCAGGCTCCGGGTGTGGCTGCCCCGTCATGTGTCCAATCTCTATGTCGATGCCCTTTAGTGACCAGGAGAAGAAGAAAGAAGAAAACCAAGCTCTTGTATTCAATTATTGTTGAATAAATGAATGAATAATAAATGAATGAATAACAGGTTGCTTGAGATTGTCTATGGATGCCAGTGCAATAAAGAGATGCAGAAGCATCCTGGGAGCTTCCATCAGCCGACTCGATCACTGGGCCCATACCACCTCCAAGGGGAGCAATATTGCTTCAGAGAAGTGGACACCCAAATGCACTGTGCTTATTTTCTGCTTCCCACTCTCCTGTCTGAGCCAAATGTCAAACCCAGCCCTATCTCCTAACCTGCT
The DNA here is from genome assembly GCA_935064755.1 of Tragelaphus eurycerus. NCBI lineage: Eukaryota > Metazoa > Chordata > Mammalia > Artiodactyla > Bovidae > Tragelaphus > Tragelaphus eurycerus. The sequence continues at coordinate 5,429,480 of CAKXYN010000108.1, forward strand.
GAGGTTCTGTGGCCCTAGGGGAACACCCAACAGGGCCACCACTCAGAGGGACAAGAGCTGCAAATATTCTTGGGCTCGGAGGTGTGCTCGCCACCAACATGCAATTCCTCTGGATGGTCTGTGGGCTCCTCTCCCCAGGCAGTGGCAGCAGCAAGCGGCCTCGGGCCAGCCCTAAATCACACAGGACCATAGACCCTCCAGGGTGCACAACACTCCCTGTGAGTTATGCCACAGGCAGCCCGTTCACCCTCTCCCTGGTACACCTCAATTACCTGGTGTTGGGTGGGGGGCCCTCAGCTAGTCCCCAGACAAGCCTTTTCGAAGCCAGAGAACACACATCCTTGACACAGAGCCTGCCCCTCTTCTGGCCACTGACTTGAAGCAAGCTTCTCTCTCTTCCTTAGCTGGAAGCAAGAAGCAGAAATGAGGGTCCTCCTTCATGACTGTCTCCAGCTACTACAGGGTAAGTAGGTAGGTGCTGCCCCAGAGGCCGCCTGGGGGCCAGTACCCCCAACTCTCCCTTTCACTAGAGACGTGGTCTGGCTGCCAATTCGCAGCTCAGGATAGGATGAGTCCACTTCTATGCCTTTGGTCACCCCTTTCATTCAAGGGGTCCGTTTCCTTCTGCAGAGGGCACAAAACCACAGACCACAGGGCAGGAAAATCCCTTAGAGACGGTCCAGTCCAACTGTACTGTTTCGAACTGAAAACCCAGGAGGTGATGGGACTTGGCCAACATAACAAGTGGAAATATCAATGCCTCAGCTCTTGTGCGGGTCATGATGGAGAGATATGACAGGGTGTGGTCCACAGGAGAAGGGAATGGCAAACCACTTGAGTATTCTTGCCTTGAGAACCCCATGAACAGTATGAAAAGGCAAAATGATAGGATACTGAAAGAGAAACTCCCCAGGTCAGTTGGGGCCCAATATGCTACTGGAGATCAGTGGAGAAATAACTCCAGAAAGAATGAAGGGATGGAGCCAAAGCAAAAAGAATACCCAGCTGTGGATGTGTCTGGTGATAGAAGCAAGGTCCGCTGCTGTAAAGAGCAATATTGCATAGGAACCTGGAATGTCAGGTCCATGAATCAAGGCAAATTGGAAGTGGTCAAACAAGAGATGGCAAGAGTGAATGTTGACATTCTAGGAATCAGCGAACTAAAATGGACTGGAATGGGTGAATTTAACTCAGAGGACCATTATATCTACTACTGCAGGCAGGAATCCCTCAGAAGAAATGGAGTGGCCATCATGGTCAACAAAAGAGTCCGAAATGAAGTACTTGGATGCAATCTCAAGAACGACAGAATGATCTCTGTTCGTTTCCAAGGCAAACCATTCAGTATCACAGTAATCCAAGTCTATGCCCCAACCAGTAACACTGATGAAGCTGACGCTGAACGGTTCTATGAAGACCTACAAGACCTTTTAGAACTAACATCCAAAAAAAAATGTCCTTTTCATTATAGGGGACTGGAATGCAAAAGTAGGAAGTCAAGAAACACCTGGAGTAACAGGCAAATTTGGCCTTGGAATACAGAATGAAGCAGGGCAAAGACTAATAGAGTTTGGCCAAGAAAATGCACTAGTCATAACAAACACCCTCTTCCAACAACACAAGAGAAGACTCTATACATGGACATCACCAGATGGTCAACACTGAAATCAGATCGATTATATTCTTTGCAGCCAAAGATGGAGAAGCTCTGTACAGTCAGCAAAAACAAGACCAGGAGCTGACCATGAACTCCTTATTGCCAAATTCAGACTGAAATTGAAGAAAGTAGGGAAAACCACTAGACCATTCAGATATGACCTAAATCAAATCCCTTATGATTATACAGTGGAAGTGAGAAATAGATTTAAGGGCCTAGATCTGATAGATAGAGTGCTTGTCGAACTATGGAATGAGGTTCGTGACACTGTACAGGAGACAGGGATCAAGACCATCCCCATGGAAAAGAAATGCAAAAAAGCAAAATGGCTGTCTGGGGAGGCCTTACAAATAGCTGTGAAAAGAAGAGAAGCAAAAAGCAAAGGAGAAAAGGAAAGATATAAGCATCTGAATGCAGAGTTCCAAAGAATAGCAAGAAGAGATAAGAAAGCCTTCTTCAGCGGTCAATGCAAAGAAATAGAGGAAAACAACAAAATGGGAGAGACTAGGGATCTCTTCAAGAAAATTAGAGATACCAAGGGAACATTTCATGCAAAGATGGGCTCGATAAAGGACAGAAACGGTATGGACCTAACAGAAACAGAAGATATTAAGAAGAGGAGGCAAGAATACACAGAAGAACTGTACAAAAAAGATCTTCACGACCCAGATAATCATGATGGCGTGATCACTGACCTAGAGCCAGACATCCTGGAATGTGAAGTCAAGTGGGCCTTAGAAAGCATCACTACGAACAAAGCTAATGGAGGTGATGGAATTCCAGTGGAGCTATTCCAAATCCTCAAAGATGATGCTGTGAAAGTGCTGCACTCAATATGCCAGCAAATTTGGGAAACTCAGCAGTGGCCACAGGACTGGAAAAGGTCAGTTTTCATTCCAATCCCAAAGAAAGGCAATGCCAAAGAATGCTCAAACTACCACACAATTGCACTCATCTCACACGCTAGTAAAGTAATGCTCAAAATTCTCCAAGCCAGGCTTCAGCAATATGTAAACTGTGAACTTCCAGATGTTCAAGCTGGTTTTAGGAAAGGCAGAGGAACCAGAGATCATATTACCAACATCCGCTGGATCACGGAAAAAGCAAGAGAGTTCCAGAAAAACATCTATTTCTGCTTTATTGACTATGCCAAAGCCTTTGACTGTATGGATCACAATAAACTATGGAAAATTCTGAAAGAGATGGGAATACCAGACCACCTGATCTGCCTCTTGAGAAATTTGTATGCAGGTCAGGAAGCAACAGTTAGAACTGGTCATGGAACAACAGACTGGTTCCAAATAGGAAAAGGAGTACGTCAAGGCTGTGTATTGTCACCCTGCTTATTTAACTTATATGCAGAGTACATCATGAGAAACACTGGACTGGAAGAAACACAAGTTGGAATCAAGATTGCCGGGAGAAATATCAATAACCTCAGATATGCAGATGACACCACCCTTATGGCAGAAAGTGAAGAGGAACTGAGAAGCCTCTTGATGAAAGTGAAAGTGGAGAGTGAAAAGGTTGGCTTAAAGCTCAACATTCAGAAAACGAAGATCATGGCATCTGGTCCCATCACTTCATGGGAAATAGATGGAGAAACAATGGAAACAGTGTCAGACTTTATTTTTCTGGGCTCCAAAATCACTACACATGGTGACTGCAGCCATGAAATTAAAAGACGGTTACTCCTTGGAAGGAAAGTTATGACCAACCTAGATAGCATATTCAAAAGCAGAGACATTACTTTGCCAACAAAGGTTCGCCTAGTCAAGGCTATGGTCTTTCCTGTGGTCATGTATGGATGTGAGAGCTGGACTGTGAAGAAGGCTGAGCGCCCAAGAATTGATGCTTTTGAACTGTGGTGTTGGAGAAGACTCTTGAAAGTCCCTTGGACTGCAAGGAGATCCAACCAGTCCAATCTGAAGCAGACCAGCCCTGGGATTTCTTTGGAAGGAATGATGCTAAAGCTGAAACTCCAGTACTTTGGCCACCTCATGCGAAGAGTTGACTCATTGGAGGAGACTCTGATGCTGGGAGGGATTGAGGTCAAGAGGAGAAGGGGATGACAGAGGATGAGATGGGTGGATGGCATCACTGACTCGATGGATGTGAATCTCAGTGAGCTTCGGGATTTGGTGATGGACTGGGAGGCCTGGCGTGCTGCGATTCATGGGGTCGCAAAGAGTCGGACACAACTGAGCGATTTGATCTGATCTGAAGCTCTTGTGCCCGGAAAAGGCAATGGCACCCCACTCCAGTACTCTTGCCTGGAAAATCCCATGGATGGAGGAGTCTGGTAGGCTGCAGTCCATGGGGCTGCAAAGAGTCGGACACGACTGAGTGACTTCACTTTCACTTTTCACTTTCATTCATTGGAGAAGGAAATGGCAACCCACTCCAGTATTCTTGCCTGGAGAATCCCAGGGTCGGTGGAGCCTGGTGGGCTGCCATCTATGGGGTTGCAGAGAGTCGGACACGACTGAAGCGACTTAGCAGCAGCAGCAGCAGCCAGCTCTTGTGCCAGTGGGTCTTCAGGGCTGGTCACAACTTCCACAAAGTTTGGGCATTACTGGAAATATGTTCCAAAGTGCAGAAATGCAGCCAATGGGGAGACGTTGCACATAGAATGGCTTCAGTACTTCACAAGGATTGGCTTTCCTAAGGCAGAATGGGCCACCCCACCGTATCCCAAGTGGAAGAGGAGGGTTCGTTAGGGAGGTTTAAAATGGAGAGGGATTTGTCCATACAGGCATTACGATTCCTTCTAGAAGCGAGATTCTACAGTGAGCCGGCACTGAATTCCGAGGATCCTTGTCTTGTAAAACTGGTCACTCTGGGCAAGTCCCTGGACCTTTAAGAGCAATGCTATCTAACAGAACTTTCCACAATGGTGGATTGTTCTCTTCTGTCCAATATGGTGCTGCTGCCCAATATGTTGTCCAGGACGATAGCCACCAAACACACGTGGCTCGTGAGTACCTGAGAAGTGGCTGGTGTGACCGAAGAACTGAATTGTAATCGTAGTTAAATTAATTAAACTCTAAACAAATACCTCTTCTGAGCACAGGTGTCCTGTCACACCAACACGGAGCTAATGCTTCCTTTCTCTCCACCCCCAGGAGCAGTGGAACAAGCTGATGACCACCCTGCATGGCTCCTCCCCTCATTCTGTCTGCTGTACTGTCCCCCACGAGTTCCAGAAATCAGGTACCTCACAGGAACATGCCTCCCACCTGGAAGCTTTCAGGATGTGTGAAGTTGGGGTTCGCTTCACATTAAATCCACTTGAAATCACTGGGGTTGACTGGGGCAGAACAGGGCATTGAAAGAATCTCAAATAATGGATCATCCAAAGATCATGTTTTAGCTGCTACTTTGTATAGCAGAGTGCGGCTGGTCTAGCCAGAGTCACACTCAGGAGAGCCTTTGGTCCTTGGCTGAATTGTGGGGGACCTGGGACCCCCCTGGGCAGTGACAGGAGGAGATGAGGACATGGGTATGCAGGTCAGTGTCCTTGAGGGACAAGGAGTGGCCTCGGATACCCCAGGGTAGTAACTCCCTGTCCTGTTCCTCCCTCTTGGCAGGCGCGAAGGCCGCCCACCTGCTCATGCACCAGCTGGCTCGCAATGGAATCTTGGAAGGCCTCCGGATTTGTAGGAAGGGCTTCCCAAACAGGCTGCAGTGCCGAGTTCACACAGAGGTGAGCGGTGTCTTCCTGATGCCTTGAGCACAGTTCTCGGAGTCCGCAGTTGGCTCCTGATAAACACAGGCCCATTAGAGCAGGCACTGTGGGCACCTGACGGACAGTGTCTTATTGTCACTACTTCTGTACACAGTGACACAACTTTCAGTGGCCAGCACCTGCGTTTCTTTGCCTGGGGCTCTCTCTGGCTGCGAAAGTTGCTTTGCTCTTGACAGGCTGAAATGATCAGCAATTAATGACCCCCACCCCAGCCCAGGAGCAGCTCTCAACCAATAGGACTAAGGACAGTTGGCATATAAATACTTCAGCTCCCCAACCCTGGTGATGGGCTAACTCTGAGGCATCTTCTATACTGACCGTAAGACAGCTGTGTGTTGGTAAATGTTTAACAACAGGGCTCCAAGTTAAAATTTAAAAGAAAAAAAAATGAAGCCCTGATTTGTAGTATCTACTGATTTCTATGGTATAAATACTCCCACCATGCGGTAATTTCAAGCTACTAATGTGATATCACTGTATGCGGGGTTGGTAAGAGACGCACAGAAGCTCTTGTGAGCTAGGGGGAGTGGTCCCGCACACCAGGGTCCCCCAGTAGCACGAAGGCCCAGATGCCTGTGGTGATAACTGACTTGCTAACATGCTTTTTGCCGGCTCCCCTGCCCCACTCCCCAGCTCTGCCACCTCTCAGATAAACTACTTGCACTTGAACCCTGGTCTCAAGTTCTGTTTCTGGGGGAGCCCAAACTGAGGCCTCCACCTTAGGGGTTCTTTTACTTCCTAACTGCTAGAACACATGGTCACAGATGATGGTGCGGGAAGGGTCACTAGAGGTCATGCAGTCCAAGCCCTCTGAAGTCCCTAACTGAGGAACGACTAAAGGGGGCTGCTGGCAGGTCAGGAAAAGGAGTGGTTCTGCCACGTCTGGAAGAAAAGATCAGGAAGGAAAGGTTTTGGTGTCTTCCTGCAAGCCCCCTCCCTCTGCCTGCCATGGGCCTCTGCAAACCAAGCCTGACACCTGACTCAAAGGCCATCTCACAGATGGACGGTGACCGTGCAGGCAGACTTCTTGGGCTGCCCGCTCAGGGAGGATGGGTCTGTCATTGTCTCTCCCAACAGGTACCAAGTGCTGAACCCCGAGGTGATTCCTCAGGGGTTCGTGAACAACAGGAAGGCCTCAGAGCTGCTCCTGAGGTCCATCAACCTGGATGTCAATGAATACAAGATCGGACACACCAAGGTAGGGTCTTCCCCCTCAGCCTTGTCCCAGGAAGGTCGGTGTCGACATGTGAATTCCAGTTTGGCTGTGAACCAGTTGGGTCAAACTGCTGAGGGCTTCTGTTTCCTCTTCCAAAAATTGGGGCTGCTAAAGCCAATCTCACAGGATTGGGAGTAGCGCGTGTGAGAACTCAGCTCAGACAGAGCGGTGTTCAGTCAACAGGAGAACTTTCCTTAGGACTGCATGGGCCCCAGATTTCTAAGAATAAAAGGAGCCAACCTGAATCAAGGTCCTGGATTGGACCAGGGCACCATGGTACGTGTACGGGCGAGGTCTGGGGGTGAAGCGCCGAAGCCCAGCCCACCCACACTGCAAGCTCTGGCCCTGAGCTGGCAGGTGAGTTGGGGTTGACTCAGACTGAGCGAATGCCCGACCCTGACTCACGGGGCCTGTGTCTGCTCCACTTCCTTGCCCTGCAGAATCCTGTCGGGATTGGAAGGGCAAGGCTGAGGGTGGGTGGTGTCCATCGACAGCTGCCCAACCTGCCTGTACCCCGACGTGACAGCCAGGGCGATGTGGGAAGGCTTTGCATCAGGCTCAGGGTGGGCCGCCAAGCAGCCCTGAGTGGGTCGCCTGCCCGTCCAGGTCTCATGAGCGGCGCAGGCAGGCGCAGCTTCTCAGCTGGCCTGGTGTGGCTGGAACTCCGGGGAAGTTCCAGGTTGCATGTGCGTCCACACGTACAGAGCACCTCCTGTGTGCCAGGCATGGTTGCAGGCTTAGGGATATGCAGGTGGACAGAACAGAGAGCCCCTAATTTCCTGCAGCTTGCTCTGTAGCCAGCGGTGTTAGCAGGATTGTAACACCGTTCTCAAATCTGCCAGCACTGTTAGCTTTGGCCTTCTGCACCATTGCGCTAAACTGACTTACGGGAACTTGGTCACAGAACTGCTGAATACCCTGAGCCAGAAAGAACCTCAGAGTCTAGCTACTTCCCCTATACCACCTTTGATGGGTGGGAAACTTAGGAAAGCCTGGAGAAGGTGTGGAGGTCACGTGCCCAATTTCACAGAGCTAGGGGGGCCAGAGCAGGCCTCAGGCCCCCCAGCTGCAGGTCCTGTGATCGGGCAGGCTGGGGCTGACATCGTCTGTGTCTGACACAGGTGTCTCTGGGCAGACAGACTGCACCTCGCTTAGTCCAAGGGTTGCATTGGGCACCTGGGGTCCAGGTAAAGGCCCAGGGCTGCTGGGGACAGCTCTGCTCCCTGGGGCCCAGGCCGGCTCTAGCAGCAGGGGCAGAACAAGGGATAGAATGACTCTGCCTGTATGCGGTGTCCCCGCCTGTGACTTTGACTCACGTGGGTTCTGCCCCGCCAGCCACATGTTCACCTCACTGCTCCTCAGAGACCAAATTTCAACCACAAGTAACTTGGAAATATCAAGCCCAATGTCTCTACCCCATGATGGCTACTCTCTGCGGTTTTGGCAGAAAGAGGGCAGGGGGAAGAAGCATCCTTTTCCACCTTTTTCCTCTCAGCATCCAAGCGACCACATAGAGGATTCATCTGAGGGGGCTCTAACCCCATATCCGAGTGACCATGACTCCCAAGCCTGCTTTGAGAGGTAGTAAAGAATTGATGCTTTTGAATTGTGGGGCTGGAGAAGACTCTTGAAAGTCCCTTGTACAGCAAGGAGATCAAACTAGTCCATCCTAAAGGAAATTAGTCCTGAATATTCATTGGAAGGATTGATGCTAAATCTCCAATACTTTGGCCACCTGATGCTAAGAGCTGACTCATTGGAAAAGACCCTGATGCTGGGAAAGATTGAAGGCAGGAGGAGAAGGTGATGACAGAGGATGAGATGGTTGGATGGCATCACAGACTCGATGGACATGAGTCTGAGCAAGCTCCGGGAGTTGGTGATGGACAGGGAGGCCTGGCGTGCTGCAGTCCATGGGGTCACAAAGAGTCGGACCCGACTGAGCGACTGAACAACAAAGAAGGAAGGCGGCTTGGCGTCCCACTGCCAAGCAGTCACCTTATACAGCAGCAACGATCCTAACAGTCTGCCACATTGTACTCAGAGCTTCACAGTCTGCATAAGCACTTCCGTTCCATTATTCCCTTTTGTATAGTAACCCTGTAGGGTTACTCTAGGGGAGGGATCAACACCCTCACTTCCCAGATGAGGCACTGAGGCCCTGAGATATGAGGGCCAGGCCAGGCTGGAGCCCCTAGGAAGGTCCACCAGGAGTCAGAGGAAACAGGCACTAGTGCTGGCGTGCTCTGCCGGGCAGGTTTCCAGGCAGACGCCAGCTGTTTCCCAAGGGCCTCAGACGTCAGCACCAGGGTCTCCAAACGCTGAAGGACCCTTCTAAAATGTCGTTCTTTGCTCTTGAACTGCCACCCCCACCCCCAAGCCTGTGCCATTGGTGAGCTGGGCTATTCTCAGATCACTGTGTCTTTCCCCCAGGTGTTCCTCCGAGCAGGCATCCTGGCCAGGCTCGAGGACATGCGGGACGAATGCCCCACCAAGATCATGACCACATTGCAGCGTCGGCTCTGCGGTTTCCTCGTGAGGGTCAAATTCAAGAAGATGCTGGAACGAAGGTAGCACCAAGGGGGTGGGCCCACTGAAGCCTCAGCAGTCACCCAGAGCAGCTGGGACCCCCCTACACACACGGTGGTCAGCCCCACCAGTGGCACTGGGCAGTGCGGAGGGAGGCTGACGGTGTCTCTGCTGGCCCAAAGAGCCCTCAGCAGAAACTTGTTTTCCCACAGTCCTGGAGCTCAGGGGCCTGAAATGAAGGTCTTGGCAGGCAGGCTCCTCCGAGGCCTGCAGAGGAGCCTCTTCCGCCTCTTGCAGTCCTGGGGGCCCAGGCCCCCCTTGGCCTGTGGCTGCCCCACTCCAGTCTCTGCCTCCGTCCTCACAGGGCCGTCCTCACATGTCTCCCTTCTTTGTCTAAAGACACCAGTCCTCTGAGGCTAGCCGCCCCCCACTCCAGGATGGGGGCTTCCCAGGCGGCACTAGTGGTAAAGAACCTGCTGCCAAAGCAGGAGAGGTAAGAGACGCAGGTTTGATCCCTGGGTCGGGAAGATCCCCCGGAGGAGGAAATGACAACTCACTGCAGTATTCTTGCCCGGAGAATCCCATGGACTGAGGAGCCTGGAGGGCTAGAGTCCATGGGGTCGCAAAGTCGGACGCGACTGAAATGACTTAGCACACACACACGGACTCCAGTCTGACCTCATCTTAACCTTAGTAATTCCATCCGCAAAGACTATTTCCGAATACGGTCACAGTATACAGGTCACAGTACATAGTAATAGACAGGACTCCAGCGTATCTTTTAAGAGGGGAAACAGTTCAACTCTTGACAGGGACCACCTAATACAAACTTTTCTCTTTACAATCGACAAGTCACTCTCACAGCCTTCTCCTTACTTGATCCAGATGATGATGCTGAGAGAGGGGTGTGGCACCAGCAACCCCATTTTACAGATGTGGAAACTGAGATCAGAGGGTGGTTAAGGTACTGGGCCAGAGAAAGTCACAATCAGAACCCAAAAATCTTCGTTCCAAATCCCTGCCCTCAGAATCGTGTTTTTCAGCCATCTCCCTAAAACGGTAATCTGAGAAAAGCTCTGGCAGCCCTGTGGTGGACGCTGGCCCTTTGTGGTCACAGTATAAGTAATAAAAACAGTAGTGAAGAAATAATGACAGTAGTCAAGTCCAGAAAGACAACAGCAGGCCCCCTGTGACCCGGCCAAAGGCAGGGACACAAGTCAGGGGCTAAGTGGTGGGACTCAGTGTCCAGAACCAGCCCCCACCACTAGATGACAGTTGAAAGAAGCTGTTAGGGGCCAGGAGGGCTGATTCCAGAGACTGCAGACGATGGGATCTGAAGACTAAATGGATTTCCAGTGAGGGAGTGGAAGGAGGGGCAATGCAGGAGGAAATGAGCTCAGCCCTAAGCTGTCTGGCAGGAGCTGGTTCCATTGGGGAAGCTGGTCTCTTATCATCCTCCCCTCCAGTGCCTGTGCCCAAGAGGCACAGGGGCCTCTTGGGGGTGGGAGACCTCTTAGGAATTAGGGAAGCTGCAGGGACGGTCTGGAAATGAGGGCGCCTTGGAGGAAGAGTGCAGCCTCCTTTCACACAGGGGTGGAGTCCCCCTGAGAAAAATGATGGTGTGTCCTCCCAACTTTCAACTTATCCCTCAAAATAAAACCCTCTGAGGATGCAGAGAGTGCCCCCCAAATGTGGGCGCGGTGCTCAGTGCCTCACCCCTGGGCATGCTGAAGCCCCTTCAACCCCTTCAGTGACGTCCTCAGCTTTAGGAAACCGTGGAATCCCGTCTCTCCTTTCCCAGGCTGCTCTGAGGCAGTGAGGGTGAGTGAGTCAGCCGGGTGGTGGGGCTGCAGGTGCCCAAGCAACCAGGCCACTCGCAACCAATGCAGGAGTCCGTGAGCCACCTACTACATGCGGGTCAGGTCACGTTGGGGCCTGGCATCCCGCCTGGGGCCCCTTGTTATGAGGAAGCACGCCACTGGACTCCGGGGACAGGGCTGCTGCGTTCACGAGGCCAGAGGACGGGGTTGTCTTAAGGGGCAGGGTGTTCTGGGCAGCTACGTGGAGGGGAGGACAGGCCAAAGGTCATCTCTGGGGGTCCTGAGCCCCCCACAGCTCACGCAGAAGCTTCTTTCTCCTCCCCGTAGGAAAGGACTTTCTAACAATCGGTGCTGACCACAAGTAGAAGGGTGGGGCGGGGGCGCAGGGTGTGGATAGTAAATTCTGCATGGCCAGAGGTAGCCATGCACAGGCCAGCCTTCTGGAGGGCTTGAGATTGCAGAGGGAGCTAAATAAGAATTTCTCAAATTTGGATATCATGGTACTCTCCCCACCTGTTCTATGTCTGACCTTCTTTCCTTAAATCAACTCCCTTTTTTACTTTGAAATTTTTATTTTAAAAAGAAACTTCACATCCTTACCCTGTCTCATCCCAAGCAAGTTGTCCATAAAAACTGAAGATTTAGGAACTTCCCTGGTGGTCCAGTGGTTAAAACTCCGTGCTCCGGATGCAGCGGGCACAGGTTCAATCTCTGGTCGAGGAACTAAGATCTTCGCATGCCTTGCATGCATGGCCTAAAACAAAATAAAACAAAAACCTGTAGATTTAACAAGAAAGGAGGGTCGCCTTCCAAGAAGCCATGTCCATCCAGGCCATGGGGAATTCTCAGTCTTATCGTTCCTTCATTACCATGTCACCCTTGACCCAGCTACCAAAAATCTCCACCAAATTCCTGTTTGCCCACAGCAGCAGGCTGGGCACACACAGCAGGAGCCCAGTGGCGTGCTTCCTCATAACAAGGGGCCCCAGGCGGGATGCCAGGCCCCATCGCGACCTTACCCGCATGTAGTAGGTGTCTCATGGACTCCTGCATACAGTACATGCTGGGTCTGGGGGATTATCCAGACATGGGGGGCAGTCACAAGATGGTGCGAGGAGCACCCCGGGCTCCCCTGAGGAGCTTGGGAACTTGCCCTCTTTTCTCTGACTCCTTTTCCTCGCCCATCAAGTGCAAACACAGCAGGGAGAACAAATGACCTAGTTTCCGTGGGAAGCCAGACTCCCAGCGCGATGAATGGGTTCACTGCCGTGACCCTGCTGGTTTACAGAGGTCCTTCTCTGATTTGACCTTCACAACCACCTCTTGAGACACCCAGTTCTCATGTGTATCTTCAGGGTAGAAAAGTCCACTTGACTGAACTTTGGAGACTTGCTCACGGTCCCAAGGCTATCAGTAGAAGACCCTTGACTGGGAGGGGCCCAGTGCCCTCTCGACCCTCCCTGCCATCACGGCCATGTCTCCTTGACCAGCATGGTGTCAGCACTTGCATCACCCATCCGCTTTCCCCAAGCTGTCTCTAACACTGCTTCTCCACAGCCTCTCCACATTCTGGAGACGTTGCTCCAGCTGGGACCCTCATTCGATGTCTGGGAGGCTGAGACCAAGTGAGACCGCAGGGATAAAAGGATCTTCCCCTTACAGAAGCACCTTCATGATGACCCTTTCCCTTATTTTGCAAAGAACTGAATTTCAGTAAATTTATCAGATCAGATCAGATCAGTCGTGTCCGACTCTTTGCGACCCCATGAATCACAGCACGCCACGCCTCCCTGTCCATCACCAACTCCTGGAGTTCACTCAAACTCACATCCATCGAGTCAGTGATGCCATCCAGCCATCTCATCCTCTGTCTCCCCTTCTCCTCCTGCCCCCAATCCCTCCCAGCATCAGAGTCTTCTCCAATGAATCAACTCTTCGCATGAGGTGGCCAAAGTACTGGAGTTTCAGCTTTAGCATCATTCCTTCCAAAGAAATCCCAGGGCTGATCTGCTTCAGAATGGACTGGTTGGATCTCCTTGCAGTCCAAGGGACGCTCAAGAGTCTTCTCCAACACCACAGTTCAAAAGCATCAATTCTTCGGCGCTCAGCCTTCTTCACAGTCCAGCTCTCACATCCATACATGACCACCACAAACTAAAAGTCATCTAGCTGCTCTGGTCTTCCACCTACATGGCCCCTGACCTCATCTCAGGGAGACCCCAGGGGGCACCCCCACTTACTGCCTGTGTGCCTTCTGACAACTCCACCCCCTCTGCATGTCGGTTCCCCTCTCAACTCCTGCCTGGCTAGCCTCAGCATTGTTAAAAGGAGGAGCTGTGGACGTCGGAACCAGATTGTTGACACTAAAGTGCTAAACAATGCCGGGAGTTATTTCGGTGGAGAGGCCCCTCCCCGTGGGTGAATGGAAGCACTGTCACACCCGGGGTTGGAGGACCAGATGGCACAGCCTGGACTTCTCCTAGATCACTCTCCTAACACCTCGAGGTGCATCTGATCACCTGGGATCTTGTTAAGATGCAGATTCAGATGAACAGGCCACAGGTGCAGCCTGAGATGTCTCATCCTAACCAGCTTGCTGGTGATGTTGTTGCAGCTGGTCTGGGGACCGCACTCCCAGACGACGCTTGGTCCCATCCATTGGCAAGGAGCTTGGAGATGGCCCGGCTCCCCATCCAACCCCCAGGACATGTTTGCTTGGGGCCCCAGGCCTGTTTTCAGTCATTGTCCCCTGCAGGTGCTGGGACCCTGCCTTTGACCAATGCTGTTTCCTCCACCAGCAGCACAAGAACCTGCTGGTTGTGGAGGAGCGCCTGACCCCAGTGATGAAAGCCAAGATGGGGCTGGAGAGTCAGATCTCCAACATGCGAGAGCGGCTAGAGGAGGAAGAGGGCCTGTCAGCCTTACTGAGCACCGACAAGCGCAAGCTGGAGGGGGAGCTGAGCGACCTCAGGCGGGACCTGGAGGGCCTGCGAGACCATGCTGGCCAAGACAGAGAAGGAGAAGCAGGTGGGGAGGCCCCAGGCCTGACTCTAGTCCTCCCAGGGCCAGGGAACCCCTAGTCAGCTCACCCTGCAGGAGCCACACCCAGAACCACCCAGCAGTGCTGCCCAGGACCGAGCTGCCAGCCATATGCAGCTATTTTAACTTAATTCAGCACTCTTTCAGAGGCGGCTCCTCGGTTGACCTGGCTGCACTTTGAGGGCTCAGTAGCCACGCACGGCACTTCCTACGATGTCAGATGGAGCAGCTGACTCGAGGCCGAGGGCTGCTCCCCTCATGGGGACACCTGGGCCTGGCTGGGTCTCCTCATGCCTGGGTTCCTGGGTGTTTGCCTGGCCCACTGCCCACTCAGCCTCAGCATCCCTGGGGCCCCTCACGGAACACCCCTCTGCACTACCAACCATATCTGCACCCCTCTTCCCAGAAGAAGCAACCCTGTTGTAAGGTGGAGTCACCTTTAGCTACTCAGTTTCTGCCCAAACAAGCAGTTGCTGCCCCTGCACGCGGCTCCCCAGCTCCTGGTACTGGGTGGCTGGCCCTCAGCCCCAGGCCCCCTTCCAATCTCCCCCAGCGAGGGAAGGTAGACCAGGGTGTCTCCAGCACTGAGGTGCACACAAACCACCAGGACCTCGATAAGACGCATACTCTGGGCTGGCAGGTCTGGTGGGGCCAGGGGTCTGTGTTCCCAACAGTCCTGGGCGATGCCACGGCTGCTGTCTGAGAACCAGGCGTTGAGTAGCCAAGGCCTGACGGTGTCCTCGTTGCCCCCTCACCCCGAGATCCTGACTTGGTTGGGCACTGCCCTCTCCCGGGCCCCCAGGTGACCCTGGGGTGCAGCCATGCTGAGAACCCTCTCTTGGAGCATGCACCCCCACCCCCTGCCCCCAAAGATATTCCCAGCCTTAAAGTCCCCCACCCCACCTCCAGGCCCTGGATCACAAAGTCTGCTCGCTGACTGGGGACCTCTTCCTTCAAGAAGACTTCATCGCCAAGCTCTGGAAGGAGAAGAGGGAGCTGGAAGAGCTGCATCAGGTAGGTATTGCCTGCCTCTCCCCTTGAAGTGGGAGTTCGGAGACAGGAGACTCCTATTCAAACCCCAGCTTTGCCACCCCTCAGCTGGGGCCCCTGGGAAGTCACCGAGTCTCCCTGAATCATGGTGCCTTCGTCCATCAAGTGGGCATGGTCACTTGGCGGCCTCCCTTCCAGGTTTGCTGTAGTGGGGTGATTGTGTCATTTATCACCCAAACCAGGACAGGTTCAGAATGAAAGGGGGCAGCAGGTGCGGGTCAGAATGGTTCAGGCACCAGGCAGGGATGCTCCTAGCATCGTAAGGACAAAGTGGACCCATGGAAGTACCCTGGAGTTCTAAAGCACCAGCAAACCTTGATTCATCGCAACAACAACAGACGTGAGCTCTTGAGATCACAGGGCTCTGAGTGCAGAGCCAGCTCTGACCACCCATCAGTGCTGACGGTGGCACGGAATGCCTCCCAGCCCAGATCAGGCCCCAAGAGCAAGTTGAAGCCTGGAACCAGATTCAATGGACCCACATCCCTGTGTTTGCGGACATCATGGATCTACGTATGTCCCCAGAGTGCCTCTCTCTGCTGCCCCTGGCAACACCTCCCCTTAGACTGTGACTATCCATCATATCAATCCCAGAGCCCCCTTTTATAATAAACATGCTCAGTTCTCACTATTCAAGGTGATAAAGTCACTGAATTAGCAAAGTCTGAATCTCTGCTCTTGGGGAAATACAGGGTTCAGTTCAGTTCAGTTCAGTCGCTCAGTCGTGTCCGACTCTTTGCGACCCCATGAATCACAGCACACCAGGCCTCCCTGTCCATCACCAGCTCCCGGAGGTCACTCAAACTCACATCCATCGAGTCAGTGATGCCATCCAGCCATCTCATCCTCTGTCGTCCCCTTCTCCTCCTGCCCCCAGCCCCTCCCAGCATCAGAGTCTTCTCCAATGAGTCAACTCTTCGCATGAGGTGGCCAAAATACTGGAGTTTCAGCTTGAGCATCATTCCTTCCAAAGAAATCCCAGGGCTGATCTCCTTAGAATGGACTGGTTGGATCTCCTTGCAGTCCAAGGGACTCTCAAGAGTCTTCTCCAACACCACAGTTCAAAAGCATCAATTCTTCGGCGCTCAGCTTTCTTCACAGTCCAACTCTCACATTCATACATGACCACAAGAAAGACCATAGCCTTGACTAGACGGACCTTTGTTGGCAAAGTAATGTCTCTACATTTGAATACACCATCTAGGTTGGTCATAACTTTCCTTCCAAGGAGTAAGTGTCTTTTAATTTCATGGCTGCAATCACCATCTGCAGTGATTTTGGAGCCAACAAAATAAAGTCTGACACTGTTTCCCCATCTATTTCCCATGAAGTGATGGGACCAGATGCCATGATCCTAGTTTTCTGAATGTTGAGCTTTAAGCCCGTTTTTTCACTCTCCTCTTTTACTTTCATCAAGAGGCTTTTGAGTTCCTCTTCACTTCCTGCCATAAGGGTGGTGTCATCTGCATATCTGAGGCTATTGATATTTCTCCCGGCAGTCCTGACTCCAGCCTGTGCCTCCTCCAGCCCAGCGTTTAGGCTCCTGCAAGCCTTTGGTCACAGTGTTTTTCTCAACTCATCGATACATCATACATGGTTTCAATTTATACATTGTCTTGTTTTATGTGTGTTTCTGTTGAAAAACACAATATTTAATATATATTGTTGATTCCTTGACATTGAACTCATGATCAACAGTCACTGTATCTCAGGCCTGAACAAAGCTCATCCAACACACAGATTTTCTCTGCAAAGCACTTTAGAGCCTTCTTGTGTCAGCAACACCAGGCAGCATGGTGGCACTGTGCTTGGTGGCATCATAAGCAATGAAATCACCTAAAAAAAAGCACCGATGTAAAAAAACCTGGCACTAAACAGACCAGGAAAAGGACACTTGTTTGCAGTAGGAGCTGAACCGAGATGACAGAGCATCATTTATCCAACCTCAGCTGGGAAAAATGTGCTCCTCGGGCAACTTGACATTTTCGCTGCTCTGCGTGTCCATGAATGACCACAAAAGCACCATGAGTATTGATTTGGGGATTACAAATAAACTTTAGTGAGCGGGTAAATTGGCAAATAGATAACTCACAGACAATGAGGATCAGCTGTATTTTGGAAGGCCCTCTTACACCCCGAATTGAAGACAACGATAATGCAACTAATACATAACTTCAGGAAAATCAATTGGGTGCCCTTCCATATAAACGGAGAAATGAGTGACATTAGTTCATAATAAATAATGAGGCTGTCAAATTGCAAAAGCTCAGGCGGATCTGAGAGCGCTGCCTGCCCAAGCCCGTCCATGACGACTGCAGATGGGCTCTGGAGGGGGTGTTGGTGACTCAGGCAGCCAAGTGTGGGTGCTGCCAGTGATGAGACCTAACGAAACAGAGAATAATTCTCAGGAAGTTTCAACAAGTGAATCCTCTCTCAGTTTTCATGGAAGATCATTCTTTTAAAATGTAGTGTATGCTAAATGAAAAAATTTTTTTTTGAGTTAAATGTGCAGAGGTGCTGAGTTTTAGGTTCAGAAAAGCATAAATAGTTGTTTACTTACATGAATGGCTGGCTGGACAGCAGAATTATTCACAACCTATTGTCCAGAGCAAAACCAGACATCCAGTGTCTCTGGAAACACCCACATAGTGAGGACCCCCAAATGTTGTGACAGCCAGAAGCCACACCCCTGCAGATTTCCTATGTGCCCCTTGGAGAACCAGAGCCCCCAGCTGCCCCTGGGGTCCACCTGTGGCTGACGGGAGATCGGTCTGCCCTGGGCTCACATGTCTCTCAGGAGCAGGCACTCCATAACTGATTACTCACATCATCAACTCGGCCCAGAAGTGATGGCAGAGAACCAGCTCTGTTCAGCTGCTCCCACCTGCCCCGTGGGACACACATGTGTATCTTTCCAGGAAACCCTTGACAACCTGCAAGCTGAGGAGGACAAGGTGAACCACTTGACCAAGACCAGCAGCAAGCTCAGCAGCCAGATCCACGAGGTGATGCCCCATCCCTGGGCCTGATTCTACACCCTGATGGCCGGGTCTGTCCATTCCAGGAACCAGGAAGCGAGGGTCTTTCTGATGCCACAGCTAAGGAATCTGGCCCAGTCTGGTTCTTTACTGCATTCTGGCCTCAGACAACCCCCTCCCCCGCCACAAACACAATTCTACTTTCTCTTGTATTTTTTGTCTCTGCAGCCGGAGGATAACTGGAAACAGAAAAGAAAATTTGGGTGGAAATGGAAAAGGCTCGCCGGAAAGTCTGAAGATTACCACCGACCATCTCAATGAGATGGAGTGGTCCAAGCTAGATCTCCAGGAGGTAGTGAAAAAGTACGCACTCTCTTATTTCACCTGCAGCAGTGTTAGCAACACCGAGCACTTCCTGGACAGCCTGTGTTCAGGGCTTTGTGTACTAAACGCACTTCCCCAGCACCCACTCTGTGCCAGGCACTGTGCCCGACACGGAGGATTAGGGAGGAACCCAGCTCAGGGAGCTCCCAGCCTCACACAGGGCCATGGACACTGGACAAGAGGCTGATAGTAAGCAAAGCAGCCACCCCAGAGGGAGGGAGTCTGTGCAGAAGCCTACAAACTGAGCTGTCCAAGATCACGAGGAGTGGAGGGGGTATGTTATCAGTGTCACCCTGGGAATAACGAGGAGGACAGGTAGGGTGAGAAAAGCTAGCAGCAGGAAGACAACTGGGAGGCTACTGCAACAGTCCAAGCATAAACCAGAATCGAGTCAGAGGCCAAGGGGAAGGGAGAGAAGGAGGCAGGTAAGGAGGGCCCTTGTGGGGCAGAAGCTGCACTCTGTGTCTTTGAAGCACATTCTGCCTAAGGCAGGTCTAAAGCACCACTGGCTGCCCCGAGGGCATGTGCAGCGAAATCCACCTCTCAGCATGGATCTCGGGAGGAACACCCAGAAAGTGTGGGAGACCCTGACCTATCCTCCCCATCCATCTGCTTGGTCTCTGGCCTCTTAGTTCTCACACGTGGCTCCTGACACATGGGACTCACGCATCAGGAGGAGACAGCCTTTTGCGGCAAGTTTTGGAAGGAACATTTTCCCTAAAAAGGACAAGTGTTTTGTGTGATTCTGGGGTCTGTAGACTGTAAGCTGCACCAGAGAAGTGAGTTCTGTCCGTTTCGTTCACTGATGAGTCCCTGGAATCCCAGGTGATGCTGGCACCAGGAGGGACTCAATACTTAAGAAACAAAATGATAAATGCATGAGGGAGTGAATGAATGGGTGGGTCCGTGAGAAGCCAGTGGAGCAGAGTCTAGGGCTTGTGGGGTGACTCATCTGTAGGGTAAGAAGGCCAGGGGTCGGGGTGAGGGGGTCTCAGCAGGGTCAAGGTCTGCCTGGCTCCACTCCCACGCCAGCTCACTAGCCCAGCCTCAGAGTTTTTCCTCAGGAGGGCAAACCTCCTCCAGCAGGAGGGATATGGAAATCAACTCTGTCAACTCTAAGGAGAGGACAAGCAGTCTCTGAATTCCACACTGCAGCGGAAACTGAAGGAATGCCAGGTCTGTCCAGGGCGGAGGAGACCCGGCTCCCCTCCTGAAATGCACTGGCCTGGGCCTTGGCCCCCATCTGCTGACCAGCCGCTACCACAGTCTTCGGAGACTACCAGTCTTTAGAGACTGACTCACGTCCGCCTCATGTCGGCTTCAGTTCCAAGTCCTCACAGTGGCCACAGGGCCCTCCACGAACTAGCCTTCCCTCACTCGTCACCCACTGTCCCCCCACCACTCTGTCCAGGCCAGCCAGGCCAGCCCCCTGGCGGTGTTGTGCACACCCCTGCCTCCCTCCTGCCTCCCATCGCACACTCTCTGCGCCTGCTTCCTTCTGCTTTTGACAGTGTCCCATATAGGCTAAGCTGCCGTCCCTCATTTCCATCCTACAAGGCCAATGGGTAGGTCTCTAACCTCACACCGGAGAGAGAAATTGCTTTGTCTGATTATTTGCCTGCTAGATGTGAATCGAGGAGCTGAAGCAAGAGCTGGAGGCTGAGAGGGCAATGAGCCAAGGTGAGTGAAACACGTCCACTCTTCCTGGAGTCAAAAGACCCAGGGAAGCCACAGTCCAACCAGGCGCAGAAACTCCTCAGGAAGCCAACAGAGAGGAGGACAGAGTTCCAGCTGGAAAGGCCTTGTTAGTTTCTTGAGCAACTCCTGTGTGCCCAGCACTGTGCTGCACATGCACACTGACGACGCACGTGATGCAGAGAGCACAGATGCTCTCTGCGCTGCTGTCCAAGGGGAGGCGGCAGCAGCAGCCTGGGCACCTGAAGGCTGAATTCAACAGGCCGAGGTGGGGAGGAGGTTCCAGGCAAAGGGGATCAGATAGCACCTGCATGTGCAGGCACAGAGGTGTGAAGGGGAGAGCCGGGGGTGGAGACAGGCTTGTGGGGAGGGATCCTACAAGATGAATCCAAACACACACATTCTAGCTTCAGCCCGGTGTGGCTGGGGGGCAGGATGGGCACTAAGGCCCCCCAGACAGCTCCCTTTGCTGAGGGTGGGGGGTGGGGGCAGAGGACAGACCCCCTGCAAGCGCAGGCCCCTGACCTCACAGATGCCACTCGGTCATCCCAGTGTTTACTAGAGGAAACGGGGGCTCTTGGACAGTCAGAGTCAGCATCATTTACCTCCCCCAGGTGGAGAAACAACACAGCAACCTGTCCCGAGACCTGGAAGGCTTAAGTGACAGGCTGGAAGAGGCTGGGGGAGCCACATCTGCTCAGGTACCATCCTCGGGGGGCCAGGACCCCCAAGTCCTGCCCACCTACTGGACGATGAGCAAAGGGATAAAGACCAGTTAGTTCTTGCTGAATTTCTGGGGCTACCTAGGGGAGAAACCAATCAATAATAGAGAACAGGCAAGAGGGGGCTGGTTCCGTCCACTTGCTCTGGGCTGCTCAGTTCAGTGGGTACAAGCGGGACTGAGACTGAATGCCTCAGGGGGGCCGGTGCCGGCCTGCCCACGAGCCCTGCCTCTGCTCCACCCTGGATCGAGCTGAATCGCAAGCGGGAGGCTGAGCTGCTGCAGCTGCGGCGGGAGCCGGAGGAGGCGGCCCTGCAGAATGCAGTGCGCAGGAAGCACATGGACTCCATGGCCGAGCTAACTGAGCACGTGAGAACCTGCAGAGGGTGAAGTCCAAGCTGGAGAAGGACAAGCAGGGCATGAAGGCCGAGATGGACACCAGCGTGGAGACCATGCAGAAGTCCGAGGTGAGGGGGATCCTGCAGAGCCTTCTTGAATGATATCCCCCGAGCAGCCCTCCAACAGGCCTGAGGCACGATCTAGATGCTGTGAAGGGAACCGAGACGGACCCATCACAAACCCCACACGCCGGGAATATAACCTTGGCCAAGGCGCACCACCCAACTGTGCCTCGGCTTCTCCATCCATACAACGGGGGTAAAGAACCGCCTCACAGTGTTCATCAGGGCTACAACAGTCCCTGGCACATAAGGAAAAGCTCCATAAATGTGAGCTACTAGGATTTCCATGACATTAGGAGGATTGTATCCTCGAGGAGCTGGAGACGAAGGAGGAGAGACAAGTGCAGTCACGGCCACACTGATAAAGCGATACATGGGAGGAAAGAAAATGAAGTCAGTCACTCAACATGCATTTATCCAGCACCTGCCACAGGAAGAGTCTTCATGTGACATGAGGGAAGTGAGGGGCTCCAGGGAAGTGGGAGGCTCCAGAGGTGAGCAGAGATGTGGCTTCGGGGGCCCAGGTCCCAGCCAACAGGTGTCTCCAAACTGCAGACACTCCAGAGAGACCACTGTAGCGCCTGTTTTATCTGAGACTCCTGCTCTAATGCGGCATTTTCTTAGTGGGTGAGGTCAGCCAGGGCCCACAAGGGAGGGGCTGTGTGCCGACCCAAAGGCTCTGGGTTTATGTTGATAGAAAACGGTGAGCTGCTGAGATGAGGGTGTTCTAAAAGGATGAGGCAGGTGGCCAGGGAGGCTGCAAGAGGGCAACCCAGCTGGGAAGCAGGGGGGCCTGGCCTGGGCCTGCTTGTTCCCCGACTGGGTCCATTGTCGCTGAGCAGATGAACACTAAGGCCCACATCCGAAAGCTGGAAGACAATCTGGCAGAGGCCGACGCGAAGGTGGCCGAGCTGGAGCGGAACCAGGTGGAAATCAACGCCATCAGGACCCACCTCCAGGGTGAGCTCACCCCCTCCCCGCAGCTTCCTGAGGACGGAATGGGGATCCTCAGGAACCTAAAAGAGGACCCAGGTCCCCTCCCGGAGCCTCCCTGACCTTGGAAAACCCACATCCCCTGTGATGAGACAGGGAGATTTTCTTCTGCCCGCTGAGTGCTTGCTCCAAGTAACACCTTTACAGCGTAAAACAGGGAACAATACTCAAAAATCCTCAGTTGGTTCTCTCAGTCTCTCTGTGGGATCAGCAGGAGGAGCAGTACTACTGATATAACACAATTTTCAAGCATTTAAAAACATGATCTGCCTACAGACATAAAGCAAACACGGGTCACTAATGAGGGAGCCGGAAAGATGGTAGAGCCACCTTTGAAAAGCATCTGAGGGGCCAAGGTTTACACAGCCAGTTGGGAAAGGAACGCGTCAGTAACTGACAAGTTAGATGCAAAACTGGTTCCGGTCCAACAGGGCAGTAATACTGCAACCTCTGGGTCTGATTTGGGGTTTTTTTCTATCAGAAGAAATTCTTTACATCTCTAGGTCAAAAACGACTTGCGACTCATGCATATGCAAGTTAACATCTAACTTCGCAGAGTGAGTCTGGGCAACAGTTGGGTCAAGCAAAAGTGTAGTTCCTTGGAGAGCTTCACACTCCTTCGGTGTGTCAGTTAGACACAGCTCTTGAGCACTGACACCAGAGAACCTGAGGCATCATTTGGCCTTACTGCCGCATCCTCTATATTTTAAAAAATCAATTTCCCCACTGGATGGATAAGAAGAATGAAACAGTGAGGTTGGGGGTGACTCGATCACAAAACCGAAGACTTACAGGGCAGAGCTGGAAAACTTTGCCGTCCTCTGGCTCCAGAAATCAGTCCTCAGA
Source organism: Tragelaphus eurycerus (assembly GCA_935064755.1). Lineage (NCBI taxonomy): Eukaryota > Metazoa > Chordata > Mammalia > Artiodactyla > Bovidae > Tragelaphus > Tragelaphus eurycerus. The sequence continues at coordinate 5,452,617 of CAKXYN010000108.1, forward strand.
TGACAGGAGTGGGTTCAGGGCCTGTGATGAATGGATTTTTCAAAGTAAACATTCTTGGCCTCACTGTTGTCTCCAAACTTGTGTGTCCCCTGCCACGGGCTGAGGGCCTCGTTATCTGAAGCCACTTGTCCCACACACATCACCTGGACAGTGGGGACCCTCGGGCACTTGTGCCCCTCCTGGGCCCACTTGATTTGGGCAACTGAGGTGGGGGTCACCGTGCTCCCCATCCCAGCCCTGCCAGCCAAGCCACCATATTGATGGGTTCTCCAAGAGCCAGGCTTAGCATCTGGCTCCACATTTCTGTCTCCTTCTCACCCAGCTGAAAACTGTGAGCTGACCGGAGTATGAAGAACCCCAGAGCCCGCTCAACCAGATCCTGCGGATAAAGACATCCCTGACGTCGGCAGGTGGACGATTACAAGCGGTACCTGGACGAAGAGTCCAAGGTTGGCTTGGGGGTGAGGTCGGGGGCAACAGTGCCACCTCCTTGAAGAAAGTTGTATGTTATGAAGATGCAGATGCTAAGCTATGCTGCTGCTAAGTCACTTCAGTCGTGTCCGACTGTGTGACCCCATAGACGGTAGCCTACCAGGCTCCCCCGTCCCTGGGATTCTCCAGGCAAGAACACTGGAGTGGGTTGCCATTTCCTTCTCCAATGCATGAAAGTGAAAAGTGAAAGTGAAGTCGCCTAGTCGTGTCCAACTCTTCACGACCCCATGGACTGCAGCCCACCAGGCTCCTCCGTCCATGGGATTTTCCAGGCAAGAGTACTGGAGTGGGGTGCCATTGCCTTCTCCATGAAGATGCAGAAGGAACATGAAAATTATCTGATTTCACAGCGAGTAAAAAAGTTAACTACAAAGCCAGAGCATGCTTGTGGGTGCACGAGGCTAATTAAATGAAAGAAATCATGTATCCTTGTGGACGGTAATGGGGAGAGATCAAGGAAAATTAAACCTCTGTGGTTTGGGTTGCAGACTCCTATATGTCTTTTCACCTCTTGCTGCACTGTTGATCAACATCGCATATCTTTAAGTGATGGTCCCAGGTGCCACAGAGACCAGGGGGGCTCTGACAGGCCGGTCTGGCCCCCACAGGCCCGCAGCACGGCCAAAGTGAGTCTCACCAACACCAAGCACGACCTGGACCTGCTCGAGGAGCCCCTGGAGGAGGAGCAGGGAGGCAAGTCCCTGGCCCCCTCAGGACATAGAGGTTTGACTCCGCTGCCATTCGCTGCCAGCTCTGGGCCCACCACACTGACTCCGTCAGTCACCCAGGCACCCGCCACCCTTCCCAAAAGCCTGGCTAAAGGTCAGGCTTACAGGAAATACGGTTCTAACTAAAACGACACTATGGCTCCACTGGGAAGACGAGGGGATGGGAAATGAGGGACAGAGGCCAGAGGAAGCGCCAAAACCACACCTTCCACAGCAGGGCACCACGAGCTGACGCCTAAAACCACACAGAGCACATTTCATTTAGAAACATGGACATCAAAGCCCAAAACCATCAGCTAAAAATGCTGAAGGCGGGTGTCCGTGATGACCTGGAGTGTGCCCCTGACCCGGGACTGCTGTGTCTGCTAACGAGCCTTACAGAATGACTGAACTCTTAGGATGTCTGGGCAGAAGCAAAAACAATGCACATTTAACCAGAACAAGCCAGCTTTATGCCCCATTTTCCACCGTGCATTGGTTGCAGGAGGAGCAGGCCAACCAGATGCTGGCCCGCTACAGAAGATGGCACAGGAGCTGGGTGATGCCGAGGAGTGGGAGGGCATGGCAGAGACCGCCCTCAGCAAGCTGCACTCCAGACACCGCGCGGCCGGCAAGGGCATCACCTCCTGGAGTTCGTCCAGGCATCCGGGCTCCTCCAAGACGCCGTCTGAGGGGTGAGGGCCCGTGGCCCCAGCCCATAGCCAGTAGGTGTGGACTCCATGGTCCATGGAGAAGGCACAGGCACCCACTCCAGTACTCTTGCCTGGAGAATCCCATGGACGGAGGAGCCTGGTAGGCTGCAGTCTATGGGGTCGTGAAGAGTTGGACACGACTGAGCGACTTCACTTTCACTTTTCACTTTCATGCATTGGAAAAGGAAATGGCAACCCACTCCAGTGTTCTTGCCCGGAGAATCCCAGGGGCAGGGGGGCTTGGTGGGCTCCCGTCTGTGGGGTCGTGCAGAGTTGGCCACGACTGAAGCGACTTAGCAGCGGCAGCAGCCGTGCTCCAAGCTCACCTGCTCTGCTTTGCTCTTTCCGATGTCTCTTGGGTTCAGGCTAAGTCTTTTCTTTTTGCTTAGGGAGGGAAGAAAAAAATAGGATGCACAATCTTTTTCTTAATTCTGACTCTTAAATAATGGTTCTCTCAGAAAGTTAAGGAAACCAGTGGCTTGCCTCTGGATGAGTCTGATGATTAACATGTAACCTCCTTTCAGGGCAAAAGCCTCAACGGGGTCCCTTCTGTTGAGCTCCCCTCTCTTGGTGGGGGTTACTCCTGAGGCTCCCTGCGCCACCCAGACTCAGGAGGCATTGCAGCCCCTAAGCATGGAATGTGTAATGTCTGTGGGACCTGGCTGTTCTCTAGAAGTAATTTCTCAGGTGCACAATTTTAATACCTTGTCCCCATGAATCTTAAATAGAAGAAACATGAAAAATAGGCGGACTAAAGATGGTTTTTAAGTGAAGAAGTTTTTCCTGAGACTTTCAAATCCAAAGGCAATTTTTACAGTATACCAGGGTCCTGTGGCGACACTGTGTCCTCCTTCACAGGCTTGTGTATCAGGGATATGAAAACAGAGAGCTGAGATAGTTACAGGATGCCCTGAAGGGATGGCAAGATCCATCCAGGCTGACGACCCAAAGGCCCACACACACACACCCTGCCTCAGTGTCTCCCCTGATGCTCAGACACAGGCAGGTCCACTCTGTGAGGGCAGATGGTTTTGTGCATTGTATTTCACGGCTGTTAATCAGCAATGAGAGAGTGCCAGACCCGAAGGGGCAACAGAGTGAATATGGTAAACACATGTGGAGTAAATGCCTCCCAAAGAAATGCAGTGCTTTCTGACATTGCACAGAGCACTTCCTAAAATCAGGCTGGGGACTTCCCTGATGGTCCAGGGGTTAAGAATCTGCCTTGCATTGCAGGGGAGGTGGGTTCAGTTCCTGGATGGGGAACTAAGATCCCACATGCACTAAGCCCCCGTGCTGTAATGACTGAGCCTACAGGATGACCTGAGGCAGTCAAATAAATAAATAAATAAACATCTTTTAAAAAAAAATCAGATCCCTGCCCACTGGTGCAATCCACTTGCCAACCCTGGTGTTGATATCCAGAACCCTGCAGAACCACCTGAATGGAAGAGAGGTCTCATGGTCTCTTCAAGTCACTCTTCCGTTCCTGGGTCCTTCAGTCTTCCCAAGTGTAACCAGATTTCCTTTGTCATCTTCTGGCACTTCTCAACCCCATTCCTCCCCTTTCTGTCCTAGTCTTTGGGGTGCAGGGGCAGAGCCCTCAGAAAGACCCCCGCCCCAGCCCTCTGGAGGTGGGGGCTTCCCTTTGAATCTCACCACCTGACCTCTCTCCAATGCACTGGCAGACAGAAGTCACTGTTCGGGCTGGTAGAGGAAGGGATAGTAATATTTGTTGGTGGTGCCCACATCATGCTGGTGATGTTCCTAAACTTGGCACTCTACAGCTCTGGAGGGAACCCGGTTTGGGTCCTTGGGTGCAAATACACCAATGTGAAAACACTGCTCTCTGGTGGTGGGGTCTCCAAATGCTGGGTGTGACTAACCAGGAGACCCCAAATCACACAATCTAAGAATTATTATATATTAGAATTTTAGGGACTTCCTTGGTGGTCCAGTGGCTCAGACTCCATGCTCCCAGTGCAGGGGGCCTGGGTTTGATCCCTGGTCAGGGAACTAGAGCTTACATGCCACAACTAAGTTTCCACAGGACACAAAATCCTACACGACACAACGGAAGACCCTTTATGCTGCAACAGACTGAAGATCCAGAGTGCTGCAACTAAGACCCAGCACAGCCAAATAAGGAAATAAATACTTGCGGGGGAAGGGATTTTAGAACTGGAAGGGACATTTAGAGGGTACCGAGTCCAGCTTTTGGCTAATTTTGGATTCCCTTCCATAGCATCCCTGAAAAATAAATGGTAATCCAACTTTAACTCTTCCAGTGGAAAAAGGCAGCCCATTGCAGTTCTGGCTGATAGTCATGGTGCAAAAGTCCCACTCGGTACTGAATCGTAATATGTCTCCCCTATTTTGACTTTATTTCGATCTAGTCTTCACCTTTGTAATTACACAAAATAAGTCTAATTCTTATGCATTGAAGTCAGACAGATATGGTTTCCACTTTCCCACTAGTATGACCTTGGGCAGCTTAACCTATCTCACCTCCTGCTTTCTTGACTATTAAATGAGGAATAATAACAGCATCTGCCTCGTAGGAATGTGAAGTTTAAACAAGATAACTTGGCACAGCGCCCATTATGCTAACGCTGAGCCATTTGCCAAGTTCTTTCTAGCATTCCTTATGACTTCCGCAGTTGACCTTCCCGGGGAGGCTCTCCCAGGCTGTTAGTCTGGTAGCTGACGGCAGCGAGCCTCTTGCTGGAGACATGCCAGGGGCATCCGTGAGGTTTTAGACCTGGAAGACAGCCTACACGGGGAGAATTCTCCAGAATTCCACAGCAGCTCCTCACTCTGCTGGGGAGAGTGTGGGCCCAGACAGAGGCAGGCTCAGTGACTTGCCCAAGACCATTCATTTAAGGCAGAGAGAGAAATAATTCTTCGTGGCAGGAAATGAGATGAAGTTTCTGACCCAGTATTTATTTAAAAACACACACACACACACACACACACAACAGACTTCAGTTAGCCACATATGCTGTTTTTGCCTGAAAGTGTTAGTCGCTCAGTCATGTCCGACTCTTTGGAACCCGTGGACTGTAGCCCACCAGGCCCGTCTGTCCATGGGGATTCTCCAGGCAAGAATGCTGGAGCGGGTTTCCATTCCCTCCTCCAGGAGACCTTCCCGACCCAGGGATCGAACCGGGGTCTCCTGCATTGCAGGCAGACTCTTTACTAGCTGAGCCACCAGGGAAGCCCACTGTTTTTGCCTAAGGACATGTAATTTCCGAATGACTTAAAGATCTAAGAGGGTATAATCTATGCAGTCTTGCAAAATAATATTGTTATCCATGATGACTGAAACCAGGGCATTGGCATCATGTTCTGTAGAGTAAGTGGAGCAAACGTTTATTTAAGATGGTTTTGCTAAATGTTTAGGGATAGTTTTTAAGATTGCTAAGTTTTGTATCACTGGCTATATTAAATACATATGTTTTATTTCCTATATTCTTGAAGCTCTGGGACCTGGGGCCTCCCTGGCTGGGGAGACGCAGCCTCTCCCAGGGCTGCCGATTCTGAGGGACAGCAAATGGCTCTCCTGCACAGGCTCACCAATCCAGAGCCCACACTCTGAATCACCTCCTCTGCCCTGTTGGTGTACCTTGGGAGGCAGTACTTCCCTCCCTAATCATCCCAGGACCAGGACCAGATGAGGGACCGCCCCTCTGCCCCAGAGCCCACTGAAGTTACTCCACCAGCCAATTCTAATCCTGCTCACCCAGCCGCCCCCTTTCCTTCCTATGGGAACCATAATGAAAGCTCGTGTGCCTGCTTTCCCCTTGCTCCTCTGGCTCCTGACCAACCCTGGGGCTTCCCCACAAGGCCCTGTGTGGCATGTCACGCCGTACCTTCTGCTTCCAGGGAAAGGTCTCTGAGTGAATAAACTTCCTCCTTCATGACAATCATTTCCACATCTGTGTATCTTCCCATACCCGATTAAAGCAAGTCCCAGGGACATTTGAAGGTACATATACCAATTAGCCGGGGAAGGCAATGGCACCCCACCCCAGTACTTTTGCCTGGAAAATCCCATGGATGGAGGAGCCTGGTAGGCTCCAGTCCATGGGGTCGCTAAGAGTCAGACATGACTGAGCGACTTCACTTTCACTTTTCACTTTCATGCATTGGAGAAGGAAATGGCAACCCACTCCAGTGTTCTTGCCTGGAGAATCCCGGGGACGGGGGAGCCTGGTGGGCTTCCGTCTATGGGATCGCACAGAGTCGGACACGACTGAAGCGACTTAGCAGCAGCAGCAGCAGCATACCAATTAGCTTCCTCATCCTCCTTTTACATGTGAACCAATCCTGTAGGGAACCAGTCCTTGTAGGGAACCCAGCAGGTTCTGGGTCAACCCCCAGGGAGCACAACTTTGGGTGTTTCCAGAAATCACAGACTGCGGCCCTTTCACCCACATACTACCAGGAACTGAGGTTGGAGATCTGTTGTGAAAAGGCCAACCTTGAGGTATGGTAAATCCACAAGACTGGAAGGGAACTTGCTGGCTATTATAAGGGACTGTTCTTTCTTCTGAACCCTTAAACCTGGCTTAGGCTAATGAAAAATGTATACTGAGGTTTTGTAGCAGTGATCCCATAATACTTTTTTTTCTACAGACATTTTTAAAAAACCAACTTTCAGGAGCTTCCCTGGTAGTTCAGTGGTAAGGAATCCATCTACCAATGCAGGAGACATGGGTTCGATCCTGGTCCACGGAGATCCCAAATGCGCTAGAGCAACTAAGCCCATGTGCCTGTGCTCTACGGCCTGGGAGCCACAACTACTGAAGCCCTCATGCCTAGAGCCCACACTCCGCAACCAGAGAAGCCACTGCAATAAGCCCGTGCACCGCAACTACAGAGTAGTCTCTGCTCTCCACACTGGAGGAAAACCCCACACAGCAATGAAGATCCGGCACAGCCAAAAATAAAATAAATACAATTTAAAAAAAAAGATATCACTAAAAACCTACTAAACACCTATAAAACAATTCTTTAAACATCACTAATTATGTAATTATTTAACGCTTAATGACCTCCATAGTGATTACATTTGTTGAGCAGTACATGACATGCACTATATTTGATGAGAATTAAATATTACCTTTAATAGATATGTACCATAAAGCAAATAAACAATGTAAATGTGTAAAAGACATATCATTAATGCAATAGGATTTAGCAAAATAAATATGACAAATCGGGTAATTTTTTTTAATGGTTACTGGGACCTCCCTGATGGTCCAGTGGTTAAAACTCTGCACTTTCACTGGCAGAGAAAACTAATTTCCCATACGCCACACGGGGAATCCACATGCCACCTGGGGAACTAAGATCCCACGTGCCACATGAGGTGGTCAAATTTTTTTAAAAAAATGAATCCAAGAGAAGACCTGAGAACTATTATCCTTATTTGACGGAAACTTAAGAGAAGTTGACTGACTTGCCCAAAGTTACATACGTACTGTGGCTGGTAAACTGCAGAGTCAGAGTTTGAACTAGATAAATAGAGTTTGAACTAGATAGAGTTCTATTTATCTCCAAAGCTAATGAACTCTTTTAAGCTATCATACTTTTTTAAAATAATAGATTGCATAAAAAACATTTAAAAAATGTGTTAGAAATAAAATGTGTAAGAAGTTGCCCTTCAGGAGATTTACAGGCTGGTGACTACAGATTTCACTTATCAAATTAGGAAAATGATACTTTGTATTCATAAGTGTGCTTACATGCTTGCTCTTCTAAGTATGGTATTTGTGACAGTATGCTATTTACATACATCTGAGACTATCTTATATGCAGAGTACATCATGAGAAATGCTGGACTGGAGGAAACACAAGCTGGAATCAAGATTGCCGGGAGAAATATCAATAACCTCAGATATGCAGATGATACCACCCTTATGGCAGAAAGTGAAGAGGAACTCAAAAGCCTCTTGATGAAAGTGAAAGTGGAGAGTGAAAAGGTTGGCTTAAAGCTCAACATTCAGAAAACGAAGATCATGGCATCTGGTCCCATCACTACATGGGAAATAGATGGAGAAACAGTGGAAACAGTGTCAGACTTTATTTTTCTGGGCTCCAAAATCACTGCAGATGGTGACTGCAGCCATGAAATTAAAAGACGCTTACTCCTTGGAAGGAAGGTTATGACAAACCTAGATAGCATATTCAAAAGCAGAGACATCACTTTACCAACAAAGGTTCGCCTAGTCAAGGCTATGGTCTTTCCTGTGGTCATGTATGGATGTGAGAGCTGGACTGTGAAGAAGGCTGAGCGCCGAAGAATTGATGCTTTTGAACTGTGGTGTTGGAGAAGACTCTTGAGAGTCCCTTGGACTGCAAGGAGATCCAACCGGTCCATTCTGAAGGAGATCAGCCCTGGGATTTCTTTGGAGGGAATGATGCTCAAGCTGAAACTCCAGTATTTTGGCCACCTCATGCGAAGAGTTGACTCATTGGAGAAGACTCTGATGCTGGGAGGGATTGAGGGCAGGAGGAGAAGGGGACGACAGAGGATGAGATGGCTGGATGGCATCACTGACTCGATGAATGTGAGTCTGAGTGACCTCCGAGAGCGGGTGATGGATAGGGAGGCCTGGCGTGCTGCAGTTCATGGGGTCGCAAAGAGTCGGACACGACTGAGCGAGTGATCTGATCTGATCTGAGACTATCTTACATCCCTAGACACCCCATAAACTGGCCCCACCTCTTCGTTACAGAAATGGACTGGATGATCAGCCTAGAGTGGAAAAATCTGCATGCATTTTTCAATCCCTCTGCACTGAATTGTTTAAGACCTTTTCTACAGGAAATTTTCCCTCATTAGGACCAAACCCAGCACTTGGGACAATATCTAAATCATAAGGATTATTAACTGGGGAAGGCAATGGCACCCCACCCCAGTACTTTTGCCTGGAAAATCCCATGGACAGAGGATCCTGGTAGGCTCCAGTCCATGGGGTCGCTAAGAGTCAGACACGACTGCGCGACTTCACTTTCACTTTTCTCTGTCATGCATTGGAGAAGGACATGGCAACCCACTCCAGTGTTCTTGCCTGGAGAATCCCAGGGACGGGGGAGCCTGGTGAGCTTCTGTCTATGGGGTCACACAGAGTCGGACACGACTGAAGCGACTTAGCAAGGATTATTAACACAGAGTATGCATTTATGGTTTTGTCCTTTTGTTAACTTTTTTTTTTCACTTTTTGGCCACATCACATGGCATGAGGGATCTTAGTTCCAGGACCAGGGATCAAACGTACAGCTCCTGGAGTGGAACCACAGAGTCTTCACCACTGGGCCACCAGAGAGGTCCCTGTTTACTTGTAAATTTTATAGACATTGATTCAATAATATTTTCAAGAGTCTTGTGGGGAATAGGTGGCTAGCATTAACCCATGCAAGAGACAGAAGTGAGGCAGATTGGCAGTAAGTGCTCACTGTCATTCAGCTGGTGGCACAAACAAGAACCAATCTTCTTACTCTCCAAATCCACATTCCAGGTACTCTATCAAAGGTTTCCTGAACAGAATGCAATTCTTAGATCTTTGCAAACACATAATCTTTCCAACGTATGATTGGTTATGTTCTTGATGTTCCTATCTGTACACACCCCCTTTCCCATTCACAACCTGGAGTGACCAATTGAAATCTCAAGACTGTTTCCTTTATTCATCGTTTCATTCAACAGACATTAACTAGGCACTTCCAGGTTCAAGGTACTATGCATTTCCTTCTACTTAAGACATCTGTGAATGGGTTTCACCCTAGTCTCAAAGTTCCTTGAGGACAGTGGAATTTCACCCAACTCTTCTGTACACTGCACAAAATGCCTGACAATACTTGGCACTTGGTGACTACTCATTGTTTGATGACTTGAAGCTTGACCAAAACTCCAATCTAGTCCTATTCCAATTCCAATTGAGGGGGATGGGACAAGATGGCGGAGTAGCAGGACCTTGAGTTCACTGCCTCTAAAGAGCTCATTAAAATTACAACTAATTGCTAAACAGCCATAGATAAAGAAGACTGCTGCTACTGCTGCTGCTGCTAAGTCGCTTCAGTCGTGTCCGACTCCGTGCGACCCCACAGACAGCAGCCCACCAGGCTCCCGTCCCTGGGATTCTCCAGGCAAGAACACTGGAGTGGGTTGCTATTTCCTTCTCCAATGTATGAAAGTGAAAGGTGAAAGTGAAGTTGCTCAGTTGTGTCTGACTCTTAGCGACCCCATGGACTGCAGCCTACCAGGCTCTTCCACCCATGGGATTTTCCAGGCAAGAGTACTGGAGTGGGGTGCCATACTGGAACCTACCAAAAAAGAGATCCTATATAGACATAAAGAAGAAAGCACAGTGAGACAGGAGAGGCGTGCTCTTGATAAAATCAATTCCAAATGAATCAATAATGCAAATAAAATCATCCATAACAGTCTCCAACCGCTCCCTTCCTCCTGTTTCCTATTTTTAAGTACCAACTTCCCTGGAATTGATTTTTTAAAGGGCACAGTCCTCATACTGGATACTAGATTAGGGTCATCACAGTAGTGTAAAAAACACACACTAAGAATAACTTGATTTCCTTGTAATTCCAAGGTTCTTACACCAGACCATGATGGGATTAGGGGGCGATGTTCTGGACTAGGAATTATGTCAGCATGGCCACTGACTTCCATCAAAATCTTCCTGGAGTCTCAAAAACCTCTGGCCTTGTTTCCTCAGTTATAGAACATGATGGTTTCACTTAAGAGCCCCTGAGGAACTCAGAGTCTACCATCCAGAATGGCTCATAAAATAGGAAAGAAAATGCAACGAATGGTAAGCTTTGTTTAGGCTGAAATTCAAAATATTAACTCAAAGAATCAGTGATTAACATTAAAATGTCTCATTGTTACTCTTCTGGGGCTAAATTATTTCTTACCTTGTCATTTATCATAAAGAGTCTGGTATTATTGATTTGTATGTGTCACTCTCATTTACCCAAACTATAAATCCCTTTAAAGAAGGAACTGTCCTTTGTAAAGAGGTGGGATCTAAGTAAAACACTGTTGGTATTTTGACTCTGGGTAACAACTCTACATACTTCCGGATTCGTTCATCTGACTTGGAGACAGAGGAGGAATCCTCGCTTCCACGTGCGGTCCTTCCCATGCCAGGATGCTGTCTCCAGGAAGGAATAATTAACTGCAAATGATCCTTCCACTCTCAATGTGCCCTGGAACGCCCTGGGACCAAAGACCTTGCAGCCATGGGACCAAAGATAACCAATTATTCCAGGGCATTAGAGCTGAATAAACAGCCCCAGAGAAGACAGTATGTGTGGCTGTGAAGTCGGGAATCTGACACGTTCACTTTGGTGAACATCACCTGACAAGTTTCCGGGTCAATCACCCCAGGGCCAGGAGAGCTGGTCCATACTTTCTGAGTTCAAGGGCAGCCAGTCTGGTGGAAACAGGGGTTCAGGTCACTGTCTTCCTGAGTTTGGGGGACGGCTGAACTCCCCCAACTCCTAGGTCCAGTGGCGCCACCTCGGGAGCAGGGAAGGATGCTGCCCCAAGAAGGGTAGAGAACGTTCCTTGGAGAGACCTCCACAGAGGGAGGGCGGGCTCTGAAGAGGCCTCCTCACAGAGGGAGGGAAAAAAAAGTAGGGATTTGTCGGTCCGTTTGGCTCAAACGTTAAAGCGTCTGCCTGCAATGCGGGAGACCTGGGTTCGATCCCTGGGTCGGGAAGATCCCCTGGAGAAGGAAATGGCAACCCACTCCAGTGTATCTTGCTTGGAGAATCCCGTGGGCGGAGGAGCCTGGTGGGCTACGGTCCACGGGGTCGCAAAGAGTCGGACACGACTGAGCGACTTCACTTTGGCTCAAAAGGTCCCAATTCTCAGGGATTCATTCCGTGACCAAAGCACTTGTGAAAGCGCCAAGGCCCCACACTTCGGTCCGCGAGTCTCAGGACATTTTGCGAGGAAAGCACTAAGAGGTCCACGGAGCCCCGCAACCGGCTCCCAGCGCTCCCTGGACGCAAACTCCTGAAAAGCCACCCGACCCTTCCCCGCGGCGCGCGCGCCAAGGCGCGCGTGCGTCGACAGCCCGCGCCGCCGCGCCGCGCAGGCGCTGTGGCCACTTCCGGGAACTGTCAGCCGCTCCCTCTGGGCCTCGGTCCTCCGCCCGCGCCCGCCGGAGCCTGTTCGCGTCGACTGACCAGAGTCCGCGAATTGAACGCTCCGAGCCCGTCCGGACGGCCCCGATCCCAGGTAAGGGGCAGAAGGGGCGAGCTTCGGGCCCTGCTGGCTCCCCTGGCCCGGCCTCGCTCCCGATCTGAACCTGCGGGGGCAGTAAGGCGGGGGCTTAGGCCGCGGGGCCCGGAGGCGGAGGGGAGGGGCAGGCCGGGGGAGGGGGCGGGGAGGCGGTGTTCTCTGAGGGGCCCGCCGAGCCCTGGGGTCTCCACACGCCCAGATCCATCTCTCAGCGATTTTCAAGTGCCGATGGTCCTCCAATCCCAGAATGAAAGACTGCTTCTCCTGCCCTTCCATTGTGGGCATTTATCACAGGCGCTAAAATTGTAGTGAATGGGACCACCACCCCCACCCCCGATCGCGCGTCGCGAGGCACAGTTCATTCCTTTCTTCAGCGTCTAGAATAGGGTCCCTGAGCGCAGTGAGCGCCCCTGGAATGTCTGTTCCTGTCTAGGGCAGCTCTGCATCCTTCAGCTATAGGGGGATCCTTTCCGAACCTGCGAAGAAGCCTCCCCCGAGTTCTTTAACAATCTCCCCGCTTGAGTGCCGCCTTCCCCTAAGTCATGATCGACCCCTGGCGCTCCTAGTCCTCCGTGCAACCTTTTTTTTTTTTTTTTTATTAGCACCTTTCTCATTTCCAATCCTCGAGCCGGACTGCCCAGCCTCCCTCCCATCCCGGCACCATCACTGCTTGGATGGCCCTGGGAAGATTGCTCGTCTGAATCCCCGTTTTCTCATCTACATTAATAAGATCCTTGAGGGGTTTCTGAGGCTCCAGTGAGCTTATTTGCATACATTGCTTAGGATAGCCCCTGTCCCTTAGTATGTGCTCAGTTAAGTTTTATTCGTGTTTCTTAACATTCTCTGTGTGTCTTCCCTTCCTCTTCTACCCTTCTCCCCCCAGATTTGTGGACCAGAGAAGTGTCAGATTTATTTATGTTTCTGGCCCCAACCTGGTATTGCTCCACTGCTGGGAATATGGTAGGCCCTTTAATACACTGTGGGCTTTCCTGGTGGTTCAGATGGTAAAGCATCTGCCTGCAATGCAGGAGACCTGAGTTCAATCCCTGGGTTGGGAAGATCCTCTGGAGAAGGAAATGGCAACCCACTCCAGTATTCTTGCCTGGAAAATCCCATGGTCAGAGGAGCCTGATAAATTATAGTCCATGGGGTCGCAAAGAGTTGGACACCACTAAGCGACTTCACTTTCTTTAATACACTGTAGTTTAGAATCTTTTATTATAAAGCTATCTGTTCTCATACTGGGGCTTTGGAACCAGAAGGCAGTGCAAACCTACTTTTATCTAATTCAACTCCTTGCCGAAATTACCTAAATTATCCTAGTTCTGCCCTCTTTCTTTAATCAGTTTTTAAATCTAACCTTTTAGTATCCAATAGACTCTGGGTGTTTCAGGTATCTATTTAAAAAAAAAAGGAGAGGGTATCATTCAGGAGGATATTTTTGCCATGTGAGGGAGTAGGTGTAAGTGGCTGCTTCTACCTCAAAGTATTCGGAAACCTTCCAAGGTTAATTCATCTGCTTATCACAGTTGAAGGAGGGGATCATCTTGGAAAAATAAATCTCCTGCTAGGAGGGAGAGGATCAGTAATTCCATCTAGTCAACTAATCCTTTGCTGAAACAGGTTCTCCCTAATGAGGTTTAGTTTGCTGTTTGAGGTTGGAATTGGAACCTGTCTCTGAACACTGTAGAGGGTGTGGTGACCTTGTCAGAGTACCTGGTATTTCTGGGTTGGGTGATGAGAGCAATTAAAAACTGGATGAATCACAGTCTCGAACACTGACCTTAAGTAGGGAACTGACATCCCTACTGTACAATTACTTTAAAGCTCCAGGGCCAGGAAGGTAAAGCCTATGTAGGTGTTTCCAATTCAGAGATACTCCCTGGGGTGTATTTCTGGGGCTGGTTCAAAAGCCTTGGGTCGAAGGGAGAAAGGGAACTCATTTATTGAGTATGTCTTTGGGGGTAGGCTTTGAACCACAGGTGTTCACGTGTTCTCTCATTTAATCCTCCTACCACCGGCCTTGCGATGTCAGTTCTATGTCCATTTCATAGATGAAGAAAAATGAGTTTTGGAGATAGCAAGTGACCTGCCCAGGGTTTCCTGGTTAGTGTGTGTCAAAGCCAGGATTCAAACCCAGGTCCCCTTGGCTCCACCGCCCATGGCTAACCAAACATCAGGATGACTCAAATGATAGGTAGAGAAAGGAACTGAGGGATGGAGGGGTCCCCTGGAGTCATATCGTGCTACAAAGAAGTCATTCTCTCCCTCTCCATGCTGGCCATTAAAAGGTCATCAGTAGAAGTTCGTTAATATCATCACCTTTTTTGTCTGTCCCTTTTTCTTCTCTCTATCCTCAATCAGACAAGCTTTCCAGATTTCACTTAAGTAGAAATCACAGTTTAGAAATGATAATTATCACCCTAGGACAGAAGGTTTCTTTTTCTTGCTGGAAAAAAACCCCAAGCTGTCATTCTCCTTTCACTGAGTTTCACGAACACATGCTGTGTTCACTGGTGGTGTCTTATGAATTGGACGAACATGAATGTTGTCTTGGTCTACAGACTTAAAATAGCCACATGATTATAGAAGTACAGGTCCTGAGTGTAGGTCCAAATATGGAACCTGAATGATATAACAAAATTAGAAGTGCAATTTTAGAAGTTAATTATGCCATTGAGTAAATATTTACCTCTTTTGAAGGCTTTGCTCCATTGCTTATAACCCTGAGTTTTAGAATGAGAAAGCCTTTATGTTATTTTGAGTAACTGAGTAAAGTCTTTTGTAATGGGTAAGCATCAGAGAAAAAGAATTACGCATTAAGCATCTGGAAATTTATTTTTCAGAAGAAATTTAGGCGGTCTCACTTGAATTCATTAAAAAAATTTAATTTTCAGTTAGAGACTTCATCTGTGAGTTGCAACTTGCAGGACAGGTACAAGTAAAAGAAAAAATTAATGATCTTGAACTTCCCTGGTGGTCCAGTGGTTAAGAATCTGCCTGCCAATGCAGGGGACATGGGTTTGATCCCTGGTCCATGGAGCAACTAAGCCCATGCCCCACAACTGCTGAGCCTGCTTGCTGTGATGACTGCAGCCTGTGCGCCCTAGAGTCTGATCTCTGCAGTGACCCTCTCTCCTCAACTAGAGCAAGCCCTCCTGCAGCAGTGAAGACCCAGCGAAGTCATAAATAAATAACTTTTGATTAATTACCTAAATATCGTCATTCTTAGAATAGAATGGAAAACACTGACATTTCTCAGCCAGTTCAAGATATCAGATGTTTTATTTAAGGGTATATTTATTTATCTCTTTTTGACCCTTGGATTCCTTTACAACAATTAGCAGAGGCATTTCCTTTGCTTTCCACTAAGATTGCTTTCTGCTTTGTCTGCTGAATTCTTATTGTTCACCTCATAACCTTCTGGTGGCCTTCCCATTCATTTCCTGCTTGCATCAGAATTCCTGTCTCATTTCTGTCTCCACCCTAAGTTGACTTGACTTGTACTTAAAGCATAGAATCTTCGGTGCTGTGAGACTGCCTCTTAGAAATGATTTTAAGGGTTGGGGGGGCGCCTGGCTACTTTGAAAACATTTCTCCTATTTCAGGTAAAGGTTGCTTCATCAGTCTATCTAGATTTGGATGCCTGTAAAAATAGAATTTGATACGATTTTGTATTTAATGACGTTTCACAAACTCTGCTTTTCATTTAGTTACAATAACAGGCGTAGAGGATAAATAACAAACACCTGCCTAATCTTCACCAGTTGTTAGCATGTGGCCACATTAGCTTTTGTACATCTACTTTGTTGTCCTGAAGGAATGAAAATAAATTAGAGGACTTCATCCCTAAAGGCTTCATCTCTATCTCCGAAGAGTTGGAACATTCTCCTACCTGTGGCCAACCATATAGTTGGGCTCCTCAGGCAGCGCAGTGGTGAAGAATCTGCCTGCCAATGCGGGAGACTGGGATTCCATCCCTGGGTCAGGGAAGGTCCCCTGGAAAAGGGAATGGCTACCCTCTCCAGTATTCTTGCCCGGAGAATCCCATGGACAGAAGAGCCTGGCGAGCTACCTTCCATGGGGTCTCAAAGAGTCAGACATGACTGAGCGACTAACACACACATTATCATAGTTAAGAAATGGAAAATACTTCCATGTTATGTGATAGGTAGTCTAAATTCATTTTTGTCCTATTTTACAAAATATATTTTTGATGGCTATTTTAAAAATGTAGATTTACAGTCAAGTTTCATGTGTCAGATTTGGTTTTTGCAGCTCTTTTAATCTAGAACAAGCACCCCCAGGGACTTGTTTGGTGGTCCAGTGGTTAAAACTCCGAGCTTTCAACAGAAGCAGCAGGAGTTCAGCCCCTGGTTGGGGAACTAAGATCCCACACGCAGTGCAGGTGGCCAGAGAATTTAAAAACTAAGTGTACAATTCAATGACTTTTTAAAAAAAAGAATTGTAAGACAGCCACCCCACCCTACTCCCAGCTTTTTTGAATAGTCCAGGGCAGGTCTTTTTTAGGATGGCACACATTTCTGGTTTTAACTGTTTCCGCTTTATGCTATTTAACTAAGTCCACTCTCCCTTATTTCCTATAAACTGGAAATTAGGTCTAGATCTTGAATGGATTTAGCATAAATATTTGGCATAAATATTTCATAGGTAGGTTCACCATCTTTTATTACCAAGCTTCTTCATGGTAGCCCTGTGTCCTGTTTTCATGGCACAATTATTAACAGGGCCCGTTTTGCTGTCTTGGAAGTATTAAGTGGTCACTACTTATAAGCGATGATGTGCACTTCAAACTGCCTCCCTTCAGGAAGGCCATCAGATTATATTGTTCCACTACTTAATGATATTAAGATAGATTACTTGGCTAAGGTGATGACTGACAAATTTTTTTTTTTTTATTGTAAAGGCATGTTTTGTTTGTTTGTTTGCAGTTAGTAAATAATCTGTGGGATGGTCTTTTGAGGCTGTGAATATCTCATACCCCAGCAGTCCTTAACTCATGGTTTTAGAGTCCTTTGATGACCTTTGACAGAATAAATTCCACAGTGGTGGTTACAGTGTTAACTGTATTTAAATGATTAAGATTTGAAGTTGAGATTGATTCTTTTTTAATGAGAAAATAATGTTTTATTTATCCCCCAAACATTTCAGGATCCCCAGGGGGTTGCCTACTATTTTAAATGCTTTTTTCTATTTCTTGTTGCAGCTTTCTATCCTTTGAAAACACTAAAAATAATGTCCCTGCATCAGTTTTTACTGGAGCCAATCACTTGTCATGCCTGGAACAGGGATCGTACCCGTAAGTATGCCATCGACTTGGCTCCTGTATCTCAGTACCACTGACTCTCTTAGATGTTGGCATTTTTAAGAATCATGTACTTCAGTGTCATGTAAACGGGAACACAGCTTCAGAGGACTAGGGTCAGTCAGCTGGGATTTTCATAAGAATTACTTTGAATCTGTAGCTTCACTATCTCTTTTAAAGCAATTCAGACTTGGTTTACTTTTTTTTTTTTTTAATGAATTTATTTATTTGTCTGGGTATGTGGGATCTTTAGTTGCCACATGCGGGATCTAGTTCCTTGATCAGGCTTCGAATCGGGGTGACCTGCACTGAGAGCACAGTCTTAGCCACCAGGGAAGTCCCAGTTTGCTCTTATTTTTGAATAAATCCTTGGCACATAAACAGTATACTTCAGGTTGTTGAATAAAGTGAAAACCTAGATATGGGCCTCTATATGGATATTTCGGAAAAGGCAATGGCACCCTACTCTAGTACTCCTGCCTGGAAAATCCCATGGATGGAGGAGCTTGGTGGGCTGCAGTCCATGGAGTCGCTAAGCGTTGGACACGACTAAGTGACTTCACTTTCACTTCTCACTTTCATGCATTGGAGAAGGAAATGGCAACCCACTCCAGTGTTCTTGCCTGGAGACTCCCAGGGACGGGGGAGCCTGGTGGGCTGCCGTCTATGGGGTCGCACAGAGTCGGACACGACTGAGGCGACTTAGCAGCAATAGCAGCAGCCCATGGATATTTGAACCATGGCAGAATGGTGAATCTAGAGCTTCTATTTTGTGATCACATCTTAAAGCTTCATAGCTTAGTTTCCTATAATTCTGTCTCTACTGTCTCATCTAAAAATAGGGTTTTGGAGTATTTCCAGTTATGTTTAATAGAAACATAAGTTATAATTTTTATCATTTAAACTAGTTGATATACTTAGTATCTTAAGTCAGATTTTTTTGTTACCCCACATTCTAATCTGAAACATAGTTTTCAGGTTTAAATTTGGATTTGGATTTTGAAATCCCTACACACATCTTGGTGATTTAAAGAAATATGTAACTGGTTTCCAGAAAGCACGTAAAGTCTTAGAATTTTAGAGCTAGGTATTTATTCCATAGTTTCATCTTTAAACAGATGTGGCTTTCCTAAGGAGTGAAGAAAAGGGGATACGATAGATGAGGGAGCTGTTAAATGATTGACCTAAAGTTTGGGTCATAGACTTTAATTTTAAGAAATCAATTTTTATTTTTTAAAAATGGATGAACTAGAAAGGAGGAAAATACCATATAAGTTCAAAAAGTTCATTATATATGTATATTTTTAATATTTTAGATTGGTCGAAAAGATTTCTCTTAAAAACAGGTTTGTATTTTGTGATTTATATTGGCTTTATGGTAAAGAAAAACTTCAATTTATTTTATCAGTAGAATCAAAGGTATTTTTCCTTAATAAACTAGTGGTTCCTTTTTCGGTTCATGATAGCAATAATAAGAATCTACAAGGTATTTGCAGCGTTTCAGAAAGTCTACAGAAATTAAATATTTATCATTCGTAACATTGGACAGGTAAACTAAAACATCAAATATTTTACTATGGACCAAAATCATATCAGTTAAGTATAGCAGTATTGTTTGTTTGTTACTGGTTAGAATCCTTAATTGACAGTTGTGTATGTTTCTAATAAAATGAAATTTTTAGTTTCTCTTTAAAACATGTTAAAATATAGAGGTAAAAATAATAAAGGAGTTCTTCGGGGGTCAAAATTGGAAAGCATTTTCTAGAACTGCCTTCCCGTTCCTTCCTTCAGTCTGTTTTTAAAATGCTCACTATAGGAATTCCCTGGTGGTCTAGTGGCCACGCTCCAGTTCAGGAGGTGCAGATTCAGTCTCTGGTTGGGGAACTAAGATCTCACATGCTGCCTGACATGCCACCCAGGGAGGCCCCCCAAAATTTCTTTTAATAAGTAGATAAATAAAAGGAGAAGGCACCCCACTCCAGTACTGTTGCCCGGAAAATCCCATGGACGGAGGAGCCTGGTGGGCTGCAGTCCATGGGGTCGCTAAGAGTCGGACACGACTTAGCAACTTCACTTTCACTTTCCACTTTCATGCATTGGAGAAGGAAATGGCAGCCCACTCCAGTGTTCTTGCCTGGAGAAGCCTGGTGGGCTGCCGTCCATGGGGTTGCACAAAGTCGAACACGACTGAAGCGACTTAGCAGCAGCAGCAGATAAATAAAATATCCACTGTAGGAATTCCCTGGTCATCTAGTGGTTAGTACTGCATGCTTTCACTGCCAAGACATGGGTTCAGTCCCTGGTCAGGGAACTAAGATCCCCATGAGCCATGCGGCACAGCCTGAAAAAAAAAAAAAAAGCCCACTGTAACAGATACCTTTTTGGTGACAGGTTCAAATATTAACCTTTGACTTTTTTTTTCCCAGAGATCGCTCTTAGCCCCAATAATCACGAGGTCCACATCTATAAGAAGAATGGGGGCCAGTGGGTGAAGGCCCATGAACTCAAGGAACACAATGGACACATCACAGGTAAAGGGAGTGGGCTCAGGGCGGCATTTCCCAGCACTGCACACTCTTGTAGACAGCCTAGTAAAGCAAGTCAACCACCCTACTCAGAGTCTTGCAACGCTTACTGAGCTGTCTTTAGAAAATTTGAGAAAATATCCTAATAGTGACCTCGGTCTTGAAGTGTGTCTCTGAGCCCCTCTGGTACACAGAACTCTGCTAGTGTTCCTGAAAACACAACCTCTGGGGACTAAACAGCATAGATGGAGACGAGACGTGAAAGCGAGAACCAGACAGCACGTCAGCTGGGTGAAACTGCTAGCCAGGCTGGGTTCGCAAGTCCCGAGGGAAGGCTGTGTCTCCCAGAACTTTCCTGTATGTTGTTTTTGGGGCAAGGAAGACATTCCAAAATATCGGAAAGGACAAAGAGGAGTGTAACTAAATACCCATATTCCTGCCACCCAGAATTAGCTGCTGTTTATCTTTCTTCCTGTGCCAGAAAATTTGGGAAACCAAAGATTGGATTGTAAGAAGTGTTATTCTAGATGATGGTAACATACCCTCTCACCCCCGGTCCCATTCCTGTCCCCCAGAAGGCAGTCTGAAGTTTGGTATGACACTGTCCCTGACTGTTTTTTATAGTTTCACTTGCATGAATGTGTTATCATTCAGTCACTCAGTCGTGTCCAACTCTTTGAGACCCCGTGGACTGCAGCATGCCAGGCTTCCCTGTCCTCCACTGTCTCCTGGAGGTTGCTCAGACTCATGTGCATTGAGTTGATGAAAGTGAAAGTCACTCCATGGTGTCTGACTCTTTGCGACCCCATGGACTAGTCCATGGAAGTCTCCAGGCCAGAATACTGAGTGAGTAGCCATTCCTTCTCCAGGGGATCTTCCCGACCCAGGGATCGAACCCAGGTCTCCCGCATTGCGGGCGGATTCTTTACCAGCTAGGCCACCAGGGAAGAAGTATGTGGTGGAGATAAATCCAGGTGACTGCTTTTACCCACTGGTTTCATGCCCCATTTGTTTACTCATTCCTGCACTGAAAAACATTTATTTCCACTTTTTCCTTGTGACACTGAAGTGCTACATTGAGCGTGCCTAGGAAGATCTCCCAGAGAAGGCAATGGCACCCCACTCCAGTCCTCTCGCCTGGAAAATCCCATGGATGGAGGAGCCTGGTAGGCTGCAGTCCATGGGGTCGCTGAGGGTCGGACACAACTGAGCGACTTGACTTTCACTTTTCACTTTCATGCACTGGAGAAGGAAATGGCAACCCACTCCAGTGTTCTTGCCTGGAGAATCCCAGGGACAGGGGAGCCTGGTGGGCTGCCGATTATGGGGTCACACAGAGTTGGACACAACTGAAGCGACTTAGCAGCAGCAGGAAGCTCTCCGTCCAGGAGTGAATGTGTGTCTCCGGGAGACTTGCTGCACCCCAGGGCTGTACGGATCTCAGCCTTGCCAGGTGTCGTCCGCTCGCCTTCATGCCACCCGCCCTGACAGGAGAGCTGGCCTTCCCAGGCTTGATAGAGTTGGACTGGCCCATGAGTGAGCAGCGGTCTCTCTCTGAGTTGCATTTCCCTGGTTCATAGAAAGGTTGCTGCTGCTGCTAAATCACTTCAGTTGTGTCCGACTCTGTGCGACCCCGTAGACGGCAGCCCACCAGGCTCCGCCGTCCCTGGGAGTCTCCAGGCAAGAACACTGGAGTGGGTTGCCATTGCGTACTCTGCATAGAAAGGTTGAGCCACTGTTTATTAGCCACCCGGGTTTTCTTTTTCATGACTTCACTGTTCATAACTCCTAACCACTCTTCCACTGAATTTTTGTGTCCTTTCTTCTTGTCAATTTGTAAAAGACTAGATCTTAAAGCGTTGGTTCTGAGGCAGATTCCTAAGTGTGCAGGAACATTCATCTTTGACAAAAACTCTCAATGAATACCTACCTGGGGAAGGTAACATCAGAGCAGTGTTGTTAAGAAAGCGTCAAGGAGAGAGAAAAACGGAGCATTTTTACAAAGGTTTTCAGAACTTGGTGAACCGTTTCTTGATGCCAGATTTCAAGAGAAAATGTATTACTGTGCTGGGAAATCCTATCTGACAGCTTTTTAAAAAAAAAAAACAACAAAACATACTGACTTATTGCTGTGTTGGGGAAGAACTCTTTATTCTTTGACCCTTAACTGCTGTAGTTTCTTTTTTATCCTGTTTTCTGGCTGAGTGATTCAGCCTCTTGCTTTCAGCAATTTGGCCAAGCACATCAGAACTTACTCTCCGTAGCATTTCAATTACAAATTTCTCACATCTGTCTTGGGTCTCCCTTCTTCTTGCAGTAATTTTTGCACTTAAGTGGGCAGCATCGGGACTGGAGGTAAATGTTATGTTTTTTTTTAATTGGGACCCTTGAGTTTTGCCTCTGATTCTGATTAGCATAAAGATATCCTTCCCCCATCAGAGAAAAACAGCGTATTTTGACCTTCTGCACCCCTTAGATTGTGTCCCCAGCAAAAACTCATGACTGTCCCTTCTGGCTCTGACCAGTGATTTGTGTGTGATACCAGTCAGGGGCCAACTGGCTGTATTACCAAACTAGCACCAAAGACATAATTTCTATTTTGGTTGCTGTTTCTTTCCCACGGCCTTATTTCTATGAGGTTTGGCCTATTTCCATTCAGTCCCTTTGCCGGTGGCCTTGGAGCCTAAAAATAAGCACAGTCATATTTTAAATTGGAATTTTAGCATTAGGAAATACTGAAAAAATGAGAAAAGGCCAAGATGAAAGACAAAGAACTAGCCAAGAAAGTGAAACAGTTGTGTCCGTTCTCTGCCCTGCTTCTCCTCTGGAATCCTTTGAACTTGGCCTGTTTTCTGTCCAGATGCTCAAATGACATTTTTCTTTTTTAGATCTGAAGAAAAAAACTGTTGTTGGAAAAGTCTAAATATAACTCTGTGACAGGAGACCAAAGATCAGACATACTTTCTCAGAGAGATAGTAACTATGGAAAAAGAAAACGCCCCTCGGAAGTTTTTTAGAAGAAAAATCTGCTCAGTAGTACAGAGGAAAAGAATGGCATGCATCAAAGGACAGCAGAGTTCTGGTGTTTTTCTTTGAGTTTATTCTTTTTTGTTAAATATTTGATCACCATCTCTTTAAGGAAAAAAAAAAGATTTTACTGTGGACAGTTGTAAACAGATGGCATATAAAAGAGTAATGCAGTGAGCCCCTATATACCCATCACTCAGAGTCAGCAATTACCAATTGGTAGCCAGTCTTGTTCTCAACTCACTTCCCTTCTTCCTGTTCTGTTTTCAAGCACATCCCAGACATTGCCTCATCTCACATTTTCAGTTCCTGTCTCTAAAAGATAAGGAGTCTTCAAACAATAACCAGTACAATCGCCGTTGTTTTAATTGGCATCCTCATAAGGTACACACATGGTTGTGATTAACTGATGTGTCTCCAGTTCATGGGTTCCTTCTTTCTTTTCCTTTGCTATTTACTTGTTAGAAGACTTGAGCGATCGGGCTGTCGGTCCTGCAGCGTTCCCAGAGCCTGGGTTTGCAGCCTGCAGGCCCTCAGTGCTTCACAGGTTTCTTCGTCCTCTGTTTCCGTGACTCGCTAGTTGAGGTTAGGAGATTGCAGGTTCATGAAGGAGGCACGGAACGTCAGGTCATCTTTCTTTCTGTGATGTTAGCAACTGTTGATGATCTTTCTGCTACCCATTAATTTAGAAGTGGGTGCACCATGGTAAGACTCTCTAGCATTTCCTCTCTATTAATTGGAATGCATTTATAAAGGAGACGCTTACCTTCACCTACTGTCTGGTTATCCTGGGATGCAGTTTGTAAAGGAAAGACGGGACAGACGCTCGAGTCCTTTCCTTTCCTTCTGAAGTCTTCTGATGGCAGGAAAACAGAAAAAAAAAAAAAGATGCAGCACTAAATTAGCAAGAGATGAGAACTTGCCTTTTACTGACCGTTTGCCGTCCTCACTTTTTAACAAGTATGTGCTTTTGCATTACATTTCTGGGAATGTATCATAGATCATTTTAATTTAACCAAAGCCAGAAGGTATGTGCCTTAATGTTCGTGCTGATTTTATCTATTCTATTCATAATAAGTGATTGGAAACCAAACATACAACAAAAGGAAGTTTTGGGAAATTATTGTGATGAGATCAGTGTTCTAACATAACGTATAACTGCTAATTTACTGAAAGCAGAAAAAAATGTTTGCCATGATATTTGAGGGAGGAACATGTGTAGATGTGAGATGAAAGTAGAGCTTTTTTTACTTTCCTGTATGTCCCATTGTGCTGTGTATCTTGTGATAATATGTGGGTTTGCTGTTGTAGTTAAAAATAAAAATTTAAATCTAATAACAAGGGCTGCAAAGCTATCCTGTAATGAATGGATTTTAAATAAAAAGTGCACCTCACTGAGAACACACTCCCCCATCTTCTTCCCGTTAGTGGTATGAATCATTGAGCTGACTGCTCCAGGAGGTAAATGAACATAAACTCCTCACGCTCTTAAAGTCACTGCGATTTATGACTAATGGAGACTTTGATTCCTATTTTTTTATATAAATGTTAAGAATGTTGATTATTTTTAGGGAAATACCTATAATAAAAATTTATTAGTGGTATTTCTGTAACTTTAATGTTAAATTACATTTATGAAAAATACTTCATCAGTAAGTATAAAATGGCTGAGTCATAGCAGATTTTACTCTTGGTGTGTAACAAACTGACCTTGACTTGGGGATCCTTCTTAGAGGCTTCCCAGGTGGTTCTAGAGTTCCACTAGTGGTAAAGAACTTGCCTGCCAGTGCAGGAGACTTAAGAGAGCGGGGTTTGATCCCTGGGTCAGGAAGATCCCCTGGAGGAGGGCATGACAACCCACTCCAGTATTTTTGCCTGGAGAATCCCGTGGAAAGGGAGCCTGGCGGGCTACAGTCCATGGGGTCTCAGAGAGCTGGACACAGCTGAGTGAGCACCAGCAGTCCTGACTCTGTTTAGGTCTCTTCCTAGTTCAGATACAAAGATACTCAAAGACTCTCACACAACCTGTATCATATTGGAAAGGCATTTTGTTTAGTTTAAATAGCAGCTACCTTCAGAAGAATCACAATTTATATTTTACCCTCTCTATATTGAAGGTCGTTCACCCTGTACATTGCTTTATTAGACAAAAGTCTTCAGATCAGAATTCTAAAGCCATGCGAGTGGGTGGTAAGAATGCCCCTGCTTGGTTTGGAAGCTCCACAGTCGTAAAGCTCTGTTCTGCCTGGCCTCCGGAGGGTCCTGAGTTACAGAACTTTGCAGAGGAGCATCCTTGCCTTGGTGATCAGGACCGTCGGCGGGGAAGGACGGGCTGGGGAGGAAGGTCCCAGGCCCACCTCCAGCCCGGCCCACCTGCCAGTGCCCCGTCTGTTGTGGCTGGCCAGGCGGAGCAGATGCCCACCGCATCTCACTTGCAGGTATCGACTGGGCTCCCAAGAGTGACCGCATCGTCACTTGCGGGGCCGACCGCAACGCCTACGTCTGGAGTCAGAAGGATGGTGTCTGGAAGCCAACCCTGGTGATCCTGAGAATTAACCGGGCGGCCACTTTCGTCAAGTGGTCCCCGCTCGAGAACAAGTTTGCCGTGGGCAGCGGAGCACGACTCATCTCCGTCTGTTACTTTGAGTCTGAAAATGACTGGTGAGCACCCTCCGAGTATTTTTATTTCTGTCTGTGGAATTGTATGTTTGGACCGCTGTGTCCTTGGTGACTTCTTGAGGCGCCGGGTACAGGCTTAACTATAACTTCAGCTCTTGCACATCCAGAGATGTTTTTTTCCTTTGAAATTCTCCATTCTCTCTGAGCATTTTTCCTTCTTCTGAGTACACGTCCAATCTCACATCTTCCTCACATTAATATCAAGCTGGAGTTTCCATGTTCTGATCTCCTAAGTTGTTTGTTCTTTAAGATGCTACGACTCTTCTCACTCTGCACTGTCTGCATTGCTATTTTCTTACCCTGATGTATGTAAATCATAAACTTGAAAGAGTCCCCATGCCCTAAGGAATAGTTTTTTTTTCCCCTATCTCTGTTGACTTTAAAATATCAAGAATTCCTACAGAGAGCAGTATTCTCCTGTTTTTAAAGTTTGCTAACGAAATCTGTGTCCTGGTATAACATTTTACTTATCTAAACTGTTGAAGTAAAAGTTGACCAAAATCTCAAATAAATCAGCCTGTTGTACATGCTTTATTTATACTGTAAACCACTCGTAGTTGAGCCCGTCAAAATACCCGGGTGTATTTTATGGCTAAGTAACTGATTTTAGCTACTCCTTCCTGCTCACTTTGATAAGGAAACCACTCTGCTCTACACAGCACGTGTTCAGAAAGGGTGGTAAATACCCTCCAACGCGGAATTGTCATTTAGTGAGAAACTGGCAGTGTTTGTGTTTGTACTAAAAATAGCCGAGTACACAATATTCTTCCTGTGTCCTGTCTGAAGCAAGGAAAGGAAGGGATGGCCATGTTACATTATGTAGTTTAGTAAAACCTCAGAAATTTTGATCATCTGTGAATTTTGCAACAAGACTGCATTATGAATTAAAGACGGGCGGCCTTTCTTTCAAGCCCCTGTTAAAATAAGGATAACAAAATACTGCCTGCGAGAAATTGTTCAGAAGGTTCACTGTAACAGAGGAGGAGCAGCTTTTTTCCTGGGTAGCCTTCAGCCTCAGTGATTTGGCATTTTTATTCATTGAAAAATAGTTTCAGTACAGGCAAATTGGGCTTAACTGTAGGGCACAGTACTGTCCCTTGAACAAGACGTGTGTTCAGTGGAATGTCTCAGCTATGGCATGGTATTTCATTGGTGGGATGCAAGTACTCTTAAAAAAACCTCTAAAGGCCTTTAATGTCAAATAACTGGCACAAAACACCTCAGAATGCTGTTTTCCAGAAAGGCCCCTATGAGAAAGATTCTCTAGAAAAGTGACCTAGCATTCAGCTCAAGAGTGAGTCTCCCAGCTCCTGAGTAATAGAACGGGATTGGTTTTTAAGCAACAGTTTAAGGACAGAAATTGAATTAGGCCAGAATGATGACTGATCTTAGATATAAATAAACTATTTTGGGGTTGTTGTTGGGTTTTTTTGGAATCTTTTTTGGCATGTGGAATCTTAGTTCCCTGACCAGGGGTTGAACTCATGCCCCCTGCATTGGCAAGGAGGAGTCTCGATCACTGGAATACCAGGGAAGTCCAGGCTTCCCAGGTGGCTCAGTGGTAAAGAATTTGCCTGCAATGCAGGAGTCTCAGGAGACCCAGGTTTCATCCCTGGATCTGGAGGAGCCCCTGGAGAAGGGCATGGCAACCCACTCCTATGTATTCTTGCCAGGAGAATCCCATGGACAGAGGAGCCTGGTGGGCTACAATCCATGGGGTCACAAGAGTCAGACATGACTGAAGCAACTTAGCACGCATGCACAGAGAATTAGCCAGAGGCTCATATTCAGTAAGAGGTTCTACTCATTTCTTGACTTTTCTGTGAAAAAATAAATTTGCAGCTTCATAGAGATTTAGAAAGGGAATTAAACTATTTTACAACCAACCCAAACTTAACCTAAAATGAAGGAACAAATCACTGAGTTATTTGTAATAAAAATTTAAGTGATGTCAAACCTCCATTTTTATTTCTAAGGTTAGGAATCTGAAAGTCCATGGTGGGCGGCAGTGGTTCCAGAATTAATCTACAAATACACTCCCTGACGAGGATCCCCTGGTAGCCGGGAAAATTCAGAACCGGCTGTTCCGGTGAAAATGTCAAAGGGTGAAGAGGAGCAGAAGGGCCGCTGCGGGTCCCCCTTGCTCTCTTCCTCTATGGACGCGCCTCCTCTCCAGCAGGAGCCCTGGCGGCCCTATGAGAGCCCTGTGGAGCTGGTTTCACCTGGCGCACATCTGTGGGTCATCTGGGGACGGTTGCTTGATGCGTGGGTAAACTGAAATGGGTTTTCTCCTTTTGTAGGTGGGTGAGCAAGCACATTAAAAAGCCCATCCGCTCCACGGTCCTCAGCTTGGATTGGCATCCCAACAATGTCTTGCTGGCCGCGGGATCCTGCGACTTCAAATGCAGGTGGGAGCAGGCAAGGGTTGGCAGCAGCCTTCAGCTCCTTGTTCTTCATCCTTCAGCAAGTGTTTGTGCAGTTCCTTTCCTTTGTAAGGGACTGTGCCAGGCCCCACGAGGGACTCAAGAGATGAAAGACATTTGTGATCTAGAAAAGGAGCGCCAGCAAGCGTGGAAATCAGGAGGCAGAAAGAAGAGGGCGAGGAGGGGCAGGTGGAGGGGCTGCAGGGGCCAAACCAGGAAGTGTCCTCAGGCAGAGCATCCCCGGGCGGGTGGGGGGCGCGGGTGCAGGGTCCCCCACCCCCACAGGTCGTTTCTCATCTCACAACCCTGGCAGCGGACTCGGCGCGTTCCAGAGTGAGGCTGAGATTATCAGAACAGGGTGCTGCTGGGTTCCTTCTCAGCTGAAGCTCTTTTATTTGTCATGAGCATGGGCCGGGAAGAAACAGGGCCACTTTGCTGAGAGCTTTAAGGATTATACGATGTAATTGCTTTTTAAAGCTGTTCTTTATCAAGAAGGCTCCCCCCCTCCCCCCGCCCCCTTTAGCCAAAAGAAAAGCAAGTATATGTTGCTTCATTATTCGCTGGTTTGTGGGTTGGGAGATGGGGGTGCAGCTTTCTTTAGTAAGCTGTGTGCGGACATTCCAGAAAACCTGTCTAATGATTTATATCCAAGAATACCCAAGTTCTTTTGGGTTTTTTTTTAAGGATATGTGTAAGAATTCGGCTGTGGGATGAGAGGACAGTAGCATCAAGTGCTTTGGGGAAAATGCTGACTCTTCTACTTGAGAAGCAGTGTAGCAGTTAGGGTTCAGAAGTTTTCAAAGCAAAGCCGTACAAAGAAATAGCACTGGAGGGTGAAGGGACTAGAAGGACCGACTCCCAGCTGTTCTCCAGCCCTTCTTCCCACATCTGGGTCAGAACAGCCTCCCACACAGAATTAAGTCTTGGAATTAGAGGAGACTGATAATCCGGAGCTGTAAAGGACCCGCCTTCATCCCAGGCGAGCCCAGCTACCCAGGCTAGACGATGACATTAGGGAGAGCCTGCCCCCTCAGCCTCCCTGGCACCCTTGGCTTTCTCTTGGGATGTCCCTTCTTTGTTCAAATGAGTTAGTACCTGGTTTCCTGCAGGGCGGCAAATGTTTCCTCTCTCCTGCTGTTTGTCCCTGTGGGCTTCCTGCACCGCTGTCGTTGAGAATGATGGTGGGTAGCCTAGTTAAGCAGAGTCCACCGTGGGCCGGGGAGTGGCAGGCAGGACAGCATGGTCCTCCTCCAGACACCCTCCAGGAGGGAAGGGGAAGGGCTTCTGTGTCCATCACCTGCGGATGCTGTGCCCGAAGAACGGTGCCTCACAGGCTGTAGGCCACACTTGAACTGACGCGGAGGCAGCCCGCCGAACCTTCTCCTTCTCGAGAGGTGCATGTGGGAACTTACCCATCGTCAGGTTTTGGTTTTGCTGAGTCGGTACCTTTGCATCTTGGGGTGCCTTCCAGCAGCTGCCCGTGGCCTGTTTCTAGTAGTACATACGGATGTTTTCATTCCCTTTTTCCTTCTCTCCCTGCCCTTAAACCACAGAGTGTTTTCTGCCTACATTAAAGAAGTGGATGAGAAGCCAGCCAGCACGCCCTGGGGCAGCAAGATGCCTTTTGGTCAGCTGATGTCCGAGTTTGGGGGCAGCGGCACCGGCGGCTGGGTGCACGGGGTCAGCTTCTCAGCCAGCGGCAGCCGCCTGGCCTGGGTCAGCCATGACAGCACTGTGTCCGTTGCCGACGCCTCCAAAAGCGTGCAGTGAGTATTATTAGCCTTTGTCTGGGCTTACAGAGGAGCAGCGTGGGGTCTCTCCGCAGCTGGCCCAAGGCTGCCCGGCCCTGGTGGAAGTGCAGGACACGCGCGTAAACGTCCCAACCGGGCTGCACAGCAGCCTTTAAAGTCCCCTTCACATGTTGACATGGTCCATCTGGGGAGATTTTGAAGATTCAGGTCTCCCTTCCAGAAACACTTCTTAATGGAAATGCCCATCATGAATCCTCCGAAGGAGCCTCCTGGTTTGCTCCTGGTCCCAGAGTTCCTTCGGGTGGCAGTTAATCCATCCCTGAGAATCCCTCACAGCACGTGAGCGTCGTTGCACAGCCTTAGATGAAGTGGGGGACGTGTTCTTCCTCTCTGTGGTTGGTGAGCAGAGCTCCATGTGCCCAGGGCCTCGGTGATGCCCAACCCCTGGGAGCCAGCCCACCTGGGGTGGATGCTGGAGGGGCCCGGGTCACAGGGACTTGGGGTGAGGAGGCCCAGCTCAGCCGTGAGGAGGGTGGAGGGCGTCCTTCAGAGCTCAGAGCTCGGGTCTGCTGCTCGTGCCTTGAGGGCAGAGTGGGTGACAGCAGTCCTCACCGCTTTTAAATCTCCGTTCTTTCCTGGCGCATCCTTCCACTGGCAGCTAGAGGGAGCCCACCTGTAAGGGTCTCCTGACCTGGCACCCTGTTCTGGGAAGCTGTCACATCTGACGCCCCCTGCCCCATGGTGGCAACAAAGTAACATTTCAAAGAGAATGTCTTTTTTACTACTTGGATTGAACTAGTTGGTTTTTGTTTTGTTTTTAAATTTTTTTAAACATCCCCCCCATCCTAAATTACATCATCTTCGAGACGATTTTTCTGCACATATATAGACTCACATCTTTTCATTTTCGACGCCAGTGGGATTATGCTGTGCATCCTGTACAGCAGTTTGCTCCTTGTCCTTCAGTCATGTTCTGATGTCATGGCTGCTTGCTTTCTGTAGAGTTTACTGTAACACATAATGAGCTCTGAGCACATGCTCACCAGCCCGTCTACCGTCCTACTGACTTATTATTTGCCTTTTCCGGTGCTGCAAGTCAGATTACATCCTCCACCCTTCTCCATCTCAGACATAAGTATTTCATGTAGTAAGAGCTAGGTGAGCCACAGGAAAGCCTTGGATGAGGTGTTAGGACTTTAACCCAATGCCAGTCATGCTGGCGGGGGAGGCAGTTGGGGGTTGCAGGGGTGACTTTCACATGGAGCCGTGTGAGCCTCCCCTGGTGGCTCAATGGTGAAGAATCCGCCTGCCAGTACAGGAGATGCAGGTTTGATCCCTGGGTTGGGAAAAGCCCCTGGAGAAGGAAGTGGAAACCCACTCCAGTGTTCTTGCCTGGAAAATCCCATGGCCAGGGAGCCTGGCGGGCTACAGTCTATAGAGTCACCAAGACTCAGACATGACTGAGCACAGCCACGACGCATTTCTGAGGCATATGATCCTCCCTCATCAATCATCACATTTGCTGCTGTATCTGTCATTTCTTGGCGGGTGACCATGAAGCATAAATGTACCCACACACATGGCCCATTCATGTGTGGGGTCCTGGCTGGCCAACACTGTGTTTTGTTGGTCAGTGGCCATAGCTGCAGCCCCAGTGCCTGACAGGCACAGACTAGACTTCCATGAGTGTCTGTGGTCCCGGCCCACTAGGAGCCCCTGTGAGCGCAGACGAGGATGGCGTCAGAGAAAGGCCTTCGGTCGTGAGTGACAGTGACAGTCAGCTCTAGGACGCCGGAGAGAGAGAGGGGAAGCCTGCAGGCTGCAGTGGTGCGGGAAAGCTGCTTGTGGGGGTGACGAGACTCAGGCCGAGTTTCAGAAATCACAGTGGACTTCAGGTGGTCAAGAGGAGGGCATGTGGATAACGGGGTAGGGGGCCAAGGCCAGGGCGACAGAACCAGGAGGGGTGGGCACAGCCAGAGGGGCAGAGGCCCCTGCTGCTGCAGGTCACCTCGGGGCTGGCCCACGCTGGAGATTGCTGGAGGTCAGAGGGCTTCTCTTAAAAAAAAAATAAAAGATTTATTCACTTTATAATTATTTGGCTGCGCAGGGGCTCAGCTGCCGCATGTGGGATCTTTCATGGCAGCGTGTGGGATCTAGTTCCCTGCAGGGGATCTCGTCCGGGACCCCCTTCATTGGGAGCATGGTCTTAACCACTGGACCACCAGGGAAGTCCCCACAGGGGCTCCTCTTACAAAGTGTCTGTCCTTCACGCTGTGACGCCCCTTGACCACCAGGGAAGTCCCCACAGGGCTCCTCTTACGAAGTGTCTGTCCTTCACGCTGTGACACCCCTTGACCACCAGGGAAGTCCCCACAGGGCTCCTCTTACGACGTGTCTGTCCTTCACGCTGTGACGCCCCGAAAACGTGTCCTCTGTCACCCTCCGTGTCTGATGAGGCTGCATGGCCCCTTCCAGTGCGCGTTAACCGGGTTCTCGTGTTCAGGGTCTCAACTCTGAAGACGGAGTTCCTGCCCCTCCTGAGTGTGTCTTTCGTCTCAGAGAATAGCGTCGTGGCTGCTGTAAGTATTTCTCTTACCTTCCCGCACGTGCCCTGCGTTTCATTCTTGAGACCAGGAACAGGCCTTGTGCTGAGGCTGTGTTCCCTGAGGCTGAGGCACAGGGAACAGCAGCCTCGTGGAAGGAACGGATCCAGAGGCCTCCGTGGTGGGACCGTTCTGCTGGGGGAGCTGGTGGGTGCCCCCGCAACCCAGCCTGACTGCCCCCCCACCCCCGTTTCAGGGCCATGATTGCTGCCCCATGCTCTTTAACTACGACGACCGCGGCTGCTTGACCTTCGTCTCCAAGCTGGACATCCCCAAGCAGAGCATCCAGCGCAACATGTCGGCCATGGAGCGCTTCCGCAACATGGACAAGCGGGCCACGACGGAGGACCGCAACACGGCCCTGGAGACGCTGCACCAGAACAGCATTACGTAGGTGCCACCCGCCCGGCCCGCCAGGGGGCGGCTCTCCCCTCTGCTTCCTGGCGGTCCCGTGATGGTCTGTGCCCTCCCGCCCGGGCGACCCTTCAGGAACGGGTGACAGGAGGCTGTAGCTTCCCGACTGCAGGCCCTTGTTTCCAGCGTGTCAGGCAGCCTGTCCTCCACACGCAGAGCACAAGCCCTGGCCTCAGGCAGCCTCTTCTGACTCTCACTTTCTCAGAAACGTGACTGAGAACAAAAGGAGACTGTCCTGAACTGCGTGTTCCTCTCTAGGGAGCGCCCGGCAGGAAGGTCAGTCGGACCCTGTCTGAAAAGTGACCGTAGTTGTCATTTCAGTCCTAGATTTCAAGTAATGTGTACAAGTCAGATCACTCAATTACATTTCTCAGCAGCATCACGGTGGACCTGAGGAGCCAGGTGGACTTCAGCCATGCTTCACGAGGCCTCTAGTTTGTTCAGAAAGCCTGTCCCGACTGTGGCCGTGCCCGCCCCCTGCTCCCCCGGGCCGCGCTGTGGGGCCCGGATCACCCTGCTTCTCTTTACATCCCTGAGGTTAATGCCCATCCTTAACTTTTCCCTTTTGGCAGTCTCTCTTCTGGATACCTGGTAATAAAATTCATCTGAGCATTTTCTGAGTCAGGGTGCCACAGACTACTATCCACAGACACCTTAAAGGAACTGGTGGACACTTTGTTTCCTGGAAACGCCGATGCGCGTCTAGGAAGCCTGGCGTTCGCTTCCGCCACACCCCTCACAGTCTCTCACTTGTGCTTCCTTTCAGCCAAGTCTCTATTTACGAGGTGGACAAGCAAGATTGTCGCAAATTTTGCACTACCGGCATCGACGGAGCCATGACCATTTGGGATTTCAAGGTATTGTCTGTACCTCTCAGAACACACCTCATTGGTGCTTAAACTCTCCTTGTGAGAACTGTTCCCCGTGCCTTTAGCCCAACCGTCACCTGCAGCGCGGGGCAAGAGTGTGGTGCCCTGGGCTGCTCCCGGGCGCTGTTAGCAGGGGAAGGCTGCTCTGTCTCACTGAGGTGTCCGCACAGTCCCCGACAGGGAGCCGAGCGCTGCTTTCATGGCGGGCCCGGGGTTGGGCCGAGCCTGGTCGAAGTCTGTAGCTATATTTTTATGATCCACACCAACTCCTCTGACCAGCACTCGCTGCCAGCCTTCCGGTGCCGGGCCTGGGGGCTGGCCCTGAGGATTGGCCCTGGAAGGGCTCGTCTGGTGGGAGAGAGAGGAGGACGGGGTTGGGAAGCTGGGTGGGGAGGAGTCAGCACCTGTTTTTCCGCTGGGGAGTGCAGGGTGGGGGGATGCTGCACAGATTGCCTGAGCGGCCTCTTCAGGCTGGGTGGATTTCAGGTAGCAAGTGGTCTGGGCTGCGGGGGGCACCATGGGCTGGGCAGAGGCCCCTGGAGGAGCCTGGCATGTTTGCGGGCAGCGGGGGTGACTCTGGAGCCCACTTGGAGAGGCGCCCGCTATGATGTGTGGGCGGCCTGCGCTCCGGGCCTAGTGAACAAGTGAGGAGCACGTGCCTTCAGCTGTGGTGGGGGGTGGCCAGGAGGTTCTGGACCAGCGAGACTTAGGGGGCCGGATGGAGGGGTGTTGTGACTGAGGGACAAACCCTGGAGGCTTCTGCAGCCTCCAGCTTCGGGGTCGGGCGGGTGGCAGGGGAGGAGAGGCGGACCAAACCTCCAGAAGTGAAATGTTCACAGAACTCTGCCGCTGCCTATAGGGCTTCCTGGAGAAGGAAATGGCAACCCACTCCAGTGTTCTTGCCTGGAGAATCCCAGGGACGGGGGAGCCTGGTGGGCTGCTGTCTGTGGGGTCGCACAGAGTCGGACACGACTGAAGTGACTTAGCATAGCATAGCATAGGGCTTCCACGACGATTGATGTTTCTGCCCCTACAAGTCTCTCCCCCTTGTTACTTTTGCCGCTTGGGGGCGTCCGCACCTGTGTAATTAGCTCCACCTGGGCGAGTAGCGCCGTCCTCCTCTGATCCCTGCGGCCAGCCTGCCTCTCCTTCTGTGCGCACGTGAGCACGTCCTCCTCTGTGATCCGTCCCCCTGTGAGCCCACGCTCGGTGTTGTGGACCCGACTGGCTGCGTGGGGGTTACAGACGTGTGCCTGCCATCAGGGCACTAGAGTGCGGGGCCAGCGACACAGATGATAGAAGCACAGAGGGAGCCTTCCCTCCCGGGGTGTAGCTCCCGGCCTGGGGACAAGGCAGCGCACGGCCTGGAAGGACCAGCAGGGGGCGCCCTGCCCTGGCGAGACCGGGTCTCCGAGGCAGGGAGGGTAATGGGGGAAACGCTGGGCTGGCCAGTCGTAGTGATGACCCGTGTTCTCCCCGCCGCTCCCCAGACCTTAGAGTCTTCCATCCAGGGTCTTCGGATAATGTGAAGCTGAGCGAGCCTCCAGACCCAGCATGAGGACGGACCGGCTGCGCCGGGGCAGCGCTGCCATTCGCACGGGGAGGGGAGCCCGCCGCCAGGAAACACTGAAGACGCACGTGGCGCAAACCTCGTTGTGTGTTTTGTTTGAATATAATTGGTGAAAATGTTGGTTTTTTTAAAGCAGCAGTGATTTGGGTTTTGTTTGGGGGGTTGTTTTTGTTTTGTTTTGCAATTTCATTCCATTCTTGACCAAAGCTTCTCTTTAAGTAGTTTATTATGGAACGTTGTCAACACTAACTTAAAGGAAGGGGTGGGGAGGTATGTAAATTGTCTGCTAAAAAAAAATTAAATAAAAACACTGAATATGTTTTTGGTTTTGTTTTCCCTATACTGTTTGCATTTTTAGTAGGGAAATGTGGGTGACTTCTTGGTCAGACTAGTGAGTTTGGAGGTAGAGTCTTAGAATTAGTTTCCTGAATCGAGCCATCTGGTATACCTTTCAACCAAAAGAACCATTTCTCTAGTGCAGTCTTTAGCCCAGCAGGACTTGGGCAGAGGAGGCACCCTGTTCCCAGCTCGTTTAGAGACGACAGACAGACCTCTGCCGAGCCGCCTCTTCCCCGTGGGTGTGGTGGGGGGCAAGGTATGCAGTGGGAGAGAAAAAGCACATGTTGTCATTTTGGTTTAGAGATTATTATACCCAAACTCAGTTATCTTCATCTTAA
Organism: Tragelaphus eurycerus; assembly: GCA_935064755.1. Taxonomy (NCBI): domain Eukaryota; kingdom Metazoa; phylum Chordata; class Mammalia; order Artiodactyla; family Bovidae; genus Tragelaphus; species Tragelaphus eurycerus. The sequence goes on from CAKXYN010000108.1 coordinate 5,488,669, forward strand.
GGAGAGGCCAAGTTTGACATTTCAAGGCTAAGACTCCTGAGAGGCGCAACAAAGAAAAAGTGACTGGCAGGGAAAATGAATACAGCGCGGCCTTGAGCGTGTGGCCTGGCCGCGTGCCCAGAAGTGAGCAGTGGTTCCCACGTGACTAGTACTATTAACGCGGGTAACTGCCTTCTCAAAGGACATCGTGATGTTCTGAAAAAGAGCATGTTTTGCCCTGCTGCTGACCCACGGGAAGCACCACTTCCCTCCCGGAGGGAATTCCGGCCCTGGGCACCTGCCTCTGTCCGTCTGCTGTAGAACCGTGCAGACACTAAGAGCTGGAGGAGGAGCCTGGTTCTCCCCTGGAGCCTCCAGAAACCTCCAGCACCTGTTCAGCCACCAAGGCGGGCTGTAGGCCTCTGACCTCCAGCACTGAAAGAGAAGGCACCTGTGTGGTCTCAAGGACCGCCCCCTGCCTCCCCATCTGTGTGAGTTGTTCCAGCAGCAGCAGAGAAGGAGTCCACGAGGTCCATTCAGGAAAGGGGAGGAGGGAGTTCCCCTGGGAGTCCGGTGGTTAAGACTCGCACTTCCATTGCCAGGGGCACGGGTTCGGTCCCTGGTCGGGGAGCTAAGATCCAGCAAGCTGGGTGGCGCAGCATAAAGAAAAGGGAAGAAATAGGATCGGGAGCAATTTTTCAAACAGGGTCAGAGCCCATCTGGAGGTTGTAGGAGAAAGCATTCTGCACCACGTGGAGTCAGTTCTGTTTCAGACACATGGGGGAGTGCGGAAAAGGCCACAGCATATACCCATGGGGGTCCTGACCACAGTACAGTTTGAAAGCCACTGAAGTAGAGTCACTCACCTGAGTGGGGGTTGACGAGGAACCAACTGGTTCTTGCCCGGTCCAACACGGCAAGGTGTGCCTCGCACCCAGGTTCCCGTGCCAACATCAAGGGGAACGGTCTACAGGCATGCACTCCTCACAGTGGGCTTGAAACTGGGACTGCCACGTTACAGAGATGAAAAAACTCAAGTCCAGAGAGCGAGTAAGGGCTGGTATCTCCAGAACCCCGGGGAGGAACCGCCAAGCATGCTCCCTGCTGGGCCGGGGCAGGGAGGGGACCTGCCTGGCCACCCAGCACCACATTTGGGATATGGGTGCTGTCACTGAAACCAGGAGGGGATCTCCACCCCCCACGCCCCACCCCTGGCAATACCTGTGGGGTCTCCTGGTAGACCTAGGTTTCTCATTGAGCCATGTTGATTGATAGGGACAGAATAAAGAGACACAGTAGGTGATTATTTAAATAGTTAAGCAACCCCATGGACTGCAGCCTACCAGGCTCCTCCGTCCATGGGATTTTCCAGCAAGAGTACTGGAGTGGGGTGCCACTGCTTCAATCCCATGAGGAGACTAAGTAGAAAAAAATATGGGACTGTAAGTAGGAAAAAAATACAGCTAGCTGCTGTAAGCTAACGAGCAGGTTTGCTTAACCACAGAACCAAGCAGGCTTGCTTGGCAACAAAACCATGCGACAGACGCACGAGACATGCCCCCAAAACAATGAGACAATGGTGGCCCGAGCCCCACATCCTGCCCAGTGAGCTCAGAAAGGTAATAATCCCTCGGACAAGCTCTCTGCTCACATGAAAAACAGTCATTGGTGGCCGTGTAGGGACAAGCAATTCCCCCGCCCGCCTGGAGGGGGAGCTGATGGTGGAAGCATGACTTCTACTCAAGAAACAGGTGTTCTCCCCCTCCCCACTTTTCCTTTGATTATAAACCTGTAGCCCACCAAGTTCTCGGGCTGCAGCAGCCCTTCGCCCGCCCACCTGTAAGCCTCACAAGCCCCCTAATAAATCACTTATTACCTATCACTTTGTGGGATTCTTTCTGCTCTGAGACATAAAGGGGTGGTATCAGACCTGTTTTCGCCGAGAGCTGGCGCGCGCCCTGGACTTGGTCCGCCTGGGCTCTGTGATTAATACAAGCCTACCACTAAGCGCGGCCGAGAGGAGCTACCCCACGATCGAGGTCAGGAAGGGCAGTGGTGAGGAGATACCAGTCCTCCAAGGTCAGGAGGGGCGGTGGTGAGGAGAGACCCTCGTCCAAGGTAAGGTGCGATGGCTGTGCTTTGCTGGAGCAGCCGGGAAGGGATACCCCACACCCAAGGTAAGAGAAACCCAAGTGGGATGGTGGGTGTTGCAGGAGGGCATCAGAGGGCAGACACACTGAAACCATACTCCCAGAAAACTAGTCATTCTAATCACACTAGGACCACAGCCTTGTCTAACTCAATGAAACTAAGCCATGCCCGTGAGGCAACCCAGGATGGGCGGGTCATGGTGGAGAGATCGGACAGGGTGTGGTCCACTGGAGAGGGGAATGGCAAACCACTTCAGTATTCTTGCCTTGAGAACCCCATGAACAGTATGAAAAGGCAAAATGATAGGATACTGAAAGAAACTCCCCAGGTCAGTAGGGGCCCAATATGCTACTGGAGATCAGTGGAGAAATAACTCCAGGAAGAATGAAGGGATGGAGCCAAAGCAAAAAGAATACCCAGCTGTGGATGTGTCTGGTGATAGAAGCAAAGTCCGATGCTGTAAAGAGCAATATTGCATAGGAACCTGGAATGTCAGGTCCATGAATCAAGGCAAATTGGAAGTGGTCAAACAAGAGATGGCAAGAGTGAATGTTGACATTCTAGGAATCAGCGAACTAAAATGGACTGGAATGGGTGAATTTAACTCAGAGGACCATTATATCTACTACTGCGGGCAGGAATCCCTCAAAAGAAATGGAGTGGCCATCATGGTCAACAAAAGAGTCCGAAATGCAGTACTTGGATGCAATCTCAAAATGACAGAATGATCTCTGTTCATTTCCAAGGCAAACCATTCAGTATCACAGTAATCCAAGTCTATGCCCCAACCAGTAACGCTGAAGAAGCTGAAGTTGAACAGTTCTATGAAGACCTACAAGACCTTTTAGAACTAACACCCAAAAAAGATGTCCTTTTCATTATAGGGGACTGGAATGCAAAAGTAGGAAGTCAAGAAACACCTGGAGTAACAGGCAAATTTGGCCTTGGAACACGGAATGAAGCAGGGCAAAGACTAATAGAGTTTTGCCAAGAAAATGCACTGGTCATAGCAAATACCCTCTTCCAACAACACAAGAGAAGACTCTATTCATGGACATCACCAGATGGTCAACACCGAAATCAGACCGATTATATTCTTTGCAGCCAAAGATGGAGAAGCTCTATACAATCAGCAAAAACAAGACCAGGAGCTGACTGTGGCTCAGACCATGAACTCCTTATTGCCAAATTCAGACTGAAATTGAAGAAAGTAGGGAAAACCACTAGACCATTCAGGTATGACCTAAATCAAATCCCTTATGATTATACAGTGGAAGTGAGAAATAGATTTAAGGGCCTAGATCTGATAGATAGAGTGCCTGATGAACTAAGGAATGAGGTTCGTGACATTGTACAGGAGACAGGGATCCAGACCATCCCCATGGAAAAGAAATGCAAAAAAGCAAAACGGCTGTCTAGGGAGGCCTTACAAATAGCTGTGAAAAGAAGAGAAGCGAAAAGCAAAGGAGAAAAGGAAAGATATAAACATCTGAATGCAGAGTTCCAAAGAATAGCAAGAAGAGATAAGAAAGCCTTGCTGCTGCTGCTGCTAAGTCGCTTCAGTCGTGTCCAACTCTGTGCGACCCCATAGACGGAAGCTCACCAGGCTCCCCTGTCCCTGGGATTCTCCAGGCAAGAACACTGGAGTGGGTTGCCATTTCCTTCTCCAATGCATGAAAGTGAAAAGTCAAAGTGAAGTCGCTCAGTCGTGTCGGACTCTTAGCGACCCCACGGACTGGAGCCTACCAGGCTCCTCCGTCCATGGGATTTTCCAGGCAAAAGTACTGGGATGGGGTGCCATTGCCTTCCCCGAAGAAAGCCTTACTCAGCCATTAAAAAGAATACATTTGAATCAGTTCTAAGGAGGTGGATGGAACTGGAGCCTATTATACAGAGTGAAGTAAGCCAGAAACAAAAACACAAATACAGTATACTAACGCATATATATGGAATTTAGAAAGATGGTAAAAATAACCCTATTTACGAGACAGCAAAAGAGACACTGATGTATAGACCAGACTTTTGGACTCTGGGACCGGGAGAGGGTAGGATGATTGGGGAGAATAGCATTGAAATATGTATAATATTATATCTGAAATGTATTAATTGTTCAAACTAAACACTATCATGTTACAATTTGTTCATACTAGATGTCTGTAATGTTTCTGATAATCAATAAAAGAGATTCTTGATTAAAAAAAAAAAAGAAAGCCTTCTTCAGCGATCAATGCAAAGAAATAGAGGAAAACAACAGAATGGGAAAGACTAGGGATCTCTTCAAGAAAATCAGAGATGCCAAAGGAACATTTCATGCAAAGATGGGCTCGATAAAGGACAGAAATGGTATGGACCTAACAGAAACAGAAGATATTAAGAAGAGGTGGCAAGAATACACAGAAGAACTATACAAAAAAGATCTTCACGACCCAGATAATCATGATGGCGTGATCACTGACCTAGAGCCAGACATCCTGGAATGTGAAGTCAAGTGGGCCTTAGAAAGCATCACTACGAACAAAACTAGTGGAGGTGATGGGATTCCAGTGGAGCTATTCCAAATCCTGAAAGATGATGCTGTGAAAGTGCTGCACTCAATATGCCAGCAAATTTGGAAAACTCAGCAGTGGCCACAAGATTGGAAAAGGTCAGTTTTCATCCCAATCCCAAAGAAAGGCAATGCCAAAGAATGCTCAAACTACCGCACAATTGCACTCATCTCACACGCTAGTAAAGTAATGCTCAAAATTCTCCAAGCCAGGCTTCAGCAATATGTGAACCGTGAACCTCCTGATGTTCAAGCTGGTTTTAGAAAAGGCAGAGGAACCAGAAAGCAAATTGCCAACATCCACTGGATCATGGAAAAAGCAAGAGAGTTCCAGAAAAACATCTATTTCTGCTTTATTGACTATGCCAAAGCCTTTGACTGTGTGGATCACAATAAACAGTGGAAAATTCTGAAAGAGATGGGAATACCAGACCACCTGATCTGCCTCTTGAGAAATCTGTATGCAGGTCAGGAAGCAACAGTTAGAACTGGACATGGAACAACAGACTGGTTCCAAATAGGAAAAGGAGTACGTCAAGGCTGTATATTGTCACCCTGTTTATTTAACTTATATGCAGAGTACATCATGAGAAACGCTGGACTGGAAGAAACAGAAGTTGGAATCAAGATTGCCGGGAGAAATATCAATAACCTCAGATATGCAGATGACACCACCCTTATGGCAGAAAGTGAAGAGGAACTCAAAAGCCTCTTGATGAAAGTGAAAGTGGAGAGGAAAAGTTGGCTTAAAGCTCAACATTCAGAAAACGAAGATCATGGCATCTGGTCCCATCACTTCATGGCAAATAGATGGGGAAACAGTGTCAGACTTTATTTTTCTGGGCTCCAAAATCACTATAGATGGTAACTGCAGCCATGAAATTAAAAGACGCTTACTTCTTGGAAGGAAAGTTATGACTAACATAGATAGCATATTCAAAAGCAGAGACATTACTTTGCCAACAAAGGTTCGCCTAGTCAAGGCGATGGTCTTTCCTGTGGTCATGTATGGATGTGAGAGCTGGACTGTGAAGAAGGCTGAGCGCCGAAGAATTGATGCTTTTGAACTGTGGTGTTGGAGAAGACTCTTGAGAGTCCCTTGGACTGCAAGGAGATCCAACTGGTCCATTCTGAAGGAGATCGGCCCTGGGATTTCTTTGGAAGGAATGATGCTAAAGCTGAAACTCCAGTATTTTGGCCACCTCATGCGAAGAGTTGACTCATTGGAGAAGACTCTGATGATGGGAGGGATTGAGGGCAGGAGGAGAAGGGGACGACAGAGGATGAGATGGCTGGATGGCATCACTGACTTGATGGGTGTGAGTCTGAGTAAGCTCCGGGAGTTGGTGATGGACAGGGAGGCCTGGGGTGCTGTGATTCATGGGGTCACAAAGAGTCGGACACGACTGAGCGACTGATCTGATCAGACCTGTTCAGAGCCCCCAGATGACACCACATGGGTTCAGCGTGGCTTGGGCCGTGAGCAGGCCCAGGTTGAGGCGCACTTGGCGTGTGTCCCTGGCCTCCATGCGGCACACCTCGGCCGTCCCAGGCTTACCTTGGGAGAAGGCTTAGGGTCTCTCCTCTTTCTTCCCTCCCCACAGGGTACTTGGTGGCATCCTTTGATCTCAGGGAGAGACCCAGTGTCCCCATCTGGGGGTGGGCACGGGCTGAGACCGAAGGAGACCCGGGGTGGGCGCTGCTGCAAAGACTTGCTCCCTGGCCTCCTGCTGCCCTGGCCGGCCCACCACCGCCTGAGCCCAGAAGCCCAGAGCGAGGCTGCCCCCTTGTGACCGAGAGGCAGTAAGGCCAGTGCAGCGAGGAGGAAGGAGCAGAGACGCGGGGAGGAAGGAGTTGGTGAGCCTGAGACCCTGCACCAGGCCTGGGCCCACAGCCCTCCCCAAGTGGGCTGGCCCTGAGAAGTTGGCAGGGGCACGGGGCTGTCTTCCTGGGAACCCTGAGAAGGCAGAAAAGAAGGGAGTGTATCGCATTTTCATCCCAGGGAACCGGGAGAGGCAGATTCTAGGAAGACACACATCTCAGTTCTTTGAACTCCAGGTTCTCCTCACCCAAGGACTTGCTCCACTGGAGGCTTAGAGCACTGTCCCCCAATGGAGCCATTTCAGATAACACCCCCCGTCGCTTCTCAGCTTGAGGTGTGTTCCTTGTCTCTCGGGTCTTCCCACAAGGACTGCAAGGCCTGTGAAGTAGGCGAGCAGGGCTTGTTAGGACTCAGCCTCACTTTACAGATGCGGAAACCCAGGCACTGCAAGAAGAGTGGTCTGAAGTTACACTCCAGGTTAAGCAGCTGAGTCAGAGCTGGGTTCAAGATTCTGACCCCACGAGTTCCTTCATTCACTGATTCATTAGGCAAATGCCTACCGAGTGCCTCCTGAGCGAATAACACAAACACGCTTTCTGCTCACACTCAGCTAGCATTGGCTCATCAAATCAGCTCAGTTTCACAATGAGAGAAAGGGAGGCCTTGGGTGTGCATATTTGTTAGAACGCTGCTGGGGATGAGTAACAGAGAAACAACTCAGAAGTGGACTCCCTGGCTCACAGCTCACGTATCTGAAATCCCTGGAGGCAGGCTGAGCTCAGACTGCCGTTGGAGATTGACCAGGGAGGGCTGTGGTCATTTCCTGGGACTTTCTGCATCTCCATCCCCACCACCCTCGCTCCCCCACTCCCTGTGTTATCTGCTGCTACTGCTAAGTCGCTTCAGTTGTGTCCGACTCTGTGCGACCCTGTAGACAGCAGCCCACCAGACTCCCCCATCCCTGGGATTCTCCAGGCAAGAACACTGGAATGGGTTGCCATTTCCTCCTCCAATGCATGAAAGTGGAAAGTGAAAGTGAAGTCGCTCAGTCGTGTGGACTCTTAGCGACCCGACCCCCCGTGGACTGCAGCCTACCAGGCTCTTCCGTCCATGGGATTTTCCAGGCAAGAGTACTGGAGTGGGGTGCCATTGCCTTCTCTGCCCCGTGTCATCAGGCTTCCCAAATTCCAGAAGGTACTGCTTTCCCCTCTGCCTTTGTCCGAAGTCCTGGGCTTTGCTTTGACCAACTCTTAGGTCACAAGTCCAGGACTATGGGATCAGGTGAGAGCATTGCAGGGGGAGGAGGCCGCCATCAGAGGTGGGGCTCAGTCCCACCTGGGGGCGTTCCCTGGGCATCTGCAAAGCTGGGGAGAGGTAAGTGGAACCCAAGGATGCAAGTGTCACCTCGGCATTGAAGTGCACTTGTCCTTATGGGAGGGGGTAGCCGGTACAGATCACTTGAAACTTTTTTCTGACTAAAGCCATCACTTATATTTGCCATGGCTTTTGCCACCGCTGGACGTGGTGGTGTGGAGTTGGGGGTGGGGGTCCTGCTAATAGCCCCTCAGTGTCTGCCCAGAGCCAGGAAGGAGCTAAAGTTTACCAAGCACTGAGTGCGCCCATCTCAAAGTGCTCCTCACCTTTGACACGTTTCCTCCTCCCGGCCACCCGCAGGTTGGGATTGTGTAATGAGAGCCAGGACTGGTGAGCCCAGGACTCTGTTGAGGGGGTCAGGGACAAAGTGACCTAAGAGACACTGACTCCTGTCCTGCAAGATAAAGGTAAGTGGGCCAGGTGTGAACATGACATGACATGACAATGTTCCAGGCAGAAAGAACAGCAAGGGTCAAAGCCGGGAGACATGTGGGTGCCTGGAACCTCCTGAGACCCCACACCATCCGCCCGTGCCACTTAGTGTCTGGCTGAGCGGAACGCTGGGGGAAGGGCCACCTGCCGGTCATCCCTATTGATGAGGCAGGGGGCAGGGATAGAGAGAACCCCCTGGACCACCTGGCCCAAGACCCACCACATTCAGGCGGCTGCGAGTCCGCTGTAATTTAAGGACGGGAAGCGGTCTGCGGTGAAAAGAGGGTCAGGAAGTGGGCCCTGGGAAGGGGCTGGACCAGCCGAGGGCGGCGCCTCCGTTTTGACGTGAGGACCCCGGCGGCGGGCCGGCGGCCCGGACTGCCCCTGATTGCCCACACGCCCCGCACATGAGGCGACCCGCGGCATCCGCTCCCGGATGGTCTGGTCCCCGCTGGGAGAGGGCCAGAGGCCGACAGAGACGTGCGCCCCTCGCCGAAGCTCCGTCTCCCCGCCAGACATGCGGAGAGCAGAGCATGCCTTCCCTGCGGCCCCAGGCCGGGAGGGAGGGCAGGCCCGGGGCTCCCCGCCCGCCGCCCGGCCCCGCCCCGTCCCCGGGGGGCTGAGCCCGGAGGCCCCGCCCCCCGCCCACGAGGAAGTGTCGGCGCAGCGCGGCGCCCAGAGCCGGTTCGGCGCGTCGACTGCCCAGAGTCCGCGGCCGCGGCGCCCCGAGGTGAGGGGGGCGCGGGGGCGGCCCGGAAGGGCGGGATCGAGGGGGGTGCGGGGAGGGGGCGCGTGCAGGTGGGGAGGGCGTTGCGGGGGTCGCCAGGCGATGGGGGGCCGCGGGGAGCTCAGGGACGAGAAGGGGCACTGAGGGCCCCCCTGGACGTGCGCGGGCGCGCGCGGGGCGCGGGGTGCTGGCGGGCGGGCGACCTCCTCCGGGCGAGGGCGCCGCAGCGCTCCCCGCACTCCGTGCCTTCGGGGCGCGCGGGCCCGCGCGTCCACCTCCGCGCCCGGCCCTCTCGGCCTCCCCTCTCTCCCGTCTCCCCACCCCTGACTCTGCCCGGCCGTCGGTGGCTCCCGTTATTTCGAGCCGGAGGGCCCCCACGCCCAGTCACTTCCCCTCCATCCTTCAGCCTTCCGGGTTCCTCCAGCGGGGAAATGAGCTGGCGCCCCCGCCCGCCTCGCCCCTCCCCCTCTCCCTCCTTCTCTCCGGGCCCCCAGCCCGCCCCCAACCCCGGGGCCAGGTCGAAGGGGTCCGATCCGGTGGGGGGTTGCCCGGGTCCGGAAGGCGGACCTCCTGAGCTCGCGGGCGCTGGACCGGCGCGTTCCGAGCGGCCTCTCTCTCGCCGGCGGCCCAGGGACCGCGGGCCAGGACTGGGGCAGGGCCGGGACCTCGAGGCAGCGACGGTGACACAGGTTTATTGGCATGAAGCAGCCTTAGCGGGCCCGGTGCAGACGCGGAGCTGGAGCGCTCTCCGTTTCATCTGGGCTGTCCCGGGAACCCCTCCCGCCTGGCGGGCACTGCTACCCGGGCCCTGGGCTGGCAAGGTCTTCCAGACCAGAAGCTGCTAAGAGTGCCAGGGTCTTCCTTCACTGGCCACTGACCTTAGCAAGCGGCCTAACCGCCCTCGGCCACAACTTTGCTTACCTAGAAAATGAGGAACCTTCAAGCTGCGAGGCTTACATGTGATCATGTGTGTAAGACACTTGGCAGCATGCCAGACACACACGGGCTAAATGTGTACTGTTATTGTCCTCGCTAAAGCTGAAACTCCAGTATTTTGGCCACCTCATTCGAAGAGTTGACTCATTGGAGAAGACTCTGATGCTGGGAGGGATTGGGGGCAGGAGGAGAAGGGGACGACAGAGGATGAGATGGCTGGATGGCATCACTGACTCGATGGATTTGAGTCTGGGTGACCTCCGGGAGCTGGTGATGGATAGGGAGGCCTGGCGTGCTGCAGTTCATGGGGTCGCAAAGAGTCGGACACGACTGAGCGACTGATCTGATCTGATCTGATTGCCCTTGCTTTTATTATAAGGCCTGCCTACACACTTATCACCTCTGAGATTTAGGGTCAGAATCCCACATGGTGCCATTTTAGGTGCTGGGTGACTTGGCCCAGTTTGGTTTTTGTCTGCATCCATTTCCTAGTCTACAACATGAGGGTTAAAACAAACCCTAGAAGAATTCTTGGGCTTCTCTTTGGGCATACAAGAGAATGTATGTCAAAGCCCTGGGTAAATTCTGGGCATTTAAAGCAGCCAAGTAAATGAGTTAATTATGTATGTGTATGTAATCCACATGTCTTATCCCAACGTGTTCGCTGTTTCTCTTAACATGTTTGTAGTCATCTGCATTTTTCTACCCTCTCACCGTTATAAAGAGAGTTACTATGAACATGTTTGCTTAAAAAAAAAAAAAAGGCAGTGGCTGTGTTTTTTAGCATTGAAATGAATTTATGCCACAAAAAAATGTTAACAATTTTTAAGTTCCTGTTAATGTTATTTTGTTCCATTTGTTTCCACCTGGTTGGTTGGAATTGGATGCTACCACACTGCCCTTCAGAGAGACTTAACAAATTAGCAACAAATGAGAATTTCTCCAGTCTTGCCAGCATTGAGTTTCATGTGTTTGGGGGTTTTGTTTGTTCTCTATTATTTTAGCTAATGCTTTATGGTGCCTTGGGATGATTTTCACTTGTCTTGCTTGACTTGACTTTGCCTGGCTTGTAAGACCGAAGCGGTGGGAGTTGGGGAGGAGGGATTGGTTGGTCTGTTGGGGTGACTAGGGTTGTTCCACACACAACAGGAAGTTGAGTAACAGCTCAGCACCAGTGCAAAATGGCTTGCTGGCAGCTCCCTGGAGTAGCTGAGCTGGGTGGGGACTTCCCTGAGTGCAGAGCAGAGTTCTTTGCTCCAGGCAGCTCTTGCCTAGTTTAGCCTCAAATGCAGCCAGACCTCTGGATGCAGAAAAGGCCGGGCTGGCAAAGCTTCTCTGAAAGCAAGACGGAACCTACACCCAGTGCCTCGTGCAGCCCCAGCCTTTTCTGGATAGAGATGTGGGGGAAGCATTGGCAGAGAGCACCCAGTCAGTATCGAGAGAGTCAGAATGTAAACCCAGCGTGTAGGGAAGAGACGTGAGGCTTGAGACCCTCGGCTGAGCAGCTGGGAGCTTTACCTGGTTTGCTTTGCTTTGGAAGGGAGCTGTATTCTCCCCAAATCCTCACAGAGGACCTTTTAAATGAAAGATCTCCGAGCTTTTCTGATCATGGACCCTATCAGGAAAAAGCCTTGAGCACATACTCCCCAGTAAATATTTACAAGTTGCATATATGTACCAGTGAAATAATAGGACTGGTCTGTAAGGAATAAACTAAGATAGATGTGATTCATTCATGCAATCACAGTCAAGGAATATTTGCTGAGCACCTACTATGTGCCGGGCACTCTAATTGGTACTGGGGAAGCATTTACAAACAAAACAAATACCCCTGTGCCCATGGAGTGTATGTCCCCACCCCGGTATGTGGTCCTTGGCACCCCCTGCCTGGACACCCAAAGATCCTCCAGCCATCAGGCTGCTGTCCCTTCCCTGTACCCTCAAACCCCAGCCCTGGGTGATTCCCCCGTCCATTCATCCTGAGCACCACCATATGCCAGACGGGGGAAGTGCTGCCTGGAGCACAGAAAGATCCTGGCTCCAGGTTGGTAGCCGGCAGCTTGGAGCCAGTGGGGTAGGGGTGGAGTAGGGGGAGTCTGTTGGGGTTTGGCCGTGCTCCCCCAGACTCACTGTTTCCAGGGTGATGGGGGCACGGAGCACTAGTCTTGGGGTCCCAGTTGCAATGCCATCCCCAGGGCCCTCTCCTCTCTCTCTGTCCTCGACAAGCAAGTGGGTCCACAGAGCTGGCTCAGAGGCAGGGTCACAGGGATAAGTGGGTAAGTGTCCCCATGCCTTAGTCTCCACCAGAAGGCAGCACTGCAGCATTGCCTTGTCCACACCCTTGGACAGAGCAGCCCCCGGGGCACTTTCCTCAGTGGGATGACTGGCGGGCAGTGGCACCCACCCCCAGCCCTTTGGCAGGGCGGCGATTTCCCTGGGAATGACGAAGGAACAGTTCCTATGGCTGGGTGGCCTGGTGTGAAGGCTGCTTTCCTGGGTCTGACCACACAGAATGATCCCCTGATCCAGGAGCCAGGAGGCTGGGCCCCAAGGCTACAGTGGCTGGAGAAGCCGCACCCCTCCCTGGGCTCCCACTTCCTCAATTGTAACATGTGGGGGTTGGGAGGCCCTGCTGGCTTCAACTGCTTTGCAGAAGTTATGAAAAAGGGGAAACACGTTGGTCTTCCTCTCTCCGACTCCTTTCAACTGCACCCCCTCCCTGCTTTAAGGTGTGGGTTGGTAGACTAGGGAGTAGTCCTATCTGAATTTATACTAAAGTGTGATTGGCTGATAGGTGTGCTCTGAGCCTGCCTGTCCCACTGTGCTACCGTACCTCCCTCTCGCATTGAGAAATTTTGGGTCCCAGGAAACAAATGGCCCGGGCTCCCCCAGTCCTCTCAGCTGTGTTATCTGTCCTCTGCAGACCCAACCTCTCCATCTTCATAGCTTGAAACCCTGAAATGTCACTAGACTGTTATGAGTCCGGCCCACAGGTCTGGACACTGTCTCCAAGAGCCCACAAGGGCAGAGGTACCCGGCCACACAGCAGGACTGGGACAGAACCAGGAAGTCAAGTTCTGCTCTGGCTGAGTCCCCAGCACGCCTGGAGCTGCAGCCATGAGGCTTCTTTCCTTCTGGGCCACCTAGGGTGAAGGGCTCGGGGATGGTCAGCCTCCCCTGGAGGTAGGGGCCAAGAAGAACCCGGCTGGCGTTTGGAAGTGGGCGTCTGACCTTATACCCCCACTCCGCACCACCACTACTGGTGACGTCGGGGAAAGTGGGGCAGATAAGCACAGCTTAGTGGACAGGCCTGGTGCACCCACCCTTCATCTTGGCATCTGCGATGTAGACATGGATGACCCTCTGCCTGCCCAGCCCGGATGCAGCGGAAGCACTGGGGAAACCCCGTCTGGCCTGCTGACCTAGGCCTGTGGCTCCCAGGCGCCACTTCCGGGGTCTTTACACAAAAGAGGCCTTATAAGGAGACAGAGGCTGGGGAGGCAGCCGCCCTGGGAGCTGCGTGTTCGTGTTTGTGTGTGCAAGGCTGAGCGCGCATGTGTGTGTGGGAGCAGTCATGCGTGTGCAAGGCTGACCACGCACGAACTTGTGTGGCCTCAAGCCTGGCTGTCCGAGGACCCACTGGGTCCGGGGCTGAGGGACCAGGCGGGCCCTGCCCAGTCCTGTCTGTGCACCTGTGCGTGCCTGGCCGCTGCTGCCCTGGGAAATTTGCAGGACTTCCTGCTATAAATTAAAGTGGGATTTGTGGTCGCTGAGCACCAGAGTCCCCAGCAGCACAGTGGGTGACACTGCAGCTCGATGGGCCCCAACTCAGCGCTGTTCCTCCCTCAGGGGTCTTGGCTGAGACCCCTGCTGGGGGCAGAGAGAGACCCCAGGGTTCCAGAAGCACCCTGGCAGCCAGGGCCATCAGGGCTCAGGCCTGGGCTGAGAAGTGGCTTTCCCAGGGCCCAGCCTTGGGCCACAAACCTCCCGGTCAGATGGGGGAGGTGGCTGAAGGCCTGGGGACACCCAGACATGGGAGGGATGGGGTGCTGCAGGTCTGGGCAGGTGGCCTCTCCCCCTTACCTGCCGCCTCCACAGCCGTCATCTGGGGTTCAAGTCGAGAGTACAGGAGTGCTTAGAGCTGGTGAATGCAGAGCACTCAGGAAATGTTGCTTGGCCTTTTGTTTTTTTTTAAAACATTTAAAAAAATAACTTACTCAGGCTGGACGCTAATGACAGTAAACAACTGTGTTCATCAAATATTTATCGAGCACTTATATGTGCCAAGCATTTGGGCGCCAGGGATAGCAATGTGAATAAGATGGCCAGAAGTATATGTCTCCATCAAGCGAGTTACTTTCCAGCAGGGGGAAAAAGACAGCACAGAATAAAGGAGGACAGTGTAACCTGTGCTCAGTAGGGTTATCTGAGGGGAAAACGAGGGACTTGAGAGTCCCTTGGACTGCAAGGAGATCCAGCCAGTCCATCCTCAAGGAAATCAGTCCTGAATATTTATTGGAAGGACTGATGCTGAAGCTGAAACTCCAATACTTTGGCCACCTGATGTGAAGAGCTGACTCATTGGGAAAGATAGACGGTGGGAGGATAAGGGGACAGCAAAGGATGAGATGGTTGGATGGCATCTCTGACGCGATGGACATGAGTTTGAGTAGGCTCCGGGAGTTGGTGAAGGACAGGAAGGCCTGGTGTGCTGCAGTCCATGGGGTTGCAAAGAGTTGGACACAACTGAGCGACTGAACTAAAGCGGGAGAGTCCGGGGCCAGGGCGGGCGGCAGCCTGGCTCAGAAAGCGCCCTTGGACGCAGACTTGAATGGCAGTGGGGAGGGCGGGAGCCTTGTGGGCATCTGGGGTAAGAGCTTTGAAGGCCGAGGGAACAGCCCATGCGAAGGCCTGAGGCATGTGTGTAGGATCAGCCCCTGCCGGGAGGCCCACCCCACACAGGTGAAGCACGCCAAGGGCCAGCACATCCATTCTAGACCAAGAGCTGCCGTTTCATGAACACCTACTATGTGCCAGGCCTGATGTGTTGTCTTATTTCACCCTCTTAAATCTCCGAGGAAGCAGGGGAGGGCAGGATTGCTGGGACCAGCCGGCAAAGTCGAATGGTCCTGAAGAAGGGCAACAAGGCTAAGGAAATTAAAGAAGATAGACAAGATGGGGTCGAGAGGGCCAGAGGCAGTCAACCACGAGACAGGTTTTCAGGCAACTGACAAAGTCTTTATTGAGCACGGTATCTTTATACTTCAGAACAGGGAAAGAGGGACAAAGAAAATTATTTGTGGATTACGTCACCATCTTGCGATATTTTTCAAGGACTTATAGCCTATTTTCCTAAGATTAGTTAAAAGCAAACATGGGAGTAGTAGGAGGTGCCCAACATCTTGGGCGCTGCAAAGGGTTTCGTTAATCACTAAGACAACACTTGCCAGGCCCAAGGACTCACATCTGGGCAGGAGATATCTTCCAGGTCTCAGGAGCAATCAGGGGTGGTGGGACAGAGAGCTATGCCTGTGTTCTCACAGACCCTTAAGATAAGGCAGCTCCCAGAGCCATGCCTCTGGGCGGAGGCTCCCTGTGTCAGGGTCGGCCCCCCGCACAGGATTCCTATTTCCATTTTGCAGATGTGGAAACTGGGGTTCAGAGAGAGCGAGTGACGTGCCGGGGTCACACAGCTGGCAAGCAGTGTGTCTGGGCTCCTCCCTGGGCTCCCTGTGACTCTGGGAGGCTGAGGCGGGGAGGGAAGGGGTTCAAGAATGTCCACTCTGGGTCTTTCCAAATGAGTAGGAGTTTGCTGGGCAGAACGGGGGGAGCGTTTGGCGGCATGGAGAGGGTTAGCACGTGGAACTGGCCTCCCAGGACCATCAGGCTTGACCTTCCCTGCAGAGGGAAAGGAGCACACGCGAAGGCCAGCAGGCCTGGCGTGCTCCTGGAGGGGGACGGCGCTACACCGGCAGGGAAACTGAGGCACAGGTGATGACACCCCCCCGAGGCCACAAGGGGTGCTGACCTGCCTTCCCTCCCTGTCTTGGGCACAGACGCCAAGCAGCCATGGCATATCACAGCTTCCTGGTGGAGCCCATCAGCTGCCACGCCTGGAACAAGGACCGCACCCGTGAGTCCCCGAGGCTCGCTGTGCCAGCTGCACCCCTGCTTCACCCCCAACCCTGAGATCCTGAGAGTCAGGAGAGAAGGGACCCCAAGCAGGGCAGCCAGGCGAGCGGGCCTTGAGGGTCAGAGGCCAGAGGGCAGCCCCTCCTGTGCTGGGCACTACTGTGGGCGCAGGGCAGGTGGCCTGTCCTCTGCTCGTGAGGGCTTGGGGGTGGGAAATGTAGCCCGCAGTGAAATGAGCTCCAGGGGAACAAGCAGGGTAAGGGGAGAGCGATGGAGCGGGGGGCCGGCTTCGAAAGGGTGGCCCGTGAGGCCTTTCGGGGGAGGTGACATCTGCACGGAGACCCGAAGGAAGTGAGGAAAGTCCGCATGCAAAGGAGGTGAAGGAAGTCAGTGTGCAAAGGCCAGGGCAGGTGCAGCAACCCCAAGGTCGCAGAGCCTGGGGTCATCAGGAACAGCCCAGAAACCGTGGCTGGAGCCTAGTATCCCCAGGGGGCAGAGCTGGGGGAGGCAGGGAGAGCTGCAAGACTGCCTTAGGGATGTTGGGGGTAGTGGGCACAGGTAAGGAGTGGCCAAGCCCTGGGGAGATGTCCCAAGGAGGGGGCCGTCCAGCGGGACCTGAGGCAGAGGAGAGGCCAGTAACGAAGGACAAGGTACTACCCAGGTGGCCCGTGAAGAGGGGGACTGAGGGAAGGGCAGGGAAGGGGAGTCTGAGCACGTCCACCCGTCCCTCCTGCAGAGATCGCCATCTGCCCCAACAACCACGAGGTGCACATCTACGAGAAGAGTGGGAACAAGTGGGTCCAGGTGCACGAACTAAAGGAGCACAACGGGCAGGTGACAGGTGGGTTGGGCTGCTGGGATCACCCTCCTGAACGAGGGCAGGGCAGAGCAGAGCCAGGCCGTCCACCTACTCACTGTTAGGTAGGAGAGTTTGGGTTGCAAGCACTGATAACAGAACCCTGATTCAGACTGGCTTAAGTTATAAAGCAGTTACACGGATGGGTTCATGTTACTGAAAAACACAGATGTTTGAGGGCTTCAGGAAAGGCTTGATCCAGGGACCCATTTCTATTTTTGTCTCTTGGCTTGGCCTTCTGGTGTGTTTACTGATAGCTGAGAGAGCTGTAACACCTAGTGAACTCTGGCAGCACCCCCTGATTCAATCCTGATTGTGACCTCGAAGCCCCTCCTCTGTGGATACTGTCGAGCCACCTCTGCTTGGATGGCCTCAGCCTAGTCCTTCCTCCCACCCCGCAGGCATTGACTGGGCCCCGGAGAGTAACCGCATCGTGACCTGCGGCACAGACCGCAACGCCTACGTGTGGACGCTGAAGGGCCACGTGTGGAAGCCCACGCTTGTCATCCTGCGCGTCAACCGCGCCGCTCGCTGTGTGCGCTGGGCCCCCAACGAGAAAAAGTTCGCTGTGGGCAGTGGCTCCCGTGTCATCTCCATCTGCTATTTTGAGCAGGAAAATGACTGGTGGGTGCCCGGGCGGAGTCACAGTGGGTTTGGAGGGACTTGGGGCTTCAGACCAACAGGTGGTGGGACAGGAGGGCCCCACAAAGCCACTGGGCGGGGAGTCAGGACCCCTGTTCACAAGACCCGAGAAGGGTGTCCTTTCCGGCCCTTGGCAGTGAGGCGAGGGGCTCTCTGCACAGCACCTGGCCCTCCCCCGGCCCCCCTCTAGTAATAAGGGTACAAGCCACACCAGGGCTGCTTCTGCGGGCGTCACACTAAGCCCTGCACACGTACCCGATGACCCTGCGGCCCCCCGGACTGGGCATCTGCTACCATCCCTCGTGGTGGTGGTGGTTTAGTCGCTCAGTTGTGTCCAACTCTTGCGACCCCGTGGACTGTAGCCTGCCAGGCTCCTCTATCCAGGGGATTCTCTAGGCAGGAATACTGGAGTGGGTTGCCATTTCCTTCTCCAGGGGCTCTTCCCAACCCAGGAATTGAACCCGGGTCTCCCGCACTGCAGGCAGATTCTTTACCGACTGAGCTATGAGGGAAGCCCTGCTGCCATCCCCACTTTCCAACAAAGCCCTGAGGCAAAGCACCTGCCCATGGCACCAGCCGTCACGCTCCAGGGCCCACTCACGAGTTCCAGCCACGTCGCGACCTTCTCCCCGGGGTCGCTGAGGCAGAGGCCAGGCAGGAGCTCAGACTTGGGTCCTAGAGACTCGAGTCCAGGTCCCACCCTGACCAGTGAGCAGCCTCGTGACTTCTCCTTAACCTGGCGGCCCCAGGGTAGTTGCGAGGTTGAAAGGTGACCAGCGTGGTGCTCTCATCCAGGGAGGGACCCAGCTGGCCTGGGCCCTTCCCTCCTGGGACCTCTGTGGTCTGCAGGGCCCAGTGGGAGCCTGGAACCCGAGGCACTGAGGTCCGAGGGCACTCACCTGTCTGTCCCTCTCTCCCCCGACACCTGTGTGACCGCCACCGTGTCCAGGTGGGTGTGCAAGCACATCAAGAAGCCCATCCGCTCCACTGTCCTCAGCCTGGACTGGCACCCCAACAGCGTGCTCCTGGCCGCCGGCTCCTGTGACTTCAAATGCCGGTGAGGGCGGGGGCCCTGCCGTCAACACAGGATTCATCGGGGGTTGGAGGGTGGGGGGAGCCCTGTCCCAAGAGCCCTGCCTTCCAGACCAGCTCTGCTGCCAGCGGGTGACCTGGGGCCTCAGTCCAGCTTCTGTGAGGTTTTGCTCTTTGAAGGATCGTTCCTGGGTCCTCTGTCTGGCCTGTGGGGAGTCTTAGAAGGACATACACTTTTGCCACTTTTTAATGTCAGCAGGATCTCTTTTCTAGGCCCTCCTGTCCTCATTAGAACCTCCCACTCCTTCAGCTTCCTGATTCCCATCTGAGGGAAAAAAGAGTGGGTGTTTTTATTCACACTGAGATATAAATGACTGAGGCTGGGACAGTCTCTGCCTCATCAGCTTAAGACCTGGAACACAGAGACTCCAACTGCCACTGGCTGTTTCTCACTTTGGGCCCAGCAATCCCCTGAGTCTCCCAAGGCCTCTGGCTCCTAGCTCCAGGCAAGATGGCCTGCGTTTCTGAATCGCCCCTGGACAGTGAAGCTACAGCAGGCATCAGAGGCCCCAGGCACGGAGTGGATATGGTCCTGAGAGCTCCCAGGACTTGGAGCTGGGAGACCTCCTGGTCCCGCTCCATTGCACAAGTGGGTACTGAGGCCCAGACTTCTCCGAGCGTGAAGGCGCAGGTCGTGAAAAGCCAGCCTGGGTACCTACAAACTCAGCTAGGTGCTCTAGCCTCACCAGGCCAGTTTGGGAGAGTGGGGCAGTGGGGGTCCTTCTCGGGTCTCTCTCAGATCCCATCCATCCCCTTTTCTGCCTCTCCCGGCAGGATCTTCTCGGCCTACATCAAGGAGGTGGAGGAACGGCCAGCACCCACCCCGTGGGGCTCCAAGATGCCGTTCGGGGAGCTGATGTTCGAGTCCAGCAGCAGCTGCGGCTGGGTGCACGGCGTCTGCTTCTCGGCCAGTGGCAGTCGTGTGGCCTGGGTCAGCCACGACAGCACTGTGTGCCTGGCCGACGCGGACAAGAAGATGGCGTGAGTACGGGTCACCCGAGTGGGGGTGCGCCCCGGCACCGAGAACCAGGAGCCGGCGTGGCTGACACTGTGCTCTCTCTCTCAGCGTCGCGACTCTGGCCTCTGAAACGCTGCCGCTGCTGGCCGTCACCTTCATCACAGAGAACAGTCTGGTGGCGGCGGTAAGGAGGCGGCCCGGGAGAGGGGCTGGTGACAGCAGGTCTCCCAGTGGCCCCAAGATGCCCAGGCAGCCCTCAATTTGTCCCCGCTCATGCCTCTCCTGCCTCCCTCCATCCATCCGTCCATCCGTCTCTGTGCGGCATAAGTGGGGTTACACTGGGGTAACGACAACAGAAATCCCCAATGGCGCCAACTGCAGTGGCCTAACACGGGGAATGTTTGCTTCTTGCTCACTTTGTTCGGTCTGGGTGCTGGGAGGGGGCTCTGTCTCCCATCTGGAGACAGGGGAAGTGGGGAGCTACGCCCTGGGCCAGACCTTCCAGCTTTTACATTTTATTGGCCGATGGAAATGACAGGGCCACACCGCACTCCAAGAATGGGTGTTTGTGGTGGGCGGGGGTGGGTGGGGGTCCTACTGTGTGTCCAGAAAGGTGCCACACTTCCTCCGTCCCTCCTGCCCAGCTCTGTCAAGACTCCAGGCCTCAGCAAACTTACTGGGGTCCCCGGGGGATCAGGCCCACTTGGCCTAGGGAAGGGTCCAGCCGTGTCTCCCCCAGAGCACATGTGACTGTCTGAATGGAACGGGGCTGCTGGCCTCCCAGGGGAGTCCCAGACCGGCTTTCTCAACCAGATGCTGGCCTTACGGGCGGAGGGGGCCACTCCTAGGTGCTCAGCCCCAACATCTGGCCCGTGTTACTATACCCGGGGTCCCTGAGCGGGCATCGGCTGCCTGGCGCTATACCCGCGCCCTGCCTCTGGCTCCCCCTGGATTGGTGGCCAGGGGTGCCTTAGCCTTGCATCTCCCCCAGGGCCTGGGGTTCCCCTAGAGGAAAATGGGGGCGCTGCGCCTGCTCTGGCCAGCGCTCCAGTGGCACCCCGCCCTGCCCCTCGCCGCAGGGCCACGACTGCTTCCCGGTGCTCTTCACCTACGACAGCGCCGCGGGGAAGCTGAGCTTCGGTGGCCGGCTGGACGTGCCCAAGCAGAGCTCGCAGCGCGGCCTCACGGCCCGCGAGCGCTTCCAGAACCTCGACAAGAAGGCGAGCTCTGAGGGCAGCGCTGCGGCGGGCGCCGGCCTGGACTCGCTGCACAAGAACAGCGTCAGGTGCGGGTGGGGCCCGGGGGCGGTTCCACTTAGGAAGGCGGGTCCGTCTGTTCCTGCGGCGGGACTAGTTATCAGGCGGTGCGCGAGCGGGCAGCTTCCCTCTGCGGCCCCCGGACGGTGTGGGACCGTCGCAGGGCCGGGTGTGCGGGTCTGAGGGGTGGCTGGGCAGCGATCCACGGACTCCTAGCGGGCGGGGTCTGAGCCTCAGCGGCTCTGGGGGTAGAACCTGATGGGGAGGCGCGGAATGGAGAGTGTGGCATAGGTCTCCTCGAGGTGGGATCGGAGCGAGAGACCCTGAATCCTGCCAGCCATGGGTGTCCGCCCCGTCGCAGATGAGAGAGCATGGCCAGGCTTTGACCCTTGTCTGTTAAGCCCTCCTGTGGCCGCCGGGTCCCATGTCTTCAGACCAGACCGCTTTGCCTGCCTTTCCAAGGCTCTCTGGAACTATCTGTGCCTCCTCCCAGCCCCACCTTTGGCTGCTTCTAGTCAACAACACCGTTGTCACTGACTCCCTGGGCGCACGTCCCCTGCCCACGCCGCCCTGTGTCCCTTGCACACAGGCTGCTGCTTGCCCCTAGAGCAGACTCTGGAGCCCTGTCCTCTGTGATCCTTCCCAGCTGGGCGCACACATCTCACAGAAGCGGGCTCCCCCAGCAGTCGGGGGGGCTCCTGGAGGGCAGGGTGGGATCTGTAAAGCCCTCCTCCTCTTTGCAGCCAGATCTCGGTGCTCAGTGGGGGAAAGGCCAAGTGCTCGCAGTTTTGCACCACCGGCATGGATGGCGGCATGAGCATCTGGGACGTGAAGGTGAGGCCTGCCCTCCACCCCCGCCTCCCCCCAGGTCCCCAGGGCAGGCCCCCTACCCCTCACCTTCTCCCTGGCAGCCACCTGGACACTCCAGCCCTTCATCCCTGCAGAAGGGCCCCTCAGTGGAGTGAGGACCCCTTGGCACCCTCTGCAGCACCTTCCTTCGGGGCTGGGATTCAAACCCAGGTTGCCTGACCCCAAAGGCCAGGTTCTGTGTCCAGCACCGGGTCCCTGCGGGTGGTGGTGGGGTGTCTGCAGGACAGCTGAGAACCAGCCTGTCTGTCCTGCTTGTCTCCTCCCAGAGCCTGGAGTCCGCCCTGAAGGACCTCAAGATCGTATGACCTGCGAGGAGTGTGCTGCCCTTGGCCCAGCTGCTGAAGAAGCGGGTCGGGGAGGCTGAGGGCTGCTTTGCTGAGTTTCTAGGGTACCAGGTGGGGTCTCCACTAGGGCTGCTCCCGCAGGAGGGGAGGGATGGGAGGCTGCTCCTTGGCTCTGGAAGGAACGATTGCTTTTTTCTTGAAGAAATGCTTTAATTGTAGAAACTGTTTTCAAAGCACTCGTGGTCATGAACTGCTTCAGAACATGAAGGTAATAAAAACGCAACTGTAGACATGCTGGTCTGAGTGTCTGGAGGAGGGGTCAGTCTAGGCAGGGCACTGGTCGCTTCCTGCCATTTGCCAGCACAGCTGATCCTCACACAGAGGCGGCTCCCCCGTGGTTGCTTCCCGCCGCAGTCCAGCCTGGGAGCTGCCAGGACCGGCCATCTCTTGTCACTCACTCAGCAGTCAGATGCCAAGACTGGTGACTGTACACTCTGGGCTGGTTCTGGGCTTTAAAGGAAATTACTGTTTCTCTATTTGATGTTTGCGGTTGGTTTCTAATAACTGCTCATTTTTTTAGGACAGTTCCCCCCCGCCCCCTTCCTATTTTACTGGTTTTTTTTTAATCACATGGTTTTTAGTCTAGGTAATGTGTTACATCAATAGATCTTCTAACAGTGAACTAGGCCCACGTTTACAGGAAAAGTGGTATCTAAAGGTGGCTTCTTTCCCACTGTTCTGGGGCCTCTCTGTTCTCAGGATAACCTCCAGAGTTGGAGGAGACCTATTGATTGTTTTTTAAATCAGGAAATAAAAATCCTAAGTCCCCAGGACACAGTTCAGGCTATATGGTTCCCCATGTGCCTGTGTGATCAGCTGCATCTGACTCTGACCCCATGGACGGTAACCCTGTCCACGGACGGCTCCTCTGTCCGTGGGATATTTCAGGCAAGAGGACTGAATGGGGCTGCTATTTCCTTCCCCAGAGGCCCTTCCCATCCAGCGATCAGACCTGCATCTCTGGCATCTCCCACCTTGGCAACCAGGTTCTTTACCACTGCGCCACCTGGGAAGCCCCCCAGCTCCCCATTATTCTTGAGCAAACCTGTGCCTGGCACCTGTTCACCTCTCAGGAGGCTGCTGTTTGGGAAGTGGCGCCCCTTCCAGAGGGCTGGCTGTATATGTAAGATAGGCACTGTGGCAGAACCCATGTGACTGAGCCAAGCCTGGGTTTCCCGACCGCCACCCACCACGAACGGGGTAATAACAAGTAAGGCCCAGCAGTAGTGCTGGGTGTTGGGTCGCTTCCTCCCAGCACTGAAATCCTGGGGCTGGCACCACCAGGGGGCACCAGGAGGACAGGACTCCACACTGCACGCAGGCCCCTGGCCCCTCTGGCTTAAGGTCCCTGGGTGGCTAAAGAAGAGATGGGTGATTCCTGTATCCTGCGGTCCTTCCTGGCTCGGATGCCCGGGGTCCAGTTCCTGTACCCAGGACTGGTGGCACTGGAACCCTGTGGGGTGGGTCTGAGAGGGACACCAGGTCCTGCTGGGTGAAAACAGCTCAGGCATGGGGGCCCCCAAGAGCGACCACAGAACCAGGATTACGATAATGTCAAGTTTAATTTGCCAAATATACAAGTTGGATTTGTGGAGCGTGCTGTGCCTGGGTGCTGCACAGTAAACAGGTTTCTCGAAGTGATCTGTGGGCAAGGTTACGAACAGGCCAGAGCCTGGCCAGAGTAGGGGGCAGGGAGTGGGGTGGGAGGGGCAGGGGAAGCGTCCGTCAGAGGGGACTGGCCGGGCTGAGCCGTGGCCCTCAGGGACCCATGGGCATGGGCTGCCAGCCTCTCTGAGTGAGCACCCAGGAACACAGACCAGAGGGTGGGCAGACAGGCCATCACAAACTTGTCAGCAGTTACTGCAGCCCCAACCACCCCCTGCCTCGCAATCTACCAGACAAATGGAAGCTCCTCTTAACCTACCTCCCAGGTACCCCCCAACAAGGGTTCTGAATTCTAAAAACAGCCAAAACATTTGAATGGTTACATATGAAATGCTGTCCTGCATCTTTCTGTCTCAAAGATAGCAGCTGCCCCTCCCCCAGCCCCCCACCCACCATTCCCCCAAACGATTTCCGTGCCAAGATGAAGAGGAGGTCCCAGGCCGTGGGGGGCTCCTCGCCATGAGGGGCTGCTGCAGTGGCGCCGGGGCACAGGGCAGGTGAGACGCAGCAGAGGTCCTGGCAGCACGGCCCGGCTCCCCGGCCTCTCCTCACAGGTTCTACTTGTTCAGGGAGAGAGACTGCATTCGTTTTCCTGACAAGGTCGCATCGTCTTTTGCTGAGAAGCAGGAAGAGAGAGTCACAATAAGATGAAACCACCCCTCCATACACACAGCCCCGCACACCCCAGAATCAGCAAAATGTAGGTTCAGGAGGCCTCAGACAACAGTCTGTGCAACTGGCTCAGCTGGCAGATGAGGAAGAGACCCAAGAAAGGCCCTGCCTGATGCCCTCCCAAGGAAGCCACTGGACTCATGTGTCCAGACATTCTTGCTGAGTTTCGGTGGTTAACCCCCTCCACAAAGGCCCACCAACATGCAATCTACTGGGCAAATAGAAACTTTTTTAGCCCGCTCCCAGGAGAACTCTGTAATTCCAACCTCTCCCTGTGGCTTCTGAGGTATGAAATCAGCAACATTCAAGCAGTCACACACACAGCCCTTTCCAGCTTGGGGTTTGTGAAACAAGCTACTGGTGGGCAGCTGAGATCACCTGGTATCTCCAACGTGGTGATAATGCCCTGGGGCGTCTCTAGGCCTCTAGAATGCAGGACAGCAAGATTCCCAACACTCATGGCTCCCCCACAGATGGAGAAAGGAGTGCACAAGGCAAGAAGGTCCTGAGACAAACGCTCCTTTAAACCAGACCAATTCCTCACAGCCAACCTGGCCTGGAAGAACCCTACCACCTTCGGCCCCACTGGAAGGAAGGCATGGGGAACAGGGACACCTGGGCCAGATTTCATCTGGGAAGCCCAGCCCACCACACCCTCTCAAGCCCCTCAGACATACAATGGTGATGCCAAGCAGGTCTCCTGGCTATACAAGGCACCACAGACTTAATGGAACCTTCTAGCCTCCAAAGTAGGTGCATTCTGAGGTCTCCCTCAAATGCTGTGGACATTGCTCTGCTGATATTGAATTCTCCCGCTGCTGGACCCTTCCAGAATCCTGGGAGGTGGCAGGCAGGAACGCCCACCTCCATCTGACAGAAAAAAACACACACACACAGCCTCCTGAGCAATCTGGCCCAAACCCACCTCACAGCAAGACATCGAACTACAGGGCTTCACTCCGTCCAGAGCCAGGGTCAGGCTGCCATACCAGTGGCTCAGACTTACCTTTCCTCTCTTCTTCTTTCTTCCTGGCAGCCTCTTCCCGCTGTTTTCGGATGATTGCCAGCCGGGCAAGGTCGGCCTTGGCTTGCTCTGTCTTCCCCGCTAAATGCATCTTCATGTAACGCTCTTTCGCTTTCTGCTTCTCAATTTCTTCTCTGTTTGGGTAAAGAGGTGTCACAGGGGACATCTTCCCCACCAGTCAGCTGAGCTGGAGGCGGGAGCCAGAATCAAGGCCAAGCACTGGGGCCGGGGCCCAAGTGGAGGAGGGGCTGTGGCCAAGTGGCCCCTCCCTGACGGACACTCACAAGCGAGTTAGTAAAGGCCGACTGTCATTCTGCTACTTTGGGGGGTGGGCGGTCCTCAGTGGTGAGAAGGCAGTTGGAGGGGGAGGGTCTCGGGCAGCCTTCAGTCACACCCCAAGCTGGTGGGCCTTCCCCGTGGGGTTTACAGAGACCCTATTCAGCTCTCATGGGGTCAGCAAAGCAAGGTGGATTTAAATCAAAGAGCACAATCAGGAGAGAAATCATGGTGGCTTTTCCTAGCGGCCCACAACCTCCTGTGAGGCCCTAGATACCACCAGGTAAGCATGAAAACAGAGACGAGCCGTGTGCAGGGCACTTTAGCCCTCAGGTACGAGCCTCACATCGCCCACAGGGAGCTCTCTGAAGCCTCGTTTTCACCTGAGACAAGAGAGGACTGGGCAACTGGTGGGTCTCCCCACACTGCCCATCAGCACAGGCCCCCAACCCCACAGCAATGACGTCAGGGACGGACGCAGGTCAGGAGGGTCCGATCAGGCTGGATAAGGGAGGTGACCCCGGAGCAGAGCGTCCTGAGGGAGGGGCTGTAGCATGACTGTCTGCATCCCCAGGGATTACCTCAAGTGTTAACGCTCAGGTCTGAATCTGCTGTTGCATTTTCCCTGTTTCCACTGGTGAAAAAAACCCTTCTTTTTTTTTTCCTGTGAACTTCTAAAGGGCCTTTGGGGAATGAGATCATATAGAAATAAACACTGTAACTGGAGCCCCCACCCGGCCACTGGAGACCTCAGGGCCCAGAAGTGAGGGCAGAGGAGCTGGGGCCTCAGCCCCTGGCCGAAGCCATGAGGCTCAGAAGCAGCAGTTACCTCTCTCTCCGTGACAGTTCCTTGGGCCCGTCCAGGTCCAGCTGTGTGACTTTTTTGGTTGTCTGTGCCACCCGGTTGGGGTTCTCAATGTCGATGAGCCCTTCCACGCCTTTGCGCTTTTGCTAAGATAGGACAAGAAGCCGGACATTGGAGAAGCTTGGTCCTTCAGTGCCCGAGGGCCACCCCCATCTCCACAGCCTGCCTGGACTAGAACAAACTGCTCCTCCCCAGGCCGTGTGACACTCAGATCACAAGGTCGGGTCACACGGTCACGGTGGGAACAGCGCTCAGGTGTGTCTGCACCAGCCCAGGAGATGCAGCGGGAGTGCGGGTGACCGAGTCCAGCCTGTGCCGTGTCTAGGCCACCAGGGACCGTCACCCTAGTTTCACAGGCAGCAGAGCAGAGACACAATAAAATGCCTGACATCAACCAATAAGTCAGGAGATGTGAACCCGAGCCCAATTCACAAGCTCTCATCACAGAGGTACTCCCTCACTTCGAGCTCAGCCTCTGAAAGCTGTTTCCATGGAACCTCATGCCTGGCTGCTAGCCATGCTGGGTCCCCAGAGCAGTTGCTTGCAGAAGATGTCTCTGCCCAT
Organism: Tragelaphus eurycerus; assembly: GCA_935064755.1. NCBI lineage: Eukaryota > Metazoa > Chordata > Mammalia > Artiodactyla > Bovidae > Tragelaphus > Tragelaphus eurycerus. Next base: position 5,515,851 of record CAKXYN010000108.1, read on the forward strand.
CACTTCATGGGAAATAGATGGGGAAACAGTGTCAGACTTTCTTTTTCTGGGCTCCAAAATCACTATAGATGGTGACTGCAGCCATGAAATTAAAAGACACTTACTCCTTGGAAGGAAAGTTATGACCAACCTAGATAGCATATTCAAAAGCAGAGACACTACTTTGCCAACAAAGGTTTGTCTAGTCAAGGCTATGGTTTTTCCAGTGGTCATGTATGGATGTGAGAGCTGGACTGTGAAGAAGGCTGAGCGCTGAAGAATTGATGCTTTTGAACTGTGGTGTTGGAGAAGACTCTTGAGAGTCCCTTGGACTGCAAGGAGATCCAACCAGTCCATTCTAAAGGAGATCAGCCCTGGGATTTCTTTGGAAGGAATGATGCTAAAGCTGAAACTCCAGTACTTTGGCCACCTCATGTGAAGAGTTGACTCATTGGAGAAGACTCTGATGCTGGGAGGGATTGGGGGCAGGAGGAGAAGGGGAGGACAGAGGATGAGATGGCTGGATGGCATCACTGACTTGATGGATGTGAGTCTGAGTGACCTCTGGGAGTTGGTGATGGACAGGGAGGCCTGGCGTGCTGTGGTTCATGGGGTCGCAAAGAGTCGGACACGACTGAGCGACTGATCTGATCTAAGGCAAGTTACAATTTCTTGTCTGGATACCTGCTACCAACTCTCGGCTTCTACACTCAACACTGTACGACTCACTGTGCAGATAAAAGCAAATCTGGCCCATATTCTTGCCTGGAGAATCCCATGGACTGAGGAGCCTGGCAGGCTGCAGTCCACAGGGTCACAGAAGAGGCAAACGTGACTGAAGTGACTAAGCACGCACGCACTGGCCTCTCTCTCACCCACATCCCACTTCGCCAGCTGCCCACTGCCTGCTACGATTAAACCAAAACCCCTTCACAACCGCACAGGTGCTGCCTTGCCAACCGCTCCTCCTCCATTCCTAACTCCACTTCTTACCCACCAAGTCACAGCCCCACTAGCCTCTCTGTTCCCTGGACCTGCCTAGGTTGTTCCGACCCCCGGACTGCACTTGCTAACCTGGCTGCCTCAACGACTCAGCAGAACAATGTTCACGTGACTGGCCCCACCCTGTTTCTCAGATCTCATTTTAAAAGTCACCTTCTCACCACGCACCACCCCTCAATCATGGATCCTCAATCATGGGTCATCTTATTCATGATATTTCTTGCTACATGAAATTATACTGTTCATGGACTTCCTTACTGTCTGTATTTTATTTCAGTGCAAACCCTTAAGTGTAAAGACCGTCTGCATGCACCACGGGGACCGGGAAACCACTGATGAACACGTGCTGGATGGATGAGTGCAGGACCCGGGCCCCACCAGACTCAGTACCTGGTAATCATCTTCTTCATCCTCGCTCTCATCTGAATCTAGGGATTTCTTCTCTTTTTTTGGGTCACCTGCAGCCCCATCTCCACCTTCTTCTCCTTGTTCCTCTTCTTCCTGTTTCAGAAACGGGCAATCTGAGGAATCAAAAGATGCAAACCAAACTCCCAAGACCATGATCCTCCCATCCCTCCTGCCCCAGATTGTGAACCTTGAGAAATTAAGCCCCCAGAAGGCTGGCACCAAGTATGATAAGAGTCCTACTCTGCTACGCTGGGTCACAGGCAGCCTGTTCACTTGGCTCCACAGCCTAGAAGAGTTTCCCAGTCCACCCAACCCCTCACACAGCCATATAAGGCCCTGCTCCTCTTATCAGCCCAGGTGCCTGGGACTGCCTTGGTACGCAGCTTGTCTCCCAGAGCCCACAGGACTTGGCTGTGGGGATAGAAACCACAGTCCTGCTCAGTTTCCCTCCCACTGTCCCTGCTGCCACACGCAGCTGCCAATTTGTACTCGTTTTCCCAGGCAAGCCTCCTCCCTCCCCCACTTTCCACTCCCACAGTCAGGGGCGGGTCAGTCACTCCAAACTGCCTACATAGATGCCCTGCTGCACCGCCTCCCTCTACCTTTCTTGCCTCCCTACTAGAAACATCCCTGACAAAAACCGTAAGCATTTCCACCCCCTTAGCTCCTGCCCACACATCCTCCAAGGTCCTGCTCAGCCGCAGCCTGCTCCCCCAGACCCTCCCCAACCTCGGCTTCTTCCTCACACGTCACACTTGAGCCATCCTCACTGACAGCTCCCTGTGGCCCTCATCCAGGTGAGGATCTAATGGTGTGGGAGGGTCACGGACACCAATGACGGAAACATACTCTGTTTCCTGACAGTGGGCTGGAAAAAGCACGGAGGGACAGAGGGACCTCCTGAGCTCAGACTGGAGAGGCAAGGGCGGGGAGCACGAGTGAGGGGAGCAGGCAGGAGGGGGTGCTAAGCACGGATGGCACTCTCGCCAGTGGTGGGAGGGGGAAGGCAGGGTGTCAAGTCCCAGGGGGGCTGGTGGAGGCCAGATCACACAAGGAGGGTGCGGAGCGCCCGTGCTGCAGATGTGCAGGGCTGTGGCGACGGAGAGCCCCCACAACACAGGAGCAGGGACCCACTGCTGAGGAAACAAAGCTCTAAATGGTCAACCAAAGGCTTGCCGCCCGCCCCCTCCAACCACACCCCAGGTGTTGGCTTCCTCTAGAGGATGGGTGGTCCTTGCCCGGCCTCTCTGGGTGCCACCCTGGGCCACTGGAGTGGCCCGAAGAGTCGCGTACTCACCCGGGCCTTCTGCTTTTCAGCCTGGAGCTGCGCATCAATCTCCTCAGGGCTCGTGTACTGCCGGGCCCGGCCTTTGTGGCCTCCCTTTCTCCCTGCACAAGGACCGACGTTTAGGAAGGCGACAGGAAAGCAGCTCCTTTGACTGCCCTGAACTTCAGACTGTGTCCCGCTTGAGCTGCTCTCAGCAGAGGCTGCCGACCTCCCTTGCCCCTCACCAAGACCACCCACCCACCTGTACCTCCCCCTCACCTGTTTAAAGGGACAAAAGAGGCAACACGTGATCACCTGATGCAGCCCCGAACCGCGTGCCAGATGCGGCTCCCACCACCGAGGCCTGAGGGCGGATCTGGGTGGAAGGCACCACAGGGAGGGACCAGCTAAGTCCCCCTGGTCCCTTCATCCACACCCAGCGGACTCAGATGCAATCACGAGACAGATAACCCTCACCCCTGGTGTCACTACAGTGCTCTTTACCTGCAAAACTCTGTCACAGCCAGGGGCTCATTTGATCCCCAAATTAAACCTAAGGTGCACATCATGGCTGGTCACATTTTATAGACAAGGAGACTTAAGGCTAAAGCAGAGTGGTGTAGAGCACAAATGTTGGGGTCCAATCCCCAGGTTCAAATCTCAGCTCTACCACTTAATAGTTTTGTGACTTTGGGCAGGTATTTAATCTTTGAGTCTCAGTTTCCCTACCACATAGGATTGTTGTGAAGATGGATTTGTTAACGTATGTGAAGATGTTGGAGCAGTGCTCAGCACTAGACGAGCACTACAAAATAAGTTTGCTATAATTGTTACTCTTCTAGTGTGTATATATATATTGGGTTAACCAAAAAGTTCAATCACGTTTTTTGGTAAGATGTCACACACCCACCCACCTCCCAATACCTGGTGTGGGGGGAAAAGAAAAACAAAGCTACCGGTCACAATGACAATTTACTACAGATGCAGGGAATACAAGCTACTTCATGATTATTTAAGTGATATTTATGGTAGAAAGGGAAAACTTAAAACCTATACGAGAAAACTTTCTGTGCTCGGAGTAGAAACACAATTGCCAAACAAAGGTAAAGTTGAAAATAAAACTGACTACCTTCTAAGAGTTAAAAATGTGACTAGCAATTTAAGTTCATCACAGAGAATCAGTCAATTTTATAGCCTGACTCTCTCGAACCAAGACACTAGACTGACCCCTGCCACAGGCTTCCCAGGGGGCTCAGTGGTAAAGAATCCACCTGCCAACGCAGGAGACACAAGAGACACAGGTTCGATCCCTGGATTATGAAAATCCCCTGGAGGAGGAAATGACAACGTGCTGCAGTATTCTTGCCTGGAAAATTCCATGGAGAGGAGCCTGGCGGGCTACAGTCCATGGAGTCGCAAAGAGTTGGACTCGACTGAGCACACACACACAAAGACAACAGCCAGTTTCCTAGCAGGGCGGCACCTTCTCAGCTGGTTCTGGAGGATGCTGGTGGCTGTGGCCTGGATCCATTTCACCTCTCCTGGAAGCTGCAGCTCACCTGGTTTCTCATGACTCTCTCACTGAGAGCAGAGAATCTATAATGAGGCAGCCAGAGCTGCTCTGAACTCCAGAGACAGTAGCAGAGATACTAGACTAGCCTCCTCTAATTTCCTAGACAGCAGCTGCAGAGCCATAATTGGGCTGCTACAGACCACACCACCCATTTTTAATGACTACCTGGGATTCCCAGGGGTGTCTCAGTCAAGGATCATCAAAGTCCTATTGTGAGAGATCAAGTTTGCCATCCAAAACCTCAACATCTTTTCTTGCCCTCTTAATGGTCTAAGGAATAGAAACAGCTCAAAATTGACTACTACAGGCTCTGACCCTGCACGTCTGGCTATGGAACACTGATCTTAACTTGGTCTGCAGTAACTTTTATCAGCTCTCCACACCTTTGAAAATGTTTCACAGGTTTCATGACAAAGACAAGAATTGGTCCTTGGCTCTTACAGAATTTTACACTTTTACATCTTCATGTTCTTACTTTTCAAGCAAATTAACACCAGCAAGAAATGTAAATGTTATCTGCCCATAAAGCTTTCACAAGGCAAAAGGCCAAGTCATTTAAACAAGTATCCCTATTTAGGATTTTCTAATTGTAACGGCCAACCTTGGCTCAAAGCACCTTAAGTAGGGCTCTTAGAATTCTGGCACCAGAAGTAAAAGTTGCTCAGTCGTGTTAGACTTTGCGACTCCATGTACTACACAGTCCATGGAATTCTCCAGGCCAGAACACTGGAGTGGGTAGCTTTTCCCTTCTCCAGGGACTCTTCTCAACCCAGGGATCGAACCCAGGTTGGTACCCTTAATACCCCTCCTTTTGCAGAATATAAGACTGAGAGACACAGAGGAGACAAAGCTCTTCCTACCACAGAATAAACCACTAGAAAACTACGTTTAAAGAGATTCAGCTCTGAAAACCCCAGCACCTCTGGGAGAAAAGTCAGGAAGTCATTTAGGTTTGAAAAAGCTCCAAGCAGATCTTCCTGCGGGCTGAGACATCTTAACCAACATGTCACAGGAGAGACCAATATTAACTGAACACCTCTTCTGCGCCAGGAGTAGCCAGGCACAGCGAGGACTCTATGTATTTACGACCCCGATCCCAACTCTCCAGGCTAAGGGTTATTAGCTAAGGTGTTCCAGATGGGAAAAACAGGCTAAGCTAAGTCACTTCAGTCGTGTCCGACTGTGTGTGACCCCAGAGATGGCAGCCCACCAGGCTCTCCCGTCCCTGGGATTCTCCAGGCAAGAACACTGGAGTGGGTTGCCATTTCCTTTTCCAATGCATAAAAGTGAAAGTGAAGCCGCTCAGTCGTGTCCGATTCTTAGCGACCCCGTGGACTGCAGCCCACCAGGCTCCTCCGCCCATGGGATTTTCCAGGCAAGAGTACTGGAGTGGGGTGCCATTGCCTTCTCCAGGGAAAAACAGGCTGGGAGAAGTTAAACAACTTGTTCAAGGCCATAAGGCTAGACTGGGGTTCAAGTCTCCCCACCTTGACTCTCAGGGGGAAGAGGGTGGAGGACGGTGTACAAACGTACCGGGGACGCCATGGATTCTTTACTTTCTTGGCCAAGGAACTGGCAAAGTCTGAGGAGTAACAATAGATAATGCTTACTGGACACTCTGCGACCATTAGCAGCATACAGCGCCCTCCACGTGGATCGCCTACTTCAAGACTCGCATCAGTATTATGAGGTAGATACGATCATACCCCTACACTTGCAAACACGCAGGGAGGTTATGCGGCTGGCTCAAAGGCCCAGGTCTAGCCGCTCGAAAAGGGCAGTCAAAGCTAGGTCGGCCAGGCTCAAGAGCATCCAGCTAGGTCGCAACAGGCAAGCCCAGCTCGCCCAGAGCCCGAGAAGGCCCACGTTTCACGCGCGAGGCAGGCGGGCCCGCCTCTGGCGCGGGACGCGGTGACTCAGTCCCCGGCGAGCCTGAAAGGGGTAGGAAAGTCCAGACCCCCCCAGGCCAAGCGAACGCGCCCTACATAGGCCATCCGGGTGGGCGAGGACCCGGAGCCTCCAGATCTTCTCAGCCCCCCGAGGGAGCGGCTCGAGGCCACTACTACGGTCCTCAGTTTCTCCAGCGGGACAATTGGGCTTCGAGGCCCAGCCCAGGCCCTCAGGCGGAGAGGACGCTCTCCCTCCGAGTCGCTCTCTGAGGCGCCCGCGGGCTGACTGGACGGCGGGAGCCGGACGCGGGCCGCTCCTCGAGGCCCGAGGGCGACACGCGCCCATCCCTCACCTCCTTTAGGCATCGCGGCTCCGGCGGCTGCGGCGGCGGCGGCGCCTCGAGCTGACACCGGAACCGGAAATTTCTCGGGCTCGACTTCTTCCGCCCGGCCAGTTTCCCCCACCCCACCCCCCCCCCCCGCCCCGCTACCCGGGCCCTTCTCAGCGCGCCGCGCCGCCGCCAGAACCGCGGCCCTCAGGGAGGCCGGGCGGGCCCACGCGCCGCCCGAGCCCAGGCTCGCCGCGCGCTGCTGGGCAACAGAGCCCCTCCCAGCCCCGCCGCGGGAGGCGCGGGGAGCCTGCTAGCCCACCCCGCCGGGCAGTGCGGACCAAAGGAGACGGCGGCGCTGGAATTCTACACAGGCAGGGCTGCGGACACCTAAGGCAAGGCGCTCGCCGCGCTGCATGGGGCGGGGCTCCGCGAGGACCTCCTCGTGAAGAGATACTTGGGGAAGCCGAGGCGGTGGATACCGAAGGGACGTCGCATCGCGACGGAGGGCCTAGTGAGTGTTTCCCTTCTCTTCTCTAGGACCTTGGTAACGGCTGGGGGCCAGGGGTCGGATGTCTGCGTTGGCCCAGAAGGCGATCTGAACAGCCGAACTGGGACAGGTTCGGGCCTCTGGACCCGAAGGTCGAAGTGAGTTCCCGAGACTAGGCGGCGTCTTGCTGGGTCCGCGGAGGGCATGGGAAATTTGGGGGTTCCCTTGCTTCTAGGCTTCCCCGCCCTTATTTTTCGCGCATTTCCCCTCTCGCCTAGAATGTTTGTTGTCTAAATATGGCTTTTCCTTATAATCCCGGTTCAGATGCCGTAGTCTCCCTGAGCCTTTTTACAACCCGGGTTGTAGCGTCTTCACTCAGCTTCTTCCGAACGCCTTTCCGCTCGCCGCCCCTCCCGAGCGCTGCCACCTTTCTAACACCGCCCCACATCTCGTTCTTCCTGACCAGGCTGTTGCCTCCCATGGGAGGCCTCCACTGACTCCCAAGCTGGGCCAGGCCCTCCACTCTCCGTGGGTCTTAGCAGAGTGGTCATTCCCTTGTCTTTGTCCACCCAGCCCGTGCTCCTTGGGACAGGGACCAGATTCCATTCGTCTCTAGCTTCAGAGCAGGGGAGAGAAGTGTAAAGACCTCAGATTTGGGAGTCAGGAGCCCCCGGTGAGTCAAACTCTGCCGGTTCCCAGCTCTGTGCAACCCTGAGTTTGATCTGTAAGGTTGTTGCTGAGAATTCACAGGATGGGGCGAAGAGGGCGGGGCTTCGTAAACACATCAGGAGGGAGGAACTGAATGAGCGTGGGAAAGGAGGAGTCTGCTCTGCTTAAAGATAATTAACATGAGTTTTCGTTTAGTGTATTTTTAAAAATATTTTGAAAATATTTGACTGCACCGGGTCTTCGTTGAGGCATGCAGACTCTTAATTGCGGCATGTGGAAACTAGTTCCCCGACCAGGGATGGGACCCAGGCCCCCTGCATTGGGAGCTCAAAGTCTCAGCAACTGGAGCACCAGGGAAGTCCCACCCTGAGTTCTCTTTGCTAGCTATGAAATGCCTTGCGGTCTGAAAAATGACTTGCTGTGTAGATCTGGGCTGGTCTTTTCTTTGGGCTTTACATGACTTCCTTTATATAGTATGTTTGTTGGGTTTAAAAGAGATCTTGGCAATCCAGTTAATACACTGTCCTCACCTTATAGACAAGATTGAGGACCAGAAAGGGAATGTGACCTCTCCAAAATCATAGCTGGACAAGAATCCGAGCCTGTAACTGAAGAGACCTGAGATCTTTCTATTATACTCTTGGGAAACAGACCCTAAGGTACTTTGGTTTCACTTTTTCCTTTTTAAATACTCATCTTTGCTCTCCCAATCAGTCTCCCTCACACTGTGTTGTAATTCCCTTTCCACTTTGCATTTCCTTGCTAGACTATCACCTTCTCAGGGACAGTGTGTGACTTATTCTTTGTATGATAATAGCAAAACTCTACTAAGCAAACATTAAATACCAGGCATGTTACACATAATCAAGGCCCCACATGACCCCATAAGTAGATTCTCTCCGTTACACAGATGAGGAAACAGACTTACGGATATGAATGTGCACCAGAGTTGTGGCTTGTGAAGTCCTCTGGGGATCCTGAGGCTCAGAAACCAATTCATTTTAAATTTTGTTCCCCACAGATTTTTGCAGACTACCTTCTGGAAAAAAATGCCTAAAGTCAAAAGAAGCCGGAAAGCTCCCCCCGATGGGTGGGAGTTGATTGAGCCAACACTGGATGAATTAGATCAAAAAATGAGAGAAGGTGAGTTGGAGAGTTCCTGTCTGGGTGGGCTGTGCCCCAAAGATAAATGGGAAGAGACAAGACGCACCACCGAGGCCGCCTGACACTGACATGTTTCATTTGCTTTTTAACTGATAGGAATACCATAAATGCCAGAAAGTAAGATAATACAAATGAGAAGGTCCTCAAAAATGTTTTTGAGTATATAAGACCTTTAGGGAGTATAGATCAAATACTCTACTTAGAATTATTTACTGGTAGAAGTATATTTCAGTCAGTTCAATCGCTCAGTCATGTCTGACTCTTTTTGACCCCATGAATCGCAGCGCCAGGCCCCCCGTCCATCAGTCACCAACTCCCGGAGTTCAAACTCATGTCCATCGAGTCAGTGATGCCATCCAGCCATCTCATCCTCTGTTGTCCCCTTCTCCTCCTGCCCCCAATCCCTCCCAGCATCAGAGACTTTTCCAGTGAGTCAACTTTTCACATGGGGTGGCCAAAGTACTGGAGTTTCAGGTTTAGCATCAGTCCTTCCAAAGAAATCCCAGGGCTGATTTCCCATCTATTTGCCATGAAGTGATGGGACCAGATGCCATGATCTTAATTTTCTGAATGTTGAGCTTTAAGCCAACTTTTTCACTCTCCTCTTTCACTCTCATCAAAAAGTATATTTAAAATAATACAAAATATATTTACTTGGAAAATCTTGTTCTTTTTCACTCTAAGTTTTCTGAAATGTTTTTATTTGGATTTTTCTTATGAGCTTTTCATCATCGCTTTGTTTTTGCATCATTTACCAGCTGTCCAGAATGCACAGTCTTCACTTCCCCCTAAGTGTTACGTGATCTTGCACTTTGTGTATCAGTGTAGTGTGCAGTTTTGGGAAATTTAACCTGAAGCCACAAGCATTGTTGGCCCTCTTGTTGTTCAGTCCCTAAGTTGTGTCCTACTCTTTGTGACCCCATGGACTGCAGTACGCTGGGCTTCACTATCTCCTGGAGTTTGCTCAGAATCATGTCTGTTGAGTTGGTGATGCCATCCAACCGTCTCATCCTCCGCCATCCTCTTCTCCTGTTGGCCCTGTCACAGTGTTAACTACTTACTGAATTGCCTTTTAAAGCAATCTTTTTTTCTTAAAGGTTTTTGGTAATTAACCCTTGTTATTCTGAAGTTATCCCTTCAGCAATAATTAGTTAAATGGATGTTAACTTGGCTTCCTTTTTTTGAAGCTGAGTATATCAGGTAACTTCTATTAACTATCCAGAACTTGCAGTAATCAAGGTCATTTGGGGCTGATTTTTTTCTCCAAACAGATCTTTATTCAACATAAAGGAATTTAAAGAGATTGCTGTAATAGAAGAGATAATTTGTGAGTCCTTGGAAATAAACGTCTTTTTAAGGGATGACTTCTTGAAGGGAGAGCATTTAGATGGATAAGATGTTCTTTACTGTCAAAAGTGTTCTTTTTCTTTAACCATCTAGTTCTTCTCGGCTTTCCCATTTTTGATATGCATGTTTTAAGCCCCAGTTTCCTGTTGCTTTCATTTCCACTATAAAGAAAGAGTGGCTGGGAGGTGGTGGCAGAGCTGATGCAGTGTTGGGGACAGCAACAAGCTCTGGGGTGGGCAGAACTTGCTCCCCACCCAGGCTCTTTCTGCCACATCAGATGCAGCCTTAGCTTTTCCAGATTTGCTGCTTTTTTTTCCCCTCAAGATGAGCAAGAAATCAGGTTTTCTATGTGAACTCTTCCAATTTAACATTTAAACCTAAAAAAAAGCATCTGTGGGGGAACCAAAGCCTGCCTCCAGGCTAGTAGGGGCTGCCAGCCTCCAGTTTGTTGCCTTCAACTCAAGTTTTGCCTTTGGGATTTGCAGCCACACTCTGAGGCCACAGAGGACCAAAGCCAGTGGCACTGCTGGCCTGTCCTTCTGATCTGAGTTGTTCTATAGAACAACTCACATTCGTTGAAGCAGTTGGCACTGTTATCTTAGAAAGCAAAGTTGCTGTTTTCTCTTTTAGTTTGTCCCTGGTATTTCCTAGCCCAGTACAACTGCCCAGCTCTTTGTATATCTCCTACCTTACTACTCAAGTTTTTGTACAGCCACTATTACCCTAGAAGTTCCTGGACAGAAAGAGCCTGATTATAGGGACTGAGGAACAGAGAGGGGTGTGGTGGGGGTTTTATGTGTGACTGAGAAGTATAGGCACTATTTCTGTGGACTGTAACCAGGACTTGTAAATAACTTTGCTTTTACAAGTACTTTAAACTAGTTGAAAGTCAAGCATAATCAGTACTTGAATAATGAACATACTAGACTTTTTAAGAGTGGCACTTTAAAAGAATTATTGCTCAGGTTCTGGAGTTAATAGGCCATTCGGGGCATTAACTAAGAGGCAGAAACCTGAGTCTGCCCTGAGCCACGAGGGCCCTACCCCTGGCCTCTTTTCGTACCTTCCCAGGGGCAGGACTCCACATTGCCCACTGCAGGCTGCCTTCCACTGTGTGTGTGGACCTGTCCAAAATGAATCCAAGAATGTTCACATCACCTTGTGTAAACAGGTCCAAAGAGAAATGCTGTGATTAAAACCTTAAGAGATGATTCCAAGCATAGGAGCTTCTCTGGTGGCTTAATGGTAAAGAATCTGCCTGCAATGCAGGAGATGTGGGTTCCACCCCTGGGTCAGGAAGATCCTCTTGGAGGAGGCCATGGCAACCCACTCCAGTATTCTTGCCTGGAGAATCCCATGGACAGAGGAGCTTGGTGGGCTGCAGTCCATGCGGTCTCAGAGTTTGACATGACTGAGCAACTAAACACCACCACCAAAGCGTGGGAAGGTTCCAGTTCCAGGACAGCCAGGCCTGAGGTGCTCTATGGTCCCCACCATCACCTCCCTGTCATCCCCTCAGGCCACGTGGCTCTCCACACTAGGCTCACCAGCCCCTTCCGTGTTTCTTTCTTCTCCGTGGCCGTCACCCTGCACCACCAGGGGCTGGTCTGCCTCCTCCTCCCAGACCTTGGCACTGCGGTCTGCCTTGTTCACTGCAGTACACTGGGCACCCGGAGCGTGCTCTCAGCCATGGCAGACATGTGGTGTTGCCCAGTCTTCGTACCTGCCTTTGGCTTAGATCACAGAATCCTGTTTGTTGAACTGAGTTATAAATCCCCGGTGATATTACAATACTATATCCTGTGCAGACTAACCCTAGTCTCCAAAACAAAGCAAACACCCGTGTTTTCTCCACAGCTGAGACAGAACCTCACGAAGGAAAGAGGAAAGTGGAATCTCTGTGGCCCATCTTCAGGATCCATCACCAGAAAACCCGCTACATCTTTGACCTCTTCTACAAGCGGAAAGCCATAAGCAGAGGTGACTGGTCGAATGTTCTCTTGACCTTTCCGACTTGAGTGGTGTCTGATTTAAGTAATTCTTGAAATCTCAGCAAGTATCATGTTTCCTGTTTCCAAAAAACGAAAAGGGGCCAGTGCTGACTAAACACTTTTTCTCAGGGTGGGCAGTGATGGGCTATGAGCCGGAGAGCTGTGTTACACTGTGGTCTGACGGCCTTTCCCTGTCTTTGCAGAACTCTATGAGTACTGTATTAAAGAAGGCTATGCAGATAAAAACTTGATTGCAAAGTGGAAAAAGCAGGGCTATGAGAACCTGTGCTGCCTGCGCTGCATTCAGACCCGGGACACCAACTTTGGGACCAACTGCATCTGTCGGGTCCCCAAAAGCAAGCTGGAAGTGGTGAGGCCACCGCCCCCTCCTGTCTGACAATTGAGTGTGATGCTAGCATAAGCTGTTTAGCTGACCTAGCTGACCACAATGGTCCTGTGGCTGGGTGTTCTGCTGGCCCTTCCTGTGGGAGGGAGCCCCTCTGGTCAGGGATCCTTGTCAGGCAAGTTACTGGTTCCTGCCCTCACACAGGAAATGTGGGTGATGACCCCCACCCCAGCATGGCTGGAGGGCTAAGCCAGGGGAGGGTGGGCCAGGCAGCAGGGGTTCATCCCTCTTTTTTTCCCGGCCTCCTGTTGCTCCCAGTGACACTTTAACTTGAGCCTCACTGCATTTTGCACCAGAACTCTCGGGGCGGCTAGGGAATGGTGCTGGGAATGCAGTGGTGAGCTCTGTGCACGGGCGCCCCTGAAGGGGAGCGGCAGCAGGTGCAGAGGAGGGTCACTGGACCGTTGGTCGCCTCTGAGTACAGCCCGTCAGCTGCCCGAAAGTGAGGTCAGGCCAGATGCCCTCTTTCTCACGGTCCCTTCAGGCCACAGCACTGGTTAGCTTCTGTGGAGAGCCTCGGCTCTGGCCCACGGGCTTCAGCTCAGCAGGCAGGTCTGTCCCTGAGTCCTCTGGAAGCTCAGGATGGGCATGTGGAGCAGCGGAGGGCAAGCACAGGCTGCCTTCCAAGGAGGCTCTGTGCAGGTCGGGGGTGGCGGGGGGTGGAGGCAGAGCTGCAGGAGCCCCACGGTCTGCTGCCCAGAACAGGTTTAGTTGAGTTTCACCACTGGATCCTGTTTCCTTAGACCAGTCTTGCTTCTCCAAAAAAGAGGGAAACAGAGAATAAACCCATTTTCTGTACTGGGCAGGCCCTCGGCCGGACACTAGAGCACACACCTGGCCCAGGGTACAACTGTCCTGCCGCCATACAGATTCAAGGACACCCTGTTCTCCCCAGGGAACCCCTACTAGAAAGTTCCCAGACCAGAGGAGACCGTGAGGCCCCGGCATTGAGCCCCGAGAGCAATAGCACAGTAGCCTCCAGCTCAGTGAAGGGTGTGTCATGCTTGCTTCACAGAATAACAGCAATCACTCAAATTTTTTTTTTCTTTTTGGGAGCAAGTATGTACACTGAATTTGTATAAGTTAAATCCTCATAGAGATTTAACTGTCAACAGCAGCTGTTCCCGTCATCACAAGGGAGCTGAATTTCCCCATCCCACACCATCATGGAGGGTTTCTGAGGAGGGTCCGTGGGGAGTGGGTGTCCCGTGGCCACGCTTCCATTGGGGGGGCTCCCATATGTGGGTGCAGGGTCTCAGGGGTCCTCTGTCCGCAGGGCCGGATCATCGAGTGCACACACTGCGGCTGCCGGGGCTGCTCTGGCTGAGCATCAGGCCCCGACCTCCACCCACCCTGGACTCTGGGCCACGCAGGACTCTTGCCCGTCACGCCACCCTTTCCTGGGAGCAGCTCTTCCTCAGAGCGGTCCCCAGGCCCGACTAGGAGCATGGTCTCTCTGTGGGAAGGTTTTGGTGTTCATCAGCTGTGATTTGTAGAAATAAAAAAAACTAAAGCTTTTGGGCTTCGCGTCCCTTCTTAGAGCCAGCGGTCTGGCACCCAGGGGGCAGCACCAGGCCCCGGAGACTAGTTGCCCTTAGGACTCAATCCTGACTCCGCATCCGTGCTGTGTGACCTGGAGCGAGCTCACCCTCCTCGCTGTCCCCCGCAGACGGGGATGGCCTGAGATGACGGGCCAAGGTGGCCCACGCTGCTCTGGCACTTGGCATCAACTTGTTGGGCACCTGGGCCAGCATTCGTCCGCAGGCCGATGCCCAAGCCGGAGCTCTGACCCTGGACGTGCCCTTGTGCTTGCAGCTGCCCTGGCACGTTCCGTGTCTTTCATGTGAAGGGGACTCGGGGTTCCCACAGAGCCCCGTGAAGGCTGTGCACTTTGTTCCAGCTCTGCTGAGGGTCCCCTAGGACCTCCTCCTCACCTGCCCCCAGGGCCTCTGTCCATATCAGCCTCGGTGATGGTGTCCTGGTCTCCTTTTGGTTTCGTCTGGAACTTCTGCCATGGGTGGGGGTTTCCTCCGCTGGCATCCCTTTCAGCCACTGCTTGTAATAAGCCCGGAAGCCATCAATCTTCTCCAAGTAGGTGTTTTTCCCTTTGTACTGTAATTGGAAAAGCATGGAGTTCAGAGGGGCCACATGAGACTCACGGGCTGCTACCTACAGCGGACCCCAAACAGCGGCAGGTGGCTCAGGCCTCAGGGAAGCTGTTCTTGCTTCCAGTTACTCAAAAGGAAAAGGGCAGAGAAGCTGCTCAACACAGAGCAGAGACTTCCTTTAAGTCTGTGCTGCTGAGCCCCTCTACCCAGCGATGGCACCCAGACCCCCAAAACTAGACTCGCTGGGTGCCACTGCTCTGCCCCCGCTGCTGAGCACCTCCTGCTTGGCACAGGCACTGCCATCCTCCTGACGGTCACCTCTGCACTGCTGCAAGGGTCTCAGGAAAGGTGGCACAAAGAAAAGGAAACGACGTGCCAGGTAGATACCAAGAGAAAGCTGCCAGAAGAGCACATAGATAAGAAGACAAAGATGCATGAAATAAACACTGCTACCACATGATGGATCAACGAGTTGATTCAAAAGGTTGAGCAATTGTGAGCATGTATCTGACAGAGCCTGAAAGTTTGTGCAGCAAAAATCTGACAACAGACACAAGCTCCCCATCATGAGTGCGAATGTATGAGTGAATACAATAAGGTTTCAGATCAGATCAGTCGCTCAGTCGTGTCCGACTCTTTGCCACCCCATGAACTGCAGCACGCCAGGCCTCCCTATCCATCACCAGCTCTCGGAGGTCACTCAGACTTACATCCATCGAGTCAGTGATGCCATCCAGCCATCTCATCCTCTGTCGTCCCCTTCTCCTGCCCCCAATCCCTCCCAGCATCAGAGTCTTCCCCAATGAGTCAACTCTTCGCATGAGGTGGCCAAAATACTGGAGTTTCAGCTTTAGCATCATTCCTTCCAAAGAAATTCCAGGATTGATCTCCTTCAGAATGGACCGCTTGGATCTCCTTGCAGTCCAAGGGACTCTCAAGAGTCTTCTCCAACACCACAGTTCAAAAGCATCAATTCTTCGGCGCTCAGCCTTCTTCACAGTCCAGCTCTCACATCCATACATGACCACAGGAAAGACCATAGCCTTGACTAGGCGAACCTTTGTTGGCAAAGTAATGTCTCTGCTTTTGAATATGCTATCTAGGTTGGTCATAACTTTCCTTCCAAGGAGTAAGCGTCTTTTAATTTCATGGCTGCAGTCACCATCTGCAGTGATTTTGAAGCCCAGAAAAATAAAGTCTGACACTGTTTCCACTGGCCTGTGGTAACTGGTGACTCTTGGTTGAACCTGAGAAGACCCCTAGTGGGTCTTCCACGGAGGAATTTGCAATATGGAAGGACTAGAAGACACTTGCAATATGGAACCAACAGAAGCCTAGTCTACGGAGTATGTAAAGAACTCTGAGGAATTAATGAAACAAACCATCGGACGGTCAGAGATGCCCAGCCCCACCCTCTGCCCGGCACTCTCTCCACAGCCGTCGCACTCATTCTTCCTAAGCCTTCTTCTCAATGGCACTCAGCGTCCTCCCTGCACAGCCGTCCCTGACCCCAGCCCCACGGCTTGGTGTGTCCTGGCTGACTTGCTCCCTACCCATCAGGCCACAGAGCCTGACGCAGCAGACCTCAAGACCAGAACCCCAGAGCCTGACACCTTCGGAACAGCAAGGAGATAAGTGGCCGCTACAGAACATTCTGTCACCACCCTCCTGCCATTCCCATTCACTCAATGAACAGCAGTCTGTGCCGGGCACCCGACGGCAGGCAGGGACCCAGGACCCCGGTGAGCAAGACAGACAGTCCCCTCCTCTAAGGGTGTTCACTCTCCTTACAGTGAGGGTCACACTTGAGTCCGTGTGAGCCCGTGTGAGTACGGGCTGTGAAACAGGATGAAGAGGAGCCGTGATGTAAGGACGGGGCCAGCGGGGCCCCACTGAAGAAGAGCCACCTGAGCTGGGACCAACGGGATGAGAAGGAAGCAGGAACGTGAAAAGCAAGGGAGCCTGCTGGGAAGACAAGAACCCTGAGGCATGGAAGAGGCCGGTGTTATCTAGAAGTGACCACGGGCCAGGGGCTGACAGGGCACCAAGGGGAGAGCGGCCTGACGGAAGATGAGTCACGTGGACGAGAACTGGCCAGTTATGGTCTAAGGAGTGTAGGATACTCCCCAAGGGAAGCCACGGACAGTTTAAAGCAAGAGGATGCCAGCCCCAGGAGGTCAGCACGGGTCGGGTGGACGTGAGGGTGACGCTGGCCAGGGAGCGATGGGCACGTCAGAGCCAGGTGCGCTCACCCGATCAAAGCTGGGTGGGTACTGGGCCGCGAACTCCAGCTGGCGGATGACCACTTCGTTCACAGGGACTCTGTTCCGCCTCATGTCCTTCAGGATGTCAATGAGATAGGTGTAGTCCAGCTTCTTGACGGCCGCGTTGATGAGGGCGCTGTAGATGTGGGCATTGGGGCTCATCTGGGATTCCTGGAACATTCAGCGAGAGGATGGCGGTGGTTGGGAGAGTGTGGCCTTGTGGGGCACGTCATACTTGGGGAGCCACCCTGCTGCCCGGGCCTGCTCTGCACACCAGCCCCCAGGGGCGAGAAGGGCAGGCAGGACCTCGCAGCAGCAACAGGCTGTACTCCCCACTCCACACACTCCATCCCAAGCAGCTGGAGGCCCTGCCCTCTCAGCCCTGAAGAACTTGGAGACAGAGCAGAGGGCTGTTCTGAGATCAGCGCACTCAGGCAGTAAACCATGGGCAGGAGATGCCTCCTGGGGGTTCACTGCATACCTGTCCCCCCAAAATTCTGGCCCTCCCAGCTTCCATCACGGCCTCCATGCCCCTAGAGGGTTGGGGCCAAGAGCCATCTGCTCCCCTCAATCTCACCCCACGGCCACACCTCAGTGAGAATACCCCTGGCTCAGTGTCCGTCCCTGTGGCCCCTCACCAGGGTCTCCTTTCTCCCAAACTGGACTAATGACCCTTCTCACTTGAAGCTCAAGACCCCACTCTCCCTGCCCTGCTCCCCCGCAGCTTACCCTGAGGACAGAGGCCTGGGGGGTTCAGGAGGCCCCCACGCCCCCCACCCTCACTCCCGGGGCCTGCGCAGGCAGGGCCCACTCACCCTCATGTCCGAGAGCAGCTGCAGGCCGTCATCTGGCCTGCGACACCCGATGGCCAGGCTGCAGAATGTCTGCAGGTTGGGGACGATGCCCCTCTTTGCCAGGACGGGCAGCAGGGCCTGTGGGGACAGAGGCAGCGTCACCGTGAACTGTAACCCACCAGCCCAGCAAGAGCCTTCTCTGGTGAAGCCGGCGGCTGGATGCTGGAGATGCCAGAGCACAGCTCTTCTCCGAGGCCTCGTGGCTCCCCCTGCTGACCACCCTGGGCGCGGGCCTCGGCCCAGCACTCGAGGCTGGGGATCCTGCCCAGCACCTCACTGCCCGGCTCCCCGGATTCAGCTGCTCTGCAAGGACACCCTGCCTGTCGGCCTGCCGTTCCCCAACAGGCCATCTCTCATCCAGATCCTCCATGTTCCTGCCCCTCCTGCTACTTGACCGGCCACCATCCACGCTGCGCTCAGGACTTGGACGTGGATCGAGCACCAGGGGCCTCGGGATGGCGGTCCTGTGGTCCAGGGCCAGAGACAAAGCCGACAACAGCGTGTGCAGTGAGGGCCGAGGGAGCCTCGGGCAGGAGAAGAAGAGGATGCCTGCTCAGGCCGGCTGGGTCAGAGCGGGTCTGGGGAGGGGCTCGAGAGAAAGCTGTGATGGGCACAGAGGGCCTGAAGGCAGAGGCTGCTCTGTCATCTGTGATGCTCGTAAGAGGCCAGGTCAGAGCTTCTGGCAAAAAGGGCAGCACACAGAAACACGTATGAACAGACAAAATCCCGTGAAGACCCTGGTGTCCCCGTGTGTGAAATGGGTAAAGCCATAGGCGGCAGAGCTTCCTGGTGTGGTCAGTAAAGACACAGATGATGCAAAACGCTCAGGACAGCATCAAACGAAGTGAGTATGCCAATGGACGATGTCATTGAGGCTGGCGGGGGAGGGTGCGGGGGCTGAAGGGTGGGGACACTCAGGAACCACCAGCCTCTCAGGCCACGTGTCCCCGAACGCTGTGTCCGCGCGAGGACTTGTTTGGGGTCTGCTCCCATCACTGGGAGCCCGCCCTGGGAAGGCTGGCAGTATGGCTGGTCCACCACTCGATTCCCAGTTGTCACCCAAGCCCAGGCCTGGAACAGGGGCTCTGCTCTGGGCACTCTGCCCACCTCTGGCGGGAATGACTGAAATGCCTGCAGGAGAGAGTCCAGGGAGGAAGGAGAGGAGGGAGCCCTGCGCCTCCTCCCCCGAGCCCCTCACCTTTGCCCCCTCCAGGTCGCCCAGCTTGCTCTTCTTCCTCATCAGCGTGTTGAAGAAGGTCAGGTCGGCCTCCACCCCGTGTGCGTCCAGGATGCTCAGTAGCGAGGACTCTGCAGGGCTCCCGGGCTCCACCACCTCCGCCAGCAGTGTGAGGGTTTTGATGTCAGGGCGAAGCCCATGCTCCACCATCTTGCCGAGGAAGCCCTCTAGGCCCCCCATCAAGGCCAGTCTGTCGGCAGGGGTGCTCACGGTCCCAAAGGAGACCACAGCCAAGGGGGCCGCCCCCGGCGTCAGGAGGTTGGCCTCCGGCCCCCAGGGAGGTGGCTCTGGGGCCACAGAGGTGAGGGCCACCGGGTGGTCGGGCTCCGTCTTGGTCTCCATCCCAGACTGGGCCTGCTTGGGGGCTCTGGCCTCCTGAGGCTCCTGAGGCCCCTCAAGTGCCTGAGAAGGTTCCAGAAACAGCTGCCTCTCCAGGGCCTCCACGTCCAGCTTGGCTGACAGGCTGCAGTCTGCCCCGACCTGGGCTCTCCTCCTGGTCCGCCGCCCCCCGCCGGGGACTGGAGCAGGGCTGTCTCCTCCCTAAGCCTCAGGAGCACTGCTGAGGCCACCGCCAGGTCCCCCAGCCCGCAGTCCCGAGCTGCCGCCAACAGCAGATTGTAGCCATGCCGGCTCGGCTGGAGCCCCAGACTCAGCATCTGCCTCCATACCTGCCGAGGAGAGGCAGACCTCAGCCCCCAGCTCCCTCTCCGACGAGCCTTCAGCAGAGCAGGCATCGGGGCAGCAACCAGTGGGCAAATGGGGCATGAGAAAGACTCCAGGCTCTGGGCAAATGAGGACCCAGGAACCTGAGAGCCCCAGGACCCTACACAGGCACCCTCCTCCCTTCCTTCCTATGTGTTAGTCGCTCAGTCATGTCTCAGTCTTTGGAACCCTATGGACTGTAGCCCGCCAGGCTCCTCTGATTCTCCAGGCAAGAATACTGGAGTGAACAGTCATTCCGTCTTCCAGGGGATCTTCCCAACACAGGGATCACACCCGTGTCTCTTGCGTCTCCTGCAGCGGCAGGTAGATCACAAGCCCACCTCGCTTCCCCAAACTGTGTCGCAATTCTACCCCTCTGCTTCTCCCAGCCCTTCTCCCTACTCCCCGGGGAGGAACGGCCAGAGAGGCCAGGTTTTGGAAGAGTCCAGGCCAACTTAAGGGTTGGCTTCAGCTGCACTTTCTGAGTACTTGCTGTGCGCCCATCTGTAAAACTCAGGAAACAGTGTGCTCTGGGAAGGCCAAAAGATCACAAATATAAAAACCCCCAGCACAGGGCAGGAGCAGGGGCTCAAGAAGTGCACCCAGAATCATCATTTGCCCCCAGCACAGGCACGTGGAGGGGGGAGCGAGCAGGGCATCGAGTGACAGGAAGCACAGCCAGGGGAACAGACCTGCAGGGCGTACCGGAAGCCAGTCTTCTTGTCCTGGATGCAGCCCATGAGCAGGTAACTGAAGGTCTCCTCTGTGACCACGTGCCCTTTCTGGATGATTTCCTAGGGGAAGGAACGAAGCGGGCCTGCTGAGACTCTGCAGGACAGTTGAGGCCCACACTCAGGCCCACTGGGTCTGGCTTAGGACCAACAGACACCCCATGGCAGGGCCAGGGCTGCATATCCTGAGCAGTGGGGCCCAAATCCGGCGTGGGCCGGCTCAGCACCAGCCACGGAGCAGAGCTCCCTGGGGCCTGCACTCCCACTTTCCCAGGCCTGTCTTCCGGGCTCTGCTCCTATCACTCCTGTGCAGCCCCTCCACGAAGATCCGCCCAGTAGCCACTCTTAACCCGTGCACACGGGGCTTTGGAACTGCCCAGAGCTGGCTTCACGTCCCGGCTTTCACCGCTGGCCTGCTGTACAAATGTGGGAAGCATTAAGCGCCCATCTCAGTTTCCTCATCGGTAAAGCAGGGGCCAGAGGACTTGCCTCTTAAGATCTTTGGAACAATGCCCCGGCGGGCACCGATTCCTCTTCAGCGCTATGCATCTCACCAGCGAGCGCCCTCAGCGGGACACGGCACATGGCAGCACACACGACCCCCTGCCCTCACGGGGCGGGGGCCTCCCTGTCCCACCCAGGGCTCTGACAGCAGGGACTCCTTGGTGAGCCCCAGAGGCCGACAGGGGGCCTGTCTCCTCAGCACCTGAACCTCCCCACGCGAGGAACACAGAGGGCAGAGCCTCAGCCGGGCCTCGCAGGACTCACTGAGTGGGGAGCAGGAAGGAAGGGATGGCCCCACCTTAAACACATCCAGGCACATCCTGAGGTCTGCACACAGGGCAGCCATCTTCAGCAGGGCATGGTATGTTTTCAAGTTGAGCTGGAAGTTTCTGGCCTGAAGCTGCTGCCGTAGCTTCAGGGCGCTCTGCAGTGCGGAGTCCTTCCAGGGGGACTCGGCGCACACATTGAACAGGGCTGTGTAGGTGGCGTCTGAGGGCTCCAGGTCCCGCTTCTTCATCTGAGGAGACAGGGAGAAATTTGGAGGTGGCTCTGGGATCAGATGGATGCACGGGACATGGGGACAGGAGGCTAGACAGGACTCTGCTAAAAAGCAGAGCCGACCGACACACAGAGCTGGGCTCTCCAAACCCCTGACTCAACCTGGGGGGCCCTGAGAGCTGGCCTCGCTCCCCAGAGGCACCAAACAAGAAAGCATCCTTCCCAAGGCACTCAGTAGCCCACCCTGGGCCTGAAGTGCTCTTACGGCAGGCCGCCGTAACTGTTCCTGCCCTCTGGCCGCCCAGGCTGTCCTGTTAAGATCTGTGGGATAGATCTGATCTGGGAAAGGGCAGGAGAGGTAATCAAACCCCAGCTCCAATGTTTAGTAACTGAGGGGTCGTGGGCAATCAGCTTGTCACTGGAAAAATGGGGGTGATACAGTCACACTGAGGTTGTTACCAAGGACACCATCTTGGGAGAGTGGCCCCTGGAGCAGCAGCTGGGAGCACAGCCCTGCAGCACATCTCAGGCCTCCCCAGCCCTCCTCCTGCCCGGCTGACACTGCTTAGCAAGCCCTCCCGGTGACGAAGCTTGAGACGCTCCTGGTAAAGCCAAGTGCTCGCTATTTCCCAGAGAAGGGCCACCTGACAGAGGGCGGCACGCAGCTGCCGCAGAGCACACAGAGCCGGGCTCTCAGGCCGTGGCTGGGCTCAACTCCAAATCAGCACTCGAGACAGGTAACCTTAGACACAGCACTTCATCTCTCCAGGCCTCAGCGTCCTCACTGGAGAAACGAAGACAGTGATCCCAGCTTCAAGGATGGGGGGACGCTCTGTATGTGTTCACATATTCCACAGACGCGTACTAAGGACTTAATACAGGCCAGGTACTGGCCACTGGGGTTACCAGGACAGGCAAGGCCTGTCTTCATTGAGCTTACTCTCTAGAGAGGAGACACACGACAGGCAAATAGGTAACCAACAACAATAATAAAGATGTGAAGGACACTCAATGAAAAGCAGCTGGAAAGGGCACCTTCGTGGTGGATAAACCACTCTGGCCCAGGTAATGTCACCTGTGATTAGACCACAAAACTGAGGCTGGAGAGGTGAATCTTCCACACAGGGTGACGCACTAGCAGCGGACACATTCAGGACCAGCACCCAACTCTTCTGGGGCCCAAAGCCCGTGTTCTAGGGCGCCTGGCCTGCCACCCCCCTGCCCCATGCTCACGTCGTTGTAGAGCCTGAAGGCCTTCTTCAGGTAGCCGGCCCGCCCGCAGCCCCCGATCAGCACTGTGTAGTTGCACTCGAGGGGCTGGAGGCGCTCCTCCTTCAGCATCTGCCTCTCAAACAGGTCCAGGGCCTCGACCAGCTGGGGAAGGGGTCGGGGGAGGACACAAGGAAGGGGACTCAGCAGAGGGAGGTAGACCGAGGCTAAGGGACCTTCCCTGAGCTCAAGCCCAGGCCAGCCCAGTAGCCAAACACGCACCCTAGGCCTCTGCCACCAGCCTCCCAGTCCCTGTGCTCCACTGCAAGGGGACTGCATGGTGGCCAGGAAGGAAAGCCCACCAGACTCCCACCACCTAGGAGCGCTCTTGGCCCCACGACTGTGGGGGAACTCCCTGAGTACAGGGGTAATGCCCAGGTAAACAAAGATCTGAAGGATGTGAGGGAAGGAGCCAGGTGGCTCTCTGAGGCAACAGCCGGCACAAAGGCCCTGAAGCAGGAGTGTGCTTGGGAGCTAGCGGGGTGGCTGCAGGGGAGACAGTGGAGGAGGGGAGGGTCGAGCAGGAGAAGAGACAGTTTTTGCAGGCTTCATACGCTATCACGGGCACTCTGGCTTCTCTTTATTTCTCAACTTTTCATTACAGAAAATCTCAAATATACACAAAAGTAAAGAGCTGTAATTACGACTATTAACGTTTGGCCAATCTTGATTCATCAATATCCTGCGCTCCTCCTTCCAACTCAATTTTTTTTTAAAGCAAATTCCAGACATTGTATCACTTCATTCACAAAAGCTTCAACATATACTGCCAAGACATTTTTAAGCCTAAATGGAATGTCATTATCAACATTTAAGAAAATGAACACCCCCACTGTCACTGAATATGTGCGGAGTGCTAGAGGAAGGAGAAAGCCCACCTGCTCTCTGCTCATGGCTCCATGTCTAAGGCCATATCGGGGTAAGAGGTGGAGAGAGCCTCGGGGAGACTAGTGACAAGTGTCGTAACAGCTGATGGGGATGGGGGGTGGGGAGGAGAAGGCCAGGCCTGGGCATTCAGGGGGAGGGTTGTGAGAAGTTAGGATGGGAGACGCTTTGAAGGCAGAGTTGGTGGCAGAAAGAAGACGTGGGGTGAAGGGATTGGGCCTGGACAGATGGAAAAAACCGAGTTACCAATTAGTGAGATGAAAGTGTAGAGAAATCGAGGTTGGGAACAAGAATTCCAGGCCACTGAGGCTAAGTGTAACAGAGATGGTGAGGAGGCAGCTGGACACTCAGATGGGGAGCCCGTGGGATGGCTGGGTTGGTAACAGGAAGATGAGAATGGCATCGAGGAGGGGGCACGGGAAGCCAGGAGGCTAGAGGGTCGCCTGAGGCAGCACTGGGGGGAATGAAGACAAAGAGGGAGAGGAGCCCTGAGCATCCCACCAGGACGGCAGGTGGCCCCTCACAAAAGACTGTGGCACCGCAGAAGCAGGAGTTGGGAGCAGCAGAGTCCAGAGGCTCCCTACCTTTCCTTCCCTGATCAGGCGTTTGCACTGAAAGAAGTACCAGTAAGGGGTGTTTCTGGGGCCCCGCCATGGTTTTGGTTCCAGCTCCCCTTCCTCATCTTCTTCAGTATTCTGTTCTTTGAGCTGCAGGTTATACAGCTGGGCCGTCGATTTGTGGAACATTCTCCGAGAGGAGTATTTGTCGGAGAGAGTCCCAAAGCTCTCTTCCTCCCCTTCCTCCTGGGTGGCCGTGGGGCTGGGCTGGCCGGGGTCAGAGCTGAGGCTGCCTGTGTTCTTCTGGCTCTGAGAGCTGAGGGGCAGCTGAGAGAGAGAGCTGGAGAAGGCTGCTGGCGTGGGCCAAACCCACCCTGCGGCCCTACCTCCAGCCCACCTGGCTCTGAGAGGGTCAAGGTGGCGCACGATGGACAGTCCCACGGGGCGGGGGCTGGAGAAGAGCCGGGCAAGCCTCAGGAAGTCCATTTCCGTCGTTCTGCTCCGGGGCCTGGCATAGGTTAGCAAAATAATGAAAGTCAACTTCGTTGTCGCAAAAGGCAGAAAGACCAATAAGTGGTACAAGCAGAGTCCTGAGGTCAGAAAGCCTAGGTTCAGATCTCAGCTCCGCCAAAGCATCCTCGTGTCCCTGAGCACCGGCTGCTCTGGCCTCAGTCTCCATGTTTGTAAACCAGAGTTACCTATAACATCACCCTCACAGCACCATGGCAACAATCCAATCTCAAGATATCAGGGTGCAGGTACAGGACGGTAAACACTGAAAAAACTACCGATCTGGACCATCCTGCACCTGGTGAGGCTCCAACAGAAACACAGTGCAAGCCTTTATGTAATTTTAAATTTTCAAGTAGCCACATTAAATGATGGGTTTACACACATTAATCAAAAGACAGAGAATTGTAATTACTGATACTGAAATCGCTACCAGAATGCTTCTAAAATAAACTCATAAAGAAAGGCAATGCCAAAGAATGCTCAAACTACCGAACAATTGCACTCATCTCACACGCTAGTAAAGTAATGCTCAAAATTCTCCAAGCCAGGCTTCAGCAATATGTGAACCGTGAACTTCCTGATGTTCAAGCTGGTTTTAGAAAAGGCAGAGGAACCAGAGATCAAATTGCCAACATCCGCTGGATCATGGAAAAAGCAAGAGAGTTCCAGAAAAACATCTATTTCTGCTTTATTGACTATGCCAAAGCCTTTGACTGTGTAGATCACAATAAACTATGGAAAATTCTGAAAGAGATGGGAATACCAGACCACCTGATCTGCCGCTTGAGAAATCTGTATGCAGGTCAGGAAGCAACAGTTAGAACTGGTCATGGATCAACAGACTGGTTCCAAATAGGAAAAGGAGTACGTCAAGGCTGCATATTGTCACCATGTTTATTTAACTTATATGCAGAGTACATCATGAGAAATGCTGGACTGGAAGAAACACAAGTTGGAATCAAGATTGCTGGGAGAAATATCAATAACCTCAGATATGCAGATGACACGACTCTTATGGCAGAAAGTGAAGAGGGGCTAAAAAGCCTCTTGATGAAAGTGAAAGTGGAGAGTGAAAAGGTTGGCTTAAAGCTCAACATTCAGAAAACGAAGATCATGGCATCTGGTCCCATCACTGCATGGGAAATAGATGGGGAAACAGTGGAAACAGTGTCAGACTTTGTTTTTCTGGGCTCCAAGATCACTGCAGATGGTGACTGCAGCCATGAAATTAAAAGACGCTTACTCCTTGGAAGAAAAGTTATGACCAACCTAGATAGCATATTCAAAAGCAGAGACATTACTTTACCAACAAAGGTTCGCCTAGTCAAGGCTATGGTCTTTCCTGTAGTCATGTATGGATGTGAGAGCTGGACTGTGAAGAAGGCTGAGCGACGAAGAATTGATGCTTTTGAACTGTGGTGTTGGAGAAGACTCTTGAGAGTCCCTTGGACTGCAAGAAGATCCAACCAGTCCATTCTGAAGGAGATCAATCCTGGAATTTCTTTAGAAGGAATGATGCTAAAGCTGAAACTCCAGTATTTTGGCCACCTCATGTGAATAGTTGACTCATTGGAGAAGACTCTGATGCTGGGAGGGATTGAGGGCAGGAGGAGAAGGCGACGCCAGAGGATGAGATGGCTGGATGGCATCACTGACTCGATGGGTATGAGTCTGGGTGACCTCCGGGAGCTGGTGATGGACAGGGAGGCCTGGCGTGCTGCGGTTCATGGGGTCGCAAAGAGTCGGACACGACTGAGCGACTGATCTGATCTGATACTACTATAGAGCCTTCTTTTCCAAGTATTAAGTAACAAGGTTCTATTGATCTGATGAAGCAGCGATGACTGTAAATGAGTTTGTAGCAGTTGTGGATACTGTTATCTCCATCATTTACACTCATCCCTATTTGCAATCGCGACTTCGTTTTGGCCAGGTGAGGAAAAACTTGCTAAGTTTCACTTATGACAATAAAGGTGTAATTTCTTCCTCCCCGAGTTCTTCCACCCGCCCGGGGTTAATAATCCCTGAATCAGAGACCCGCTGCCGCCGTCCTCCCCCGGGGGACCCACCCACCCCCCCCCCCCCAGACCCTCCCCGGGAAACCTCAGGCCGACCAGAGCCCTCTCTCCACCGGCCTACACCGGTATCCTCAGCAGAGGCCTCCACCTCCGACCCTTGCAGCGATCCTCGCAGCTCCTCTGGCCCGCCTTCGCTTGGCGCCCGGGCTCCTGAGAGGGTCAAACGAGAAAATCACTCCACGAGTCCGGCCCAGTGAACACGCACTTCGGCCCCCGAGCCCGCGCCACCCCCGCCCCGCCTCGCGTCACGGCCAGTCCCGACCCCGCCACGCCGCACCGCGTCCCCAGCTCCGGGTCCCCAACGCGTTCTCTCAGGTGCGAGCCGGCCGATCTCGCGCACGCGCACTCCGCGTCGCGAACTCCCGGCGCGGTTTCAGGTCGCGCACTGAGGTCGGCGACGCAGCCAGGGGGCGGGGTGCGGTCGGCGAGCTGCTAGTCGAGCCTAGCGGAGCGGCCCGCACTCTGCGCTCCATTGGCCGGGTCTGAACAGCCGAAAAGGACCGGCGCGGGCTCCGGGAGCTCCCGGCATCCTTTGGGCGGCGGCGGCGGCGGCGGCGCGAGGCGAGGCTGCTGGGCGCCGTGTGCGGCTGAGCCGGCGGCGGGTAGAGGTGTGAGGGCGACCGGGGATCTGAGCGGGAGCCGGGCCGGTGTGGCCGCCGCCGCCACCATGCAGGAAATCATCGCCAGCGTGGACCACATCAAGTTCGACTTGGAGATCGCTGTGGAGCAGCAGCTTGGGGCGCAGCCGCTGCCCTTCCCCGGCATGGACAGTGAGCGCGGGGTCGGGGCGGACGGGCGAGGGCGCGACCCACTCAGCTCCGGGACCTCCCCACTCTGGTTCCCGGACGCCTTCTCCTCCGCCAGGGAGCTCCTCCCTCTCTGTACTGGGACTCCTTTTCCTCCCGATCCTGGGACACCCCCCCCCCCCGTCGTTATTTTGACAAGGGAGCCCCCGTTCCCGGGGGCTTTTCTAACGCAGGCTTCAGAAAGGCAGGGCGACGTCGGGCAGTTCGAATAACTCGAAAGAAGGCGGGTATCCTGGGTTGGAAATCCTGCCCTCACTGGCACACACTCCCAGCTACAGAGACGTACTAAGATAGCCCCTTTCCCCCTCCAGCCCCACTTTGAGCGCCGTCTTCTTGCTTTAGTCAAAACTGGGCCGTTGGAGGAGTCTTGCTGAGGAAAGGACCCATCTCCCCCTCTCTGTAGGAGACCCCCTACAGAGACTCTTTCGTTCTGCAGTTCCCAGGCTGTCTCCCGTAACTACCTTGAGAAGACTCTCAAGGTCCATTTTTCTCCTAGGACTCGCGCTCCTGGGAACCCCTCCCTCAGTGTTTCTCTGGACCCCACCTCTGGGTCTTTCATCCACCCAGGCAGCTGCTTAAGTTCCCTTCACTTCACTCTCCCTCATCACACGGTGACTCCTGGCTTCCCCTGCCCCACCACCCAACTCAGGTGGGATGTCTAGCACTTGACTTTTATTTATTTACTTTGGTCACCCCACTGGGCTTGCTAGGCTCTTGGTCCTCCACCAGGGATTGAGCCCCGGTCATGGCAGTGAAAGCGGGGAGTCCTAATCACTTGACCACCAGGGAATTCCTTGAGATGTCTAGCACTTTAAAAGAAAGGAGCAGTTTCCTTTCTCCTTTCCAGACGTACTTGAAATCTAATACCATAACGTTACATCTCAGAGGGCTCTTAAAGATCATTGAATTCAAGCCACAGATAGGCCAGCTGAGGCCTGGGGTTGGGGATAGGACTTGCCAAAGACCACTGAGCTCCAGATGGAGCCAGGTGAGCTCACCAGGGCTCTTGATCTTTCATCCTGGGCTGTCTCCCGTAACTGCCAGAGGACATGGGCCACAGGGCCCCGTTCTTCCGCCTGTCCCTGGGCTGGTTGAGTCTGCCTGCAGCCTCATTCCCCTCAAGAGGCCATGCTTCCATGTGAGATAATGCTCACACCCCAGAGACAATCCAAACAGCCTTACTTTACACTCTCTCCACTGTACACGGCTTATAAACTGCTGCTCACATTCAGACACTCTTAAACATATTTGTCCACGCATTGATTGCTTCCTGCTTGTACATTCACTCACACATGTGGCCTTTTCCTGGGCCAGTGGCTGGAGCTGGAGGCCATCCTCCTCATGCAGGGCAGCTCTCTCCCTCCCGCCCCACTCCAGCTTGGAAGCAGATACTTGACTCTGTGTGAGGGCAGGTGCAGAGGTGAGAACAAATGTGTTCTTAGAGAGGGTCCAGGACACACCTGGCCACAGGTACTGCCTCCGACTGGGGAAGCGCCCTTGGCACTCGCACCGCCTGCCCAGCATCGCAGTCAGTGTGTTAGAGTCCAGGGAGGCCACGGCCCTCCCTCTCCCATCCCTACACCTCATTTCTTTTTTTTTTTTTAATATTATCCAGCTGTGTCGGGTCTAGTTGTGGCACGCAGAATCCTCATTGCAGCTCTCACGCTCCAGAGCACGGGCCTAGTTGCTCTGGGGCATGTGGGATCTTAGTTTCCTGACCAGGGATCGAACCTTTGTCCCCGTATTGCAAGGTGGTGGATTCTTAACCACTGGACCACCAGGGAAGTCCCCATTCCCATCTTGATGTGGAGTAGACATATCAGTTCTGTCCTGAAGGCAAACTCCTTTATGCTGTCTGCCTAAAACCTGACCCCCAGGACAGTGGACTTTAAGGAATGAAACAAACTTAACCTCTGTAAAGGATGAAGGCCCACAAATGCTCTTAAATGGTACTTTTATAATGTATTAATAAGACTTCTCAGACTTTCTTGAAATGCAAACAAGTGGCACCCCGTGACTCCTACTACTGTAACCTTAAATCTGTCCTAGCAAAATCTGCCTGCTTCCAAGAAGCCAACGAGTCTCTTGCAAGTTAGCAAGCAGAGGCATGCAAGTGGTCTTTAGAGATAGTGTTGGTGGGTTTCCTAAAATTCCTGCTGATAGAGAAAACTGAGAAGCCACAGACGGTTTGTTCTGGTGGCCATGGCAGGCGGAATCTCAGGCTCCTTGGGACAGCCCTGGACCCCATTGGCTTCTCAGCGCTCAGCTTTTATCCTCCTGCTCCCCTCACCTGAACCCACTGCATCTGTGGGAGCGGAAGCCCGTGCTCCTTTCATCACTCCATGTTGGCGTTGCATACCAAAAGCACTCCTGCTCTGGTATCTTCAGTGACGCTCTTCCCTCCAGAATAGCATCTCCGAGGCACCCACCTCTTCTCTGGGGCAAGTTCTTCCTGAGAGTCCCCATTGGCGTGTTCTTCCTTGGAGATCACTCCATCCCTCTGCCCTCAGCTTAAAGAGCCCCGGAATCAGTCCTCTGGAAGGTCTGGGCAGGGAGTAATCAACCTCTGTGACCTTATGCTCCGTCCTTCCTTCTCCCATCCACTTCTGACTCCTGGAAAGCATCTTGCTTAGAGGAGGTCCTGGATGCTACAGTGGGGAGCTTTTTTCCTTGCTCCATCGGGTTTCTATTCCTGTACCTTGACTCCTCTGTGGGTTAAAGGCAAGAAGGGTCCGCACCCCCGTGTTCAGATGTCACACCTCGCCCTGTTTGACACCTCTCATTCTTTCTCCAGAGTCAGGGGCTGCTGTCTGCGAATTCTTTTTGAAAGCTGCCTGTGGCAAAGGTAAGAGACCCAGGCTCCCTGCATCCTCCTGAGGTGTCCTCCACCACCCTGTCCCTGGGCAGACCCACAGGCTCTCAGATCCCTGGTTCACCCTGCTTTCAGCAGACTTACGGTGTCCCTAGGTGTGTTTCCCCATCCCCAGTCTTTACTGCTCCTACAAACGTTGACATGTCTTCACATCACCAGAACTCTTCTTTAAATTAAGAAAAATGCCCCCTCTTCTTCCCACCTTCCTTAGGCTTCTTAAGTTTCCGCCTTACAGACATATCTGTGATACCTCGATTGGATATTTTAGATTTTCCCAAGACACGTTACAATAACATCCACAACTACTAAAACCTGAAGCGTGTGCTCACGTGCAGCCTGAAATCACACGGCCTTCTGCCAGGGCAGCTGCCACATTCCAGGACAAGCGGCTCGCGGGGGCACCAGGTCTTCACACCCGTTTTCCCCGGCAGGGGGCATGTGCCCATTCCGCCACATCAGTGGTGAGAAGACAGTGGTGTGCAAACACTGGCTGCGGGGGCTGTGCAAGAAGGGGGACCAGTGCGAGTTCCTGCACGAGTACGACATGACCAAGATGCCTGAGTGCTACTTCTACTCCAAGTTCGGTGAGGCGTGCGGCCGGCCCCGCCAGCCCGGCTCCCCCGGGGTGGGGGTGGGGAGCCCCCCTGAGGCTCCACAAGCACAAGACTCGGGGTGTGAGCCGTTGCTCCAGCACCTGCGGTGCCTGCCAACCTCAGTGGGCCCTTTAGTTGTGGGAACTTAGGGTGATTCTCTCATGGCCCCCGCGTCTCAGTAGTGCTTCCGTTTTCTGAGCACTTGTGGGTACTTTGGGAGGTTTAGGCAGATCCGGGTCTTATGGTGGGCACAGGACCAGGGCAGCTGGCTGGGAGCCATTTCTGCCCCAGTGAACCTTCTCCCTTAGTTAGCCGTTGCTGCCGGAATGGTGACTAGAGGCCTTCTCTCTAGAAGTGTGATCCCAGGTAGGAGCTGGTCTGTCCTCAGTTCAGCTCAGTCGTGTCCGACTCTTTGCGACCCCGTGGACTGCAGCACACAGGCCTCCCTGTCCATCACCAACTCCCGGAGTTTACCCAAACTCATGTCCATTGAGCCGGTGATGCCATCCAATCATCTCAACCTCTGTCGTCCCCTTTCTCCTCCCGCCTTCAATGTTTCCCAGCATCAGGGTCTTTTCCAGTGAGTCAGCTCTTTGTATCAGGTGGCCAAAGTGTTGGAGTTTTAGCTTCAACATCAGTCCTTCCAATGAACACTCAAGACTGATCTCCTTAAAATACTCCTTAAGAATAGCCGGTGGGGGGCTCTATCTTCTGGTGGCAGGAAGCCCTCCTCTTTTCATGAGAAACAGAGATTGCCTCCGTCTCTGCTCAAGGGACAGTGGCCTCCGCTGAGCTGAGTAAGCTGTGTGGAGAAGCCAGGGTGGTAGGGCCGGCTCAGCCTGGTGGGGCTAGCTTGCTCCCCGACGGAACTAGACTTCTGGTTCTACCCTGGGCAAGGCTGCCCAGGAAGAAGCCCTGTTGGTCAGGACGAGGCTGGGCTCTGGTCCCAGAACTGCTGGCCTCAGGCAGGAGGCTGGAAGCCTGCTGTGCGCTGTTGTCTGAGGAGACTTAATTCTTTCAGCAGCCCAACAGGTACGCCTGCTGGCTTGTTAATGATAGTTGTAGCTTTTTTTGTAGAGGCAATATGCTATGCTATGCTATGCTAAGTCACTTCAGTCGTGTCCGACTCTGTGTGACCCCACAGATGGCAGCCCACCAGGCTCCCCCGTCCCTGGGATTCTCCAGGCAAGAACACTGGAGTGGGTTGCCATTTCCTTCTCCAATGCATGAAAGTGAAAAGAGAAAGTGAAGTCGCTCAGTCATGTCCGACTCTTAGCGACCCCATGGACTGCACCCTACCGGGCTCCTCCGTCCGTGGGATTTTCCAGGCAAGAGTACTGGAGTGGGGTGCCATTGCCTTCTCCAGAGGCAATATAAGCTGGTTTGATTCCTGGAGGGGGAAGATCCCTTGGAGAAGGAAATTGCAACCCACTCCAGAATTCTTGCCTGGGAAATCCCATGGACAGAGGAGCCTGGCAGGCTACAGTCCACGGGGTAACAGAGAGTCGGACATGACTGAGCAACTAAACGGCAACCAGAGGGCCCCAGCTGTGAGTTCCCAAACCTTCCCTATTGTCCTGAGAGGCAGTCCTCAGACCTTCTCCCTGTCCCAACATGAAGAGCGCATCAAAGCAGACCGGTAATTTCCTGCTGGTCTCAGTTGGTGCGTTTGCACATCTGGACGCCCCCACAATGCCCAGGACACCTCCTCTGGGTGAGGGGTGGAGCCGGGAGCTGTTTGACTAGTTTGACGAGGTGTATCCTGTGCCCATCTCTGTCAGTGTCTGTGACCCTCGAGGCAGCACAGACTGTGGGGAAAGGACCATCCCAGCCCAGGTACAGGCCAGGAGACTGAGGCCTCGAGACCCGCTGCCCTGGGTCTCAGGGCTCGCTGGGCCGGGACATGGCACCAGAACCCCCCGGCCCTCCCTGCTGTTCTGCAGCCCCGGCCTCCAGAGAATCAGGGGTGGGTCTGGGTCCAGCTCCCCCAGGTGAATGCCTGTCTGGTCCCCACAGGGGAGTGCAGCAACAAGGAGTGCCCCTTCCTGCACATCGACCCCGAGTCCAAGATCAAGGACTGCCCGTGGTACGACCGCGGCTTCTGCAAGCACGGTAGGTGTGGGGTGGCGGGGCCCCTGGCCAGAGGCCTGTCCTCCCCGCCTCTGCCCACGTCCCGCCTGTTCCTACAAACATCGTGTTAGGCATTTGGGAGCTGGTGAGGCTTTGTCACACCCTCAAGTCCCTCCCGAGGGCAGGCGCCCCTGGACCGCATCCTCACCTGGATTTCTGACCAGGAGACTAGTGTTTGAGAGGCTGTGTGTCCTGCCCGCCAGCCCTCCTGAACACGAGGCAGAGCCAGCAGCTGAAGCCCTGTTTTTGCACTCTGACCCCCGGGCGGTGGTGTGGGCAGGGCTCTGACTTGCCGGTCAGAGAATGGTCTGAGTGGCCCTGTGCTCGGCTCTGCAGGCCCCCTGTGCAGGCACCGGCACACGCGGAGGGTCATCTGTGTCAATTACCTCGTGGGATTCTGCCCGGAGGGACCCTCGTGTAAATTCATGCAGTGAGTACCAGGCCCTGTGCTCCCCCATGTCTGCTGGGCCCACCTGGGCTTCCATCACTGGGCAGTGTCATCACCGGGTCTGGGGAGGGCTGGAAGGCGGGGAGGGGCCCCTGCTGCTTCTGAGCCCAGAGGTGGCTCTGCCTAAACCAGGGTTTGACCTTTACTGGGTCACAGTCCATCTTGGCCTCAGATAAAAACTCCGGTCCTGTACTCCAGAAAAACTGAGACACACATGACCTCAAGCCAAAAACCTGTGCTCTTAAGGAAGGGAACTTCAGTTTCCAGCAGGGCCTCCTGCATGAAGACACTGAGCTCAGGCTTCCCTGGTCAGACGTTCTAGACCCTCATGTGAAAGAAGGTCCCCATTTCACACGTAGGAACGCGGAGGTTCCGAGCCCCACCACTGGCCAGGGGCAGGTGGGGACGGGTGGGCGCGCTTGGTCTGAGGCAGGTCTGTGGCCTCTAGAGCCCAGTTCTCCTGCCAGCAGGGCCCAGTGCCCCTCCCCTGGGCCTCAGTGCCCATCTGTCACTTTGGGTGGTCGTGGGTGGCGGCAGTGGGACCCAGAGTAGTGTCAACCCACCCCCACCCCTTGCTGCCTCCATCCACACTGCTGACACCCACATGGCAGCCGTGTCCTGCTTGCTGCCACGTGGTGGGCAGGTGACTGGTGCTGCTGACTTGGTCCCCTTCCCGAGATGCAAGCCCGGGAGCATACAGGTGACCCAGGGGTTCCTCTGTGTGGGCAGGGGGGTGGGGGGGGCAGGTCCACCAGGACTCTGTGGGCAGAGGTCTAACGCCGTCCCTGCAGCACAGGGTGTGTGCCGGGAGGGCCTCTGTGCCCGCCAGCCGTGTTTCCTTCCTCTCTCTTAGCACTGCTCACTGGGGCTCACAGCTAGGTGTAGGCAGAGCTGGGTCTGAGTCCAGACGCCTCAGATCCGTCCCAAGGCCCGGCGGAGCTGAGTGCCAGCCCCTGCCCTCCGTCCAGGTAGCTCGTGTGGCCCTGGGCTTGGCAAGAGGCCAGCTGGGATTTTTCTGGGGCCAGAACTTGGGATCCCCGCCCGCCTGGCTCCTCTCTCACCTCCTCTTCTCCTCTCGTGACCAGCCCTCGATTTGAACTGCCGATGGGAACCACCGAGCAGCCCCCACTACCACAGCAGACGCAGCCACCCACGAAGGTACCGTGCCCCGGGCCCGCAGTGCTGCGGGGCCTGGCAGCGCCCTGGCCGCAGTGCACTCACTGCCTGCCCCAGTGCAGGGTCTGCCGGAGAGCTGGCGGGAGACCGCGAGAGGAGGGTAGGGGCAGGGGCCGGAGCGGAGAAGAGTCACCCGCATTCCAGCAGAAGCTCCAAGGGGGCAGAGCGGCCGGCACCTTCTCGAGGTGGAGGGCGGCCTGCTGCAGCCAGACGCCCGCTGGGCTCCTCTTCCCGTCTCGCCTGTGGGCCTGGGAGTGGCCTGGTCACCCCCTGTCTGCTGCGCTGGCTGCAGGCCCTTCCCTCCACAACGGGACTCGCCTGAGGGGCCTGGCAGGGCGGGAGCAGACCTGGGAGCAGAAGCGAGGCCGCCTGGTTCTCTGGCCGGGCCCGACCGTGGGAAGGGATGCTGGGCACAGAGGCTGAGGGACCAGCTGGCTCCAGTCTCCTAGGTGAGGGGGCCCCACTCCCACCCCGCAGTGGGCCATTCCCCTCAAGCAAAGGAGAGGGAACTGCCCTGTATGCAATGGGACTCTGCGGCAGTGCCCCCCAAACCAAGGGCACTTTGGGTTTGGTTACGGGCAGTGGATGGGTCCCAGAGGAAGGCCGGGCGGGTGTCCCCAGCAGGGTCTCAGCAGGCTGACGAGCTGCCCGCTGGTTGTGAAGCCTCACCTCTCACCTGGCTGGACTCTCAGTCCGCTGTCCAGGCCCAGCCTGGCCCTCCATCTGTGCTGGAGGTTGAGCAGCTGGGAGGGGATGCGGCCACCCTCACCACCCTGACCTCCACCCTCCCGCGGGTGTGGGATAAACCAGCAGAGCCAGGCGTTCCCATTTCCCAGCTCAGGGCTCCTGCGGTGATGGGCCCAGAGGCAGGGTCCCACCGGGTTGGGCAGTGGCCATGCTGTCCAGGCCCTGCCGAGGCGCCCCATCCCCCTTGCTCCCTAGTGGAGGGCCCTCTCAGCCCCTAGACTACAGGTCAGCGTGTCAGCCTCCGACTCTTTTCTGTGACTGTTGCCCGCCGTGTAGGCTCTAAACAGCTGGCTGAACCAAGCGTTCATCCTGACCTGAAGCTAGAACCTCACAAACAAAAGTAAGGCCTGCTCATGCCCTCGCCCCGCCGCCCCGGAGGCCGCCTGTCTCTCTGGTGTTTTGTTTCCACTTTTATTTTTCGTTTCTGTGTGTCTGCATGGTGTTTTCGGGCAGCGGCTCCTGCCATCGTTGCCAGGCGTTTCTCTCCCGCCTGCTCTCCCGAGCGGGGCCACCGCGGAAGCCCTCCTTGTGCTGGCCACGGCCGTGGTCGTGCAGAAGGCCCGCCCTCTTTTTTCCTCTCCCCATCGGTAGTCTGCCTGCACGTGTTTTCCGCAGTAAAACCGTGTTGTGTAACTCTTTCCAGCAAAGTAACAATCCGCCATTACAAAGGTCGTCCTCCTTGATCCAGTTAACGAGTCAGAACTCTTCTCCCAACCAGCAGAGAACTCCGCAGGTCATCGGGGTCATGCAGAGTCAAAACAGCAGCGCGGGCAGCCGAGGACCCCGGCCACTGGAGCAGGTCACGTGCTACAAGGTGAGTCCCGGGGCTGGCGGGGGCGTCTTCCACAGGCCACAGCCATCCCCTCCTTCCCCAGAGAGTTAGCTCATGTTGAAGAACGAAGACATCTTTGTTTTTGCTAATTGGAAGAGAAAAACGGGGCCACTCCGGTGAGCTAGACCACGCCACTTCCACGACACCCTAAGGCCAGGTTAACAACTAAACACCTGCTGTTGAAAGAACGGATTGCGCAGGCAAGAAAGGGATGGCAGTCTTCCAGAGCCCAGGAGCGGAGTGAGCCCTGAGCCTCTGGGGGAGGCGGGGTCCTCATACCCCACCTGGCGCCCCCGAGGGAAAGGGACAGAGCTTTAGATCTGCCTGGTGAGGAATCAGATTAGGACACACACACACACGCAAAATGGGATGTTCAGGGAAAGGCCGCGCTTTTAAAAAAAACTTACTAGAAAATTGGTCTTACTCTTGGCTCTGGGTGGAAAGTGGGGGAGGAAAGTCCTTTCAGAGTTGGTCGTCACTGGTGGGCAAGCCCTTCCTCCTTGAATTTGAGCCTTGGTGAGGGCCAAAGAGCCACAGGCTAAGTTTTCTAATCTAAAACAGCCCCCTGGTAATGTAGCTTCAAGATATTTATTCTCAACCCAGCCCACACAGAATTCCCACAATGAGGTTTCCCCAGAAGAGAACTGGTAACTAAGTATAGAAGGAAACAAGCACCAGCGAGTGAGTGAGCAGGGATGACCAGCGGAACTAGGTTCACAGAGGCTTCAGATCATCTGGGGGGGTTGGATGGAGTGCGGAATTAGTGCAGGTTTCTTGTGAAGACTTCTAGACAGTGCAGAAGTGTGAGGGTGCAGTGGGTGCTGTCCTTCACCCCCGCCTTTCCTGAGGGCAGCCACTGTGCTTGGCCATTCGCCCGCTGCGCTTCATTTGCTGTGCCCTCTGCACTCGCAGCGCCTACAGGGGCTCCACTCGGAGACGTGCTCTTCTGAACTTACTCACACAAGCACAAGGACAAGACGGATTTTAATGTAAATAGGGCCCTCGGGTGGACAGTGTCCTCTGATCCCTTTTACCTTACATTCTGAGTGTGTCAGGATAAGTTACTCCAGTGTATTTCACTAGTGCGTAATTTTACCAGTTCTCTGTTGGTAGTTACAGTTTTTGCTGCTAAAAACAGCGCTGAGCCGGACAAACATTGGTGAGCTCTTGTCTGGTGTCTGGAGCACCCAGAAGTAGAAGGGCCGAGTCAAAAACTATGTGCTTACATTGTTCCTAGAACTTGCCTTCAGGGAGGGCTGAGCCACTGTGGCCGTCAGACACTCGCTGAGCACCTCCTGCCGTCGCTCCTTCCCAGGAGGGGTCTGTTTTGAGGGAGGGGAAGGCAGGTGCCCAGACACCAAAGTTAGGAGTGCCCAGGTGTGTCGGGAAGGCCTCACAAATTTATGAGCCTGAGCCCTGACCAGTGAGGAGGATGTGGAAAGAGGGCTCTGGAAGCAGGTGAGTGGAGGGGAGGGGGAGTCGTCAGATGGCTTCCGACCAGGCAGTTCTCAAGTGCAGCGAGGAGCCTCGGGCGTCCCGGGTCAGCCGTGCTGTCACCTCGCCCCTCCAGGACTCAGCAGCAGGGTCTCTGAACAGCCAGCTTCCGTTGAAAGACGGGGCTAGGGGACGAACCTAACCACCCCTTCCTGCCGCGGGCACAGTTGATATTAAAGCCACCTCGGGAATCCTGGAGGCCAGTAGACGTGCCAGGTGCTTAAGCGGAGGTACTCAGTCCCTCCCTCTGGTTACGATGTCTACCAAAGGCCCAGCTGGCAGCTATACGGGCCACTCGTGCACACGACGTACACCTGCAGATCAGACAGGCTTGAGAACCTGGGGACTGTGGGGTCAGGGGATAGAACAGGCCAAAGCCCCGAGTTTGACTGAGGAAGTAAGGACTGAGGGCTGGTGTAGGGTGGGTGCCCCTACCTGTCTCCCGACCCCTTGTTCAGTGGTTGAGGCTGCCTTTTCTTCCTTATAATCCCCTTCTGCCCTCTGAGGAGTAACGAGAATGAAGAGAAACTAGGGAAGGGTCTGGATCGTCAACAGGGACAGGAAGCCAGGGTCAATGCTAGGTTTTTGAGGAGATTCTACCCAATCTGTTGACCCAAGTCTAATCAATTTTCCCGTCTCTCTGATCCCGTGAGCAAACCTGGCCCAGGGGTAGCTTAGGCAAGTGTGCAGGAGACAGGAGGGAGAGCACTATGGGCGCCTCTGTCCTCACAGTGAGCCCTGAGTTGGGGGAGGAGCCTGGGGGCTTCTCCCACCTTGCCGCCTCCCTGTCCCCCGGGGAGTCCCAGAACTGTGCCTCAGAGGTAAGTGACTGGCCAGGTGCAGAGGGGCTCGGGCCGTGGGCTTTTCTTCTGAACCCGAACACGGGAGGCTGCCATGGCCACGTACTTTCTTATGCCTGGGGTTCCTGGGCCACTTGACCTGGAACTCCCTTTCCACCTGAATGAGTCAGTATACCCCGGAATTTCAGCGTCCCTGTCCCCAGCCTGGTGCTTGGTGGGTGCTGCCTCAGTTGAGAACTGCATCTGAAATGGTGTTTCTGTTTGTTCCCTCCCTCCCTCCCCACTGTTCCCAGTGTGGTGAAAAAGGACACTATGCCAACAGATGCACCAAAGGGCACTTGGCCTTTCTCAGCGGACAGTGACAGCAGCTGGATCCGGCTCAGAGCAGCCTGGGGGGCCCCGTGCTGGGGGCCGCTCTGGGCCATTCCTGGGAGTGTGCGTTTAACTGTTTGATGCCAGCATTGGTGCAGCTCTGGCTGGAGCCAGCAGGCAGGCAGGCACGCTGGGTTTTAGGGGCTACGTCTTGTCAGTATCCCTATTGTTTTGCTGTAATCTCTTTTTTAAAAGGGGGATGTGTTCCAGTCTGGTCCCTCCAGTTGGCATCATGTCTGTCGAGGTATCAAAGCCTCCTGTCTGGGACCCTGCACACCACCCTCAGGAGGGAGGAAGCTGTGGCAAAGGGCTTGTGCTTACAGCAGTTGTGTACTGAGGGCAGCCCTTCCCCTTGGGCCTCCTTAAACACTGGGGGCTGGTGGACTGTTTGAAGCTGCAGCCGGGTCATGCCTGCTTCCTCCCTGTCCTGCTGCATCAGAGGCTGTATCTGTTGATGGGATTTGAACAAGGCAGCCTTTCAGGGCAAGCTCAAGTGTGCTTGCTGCCTCAGCTGGGTCCTGCTCCCTGGTGGCCATGGCTGAGGAAGGGTGCAGGGCCAAGGCCATCATGTGTGATGGCCTTTTTCCTCTGGGCGTATCTTCACGGGGCCCCTGCCTGACAGTGTTTAAGGTATACCTTAAACTGGAGCTGCCGACAGCCTTTCCACAGACACGCCGTTCACCTGTGCACCTACCTCCCACGCCATCAAGCATCTGTACTGTCACACACCTTGGGCCCAGAGGAGAGGCCCGCCTCTGAGCCTGGAAATATGAAGCTGGCACCTGCAACCTGCGGGGCAAATGGGCCTATTCAACTACAGGAACCGTTTTTATGAAGTTGATTAAAGCTTGTTTTGTAAGCTGTGTTTCATTACTTCAGGACTCCATGACAAGAAGGTTCTTGCTGCTGGCTGCATAAGCTTTGACGGTGCTCCCTCTTCCCTTTTTAGTGAAAGTAATCTCACAACAAGAAGTGACGCTGGGGCATCAGGGTGGCATCCTGGAAGCCTGGTCATGGACACAGTCGCCTGGCAGGTGTCCCTCATCTCAGATATTGGGAGACTGGTTCTTTCAACTTCAGATATTGCAGGAGGTAATCAGCCATGGCATCTCCACCCTTGATACTCCACGCGCATGTATGCTTGCTACACACCCCTTAGTAAGAAAGGGATTCTGACCTTGATGTCACTTAACCTGGTGGAGTGTAAGGAAGAAACTGCTGGACACAGCAGCCTGAGCTGTTGGGACTAATGCCTTCCCTTCCCACTGGTGTCATCCCGCTGACCTTCCTGCAAGTGAGGCTTACTCACCAAGACCAGACGAGCCCACACACCTGGTTCCCCGAGACCCCAATAGCCCAGGATGGTGCAGGAAGATGGAGGGGAGAACAATTAGGGCATCTGCCTTATACTGTGAGTCTGTCAGCTGACAAAAGACCAAAGTGAGGCAGAGAGAAGGAAAACACCTGA
The DNA here is from genome assembly GCA_935064755.1 of Tragelaphus eurycerus. Lineage (NCBI taxonomy): Eukaryota > Metazoa > Chordata > Mammalia > Artiodactyla > Bovidae > Tragelaphus > Tragelaphus eurycerus. Next base: position 5,556,303 of record CAKXYN010000108.1, read on the forward strand.
GCACTGTTGATGGGGCACTAGGTGATCTCTGGGACACTGGGGCAAGATCCTGAAGATCGAGGTTCAAAGTCCTGGGCTGCCTTGCCAGTCCCCTTGGAAGCTGGAGAAGCACCCCACCCCAGCTTGTGCAGCAGGAGCTACAGGGCAGGCAGTTGGCTGAGCCAGCGAGGCAGTCCAAGTACCAGTCATGTTTTATTGGATGTTAATTCTCCATTAGGACGTGAAAGGACTCGGGGGTGCCAGCAAAGGTGGTGGTCAGGAATGCAGAGTGCGCCCTCTTCAGTGGTATTTGCGGAGCCGCTCGTGTTCTGGAGTCAGAAAGGCAAAATGGTAGAGAGTTCTTCACAGGTGTGGAGAAAGCACAGGGCGACAGGGAGGGCAGCGGCCAAAACCGTGAAGCCCTCCTGAGAACCCCTTTCAGGAGATGCCCCACAGCCTGCTTGTGGAATCAGGAGCTCATCTGCCCCCTGAAGGTGCTCCTGCTCGGAAAAACCACCCACGGGCCCACTCTCAGGGCCAGCACTGCTCGGGATGCCCCAGGCCGGCAGGGGACTGGACGCTGGCACACACCGTCCATGAAGCCGGGTCAGTGGCCACTGCCGACACTTCCTGGCCTCTCCCACAGATAAGACTCCTCTCAGATCTCAGAATGGGAGATGCCATGCTTTGCAGAGCTCACAGATAGCGGACTGCAGCCCGCAACCCACTGCCCTCTTCACACTGGCTGCTAGGAAGATGAAGCCAAGCTTCCCACCAACCTCTGGCAGAGCCTGCAGTATCTGCCATCTAAATGTTTTCACCTCACGTTCATCTTACTTTTCCTTTCTCTTTGCCACAGTTTTCTCCCTTAAAACATGCCATAGTCTGGTAGGTCCCTCCAATTCTTCAGCTGTCTGTGGGGTGACTTCTAAACGAGACGGTGAACCAATCCCACCCTCTCAGGGGAGACCCCACCAGAGGCAAAGCAATCCAGAAGACACTCACTGAGCTCCTTGTAAGAGCGGCAGTAGTTTAAAAACACGTAGGCCGCCAGCACCATCGAGAGCCCCGCGATGCTCCCTTTCTTCACGTTCACGTACTTGTTGTAATACCGATAGTAACCTGCAAACAGCGGGGAGGCCATGCCTCTGAGGACACATTCTAATGGGAGAGGGCAGAGCTGAGGACAGGCCTCAGTGCAGGAACAAACAGCACGCAAAAGACAGCAGAGGGTGGTCAGAATTAGAAAGGAAAACAGAAGGAGCCCCCCGCCCCACCCCCTGGGGGACTGGCGACCACACAGGTCCCATGACATGACGACACAGGACTGATCTGCCTGGTCATGCACTGTGACCTGAAAGACAGACCATTTCAGACATCCATCCTGGAAGTCCGGGCTCGCAGGGAGACAAGCATCACAGACTAGCGTCCCCTGTGCTTCCAGCTTTTTCCTCTTAAGGCTTAATGACATTTCTTTAACACAGAGGCAGTGGTACACATTCCAGACAAGAGAAAACATATCCTTATCTGAAATATTTTCAAGCCAGCCTTTCACAGGACCCATCAAACATGGAAATTCGAGGCCTAACAATCTCACTCTGTCCTCTACATAACTTACAGGTCTAAAACTGGCCAAGTTAACTCAGGGCGAAAAAAAAGACCTGAAGACCCAGAGGCTTGCTCTTATTTACACATGCCCATAAGGCTCTGACCTCTTTGAAATGCTCCAGCGATGCCTGAAGGGGTGAAATCCCGCATCAGTATCCAGCTTGGCAGCTCCCCTAGTTTGACTTCCAGGAGCTTCTTCTCCTTCAGTGGTACTGAAAAGGACAACACAGAAACACCCAGTCAAAGGGTCTCCCGGGAACACAAACAGCATCTGCCTGTGTCACGTCAACCACTCAATAATGATGCATTCAGTAACCTCACTAAACAGAAGCTGCACGTAAGTAATACTACAGGTACACATGTCACACCAAATATATTATCTTAAGCCAGAGTCTATATATCACAGAACAAGATCTAAATAACAGCCTGCTAGGAATAACTATAAAAAGAGAACTAAGGGCCATGAAGAAGAGAGAAAAGTGGAGGACGGATGCCTTTATTTTATGAGGAGGAGGGGGACTGACTCAGAGAAGCTGGCGAATCCTGAACAAAGGCAGAAAGCCTACAGGCTGTGGGGGCACAACTCGACCTCAGGTCTGGTTCCCATGCTCCTGAAGCCAGTCTGACTCCTACCTCAAGCATCCCACCTCAGACCACAGACTTAGTAAAAGCCATTCCCGAGGCCCCATGGGCCCCAGATCATTTCCCAATGAGAATCTGGACATAGGAAGAGCTCTTGTTTGAGGCCATACTGTATTCATCTCTGGGCTTAAGAGTAAAACAGGAAAGGGGCCAGGGAGGGGCTGGCCCTGTGCATGCTCATAAAAGGAGGGAATGGCCTCTCTGCTCTCCTCTTCCCAGACGTCAACTTTAAAATGTTGTTTGACAGGCGTACTCTTCAGAGCAAGGAGTCAAGGGGGCTGCTGCTTCTGAAAGATGACCAAGAGGAGCCGGATTTCACCGTTCCAAGGTTTTCCATTTTCAGGATCTAAGGAAAGGCTTGGGCTCCTTAAAGACTAACCTTGAGAGTTCACTGGGGGGAATCCCACCGTGAACTCTTATCAAGGGCAAGGGCCATCATCAGGCTTAATGGCAAATTCACACAAACTATGAAAACATTCACATTATCTTGCATTCTCGTTCAGGGGCTGACAAGTGCCTTGGCACATCACAGGAGAAAAAAAGCCAACCATTTATTTTTCTTCATATTCATGTATCTGTGGTAATGGTTTAGTCACTCAGTTGTGTCTCACTCTTTGCAACCCCATGGAGAGTAGCTCCAAGAGTTATGTATGTGTACTATGAAGAAAAGAGCATTTCTGTAACCAAAACCAAGAAATGTATAAGCACGGAAAAACAAACACACACATTAGCCTTAAGGAGAGCCAAGTACCATCACAAAACTCCAAGAGACCATCAGATTCATCAGAGATGCATGTACACTCACTCACTCCGAGTTTCTCTCTCCGCAGAACACAAAGGCCTCAGTCCTTGGCTGCATACTGGCCCTCCCCCAACACTCCTCTGCAGTGGCTGGTTCACACCAGTAGAGCGTGGTGATGAACAGAGCAGACTCTACCATCAAGTATTCTGGGTTTAGTGCTACTTTGAAGCTATGTGCCCTCAGGCAAGTTACTGTCCTCTTTGTGCCTAAGTTTCCTCTTCTGTAAAATAAAGTAGGAATAGTACCTACCTTGCCACTGAGTTCCAGGTACTATGTAAATAGGAATTATTATCTGTCTTCCTGCCTGTCTGTGAGCTATTTGAAGGTGGGAGTTCCCCACACATAGTTCCTGGTCAGGACAGAATTTCACTGAAGGTTAAGAAAGGACCACAGGTTCTTGGGAGGGCAGGTGACTACTTGACTTGATTTTATGACTTCAAAAACATACTGTCCACCTATATGGAGGGACACGGAGAGACACAAGTGTCTTCTGTGTGCTAAATCCAACCAGAGAGTGAAAGGTTTTAAGTTTTGCAGGTCACACAAGGTCTCTGTAACATAGTCTTAAAAAAAGAAAAAACAAAAAACAACTATTTATGCACACATGCCGCACTGCAAGTCAGGCAAGATCTTAGTTCCCTGACCAGGAATGGAAGCCAAACCCCCATCCCGTCCACCCCTTACCCACACTGGCAGCACAGAGCCTTAACCACCGGACCACCAGGGAAGTCCCTGAACAAATCTTTTTTAAAAAACATAAAAACTACAGCAAAACAGACACTGATGTATAGACCAGACTTTTGGACTCTGGGACCGGGAGAGGGTGGGATGATTGGGGAGAATAACATTGAAATATGTATAATATTATATCTGAAATGTATTAATTGTTCAAACTAAATACTATCATGTTACAATTTGTTCATATTAGATGTTTGTAATGTTTCTGATAATCAATAAAAGAGATTCTTGATAAAAAAAAAAATCAATACCAAAAAAAAAAAAAAAACATAAAAACTATTCTTAGTTCACAGATCATACAAAAAACAGGCCACAGGAAATCCAGCTGATTGGCCACTCTATCAACCCAGATCTCATCATTGTTGGTACTCCCACCACTTTATCTGATACTGAATTCGTGGCTTTCTGCTCTGGTGACAGATACCACCTAAAAACTCATCAGTACATGAGCTCCAATTCCTTCACCTGGTGACACTGATGGGCCAGACATGACATGACCTTACCCAAAGGTCACGCAGGGAAAGCCGGATGACAGCACTCAACAGTGGCCCAGGCAGTGTTCCGAGCACCTTACCAACTTTAGGTGTTTAACTCTCAGTTCACAGCGCTCTCCACAACTCTCTGCTACAATAAGAAACCAAGACTCAAGGTTTCCTTTTCACACGCTGTCCCGTTTACACAACACAACCACCCTGGATAAGTATTCTCGTGCCCATTCTTACAGAGGAAAAACAAGCATCGTTATCATCTTTTTTGACTCCCACTTTTCATGTCTCCAGGCTGAGATTTAAGAATATAGAAACTGAGGGAAGAGACAGACCCATGAGTCAGAATTCTACCATTATCATGCAGTGCGACCACAGGCAAGCCATACCACATCTCTGACCCGTTACTTTCCTCACCTTTAAAATGGGATCAACGTTCCCGGCACTGACCTCCTGACAAGGTTACTGTGAGGAACCAGAGCTAAAATATGGTGGTTTCCGTATTTCTTAAAAAATCAGTGTGGACAGTCTGGTAAGTGTAGAGATTATACACGCATATCATCGAAAAGGCTGATGGTCATACGGTCACTTGTGTGATTAAAATCTCAGTGTACCACAAGACCCCAGAAGCCTAGGTCTGAATCCCAGCTCAGCCCACTCACCACTAGTGACCTTGAATAGGTCACTTCACCTCTCTAAGCCTATTCAACACACTCAAGCGTCGACCCTTCCGTGGTGTCAGGCTCTGTCCCAGGCATAGCTCCTCTGGGAACTGAATTTGAGCTTCCGCTTAACACGGAGGGCCCAGGTGCAAAGAAGCCGCCAGAGCATGGGTAAGGGTGCTCAGCGAGGAGAGGAGGGCGGTCCGAGGCGCGCATTCCCAGGCCCCGAGGCGCGTCGCCGGGATGCCGTCGCCCTCCCCGCCGCAGCCGAGCGGCGCCGGCTCTGGGCAGCCGGGAGGCACCGCTGGGCGAGAGGAGGAGGGGTCGGGCGGCGCTGGACCCCGAACAGAGGGTCCGGTAGGCCTCAACTGAGGGCGCGGCGAAGGTCCTGAGCGAAGGGGAGGCGGCTCCTGCACTCTGTCCCTCTCTTCCCTGTGCGACTCTGGTCACTGGGCCCCAAACCCCGACTCCTGCCTCCACCCGAGTAGCTCTAAATGGATCCGGTGACTCACCGACTGACGCCATTTTGGAGTTCTGGCTGTCCGCTCGGCCGGGCCGCGCAAGGACTGCTGGGTAGGGAGCATGCCCTCTGGGGGCCAGAAGCAGAGGCTCACGGGAAGCAGGTCGACACTGGGAGGAGGCTGGGCTTGCAAATACGCCATGAGTCGAAGGGCGAAGTAAGGGAGGCAAAGCCCCGCGACCCCGCAGTGGGGAAGCCAGGCGGGAAGTGGGCGCGGGTGACGGGGTGGGAGTGGAAGTGATAAGGCTCACCTTGGGCTTCAAGCCCCAGGAGGAGATTGGAAGGGACCAAAAAAAGTGGGGGAGGGGGAATAGGGGAAGAGCATTTTAGCTTTCTTTCTCTGTCGCCTTAAATTTGTTGTGAAGGATGACAGGGGCATATTAAGATCTTTGTCCCAACTGTGCTTGATGGGAGATTCAAGGAATCCCCGGTTACCAGGAAAAGTCGGTGTCCAGGCTTAGATTCCAAATACGTTTGATTCTCTCACAGTTGAGTCGGTAAAGAACCTGCCTGCAATGAAGGAGACTCGGGTTCGAGTCCTGGGTCGGAAAGATCGCCTGGAGGAGAATCCCATGGACAGAGGAGCCTGGTGGGCTACAGTCCAAGTGGTCTCAAGAGTGGGACACGACTGAGTGACTTTCACTTTACTTAGGTTTGATTCCAGAGTAACTGTGTGTCCACGCTCTGGGACTGCACCCTAAGGTCGGAAATAAGCAATACCCTAGGGATACACAACTGCTTCTTTCTGCCCCTTCTCCAGGCGCAATAATGATGCCTCACCACCATCTTGTTCTTTCTGGAAAGGTGGCGATAACCCTTTCTGGTTAAGCAGTTCTGACTTGGGCAAGATGCTTGAATGGCCTGAATCCTAGTTTTCTTCTCTGTAAAATAGGGATATAATGCTTACCTGGCATCATTGTTGTAGGATTTAAATGAAACAATGTGTGTCAAAAGTAAGAACTGAGTGGATAATAAGCATTGGACCAGTAAACTGATGGCTTCCTCAGGAAAGTGACTTGGGAGGAGTTGATTATCAAACTCATTTTTATCAGTCACTTATTCATTCATCAAATACACATTGCTATGTACTGAGCCCTGCTGCTGCGTCGCTTCAGTCGTGTCCGACTCTGTGCGACCCCATGGACTGCAGCCCACCAAGCTCCTCTGTCCATGGGATTTTCCAGGCAAGAGTACTGGAGGGGGGTGCCATTGCCTTCTCCACTGAGCACTAGAGACACTGAAGTCAGACATGGGACTTCTCCCGCGGTCCAGTGGCTAAGACTTGGAGCTCCCAATGCAGGGGGCAGAGCACAGAAGATTTTAGGGATTTTAAAATATTCTCTATGCTGTTATAATGATGGATATATGCCATTATACGTTTGTCCCAAACCCATAGAACATACGTTGAGTGAACGCAAAGATGAACTGTGCACTTTAGGTGATTATGATGTGTCGGTGTAGATTCATTCTTCATAGAAAATGTAATAGTCTGCTGAGTGGTGTTGATAATCAGGGAGGCTATGCATGTAGGGTGGGCAGGAAGTATTGGAAAAATCTCTGTACTCCACTCTCAGTTTTGTTGCAAACCTCAAGTTGCTCTAAAAAATAGCTTTAAAAAGATGCATCACTCAGAGCCTGTGCTCTGGGACAACCCAGAGGGATGGGGTGAGGAGGGAGGTGGGTGGGGTGTCCAGGATGAGGGACACATGTACACCCCTAACTGATTCATGTCAGATCAGATCAGATCAGTCGCTCAGTCGTGTCCGACTCTTCGCGACCCCATGAACCGCAGCACGCCAGGCCTCCCTGTCCATCACCAGCTCCCGGAGGTCACCTAGACTCACACCCATCAAGTCAGTGATGCCATCCAGCCATCTCATCCTCTGTCGTCCCCTTCTCCTCCTGCCCTCAATCCCTCCCAGCATCAGAGTCTTCTCCAATGAGTCAACTCTTCGCATGAGGTGGCCAAAATACTGGAGTTTCAGCTTGAGCATCATTCCTTCCAAAGAAATTCCAGGATTGATCTCCTTCAGAATGGACTGGTTGGATCTTCTTGCAGTCCAAGGGACTCTCAAGAGTCTTCTCCAACACCACAGTTCAAAAGCATCAATTCTTCGGCGCTCAGCCTTCTTCACAGTCCAGCTCTCACATCCATACATGACCACAGGAAAGACCATAGCCTTGACTAGGCGAACCTTTGTTGGTAATGTCTCTGCTTTTGAATATGCTATCTAGGTTGGTCATAACTTTCCTTCCAAGGAGTAAGCGTCTTTTAATTTCATGGCTGCAGTCACCATCTGCAGTGATTTTGGAGCCCAGAAAAAGAAAGTCTGACACTGTTTCCACTGTTTCCCCATCTATTTCCCATGTAGTGATGGGACCAGATGCCATGATCTTCGTTTTCTGAATGTTGAGCTTTAAGCCAACCTTCTCACTCTCCACTTTCACTTTCATCAAGAGGCTTTTTAGCCCCTCTTCACTTTCTGCCATAAGGATGGTGTCATCTGCATATCTGAAGTTATTGATATTTCTCCCAGCAATCTTGATTCCAACTTGTGTTTCGTCCAGTCCAGCATTTCTCATGATGTACTCTGCATATAAGTTAAATAAACATGGTGACAATAGGCAGCCTTGACGTACTCCTTTTCCTATTTGGAACCAGTCTGTTGTTCCATGACCAGTTCTAACTGTTGCTTCCTGACCTGCATACAGATTTCTTAAGAGGCAGATCAGGTGATCTGGTCAATGTATGGCAAAAAACACGATATTGTAATTAGCCTCCAATTAAAATAATTAATTTAAAAAGGATGCATCAAGTGCCAGCCACAGGTTATAGCTTGTAGCATCTCCCTAGAAAGAACTTGAGCTGCAACACAGAAGCCATGGTTTTCTTCCTGAGTTACCTGCCTAATTTTCTGCTACTTGAGTTATTTTTTTATACAACTTCACCTCCTTTGGTCGTCGTTACTCATTTTCACCCCATTCTTTGTTATGGAAGGCGTCTTTTGCATGTTTCTCCCCCCAAAATGATTTTTTTCTTCTTTGACTTCCATTAATATTGTAAAGACCTCTTGCAATTCATGGATGTATTTTGAACTAAATGCTGGTTCCACTGTTCAGTTTTAATTGGTGTCTTCTCGTCATGGAGAGGTAAGTTCCTAAGAATAAACTAGAGTCCTGGAAAATTTCAAGTTCAAATTCTGGCACAGAACGGAATCACCCCTCACCCTACCCTACCATAGCCATTAGCCTTTGTGTCCATCTTACCGTGTTTCCTTAACAGAAAAATCTTCACTTTCCACACCTCTAAACCTGGGGCTCTTTTCTAAGCCATGCCCTTAAGTTTTAATGATTCTTAGCCAACACTAGATCCAACAGACTGCCTCTCTGCACCTGTGAAAACTGTCTCTAGACATTCATAAGACGTAGTTTCTCATTCTCTATTCTAATCTCCCTCTGTGACCCGCATTTCCTTCAGTCACAGTTGTCTACAATACTGGATGGCTTTTTTTTTTTTTTCAACATGGCACAGTATCACTTGATATAAAATGATTGCATGAAACAATACACATTTGCAAAAACTATAGAAACACAGAGAATGACTGTCACATTCAGGATGGCTTTAAAGCTGTCTTTTGTTCATTTAATCTCAAACATTATTCTCCGATTGTTCAGAAGTCTTCATTGGGACACCTTACTTTTCAGGAACACCAAGGCATCAGATAACAAACACCATCTTCCAACAACACAAGAGAAGACTCTACACATGGACATCATCAGATGGTCAACACCGAAATCAGATCGATTATATTCTTTGCAGCCAAAGATGGAGAAGCTCTGTACAGTCAGCAAAAACAAGACCAGGAGCTGACTGTGGCTCAGATCATGAACTCCTTATTGCCAAATTCAGACTTAAATTGAAGAAAGTAGGGAAAATCACTAGACCATTCAGGTATGACCTAAATCAAATCCCTATGATTATACAGAGGAAGTGAGAAATAGATTTAAGGGCCTAGATCTGATAGATAGAGTGCCTCATGAACTATGGAATGAGGTTCGTGACATTGTACAGGAGACAGGGATCAAGACCATCCCCATGGAAAAGAAATGCAAAAAAGCAAAATGGCTGTCTGGGGAGGCCTTACAAATAGCTGTGAAAAGAAGAGAAGTGAAAAGCAAAGGAGAAAAGGAAAGATATAAGCATCTGAATGCAGAGTTCCAAAGAATAGCAAGAAGAGATAAGAAAGCCTTCCTCAGCGATCAGTGCAAAGAAATAGAGGAAAACAACAGAATGGGAAAGACTAGAGATCTCTTCAAGAAAATTAGAGATACCAAGGGAACATTTCATGCAAAGATGGGCTCAATAAAGGACAGAAATGATATGGACCTAACGGAAGCAGAAGATATTAAGAAGAGGTGGCAAGAATACACAGAAGAACTGTACAAAAAAGAGCTTCACGACCCAGATAATTATGATGGCGTGATCACTGACCTAGAGCCAGACATCCTGGAATGTGAAGTCAAGTGGGCCTTAGAATGCATCACTACGAACAAAGCTAGTGGAGGTGATGGAATTCCAGTGGAGCTATTCCAAATCCTGAAAGATGATGCTGTGAAAGTGCTGCACTCAATATGCCAGCAAATTTGGAAAACTCAGCAGTGGCCACAGGACTGGAAAAGGTCAATTTTCATTCCAATCGCAAAGAAAGGCAATGCCAAAGAATGCTCAAACTACCGCACAATTGCACTCATCTCACACGCTAGTCAAGTAATGCTCAAAATTCTCCAAGCCAGGCTTCAGCAATATGTGAACCGTGAACTTCGTGATGTTCAAGCTGGTTTCAGAAAAGGCAGAGGATGCCAAAGCCTTTGACTGTGTGGATCACAGTAAACTGGAAAATTCTGAAAGAGATGGAAATACCAGACCACCTGACCTGCCTCCTGAGAAATTTGTATGCAGGTCAGGAAGCAACAGTTAGAACTGGACATGGAACAACAGACTGGTTCCAAATAGGAAAAGGAGTACGTCAAGGCTGTATATTGTCACCCTTCTTATTTAACTTATATGCAGAGTACATTATGAGAAACGCTGGACTGGAAGAAGCACAAGCTGGAATCGAGATTGCCAGGAGAAATATCAGTAACCTCAGATATGCAGATGACACCACCCTTATGGCAGAAAGTGAAGAGGAACTAAAAAGCCTCTTGATGAAAGTGAAAGTGGAGAGTGAAAAAGTTGGCTTAAAGCTCAACATTCAGAAAACAAAGATCATGGCATCTGGTCCCATCACTTCATGGGAAATAGATGGGAAAACAGTGGAAACAGTGTCAGACTTTATTTTTCTGGGCTCCAAAATCACTGCAGATGGTGACTGCAGCCATGAAATTAAAAGACGCTTACTCCTTGGAAGGAAAGTTATGACTAACCTAGATAGCATATTCAAAAGCAGAGACATTACCTTGTCAACAAAGATTCGTCTAGTCAAGGCTATGGTTTTTCCAGTAGTCATGTATAGATGTGAGAGCTGGACTGTGAAGAAGGCTGAACGCCGAAGAATTGATGCTTTTGAACTGTGGTGTTGGAGAAGACTCCTGAGAGTCCCTTGGACTGCAAGGAGATCCAACCAGTCTGTTCTGAAGGAGATCAGCCCTGGGATTTCTTTGGAAGGAATGATGCTAAAGCTGAAACTCCAGTACTTTGACCACCTCATGCGGAGAGTTTACTCATTGGAAAAGACTCTGATGCTGGGAGGGATTGGGGGCAGGAGGAGAAGGGGACAACAGAGGATGAGATGGCTGGATGGCATCACTGACTCGATGGATGTGAGTGTGAGTGAACTCTGGGAGTTGGTGATGGACAGGGAGGCCTGGCGTGCTGCGATTCATGGGGTTGCAAAGAGACAGACACGACTGAGTTAGTGAACCAAACTGAAGGCATCGGATACACACCTCATTTCTCAACCCTACACCTGTTCGGCTCCCTGAAGCCCCAGTCCCAGCCCGGTTTCCAGCACTCAGCATCTCCCTCTGGTGTTCTCAGACGTATATGCACAGGAGCCCAGAATCTGCAGTTACACGACCTCAAGCCCAGTACTGAGCCAGGCTGGACCCGGGAGATGTGAGTGCTGGATGCAGCAGCCCCAGCCCTAGACAGAGATGAGGAACAGGTGGAGGGGACAGTGGGTGCAGGAAAGCCAAGACCTGAGTTTGTGCCTGTAAGACAAGTTGGGGCTTGGGGTAAGGGCAGATTCCTCAGCGAGGTCATCTTTACAGAGCTTCTGGAAGGGATCAGCAGAAGGCACAGAGCCAGAGACCCATCTCTCTGCGCCCAGACCCTCTCTGTTTAGTATCTGGCCTGCGCCTGGGCTTTTATCGTTGTCCCCTCCCCCCAAATCTGCCCAGTCGGAGGTCATGGCTTCCGGAGCATCACAGTGGGAGCCTGGTCCCCATCTCCCATCTTGACATGGGTTGAAGGCCCTCCAGAACCACCCCATCCTTGTCCCTGTCCCAGACCCTGTTCTGCCGCATCCTGCCCCTTGCAGCTTCTGCCTCAGTCCCCTGGTCCTGCCTGTTCTCTCTCCAGTCCTGTCATCTCTCGCAGAACCGGGAGATGCCTCACAGTTACCAGAGAAATTGCAGCAGCTCAGAGACAGTGACTCACAACTATCATGTCTGGTCAAAGAGGGGAAACACCCCCAGGAAACCCAGGGTCCCCAGGGCCACGCTTCCTCCCAGCACTGGCTGATTTTGAGGGAGAACAGGGCACGTGGTCGAGCCTGAGCAGGGAAGCCAAGCAGAAGCACTTCCTGGAGTCACCCTTAGGAGACTTGGGAAACTGCCTCTTCCATCTGGGTCCAGGACTCTACTGGCAGTTTCCATGGTGACAGTGAACAAGCCTCAGCGTGGTCCTGTCCCCCTACCTTCATCTGCACAAATGAGGTGACCCAGAATGACAACGGAGAGGCTCAAATCGGAGGGACTGGGACCTCGAGAAAGGGAACCCATGTGGGGGCAAGGCCCTTGGATGGGTGGCCTGGGGTTGCAGGTGTTGAGACTTGGGGCTCTGCTGGGAGGTCTGAAGACCTGGGCACCAGCTCCTGGGGGAACCAGGATTTGGGCTCCAGAAAGTGCAGATGGAGCCCAGATATACACATGGCACCCCACAGCAGAGCTGAGGCAAGTATCAGAGGCGTCATTTGCAGAGGAAGCATCTCAGCCTCAGAGGAGCAGTTCAGAGACCTTCTCAAGTTCCTCTAAACCCCCTTCCCCAAAGCAGTCTCATCGAGTGACTAAATTCTAGGAAGTTGCAAACAGTTCAAATTGGTCTCTGGCAGATCCTCTCTTCAAAACCATTGAGTTTTGCACAGACATAGAAAGAAATCTTAGGGTTACCAAAGGGGAAAGCAGGGAAGAGGAGTAAATTAGAAGTGTGAGATTATCAGATACACACTTATATATGTAACAGATATACACGTTAATTGTGTATCAACAACAATGGTCTACTGTATAGCACAGGGAACTATATGCAATAGTTGTAATACCCAATACTGGAAAAGAACCTGGAAATATATATATCTGAATCACTTTGTTAAACAACTGAAACTAACACAATATTGTAAATCAACTACGGGTTAGTCGCTCAGTCGTGTCCAACTCTTTGCGACCCCATGGACTGCAGCTGGCTTTTCTGTCCATGTGATTATCCAAGCAAGAATACTGGAGTGGGTTGCCCTTTCCTTCTCCAGGGGATCTTCCCAACCCAGGGATCGAACAAGGAGCTCCTACATTGCAGGCAGACACTCTATGGTTTGAGCCACCAGAGAAGCCTGTAAATCAACTATACTTCAGTTTTTAAAAATGAGGGAATAAAAAGCCATTGAGTTTTGTAATTGGAAGTGAAGTCCCGTGAAAGGGAGAAGAGAGATGAGAGTCTAAAGCAAGCTCTGACAAGTGGCTAATAGGTTATCTCAATCTGTCGCCAGCTCTCTGATCCCATTCCTGTGGGTGCGACTAAAATAATCTTTTTCTTGCTGTCCAGCAACATGGCCTGCCTGCCATTGAGTGCTCTGAGTCTCCCTCACCTGGGAGCATCCTGCGGCTTCTCCATGAAGGTGAGGAACAGGGTGGAGACAGCCAGCACAGAAGGGGCTCCCTGGGTCTAATCCAACACATGTACAGGACTACTGATGTACCAGTTTACTGATGTCTGCAGTTTTCTTTGAAGTGGATAAAAATAAGATGGGTTGGTGATTAGGGGATGGATGGATATGTGCTAAAGTTGCTGCTGCTAAGTTGCTTCAGTCGTGTCCAACCCTGTGCGACGCCAGAGACGGCAGCCCACTAGGCTCCTTGGTCCCTGGGATTCTCCAGGCAAGAATACTGGAGTGGGTTGCCATTACCTTCTCTGTGTGCTAAAGTTAAGTGCCTTTAAATATTAATGACAAATATTTGCAGGATACAGGTATAAACTGTAAAATTCTTTCAGCCATCCATTAGATTTCAAATTTTTCGTATTTAAATGCTGGGGAAAACTTAATGAGGTCCTTCCTCCTTTCATGTTTTGCGGAGGTCCCCATGCAAACAATGAGAATTTTCAAGGTAGCTGGACCTAATGGGATGCTAAGACAATGGGAGGGAGGGAGCCTGTTCAAAACAAGACCATAATTCATCATTACCTAGACTCCTTGAGGGATTGCCAGAAACCTCTCACCCTCAGATCCTGGACAGGTGGAAGGAGGCCTCCCACAGCTCAGAAGGGAGCCACGGGGTGCAAGGAGTGTGGACCTCAACCCACGGACACACTGCTCTCCAAGTGTGCCTGGTAGGAATACATGTTAATGTCATAGGTGGGACAACCATTGTGCTGGCAAATCCTCCATGAAGACGTCGTTAGTGGGGACTCACATGCTCACTCATCTGCTTTGATGGAAAAGAAAATGCACTAAATGAGGGCGACTGCTCAGCAAGACTTTCCTTTTCTCCTCCTGCAGACTCTGAACCCAAGGATGGTGCTCACTCTGATGTGTTCCAAGTTTCTACCCATATCTTCCTCTCCAGCTGGTGCTCCAAGCAGTGAGCACCTGTCATGATTCAGCCTCCTCCAGGTTCAGCCAGTACCTGCCCACCTGACCTCTTCCATCTCCCTGGTCAAAGAGGTCTGCAGATTTTTCGACACTGGAAACGACTTGCTGTGACAAGAACCTGACATCTATCCCTTCTGAGGTTCTCTTTTGCGCTCCAGTGTCCTGCAAGTGGATCTCACTGCCCACGGTACTTTCACACTCTCATGTCTCTTTCCCTTGTCAGCCAGAGCTCCTGAAGCTGGTTGAGATTTCCCATAATCTCGTGAGGGTCACTGAGCTCCTGGTGTTCATCCTGGTGGTGGCATCCTGTTGCCACAATTCCACCAGCATCAGAATGATAGTTTTTCCTTCCAAACCCAACAGGTCTCAGCTCTTCTGTGTTTCTCTGTCTTTGTTTTTAGCTTCCCCAAGGGGTGAAGAAATGGGAGATCAGAGTCCATGACCGAGACTCCGAAGAGGAGCTGCTGCCCTGAGTGGTCACCTCGGTAGCGTCATCTTTAAAGGTGCCTGGAAGAAAGGGGCCAGCAGAAGGAGCAGGAGCTGAGGAGCCTCCTCTGGGCACCAAGACTGTATCCAGTGCTGGCCCGGGCGACCAGGGCTTTATACCCACCCCACACCCCATGTCCACCCGGCCAATCCCCGATGAGGCTCGGGAAGTATCACAATGGGGCGTGGTGCCTGTCCCCGTCCCTCCCCCCACCTGACTCCCCAGGGGAAGTCACCCCGAAGCAGCGCCTGCGGGCCCCCCCCCCCGCCCCCCGCCGCGGAGGGTCCCTCCCTCCTTCACCCCACCTACTGTCTGCGCAGGTGAGTCACGATAAGTCCCACAGTTCGTTGGTGAATTTTTTGGAGCTCAGAGACGCTGGTTGTTCCAGGATCACAGCGCTAGGTGGAAATGAAAAGCCTGCTGAACCCAGGACCGCCCGGCAAGGGTCCTAAAAGCCCAGCAGAAAGCTGCTTAGGGATTGGTAGTCGTTGGGCGGGGCCACGGAAGCCCCGCCCCACACTTGGTATCCTTGGTGATGGTAAACAAGCCTCAAGATGCCCCTTCTTTTTCTTTTTTTCACATTTTGCATATTGGTATTTAAGGGAGACTGTCTAAGAATTAGAAGTTTGCAAGCGCGCTGACATTCCCCTTGGAGGCTCCTCCGCGATTTTAGTACATCTGTCAGCATTTCAAGACCAGCCGGGTGCCGAGGCCACGTCGCCGCCAAACTTACTCCCTATTGTCCACACCGGCCTCTCTGGCCCACAGGTGACAGTCTCCTCCTGTCCCGCCTGGCGCCCCCGGGATAGGGATAGGAAAGCGGGACGTGGGAAGGGCATCCACCCCAGCCCCAACCCCCTACCCCAACCCCCTGGGGTAACAGAGGCTAGGGTGAGAGCCAGACTATGTATTTGGGCACTGCTGCTGCTGCTGCTGCTGCTAAGTCGCTTCAGTCGTGTCCGACTCTGTGCGATCCCATAGACGGCTGTCCCTGGGATTTTCCAGGCAAGAGTACTGGGGTGGGGTGCCATTGCCTTCCCTGATATTTGGGCACTGAACACCAATAAATTAATGTTTGTCTAATGACATTATTTTCCCTGAAACCCCGACATCTATAACCAACCTGCTCTGTGTTCATCTGGCTTCTATTCCCCTTTCTTTCACGTGATGTCCCCAGTTGCTCTCCCCATGGACTGGGTAGCCTGCCAGGGCTCCTCTATACATGTAATTTACCACTACTGCCACAGACCTCACTGGACGAGAGAGGAGTCGTCCTCTCACCACCCAGAAGTGAAATAAAATTATCCATAGTATCCTTGTTTAATGCATTATGGGAGAGCGTCTGTCCCCCCTTCTCTTGCTAGAAAAGTCAAATCTGAAATAAAAGACTTAGGATGCCTCCTTTGTGGTTCAGCTGGTAAAGAATCCATCAATGGCACCCCACTCCAGTACTCTTGCCTGGAAAATCCCACGGACAGAGGAGCCTGGTAGGCTGCAGTCCATGGGGTCGCTAAGAGTCGGACACGACTGAGCGACTTCACTTTCTCTTTTCACTTTCATACATTGGAGAAGGAAATGGCAACCCACTCCAGTGTTCTTGCCTGGAGAATCCCAGGGACGGGGAAGCCTGGTGGGCTGCTGTCTGTGGGGTCACACAGAGTCGGACACGACTGAAGTGACTTAGCATAGCATAGCAATGTGGGAAACCTGGGTTCGATCTCTGGGTAGGGAAGATCCTCTGGAGAAGGGAAAGGCTACTTCTGGCCTGGAGAATTCAATCCATGGGGTTGCAAAGAGCGACTTTCACTTTTTACTTCAGTCTCACTATATATACATCTACGGTACAGTGATAAAGAATCCACCTGCCAATACAGGAGACACAAGAAACACAGATTCGATCCCTGGGTTGGGAAGATCCCCTGGAAAAGGAGATGGCAACCAGCTCCAGTATTCTTGCCTGGGAAATCCCATGGACCTAGGAGCCAGTCTCACTGTGAAAGGGATTTGCTTCATTGGTTATATGGTTATATCTTTCTCTCCAGCATCTTCAAATTCTATCTTTTCAATTAAGCCTTTCTTCAGCATGCTAACATACATTGATCTATCACCTTAAACAGTCTATTTATGCCATATTGCCCTCTTCAAAACTGTTATTTCTCTGGGCTACTTTGGAGTTATTAAACTACTAATTTTTAATGTTTTTAATGGAAAATATTTACAATATTTCAGGTTGCAGCAAAGTGATTCAGATATATATACATATATGGCTCAGTGGTAGAGAATCCTCCTGCCAAGGCAGGAGACACAAGAGACACGGGTTCAATCCCTGGGTTGGGAAGATCCCTTGGCGAAGGAAATGGCAACCTATTCCAGGATTCTTGCCTGGGAAATCCTATGGACAGAGGAACCTGGTGGGCTGCAGTCCATGGGATCGCAAAGAGTCGGACAGGACTGAAGATGCATTCTTTTTCAGATTCTTTTCCATTAAAGAATATTGCAAGATATAGCGCAAAGTGCAGTTCTTTGTGGTATAGAGTAGGTCCTTGTTATTTATCTATTTTATATAGTGTGTATGTTTTAATCCCAAACTCCTAATTTACCCTGTCTCCCATGTGTGAATATGTTATTTTTTTAAAGCAAAAAAAATTTCTAAGCTCCTTTTAGTTAAAGGGAAGTTGTGTTCCTCCCTAGGTGTAACACCACCCCCCATCCCCAACATGCAAATCCTCGTGGTGTTTCGCCTGCAGAAGGACTGGGAAAAAAGAAAGCACCCGGAGCACCAATCACCCCACCCCGCCTTCCCTGACAGCCGGACTTCTCATTTTCCAGTCTCTTCCCAAACATCCCTCCCTAAAAAAAAAAAAACACCTCTGTAGGGAGAGTGGGTTTCCCGGAATGAGGGGGGTCGAATATTCCTTGAGCCGTAAGCTCCTGACCCTACTTCATTTACATCTCACTTTGAATAGACTCATTATAAAAGGGACAAAGAGCTTACAGTCATTCCTGAACGGTAGTAAGAGCAGTAAAAGAAAACAAAAGCAGAACAGAGCTCACACCTGACAACCTCTGAAACTGTCCCCCCTAAGGCATTACAGGAAGAGCCACTACCAGGACCTCGTGGCGCAACGGTAGCGCGTCTGACTCCAGATCAGAAGGTTGCGTGTTCAAATCACGTCGGGGTCAAGGTACTTTTTTCTCGTGCGCCAAGAGATAAATTCGGTAGTGAACCAAACAATTGTCTGTCCGCGGGCTCCCAGCAGAAGATTTTCTCCCATCTTTTCTTTAGTCCAGAGAGACTTCTTGTGAACCGTTCAGCAATAGACAGGCATTAACTGAAAGGTAAGAAAGCCTTGAAAGGGAGAAAAACCCAGGTGAGCCGAAATGTCAGTTGTTTGGTTCTTTTCCTTATCAGGACTAAGCTTCAGAGGGGAGATCAGATGACTTCAGATGGGACAGTAAAACAGGGCGTGAGGAGACTTCGCTAATGAATTCACCGTGATGTGAATAGTTTTATTTGGTCCCCACACAGGTATGGTATAGTCTCCCTGGGTTGATATTTGTGTCACTTTGATGAAGTCAGGTTCTCTGCCCTCTCACCCCACCCCAACCACCACCACCCCACAAACTTCATGGTTTGAGCTTCCTCTGTCAAAAGCCCCCTGAACATTGTGGTTAAAGACAATATACACTGTGAAGCTGATTAAAAAGTTACTATGTTGATGATGGAGTTTTTGAACTCTCTGGGAGTGGGAAAATAATTCCTCTGGAATTTACCACGCTGTTACTTAGACTTCATTTAAATGCGTATCTCCCAGAGGGATATGATTCAATCAAGTTCCAGATACATGACCTGAGCAAGGAAAAACCCAAGTTAAGGGAAATGGAGACTGTTGTAGACTTTCCAGGATTTCGCTTTCACTTAATGAATTAATTAAGCCCGCCCCAATCCCCCTTCAGTTTGAAAGTCTGTCCATTTCTGAGCTTAATAAATGAATAGAGTAGTAAACAGTGATTAGGGCTCTGCGCTCTCAGAGCTGAGGGCTGGGAGCTGAGGGTTCCATCCATGGTGAAAAAAAGTGTTGGTTGCTCAGTTGTGTCGGACTGTTTGTGACCCCCATGGAGTCCACCAGTTTCCTCTGTCCATGGAATTCTGCAGGCAAGAATACTGGAGTGGGATTCTCCAGGGGAAAATACCGGAGTGGGTAGCCATTCCCTTCTCCAGGGGATCTTCCCCAGGGATTGAACCTGGGTCTCCTGCATTGCAGGCAGATTCTTTACCATCTGAGCCTCCAGGAAAGCCCTCAATCAGTGACGGGGGAATTTAAGTGTTATAAGCCTTGCCACTGGGCAGGAGGAGGAAGGAAAAAAAGAAAACCCTGCCTACAAATTGTGGGGGGGGGGGTTTGCTTTTGAATATATATTTATCTGGCTGTGTCGCAGAGAGCTTAGTTATCGAACAAGGGATCGAACCCGTGTCCCCTGTATTGTAAGGCAAAACCCTTAGCCACTGGCCCACCAGGAAAGTCTGCAGGGTGTGGCTTTTAAAAGGTTAATAGTGAAATCTCAGGATTGAGGGTATAACAGATACCAGGAAGACAAGGTAATGTGTTTTATGTATTAGTTTGTTTCATATTTTATGTGCTAACTTCCTCACTTCTCCGTCACAGAATTCTATATTTGTAATCCATTGCGTCCAGAGGGTTTGCTGCTGCTGCTGCTAAGTCACTTCAGTCGTGTCCGACTCTGTGCGACCCCATAGACGGCAGCCCACCAGGCTCCCTCGTCCCTGGGATTCTCCAGGCAAGAACACTGGAGTGGGTTGCCATTTCCTTCTCCAGAGGGTTTGGGATGTATTAATAATACAGGGAAGCTTGGCGTGCTGCAGTCCATGAGGTCGGAAGCGACTGAGCGACTGAATAACGAACAAGCAAGGTGGAAAAGTGGAAAAGGTAGAGGTAGACAGAGTTAGGGGAAAGGGGCTCGGACAACACGAGCCTCGCCTGCTGAAAGAACCTGCGGTCACTGGACTTTTGAGGATCCTCCCATCCTCCGAGCAGCGCTGCTGGTCCAGCCCCTTCTCCCGGACCGAGGTTCCCATAGCGCCTAAGCCAGAGGAATGTGTGTGTTTGTGCGGGTAGGGGTGGGTGGGTTCCCACTGACACGGTAGCTGCCTAAGGATCAGCAGGTGCCAGGGGGAAGTTCCACCATCCAGGGAAAGAGTTGTCCTCCCTTCCTCACACTTTAGCTGGAGCTAGTCCTACTTCGAGGGCACGAAAGTGGCTTGGGGACCAGACCTGTGCTCCCCCTCCCTAGGTCCATGTTCCTGCAGGACTCGCTCTCCGTGCTACCTGCCTGGAGCCGGTCATGCTTGACGTTTCCTCTGTCCCTTCAGTACCTCCAGGTGCCTGAAACTTACTCACCTGCCCCACTGGCCATGCGCCGGCTGCTGGGGGAGTCCGCTGTCTATGCTGGTTGCTTCGCTTCTGAAGGTTTTCTCCTCTTTAGAGTTACTCTAAAGATTGGTTATGATAATTTATTTCCCAGACATTTGCAAAACCATAACAGGATTACACTCACCCACACACACCCACATAATATTCCAGGATGTCCAAGCCCCTTTCTACGAGCTGTGGTCAAGAGAATAAAATAAATTGGGCTCTCAAGGAGGTCCCTGTCTCCTAATCAATCTGAAGAGATTTTGACATATGAGAAGCAAAACACAAAACAGAGACTGAAGAGATGATATGATCAGAATGGAGACCTTCTCCCTCCAAACCTTCATGTACTTGAGTCACAACTCTAAGAGTTTTTATTTTGCCCCAGTTTGTAAAGAATGCAATTACTAGTTGTTGTTTTTAAGAGTAAAATATGTTTTTTAAAAGAAATTTTGTCAAACACAGGACATTCTGATGAGAAAACTTAAAATGACCCAAATTCAAACATCTCAGAGAAAATCAAGGCTCTTGTGTGGATGGACAACTTTGCTGGGATTTTTCTGTCTCTACATCCTTACACATCTTATAAAAGTCTTCCTGTAAAACAATTTCCCTGGTTATATCACTATAAATTTAATGTGTTAAAATAGCTCTACTGAGATATAATTCACTCTTTTAAAGCATATGGTCAGGACTTCCCTGATGGTCCAGTGGCTAAAACTGTGCTTCTGCTGGAAGAGATTCAGGTTCAATCCCTGGTCTGGAAATTAAGATCTTACATGCCCAGTTCAGTTCAGTTCAGTAGCTCAGTCGTGTCCAACTCTTTGTGATCCCATGAACTACAGCATGCCAGGCCTCCCTGTCCATCACCATCTCCCAGAGCTTGCTCAAACTCATGTCCATCAAGTCAGTGATGCCATCCAACCATCTCATCCACTACCCTCCCCTTCTCCTCCCGCCTTCAATCTTGCCCAGCATCAGGGTCTTTTCAAATGAATGGGTTCTTCCCATCAGATGGCCAAAGTATTGGAGTTTCAGCTTCAGCATCAGTCCTTCCAATGAATATTCAGAACTGATTTCTTTTTAGAATTGATTGGTTGGATCTCCTTGCAGTCCAAGGGACTCTCAAGAGTCTTCTCCAACACCACAGTTCAAAAGCATCAATTCTTTGGTGCTCAGCTTTCTTTTTAGTCCAATTCTCACATCCACACATGACTACTGGAAAAACCATA
Organism: Tragelaphus eurycerus; assembly: GCA_935064755.1. Taxonomy (NCBI): domain Eukaryota; kingdom Metazoa; phylum Chordata; class Mammalia; order Artiodactyla; family Bovidae; genus Tragelaphus; species Tragelaphus eurycerus. Next base: position 5,577,976 of record CAKXYN010000108.1, read on the forward strand.
GCTTTGACTAGACAGACCTTTGTTGGCAAAGTAATGTCTCTGCTTTTTAGTATGCTGTGTAGGCTGGTCATAGTTTTTCTTCCAAGGAAAAGGGTGGGGCAAAAAAGTACAGAGAATTGCTTTGGGTATGTTCACAGACTTGTACAGCCTTCACCATAGTCAACTTTAGAACAATTTTTTTTTTATCACCAAAACAACCCTTTACCTATTAGCAGTCACCCTTCATTCCCTTGTGCCCCTGTCCCCTCCAGCCTTAGGCAATCACTATTTGAAAAATTACTATATGGAAAATCACTGTTTCCATAGATTTACCTATTCTGAATACTTGCTGTAAATGAAATGAAACAATATGTTACCTTCTGTGTCTGGTTTCTCTCACTTACATGTTTTCATTTCATTAAGGAGTTTACATTTTACTCCAGGGCAGAAGGAAAAGTTCTGAGAAGAGTGACAAAATAGATTTAATTTTTAAATCTTCATCTTGGCTGCTTTGAATAGCACGGATTGAGGAAAGGCAAGATTAGAGGTGGAGAGTGTTTAGGTGGCTATGGTGATTTGGACTAGAATGCCAACTGAGATGCAGTGGGTTTCTCTCGATTTCTGTGAAGAAATAGACCTAGAGCCTCCAGTGTTCCTGACATTGAGGGTAGAAGTATCTTTTGCCTTGTTTGGTCTTAGACTCCAGGGAGTGGCCCTCCCCATACTGACGTTCCTCAGTTCAGTTCAGTCGCTCAGTTGTGTCCGACTCTTTGCGACCCCATGAACCGCAGCACGCCAGGCCTCCCTGTCCAACACCAACTCCCGAAGCCTACCCAAACTCATGTCCATTGAGTCGGTGATGCCTTCCAACCATATGACTGACGTTCCCAGGGCGGCACAATTCTCCCTGTTTGCTGCTTTCTCACATCTTTTCCTTGCCAACTCATACTTTTTTCTTTTATCAGGAGAACGGCTTCTCCTTCCAATGCTTTTTAAATCAGCCAGAATGCTTTCAACCAAATCAGCGTTAGCATTCGGTTTCCAGAATTAAGGCTATCATAACAAAGAAATACTAGCAAAAAGACTTTGTGTTATGGCGCCGCATCGCCCACCCCCAGCGAATAATCAAACGCTAAAATCGCTCGGAGCTTCTCAGTTTATTCAGAAAAGAGATCAAGTGGAGAATGATCCCCACTTCGAGGCCGACTGGGTAGGCCCGCAGTTCTCTCCCCTCGGTCTGCAGACGCCCCAGAACAGACACTGCTGTCCCCGAGCCCTCTGGGAAGTGGAGTCCTTCCGCCGGGACCCCCGACCCGGCGCGGTCGCCTCCAAGTGCGCAGATGCGACTCCAGACAGAGCTTCGGGCTCGAGCCTTTTGTTTCCCCGCATCTCGGTGGGTCCAGAAGGCGACGGTGTCCGCCTCCCCCGCCCCTCCCAGAGCGCTGCCCGGACGGGATCCAGCCCTGGAGCCGGAGCCAAGTCGGCAACGAGTCCGTAAGTAAGAGAAAGCCGGGTCAGAGGCACGACTCTCCGCGACCCGTCCGTCTAGCGCGCCGCTCCAACGCCACCTGCTGCAGCGCGGGCCAGGCTTTCAGGATCCGGCCTCAGCGGGAAAAGGGCTGGGCCTTGCCTGCCTCCCGGCCCCACCCCCCGGGCGCTCCGCCGGGTATTTCCGGCTGGGTAGCGAGCCGGCTACCCTTGTTCTGAGCTAAGGATCGCCCCGGAAGCGAGGTTGCCGCTAGGTACTCTGGGAAATGGAGTCCGGGAGCCTGAAGGGGGCATGGCGGACGGGGGATTTGGGGAAGGGGAGAGTTGGGGTTGGAGGGCTCGGCTTCCGAGGTTCGGAGAGCTAGAGCGCCTCCCGCTGATGTTGGCTTTAGGTCCTGTGACTCCACTGAAACACTACAGATTCTGAACTTTGGGGACAGATAGAAAAGAATGGAATCCGTGTCTTACTCATTTCTCTTCTGTGCTTGAGCTATGAGAGTTTGGTGGTTTAGCCATTAAATCGTGTCCGACTTTTGTGAACCCCCCCATGGATCATGAGGGCTCTGTCACCGGCGGCTCTGTCCTTGGGATTTCTAGGCAAGAATAACGGAGTAGGTTGCCATTTCCTTCTCCCAGTGATCAAACCCGAGTATCGTGCACTGCAAGCCAACTCTTTTAACAACTGAGCCACCGGGAGTAGGGGTGAGGGGGGAGGGTGTCTGGATTAAAGTTTTCGGGGCTGCCTGTATTTGGGGTCCAGAGTAAGGGGTTCGATTCTGAACGTGCAAAGGAATCCCTGCCTATTTTCAGGGTCTTAAAGAGAGAGTGAAGAATCAGATGTATAAGGATTCCACATATCACCTGCCTTGTGTTTTATGAGTAGGAAGGATTGAGTAACTGTGGGAGCTCTACTTGTAGTTACTGCGACATTAATCACAGGCCAGCTTACAACCATTTCTGTGCTTCAGGGTCTTAGGAGAATTTGTGCATCATACAGAACCGGTGTGTGGCTCACAGTCACTGCCCTGGCTCTCTCCTGTTTTTGCCTTGGTGTGGAACGTAGGTGACTGACCTGGGGACGCCAGAGAAGGGTCTTCCAACTGTGAAGTTTAATCTAGGCTAAATTATGAAGGTTCTAAGTAAAACAGAGTTACTACTGAGGCCCTAGGACTTAAACGTGTAGGAATAAGCCTCCTAGGAGTAGAGGCAGAGGGAGATGCCCCAGGGAGTCTAATCAATTTCGGAGTGGGGCAAGGCTAACCCCAAAATCTCTCCCTGAAGCTTCAGAGTAGAGTTGAATGATTTATACAAAGAAGTGGATTATATATTGCTGAAAAGTCCATGTTTATCTCATCTGAAACAGTGAATTAGGAGGAAGTCCTAGCAATAACAAGAGGACAAGGAAAAGCTGATCATGGATTATCTGACCTTTGAAGTTGAGGGAAATGGTAAGAATTATGCAAATAAACATGGAGTTGAAAGTGGAGACGAGTGGAGGAAATACCCTGGATAAGAATGAAAAGGTTAGGTGCCCCTGCATGATAGGAAAGGGAAACAAACACATGTCAGGAGAAGACCCCAAAGTAGAGAAACTCAGTAAGCCATCATGTTTGGAAATCACTAAGAAGGCTCCTTGGAAGGAAAGTTATGACCAACCTAGATAGCATATTCAAAAGCAGAGACATTACTTTGCCAACAAAGGTCTGTCTAGTCAAGGCTATGGTTTTTCCAGTGGTCATGTATAGATGTGAGAGTTGGACTGTGAAGAAAGCTGAGTACCGAAGAATTGATGCTTTTGAACTGTGGTGTTGGAGAAGACTCTTGAGAGTCCCTTGGACTGCAAGGAGATCCAACCAGTCTATTCTAAAGGAGATCAATCCTGGGTGTTCTTTGGAAGGAATGATGCTGAAGCTGAAACTCCAGTACTTTGGCCACCTCATGCGACGAGTTGACTCATTGGAAAAGACTCTGATGCTGGGAGGGATTGGGAGCAGGAGGAGAAGGGGACAACAGAGGATGAGATGGCTGGATGGCATCACTGACTTGATGTTTGAGTGAACTCCGGGAGTTGGTGATGGACAGGGAGGCCTGGCATGCTGCGATTCATGGGGTCGGTTGCAAAGAGTAGGACACGACTGAGTGACTGAACTGAACTGAACTGAAGAAGGCTCCTTGTCATACATTCCCCTCTCTCATCTTCCTCTTTCAGCGCTTCTGTGCTCATACACATTCCCTCTGATGCTGTGGAAGGGAGAATATTCCACAGTGCTTGTTTTTGTGGTAAAGAACAGGTCACTTTTCCACTCCCATAGGAGTGTACCAAAATATTGACATACTATACGTGCATTTAGCTTTTTGGTCAAAGTGCTTTCATTTTATTATCTTCCTCTATCCTTATCTGATCCTTTTGAGTTAAGTAGAGTAGGTCTTGTGTATATAATTCCTCTGGCTTGTGCTAGCTTTTGTCCTTGTGAATTTTTAAGTGGGAAGATAGAGTTTATCCCCTTCATGGCTTTACTTCTGCTCCTTCCAGCTATGACTACAGAAGATGTTTCTTTGTCCCAAGAACAGAGCACAGAAGAAATGGAACCTATTGGAGAGTTTCTTCCTGTTGAGTTCCAGGCAAGTTTGAGTTTCATTTCCCTCCTGTGAAATCTCGTTTGGTGATCAGAGTGTGTCCTCATTTCTTCCTTTCATTTCACTTCAGAGGTTCATGGAAATCTCATCTGGAGAACTGAACCAAAGTAATTTTTCCTTGAAGACTTGAAGCTCTGGGGGGAGCTCAGGCTGGAGCTTTAAATTTGGGAGGAAACTGTGTGAATGGTATTTCAAACTATGAAGCTGTAATCACTAGCAAATAAATGTAGGTAGAAAAGAGATGAGATCTTATTACTGTAGCTTCCAACACTTTGAGGTCGGGGAGATAAAGAGGAAACAGCAAAGGAGACAGAGAAGATGTGGCCAGTGAGGCAGGGAGGGGAGGCCAAAAGTGTGGCATTCTGGTAGCTTTACAGACTCACAGATGTAAAATTAGTGGTTACTAGCGGCAGGGGTGGGGGGCGGGATACAGGGTTGGGAAGTGGGAGGTACGAACTATTGGGTGTAAAACAGGCTCAAGAATGTATCATACAGTGTGGTCCAGTGGTTGAGAATCTGCCTTGTAACGCAGAGGATGTGAGTTCAATCCCTAGTCCAAGAATTAAGGTCTTTTGTGCCTCAAATAAGACCCTCAACTAAGACCTGACACAGCCTAAAAAATATTTGCAAAAAGAGAATGTATTGTACAACATGGGGAGTATAGCCAATATTTTCTAATATTGGCCGCTGCTGCTGCTAAGTCACTTCAGTCGTGTCCGACTCTGTGCGACCCCAGAGATGGCAGCCCACTAGGCTCCCCCATCCCTGATTCTCCAGGCAAGAACACTGGAGTGGGTTGCCATTTCCTTCTCCAAATATTGGCTAGTAACCTGTAAAAATTGTATAAAAAATAAATTTAAAAAAAGAGTCTAACTTTGATGTCAGACTGCCCGGGTGCAAATCTCATATCTTTCCTTATTATCTGTAGATAATGTTAATAATGGTACTTACCTAATATAGTTATTATTACAAGAGGTTGTTCAAAGGACTTAATACATAGAAAAAAAGATAAATGTTAGCTATTATTACTGTTTTCCCTAACACAGACTAAGACTATTTCATTAAAATGATTAAAATAAAGTTTTAACACTCAGATTAAAAAGAACTTCCTATTCCAGATTGTTCTCTTCCCTCAAAGATCACCAAATCCTATCAGATCAGTCGCTCAGTTGTGTCCGACTCCTTGCGACCCCATGAACTGCAGCACGCCAGGCCTCCCTATCCATCACCAGCTCTCGGAGGTCACTCAGACTCACATTCATTGAGTCAGTGATGCCATCCAGCCATCTCATCCTCTGTCGTCCCCTTCTCCTCCTGCCCTCAATCCCTCCCAGCATCAGAGTCTTCTCCAATGAGTCAGCTCTTCGCATGAGGTGGCCAAAGTACTGGAGTTTCAGCTTGAGCATCATTCCCTCCAAAGAAATCCCAGGTCTGATCTCCTTCAGAATGGACCAGTTGGATCTCCTTGCAGTCCAAGGGACTCTCAAGAGTCTTCTCCAACACCACAGTTCAAAAGCATCAATTCTTCGGCGCTCAACCTTCTTCACAGTCCAGCTCTCACATCCATACATGACCACAGGAAAGACCATAGCCTTGACTAGGCGAACCTTTGTTGGCAAAGTGATGTCTCTGCTTTTGAATATGCTATCTAGGTTGGTCATAACCTTCCTTCCAACCAAATCCTGTAAGAATGTACTTATTCTTCCAGGAATTGACGACAGTCAAGGATGAGGAAATGGACTTCGCCTGTGTGGAGGAGGAACAGATGGATTCTGCCCAAAGGTACATGGGCATGGATATGAAGGTGGAGAATTGTGGGAACCTCGTATTTTGGGGTAAGAAAGTTATTTTTCAATACTTTATTGAAAAAAAGTTATTTTTCATACTGCTTACTGTGACATAAAACTTCCACTGTGACTAATGACATCAAATGCCATAGTTTTGCTTACGATCCAGAGAGCTCTGATCCCATAGGGGATCCCTGATGACTTTGAGCTCAGAATTGGGCTTCTTTTCTCTGCGGGCAAGTAAAAGTTCACCATCTGTGGAAATGAAAAAGGACAGCTTCTTTACATATATATATATAAATATATAATTTTGTTTATTTATTATTTTTATTTTTCTGGCTGTGCTATGTCTTTGTTGCTGCTCGAGCTTTCTCTAGTTTCAGAGAGCAAGGTCTACCTTCTACTTGTGGTGCGTGGGGTTCTCATTGCAGTGGCTTCTCTCGCTGTAGAGCATAGGTTCTAGGGTGTGTGGGCTTCACTAGTTGAGGCCCATGAGCTTAGTTGCCCTGCAGCATGTGGAATCTTCCTGGAGCAGGGATCAAGCCCATGTCCCTTGCATTGGCAGGTGGATTCTTAACCACTAGACCAGCGGGAGGAGAAGGCCATGGCACCCCACTCCAGTACTCTTGCCTCGAAAATCCCGTGGATGGAGGAGCCCAGTAGGCTGCAGTCCATGGGGTCGCTCAGAGTCAGAGAGGACTGAGCTACTTCACTTTCACTTTTCACCTTCATGCATTGGAGAAGGAAATGGCAACCCACTCCAGTATTCTTGCCTGGAGAGTCCCGGGGACGGGGGAGCCTGGTAGGCTGCCGTCTATGGGGTCGCACAGAGTCGGACACGACTGAAGTGACTTAGCAGCAGCAGCAGCAGCAGCAGCAGACCAGCGGGAAGTCTTGGATGATGTCTTTAAAGGAGACAGTAGGGGGCTGGGGGGCAGGGACCAAAGAGGGGAGCCTAAGACAGAATACTGAGAAGCATCAACATTTCAGAAGAAGAAACAGCAGGAAAACTTCCATATAAGTATGGATCAGGAGAAAAAACCTGGAGAGCTTAGTAATACAGAAGTCAAGAGAGAATGTATGTTAATTCTCTCTCAATAAGATGGGGAGAAAAGCACCAGGAAAATGTTGTTAGGAGAAGCACATGGTGTCAAGTGCTGTTGAGAGGCCCAGGTGATCTACAGATGAAAAGGATCCACTGGATTTAGGTGACATATAAATGGTTAGTGAGTTTAGTGAGAGCAATTCCAACTGAGTGGTGGGGAGAGAAGCCAGACTGTGGTGAGTCAGGAGCAAGTGTGTGATGAAATGATATCCAAAACCTGAGAAATTTGACTTTGGCAATAAAGGAAGGAAGAAAGAAAGGTGAGAGAGAGGGAAAGAAGGAAGGGAGGAAGAAAAGAAGGGAAGGAAAGAATGAAGGGAGGGAGGGAGAAGGCAGTGGTTAGTGGAGACACAAAATCATAGGGAAAGCATACGCTAAACAAACAAAATCTGCTTTTAAAAAAGGACGAAAGATAATGATTTTAAAAATCAAATATGGTTGTCACTAATATATGTCTTCATGTAAGCGATTTTTTTGTCCAATACTTTTTCAAAACTGCCCAATCTCGACCTGTGTTTTTATCCCCCCACCCCGCCCACTTCCTCAGTTATTTTGTTGACATTTATTTATATCCTGCCTGCTCATCTTCTTCCCTGGCTAATCTGTTCAGTTTCCCATTCTTTCAGGTGTAGCATCATCATTGTCTGACCTTGTATTGTGCTTCAGCTTCATCATTTTCCCATCAGTGTTATTCACTGAAACATTGTCACCTGCCATTGCCACGAGGCTTTTTCTGAGAACATTCAAACATTTTTAAAGGACATCAATTTAATTTTCTTTAACTTCTTGCCACCTCAGCAGTTTTCGTTCTCTCCACACAGAGAACACAAATATCTGTACTCTTTATTTATTTCAGATTCTGAATCTACACCTGAAACTAAAGTGTCCCTTTCAATGCAGGAAGTTTCTGAAGGAGTATCATCAGAAAGGGAGCTGATAATAGAAAGACTTGTAAAGGATGATTCCTGGGACTCCAGATGGATAAAAACCTGGGAATGTGGAGGCATGTTAGAAAGGCAGCAAGGAAATCAGAAGAAAGATTTAAGGCAAGTCATAATTAAGCACAAGAGAAATCGTATGGAGGATTGTACTGAAATTGGGGAAAGTTCAAACCCAATTAAACATCAGAACATTTACTCAGTGAAAAAGCCCTGGAAGTGCAGTGAGTGTGGCAAGTCCTTCAGCTACTACTCAGCTTTTATCCTACATCAGAGGATTCACACAGGAGAGAAACCCTATGTATGTACTGAATGTGGAAAGGCCTTCACTCGGAGCTCATCCCTTATCCAGCATCAGAGAATCCACACTGGAGAGAAACCTTATGAGTGTAATGCATGTGGGAAAGCTTTCAGTCACCGTTCAGCGCTTATTCAACATCATATCATTCATACTGGAGAAAAGCCCTATGAGTGCAATGAATGTGGGAAGGCCTTCAACCAAAGCACGTACCTCATCCAGCACCATAGAATACACACTGGAGAGAAACCCTATAAATGTAAAGAGTGTGGGAAAGCTTTCAATGACACCTCCTCCCTTATTAAACATCAGAGGGTCCATACTGGAGAAAAACCGTATGGCTGTAAAGAGTGTGGGAAGGCCTTTAGTGACAGGTCAGGCCTTACTCAACATCAGAGAACTCACACAGGGGAGAAGCCCTATGAATGTAGTGAATGTGGGAAGGCTTTCAGTTACTGTTCAGCTCTTATTCAACATCAAGGAACCCACACTGGGGAGAAACCTTACAAATGTCATGAATGTGGGAAAGCCTTCAGTGATCGCTCAGCTCTCATAAGACACCAGAGAATTCATACTGGAGAGAAACCTTACAAGTGTAAAGAATGTGAGAAAGCCTTCAGCCAGAGCTCATCCCTGACGAAGCATCTAAGAACTCACACTGGAGAGAAACCATATAAATGCAATGATTGTGACAAAGCCTTTAGCCAGAGTTCTTCTCTTATTCAACACCAGAAAACTCATGCAGGAGAAAAATGCTATAAATATAAGAAATGTGAGAAAACTTTCAGTATGTGTTCAGCCTATTATCAACATGGAGAAATTCATGATGAATAGAAGGCAGTGAATTGATGAAATAATTATGCACTATCTCCTGATTGTACAGACCTCCAAATATTGGTCTTCCCAAGGGGCACTAGTGGTAAAGAAACTGCCTGCCAGTGCAGGAGACATAAGAGATGGGGGTTCAATCCTTGAATTGGGAAGATCCCCTAGAGGAGGGCATGGCAATCCACTCCAGTATTGTTGCCTGGAGAATCCCTTGGACAGAAGAGCCTGGTGGGCTACAGTCCAAAGGGTCACTAAGAGTTGGACATGACTGAAGCAACCAGGATGGACCTAGAGATTATCATACCAAAGTAAGTCAGACAGAGAAAGACAAATATGATATGATTTATATGTGGAATCTAAAAAATGATTCAAAGAAACATATTTACAAAACAGACTCACAGTCATAGAAAACAAACTTCTTACCAAAGGAAAAAGGTCCTGGAGGGGGATAAGTTAGGAAATCGAAAATAACATATCCAAACTACTATATATAAAATGGGTAAACAAAAAGGACCTACTGTGTGGCACAGAGAGCTATGCTCAATATTTTATAATAACCTATAACAAAAGAATCTGAAAAAGTGATAACCAAATCATTTTGCTGTCCATGAGAAACTAACACAATATTATAAATCAACTATACTTCAATAAAAATAATTTTAAAAATTCTCGTGTTAATCAATGTGCAACCAGGATGAAAAGTAGCACTGATTGACATTCTTTCTGCACAAGGATCAACCTAATGCGATAAGAGGGTTATAGGCAGCCGAAAGGATATTAACAATCTACATTAGCTGACAAGAGCTCTTTGTGTCCTTGTTTCTGCTTTATCTTTCTCCTGCTATAACATCACCTTTTAAAATTAATTAATTAGGCTGCATTGGGTTTTAGTTGCTGCACACAGTGTCTTCGTTGAGATGTCGGATCTTTCATCACGGTGCACAGAATCTAATTGTGTCACAGGGGCTTAGTTGCCCCAAGGCAGGTAGGACCTTAGTTCTCCGACCAGGGATCAAACCCCGACCTCCTGCAGTGGAAGTGCAGAGCCCTAACCATTGGACAACCAGGAAATTCTCTGTAGGCTTATTAATGATGGCCATTCTGACTCGTGTGAAGTAGTACCACATTGTAGTTTTGGCTTAAATGTTGCTATGACTAGCAATATTGAGCATCTTTTCATGTGCCTGTTGGCCATTTGGATGTATTCCTTGAAGAAATGTCTATCTAGATCATCTGCCCATTTTTTTGGATGGATTGTTTGGTATTTTGTTATTGAGTTGTATGAGCTGTTTGTATATTTTGAAAAGTAGGTCCTTGTTGATCACATCATTTGCAAAAATTATAGAGCAGTCTGTCTTTTCATTTTTCTAAAAGTTTGCTGTGCTAAAGCTTCTACGTTTGATTAGGTATCATTTGGGAGACTGAGCTAAAAAAACATTGGTCTGATTTATGTAAAAGATACTTTAAATACAGAAAATTCAAAAGATGAAAAAGAATATACAATGAAAACACTAATCATAAGAAAGCTGGAATGGATGGATATATTTATATCAGATAAAATAGAATTCAAGAACAGGAATATTATCTTAGATATAGAAGGATTTTATGATGATAAAAGGATCAATTCACCAAGGTGAGTAATTGTTTAATGTGTAATTGGGTTACAATTATGAATGCGATTTTAGTGTTATACACAAAATTTAGAATTCTGGGTTATTAATATATTATGTGCTTAATATCACAGCCTCCAAAATCACAAAGTAAAAACTGACATAAATTTTAAAAAACTGGGCAATTTTATAATTGGAAATTTTAACACTCCATTTTCAGAAGTTGATAGAACAACTAGACAAAATATTAAAGACAGAATATCTGAACCACACTGTCTACAATCTTGAATTGATTGACATATACATTATAGAATATACAACAACTACAGAATGCATACTACCTAAAAATAACGTATTTGGCTGCATTGAGTCTTAGTTGCAGCTTGCAGGATCTTTCAGTATGGCACCCATCAGAGCTTAGTTGCTTGAAGGCATGTGGGATCTTAGTTCCCTGACCAGATTCCAATGATGCTAGAGTGGCTCACAGAACTCAGAAATAACAGTTTAGAGACTTCCCTTGTAGTCCAGTGGCTAAGACCCCCACAGCTCCCAGTTCAGTGGGCCCGGGTTCAAGCCCTGGTCAGGGAACTAGATCCCGCCTGCTGCAACTAAGATCTGACACTGCCAAATATATAAATATTTGAGAAAAACAGTTTACTTATCACTGGTTCATTGTAAAAGGATAGAACTCAGGATCAGCCAGATGGAAGAGATGCTCAGGATGCAGGGGGCAGGGGAGTAGAGTTTCCAACCCTCTCTGGGCATGCCCCCAGCACCTCCACCAGTTCAGCAACCATGCATTTTATGGGGGTTCCTTGCGTAGGTGTGATGGGCAAGTCATTGACTTCTGGGGACTGACTGAACCCCAGCCTGTCCCCTCCCCTCAGGTGCTAGGGGTGAAGGTTCTAACTTGCTCACAAGCCTTGGCCCCTGGCAACTAGGAGTCTTCCTCATTAACATAAAACTCAGATGTTGAGGGATTTGTTATGATAACAAGACGCTTATCTCACCTGTGTGGCTGTGCAGCTACTTCAGAAATTGAGGAGGACTTCCCTGATGGCTGGTGGCACAGTGGATAAGAATCCTCCTGCCAATGCATGGGACACAGATTCGATCCCTGGTCCAGGAAATCCCATATGCTATGGAGCAACTACGGAGAAGGCAATGGCATCCCACTCCAGTACTCTTGCTTGGAAAATCCCATGGATGGAGGAGCCTAGAAGGCTGGAGTCCATGTGGTCGCTGAGGGTCGGACATGACTGAACGACTTTCTTTTCACTTTTCACTTTCATGCACTGGAGAAGGAAATGGCAACCCACTCTGGTGTTCTTGCCTGGAGAATCCCAGGGACAGGGGAGCCTGGTGGGCTGCCGTCTATGGGGTCGCACAGAGTCGGACACGACTGCAGTGACTTAGCAGCATGGAGCAACTAAGCCGGTGCACCACAACTACGGAGCTTGCACACCTAGAGCCTGTGCTTTGCAACCAGAGAAGCCACTGCAATGAGAAGTCTGCACACCACAACAAAGAGTAACCTTTGCTTGCCTCAGTTAGAGAAAGCCCACGTGCAGCAATGAAGAGCCAACACAGCCAAAAATAAAAAACCAAAGAGAAAAGCCCAAGTTAAAAGATGCTCCTCTGCACTTATCCCCTAAGAAATTCCAAGTACTTCAGGAACTCTGCCAGAAACAGGCAGGAAGACCAAATATACATTTCTTATTTAAATCACAATATCACAATAGGGAAAAGGGAAGACTCATTTGCTTAAGACCCTGGAGGAGACAGAGAGGATGACCTCAGGGCCCAGGGGGAGAAGAGAGGAGGGGTGAGGACCACACAGGGAAGGCCTTTGCCTCCCCTGAGGCCCGGGCTCGTCTTGCTCCTCCAACAACTTTCTGGATCCCAGTGAGCCCTCCCTTCCTCCCTCTTCCGACCTGGCAGATAGTGGTACCCACAACAGCCAGCCCAGAAGCTTCTGCCAGTGAGTCCCAGTAGCCTGTCCATCCCTGTGGGAGCAACCCACACACTGCCCCATTCTCAGTGTCCTCCTGGGAGGGTGCCATCTCTTTCGTATGAGAACTGGGCAGAAGAACCGTGTGATGAGGAAGGTGGGAGCGCACAGAGCAGGGTCAGCGAACTCACCTGGACCCGGGAGCGGTTTTATGAGATCACAGCCACAGCCGTCCACTCTCCTGTTGTCTATGCTTCCAGAGTAGATTTGAGTGACCACAGCAGAGACCAAACGGCCAGAGAAGCCTCACATACTGACCATGTGTCCTTCCAGAGAGAACACGTGTGACTCTAGTGTGGAAGAAAGAACATTTGTGACCTGAGGGTTGGAGACGAGTTGAGCCCTGAGTCTGCAAATTCACTGGATGAGCCTCAGCTGTAGGACAATAATACTGTGGCCCACAAAGCTGTGGTAGGAGCTGCAGCTATAATGAGTCTGTGTTTCCAGGGGTGAGGACGTGGCTCTGTACTTCACCAGGCAAGAGTGGGACACGCTGGACTGGGCTCAGAAGGCCCTTTACAGGGACGTGATGCTAGACAGCTACAGACACGTCATCTTCTTGGGTAATAAGTTAGCTTGAAGGTGAGGGGAATGGGTTTAGGGAGGGCTCATGAGTATACATGGTTTTTATTACAAGTGTGTTATTTCCTTAAAAATGATATGAAGCAAATATGTCCTACTCAAGAATTGATTCATCTGTGGTGTATTTGTGAACATTCTTTAAAATTGTTCTAGTCTACGCTTGCCTGTATGTTGGCAATACTTCACAATAAACTTGTTCGTATTTTTTGGTCAGATCAGATCAGATCAGATCAGTCGCTCAGTCGTGTCCGACTCTTTGCGACCCCATGAACCGCAGCACGCCAGGCCTCCCTGTCCATCACCAGCTCCCGGAGGTCACCCAGACTCATACCCATCGAGTCAGTGATGCCATCCAGCCATCTCATCCTCTGTCGTCCCCTTCTCCTCCTGCCCTCAATCCCTCCCAGCATCAGAGTCTTCTCCGATGAGTCAACTCTTCGCATGAGGTGGCCAAAATACTGGAGTTTCAGCTTTAGCATCATTCCTTCTAAAGCAATTCCAGGATTGATCTCCTTCAGAATGGACTGGTTGGATCTTCTTGCAGTCCAAGGGACTCTCAAGAGTCTTCTCCAACACCACAGTTCAAAAGCATCAATTCTTCGGCGCTCAACCTTCTTCACAGTCCAGCTCTCACATCCATACATGACCACAGGAAAGACCATAGCCTTGACTAGGCGAACCTTTGTTGGTAAAGTAATGTCTCTGCTTTTGAATATGCTATCTAGGTTGGTCATAACTTTCCTTCCAAGGAGTAAGCGTCTTTTAATTTCATGACTGCAGTCACCATCTGCAGTGATTTTGGAGCCCAGAAAAACAAAATCTGACACTGTTTCCACTGTTTCCCCATCTATTTCCCATGTAGTGATGGGACCAGATGCCATGATCTTCGTTTTCTGAATGTTGAGCTTTAAGCCAACCTTTTCACTCTCCACTTTCATTTTTTGGTGGAATATCACAATTCAAAAGTATATAAATAGGGACTTCCCTGGTGGTCCAGCAGTTAAGTCTTCACCTTCCAATGCAGGGGGTGAGGGTTCGATCCCTGGTCAGGGCACTGAGGTACCACATTTCTAAAGAAGTAAATAAACCCATGGAGATCAGTACTAAAAAAACAAAGGACTCACTTTCACTAAAAAAAATATTTTGAACTTATAAAACAGAGACTCACAGACATGAAACGAACTTATGGTTACTGGCAAAGAGGGATAGTAGGGAGTTTGGAAAGATCATGTACATGTTAGGGGAAGCACACTGAAACCGCCCACCCTGGCCAGGCACCATAGTAACCATTTGCTTGAGTTGTTTTATGACGGGAGATCCTGATAAGGAATACAGAACTAGTAAGCCACCACCAACTGGAAGAGTTCGGGAAAGGTCAAAAGGAGACACTGCGTGTCCATCCACTTCCCAGAATCCCTCTCGCTAGCATCCATCTTGGCTGAGTGATGCGTGTGCCACCAGGAAAGACTCTGAATTAGAGTGATTGGCCAAAGACCACCCGGAAACTGATCCCATCACCATAAAACCCACACAGCAGAGCGGTTCTCCTGGGTTCCCTTACCCTACTCCTCCCCACCCAGGTGTCCTTTCCCAATAAAATCTCTTGCTTTGTCAGCACATGTGTCTCCTTGGACAATTCATTTTCGAGTGTTAGACAAGAGCCCAGTTTCGGGCCCTGGAAGGAGTCCCCCTTCCTGCAACAACACACTGCTATATTTAAAATATATTTAAAATGAATAACCAACAAGGACCTATTGTAGCACATGGAACTCTGTCTGTTCAATGGTATGTGGCAGCCTGGATGGGAGGGGAGTTCGGGGGAGAATGGGTACATGTATATGCATGGCTGAGTCCCTTCACTGTTCCTCTGAAACTATCACAACATTGTTAATCAGCTATCCCCCAATACAAAATAAAAAGTTCAAAGGAAAAAAAAAAAGGTTTGGTCCAAAAGTGGAGGTCCCTGAAGAGTGACAAGGGCAGAACTCTGATGGGTCACCTTTGCTCTTGCTGAAAGTATGTTCTGGGGAGAGGGGCGTGCTCCTGACTCAGACCCTCCTCCTTCAGGGCAACAGGCTCTCAAAGGGCATCCCGAGACTAGTTGAACTCAGTCTAACTTCGGTATGATGGCAAAAGGCAATACAATCCATGATTACTGAAATGCTCCAAAGAATATAGTTTCTGGAAAGAGAAAGAGAAGGAGGGAAAGAGAATGGAATAAAACAACTCATGCAGAAGCAGGTCAAAATGATGGGACTTTATTTCTGTGGATTCTTTGGTGTCTGACGAGGTGTGAGCTCTGTCTGAAGCTGCTCCCACAGTCAAGACATCTGTAAGGCTTCTCTCCGGTGTGAGTTCTCCGATGTTTAATGAGGGTCGCGCTCTGGCTGAAGTGCTTCCCGCACACAGAACACCCATAGGGCTTCTCGCCCGTGTGGGTCCTCTGGTGTTTGGAGAGGTCGGAAGAGCGTTTGAAGCTCTTATTGCACTCCTCACACGTGTGGGGCCGCTCCCCCTTGTGTGTCCTCTGGTGTCTAAAACGCCTGGAGGTGCGGCAGTTCTCTCCGCACTCCTTACACGTGTAGGGCTTCTCCCCCAGGTGGGTTCTCTGATGCCGGCTGAGGTGTGAGCTCTGTCGGAAGCTGTCCCCACACTTGGGACACGTGTAGGGCTTCTCTCCGGTGTGTGTCCGCTGGTGTTTAATGAGGGTCGCACTCTGACTGAAGCACCTCCCACACACAGAACACCCGTAGGGCTTCTCGCCAGTGTGGATCCTCTGGTGTTTGGAGAGGTCGGAGCAGCGTTTGAAGCTCTTGTCGCATTCCGCACACAAGTAGGGTCGCTCCTCGTTGTGTGTCCTCTGGTGATTCAATTGGTTGGAGGTGTGGCAGGTTTCCCTGAAGTTGTTACAGGTATAGTGCTTCTCCCCCAGGTGGGTTCTCTGATGTCGACTGAGATTTGAGCTCTGTCGGAAGCTGTTCCCACACCTGGGACACATGTAGGGCTTCTCACCGGTATGTGTCCTCTGGTGTTTAATAAGGGTCGCGCTCTGACTGAAGCGCCTCCCACACACAGAACACCCATAGGGCCTCTCCCCAGTGTGGATTCGATGATGTTTAAGGAGGTCGGAACGCTGTCTGAAGCTCTTCGCACAGGTGTCACATGTGTAAGGTCTTTCTTCATGGAACCACCTCTGAGTCTCAAATAGGCCCGAATGATGGCGATTTTCCTGAGGTTTCACCACGTCTAACCTGTGTTGGCAGTTGTTCCCATATTCATCCCCAGTGACGGGTCTCCCTGCTGTTGGGACGTACTGAGCAAGAACAAAGTCTGAACTCTCAGCACTGGTCCTGAATTCTTTGTTTTTGACGTCTCCTTCTTCTCTGGGACCATTCCTGAGATCTGAGATCTGGGTGACTCCCTGGTCTTCAGGAGAATTTTCACATTTCAGCGATGGGGGGTCTCCCAAGGGCTTCTCTCTCCTGTCCTGGGCATCACCACACTCAGAAGATAGGGGAGCCTTCTCCTGAAATCCTTGTAGCTGCCCTTGAAGCTCCACTTCTAGAATTTCCTCCTTTGGAATCAACTCTTTGTTCTCAATTCTGGTTTCCGAACCTGAAATATTAAAATACGAGTTGCTGACATTTCATCCCCTGGCAGGAGTGATTAAGAAAGTGCTAGCAGAGAAACAACGCCCCCAAAGCCCTTTTCATGTTCTCTATGAAACCACTCCTGAAGTTAAATTATTTTAATTAACCTGTCAAATGTGCTTACCTGTACAAATCCTGTTTCTTTCCTTTTATACTTGTGCTTACACCCACCAACCCATCTCTCTTCCCCTAAACCCACTTCATAAGAACACAGGGAGAAACAGACAAGAACGATTGGCATAATACTCTGTGTAATAGTGAAAAACTAGAAGCCTTAACATCTGTTGACGGAATGGCTAAGTGAATATTAGGATGAAATATATAGAGATGTTAAAATGAATAAACTAGAGCTACATGTATCAACATGGATAAAAATCCCCAAAATGTGGAGAAAAAAGGCAAGGTGCAAAAGAACCATACAGTAATACAACGTATGCTGCTACTGCTGCTAAGTCGCTTCAGTCTGTCCGACTCTGTGCGACCCCAGAGACGGCAGCCCACCAGGCTCCCCAGTCCCTGGGGTTCTCCAGGCAAGAACACTGGAGTGGGTTGCCATTTCCTTCTCCAATGCATGAAGGTGAAAAGTGAAAGTGTAGTCACTCAGTCGTGTCCGACTCTTAGCGACCCCATGGACTGCAGCCCACCAGGCTCCTCCGTCCATGGGATTTTCCAGGCAAGAGTACTAGAGTGGGTTGCCATTGCCTTCTCCGAATACAACGTATATATACCATAAAAACATGTCAAAATACTATATATGTTTACATGTTTACATACATTTATATATATGCATACACAGAGTGTATATGTGGCTACATGTATATGTAGAAAGAATATAAAACAGGCATAGAAATGGTAAATCAGGATATTGGTCACTTCTGGAGGAGTGAGGGGACAGCTTTCGAGGGGTACACAGAGCTTCAACTGGTGCTATGGCTGTAATATATGCAGCAGAATAAAAAGCTGAGTTTATCACCTAACAATATAGAACAGAAAGTCTTGCCTTAGTCACAAAAGGGACTTCAAGACTCTCAATCTTTGTGAATGGCAGCCTGGCTCAGGGATTTTCTGAAGCAAGCCCTCCACCAGTCACACCCAGCTGGAGACAGGCAGAGGCCCAGCACTTACTTGGTGAGACTGCATTTTCTTGATCCTTCGGTGCACTCTCCCTGAAGAAGTGCTTCTGTGCTGGGCCCAGACGCTCCGACTCCTCCCAGGTTAGAGACAGGGCCACATCCGGGACTGTCACCAACCCCTGTAACAACATGAGACCTCCCCTCAGCACCTGCTGTCCCAGTGAGAGACTCATTTCCTAGGCAGGTTGATAAGAAGTCTAGGGGTCCGCAAGGAGAGAGGGGCCTGGAATTCTCAAGGAGGAAGAAAGGACAAACTTTTTTTCCTCTACATTCCTTAAAATTATATAACAATAATGTATCCTGCCTGAGGACAGTCTCTGGATTAAACCTTCTGACTAATACTGTTATCTTAAAATGTAAATTATGGGAGTAGGTCTGGTGAGGTCTTTACAACCTCCAGACATTCTTTGGATTCATTGGAGAGTATATAACTCCATTGCTAAGGCTAGCAAGGGGGTACTCTTTCTACCCCTTTCTCATGTCTATGTCAGAAGCTTTCTCTATCTCCTTTATACTTTAATAAAACTTTATTACACAAAAGCTCTGAGCGATCAAATCTTGTCTTTGGCCCCGGATTGAATGGATTGAATTCTTCTCCTCCAGAGGCTAAGAATCCTGGTGTCTTTGTGTGATTCAGCAACAACCTTTCATCTTGGGGGCTCATCCGGGATTCTTCAGGACCAGATGGGAACTAACAATTCCAGCCTCATCCTGTGAACTATATCCTGAAAAACTGGGATAGTTTTGATATCCAGGGCTTAAAGAAGACACACATGGTCTTCCTATGTGATACTGCATGGCCACAGTATCCATTGGAGGTTCTCTTAAGTATAATTGTTTTATAATTAGACCGGTTCTGTAGAGAACAAGGGAAATGGGTAGAAGTAGCCTACGTGTTGCCCTTTTTCTCTCTGCGAAATATGCCAGACTTATGTCCTAAGGGTGTAGATTTGGGTGTGACTTCTTCAGCTCCCTCCAGCCCTCCCACTGTTGCTAGATGAGATGGAGGACAGGAGACAAAGAGATAAAGAAAAGCAGGTTTCTCCAATCTATTCCTGGATCATATGCACAGAGCAGCCAGAGAGACTGAGGAACAGCCATACAAGCTGTTGCCTCTTCATGAAGCACCCACCGGGAGAAATAATCAGTCTACGAGAGTTAATATTAATAAGCCTTTTCTTATCAAGAAATACCTTACTTGGAAGGATGTATAGCTAAGTCACTTCAGTTGTGTCCAACTCTGTGCGATCCCATAGACGGCAGCCCATCAGGCTCCTCTGTCCCTGGGATTCTCCAGGCAAGAACACTGGAGTGGGTTGCCATTTCCTTCTCCAATGCATGAAAGTGAAAAGTGAAAGTGAAGTCGCTCAGTCATGTCCGACTCTTAGCAACCCCATGAACTGGAGCCCACCAGGCTCCTCCGTCCATGGGATTTTCCAGGCAAGAGTACTGGAGTGGGGTACCATTGCCTTCTCCGAGACTGGGACTACACACAGCTAAAGGAAGATGGGATCAGAGTCATTTTGTCAGATGTATTCTTGAAGGACTCAGGCAGGCACGTGCTAAGCCTTTAAACTATGGCAAATTGGCAAACACAGAACAGGAGAAGGAAGCTCCTGGTAAATTCCTAGATAGACTGAGAGAAGCCCTTCACAGATTCACTGAGATTGACTCCAAAAGTGAAGACGGAAAAGTGATCTTAAAGGATAGATTTCTCACTCAGTCGGCTCCAGATATCCCCTGTAAGCTATTAAAACCGGGCGTATGGACCAAATCAGTCTTTAGATAATCTGTTACAATTGGCTCAGTCTATTATGGTAGGGAATATAAGGAAAAGAAAGGTAGAAAAGGACAAAGGAACAAGCGGAAGCCCTCACAATAGCTATGAGAACCTTCTTAAACAGCCTGAGAAAAATGCCCAGAGGGACCCAGGTGAAAAGGGATGGGCTTGCTATTACTGTGGAAAGGAGGGGCACCTCAAGAGGGATTGCCCTTAGGCATCTAAGCCGCCCGCCCCCACCCGCTCCATGTCCGGTCTGCAAGGGACCACACTGGAGGAGACTGCCCCCAGAAGGGTAGGTTTCAGGGGTCAGACTCTCAAGACAATCAGGACTAAAGGTGCCCGGGGGTCCCCACACAAGCTCCCATCCTAATTACACTTGAGGAACCCCGGGTATCAATAACTGTGGGGGGGCAATCTGTGGATTTACTTTTAGATACTGGGGCAACTTACTCCCTGCTTACTGAAGCCCGTGGCCCACTTTCTTCCCAATCCACTTCCGTAACAGGACTGTCTGGATGAGCCAAAAGGTATTACTTCACTGTTTCTGTCAGTTGTGACTGGGATTCTTTGCTATTTTCACACGTGTTTCTGATCGTGCCAGAGTCTCACTCACCCCCTTTGGGGAGGGATATACTGAGCAAGGTCCATGCCTCTGTTTTCATGAATATGGAGCCCTCCCTTTCTCTCCCTTTAATTGGACAAAATATAAATCCTAGAGTGTGGGCTGATGGAAAATCTGTGGGTCAAGCACAAAATGCTATTCCTGTAATTGACAAGCTCAAAACCCCGCACTTATCCCACATATGAAGCAGTATCCACTGAAAGTTGAGGTTGCTGCTAAGTCACTTCAGTCGTGTCCAACTCTGTGCAACCCCATAGATGGCAGCCCACCAGGCTCCTCTGTCCCTGGGATTCTCCAGGCAAGAACACTGGAGTGGGTTGCCATTTCCTTCTCCAATGCATGAAAGTGAAAAGTGAAAGTGAAGTCGCTCAGTTGTGTCTGACTCTTTGCGACCCCATGGACTGTAGCCCACCAGGCTCCTCCATCCATGGGATTTCCCAGGCAAGAGTACTGGAGTGGGCTGCCATTGCCTTCTCCGTATAGACCTTTAAGCCTTGGAATTAACTAGTTATGTAACCCAGCTCTCAGCTTTTCAACAGGCATTAACAGAACTCCGGGAGATGACTCCTGACCCAGTCTCTGAGTCAAGCAAGCCTCTCTATTTGAGCCAGGAACTGAGGTCCTCATAAAAACATTGGGATCTGGGGGCCAATCCCTCAAGCCCCTCTGGGCAGGCTGGGCCTGATAATCTATGTGAGCCTACTTCTGCTGACCCCAAAAATCCTGAGTCTGCCATTTGATCCTCAAGACAATGCCTTTCTGTCCTGGGCTCACTTCTATGCAGCATTATCACAATCAGTCTAACTGCTGGGTCTGTGGAGCACTTCCCTCTTCATCAGTGGAAGGATTCCCAGGGTGGATATCTCCACTTCAAGGAAAAGACTTTCTCAAAGTCTGCAAATACCTTCAACAATCGCACGTGATGTTTCTTCTTAAACTGATGACATCTAACAACCTTAACATGGACTGATTTAACTATGGACATAATGTGACTTTTCATTTTGATTTTAACTTGGTTTAATGACTATTTTGCCTTACATCTGTAACTGTATAATGGAGATTTCTTTTCTAAACATCTAAAAGCTTTTAAGGGGAAGGCAATGGCACCCCACCCCAGTACTTTTGCCCTGAAAATCCCATGGACAGAGGAGCCTGGTAGGCTCCAATCCATGGGGTCGCTAAGAGTCGGACACGACTGAGCGACTTCACTTTCACTTTTCACTTTCATGCATTGGAGAAGGAAATGGCAACCCACTCCAGTGTTCTTGCCTGGAGAATCCCAGGGACAGGGGAGCCTGGTGAGCTTCCATCTATGGGGTCGCACAGAGTCGGACACGACTGAAGCGACTTAGCAGCAGCAAAAGCTTTTAAGTTACAAATAGTTGTCCAAGCTCCTATGAGTGCCACTGCCTCCTTCAACTATTACTTGGGGCCCCTGGATCAGAGACCCTCAATAAGAGGGTTAGAAGAATATGTTGCCTCAACTATTTAGGGACCACGCCCCTAAACAGCAGGAAGTAGTTATGGAACAAAAACGACGCCCCTTTCCCTTGGCAACATAATTCTCCTAAAAGAAAAGAGGGGAATGAGAGTTATTTCCTAGGCAGTTTGATAAGAAGTCTAGGTGTCCACAAGGAGAGAGGGGCCTGGAATTCTCAAGGAGGAAGAAAGGACAAACTTTTTTTCCTCTACATTCCTTAAGATTATATAACAATAATGTATCCTGCCTGAGGACAGTCTCTGGATTAAACCTCCTGGCTAATCTTGTTATTTTAAAATGTAAATTATGGGAGTAGGTCTGGTCTTTACAAGGATTATATAATAATGTATCCTGCCTGAGGACAGTCCCTGGATTAAACCTTCGGACTAATTCTGTTATCTTAAAATGTAAATTATGGGAGTAGGTCTGGTGAGGTCTTTACAACCTCCAGACATTCTTTGGATTCACTGGAGAGTATATAACTCCATTGCTAACTCTTTCTACCCCCTTCTCATGTCTATGTCAGAAGCACAGCAACAGTCAGAAGGAAGAGATGCATTGGGCAAGGTCTGGGGGTGGGGTGGGTCCTAAGCTCAGGAGCTTCTCTCCTCTTGGAGGTGGGATGGGGGCAGGGTTGTTATCTTCCCACTTAAGTAGATGTGCATACCAATTGGGAAGCTCTCTGAACCCCACACTCTTCTGATTTTATGGAGGCTTCATCATGTAGGCAGGATCAACTATTAACTCCATTTCCAGCCTCTCTTCCTTCTCTGCAGTATCATTATCAATTGAGGGAGGAGGGAGGAAGTCATCCAAACCATTAAAAAGTAAAAGGATGCTCACATTCAAAGTGGTGGGGAACTGCTGTTCTTATACATCATTTAAGGACACTTTCCACCTTGACATCTTTCTTTCCCAAACGATCTAGTTAGACACGAGGGTGTCTTACATTGAATAAACAATACTTCAGTGCCGGTTTTGTGCGGAAAGGTCTACAACTCGAGGACCTCTTCCTGGACGGATTTGTTACCGCTTCCTACAAAGGAAAGAATGTTTCATGCACATCCTAAAGTTCATGCAAAATGTAATAAGGAAGTAAAGAACTTCTGAAACCCATAGCATCCCTCACACCTCCATCCACACTCCCAGAACACTTTCACTCCTCACCTGGCCTGAGGTCTCAGCAGGCTGCCTCTGAAGAGACCGCACCACGGCGGCCGCCTCCTCCCCGCTCTGCGGGCAGTGCTTCCGAACCCAGGCTTGGATCTCCTGGGGCAGGATGGTCAGGAACTGCTCCAGCACCAGCAGCTCCAGGATCTGCTCTTTCGAGTGCACCTCTGGCCTCAGCCATTGACAACAAAGTTCCCTGAGCCGGCTCAGCGCCTCTTCCGGTCCAGCCACCTCCTGATAACGGAACTGCCTAAAATGACATCGGAAAGTTTCGGGATCCGGATAGTCCCAGAGCCGGCCGGACTCCCCACTTCCGAGGGAGTCTTCCTCCACTTTCACTGTCCAAAGTCCATCACCTAGGGCCGGAGGGGCGACCGTGCTTTGACTTGCGCTCCAGCTCCAACTCATCCTTCTCTCGCTCGTGCGCACTTTCCCGGAGTTCCACCTTCAGCTGAGTTGACAGTAAACCCAGCAAGAAGCCGCAGAACACATCGGATCTCCCGAAAGCGGCTGTCGACTGTCGGGTTCTAAAGGAGATCCCACCTCCCCTGGCTCCTCCCAGACTCCTCCTACCCAGAAACCGCTACCCTACCTCAGTTCAGTTCAGTCGCTCAGTCCCGTCCGACTCTTTGCGACACCCTACTCAGAAGCTGTCAAATCCCGCGACAAAAAATTACGAACAGCCCGAGTCGGAAGTGCGTCACCGGCTCCCTGCGGTGCCCACCCCTCGGGGCATTTCCGGGGCCTGTCTAGGCTCCTCGGAAGAGTGACGTGCATCTCTGTGGTTTGTTATCATTCACCTTTTCCAGAGGTACTCTTGGTGGCTCACACGGTAAAGAAACCGCGTGCAATGCGGGAGACCTGGGTTCAGTCCCTGGGTTGGGAAGATCCCCTGAAGAAGGGAGCGGCTACCCAGTCCTGTATTCTGGCCTGGAGAATTCCATGGACAGAGGAGCCGCAAAGAGGAGGACACGAAGAGTCGTACACGACTGAGCGACTTTCACTTTCACCTTGTAGTGTGGAGCTTACAGTCCTTAAGGTTGCAGAACTTAAGGATATTCCTCCTTTAAAAATAAATGTCATTCCTTTTGAATTGTTGACAATCTTTCATCTTTAGATTAAGTATGAGAAGGAATTTTATTGTTTCAAAGAGGAAAAAAAGAAAAGAAAAATATCAAACCTGTATTTCACTTGCATTCTTTTGTATGAAATACATTATCAAAATTTTGCAAAAAATATCATTGAAAAACAATCACATGCCTTAGCTTTGTAGCAACTTTCTTCTCAAAGTTGGCTCATTACCATGTTAAACATTTATACTAAGCTGGAGAATATATTTGTCAAATTATGTCTTATGTTTTAAAAATATGTTTTATATGATAGTAAAATTTAAAATAATAACTGTATATGAAAAATTCTATATGCGATAAATATGTACCATTCAATTTTCTACATTTAATAAACATCACTTTTATTTGAGAATAACCAAAAGAAAGAATGTCATTCTTAACAAATTATCTGTGAAAAAAGTTGTATAAATTTGGTTTCAGGGAAAGTGAAAAGTTCCAGTTGTACAATAAAGTGGTCATTGATCCATCGGTTACACTTAGGCAAGAAAGGTTTGTAGAGTGTCTTCTACATGCGAAGGCATCATGGTTGACACTATAGATGCAAAACTGGGAAGATATATTCCCTGTCCTCAAGTTGCTCACAGTCTCCTAATGGAGACAGACACTTAATTACAGGACAGTGTGGTAAATGCAATACTTTGAGGTGTATGCAGCATCTATTTGTATAAGCAGATATGGAAATAATCAACCATGCCTGATAGGGAGTGTACAGTAAAAGGCTCCACAGAAGAGATTAAGTTTAAAAAGTTCATGTGGATTGAAGACATATTTTAATTTAAAACTGGGTTAAATATATAGGCAATAGTCGGACACAACTAAAGCAACTTAGCACACGCATACTTTAGTTTAACATTTACATTAAATCATTTGCATTATTTAAGAAATGAAGAATTATCTAAGCTACATGTGTGTGTGTTTGTGCTCAGCTGTGTCTGACTCTTTGTGATCCCAAGGACTGTAGTCCGCCAGACTCCTCTGTCCGTGGGATTTCCCAGGCAAGAATACTGGAGTGGGTCGCCGTTTCCTTCTCCAGGGGATCTTCCCAACCCACGAATCGAACTGGCATCTGCTGCTTGGCAGCTGAGTTCTTTACCACTGAGCCCCCAGGGAAACCCTATGTAAGTTACATTAAGGGTAATTTCATTTAAAAAGCATTTGTTTAAGTACAATTAATGTCCTGATTTATGAATGCAAATTCCCAAGCAGGGTCAAGATTTCATACAACATATTTATGGATTAAAGCTTAAATTATCAACTTTAAAAATTATTTCCAAATTATTTCCTGTGTGTTGGGAGCCGGTTTGAATTAGCGCTCTGCCCGTGGCAAAGGTCATGAGGAAGGAGGCTTGACATACACAAAGGTGGGGTCGAGCCTCAGGAGGCCCTTGGAGGTTCTCGAGCATCTACCCCCAAAACCGGAATCTGCCTAACTTTCTGCTTTGTGTTCTCACCTCTGACTTTACGGGGGGCTGTCCCCCACTACCTCTCTCTGAAAGAAGAGTTAACTTAAAGCTTCAGTTAATAAAAATTCCTGGGCGTGACAGGAGTGATTTAACCTACAAACTCCTCTGAAGGTTCTCTAGCCCCACCTGACAGGCTTGTCTGGCCACATGTGATTACTCACAGCCTCCCAACAGTGGGAGGCGCGAGATGCTCTTAACCTTCTAAAAACAGGTTCTTTAGAGAAGTTAGAAAACTATTAGTATAATATAGTGGGCTGATTAGAAATTGTATTGGTGAAGGGTTTTTCATTTGTTGAGCCAATGTTTGCTGCTAGGTCTCCACATTGCCTACCCTTACACACATTAATGAATATTTAGAAGAAATAAGTATTAACCTTTGATATTAATCACGTTAGACCCTAGGCTAAGTAAGTTCTTTCTTTAACTAAAACCCACTACACCCTCACCCTATAGGAATGTAAATTTATCTGGTGGAGTCTGTTTTTAAGAATAATCACCCCTGGAGAAATAAATGTCCTGGTTGACTGACCGCTATCACAAGGAGAAGGTCATAAATTGTCAACAGGCCCCCTGGCCAGAAGATGATGTAACACCCCTAAGACCTCTGTATACATTTGTAAGAAGCACTTGACTTTGATAAAAGTCAGGGCTGCTGACCCCACGTGACTTTTGTATAACATCTCAGTGTATAAAAGTAGACCATGGAAAATAAAGAATGGGGATCAGTTCCTGGAAAGACTGGTCTCCCCATGTCGCTCTCTCTCTCAAATTCTGGCTGAATCTCCATCTGGAGCGCGGGACCCACCATGCTTACTAATTATGCCTGGGCTTCTAAGATTGGACCGGGGAGGCCTCAGTGTCTCCTCTCCTTCGGGAGAACGGAAAGACGCCTGCGGCCTACGTAAGTGGTGCAAACTTCTTGTCTTGAAGTTTTATTGGTCCCCCGCGTAAACCAAGCTACTCAGCCTCTTTTCTCCACTGAATTTTCCTACTGAGCTATCCTCGTTCTGTTATTCTTTATATCTCTAATTATAACTATCGTGTCCTGACCCCCACCGATGCCGTCTACACCTTGAACTCCCTGGATCAGCTGGGGCTGGTCCCCAGCAGGTGGCGCCCAATACAGGCGAATTCGGAGGTAGGTCCCAACCCTATCCCCCCTCAGAGCAATTAGGGTCATCAGCCCTATTGCCCCCCACCCCTCGGAACAATCTGGGCCATCAGCCCTGTTGTTCCCCCTGGAGCGGTTTGAGCCATCAGCCCTACTGCTCCCCCTTCGGAACAATCTGGGTCATCAGCCCTATTGTTCCCCCAGTGTTCGGGACGGCTAGGACCCCACTCAGGGTGCCGCGGACCCCCCTGTAGGACAGACAGGGCGAGTAGGAGTGGGAAGTGTTGTAAGTGTTAAAGAGTTAGTGTTTCTGACGTTAATAGGCCAAGCCTGATCTTTTGAAAGCTAAAAGCTTAATCTTCTCTTATACTTAATTTTCTGACATGGGTAACACTGAATCAAATGAAAGACAGCTCTTTACAGGAATAATTTTGCAGTTAAAAAATCTAGCATTAACCCGTTTTTTTTTCATTTGTACAAGAATAGTGTCCTTGGTTTCCAGAAGAGGCTATTGTTAATTTAGATATTTGGGTGAAGGTAAAAAAACAACTAAAAACATCCTATAAATATGATTAAAAATGTTCTGGACCCTCGTCATGAGGCTGTTGGAGAGCCTATGGGAGAGGCTATAGCGGTGGATGGTGGTGGGTCTCCACCTCCTGCGCAGATCATATTTTCTGCCATTGGCTAAAGAATGAGGAAAACTGTGCTCTACCTACCGAGGAAGGAGAGGGCTTACAGGACACTGAGGCCGGGCGCCCTGGCGAGCTCCCTCCCCCTCTACACAAACCTTTAAAAATTTATCCAACAATTTCTGATTTAAGGCGACTACCCCACCTCCGCTTGCACCTCCCAGGGCCTAGGAATTCTCCAGTTTACATCCAAAGCCTCCCAGACCATTGCTTAAGGCTGAAAAAGATAAGAAAATTTTCTTTTAAACCAAGGAGCTTTTAAAGAATACACATTATACAGAGCCTGCTCCTTGCAGAAAACCCCCTCAGGGTTTTTTGCCTCACTCAAGCAAAAAAAGAGAAAAAAAAAAAAAAAAAAAGAAAAAAAATGAAAAAGAAAAAAGGAAAGAAAATAGAGAAAGATCTAAAGAAAGATAAAGAGCTAAAGAGTGAAGAGGAGAGAGGAACAGAGGAGGAAAGAATCAGGGAACGCAGCAAGATAGAGAAAGGGAAAAACGAAGTTAGAAGAGATACAGAGTAAAGAGAGGGAAGAGAAAAAAAGAGAGAGGGTAAAGGGAAAGAAACGAAGGAAAAAGAAGGTAGAGAGAAAGGAAGGGGGAGAGAAAAGTGAGAAAGACAAAGAGAGGGAGAGAGACAGAGACAGTAAGAAGGAAGAAGGGAAAATGAAAGAGGGAAACAGGAAGGAAATGATAGAAAGTGGAAGAGAAGAGGAAGGAAAGAAAACTTGAGAAAGATTAAAAAAAAAAAAATCAGCAGAGGAGAGAGGAGAGGATTTACAGGACACTATGGCCAGACACTCTTTGGCATTGCCTTTCTTTGGGATTGGGATGAAAACTGACCTTTTCCAATCTTGTGGCCACTGCTGAGTTTTCCAAATTTGCTGGCATATTGAGTGCAGCACTTTCACAGCATCATCTTTCAGGATTTGGAATAGCTCCACTGGAATTCCATCACCTCCACTAGCTTTGTTCCTAGTGATGCTTTCTAAGGCCCACTTGACTTCACATTCCAGGATGTCTGGCTCTAGGTCAGTGATCACACCATCATGATTATCTGGGTCGTGAAGCTCTTTTTTGTACAGTTCTTCTGTGTATTCTTGCCACCTCTTCTTAATATCTTCTGCTTCCGTTAGGTCCACACCATTTCTGTCCTTTATTGAGCCCATCTGCATGAAATGTTCCTTTGGTATCTCTGATTTTCTTGAAGAGATCCCTAGTCTTTCCCATTCTGTTGTTTTCCTCTATTTCTTTGCACTGATCGCTGAAGAAGGCTTTCTTATCTCTTCTTGCTATTCTTTGGAACTCTGCATTCAGATGTTTATATCTTTCCTTTTCTCCTTTGCTTTTTGCTTCTCTTCTTTTCACAGCTATTTGCAAGGCCTCCCCAGACAGCCATTTTGCTTTTTTGCATTTCTTTTCCATGGGGATGGTCTTGATCCCTGTCTCCTGTACAATGTCACGAACCTCATTCCATAGTTCATCAGGCACTCTATCTGTCAGATCTAGGCCCTTAAATCTATTTCCCACTTCCACTGTATAATCATAAGGGATTTGATTTAGGTCATACCTGAATGGTCTAGTGGTTTTCCCTACTTTCTTTCAGTCTGAATTTGGCAATAAGGAGTTCATGGTCCGAGCCACAGGCAGCTCCTGGTCTTGTTTTTGCTGATTGGATAGAGCTTCTCCATCTTTGGCTGCAAAGAATATAATTGATCTGATTTCGGTGTTGACCATCTGGTGATGTCCATGTATAGAGTCTTCTCTTGTGTTGTTGGAAGAGGGTGTTTGTTATGGCTAGTGCATTTTCTTGGCAAAACTCTATTAGTCTTTGCCCTGCTTCATTCCGTACTCCAAGGCCAAATTTGCCTGTTACTCCAGGTGTTTCTTGACTTCCTACTTTTGCATTCCAGTCCCCTGTAATGAAAAGGACATCTTTTTTGGGTGTTAGTTCTAAAAGGTCTTGTAGGTCTTCATAGAACCGTTCAACTTCAGTTTCTTCAGCGTTACTGGTTGGGGCATAGACTTGGATTACTGTGACATTGAATGGTTTGCCTTGGAAACGAACAGAGATCATTCTGTCATTTTTGAGATTGCATCCAAGTACTGCATTTCAGACTCTTTTGTTGACCATGATGGCCACACCGTTTCTTCTGAGGGATTCCTGCCCACAGTAGTAGATATAATGGTCCTCTGAGTTAAATTCACCCATTCCACACGCTAGTAAAGTAATGCTCAAAATTCTCCAAGCCAGGCTTCAGCAATATGTGAACCGTGAACTTCCTGATGTTCAAGCTGGATTTAGAAAAGGCAGAGGAGCCAGAGATCAAATTGCCAACATCCGCTGGATCATCGAAAAAGCAAGAGAGTTCCAGAAAAACATCTATTTCTGCTTTATTGACTATGCCAAAGCCTTTGACTGTGTAGATCACAATAAACTCTGGAAAATTCTGAGAGAGATGGGAATACCAGACCACCTGATCTGCCTCTTGAGAAATCTGTATGCAGGTCAGGAAGCAACAGTTAGAACTGGTCATGGAACAACAGACTGGTTCCAAATAGGAAAAGGAGTACATCAAGGCTGCATATTGTCACCCTGTTTATTTAACTTATATGCAGAGTACATCATGAGAAGCGCTGGACTGGAAGAAACACAAGCTGGAATCAAGATTGCTGGGAGAAATATCAATAACCTCAGATATGCAGATGATACCACCCTTATGGCAGAAAGTGAAGAGGAACTAAAAAGCCTCTTGATGAAAGTGAAAGTGGAGAGTGAAAAGGTTGGCTTAAAGCTCAACATTCAGAAAACGAAGATCATGGCATCTGGTCCCATCACTACATGGGAAATAGATGGAGAAACAGTGGAAACAGTGTCAGACTTTATTTTTCTGGGCTCCAAAATCACTGCAGATGGTGACTGCAGCCATGAAATTAAAAGACGCTTACTCCTTGGAAGGAAGGTTATGACCAACCTAGATAGCATATTCAAAAGCAGAGACATCACTTTGCCAACAAGGTTCGCCTAGTCAAGGCTATGGTCTTTCCTGTGGTCATGTATGGATGTGAGATCTGGACTGTGAAGAAGGCTGAGCGCCGAAGAATTGATGCTTTTGAACTGTGGTGTTGGAGAAGACTCTTGAGAGTCCCTTGGACTGCAAGGAGATTCAACCGGTCCATTCTGAAGGAGATCAGTCCTGGGATTTCTTTGGAAGGAATGATGCTCAAGCTGAAACTCCAGTATTTTGGCCACCTCATGCGAAGAGTTGACTCATTGGAGAAGACTCTGATGCTGGGAGGGATTGAGGGCAGGAGGAGAAGGGGACGACAGAGGATGAGATGGCTGGATGGCATCACTGACTCGATGAATGTGAGTCTGAGTGACCTCCGAGAACTGGTGATGGATAGGGAGGCCTGGCGTGCTGCACTTCATGGGGTCGCAAAGAGTCGGACACGACTGAGCGACTGATCTGATCTGATCTGATGGTCAGACACCCTGGCGAGCTCCCTCCCACTCTGCGCAAACCTTTAAAAAATAAACTTATCCACCACTTTCTGATGTAAGGCGACTGCCACCTCTGTTTGCTCTTTCCAAGGCCCAAGAGTTCCCCACTTTGCCCCAAAGCCTCTCAAAATGTTGCCTAAGCCTGAGAAAGATAAAAAGTTTTTTCAACAGTGGAGCTTTTAAAACAGAGCCAGGGGAGGAGCTAAGATGGCAGACGAGTAAGACGGGGAGAATACTCTCTCCTCCACAAATCTATTAAAAGAACATTTGAATGCTGAATAAACTCGATAAAACAACTTCTGAATGCCGGCAGAGGACATCAGGCACTTAGAAAGACAGCTCATTGTCTTCAAAACGAGAAAACGAGCCCTGCGGTAACTCCTTTTGCGGAGAAGTGGCGCGGACACCAGCATTTGCTATTGGCAAGCAGGGGCTGGGCTAGGAGGAGCGGCGAGGCCTGCATTGCTTTGAGAAAGGATTTGGCCTGGCTATCTCGGGCGCTATCTGAGCGAAATAACCAGACTGTCGGTTATCTACTATATCAAAACCCAGCCCTAACTTAAGACACTACCAGGACTACCTACGGAACAAAGGGCTGCACAGAGTTGGCCGGCTGCAGGCCGTCCCACTCCGGTGACAGGCAGCCAGGGCCAGAGGCGGGCAATTACAGCCCTAGAGAGACACTGTCTAACGGAACTGTGAGTAGGTTTCTGTGCTGACTCACGCTTCTTGGGGCTCTGGATGGTCAACATCTGCCTGAGAAAGTGCGCTGTTTGTATACCCAGAAAACTGAGCGGCGGAGAGGTGATAAGTCGCAGCAGCTGCGCTCGCTGAACATTTCATCACCTGCGCTACTCGGATCTGGGAAGGGCATAAAACGCAGACTCAACCAAGTCTGTGCTTCTGAGGATTATCTGAGTGCCTGAACCTGGCCGCTTTAGATTTGGGTGTTCATCTCCGCCCCCTCTGTAACAAGGCAGAGATCAGATATTGAAAAGACCTGTAAACCGCCTCAAGAAAGAGAATTCAACAAACTACCAGAATATAGTAAGGACACTCTAAACTTGGCAATTTTAACAAAATGAAGAGACAAAAGAATACCCAGCAGCTAAAGGAACAGGATAAATGCCCACCAAACCAAACCAAAGAGGAAGAGATAGGGAATCTACCTGATAAAGAATTCCGAATAATGATAGCGAAATTAATTCAAAATCTCGAAATCAAAATAGAATCACAGTTAAAGAGTCTGGAGACAAGGATTGAGAAGATGCAAGAAAGGTTTAACAAGGACCTAGAAGAAATAAAAAAGAGTCAACACATAATGAATAATGCAATAAATGAGATCCAAAACACCCTGGAGGCAACAAATAGTAGAATAACAGAGGCAGAAGATAGGATTAGTGAATTAGAAGATAGAATCCTAGAAATAAATGAATCAGACGAGAAAAAAGAAAAACGTATCAAAAGAAATGAGGACAATTTCAGAAACCTCCAGGATAACATCAAACGCTACAACATTCGAATCATAGGAGTTCCAGAAGAAGATAAAAAGAAAGATCATGAGGAAATACTTGAGGAGATAATAGTTGAAAACTTCCCTAAAATGGAGAAGGAAATTACCACTCAAGTTCAAGAAATCCAGAGAGTCCCTAACAGGATAAACCCAAGGCGAAACACCCCAAGACACATATTAATCAAATTAACAAAGATTAAATATAAAGAACAAATATTAAAAGCAGCAAGGGAAAAACATCAAATAACTCACAAAGGAATTCCCATAAGGATAACAGCTGATCTTTCAATAGAAACTCTCCAAGCCAGGAGGGAATGGCAAGACGTAATTAAAGTGATGAAAGAAAATAACTTACAGCCTAGATTATTGTATCCAGCACGGATCTCATTCAAATATGAAGGAGAAATCAAAAGCTTCACAGATAAGCAAAAGTTGAGAGAATTTTGCACCAGTAAACCATTTCTCCAACAAAAACTAAAGGACATTCTCTAGATAGGAATCACTAAAAGGGTGTAGATCTTGAAAAGGAGAAAATGAAGGTTACACATAACGACTTAAAGGAATAATCCAAAAAGAAGTTATAACAATCATAAATATATATGCACCCACATTGGAGCATTGATATATCTAAGACAAACATTAATTAATATGATAGAAGAAATATGCAGCAATACAATAATAGTGGGAGACTTTAATACCCCACTCATATAATCTGGCTGTAATAGACAAAGTAAAGAGAAAAACATATTTACTTATGAGCCTCAAAAAATTCAGTTCACTCAGGAGAGTTTAAAAAAAAAAAAAAAGACTTATTTGTTTACTCTGTAAAGGTTTATTGACTATTTTATGGGTTTGGTACCACTTTGGGTAGTAAGGAGGAGGAGGTGACAAATGTGATCCTGTCCTAAATAATATATTGTGGTAAAGATAGACTTACCAATATAAAATACCAAGATGTGCCTAAAGATGAGGACACCCAAACCGGACTTTTTGTTTCCTGAACTTTTCATTTCGAGAACAAACTTCCTAATATAAGATGAATTCAACATGATTTTTTTTAAGTGTTCTTTGTGATTAAAAACAGAAAGCCATTGGTTAAGAAATTACATATACTCCTCCCCACCATCACTCCCCTCTTTTCTTCCCATTTCCCTCCCACCCTTATTGATCCTTTCCTTTGTCCATTTTCCCCTGCAAAAAAAAAAAAACAAAAACAAAAACAGAGCCAAGCAGAGCGTGCTCCTTGGAGAAAACCCCCTCAGGGGGGTCTCACTCAGGCTAAGAGAAAAGCAGAACAGTGAGGGGATTTAGCAACAATATTAACCCCTGACAAGCCAGTTACTCCAATTCCAATGGGAGTGGCTGGCCCCCTACCTGAGGGCATTGTAGGACTTGTGCTAGGGCTTGTGTAGGACTTGTTTGCTTTCTTTTCAAAAAATTTTGGTGGTGCATGGTGTAGTAGATTCTGATTATATTGATAAATTAAAGTTTTGATCTCACCGCCTACTAAAACTTTGCAAATTAATAAAGGTCAAAGAATAACAGTTTTTGCTTTTTATCTTATTATCAGACCAAAAAAAAAAAAAAACTTCTCAAGATAGGAGCCACAGAGGATTTGGATTTAGTGATCTAGCTTTTTGGGTGCAGGAAATTACAGCTCCTAGGCATTTAAAAATTTTTTTAATTCAAGAAAATAAAATGTCAGGGCTATTAGACACAAGAACAGACGTCTATTAACATTGCTGGGAAAGACTGGCCCAGTTCCTGGCCCAGCATACTACCAAAAATGAGTTGATGGGATTAGAGAAAGTGGTATGCAGGGTGGGGATGCTGTAGAGAAAAAGGTAACGGAGAATTTAAAACCTTGAAGAGTAGTGAGTTCCCCCTTGTTGGACATATTCATGCAAAGATTAGATGGTTGCTTGTCATCTAAAAAGCTATAGACCAGATTTAGGTTACAAAATGATAACTGGAGAAATTTATAAAGATGTTGTGCAACCCCTCTTTACTGCTTCTCATATTTAGGTCTGCCAAAAGTTTTAAAAAACTGATAATGCCCCTTTGAAGCTGTGGAGAGATTGTTTACTACCTTTAAATGATTTCCAAAAATTATTAGGGGACATTAATTGGATACACCCACATTTAAAACTGACTACTGCAGATTTAAAGCCTTTGTTTCATTGCTTAAAAGGCGATCCTATTTCCAGTTCTAAGAGAAAGTTGACTATTGAGACAGTTGGCTCTTGTTAAAGTAGATGAGACTTTAAATAATCAGTTAATTAGGATTATTACCAAAAGATGAGATTAAATTATTCTTGCCAAAAAACATACACCTACAGGGTGCTTGTGACAAAAAGGCCCATTGGTTCCATTTACCAGTGACCTCAAGAAAAATAGCTCTATCTTATCCCAGCTTGGTGGCACAATTAATTATAAAAGGAGGAAAAAAGAAGTGTGGAACTTTTTAGAAAAGAAGCAGCAAATATAATAATTGTACTCAATAAGGATCAACTACAAGTCTTTTACAAAATAGTGATGATTGGCAAGTTGCCCTGATAGATTTCAAGGGTTAAATTTTGTTTCATTTGCCCTCAAGCCCCCACAGTAGTTAAAAGTTCAAAAATGTTAGATTGGCAGTTTGAGGATACCTGTGGAACTTTCCAGCCCTATGCAGTTCCTACACTCCCCTTTACCCTATGGGGGAGGGACGTGCTGTCTCAAATAGGAGATACTCAGAAAAGGCTTTTCTCAATTTCTTAGTTATCAACAGGCAGTACAATTGACAATACTTTATATATTGTTATAAATACATAAATATATTTGCCTAATTACAGTTTGCCTAATTAGGTATGGATATAAATAAAACATAATAAAGGT
Source organism: Tragelaphus eurycerus (assembly GCA_935064755.1). Lineage (NCBI taxonomy): Eukaryota > Metazoa > Chordata > Mammalia > Artiodactyla > Bovidae > Tragelaphus > Tragelaphus eurycerus. Next base: position 5,613,364 of record CAKXYN010000108.1, read on the forward strand.
ATACCTAATTCTATTTATAGATCTATACTTAATTAATTTGCATATAAATTAATATGTATACTATATATGCATATTATATATATACTGTATAGTTAAATGTATATTGCAATAATATAATGTGTGTGTGGCTGATATTAATTGGAATAGATAGATTGATGTGCTGTGATGATATAGGTTCTATATAGGTTATAGGTTAGGTTATATATGTGTGACATGTATTATTGCAGTACATTGGTTTGTGTTGGTTGGTATTAGCGGTGTACGTGTTGTATTGCTATAATATATATTAATTAATATATTAATTATAAAGATTAATTCAAGTATATTGATTTATATATAGTATATGTCAATAAGTTTATACTTGTTGCCATATATACATATATAAATACATTTTGCATCTAGATATATCTGTATACCAAAATGAGATAAGGAGGCTATACATTTATTATTTAAATTATTTTTTATTTATTTATTATTTAAATTATTATTAAATACAGAGACCTAAGCTAAACATTAGACCTAAATTAACATACCCCTAAATTTATGTTGTTAAAATGTAAATTTTAAAAATTTAAGAATTAAATTGACAACTGCTTGACAATTCCTTTGCCATAAACCCCCCATAGGTGTAATTGGGGTAGCCAGACAAAAATTGGTTTTATGACAAAACGGCCCCCTAGAGTGGGTCCATCTTCCCGCTCAAACTAAAAAAGTAGTGGCTTCTTATCCAGGACTGATAGTTACTTTGATATTAAAGGAAAAAAGCAGAGCATTGAATTATTTGGTAAAGAGCCATCAGAAATTATAATTCCATATAATAAGGAACAACTTGATGCTCTTCTAATGTTTGATGAGGACTGGCAGACTGCCATAGGAAATTATTGTGGTCAAATTCTGCATCATTTACCTTTGCATGTTTTGCAAAAATTTTATATCCAGACATCCAGTTATTTTTCCTGTCAAATGTAAACAGTCTCCTATTCCAAATGCACAGATAGTTTTTACTGACGGGTCAGCAAACGGTAAAGCCTCCATAGTTACTAAAAATCACCAAAAGGTTTTAGAAACACAGTCATAGACGCTTTTGCTATGTTTGCAGATGAAGAACTTAACCTTTATTCTGATTCCCAGTATATTGTCAGGTTGTTTCCACACATTGAAACTGCGGTTTTGCCTGAAAATAAAACTACCACATTTCATTTGTTAACTAAATTACAGCAACAAATTTGGAAAAGAAATAAAATATTTTTCATTGGACACATTCGGGCTCATTCCGGATTGCCCAGCCCTTTAAATGCCTTTAATGATTTGGCTAACTTGTTTACCTGAAATACAGTGGCTACGGTGATTGAGGAAGCCAGAGCGTGAACTTCCTGATGTTCAAGCTGGTTTTAGAAAAGGCAGAGGAACCAGAGATCAAATTGCCAACATCCGCTGGATCATGGAAAAAGCAAGAGAGTTCCAGAAAAACATCTATTTCTGCTTTATTGACTATGCCAAAGCCTTTGACTGTGTAGATCACAATAAACTATGGAAAATTCTGAAAGAGATGGGAATACCAGACCACCTGATCTGCCTCTTAAGAAATCTGTATGCAGGTCAGGAAGCAACAGTTAGAACTGGTCATGGAACAACAGACTGGTTCCAAATAGGAAAAGGAGTACGTCAAGGCTGCATATTGTCACCATGTTTATTTAACTTATATGCAGAGTACATCATGAGAAATGCTGGACTGGAAGAAACACAAGTTGGAATCAAGATTGCTGGGAGAAATATCAATAACCTCAGATATGCAGATGACACGACTCTTATGGCAGAAAGTGAAGAGGGGCTAAAAAGCCTCTTGATGAAAGTGAAAGTGGAGAGTGAAAAGGTTGGCTTAAAGCTCAACATTCAGAAAACGAAGATCATGGCATCTGGTCCCATCACTGCATGGGAAATAGATGGGGAAACAGTGGAAACAGTGTCAGACTTTATTTTTCTGGGCTCCAAAATCACTGCAGATGGTGACTGCAGCCATGAAATTAAAAGACGCTTACTCCTTGGAAGGAAAGTTATGACCAACCTAGATAACATATTCAAAAGCAGAGACATTACTTTACCAACAAAGGTTCGCCTAGTCAAGGCTATGGTCTTTCCTGTGGTCATGTATGGATGTGAAAGCTGGACTGTGAAGAAGGCTGAGCGACGAAGAATTGATGCTTTTGAACTGTGGTGTTGGAGAAGACTCTTGAGAGTCCCTTGGACTGCAAGAAGATCCAACCAGTCCATTCTGAAGGAGATCAATCCTGGAATTTCTTTAGAAGGAATGATGCTAAGGCTGAAACTCCAGTATTTTGGCCCCCTGATGCGAAGAGTTGACTCATTGGAGAAGACTCTGATGCTGGGAGGGATTGAGGGCAGGAGGAGAAGGGGACGACAGAGGATGAGATGGCTGGATGGCATCACTGACTCGATGGGTATGAGTCTGGGTGACCTCCGGGAGCTGGTGATGGACAGGGAGGCCTGGCGTGCTGCGGTTCATGGGGTCGCAAAGAGTCGGACACGACTGAGCGACTGATCTGATCTGAGCCTCTTCTTACTTCATCATCAAAATGCTACTGCTTTAAGATATAAATTCCAAATTCCTAGAGAGACTGCTCGAGAGATTGTGCATTCTTGCTTACACTGCCCCACTGTTTATAATAGTCTACCTATGGGAGTTAATCCTTGCGCTCTCAAACCAAACGTACTCTGGCAAATGGATGTAACTCATATCTCTTCATTTGGACAACTGTCCTTTGTTCATGTAACTGTAGATACCTTTTCTCACGTTATTATTGCAACTGCTCGTACCAGAGAGGCGGTTAAAGATGTGATACAACCTCTCTTTACTTGTTTTTCATCTTTGGGCCTGCCAGAAGCTCTGAAAACTGACAGTGCTCCTGCTTACACTTCTAAGTCTTTTCAGGAATTTTGTATAAAGTTTCAAATTAAACATAATATAGGCATCCCTTATAATCCCCAGGGACAGGCCATTGTTGAAAGAGCGCATCAAACATTAAAAATCCAAATTCAAAAACTAAAAGAAGGGGAGTTTAAGTACAGCTCTCCCCATCAAATCTTGCAACATGCTCTTTTCGTAATAAATATTTTAAATACTGATTCAGCCAGAACTTCTGCAATGCTTCGCCATTGGTGCCTGGAGCAATTGAATGCAAAGCCGTTGGTAAAATGGAAGGACCTCCTCCCAGGACAATGGAAGGGTCCTGACCCATTATTAACTAGCGGTCGAGGATGTGCTTGTATTTTTCCACAGGATTCAGATTCTCCAATTTAGATCCAGGACAGGCTGATTCGCCATGTTGCAGTCCCCCAGACGTCCGGTTCCCTCATTGCTTTGATCACAGAAGAAGAGGGACACTGCTCTGCACAGAACAGCTGTCCGTGGGGAGCCGAGGGCCGGACCAGCCTGGCTGCCCCGGGGCCCAGCGCACAACGCTTGCAGCAGGTAGCCCCGCCAGCGTCTGTCTGCGCTCTCTTGGCCACCGCTCCGCCAGCATGGGAGGCAAGATAAACATCGAGATTACCAACGATTTTGGAAAACTTAATGTACATATGACTTTCACTGGTGGACCCAATGTAGTGACTTGTGAATGATGTATGCTCTCATCTTGTAATGTTTGTTCCTTTGTGGTGTTAAAACGCCCACCTTATCTTATGGTGCCTATATGATAGCTATGGTCTTGCTGTGTTACAACGACTACAGGGTTTAATGTGGTCGTGATGGTTTTTGGGCTTACTTATTTTAGGAATATCAGCTTTAATAGCAGCAATTACTTCTATTACTGCGGCAGCAATATCATTGACTCAACAAGTGCATACTGCCCAATATGTTGATACCATGTCTAAAAATGTTTAACTCTAGCAACACAGGAATCTATAGATAGGAAATTGAAGATGAGAGTAGATGCCTTAGAAGAGGCAAAAATGCATATTGGGACTGAGTTACAGGCTTTCAAGGTGAAAATGGCTTTGACATGCCACGCTGACTACAGGTGGATATGCGTGACATCTTTGAAGGTAAACGAGACAGATTATGAATGGGAAAAGATTACAAATCATATCTCAGGTGTTTGGAACAGCTCTGATATTGGCCTGGACTTAGGGAAACTTCATAATCAGACACAGACCTTGGAACACCTGACAGGCTTGTCCGGCCACATGTGATTACTCACAGCCTCCCAACAGTGGGAGGCGCGAGATGCTCTTAACCTTCTAAAAACAGGTTCTTTAGAGAAGTTAGAAAACTATTAGTATAAGTATAGTGGGCTGATTAGAAATTGTATTGGTGAAGGGTTTTTCATTTGTTGAGCCAATGTTTGCTGCTAGGTCTCCACATTGCCTACCCTTACACACATCAATGAATATTTAGAAGAAATAAGTATTAACCTTTGATATTAATCACGTTAGACCTTAGGCTAAGTAAGTTCTTTCTTTAACTAAAACCACTACACCCTCACCCTATAGGAATGTAAATTTATCTGGTGGAGTCCGTTTTTAAGAATAATCACCCCTGGAGAAATAAATGTCCTGGTTGACTGACCGCTATCACAAGGAGAAAGTCATAAATTGTCAACAGGCCCCCTGGCCAGAAGATGATGTAACACCCCTAAGACCTCTGTATACATTTGTAAGAAGCACTTGACTTTGATAAAAGTCAGGGCTGCTGACCCCACATGACTTTTGTATAACATCTCAGTGTATAAAAGTAGACCATGGAAAATAAAGAATGGGGATCAGTTCCTGGAAAGACTGGTCTCCCCATGTCGCTCTCTCTCTCAAATTCTGGCTGAGTCTCCATCTGGAGCGAGGGACCCACCATGCTTACTAATTATGCCTGGGCTTCTAAGATCGGACCGGGGAGGCCTCAGTGTCTCCTCTCCTTCGGGAGAACGGAAAGACGCCTGCGGCCTATGTAAGTGGTGCAAACTTCTTGTCTTGAAGTTTTATTGGTCCCCCGCGTAAACCAAGCTACTCAGCCTCTTTTCTCCACTGAATTTTCCTACTGAGCTATCCTCGTTCTATTATTCTTTATATCTCTAATTATAACATATCGTGTCCTGACCCCCACCGATGCCGTCCTCGCTTCAAAGTCCCTGGATCAGCTGGGGCTGGTCCCCAGCACCTGTGCAAAAGCACAGGTAGTCCATTCCTACTTTAGGTTCTAGCAGTTGAAGTGGCTGTACTAGTCTGTTGTGATCTGTTTTGATTGGATATTAATTGGACATGAAACAGGCAAAGGCAGATTTTTCAGGATTATTTTTTATGTTGAATGTGACAGTGTTAGTCGCTCAGTCCATGTAAATATAATCAAATATCTTGAGAGCTTGTCAAATATCTTATATAACACATATATACGCATATATATACTACACCAGTGTGTGAGCTAAGTCACTTCAGTCCTGTCTGACTCTGTGACCCCATGGACTGTGGCCTGCCAGGCTCCTCCATCCATAGAATTCTCCAGGCAAGAATATTGGAGTGGGTTGCCAGTTTCTTCTCCAGGGGATCTTCCCCACCCAGGGATTGAACTCAGGTCTCCTGCATTGTAGGAAGATTCTTTACCATCTGAACCACCAGGGAAGCCCAATTTTTATGTTAAAAATCACTTAAAGAGAAAAAAATTCACTACCCTGAAGGGTCATCTTTGTCATTTCACAAATCTGGAGCAACATGTGATAACTTGTTGAATGTTTACATCTCATCTCCCTAGGTGATTTGAAAGTCTCTGGAGGGCAGAAACTTTACACAAGTCTACTTCTTCATCTGTGTGGGAACGCTATCATGATCTGGCAGGAAGTCAAAAGTTCTTTTTTGCAGGACAAGGCTTTGACTAGGATCAGGTTATCAAGGATGGTAAGGGAATTAGGACAGAATGAAAATTCACAAATAAAACTCTATGGCACAAGCAAATCTAGCTCCAGAAAATATCCAACTATGTAACTAGTAACGGAATCCAGAAGAGAATATTATGTACTATGAAGACAGTACAAGCATTTTTCATCTTCTCCCAGAGAAAGGAGATGTTATTAATAGGTCTTCTTTCCTGTTGATTACCAGTTTGGCTCCACTAGTTCCAGTGTCTGGGTTGTATGACTGGTTTCTTATCATGATTTAGTGATTTGCTTAGCTCTTTTCTCCCTTTCTCCTGTAATGTAACTTTTGTCTTCACTTGCAGAACATCAAGTGCTTTCATCTGCTCCCACTGATATCATTGAATGATAAATTTTTGTGTTCCCAATGCCTTTTCTGGTGCTTTTGTCATAGAAGTTAACTGAAGAAATGTCTCATCTTTTAAAAAAATAATTAAGTGCAAGTAAATAAAATGAGAAAAGGAAAACACAGTAGGGATAAATAAGATGGAGCCAGGGATAGGACGGGATTAGAACTTACCCACTGTACACTCCTGTATACTGACAAAAGATAGCTCATAGTTCTTTGAGAAACCTCAACAGCCAATTCAAGAAGAAAACAAGATCAGTTACATGAGCAAACTATTATAATGGCTTAGGAGAAATCGAGCTATTCTTAGTATCAAGAGGGAAGAGCAATTTATAGTCATAAGGGTCGCAGAGTCGGACACGACTGAAGCAACTTAGTACTCAAGCTCGCCTCCACCCTATATAAGATGCTTTAAAACAATACACCTCTGACCCTCTTTCCACGTTTTGCTTTGAATGCTCCCGGTGTGCTGACTTTTTAGTGTGTACACAATAAACTTTCACTAATTACTACTTCAGCGATTCAATGGTTTCACGTCTTGTTTTTTTTTTTTTTTTTTTTCTGGCCAGAACTTTTGACGATTCTAAATATAAAAAGTGAAACCATAAACATACATTACACAAACCGCATTGTCAATTTAAGCCTCTCCAGCTATAGATCCGTTTGACGATAGTAGGAATTTTTTGCATTTTTTCATTCATAAGGTAGACTACCGCACGAGCAAGCCATTCTCAAAATCCCATCTCTGATTTGAGTGAAAATTCACAACGTACTATATAAAAATAAAACTCCTGGGAGTATCAAAGGATTTGCTGTTGTTCAGTCGCTTAAGTCGTATCCGGTTCTTTGCGACCCCATGGACTGCAAGTCAGGTTTCCTTGTCCTTCACATCTCCTAGAGTTTGCTCAAACTCACGTCCGTTGAGTCAGTGATGCCATCCAACCATCTCGTCCTCTGTCGTCCCCTTCTCCTGCCTTCAGGAGGATATATGCCTTCTAATTCAGAGTGGAGTCCGTGAGCCTCATTCACTTCGTGACTTGTAAGACAAAGACTCTTGTCCTGTCTGTCGAGTAACTTTGCAAATGGATACAAAATGAGACTAAAGATGGGACCTCTCTTGGCTAGAGAAGCCCTGAAAACACCGCTCCGTCCACTTCTCAAGAACGCGGACCTTCCGCCTTCTCTCCGCAGCCAGGAGGCGAGTCTCCCAACACACTCAGGTCTCCACTCGGGCTTCTGAGGAAACGCCTCCCTGCTTCCTCACACCTTGAGACCGAGGCTGCGAAGAGAGCCGCTGCCCTATTGGCTAGAGGGCGTGGCCCGCGCGGTGCTTCCTGGGAGTTGTAGTCCCCGGAGCCGCGGGGGCTCGGGTCTGACGTTGGATGTTTCCGCCGGCTGAGCTGACCTCTGCGGTAAGGAGATGGGTGTGTCTGGAGACAGGGTGAGGGGAGTGGCGAGTGGATTCGGATGTAGAAACCGAAGGGTCCATTAAAGAGAAGTGAAGGTTGCCGGCTCGCACAAAGGTAGGGACCTATTTCGAACTGCGGCGAAGAGCGCCGGAGGTTGAGGGAGCGCAAGTTCCACGGCCAATCAGACACTAGCAACTGTGGCCAAGCAAAGGCTTTGGACACCTAAGTCCCCGCCTCTGCCCTCACTCCAAGGAAAGGGGCGGACTCGGACTGCTTAAACGGCTCTGGCGTTGAGTAGGGGCAGAGAGTGGTTGTGTTTCCCACCAGGCTCTAGCGTTGAAGTATCTGCGAATGGGTGGGCGGGGAACGGCCGTGTTGCTGGAGGGCGCACTGGGATCCATCTCCCAGCCGATTGGTCCACAGCCCTTCCAGGGGCGGGTCTTAGGGCGGAGCCTGGGGCGGGCACTTTCCTCCTGTGGCGAGGCAAGGACCTCCGGGATTCCTAGAGAGGACTCGGAAGTGCTCTCGTGGGGGGCGGGGGTGGGATTTCTGGCTCAACCCAGCTGGTCAGGAACGCTTGGACATGCTTACTTCCGGCGAGGAAGTGTTGCGAAGTGTCGGCTTCTCTCCGTCTGTAAGAAGAAACCCGTCTTTCCCCACCCTTGGCTGCGGGCGCTTGGTCTTCCAGGAGAGTTCCCAGGGACGGGGGCCTTGAGCAAAAGGAATGGCCTTTGTGTCCAGTCGAGAGTCCTGTCCCTAACCTTGACCAGGCTGGTTTCCGTGGCTCGGGGTCAGGGGCGATGGTGCGCAATCCAGGTGCAAAATCTGTACCTAAAACCCTGGTTCTCTTCGGGACCCATGAAATCTCCCGTTGGTCAATCAAACTCTTATGGCTTGAGGGACAGGACCAACTTTGACCACTGTAACGTTTTTGACCTCTGTTCCGACTTAAGTTTGGCTTATGGTAAAAGGAGCGGCTGCGTCTGGATTAGTTAGTAAGTCGTTCTACTATATATATGAAATATAACGTTCTTCACCACTAAAATTGTATTTGATGAAGCCATAGGTCAGGTTTTTATTGCTCTCCTGTACACTTTTTAAATATTAGAAATATTCTGTGTTGATCATTTTGTGGGTGGAGTGATGGCTGTTTTGTAGTACACGTTGTAGTCAGCTACTCTGCTGCATGGTCATCTTTAGGATAGATGACCTCTTTGTCATCTCTTTGATAATAACGATTTCCAATATATCAGTAGGTTGCATAGTAATGAAAGTGTCCTTCAGAAGATCTCAGAGAGCAGAGAAACGGATTCGATTACTGTAACCCAGTTTACCTGGAGCGAGATCCCGCTGAGTTGGAATGATAATGCCAGGATCTGGGGAAGTTATAGACCTAGACCCTCCCTCGGAGACTTCACCCGAGCAAGAAGACCTTCTGATAGTGAAGGTGGAAGAAGAAGATTGCACCTGGATGCAGGAGTACAGTCCGCCGGTGTTCGAGACTTTTTACCAGCGCTTCAAGCACTTCCAGTACCACGAGGCGTCAGGCCCCCGGGAGGCCCTCAGCCAGCTCCGGGTGCTCTGCTGTGAGTGGCTGCGCCCGGAGCTACACACCAAGGAGCAGATCCTGGAGCTCCTGGTGCTCGAGCAGTTCCTGACCATCCTGCCTGAAGAGTTCCAGACCTGGGTGAGAGAGCATCACCCGGAAAGCGGAGAGGAGGCTGTGGCTGTGGTAGAAAATATACAAAGAGAACTAGAGGAACGTCAGCAACAGGTGAGTGAAAGAGGAGGCCTTAGAACAGTGAGGAAGGAGAGGAAGAGAGTTCAGGAGCAGCTGAGCAGGGGTGAGGTCTTGAGCGCCCTGGTGCTTCATTCATATTCTTTTGTTCTCCTGGGATTAGGTCCACTGTGGAGATTTCGTGCCACTCCAGCAAAGAGAAGCAGTATCCATGTGTTAATCTGGAGAAGAGAGTCTGCGATTTTGTTTGTTTTAAATTACCCTGTTTGTTTTTTGAGTGACATGATACAAAATTCAAAAAGTGCATAAGGTTGTAATGCAAAGTAAGTGCCCCTCCCACCCCTAATTCCCAGCTGCCTGAGTTCTCACCAGAGGCAACCATTGTCTCATGATACTTGTCTGTCCTTCCAGAGGTACACTGTATTCTGTATATTGTTAGCGTCTACGTGTATGATGTTTAAAAAAAAATACAAATGTTTTTTACATCACCTTGTACTTCTGCCTCTTGCTTTTCTTCTTTTTAAAATGTATTTCCTGCTGTGGGCTTAAGTAGTTGTGCCTGGTCTTAGTTGCTCCTTGGCATGTGGGATCTTAGTTCCCAGACCAGGGATTGAACCCGTGTCCCTTGCATTGCATGACAGATTCTTTAACCACTGGCCCACCAGGCAAGTCCCACCTTTTTTTCTTATAGTGTATCCTGGCTTGTTCTATGTCAGTGCATAGTGCTGCCTCACTCTTTGAAACTGCATTGTGTTCCATTGTATGGGTGTACAATAATTTAAGGCTATTTAAGTTGTTCTTTTAGATTGTCTCTGAATCTTTAACAAACTTTGCTGCCATGAATATCCTTTCCATCCATCATTAGTTGTAGAATCAAAACTGAGAAGCCAGTTGTTGGCTCAGAGGCCATACGCATTTGTAGTTTGGATGGTTGTTGACAGATTGCCCTCTGTAGAGGTTATACCAATTTATATCCTCGGCAGCCGTGTATCAGAGAAGTTTTTTGCTCAAAGCCTGGTATCACAGTGTTATCCAACTTTGAGATTGTTGCCAATCTGAGAGACGCAGTATTCCATTTGCAAGTTTAACATGCATGTTTTTCTTACTGTGAGTGAGCTTGATCGCTGTACATATTTTAAAAGGCTGTACATATATCCTTTTTTGTGAACTCTCTGTTTATATTCACCTATTAGAAAAAGCAAGCACTGGATCTGCCATCTGAGTTGCAAGAGTTATTTCCTCCTTTTGTTGTCATTGCTTATGGAGATTTTTTTGCTTTGCTGGTTTTTCTTTTTCCTTTTTATGCAGTCAGTTTAAATCTTTTAATTTATGATTTCTGGATTTTGTACCATAATTAGAAAGGCTGTCTGTGCTACAGTATTATAAGAAACCTTTCTCATTGTTTCTTCTCCATTGTGTGTTATTGTTTTTGTTTGACCCTTTGACATGATTGATCTTTCTGGAATTCATTTTGCAGTGGTGTGTTTGTGGTGTTTATAGCTCGTTGTTTTTTTCCAGATGTCTATCAAGTTGTCCCAGCAAGCAATCCCTTTTTTTCCTTGTCTGATTAAAATATCATCTTTATTAAATACCAAATTTTTCCATGTATTTGGGTCCATTTCTGTTCTTTTTATTCTATTTTATTGTCTTACTGTCTGTTCAAATATCAGTATTGTAATTATTTGAGCTCTGCAAAGTGTTTTGGTATTCAATAGGTCTGCCTTTCTACCTTCCAATTTTTTTTTCCCAATGTTTTCTTTTTGCCATGTGAACTTTAGAATACTTACCTTCTACCACCCCAAAAGTCCTGTTGATATTTTTGTTGGGATGGCCTGAAATCGGATGTTCATTTAAGGGAGGATCTGTATCTTTACATTGTTCTTCTCTTCCTTTGTCGTTTCTTACCCTTTCTTACTCATTTATCACCTGACTTTCTACTTTCCTCCTATTGGTAGGCCCACATTCTCTGAAACTTTTTCTTTTTTGATAGCAAAGAAACAAAAATTATGGGATCCTAGGTCTATGAGTTTGAAGCTAGAGAAGCTGCCTCATTCTTCATAGCCATTGCCCTTCATTGTATGGGACCAGCCTCATTCTTCTTCTCTTCTGGGTCAGGGTGTTCCAGAACCTTCAGGTGTCAGTGTTCCAGAGCATCCTCAGGTTCTTCAGATCGTGGGCTGGCTCACCCCACGAGGCAAGGGGGCAGCAAAGGGGGCTACAGCAGACCCTCTGCCAGACTCTGCAGCTGAGCTGAATGTTTGTCTTGCAGACAAGAGTGTTTGAATCTTTTTATGGCTTCTGTTAGGACAGGAAGTAAAGATTCTTGGTGCCATTTGGTTATTCCTTTGGCGCCTGATGGAGAGGGCAATGGCACCCCACTCCAGTACTCTTGCCTGGAGAATCCCATGGACGGAGGAGCCTGGTAGGCTGCAGTCCATGGGATTGCTAAGAGTCGGACATGACTGAGCGACTTCACTTTCTCTTTTCACTTTCATGCATTGGAGAAGGAAATGGCAACCCACTCCAGTGTTCTTGCCTGGAGAATCCCAGGGACGGGGAGGCCTGGTGGGCTGCTGTCTATGGGGTCACACAGAGTCCGACATGACTGAAGTGACTTAGCATAGCATAGCATAGCATTGGTGCCTGAAATGGTGAAGAGTCTGCCTGCAATGCAGGAAACCTGGGTTCAGTCCCTGGGTTTGGGAAGATCCCCTGGAGAAGGGAATGGCTACCCAGTCCAGTATTCTTGCCTGGAGAATGCCATGGACAGAGGATCCTGGAAGGCTACAGTCCATGGGGTCTTTAAGAGTCAGACAAGACTGAGTAAGTAATACTAACTCAAGACTGAGTTAGTAACACTAACTCTAACTGACTTGCGGACAAACTTCACCCTACTCTTTTATAGTAGTAAATGTTCAAAATCCTAGTTCAAAGCAAAAGGCATTTTTATTTATTTTAAAAATACTTATTTGGCTGTGCTGGCTCTTAGCTGCGGCATGTGATATCTTTAATTGTGGCATGTGGAGTCTAGTTCCCTGACCGGGGCTCAAACTCGGGCCCTGCATGCTGGGAGTGCAGAATTGTAGCCTCTGGACCACCAGTGAAGTCCCCCCAGAGCATTTTTAAATGGAGGATTTACAGCAGGTATTACACATGGATCTCTGTCATTGAGACATGCACCCCATCTGTGAAAGGAACATTCAGATCATTTCTGAGTGGGAATCAGGGATTTGAGGCCCAGAGGTGCGGGTTTTCCTAAGAGCCTGCTCAGCTCACTGTGTTTGCCTTTGTCCCTTCCTGCCCTCTGTATCTCCGACATTGCTTCTCATCTTTATCTCCAGGTAGTTCTTGTCTCTTCTCAGGGGACCTCTGGGGCTGCTTCGCTTCTCTGGCCCCTAGGTACCCTTTGACCTACTTGGCACTTTCTTCACTTGCCTGAGCAGGTCCGAAAGGAAACACACACTTCCATGCAGAGTCATATTTGCCACAACTGTGTTGCAGCCACCTCTTTTTTTTCCCTTTCTTTTTTTTTTTTTAAACTCTGCTTGTCCTCTCTGTCTTGGAGCAGCCTTTTTTTTTTTTTTTTTCTGGCTTTGCGGCATGTAGGATTTTAGTTCCCTGACCAGGGGCAAACCCTCACCCCAGCATCGGAAGTGCAGAATCTTAACCACTGGACCCCCAGGGAAGTCCCTAGCCACCTCTTAATGTAATTCCTGTGCCGTGTTTTGTCAGGACCAGGAGGGTTAAAATTGAAAGTGCTTTTGAAACAGAAGGGAGGGTGAGAGGCAGGGAGAGCAATTCTATCTCAAAACAGGATCTGATTACCTGCTTCGATGCCATTGAGCTAGTACTTTCCAGAAGAGACAGACTGTAGAGAGACTGGCTATGGATATCCTAAGGTTGTGTAAGAGCAGAAAGATACACACAGGGCATGCACTAGCCCCAGTCTTGGCATTTGTCTGTTCTACTTGAGCCTGGTCTTCTGGGTCTCTGAGTGTGATTGTTCGGTCCTGTATTGATCTTCCCAAGCTCATTTCTCTTTTTTTTCCCACTTGACTAAACTTGGCCAACTCTGGCTTTCTGCCTTAGGGTCTTTGAGTATGTCACTCTATCTGCCTGGGTCACTCCTCACTTTTCTCCTGGCTGACTTCTTTCATCCTCCAGTTGTTGACTTCAGTGACCCTCCTCAGAAAAGCCTTCGTTGGCTACCCAGTCTAACATAGGTCTCATCTGTTCTGCCTCACAGCATCACATTCTTCTCCTTTCTGACATGTAACACAGTTTATAATTGTGTATTTATTTGTGTGTCAGTGTATTTAATGGAAGTTGTCTTCAACTAGACATAGGCCATGTTTATTCAGCCGCTGTGTAATTAGTCCCAGATGGTTGTAGACACACAGGTAATACTTGGGCAAGGAATGAATGAAGGAATAACGTGAACTTGCTGGACTCTTTCTTCAGTTCAGTTCACTTTAGTCGCTTAGTTGTGTCCGGTTCTTTGCGACCCCGTGGACTGCAGCACGCCAGGCCTCCCTGTCCATCACCAACTCTTGGAGTTTACTCAGACTCATATCCATTGAGTCAGTGATGCCATCCAACCATCTCATCTTCTGTCATCCCCTTCTCCTCCCGCCTTCAGTCTTTCCCAGCATCAGGCTCTTTTCAAATGAATCAGTTCTTCACATAAGGTGGGCAAAGTATTGGAGTTTCAGCTTCAACATTAGTCCTTCCAATGAATATTCAGGACTGATTTCCTTTAGGGTGGACTGGTTGGATCTCTTTGTAGTCCAAGGGACTCTCAAGAGTCTTCTCTAGCACCACAGTTCAAAAGCATCAATTCTTAGGCACTCAGCTTTCTTTATATGTATGTATATAGTCATATCCGTACATGACTACTGGAAAAATAGCCTTCACTAGACAGACCTTTGTTGGCAAAGTAGTGTCCCTAATTTTTAATATGCTGTCTAAGTTGGTCATAACTTTTCTTCCAAGGAGTAAGTGTCTTTTAATTTCATGGCTGCAGTTACCATCTGCAGTGATTTTGGAGCCCCCCAAAATAAAGTCTGACACTGTTTCTACTGTTTCCCCATCTATTTCCCATGAAGTGATGGGACCAGATGCCATGATCTTAGTTTTCTGAATGTTGAGCTTTAAGCCGACTTTTTCCACTCTCCTCTTTCACTTTCATCAAGAGGCTCTTTAGTTCTTCGCTTTCTGCCATGAGGGTGGTGTCATCTGTATATCTGACTCTTTCTTAGCCTTCCTGTAATGTGCTGATTAATGTGGTTGTGATTGGCAGATTGTGGCGTGTCCTGAAGGGCTTCCTCCGAAGAGTGTGCCACCTGGAGCCGGGCCCGAGTCCTTCAGTCACCAGCTTCTGCCTGTGGATCCCCAGGCTGAACACGAGCCACAGGGGTCTCATCTGGAGGAAGACGGTTAGAATCTGGGCTTCCCTGGGATGGGTGTGGGCATCCCGGCTGTGTGGGTAAGCTGTCTTGTAGCGAGAGACCTAGGTCTGGGCAGCCTCTCTGCAGTTAGCATCATCTGGAGGTTGGGAAGGGTGGGGGTGGGGAATCGAGTCCTTGGTCAGCTTGGAGGCCAGCTAGGAGCTGTACTAATATCCAGGGCCATGTGAAACCTATATTGCGGCTGAAGACAGGTCTAAGTACAGACTTGTTAAAAGATCTAGAAGTCTTTTATGAAAGTGTCATTGTAGTGTTGCAATGGTTTTCCAACTCTCCTTCATTCATTTTGTTGTCCTAAGGCTCATGTTGACAAAGCCCTCCAGTTCCTAACTGCACTTGCGGCTGTTTGGCCATTCATGTGAAATCTGATTTTAAGCTGTGTTTCACAAGGACCTTTAGAGCATCTGACCTCTCTTTCTCTCCTTCAATCCCTGTCACCCTCACCTCACTGTTACTAACCTCTATGAGACACGTCAAGGAGGTAAAGTGCACACCTAGTATCTCATTTATGAGGATATATGTCCACAAGTCTGTCATCTCTAATCAGAATCTCTTGCTATGGGATATAGTTTCTTTGTTTTTTTATTTGGCCAAGCCCTGCTGCCTATGGGATTGTTGTACTCCAATCAGGGATCGAACCCATGTCCCCTGCATTGGAAACACAGAGTTTTAACCACTGGACCATCAGGGAAGTCCCTGGATATATTTTAGAATTTAGAATTTTTAAGATTTAGTAAGATGATCTGATTTATGTACCATCTGGATTGGAGGTGGGACCCCGTATTGATTGTGTGGTTTAGTTGCTAAGTCATGTCCAACTCTTTTGTGTTGCTTCTCTTTTTCTGCCCTGTTGGCCAGACCCAGCCAGTTTGCTTATTCCAACAGAAAATACTGGGTTGGGTGGTGGGTTTGATGGTCTGGGGCAGGCTGCACCCTCATGCCTTTGATGGCACTGAGGGCTAGTTTTCTGTCCCTGAGACTCATTTGAGCTTGAGAGGGCCAAGGTCATTTTCTTAAAAGCTAGAAACAGTTGGTTTCACAGGAACTTCAAAAAATATGAGTGGACTTATTTAGGATGTAGTTATTCTAATTATTCCAGTTATATTGGAAAGTAGTCTATATTCATAATTACTGCTTCAGTATAGACTATGTTTATCCCTTTCTTTCACGTCTTATTTTAACTCTAGCCACACTGCTGAGTTCAGATTCATCTGTTTCTGGCTTTCAACTCTAACCATTGTTTCCTCTTTTTTGGGTCTTTGCTCATCTTCCTAGTCCTTGGACACAAGCAGGCTCCATATGCATATGTTAATACATCTCTAGGACCCAGGACAGCACAGGAAGGTCTGAGTCAACAGGTGAAAGGTTGATAGCAGGTGGATCTGTCTAGATCAGGGTGCATGAGGTAGGTCCGGATGCGCCATGAATCTCAGACAAAGGAGCAGCAGAGGTGACCGCAGAGGGTCAGATGGTCACCAGCATCTAGAGACCAGACCCTCCAGGTGTTGCACGTGTGGGTCACTGTACTGGGAAGGCACCTTTATCCCACCTCGGTCCATCCCACCCCTCTTTCCAGAGTCACTTCCTGTTGAAAGACTTTACTGCTGCTCCCACCTCCTGCTGTCCACTCTGCAGATGCCCCCGCTCTGTTCCTGCCGGTACTTGGGTGAACCTTGAGGATAATGCTCTCTGCCCTGTGCTGACAGTAAGGCTTCCAGTCAGCCCTGCCCATCAGACAGTGAGGTTTCGGAAGGCAAGATTTACTTTATCTGCCTGTTCTCATAACACACAGAGTAGACTTACTTGTAGACCAACTAGGATGCAAACTAGTCGGCTGTCTATAAACCAACCACAGTCATGTTTTGAAGGGAGTGTGGACTAAGGCCTTGCTGATGATCCAAGTGTGGGCCCAAGACCAGCAGTGCCAATATCACCTTCTGGCTAGTTAGAAATGCACAATATGGGGAGCACCCCGTTACCCTTGAGGCAGAATCTACCCTGTGCCAAGAGCACCAGGTGATGGGTTTGCACCTTAAAGCTCGAGAAGCCCTGGGCTCTTGGCAGTGCTTCGGCTTCGTGGAAGATGTGGGCCTGTGGAGATTCTTCAAGGTGACGAGGTCTGACCTTGGCAGGGCAGAGAACATCCTTTCTAGGGGAATGGTCCCATCCCCAGTCAGCAGCGGGACTATCTACACTCTATCCAGAGTGTAGAATGTCTTGACGGCCAAGCAGAAGAATATGGCCTCAGTGCCTCAGGGCACCATGGTGGTTTCTTGAGAAAAAGCAGAGCATGATGGCAGTCGGAACTGGGCAGAGATTGTCACAGACTCCCCTTTTTCTCCCCTCAGCGCTTCCTGCTCTCCAAGTTTCCTCCCTTCCCCTGAAGGACAGCCAGGAGCTGACAGCCTCGCTCCTCTCCACTGGGTCCCAGGTAAGCCGGAGTCCCCGTGCCCATGTCAAGGGACCACGTCGGTTCTTGGGCATGTAGCTGCCTTAAGCCTGACTGTATCAGGGTTCTATCTCTTTAACCAGAGACGGGGCTTGTCTGGGTTTGTGGTCACTGTCTTTTCCTGTTCTGCTCCCCCCACCCTCCGTGAAGCACAGTCCCTCCCCTCTGAGCCTAGGGAATGGGGATTTAGTGGTGATCTCATGTTTCAGAAGTTGGTGAAAATTGAAGATGTGGCTGACGTGGCTGTGTCCTTCATCCTGGAAGAATGGGGACATTTGGATCAGTCTCAGAAGTCCCTCTATAGGGATGACCGGAAGGAGAATTATGGGAGTATGACTTCCATGGGTAAGAATGATTTCGTTTGTGTGGTATAGGACATCTTCATTTTGTAATTCATAAAGAGTATTTCTAGCATGTCCAGTAAAAGCATGCCTGTTGTATTTATTTATTTAAATTTTATTTTATATCGGATATAGTTGGTTAACAGTGTCGTGTTAGTTTCAGGTGTACAGCACAGTGGTTGTTGTACATGTATGCATGTAATTGCTATGACTTTGGTTATTTTGTTTTTCTGTGAGAGTAAATCAGCTTTCTCCGTCTCTCTCTCTCTTTTTTTCTTATTCAGCTTATTCTGATTATTTCCATCATAGTAAGAGTATGATTGGAGTAGGAAATAGCAACCCACTCCAGTATTCTTGTCCGGAAGATTCCATGGACAGAGGAGCCTGGTGGGCTACAGTCCATGGGGTTGTAAAGAATTGGACATGACTGAGCACGCCAGGAGAACAATGGAGAACTGATAGTGCTTTGGGGATAGTATTTGCAACTGGGCAAATATTATGTTTAGCTTAAAACTACAAAATTGGATCTTAATAGATTTGTAGTAGTGATCATTCTCTGTTCCTTGACAAATTGAGTCATCGTTAACTGAGTAATTCTCATTTGCAGAGCATCTCAGACTTTGCTGAATAACCGTTTGGTGAAGTAGTTATTAGAATTTTTCAGTAGCATTCTTCGTTTTCTTCCCCCTCATGTATGGTTGGCTAGTTCACTCCACTGGGCTTCCCTAATGGCTCAGAGGGTAAAGAATCTGCCTGCAGTGCTGGAGACCTGGGTTCGATCCCCGGGTTGGGAAGATGCCGTGGAGGAGGGCATGGCAACCCACTCCAGTATTCTTGCCTGGAGAATTCCTATGGACAGAGGAGCCTGGCAGGCTACAGTCCACGGGGTCACAAAGAGCTGGACATGACTGAGCAACTCAGCACAGCACAGCACATGCATGGATGGCTAATTCACTCCATTCCTATTCTCAGATCACTGGTAGCTGTGTTACATTCTCCTTGGCATCCGCATTTCACATGTCTTATCCCTTCTTGAATTTTGTGCCCCAGATGAGATTTTCAACCTATTTCTAAGTTAATGATCTTGGAAACTAATATTTGGCTGTGCTGCCTGGAGCAGTTATAGAAAACCTCAGCACTATGGTAAATATTTTGAAGCTTATGGCTTGTAGCCTCTTTTTGAATGAATTCTTTTGGAAGAGTCACTGTCAGGCACGCTGGTGGACTTTAAATGGAATCCATCCACTATAAGCCCAAATTTCTTTTGAAAAGCATTATCCCAGTTTACATTGTCTGAGGGTTTAGTGCACTCACAGGCTTTTCTTTAAAAAGGAACATTTCCTACTGCTCTTTCAGATTTCCTGTTTCCTTTATTACTGTTGATACGTATTTGTATTTTCTTTGAGTTATTTGCACATGCCCTCTGCTTACTTGTCTATTGGGATCTTAGTGGTAGTCTCAAGGAATTGGTTATGTAGTATAAATATTATATTCAATGCAAATTTCTTTCGTTCTCTACTTTTAAAATTAATTTCTTGGTTTAATTTGAGTCAGTATTGTTTTATCTTTTTCAATCACTTTATAGGTATTTACTGGGTTTCAGAGTTGCAGAACTTGGCACACTTCTTCTGCATATTATTTTCCAAGCTGTTTTGAATTCCTTTTTTTCAGTTAGTTAATTCATTCACTGTTTGGCTGTGCTGGTCTTCATTGCTGCGTAGGCTTTTCTCCAGCTGCTGCTCTCCAGCTGTGGTGTGTGGGCTTCTCACTGTAGTAGCTTCTCGCCTTGCAGAGCACGGGCTCCAGGGCACAGGCTCGATAGCCTGTGGGATGTGGGATCTTCCTGGACCAGGATCAGACATTTTGATGTAGCTGTTGAGAAGAATGAGTAGGCACCTAGCCAACCTTAGAAACACAGGATGCCAGACAGGGTGCCAGGAAGGTTTTTTATAATGTTTGAAAACAATTTTTCTCTTTACAAAAAATCTTTTTAGAAAGTTCTCAATGGGCTATGATCTCTCTCTCTAGCCTTTAAAGAAACATTCCTATTTTCTGTTAACCACTGAAAGTTTATCTTTGCAGACTCTATTAAATTCCCAGGTTTTGAGTGAAATACGTGTTGCTGATCCAGTTACACGGGGAATGGACTGCAGCCTTTTAAGTGTCTCTTTCATCAACGACCACCTAACGGTGACTTAGCTCTCAACAATCGTAGGGCCTCTCCGGGTGTAGAAAGAATGCTTTTTTCCCTTGAGACTGATTCACACCAAACTGAGATTCTTTGGGGACTGAAAAAGCTAGAGAGATCCTTTTTCTTCTCTGGGCTGTGAATGAATAGGAAGGGGAAGGTGAGGACTGGGTTAGCAACATCACCCAGCATCAGATTTTACTGAGAATAGTTAACACAGCACAGGTGTTCACAAACAGCTACTGGGCGGAAGTCCTGTACCAAGAGGAAGTCATTGTCCTTAAATGAAATGACTGTTCTTCCAGTCTCATCCCATTGATCCATTCTTGCTGGCTCTGTCTTCCCTTTCCTACCTCAGTTTCCAACTTCACTGATCCTCATCCCATGCCTGTATTGTGAAGTCATTTTGCAGATGGCTTTACAAAGTCGTGCCTTGCTTGCACTTGTTGGTTTCATGTAATTTTCCTCTTCCTGAATGCAGGGAGTAAGCTAACATTTCCATTTTCCCTCTGTCATCTCAGATTATGAGTCCAGAAATGACAACGTGGAACTCACAGTAAAGCAGATTTCTGATGAAGCTGAGTCATCCTGGATGACTTCAGGAGGCCCTGAAAGAATTGTTCCCTTGAGTCAAGAGTTTGGAGAAGTTAGCGACCTTCACAGCATGGTAGAAAGGTGGCAGGTCCACCCACCAGTGGGGAGATCAAGGCAGACCCCTCCCCCATAAGAGAGAGCTCAGGGCCATCACTGACGTGACCCGGAAGCTACCCACCAGCGGCGAGAGGGGGCACAGGTGTAATGACTGCGGGAAGTTCTTCCTGCAGGCTTCCAACTTCATCCAGCACCGGCGAATCCACACGGGCGAGAAGCCCTTCAAGTGTGGCGAGTGTGGGAAGAGCTACAACCAGCGAGTGCACCTCACCCAGCACCAGCGTGTCCACACTGGCGAGAAGCCCTACACGTGCCAGGTGTGCGGCAAGGCCTTCCGAGTCAGCTCCCACCTGGTCCAGCATCACAGCGTGCACAGCGGCGAGCGGCCCTACGGCTGCCCTGAGTGCGGGAAGAGCTTCGGGCGCCACTCGCACTTGATCGAGCATCTCAAGCGCCACTTCAGAGAGAAATCCCAAAGATGTAGGTGTGAGCGGTTGGTCTTCAGAGTGTAAACAATGCAGGAAGTGCTTTATCAGCTTAGAACCATCGGACAGACGGGTGGGGATGGTGGCAGCTGTAGTAGGCAGGGATGGAGAGTTACCCTCTGTTTTATTATCACTTGTACTGTATGTTTTTTTTTTACATATTTATTTGGTTGCTCTGGATCTTAGTTGTGCATTTGAACTCTCAGTCTCAGCATGTGGGGTTTAGTTCCATGACCAGGGACTGAACCTGGCCCCCTGCATCGGGAGCACAGAGTCTTAGCCACTGGACCACGAGGGAACTCCCGACAACATTTCTTCTGGCTCATTTCTCTTTTTTCCTGGCTCCTAATTGGATATTCTTCCCAACTCCATATTCCCCTCATACACCTTTGCTTCCCATTCTTCAGGTCTTCATCAGTTCTCACCATCTAGTTGTATATCTTTGTTCTGTCTCCTTCTCCATGACTCATACTGGGGTGAGGATCCCTTCCACATTTCCTACCGCCTCTCCATGGCAGAATTCCTTTCTCTCCTCTCTGTGTAATAACAGTGTTTGGCTTTTCCCTGTGACTGTCTGTCCTCAGTCTTTCTCATCACCCTCCCAAGTAAGCTCTCTATTCTTTATCTTGTTCACTGAACAGACACCAAAACACACACATGCTCCCCTCCTCCTTCATTACTCCTGTTACATCATAGTTTCATTTGATTATCCTCTTTTTCCTGATAGTTTCCTTTTTTTCCGTAAAAGGACTGATAACATTTTCATTTCCTCGACTTTTGCAGGCGGCAATAGAAGAAGTAAGAATACAAAACTGAATGTTAAGAAGAAAATTTCAGAGTTTTCAGAAGCAGACGTGGAACCCACAGGTAGACTCCAAAGAAATGTGTCTCAAGATTTTGGGGAAGGCCATGAGCACCAGGGCAAGTTGGAGAAAAAGCAGGGAATGCCCATGAAAGAGATACTAGGACAGCCCTCTTCAAAGAGGATGAATTTCAGCGAAGTCACTTATGCCCACAAAAAGCCCTCCACCGGAGAGAGACCCCATAAATGTAACGAATGCGGGAAGAGCTTTATTCAGAGTGCACATCTTATCCAGCATCAGCGAATACACACCGGGGAGAAACCATTTAGGTGCGACGAGTGTGGGAAAAGCTACAATCAACGTGTGCACCTGACTCAGCATCAGCGGGTCCACACTGGGGAGAAGCCCTACACCTGCCCCTTGTGTGGGAAAGCCTTTAGAGTGAGGTCCCACCTGGTTCAACATCAGAGTGTGCACAGCGGGGAGAGGCCCTTTAAGTGTAATGAGTGTGGGAAAGGCTTTGGGAGACGTTCACACCTTGCTGGGCATCTGAGGCTCCACTCGAGAGAGAAGTCCCACCAGTGTCATGAATGCGGAGAAGTCTTTTTTCAGTACGTTAGCCTCATTGAACATCAGGTGCTCCACATGGGCCAGAAAAATGAACAGAATGGTGTTTGCGAGGAAGCATACAGCTGGAACTTAACGGTGATCGAAGATAAGAAGATTGAGTTGCAAGAGCAGCCTTATAAGTGCGACGTATGTGGCAAAGCCTTTCATTATAGTTCAGACCTCATTCAGCATTACAGAACTCATACCGCAGAGAAAACCTATAAATGTGATCTGTGTGGAGAAAGCATTGGCCAGTGTCCCCACATCAAACAACATCCTAAAAGCTATTCCAGCCTGAAGGCCCATCAGTGTAATGAATGTGGCAGAGGCTTCGCTCTGCAGTCACATCTCAATCAACATCAGAGGATCCACACTGGTGAGAAACCCTTTCAGTGTAAAGAGTGCGGCATGAGTTTCAGTTGGAGTTGTAGTCTCTTTAAACATCTGAGAAGTCATGAGAGGACAGATCCCATAAAGACCTGAAGTGTCTAGAGGTTCCTATCATAGAACAGCTCTTACACAATTTTAGAGACGCCTTTCTGAAGAGTAACCCTATTCCTATAACTAATGTAGTCACAACCTCAAGCATCTTCTTCAGCGTAGCCATCAAACCTACAGATATGTTGAGATCCTTCCGTTAGAACTTAGGACACTGGAGCATCCACAGCAAGTACAGATCTGCTTTCCCATTGGGAAATGCTTTCGTTTACATCTTCATGCGCGAGAGTCTAGATGGAAGAGAACGATACAGTGGGTGGGGGAAGCCTTCAGAAGGCACTCATTCTTCACGTGAATCTAAGAACATTGACACTGGGAGAAGCCTCATGAACTCAGTAGAAATAAGCTTCATTTGTAGTTTCTGCCTTGTTTGACAGCTAATCTATTCAGGGAAGAGCACAGTGGAAGAGAAATTTCAGCATGATCTTGGTGTTGGTTCGCTCAGCAACGAACCTTAGCGGTAATGCCAGCCACTGGAATGCTCCAGGTGTCATTCCCATCTTGAGTATTTTAAATCCTTTGAAAATAAATTGATTTTTGAAGTATTTATATCTGGGCAAAAACGAGGTTCAGAGGCTGGATGGTATGTGTTCTTACTGCCTTATTCAGTCAACAAATTCTCCATGAAACACACTCTGCCTTTTGGTTTTGTCTTTGATTCTCCTGGCACCATGGTTAGCTAGTAGGAGAGAAGTTATGTTTGTGAATTCAGGAAAAACTGTTGGTCTGTCATGTCTTAGGGGAGTGGGACCTTTGGCTAATAGAGCTGACAGGCCAGGCTGTGGACTGGTTTTTATTCTATTACCAAACAAATGAAGGTGGCTTTATCCACAGAAGGAGTTGGACCAAATTGAATTGAGAATTGAGTTGTGGTCCAAGCAGTATGTGTGCCAACTCCCAGTTGCCCTGAGATGGATCTCCCCCATAGGATAGTGGATAAAGAATGAGTTTCAACTTGGGTTGCCACTGGATTTGAAAGTAAACATTCATAGAAGCAGGGAGGTCCTGGTCTGGTGCGCCCTGCCTTTCGGAAAGGTCTCAGAAGGAGTGGTGGGGGAAAGATGATGACATGGAAGAGGGTTAACCGGAACCTATTTGCTAGAGAGACAGTGAGAGGCTTTTGCGCACCGCTGAAGTCCTGCTTCTGCTGATGGCCTGAATTACAATAAACACCTAATGAATACCTGTTCATTGTGTGTGTCTGCACTGGTGCCGAGGCCAGGTCCCCTTTACCAGGCTGCCATACCTGTCTTCCAGCTGCTCTTGAGTTTTGGCCGCCAGGTGCTCACAGCTCACCCAGTTCTCTGGAGGCTCAGGTGAAGAGAGCTGCTCCACCCAGGAGTCAGCTGCCCGCCCCACTCCCAGCCAATGACTGGCTGATACAGGGTTCAGTTCATTTCAGTTCAGTTGCTCAGTCGTGTCCGATCTGTGACCCCATGAATCGCAGCACACCAGGCCTCCCTGTCCATCACCAACTCCCAGAGTTCACCCAGACTCAGGTCCATCGAGTCAGTGATGCCATCCAGCCATCTCATCCTCTATCGTCCCCTTCTCCTCTTGCCTCCAATCCCTCCCAGCATCAGAGTCTTTTCCAATGAGTCAACTCTTTGCCTGAGGTGGCCAAAGTACTGGAGTTTCAGCTTCAGCATCATTCCTTCCAAAGAAATCCAGGGCTGATCTCTTTCAGAATGGACTGGTTGGATCTCCTTGCAGTCCAAGGGACTCTCAAGAGTCTTCTCCAACACCACAGTTCAAAAGCATCAATTCTTAGGTACTCAGCTTTCTTCACTGTCCAACTCTCACATCCATACATGACCACAGGAAAAACCATAGCCTTGACTAGACGGACCTTTGTTGGCAAACTAATGTCTCTGCTTTTGAATATGCTATCTAGGTTGGTCAGAACTTTTCTTCTAAGAAGTAAGCGTCTTTTAGTTTCATGGCTGCAGTCACCATCTGCAGATTTTGGAGCCCAAAAAGACAAAGTCTGACACTGTTTCCACTGTTTCCCCATCTATTTCCCATGAAGTGATGGGACCAGATGCCATGATCTTCGTTTTCTGAATGTTGAGCTTTAAGCTAACTTTTTCACTCTCCTCTTTCACTTTCATCAAGAGGCTTTTTAGCTCCTCTTCACTTTCTGCCATAAGGGTAGTGTCATCTGCATATCTGAGGTTATTGATATTTCTCCCAGCAATCTTGATTCCAACTTGTGTTTCTTCCACTCCAGCGTTTCTCATGATGTACTCTGCATGGAAGTTAAACAGGGTGACAATATACAGCCTTGACGTACTCCTTTTCCTATTTGGAACCAGTCTGTTGTTCCATGACCAGTTCTAACTGTTGCTTCCTGACCTGCATACAGATTTCTCAAGAGGCAGGTCAGGTGGTCTGGTTTTCCCATCTCTTTCAGAACTGTCCAGTTTATTGTGATCCACACAGTCAAAGACTTTGGCAGTCAATAAAGCAGAAATAGATGTTTTTCTGGAACTCTCTTGCTTTTTCGATGATCCAGCGGATGTTGGCAATTTGATCTCTGGTTCCTCTGCCTTTTCTGAAACCAGCTTGAACATCAGGAAGTTCACAGTTCACATATTGCTGAAGTCTGGCTTGGAGAATTTTGAGCATTACTTTACTAGTGTGTGAGATGAGTGCAATTGTGTGGTAGTTTGAGCATTCTTTGGCATTGCCTTTCTTTGGGATTGGGATGAAAACTGACCTTTTCCAGTCCTGTGGCCACTGCTGACTTTTCCAAATTTGCTGGCATATTGAGTGCAGCACTTTCACAGCATCATCTTTTAGGATTTGGAATAGCTCCACTGGAATTCCATCACCTCCACTAGCTTTGTTCCTAGTGATGCTTTCTAAGGCCCACTTGACTTCACATTCCAGGATTTCTGGCTCTAGGTCCGTGACAACACCATCGTGATTATCTGGGTCCAGAAGATCTTTTTTGTACAGTTCTTCTGTGTATTCTTGCCACCTCTTCTTAGTATCTTCTGCTTCTGTTAGGTCCATACCATTTCTGTCCTTTATCGAGCCCATCTTTGCATGAAATGTTCCTTTGGTATCTCTAATCTTCTTGAAGCGATCTCTAGTCTTTCCCATTCTGTTGTTTTCCTCTATTTCTTTGCATTGATCGCTGAAGAAGGCTTTCTTATCTCTTCTTGCTATTCTTTGGAACTCTGCATTCAGATGTTTGTATCTTTCCTTTTCTCCTTTGCTTTTTGCTTCTCTTCTTTTCACAGCTATTTGTAAGGCCTCCCCAGACAGCCATTTTGCTTTTTTGCATTTCTTTTCCATGGGGATGGTCTTGGTCCCTGTCTCCTGTACAATGTCACGAACCTCATTCCATAGTTCATGAGGCACTCTATCTATCAGATCTAGGCCCTTAAATCTATTTCTCACTTCCACTGTATAATCATAAGGGATTTGATTTAGGTCATACCTGAATGGTCTAGTGGTTTTCCCTACTTTCTTCAATTTAAATCGGAATTTGGTAATAAGGAGTTCATGTTCTGAGCCACAGTCAGCTCTCTTGTTTTTGTTGACTGTATAGAGCTTCTCCACCTTTGGCTGCAAAGAACATAATCAATCTGATTTCGGTGTAGACCATCTGGTGATGTCCATGTATAGAGTCTTCTCTTGTGTTGTTGGAAGAGGGTGTTTGCTATGACCAGTGCGTTCTCTTGGCAGAACTCTATTAGCCTTTGCCCTGCTTCACTGTGTACTCCAAGGCCAAATTTGTCTGTTACTCCAGGTGTTTCTTGACTTCCTACTTTTGCATTCCAGTCCCCTATAATGAAAAGGACATCTTTTGGGGGTGTTAGTTCTAAAAGGTCTTGTACGTCTTCATAGAACAGTTCAACTTCAGCTTCTTCAGCGTTACTGGTTGGGGTATAGACTTGGATTACTGTGACATTGAATGGTTTGCCTTGGAAACGAACAGAGATCATTCTGTCATTTTTGAGATTGCACCCAAATACTGCATTTCGGACTCTTGTTGACCATGATGGCTACTCCATTTCTTCTGAGGGATTCCTGCCCACAGTAGTAGATATAATGGTCATCTGAGTTTAATTCACCCATTCCAGTCCATTTGAGTTTGCTGATTCCTAGAATGTTGACATTCACTCTTGCCATCTCCTGTTTGACCACTTCCAATTTGCCTTGATTCATGGACGTAACATTCCAGGTTCCTATGCAATATTGCTCTTTACAGCATCGGACCTTGCTTCTATCACCAGTCACATCCACAGCTGGGTATTCTTTTTGCTTTGGCTCCATCCCTTCATTCTTTCTGGAGTTATTTCTCCACTGATTTCAAGTAGCATATTGGGCACCTTCTGACCTGGGGAGTTCCTCTTCAGTATCCTATCATTTTGCCTTTTCATAATGTTCATGGGGTTCTGAAGGCAAGAATACTGAAGTGGTTTGCCATTCCCTTCAGTGGACCACATTCTGTCAGATCTCTCCACCATGACCCATCTGTCTTGGGTTGCCCCAGTGGCATGGCTTAGTTTCATTGAGTTAGACAAGGCTGTGGTCCTAGTGTGATTAGACTGACTAGTTTCCTGTGAGTATGGTTTCAGTGTGTCTGTCCTCTGATGTCCTCTTGCAACACCTACCGTCTTACTTGGGCTTCTCTTAACTTGGGCGTGGGGTATCTCTTCATGGCTGCTCCAGCAAAGTGAAGCCGCTGCTCCTTACCTTGAATGAGGGGTATCTCCTCACCACCGCCCTTTCTGACCTTCAACGTGGGATAGCTCCTCTAGGCCCTCCTGGGCCCACGCCGCCACCGCTCCCTGGACGTGGAGTTGGTCTTCCCGGCCGCCGCCCCTGGCCTCTGGCGTGGGGTTGCTCCTCCTGACCGTGGCCCCTGGCCTCGGGTGTAGGGTAGCTCCTTCCGGCCGCTGCCCCTGACCTCAGACTTGGGTAGCTCTTCTTGGCTGTTCCTGCGCCATCGCAGCCTGGCACTCTCGATCGCTGCCCCTGACCTCAGACGTGGGCTGGTGCACTTAAGCTTGGGCGGCTGCGTCCGGCGCACTTAAGCGCGGCTGAGAGGAGCTACCCCTCGTCCAAGGTCAGTGGCAGAAGCTGGGAGATAACAGGTTTACAAAGGGTGATTCCCTTGCCTCTGGGTGGGAAGCAGGTGCAGTATGCTCCAGACCCACCCTTTGTGGATCGGGCAGAGGCAAGACTTAGGTTATCAGACTCCATCCATTCTTCTGTCCTCTGTGCTGTCTCTTCCCCTCCTCTCCTTCCTGTCCTCAACAAATCACGTGGGTCTGAATGCTTGTCTCAGACTCTGCTTTAAGCAACCTGATCTGAGACGTATGGTGCCATGAATTGTCCTGAAAGAATGGACTGGCCACTCACCACGAGGCAACAAGGACCCATCACCAATGGTGGGCGGAACACTAGTAGTCCCAGGCATGCGGTGGCCATTCAGTTGGGAGACACTCACTTTGGTGAACTGGGATGGAATACAGATAAGAAGGGATACACCAATTTGGGTAAGTTTTGAGGAGCAAAATGAAAATGATTGTGGAATCGAGTGGCTCTGGCTGAAAGCCACTGGTTGCTTAAAGAGAGAAAATGACACTCGGGGCAAATATCCACCAACTTAATGTAATGTATGAGTGTCAGAGGGCCTCCTTGGAAGCATTTAAGGAGACTTGTCACCCACAAACAATCACAGAGCTAAAGGTGATTAAGACTTAAAGGTGATTTAAGACAATTGAGAATGACAACTTCAGTAAAGCCTGGTGTTAATGTCCACCGTGCTTTAAACATCATGCTAAGTGCTTTATGTGGATCACCTCATTTAATCCTCACATTATGCAATGGATTCACTTAATAGCACCCTCATTTTACAGTTGGGAAAAACTTGACATTCAGAGCAGTTAATTCATTTGCCCAAAGTCACACAGCCAATAAGTGGCAGACAGAGTGGGTATTTGAACCACGGTCACTTTGCCTCCAAAAGCTAAGCTCTTAAGCACCAAACTATACTGTCTTAAATGATTAAACATTACAAAGTGATGAAACTTCTTGTCAGTTTATGTGAAAAAGATTTTGATCCAAATGGTAAAAACATTAATAGAATCTTGTAAAGGATTTGATGGGACTGTCAAACTCAACCTCCCACTCAATGGAGGAATCACCATTCAGTTGTAGACATGTGCATGCAGCAAGTGCTTAATAACTGTGTTGAACTGGAGAGAACACTTCCTGGCAGCTTCCTTTCTACATGAAACCCTTCCACTGATGGGTTCATTGCATCCCGAGGCAGCCTCTTCCCTTTAAAAACACCTCTCATTGCCAGAAACTCCTTAGTGACCTGAAAACTGTGCCAACCTGGAGTCTTCCATATCTTAGTTGCAGAAAAAACTTAAAAAAGAGTTTTATGATCTGAACATTTGTGAAGTTTTTTTTTTTGCTGCTACTCAATCATCACATCCATCATCATCTTATCTTGAAAACCTCCCAAAGCGAAGGGAAAGAGACCACTGGGGTCATATATTTTGTCTGGTCAGTTTGACGCAAGTTAGAGCAATCTGGATCAGGACAGTAGAACCTGCATCCGTTTACAGCAGTAAATGGGTGCATGGAGCACACAGGTTGAATTCTACAGAAATGGTTGCCGCGGTACTGGGTCAGGGAGGAAGACTTTGATTGATTCAGTCAAAGGTTTTTTTTGTTTTCTTTCCCACAAAAGTATCAGAGCCATCTGAGTGTGACCAGGTTCAGGTCACCAGCTTGCGGTCCTTTTCCTGCAGAAGGAGCCATTAGAAACAGGTACCGCGTGCTACTGCTGCTGCTAAGTCACTTCAGTCGTGTCCGACTCTGTGCGACCCCAGAGACGGCAGCCCACCAGGCTCCCCTGTCCCTGGGACTCTCCAGGCAAGAACACTGGAGTGGGTTGCCATTTCCTTCTCCAATGCGTGAAAGGGAAAGGTGCAAGTGAAGTCGCTCAGTAGTATCCGACTCTTAGCGACCCCATGGACTGCAGCCTACCAGGCTTCTCCATCCATGGGATTTTCCAGGCAAGAGTACTGGAGTGGGGTGCCATTGCCTTCTCCGACCGCGTGCTACTAATAGTTCTCAGAACTTACGAGCTGCACCTTCCGCCCCATCAATTCCTCACTTCTTTCTCAGTAGTGAGGACCTGCTTCTAGGTATTTATTAGACTGAAGAAGAGGTTTAAATTCCCTCAATTTATAGAGGAACTACGGAGACCGAAAGACCTCCTAGATTCCTAGAGAACACCTACGGGGGTAGAGCTCCCGGGTAGTGGGGGGTGGGTGCGGGACCGTGACGCACTTCCCGTGATCTTTTCGGAACCAGTTCTGTTTGTCCTACAGGCGTGTGGTGTCTGATGCCCTTCGGTTCCCTGAGGAGCTGTGTGGTTAGTACTCCCGGCAGGATGTTTCTCTTCCACGTTTCCCTCCCCAATTTCCAGCCCAACTTAGTGCTTTGACTTACCCTGCATTTTGAGTTCTATTAGGAAAGGCGTTGAAGACAAGACGTCCTGAGGTGTCCATAGGGTGGGTTTCTCAGCGCTCTCACCCCAGGGCTTGCCTAAGGCTGACTTCTCACTGTGGTCTTGCCTGTCTCCATGCCCCTGCACTCCCGGTGTCTCTCTCCTCTTCTTAAAAGGGTACTAATGGCACCCCACTCCAGTACTCTTGCCTGAAAAATCCCATGGGCGGAGGAGCCTGGAAGGCTGCAGTCCATGGGGTCGCTAAGAGTCGGACACGACTGAGCGACTTCACTTTCACTTTTCACTTTCATGCATTGGAGAAAGAAATGGCAACCCACTCCAGTGTTCTTGCCTGGAGAATCCCAGGGACGGGGGAGCCTGGTGGGCTGCCGTCTCTGGGGTTGCACAGAGTCGGACATGACTGAAGCGTCTAAGGAGCAGCAGCAGCAGCAGTCTTAACCTTGAGGAACCCAACCTCATGACCTCATTTAACCTTAATCACCTCCTTAAGGACTCTGTTGCCATAAACGGTCACACTGTGGGGTAGGGCGTACAGTGCATGAATTTTGTGAGGGGCACACAGTTCAGAACAGTTGGGATCTTGTTACTCTTTGTATTTTCCCGTAGGCCCTAGCACAGCGTCCAGCAAGATGGTAAATCTAGATTTTTGTTAACAAAGTGATAGAAGACCTGATCAGAGCTGGAAGAGGAGTTATAAAGTCATTTACATCTACTGTCTTAGCTCATCTTTGCTTATAAATTTCTGAGCCCTATTCTGGAAGATCCGAAGCCCTGCTTAGAACTTCAGGGTCTAAAAGGCAAAGGCATGGAGGTACAAGGGAAGCTCCTGGGGGCCTCGGGGGTGGGGACTTAAGGGACAGGGTTTGTGCCCTCCCATTAACCTCCTAACTACATCCTTGCTTCCGATCAGGGTTGTCTACCAGGCAGTGCAGTGGGGTTGGGGAGGTGGAGTCTGTGAGCCCTTGCTTCTCACAAGCTTAACTTCTGGCAAGCTTCTGAGCAGTCTGTGGTAATCATTATTGCCCCATCAGGTGTCACAGTGGATGTGGCATCATTGGCAGATGATGACAGCATGGCTTGGGGGCCCCTGTGGCCATTCATCTTGGTGAGCAGAGATCACATTGCCACTTTGAATGATCGGACTGAAGCATCTATCTTGGCATCCTGTCCCCTTCAGGACCCACACTGGATTCATTTTGGTGAGCAAAGGGTTTATTTTAATAATTTTTAATTGTCCGAGGCCCATGTGCCAGACTGTATGGCTTAGCTTTTGGTCACAGCCTAAGGAAAGCCTTTAGGGTAGGTAGCTAGTCTCCTATAGTGAAGCCTGTTGCCTGTAATTGGCTCTTCCTCAGGGTAGATTCCCATAGAGATGGGAATATGAGACTACCTTACCTGCCTCTTGAGAAATCAGTGTGCATGTCAAGAAGCAACAGTTAGAATCGGACATGGAACAACAGACTGGTTCCAAATTGGGGAAGGAGTACGTCAAGGCTGTGTATTGTCACCCTGCTTATTTAACTTACATGCCAAGTACATCATGCGAAGTGCCGGACTGGATGAAGCACAAGCTGGAATCAAGATTGTTGGGAGAAATACCAGTAACCTTAGACACGCAGATGACACCATGCTTTTGGCAGAAAATGAAGAGGAACTGAAGAGCCTCTTGATGAAAGTGAAAGAGTGAAAAAGCTGGCTTAAAACTCAGTATTCAAAAAAGGAAGATCATGGCATCTGGTTCCATCACTTCATGGCAAATAGATGGGGAAATAATGGAAACAGTAACAGACTTTATTTTCTTGAGCTCCAAAATTACTGCAGATGGTGATTGCAGCCATGAGATTAAAAGACACTTGCTCCTTGGAAGAAAAGCTATGACCAACCTAGTCAGCATATTAAAAAGCAGAGAGATTACTTTGCCAGCAAAGGGCCATCTAGTCAAAGCGATCATTTTTCCAGCAGTCATGTATGCATCTGAGTTGGACATCCATACTGATGGAGTTAAAGAATTGATGCTTTTGAACCGTGGTGTTGGAGAAGACTCTTGAGAGTCCCTTGGACTGCAAGGAGATCCAACCAATCCATCCTAAAGGAAATCAGTCCTGAATATTCATTGGACGGACTGATGCTGAAGCTGAAACTCCAATACTTTGGCCACCTGATGCGAAGAACTTACTCCTTTGAAAAGACCCTGATGCTGGAAAAGATTGAAGGTAGGAGGAGAAGGGGACAACAGAGGATGAGGTGGTTGGATGGCATCACCGACTTGATGGACATGAGTTTGAGCAAGCTCTGGGAATTGGTAATGCACAGGAAAGCTGGGTGTGCTGCAGTCCATGGAGTCACAAAGAGTTGGACAAGACTGAGTGACTGAACTGAACAGGGGTGGATTGCTGATTTCCAGATTGGTTCTTAGCTGTACAGAGAGCTGCCATCAGGAAACCAAGCTGCCTTTCACTTTTTGTCTTAGGGCTTCTGCTTGGCATTCGGAAAGAAAGTTCTTAAAGTGGGGATGTTATTTGTCAATCCAAATGTTGTACTGCTACTCTTCACTGATGTGACATGTGCCTCTCTCAAAGCCCCAGATCCTTGATCCTTGGGGCATAAGTGTTTCAAAAATCAGGGTTTTTTAGTTTGTAGAAAGGTATTTTACATAAAACCGCGTACGGGTTTGCACCAATACTCCATGTGCTGTGCTGTGGTTAGTTGCTCAGTTGTGTCCGACTTTTTGCAACTCCATGGACTGTAGCCCACCATGCTCCTCTGTCCATGGGGAATTCTCCGAATCCTGGAGTGGGTTGCCATGCCCTCCTCCAAGTGATCTTCCCAACCCAGGGTCTTCAACATTGCAGGTGGATTCTTTACAGTCTGAGCCATCAGGGAAGCCCAAGAATACTGGAGTGGGTAGCCTAACCCTTCTCCAGGGGATCGTCCCGATCCAGGAATTGAACTGGGGTCTTCTGCACTGCAGGTGAATTCTTTACCAGATGAACTACCAGGAAGGCCAGCACTCCGTTACTGAACACATTGGAACAAATGTGTGAATATGTACACTAATGGGGATAAACAGTCTTTATTCCACCAGCAAATTCAGGTCATCTCAGGTTTGGTAACGAA
The DNA here is from genome assembly GCA_935064755.1 of Tragelaphus eurycerus. NCBI lineage: Eukaryota > Metazoa > Chordata > Mammalia > Artiodactyla > Bovidae > Tragelaphus > Tragelaphus eurycerus. The sequence continues at coordinate 5,646,888 of CAKXYN010000108.1, forward strand.
ATGGATCATAAGAAAACATGTTTGCTCCCAGATTTTAAATTGTAAAAAAAAAAAAGGGAATGTGGACATATATATATACATAGGCCTTCAGTTCAGTTCAGTCACTCAGTTGTGTCCGACTCTGCGACCTCATGAATTGCAATATGCCAGGCCTCCCTGTCCATCACCAACTCCCGGAGTTCACACAGACTCATGTCCATCGAGTCAGTGATGCCATCCAGCCATCTCATCCTCTCTCGTCCCCTTCTCCTCCTGCCCCCAATCCCTCCCAGCAACAGAGTCTTTTCCAATGAGTCAACTCTTCACATGAGGTGGACAAAGTACTGGAGTTTCAGCTTTAGCATCATTCCTTCCAAAGAAATCTCAGGGCTGATCTTCAGAATGGAGTGGTTGGATCTCCTTGCAGTCCAAGGGACTCTGAAGAGTCTTCTCCAGCACCACAGTTCAAAAGCATCAATTCTTCGGCGCTCAGCTTTCTTCACAGTCCAACTCTCACATCCATACATGACCACTGGAAAAACCATAGCCTTGACTAGATGGACCTTTGTTGGCAAAGTAATGTCTCTGCTTTTGAATTGGTTGGTCAGAACTTTTCTTCCAAGGAGTAAGCATCTTTTAATTTCATGGCTGCAGTCACCATCTGCAGTGATTTTGGAGCCCAGAAAAATAAAGTCTGACACTGTTTCCACTGTTTCCCCATCTATTTCCCATGAAGTGATAGGACCGGATGCCATGATCTTCGTTTTCTGAATGTTGAGCTTTAAGCCAACTTTTTCACTCTCCACTTTCATCAAGAGGCTTTTTAGTTCCTCTTCACTTTCTACCATAAGGGTGGTGTCATCTGCATATCTGAGGTTATTGATATTTCTCCCGGCAATCTCGATTCCAGCTTGTGCTTCTTCCAGTCCAGCATTTCTCATGATGTACTCGGCATACAAGTTAAATAAGCAGGGTGACAATATACAGCCTTGACGTACTCCTTTTCCTATTTGGAACCAGTCGGTTGTTCCATGTCCAGTTCTAACTGTTGCTTCCTGACCTGCATACAGATTTCTCAAGAGGCAGGTCAGGTGGTCTGGTATTCCCATCTCTTTCATAATTTTCCACAGTTTATTGTGATCCACACAGTCAAAGGCTTTGGCATAGTCAATAAAGCAGAAATAGATGTTTTTCTGGAACTCTATTAGAAATTTATATATAAGGATAAATGTGTAAATAGATATCTTTGTTATCTTTGTTGTTGTTTAGTCACTAAGTTGTGTCTATTTGTGACCCCATGGACTATAGCCTGCTAGACTCCTCTGTCTATGGGGTTTCCCAGGCAAGAATATTGGAGTCAGTTGCCATTTCCTTCTCCAGGGGATCTTCCCCACCCAGGGATCAAACCTGCATTTCCTGCATTGGTGGGTGTATTCTCTACTGCTAAGCCACGTAGGAAACACCGTGTGGTATGTGGAACTTTCCTGATGGGGGGACCAGGGATCAAACTCGTACCTCCTGCAGTGAAAGCACAGAGTCTTAACCCCTGGACCACCAAGGAAGTCCTCTATTAATTACTGCAGCCAGAAGGTTGGCTACAAGGAGAGGGTCCCCACAGAAAAAGCAGTTCTTGTTTATTAATTTTCATGAAACAATCAGGTTATACATACTTGCCACAGCGGTTAAGTTCTGGGCTTTAAATGGTAGCTTTTCCAGTTAATATCATGCAGATACCTGGTCTCTGTGGGTACCCTGATGCTTAATAAAGCTTGTGCGCCAACTGAAAGACTTTCCACATTTGTCACATCTGTAGGGTCTCTCTCCAGTATGAATAACCTCATGTCGATGAAGATTTGCCTTAAAGCTAAAGGTTTTCCCACATTCTCTACACTCAAAGAATTCCTCCTTCG